>CM053644.1:41407648-42884724 GCA_028654395.1 Scutellaria barbata
CAGATATAAAAGTGACGGGTTTTTAGTTAAAAAGCATGTATAATTCAATAACCTGAAATAATTTGGTCCCCTAACCCTAAAAGTCCCCGGTTCAATGTCTGACCAACTATCAGGTATTCTTTTCCCCAACGGACAGAATGGCACCTGTGAACCAGCTTTAGGTCTTTGCAGCAACGCCTTTGAAGAAACTGCGACATACACATTAGCATTATGTTCATGTTAATCACGTTTTATTGCATAGTATATATGTACTCACATAAACCGGCACTAAAATTTTCTTCCCTCCATTTGAACGAGAGCTTCAAGGCCGCCTTTTTCCGTGTACTTGGAGGGCTAGAGCTAAGGGATCGTCTCTTTTCAATGGATGGAATAGTAGCAGCCAAACAAGGCAAACAGTTATTCGAGAGGATTCCACAGTTATCCAATAAACTATCCTCCTTTCCACCATTTTCTCCACTAGAACCCAACATTTCATCGAGGAATACAGGATGTAAATCAGACACACTTGGTTGGTCTGAATTTTTAGCTGTTTCATAGACAAAATTGCCAGTTGATGAGCAAACAAGGTTGTCTTCAAGAGAAGACGCAGGTCGTGAGCAACGAGAAGTATCTGTCAGAGAAACATTGCTAGCTCTCAATGTCCCATCAAAGCCACTAAGGGAGACCACGTCTATACAAATCGAGCATAACCAATTTGAGAATAAGAATCGAGAAAGAAAGGCAATAAGACGAGGAAAACAAGTTTTCGTAGTACCATCTGGAAGGCTTTGAAACTCTTCATCACTCCAGTCAGATTCAAGAACTGCAACAGAATCAAACCATGCTTCTTCCACACTCCCTGGCAATGCCAAAAAGTAAAGAAAACAAAATCTTACATCCTTAAACTAAGGTATCCTTTCAACATCTTCCTTAAAAGGGACATGCACAAAAGCCAAACCCCAAAGAAGCCAGTAAAGGGCAAAATAGTCCCATTGTGGATCAGATCCCCAAGAAAGATGCATGATCAATATACAGGGCCAATTCGATTACAATAAGACAGTTCCAAATTGCAATGTTCCTCAGAAATGAGGCAATATTATTACACAAACTCAAATTTTCCAGAAATTTGAAGATCTATGAAGAATATCATCCCAAATAATAACACTCTACAATGTAAATCCATTGCCACTTAAATCTCAAGCAAACAAAATTAGATTGAAATTAAGAGCACCTAGCACATTATAAACAAAATCACAGCAACATTGCCTCATATAAGTAAAACATAGATACTCAGGAATGCAGAGAGAGAGAGAGAGAGAGAGAGACGAACCATGAAAAGTGGGATTAGTGAAGGGCAAAGATGCAAACTTTTCAACTCTATCTGATGATCGATCAGACAAATGAGAATGGAACCTTCTCTTTCTTCTCTTTACACCCTTGTTCTTTCTTGGACCTCCAAAATCACCACCCAGACACTTCTCTGGCCGAGAAACACATGCCCCCATCTCCTCTCTCTCTCTCTAGCTAAAAATGTGGAGAGATTCAAATGGGCTAGTGTAGAAAGAGAGGAGAAATCATTCTAGAGAGAGAACCGTGAGGAGGAGGAGAAGCCCTTCAACCACCCTCTTCTTCTTCCCACTCTCTCTCACTGATTTCCACCCTTTTCTTTCAGTAAATGAATAAATAAATAAATAATTCGCCATTAATCACTTCCGTATCTATAGAGATCCACAACATTAATGCCTCATGTTACGATAAAAGATAAATTTGTGGTTTTCAGAGCACGCTAAAGCAGAACTCATCCAACTCAAGAGTCAAATCTAATCAATTCAATATATTTTTCTTTTTTCTTTAAAAATACATTTCTGTTTCTATTTTAAAGGTGTATAACTATTACCTACTTTTTTTTCTTAATTAAAAAAAATTATATATATATATATATATATATATATATATATATATATATATATATATATATATATATATTGGAAAGGAGCAAGTATTGTTAAAGATAAGAAGAAGAAAAGTTAAACAAAAGGGGGGGGAAAAAGAAAAAGATTGGCAAAACGGCGACTTGCAAACAAAGTTCAATGACACGTGTCTGAACCAAACGTGTGGGAATTGAGTTTTCTTTTTCAGATTCGTACGTGTGAAGGATCTTAACGTTGTTGTCTTAATAATATAAGCTGTCAGACTAAAATCTACACAATTGGACTCATTGTTCCATCTATTCTTTTCTTTTAGAAATCTCCTATTTTTATAAGAAAAGTTTTTTTATTGTATTTTTTATAAATATTTTGGTTGATTATACTATTGATGAGGGATAGAAATTATATGTTCTAGGTTGGATAATATAGATTCTTGAAAATGGAATCACATGATTCTTCTATTGCTTATTCTTTTAAAAAAAATATTGAAATACTTTATAAGGTTACTTATATAATAGTATTATTTAATTACTTAATTAACTTTTATTACAATGGGCAGGCTGTACCTTCTGATAATCGTGTTAAAAGTGGCTGGCTACGAGTACAATGTTTTTTGGCACTGCTGCAAATGACTTTTAAAGTCTTTACAAGATTATTATAGTAACAAAAATTTAACTTAAATAAGCATGTGTAAATTTGTTTTTAATTAACTCTTTTCATCAGTTCAACTTATAACTAAAAGAAAAAGGGAAATAAAATAGGATTTTAACATACCAATGGTAATGCATGTTATATTCATATGGTCAATAATGAATAATAAATATTATTATTATACATTAATATGACTAATATTTTCTATATTACTATGATTGGGAAGTCTTAATTCTGTAACATTATTATTATTGTTTTTTTTCCGCCAATGGACAAGTTTTATTGGAAGTTGGTTTGGGCAATTGAAGAGATTGGATATGGAAGGGGTTTTGATGTTTCCCTTTCGATTTATAGGTAATGTTATATAAGAAAAAGATATATCAATTATACTGTACATAATATTTTCGTTTATTGTTTGCTATGCTTATATTGATCTTATAAAACATCAAACATAATAAAATAATTAAGTATTATTTGATAAAATGTTGAATAAATTATCTTTATATACGTGGGAGTGATCAATAATGCATCCAAATTTTGTGTTTGGGAGTCCAACTAATAAAAAGTATATAATAATTTTAAACTAGCATAAATTTATAACAACTAATTAGATGAAGAAAAAAATTGAAGAGAGAAACGAAGAATACAAAAAAAGAAGCTAGGTTTTTGGTTGATTATGAGAAAAAACTAAAAAAAGAAGAAGGAAAGAAAATGACTCTTTTGGCGAGGGAAGAAAACACTTGGCTCACTATTTTTTTTAAAATATAAAAATACCTCCAATTTTTTTGCGAATTATCCAGGGCCTTGTATCCCTTTATCCACACTTGAGTCCGTTTCTGGGAATGACAAAATAGTTAAAATATGAATATTATTCTCACGTTGAGAAATAAATTTGAATTGTGAATGGGTAAGATTTTAAATATGCGTGAGAGAATGCAAAAGATTTGTGTATGACTTTATATGTTGAAATAATCGGGCCAAATTTTGACTTTTTTTGATGAGCAACATTTCAACCTTACAAAACTAGCCTTAATTCTTCCTCTTGGGCCAGCTGCAACGGTTTAAAAGTATTTGGGCCGCATATATGGGCTTTAAGCTTGTATACGATTAGGCTGAGATATAGGCTTTAAAGTTAAAGTGAAATTAGTTTGGGTTCGGCCCAATAGATAACAACTGCTACATAACAAATGGTGAAATCAAGATTTTTTTTTTTTTTTTCAGGTATTTTATTACTTCTACTTTACAGGGCGAAACTTAAGAAATTTCCTGACATCTTAAAAACAAATTAAGATTTTCCATTCCCCCTTTTAGGACTTAGGAGTTCATTAAGTACTATTATCTTATTTAGGAGCTTATAGACTGATCTCTTAATTTTGATAATAGACTTTGTGATTTATATGATGCTAGTGTAGGACTGCTTGTGGTCTAGAACAATACATGTCGAGTTATTTTTAAAAAACTATGTTATAATGAATTATGAGTTTGTTTATTTAATATTAATTTTTATAATAAAAATACAGCATTATTTCTTATTATTCTTTTAAAAGAATTCGAATTAAATCTGCCTAGAGTTGAATAAATAGTGTCGCTGACGGAATCTTCTATCTACGTCAATCGTAAGGATTTTTGTATTGCCTACTAAATATTTTATAGCTATATTATGAATCTTGTAGCTCAAGTGATATCTCATCTTTATAAGATATCAGATTATGATGACCCAAATTCGAATTTGGATTACACAAGTTTTATAATCTTTATTATCCCCTCTTCTTTCACTTCCCAAGCTCATTAATATATATATATATACATATATCAATAAATTTCTTTTCTATAAAGTTATTTTGAAGCAAGTATATACATATTTATTTATTTATTTAGAGCTATAATATTCTTTTCTGTAAAGTTATTTTAAAGCAAGTCGATTTAAGAAATGATTATATTCTGAAAATTCAAATTCAATCAACCCACAAGTTTTATGGGTACTTATTTTTCTTTGTTTTTTTTTTTTTGTAATTATTTAAATAATTTAAAAAACAAATTATATAATTAGTTTTGGGAATTTCTTCGATTGTATTATATATACTAAGTACAGGTCATACTTTTTATATATAAGTAAGAATGTATCTTATAAAAAAACATCAAAATTCGGAATAATAACAAGTAAATAAACAGAGAACCAAACAAGTTTTCCAACATTTTATGACCAAGAAGCAATTGAATTTACAATAGTAACCTCATATCATAAAGCTAGATTCATTCTACATCACTAGAAGTATCAATCGTAACATATATTAAAACAAAAAAATATTGCAATTAATTTAATGATCAAGATACATATATACATAGATATGATACAGGAACAGTGAGTTATAAATTTCGAAATAGAGAATCTTATGATTAGTTCCCAACACAAGGGTGGGGGACGAAGGAGGACAATTTCCGTATGCCTTATCTTTAGCACCTTGAACAAATATATAGGTGTTAATATTCATGGTTGAAAAAGAACATGATTATTGCAAGATTGTATATATGTATTGAATGGACCAAAAACCCCTTCAATATATTACAAGTATTAGATGAAAGTTTCAATAATTAGGGGTGAAAAGGGTCCATTTAAGAAGCAATGAATACAAAATTGAGGCAGCAGTTTGTGGGGCATTTTGGGCTGCTCACACTTAGCTGTAGCTGTCTGTATTTTGGGGTCCTTAATTTCAACATCTATCCTTATTGCAGTTGGCAACCTATCTCAAATCAATCTTTTTCTTTTTATTTTTATTTTATTTGCAATACCTTATTATGTTCTAAGAAGATACCCCTCTATATTCATTATTTTTTACTAAATTCTTCATATTTTATCATCATTGCAAAGAATTTTAATTATTATTATGGGAACTATGTCATTTAAAATGAATGTATTAATATTGTAGCTAGGAAATGATGGTTGAAGGAGGGTATGCTGAGAAGAAAGTTGCATTGCTATTCGAAAAAAATGATATGTGTGGTGTATTTTTAGAGATATATATTTTTTTGTTAATACTGTTTATTATTAATTATTGAGAGATATTTTTTAACTGTATGCAAATGTCACATTTATTTCCAGAGATCGAAAACTATTTTGGTGCAAGAGACCTAAAAGAGCCCTTTTTTTTTTCATTGCTAGGGAGTATTATTTATATATTGAGTTATGAGATAATATTTTAATTTGTAATTTATAATTTTATGTGATGCTACTATGCTAGTTGCAATGGAAGTAAATTACCAGTAAATGTTTAATAGCTCATTAGCAACGAGCTAGCTAGAATTAAATTAAGAATTCTACTATACTAGAGGGCCGGTTTGTGGCTTATACATTATTAGATAAAAAAGTAGGCACACACATAATTAAATGTACCTGGTGTTTTAATACTACTACAATTCAGTTTCGAGCTGTAGATATATAGTTGGACTGATATTTAAATTCTTGAGAAGAGTAGATATATAGTTGGACTGATATTTAAATTCTTCTACTTCATGTGTTCAAGATTTGCTAAGCTAATTTTGGAAGCATATATATGGTCTCTAAATTCTTTCGATAAATTTGAATGTAATTACGGAGTTGATACATAATATGTATTCGTTATGAACATTCATCATCTGACAATACTACATAATTAAGTTTCCTAATTTAATGAAAAGTTGTTCAACAAATTATATATTTATGAGACGAAAAAAAAAATGTATTTTAATTAGGTTAAAAGAAGTGTTTTCTTGATGAATTTAGTAAGTCATTGATTAAGGACCCCTCATAAACTCTGTACATTGCTGGTTGGCCACACCAAATAACTATTCACAATCATAAGTTTCAAACTTTTGAAGAATTTTAATGGCACTGTGCATGCTAATTATTTTATACAGCTCATCTATTGATTAGAAAAATGTCGAGTACATAACAAAATATAATTTAATATGACTTTCTCATGATAATATAGAACCCAAGGTTCAAGTCATAAAAAAAAATTAATATTAGATTCTATATCAATTCCACATATAAAATTATAAGATGTAACATGCTTCAATTTCTTATTTTATTTTGAGATAATTTAGGAGTACTATTAGTGGACTTAACCTCCTAGGATATATTTAAATACGTTTTTTTTTTTCAGCCATTTATAAAGGATAAATTTTATATAGATTAGTTTTCAATTTTGGACCTGAGTTTTAAAGTTTCTCAGTAAGGGGCTTAAATTAATATTTTTTTCTCAATTTAAGGCTTGAAATTTAAATTGAGTTCTCAATTTAAGACAAGATTTCATTTTTTTTTTATGTTTATAGATTTATTTATATTTCAATATGTATTCATATTTTGGATAAATTAAGACAAGTTAGTATGTTTTAAAAATAATTTTCATCCAACTTATCTTAATTTATATGAAAAAAGAAAGAAAAAAAAAATAATTAATTAAATTCATAAAATATAATTTATATTAAACTGATTAATATTAAAATCGATTTTTTATACATTTATTCATAAAATTAAGAAAATAAAGAAATCTTAATTTTTTGAATTGCATTTATTATATATATATATATATATATATATAAATACAAGTCGGATGAAGATCGTTCAAAAATTGCACGAACTTATCTTAATTTATCTAAATTATATATACATATTAAAATATAATAAATTATAAATATAAATAAAAAGAAAAAGAAATGTTGTCTTAAATTGAGAACTCAATCTAATTTTTAAGCCTTAAATTGAGAAAAAATGTAAAATTGAATCCCTTATTGAGAAATTTTAAAATTTGGGTCTAGATTTAATAACTTTAAATTAGATCTTGTTATAAAATTTATTCTTTTATAAATAGTTGTTACATTTATACACAAGTTAGTACTGTTGGAGTGCAATATTGAAGGTAGGTCATGATGAGGATCATTAATTGACAGTGTTGTTTAATTCCATCCATATATAAGCAAACAACAGTATAAATAATTTTTTTTATAATTATTCTAAAATATGTAACATTTAATCAGTTCATCGCAATTAAATCTAGTGAAAATGGGCTGAAATAGATGCAACCAGAATATTTATAATAAACTAGTGATACATGCGATTAGAATTTGTGTGTACTTATACATTTCAAATGTTATAATAATATCAATATTTACTCTTAAATATTTCAATTTGTTTAGATATAACCATGATCATCTCCATATTTTGTTGAAATAAATACTTATATTAGATATTTGCTATTCTCTCTTTCAATTCAAAATGGGATATATATGTCACCACAATATTTATTACAAAGACCAAGAAATTGTAAAAAATGAATTTTTAATTATGAACTCACTGAACTCTGATATCATTCATCTTTAAATAATATCGAATTCCAAATAAAGTACATAGTAAAATATTCTAACTCGTGATGTCAAATAGCTGCTGTTTTGGTTTGTTACATGGCATGTTCATTGGTAACAACAAATAGTACAGTAAAAGAAGCACGATTTACATGTCTTTCTTATGCATATTTCTCACAACCATTGAAGTATGGCTAGATTCAAGAGATTTTAAACGTGTTGAAATATGTGGCAACTATATTGTTCAATTGGAAACTTTTCTAACATACGACTCTTCATCTGATGCATTATTCTAGAGAAAGAATGAATATTAATATGGAACATATCAAATCCTGCTTTAATATTATTATCTCTTCTTTTAAAAAATATATTAATTCCATACCACTTTTTTGAACGGTTGGTAGTTCAATAATTTTTTCACTTGTCATACAAATAAACAAGAAAAGTTTATATTGACTACATTGACCTTAATTCTTAGATGTTCATATCAAAATCAAGCATTTGTAGCTGGTTCAAGAATTATAGATAGGGTGTGCACATTACAGGAAATATAGAAAAATATATTCATACAATTCAAAGTCACAGCAAGTCCATAAAAAGAATTTAAGGAGTATGGACTTGCTTACAGAAATTATAAGCATTACAGAACTTCAAAACTGAATATTAGGGTCAATGGCGGAATTTCAACTTTTCAAGTTCTATATTTATTATTTTAAGTGGGACTAGTGTAAATTATATATTTTTAAATATTAAAACATAATCATGTTGTGTAAAATATAAAATGCACGGTATATATGTGAATTTTTTTGGGAAAAATTAGATTATGCACTTACATACTCTCATTCTCTAATACATCCGCTACTGCCAGCACGAGAATATATTATTAATTATATGTATTTTTTTTAATGAAAGAAACAGTAAAATTGTACGTAATTATTTTAAAATGCTATGAAGTCTATTGCTTTTACGAACTTAGTCTATTTATGTTTTTTTTAAGTGAGTCCACACATATAGGAAATGAGAAAAATATTATTTTCGGTAACGACTTCTAATCCAAAATTCTTGTAATTTAATATGGCTGAATCATCAATATAAAATCGTAATCAATATCGTTGTAATCATATTAATAATGTATTACATATATTGATTATTAATAATATTAATAATTGATAATGCTGTCATTATATATGTACATTACATGTATTAATATGATTACAAACGATATTGATTACGATTTTATATTGGATGATTCAGCCATATTAAATTACAAGAATTTTGGATTAGAAGTCGTTACCAGAAAATAATATTTTTCTCATTTCCTATATGTGGACTCACTTAAAAAAAAACATAAATAGACTAAGTTCGTAAAAGCAATAGACTTCATAGCATTTTAAAATAATTACGTACAATTTTTACTGTTTCTTTCATTAAAAAAAAACATATAATTAATAATATATTCTCGTGCTTGGCAAGTAGCGGATTTATTAGAGAATGAGAGTATGTAAGTGCATAATCTAATTTTTCCAAAAAAATTCACATATTACCGTGCATTTTATATTTTACACAACATGATTATGTTTTAATATTTAAAAAATATATAATTTACACTAGTCCCACTTAAAAATAAATAATAAAGAACTTGAAAAGTTGAAATTCCGCCATTGACCCTAATATTCAAGTTTTTGAAGTTCTGTAATGCTTATAATTTCTGTAAGCAAGTCCATACTCCTTAAATTCTTTTTATGGACTTGCTGTGACTTTGAATTGTATGATATATATTTTCTAATATTTCCTGTAATTGTGCACACCCTATCTATAATTCTTGAACCAGCTACAATGCTTGATATTTGATATGAACATCTAAGAATTAAGGTCAATGTAGTCAATATAAACTTTTCTTGTTTATTTGTATGACAAGTGAAAAAATTATTGAACTACCAACCGTTCAAAAAAAGTGTATGGATAATATATTTTTTAAAAAGAAAAGAGATAATAATATTAAAGCTGGATTTGATATGTTCCATATTAATATTCATTCTTTCTCTAGAATAATGCATCAGCTGAAGAGTCGTATGTTAGAAAAGTTTCCAATTTGAACAATATAGTTGCCACATATTTCAACACGTTTAAAAATCTCTTGAATCTAGCCATACTTCAATGGTTGTGAGAAATATGCATAAGAAAGACATGTAAATCGTGCTTCTTTTACTGTACTATTTGTTGTTACCAATGAACATGCCATGTAACAAACCAAAACAGCAGCCTATTTGACATCACGAGTTAGAATATTTTACTATGTACTTTATTTGGAATTCGATATTATTTAAAGATGAATGATATCAGAGTTCATAAGTGAATAATTCATTTTTTACAATTTCTTGGTCTTTGTAATAAATATTGTGGTGACATATATATCCCATTTTGAATTGAAAGAGAGAAATAGCAAATATCTAATATAAGTATTTATTTCAACAAAATATGGAGATGATCATGGTTATATCTAAACAAATTGAAATATTTAAGAGTAAATATTGATATTATTATAACATTTGAAATGTATAAGTACACACAAATTCTAATCGCATGTATCACTAGTTTATTATAAATATTCTGGTTGCATCTATTTCAGCCCATTTTCACTAGATTTAATTGCGATGAACTGATTAAATGTTACATATTTTAGAATAATTATAAAAAAATTATTTATACTGTTGTTTGCTATATATGGATGGAATTAAACAACACTGTCAATTAATGATCCTCATCATGACCTACCTTCAATATTGCACTCCAACAGTACTAACTTGTGTATAAATGTAACAACTATTTATAAAAGAATAAATTTTATAACAAGATCTAATTTAAAGTTATTAAATCTAGACCCAAATTTTAAAATTTCTCAATAAGGGATTCAATTTTACATTTTTTCTCAATTTAAGGCTTAAAAATTAGATTGAGTTCTCAATTTAAGACAACATTTCTTTTTCTTTTTATTTATATTTATAATTTATTATATTTTAATATGTATATATAATTTAGATAAATTAAGATAAGTTCGTGCAATTTTTGAACGATCTTCATCCGACTTGTATTTATATATATATATATATATATATAATAAATGCAATTCAAAAAATTAAGATTTCTTTATTTTCTTAATTTTATGAATAAATGTATAAAAAATCGATTTTAATATTAATCAGTTTAATATAAATTATATTTTATGAATTTAATTAATTATATTTTTTTTCTTTCTTTTTTCATATAAATTAAGATAAGTTGGATGAAAATTATTTTTAAAACATACTAACTTGTCTTAATTTATCCAAAATATGAATACATATTGAAATATAAATAAATCTATAAACATAAAAAAAAAAATGAAATCTTGTCTTAAATTGAGAACTCAATTTAAATTTCAAGCCTTAAATTGAGAAAAAAATATTAATTTAAGCCCCTTACTGAGAAACTTTAAAACTCAGGTCCAAAATTGAAAACTAATCTATATAAAATTTATCCTTTATAAATGGCTGAAAAAAAAAAACGTATTTAAATATATCCTAGGAGGTTAAGTCCACTAATAGTACTCCTAAATTATCTCAAAATAAAATAAGAAATTGAAGCATGTTACATCTTATAATTTTATATGTGGAATTGATATAGAATCTAATATTAATTTTTTTTTATGACTTGAACCTTGGGTTCTATATTATCATGAGAAAGTCATATTAAATTATATTTGTTATGTACTCGACATTTTTCTAATCAATAGATGAGCTGTATAAAATAATTAGCATGCACAGTGCCATTAAAATTCTTCAAAAGTTTGAAACTTATGATTGTGAATAGTTATTTGGTGTGGCCAACCAGCAATGTACAGAGTTTATGAGGGGTCCTTAATCAATGACTTACTAAATTCATCAAGAAAACACTTCTTTTAACCTAATTAAAATACATTTTTTTTTTCGTCTCATAAATATATAATTTGTTGAACAACTTTTCATTAAATTAGGAAACTTAATTATGTAGTATTGTCAGATGATGAATGTTCATAACGAATACATATTATGTATCAACTCCGTAATTACATTCAAATTTATCGAAAGAATTTAGAGACCATATATATGCTTCCAAAATTAGCTTAGCAAATCTTGAACACATGAAGTAGAAGAATTTAAATATCAGTCCAACTATATATCTACTCTTCTCAAGAATTTAAATATCAGTCCAACTATATATCTACAGCTCGAAACTGAATTGTAGTAGTATTAAAACACCAGGTACATTTAATTATGTGTGTGCCTACTTTTTTATCTAATAATGTATAAGCCACAAACCGGCCCTCTAGTATAGTAGAATTCTTAATTTAATTCTAGCTAGCTCGTTGCTAATGAGCTATTAAACATTTACTGGTAATTTACTTCCATTGCAACTAGCATAGTAGCATCACATAAAATTATAAATTACAAATTAAATATTATCTCATAACTCAATATATAAATAATACTCCCTAGCAATGAAAAAAAAAAGGGCTCTTTTAGGTCTCTTGCACCAAAATAGTTTTCGATCTCTGGAAATAAATGTGACATTTGCATACAGTTAAAAAAATATCTCTCAATAATTAATAATAAACAGTATTAACAAAAAAATATATATCTCTAAAAATACACCACACATATCATTTTTTTCGAATAGCAATGCAACTTTCTTCTCAGCATACCCTCCTTCAACCATCATTTCCTAGCTACAATATTAATACATTCATTTTAAATGACATAGTTCCCATAATAATAATTAAAATTCTTTGCAATGATGATAAAATATGAAGAATTTAGTAAAAAATAATGAATATAGAGGGGTATCTTCTTAGAACATAATAAGGTATTGCAAATAAAATAAAAATAAAAAGAAAAAGATTGATTTGAGATAGGTTGCCAACTGCAATAAGGATAGATGTTGAAATTAAGGACCCCAAAATACAGACAGCTACAGCTAAGTGTGAGCAGCCCAAAATGCCCCACAAACTGCTGCCTCAATTTTGTATTCATTGCTTCTTAAATGGACCCTTTTCACCCTAATTATTGAAACTTTCATCTAATACTTGTAATATATTGAAGGGGTTTTTGGTCCATTCAATACATATATACAATCTTGCAATAATCATGTTCTTTTTCAACCATGAATATTAACACCTATATATTTGTTCAAGGTGCTAAAGATAAGGCATACGGAAATTGTCCTCCTTCGTCCCCCACCCTTGTGTTGGGAACTAATCATAAGATTCTCTATTTCGAAATTTATAACTCACTGTTCCTGTATCATATCTATGTATATATGTATCTTGATCATTAAATTAATTGCAATATTTTTTTGTTTTAATATATGTTACGATTGATACTTCTAGTGATGTAGAATGAATCTAGCTTATGATATGAGGTTACTATTGTAAATTCAATTGCTTCTTGGTCATAAAATGTTGGAAAACTTGTTTGGTTCTCTGTTTATTTACTTGTTATTATTCCGAATTTTGATGTTTTTTTATAAGATACATTCTTACTTATATATAAAAAGTATGACCTGTACTTAGTATATATAATACAATCGAAGAAATTCCCAAAACTAATTATATAATTTGTTTTTTAAATTATTTAAATAATTACAAAAAAAAAAAAAACAAAGAAAAATAAGTACCCATAAAACTTGTGGGTTGATTGAATTTGAATTTTCAGAATATAATCATTTCTTAAATCGACTTGCTTTAAAATAACTTTACAGAAAAGAATATTATAGCTCTAAATAAATAAATAAATATGTATATACTTGCTTCAAAATAACTTTATAGAAAAGAAATTTATTGATATATGTATATATATATATATTAATGAGCTTGGGAAGTGAAAGAAGAGGGGATAATAAAGATTATAAAACTTGTGTAATCCAAATTCGAATTTGGGTCATCATAATCTGATATCTTATAAAGATGAGATATCACTTGAGCTACAAGATTCATAATATAGCTATAAAAATATTTAGTAGGCAATACAAAAATCCTTACGATTGACGTAGATAGAAGATTCCGTCAGCGACACTATTTATTCAACTCTAGGCAGATTTAATTCGAATTCTTTTAAAAGAATAATAAGAAATAATGCTGTATTTTTATTATAAAAATTAATATTAAATAAACAAACTCATAATTCATTATAACATAGTTTTTTAAAAATAACTCGACATGTATTGTTCTAGACCACAAGCAGTCCTACACTAGCATCATATAAATCACAAAGTCTATTATCAAAATTAAGAGATCAGTCTATAAGCTCCTAAATAAGATAATAGTACTTAATGAACTCCTAAGTCCTAAAAGGGGGAATGGAAAATCTTAATTTGTTTTTAAGATGTCAGGAAATTTCTTAAGTTTCGCCCTGTAAAGTAGAAGTAATAAAATACCTGAAAAAAAAAAAAAAAATCTTGATTTCACCATTTGTTATGTAGCAGTTGTTATCTATTGGGCCGAACCCAAACTAATTTCACTTTAACTTTAAAGCCTATATCTCAGCCTAATCGTATACAAGCTTAAAGCCCATATATGCGGCCCAAATACTTTTAAACCGTTGCAGCTGGCCCAAGAGGAAGAATTAAGGCTAGTTTTGTAAGGTTGAAATGTTGCTCATCAAAAAAAGTCAAAATTTGGCCCGATTATTTCAACATATAAAGTCATACACAAATCTTTTGCATTCTCTCACGCATATTTAAAATCTTACCCATTCACAATTCAAATTTATTTCTCAACGTGAGAATAATATTCATATTTTAACTATTTTGTCATTCCCAGAAACGGACTCAAGTGTGGATAAAGGGATACAAGGCCCTGGATAATTCGCAAAAAAATTGGAGGTATTTTTATATTTTAAAAAAAATAGTGAGCCAAGTGTTTTCTTCCCTCGCCAAAAGAGTCATTTTCTTTCCTTCTTCTTTTTTTAGTTTTTTCTCATAATCAACCAAAAACCTAGCTTCTTTTTTTGTATTCTTCGTTTCTCTCTTCAATTTTTTTCTTCATCTAATTAGTTGTTATAAATTTATGCTAGTTTAAAATTATTATATACTTTTTATTAGTTGGACTCCCAAACACAAAATTTGGATGCATTATTGATCACTCCCACGTATATAAAGATAATTTATTCAACATTTTATCAAATAATACTTAATTATTTTATTATGTTTGATGTTTTATAAGATCAATATAAGCATAGCAAACAATAAACGAAAATATTATGTACAGTATAATTGATATATCTTTTTCTTATATAACATTACCTATAAATCGAAAGGGAAACATCAAAACCCCTTCCATATCCAATCTCTTCAATTGCCCAAACCAACTTCCAATAAAACTTGTCCATTGGCGGAAAAAAAACAATAATAATAATGTTACAGAATTAAGACTTCCCAATCATAGTAATATAGAAAATATTAGTCATATTAATGTATAATAATAATATTTATTATTCATTATTGACCATATGAATATAACATGCATTACCATTGGTATGTTAAAATCCTATTTTATTTCCCTTTTTCTTTTAGTTATAAGTTGAACTGATGAAAAGAGTTAATTAAAAACAAATTTACACATGCTTATTTAAGTTAAATTTTTGTTACTATAATAATCTTGTAAAGACTTTAAAAGTCATTTGCAGCAGTGCCAAAAAACATTGTACTCGTAGCCAGCCACTTTTAACACGATTATCAGAAGGTACAGCCTGCCCATTGTAATAAAAGTTAATTAAGTAATTAAATAATACTATTATATAAGTAACCTTATAAAGTATTTCAATATTATTTTTTAAAAGAATAAGCAATAGAAGAATCATGTGATTCCATTTTCAAGAATCTATATTATCCAACCTAGAACATATAATTTCTATCCCTCATCAATAGTATAATCAACCAAAATATTTATAAAAAATACAATAAAAAAACTTTTCTTATAAAAATAGGAGATTTCTAAAAGAAAAGAATAGATGGAACAATGAGTCCAATTGTGTAGATTTTAGTCTGACAGCTTATATTATTAAGACAACAACGTTAAGATCCTTCACACGTACGAATCTGAAAAAGAAAACTCAATTCCCACACGTTTGGTTCAGACACGTGTCATTGAACTTTGTTTGCAAGTCGCCGTTTTGCCAATCTTTTTCTTTTTCCCCCCCCTTTTGTTTAACTTTTCTTCTTCTTATCTTTAACAATACTTGCTCCTTTCCAATATATATATATATATATATATATATATATATATATATATATATATATATATATATATATATAATTTTTTTTAATTAAGAAAAAAAAGTAGGTAATAGTTATACACCTTTAAAATAGAAACAGAAATGTATTTTTAAAGAAAAAAGAAAAATATATTGAATTGATTAGATTTGACTCTTGAGTTGGATGAGTTCTGCTTTAGCGTGCTCTGAAAACCACAAATTTATCTTTTATCGTAACATGAGGCATTAATGTTGTGGATCTCTATAGATACGGAAGTGATTAATGGCGAATTATTTATTTATTTATTCATTTACTGAAAGAAAAGGGTGGAAATCAGTGAGAGAGAGTGGGAAGAAGAAGAGGGTGGTTGAAGGGCTTCTCCTCCTCCTCACGGTTCTCTCTCTAGAATGATTTCTCCTCTCTTTCTACACTAGCCCATTTGAATCTCTCCACATTTTTAGCTAGAGAGAGAGAGAGGAGATGGGGGCATGTGTTTCTCGGCCAGAGAAGTGTCTGGGTGGTGATTTTGGAGGTCCAAGAAAGAACAAGGGTGTAAAGAGAAGAAAGAGAAGGTTCCATTCTCATTTGTCTGATCGATCATCAGATAGAGTTGAAAAGTTTGCATCTTTGCCCTTCACTAATCCCACTTTTCATGGTTCGTCTCTCTCTCTCTCTCTCTCTCTCTGCATTCCTGAGTATCTATGTTTTACTTATATGAGGCAATGTTGCTGTGATTTTGTTTATAATGTGCTAGGTGCTCTTAATTTCAATCTAATTTTGTTTGCTTGAGATTTAAGTGGCAATGGATTTACATTGTAGAGTGTTATTATTTGGGATGATATTCTTCATAGATCTTCAAATTTCTGGAAAATTTGAGTTTGTGTAATAATATTGCCTCATTTCTGAGGAACATTGCAATTTGGAACTGTCTTATTGTAATCGAATTGGCCCTGTATATTGATCATGCATCTTTCTTGGGGATCTGATCCACAATGGGACTATTTTGCCCTTTACTGGCTTCTTTGGGGTTTGGCTTTTGTGCATGTCCCTTTTAAGGAAGATGTTGAAAGGATACCTTAGTTTAAGGATGTAAGATTTTGTTTTCTTTACTTTTTGGCATTGCCAGGGAGTGTGGAAGAAGCATGGTTTGATTCTGTTGCAGTTCTTGAATCTGACTGGAGTGATGAAGAGTTTCAAAGCCTTCCAGATGGTACTACGAAAACTTGTTTTCCTCGTCTTATTGCCTTTCTTTCTCGATTCTTATTCTCAAATTGGTTATGCTCGATTTGTATAGACGTGGTCTCCCTTAGTGGCTTTGATGGGACATTGAGAGCTAGCAATGTTTCTCTGACAGATACTTCTCGTTGCTCACGACCTGCGTCTTCTCTTGAAGACAACCTTGTTTGCTCATCAACTGGCAATTTTGTCTATGAAACAGCTAAAAATTCAGACCAACCAAGTGTGTCTGATTTACATCCTGTATTCCTCGATGAAATGTTGGGTTCTAGTGGAGAAAATGGTGGAAAGGAGGATAGTTTATTGGATAACTGTGGAATCCTCTCGAATAACTGTTTGCCTTGTTTGGCTGCTACTATTCCATCCATTGAAAAGAGACGATCCCTTAGCTCTAGCCCTCCAAGTACACGGAAAAAGGCGGCCTTGAAGCTCTCGTTCAAATGGAGGGAAGAAAATTTTAGTGCCGGTTTATGTGAGTACATATATACTATGCAATAAAACGTGATTAACATGAACATAATGCTAATGTGTATGTCGCAGTTTCTTCAAAGGCGTTGCTGCAAAGACCTAAAGCTGGTTCACAGGTGCCATTCTGTCCGTTGGGGAAAAGAATACCTGATAGTTGGTCAGACATTGAACCGGGGACTTTTAGGGTTAGGGGACCAAATTATTTCAGGTTATTGAATTATACATGCTTTTTAACTAAAAACCCGTCACTTTTATATCTGATTTTTCTTGGTTTTGGTCCTACTTTCCTTAACTTGTTTCTTGGTTTACTTTGGTCTTGATATTGCACATTTACCATGCAGGGATAAAAGGAAAGAGTTTGCGCCTGATTGTGCTGCGTATAACCCTTTTGGTCTTGATGTGTTTTTATCCCCGAGGAAAATTGATCACATTGCTCGATTTGTGGAACTTCCTGTTATTAGTTTGTCAGGCAAACTTCCACCCATTCTTGTTGTAAATGTTCAGGTATTGACACTCTCTTTATGAGTTAAAAGCTATAATGAAAATGGCAGGCTTCTATCTTATATTGAGTATTGACACTGCCTTGTTTTTCTGGTTTTACAGATACCGTTATATCCCGCAGCAATTTTTCAGGGTGAAACAGACGGGGAAGGAATAAACTTCGTTTTGTACTTCAAACTTTCCGAAAGTTTTTCCAAGAAACTTTCAGGCCATTTTCAAGAAAATATTAAGGTCAGTGAATCGATGAACTCTTCTTCTTCTTCAATTTAACATCTGTCTCTAAATATACACACTTACTGATTACAGAGATTAGTCGATGATGAAGTAGAGAAAATTAAAGGTTTTCCTATAGACACAACTGCTCCTTTTAGAGAAAGGTTAAAGATATTGGGTCGTGTAGCAAATGTGGAGGAGCTACCTCTAAGTACTGCAGAGAGGAAACTCATGCAAGCCTATAACGAGAAACCTGTTCTTTCACGTCCCCAACATGAGTTTTACTTGGTTAGTCTGCTTGATCTTTGTGAATATATTCAATAGGAAAACATTAAGCATTTTCATTCGTTTTGCGCAGGGTGAGAATTATTTTGAAATAGATTTGGACATGCATAGATTCAGTTACATTTCTAGAAAGGGGTTCGAGACATTCTTGGACAGGCTAAAGCTGTGTGTCCTCGACTTCGGATTAACAATTCAGGCAAGTGTAATTGTCCACTATTCGTTAGTGCTTCTCTGAGCTATAGATGTTAATACATGCTTGTTTCGATTCTTGCCAGGGTAATAAAGCTGAAGAGTTGCCCGAGCAGATATTGTGTTGTATACGGTTAAACGAAATTGATTATTTGAACTATCAACAACTTGGGTTTTTATTTAACTAAACCCTTTAACATGTATACTTTCTTGGTTTCATCATCAAAGACAATGACAAATAACTTACAGCTACGAGCAATCGGGTTCAGATGCCGTGAACATTTTATTAACAAATTCTCTAGACCATTGCCAGATAAGCTGATCAAATTATCTGAATAATGTTGACATTTTTTGCCCTTTGTGACTGTTACTATGAACTTCCATGAGAGTGGATAGATGATACAGATCTTGCTGATGCTGTTGGACTGTTCATATCACGATCAGTGTTGTCGAAATTTGCTTGTCCCAATATCATTTTTATCGCGATCTGAGCAACATCTGCAAACCATTCATCTTCTGGCAATACACTGCAAAGTTGAAATGCTTGTGAAACCAGGCTACATGAATCTAACTGATTGTTTAGGGGCATGGTTTCATCGATGAAATTGTACCTGTATGGATCGATGTTGTTTGCTTGAACTGCTTCTATAGCTCGAGCAATAACGTTCTTCATCACTTGATGCAGATTCCGGGATAAGTAACGTCCTTGAGATGAAAAGAGTATGACAAACTCCATATCCAAGTAGAACTGCACAAGAACACAGATTTTTCACTAGTGGGTCGGAAAATCTTGATGATTACATTTCAAGAATTTATTGAGACCTGTTGAAGGCCAAGTGGGCCTAGTCTCCTCTCCCCAGATTCGATCTCGTCCCAGAAGTTTTGATCCTCTGAAAACCAGAGGATCACAGTCTCTGCAAGCCTCATTAACAGCAGAGTTGCAAATCTCTCTCTTCCTACAAATATATCAGATGCAATGCTGCCTAATCTAGTCAGCTTTGCAAATAGTTCCTGATAAATAGGAGAAGGAAACCATTCTGGTTCTTCTTTGCTTTCATCCATGGCTATATACATCTCTGCACTTAGACGAACACCTCCATCTTCAGTGAATATGAGCTCAAGAGCATGTTGCCTGCAGAAGCTATCTCTCAGCTGATCAACTAATCGTTGAAGCCTTCGTTTCAGTTCCCTTTGCTCAGGGGGGCGATTAGGTCGTTCTACACCTCGCTGAGACTGATCATCACATCTGTTGATTGAGCATAGTTTGGTGGCTGCACGAGGAAGAAGCTCGTCTGCCAACAACACACCATTAGCCAGCAAAGCTATCTGCTGGTTTTCAGTCTCAGCCATTCTAACTATTCTTCTTCCAGAGCCCTCCAGATTCTCAGTCTCCACAGAACTAGGAAATGCACTTATCATCATGTTGACATATGAATTAAATGACTGTAAAACTCCCTCCAAAGCTTGCTCGGATAAATACATGATTTCAAGAGAGCCAATGTCCTCACAAAGCTCCTGAATCATTGTGTTGAATCTGTGAGCACTGCTCGAAAGCTTCTGCTGGGAAGCCATGGTGCTACCTGCAGAAGCGGCCCCCCAAGAACGGCCTGAAATTGGCAAATAAGTGAGAGACCAATCATCAGAAGCAGCAATAGCAGCTGTACAAAGATCAATCCTTTTCAAGTTGGCATTCAAAGCCTGTTCCAAGTAAGGCCTGAAGAACTTCAAGAGAGTCGGGCAGAGAGCCAATCCGCGATCTTCTAGCAATAGACAATGCCCCAAGCAAATATGAACACACTCAGCAACTATCCTTAGGCACCCTGATGCTGCTGGGGCTGCCACAACGTTTTTCTTGATCAGCTGTGCAAAACTGAGGGTCTGATTAACAGCCCAAGCTACAAGCTCAGATGTGAAAGCTGGCTCATCATCAAATATAGCCAGTGAATCATTAGCTGCCTGAGCTATAGTCGAGAAAACCAGATGTGAAAGAGCAGTGGTGTATGCTGGTCCATAGGAAGTCTTAGATGGCTGAAGAGCCAGCATGTTTCTATGCAGCTTTTGCTGGTGAGACTTAAGGAGCAACGTGTGTGCTCGTGGGCCATCCCCGAGCTTCTTCATGGCTTGAACTGATGAACGAAGCTCAAATCCATTTGTAGAAGCTTGACAAGTAGCCTCTGCTAATTGGTCTGCTAGTTTCTGCCTGTTTTCCATTATACTCTTTTGCAAGTGCAATAGTGATGAGGGAGTCACTGATCCACTCTCCTTGGCTTCTTCTGTTAGATTCTCACCTTCATCTAGTGCTGATAAAGCTTCATCGACTCGTCTCTCAGCTAGTAAGACTTCAATCTTCTCCATGAATTGTGGCAACCACTTATCATATTTCGTGAGCTCTTTGTCTTCAAACTCAACTGCATCCTCGTCTCTCGAATTCTCTGTTCCATCTGGCAAGGTCTCAACTCGAACCCCATCTGCTATCGCGTGGATGATGTTTGCACGCGAAGATAGAAGACTTTTCAATGAAACAAGCTCTCCTTCAAGATCAGAGATCTCTCTTGAAGTTCTGAAACGCGCCAACGAATACAAAGGTTACAAAGGTAAATTTACAGTGGATTAAAAGAAGCACTCACCTTATAAATGATGCATAGTTAGCATAAACACTTTTACGCATTTCTTCAGCAGAAGCCTTCTTTAAACTCACAAGGTGCATGCACATGTGCCTGATTTCCTGCTCGAATTCGAACACTTTTATGAACACATGGCATAAATGGATCATGAAGGACATGATGGTTGCATGCATGCATGATGAAATGAAAAGAATTGGGACCTTTTCACTCATGCCACCACAGTAACTGGTGAGATAGGAGTGAGGATCGAAATTGGTGGTTTTGAAGACTTTGAGCCTGTCACTCAGAGTCAACTCGGTATCGAAATCCATTGATCCCATTCCTGCTTTTCTTTTTCTTCTTCTTCTCTTTCTTTGATCGATGCAGATAATTGTTGGAAGATTAAGGATGATTATTCAATTGAGTTATTGCATGATTTGTATGGATCTTGGTGGTGTGTGTTTGTGTGTGTTAATTTGGATGGTGAGAAATGGATGTTTGGAGAGAACTGTTATAGTATCTCCTCAAAATTCGTTCAAACTTATTTTCACCTCTAACATAGATCAGTTATAAGTTTTTGCAATAGAAATTTGGCAATGAATATGAATATATATATATTTTTTTTCTTTCTTTCTTTTTTCTTTGGAACAATTTGTCGTGGATGTGAGATAATTTTATTCTCAATTCTTATGTTATAAAATTATAATCTAATTGTATAAAATAATTTTACATCCATCCTACATGCTTTTATAGTCATGAATACACACTTATATATCCAACATTTATTTATATAGTTTCTTAGCATGTTATAAGATTTTTTCACAAAAAAATTTATAAGCACATTGTACCAATTCTGATAACACACGAACATTTGAATTTTAAAACATGACTATATTCTAGACACTAAAAAAAAAATAAAAAAATCCCAAAGTATCGTGTCCTAACAAAGTCTAATTTATCTTACTTTAATAAACCTCATTTATAGTTCATAAATTCATCGACTCATTAGTTAAAACATATACATTAATTGTCATTAATTAAAGAAGCTATTGACAATTCAACATCCGTTTAGCCTTTAAATAAATAATTGAATTTCTTTTTTTAGATGACCAACCTGAAGACCCATGTGTGTATGATCTGGCTGTCATTCTTGGCACAAACAGTAATTAATTAAGCCTAATTAATCGTTTATTACAAACTTAATTAAAAAAGGTACAGATGACAGTTAAACGACATCGTTGGCCTTGTCTTCTATAGCATGACCCTGATATTTCCCTCTTTTAAAAAATTCCTCCCAACCGCATCTGATCTGTTACAACTTCAAAAAACTTCACCTTTATGCCAATCCCCTTTCTCAGTATCAGCGATGGTTCATTTGTTTCGCTTTGGATTGTTTTAGTTAAAAATCCTCTCTTTTCTTTGTGTGTGTAAAAATGTATGTGTTTTTTTGGAAAAAAACCGTTCTGGAATTGAAATAAACTAGGCATTAATCTGCAGTTACATCATCTTAAGAAATCAAAACCCATAAAAAGTTTTTGTTGGGTTTTGTTTCTTTTTCTTATTTTGGTTTTTCAGGTGGAAATGGGTACGAGTAAGCGAGCCAAGTTCGACTCGCTGATCTCACTGAGTCGGCTCCGATCGATTCAAGTCTTGACGGGTTTGCTGTTTTTGTATCTAATATTCATTAGTTTTGAGATTCCTATGGTTTTGAGAGCTGGTTTAGGGTTAGAATCCCAGGAGGCAGAGTCCTCTTTACCCCTTATTTCACATCCAATAGTGAAAGCGGAAAATGATAATCAGTTTTCGACAAAAGAGAAAGAAGAGGTGGTTTTCAGGACGCCGGAGCGGAAAATGGGTGACTTTAAGCAGATATCGGGGCTTATTTTCGATGATATTGCGTTTGATAGTGTGAGTAAAGATGAGTTTTCTGAGTTGCACAGGTTAGTTAGGGATGCATTTGCTTCAGGAAAGAAAATGATGGATGATTTGAAGTCAGGGGAAGTGGTGAGGGAGGTGGAAAACCGGACGGCAAAGAGAGAAAGGGAGCACTGCCCAAATTCGGTTGTGTTGTCCGGGGAGGAATTTTTGAGTAAAGGGAAAATGATGGTGATACCATGTGGTTTGTCACTAGGGTCCCACATCACAGTTGTAGGGACTCCAGGATGGGCCCACCCCGAAAAAGAGCCAAAGATAATGCTTGGAGGGAGCACGATGGTGTCGCAATTTATGATGGAGTTGCAGGGGTTGAGAGCTGTGGATGGGGAGGACCCACCTAGGATACTACATTTTAATCCCAGGTTAAAGGGGGATTGGAGTGGGCGTTCAGTGATTGAGCATAATACGTGTTATAGGATGCAGTGGGGTTCTGCTCAGCGTTGTGAAGGGTGGAAATCGAGGGCTGATGAAGAAACCGGTGAGGGACATTTTACTTAGAATTCCTCTGCAAACTATATGCATTTATATAATATCTTGATGTTAGTTCACTATGGCTTGCATGTTTGTTGATGGCCATTGTTTATATGGGTATGTGATTTCAATTGTTGATGCTCAACAAAATTGTGGTTTCTTGCCAGTTCTCTAAAATCTGGAGGTTAATAATTGATTGTTGGTTGTCTATGATAAATTGTAAAAACTTTCACAATCTAGAGTTAGTGCTGGACATTCAGTGAGGTAGCTCCTACTAGTGTTGTACAGTTCAGTTGACCAATTGTTTTAGCACATCTAAAAACTTTCTTTCTCTTAGTGAATTTTACAAATTGTGTAATGTAGTTGACATCCTTTTGTTACTTTACCGATCTTCAAATTGTATTTTTGACCTGAAATTATTGTGTTTTCAATTGAATGAAGTTGATGGGCAGCCTAAATGTGAGAAATGGATTCGTGATGATAGTGGGACTGAAGAATCAAAGGCTACATGGTGGTTGAAAAGGCTGATTGGGAGGACGAAGAAGGTTACCGTTGATTGGCCGTTTCCTTTTGTAGAGAACAAGTTATTTGTACTTACACTTATTGCTGGATTGGAAGGGTATCATATCAATGTAGATGGGAGACATATTTCATCCTTTCCTTATCGTCCTGTGAGAACTTCTCCTGTAGTAACTCTTTATATATCAAAGTTCTGACATATGTTGGCATCTTACAGACCATATAATGTTGCAGGGTTTCACTCTTGAGGATGCTACAGGACTGTTTTTGAATGGGGATGTTGTTGTTCATTCTATCTTTGCTGCTGCTTTGCCTACTTCACATCCAAGTACTGCTCCCAGGAGGCATCTGGATATGTCAGTCAAGTGGAAAGCCCCTAGTCATCCCACTGGACCTGTGGATCTGTTTATTGGCATCCTCTCTGCTGGCAATCATTTTGCTGAGAGGATGGCAGTCAGAAAATCCTGGATGCAGTATAAGATAGTGAAGTCTGCAAATGTTGTCACTCGTTTTTTTGTAGCAATGGTGAGTGTCCATAATTATGAAATGTCAACTCAAAGTCTATCCTATGTGAAGGCTTTCTCTTAAATGTCCATTTTATTTCTTGACTCCATATTTTGGTAGCATGCTAGAAAGGAAGTGAATGTGGAGCTCATGAAAGAAGCAGACTATTTTGGTGATATTGTTATAGTGCCTTACATGGATAACTATGACCTTGTTGTCCTGAAGACTGTTGCCATCTGCGAGTATGGGGTGAGTCATCTGTGATATTTCAGAATTTCAGATTATTTGCCCATATTGCTCAATCTTTCTCATCACACATGTATCTGGTTGTTAGGTTCGCACTGTGGCAGCTAAATATATCATGAAATGTGATGATGATACATTTGTAAGGATAGATGCCGTGATGATGGAAGTGAACAAAATTCATGGTAGAAGTTTCTATATTGGAAATATCAACTACTATCACAAGCCTCTACGGCATGGTAAATGGGCAGTCACGTATGAGGTATATCTCTTAGCATATTTTTCTGTTCCTTGACCCTTTCCTTCAGATTCTTTTCTAATTGTAGCTTTCTTGTAGAAATCTATCTTTTCTTCCCTAGAGTTAAAATTTTATGGAATTGTATTTGTTCTTCAATTTTAAATGATTACATGTGAAGTCACCTTGCGTGGTGTATTTGTTGTCTTCTATGTGATTGTTTGCTGCAAACCTAAAAAAGCACAAATATTTATTAACGACACAATTCTTGTCACGATGTGATAGTTTTGTTATTGCTGAAATTGTATACCATCTGCATTTGAATACCTTGTGGGTGAAGGAATTGGTGAATCCGAGATTGCTTTACACAAGTGTTTTTGTCTCTTAAAATTTTTATTTTCCCCCTTTCTCTTCTCTTTGGAATTCTAAAGGAAATCTTATACCCATACCTGGCATTTGCTCAGTTTCATGTTCTTTTCATGGGTTTGCAGGAATGGCCGGAGGAGGCCTACCCGCCCTATGCAAATGGCCCTGGTTATATTGTGTCATCTGACATAGCAGAATATGCTGTATCTAAGTTTGAGGAACATAAACTACGAGTAAGATTCAGCCTTGCCTTAACAACCTTCTGTGTGTGTGTGCTTGATTCTAGGTGGAGAGGATGGGTGTGTGAGTTGAATATCATTGTACATTTGTTTGTGTGCAGAGTGCTTTTTCCATCTGGTGGTCAGAGTATTAGTTTGAGTTTTATGTTAGGTTGTGTTTGGATAGAGTGATTTGAAATCCATGATTTAAAATGAATGGATTTCAAATTCACCCAAATGACTCAAAATTAGTTCATTGAAAATGATGGATTTCAAATCCACATCTATCCAAACACCACTGATGAATTTATTACCCTGAATTTCAATTCCCTCCTTAAATCTGCTTATCCAAATGGAGTCTTAATGTATTTCTAAGTAGGTTGTTTTTGCTTACCAAACTTGAGCCTCTTTTCCATGACACAGTTATTCAAGATGGAAGACGTTAGCATGGGAATGTGGGTGGAGCAGTTCAACAGCTCAGCGCCAGTTGAGTATGTGCATAGTTTGAAGTTCTGTCAATTTGGATGTATTGAGGGTTATTACACTGCACATTACCAATCTCCAAGACAGATGACCTGCCTATGGGACAAATTGCAACTTCTTGGAAAACCCAATTGCTGCAACGTAAGATGACAAGCGATGAGGATGAAATTTTTGAGATTTTTATTTGCTTGTACATAGTTCTCAGTAGCTGGGCCTGGGGCCATTTCTTTTATTTTTCTAGTTTCTTCTTTTTTTTTTTTTTTTTTTATTAATAGACTTCGTTTTAGGGTCCCATTTTTGTAATTTTTATGGCTCAGAGATGCTAGGACTATATATGAGACTATTCTCTACTACTGTTGTAGTTGATATCAAGATTTATCACATCAAGATTAGATTGCTGATCACTGATCATTGTCTCTCTTATTCTATGCTCTCAATTTTCTATTTTCCCTGATAAACCAGATTAAGTTGTCTAACTGAAGGGCCTATAGCCTTTATTTTGAGAATGAAATTAGTGGATACGATTAAAGGTTACTGGTGGAGCGAGGTTTGGGCCAACTTGCCTCTGTTCAAGCACGAAAGCTATATTATTCTTGTAGCTGACTGCATACTTCCTGTGTGATTTCTATTATGACCTGGTAAAATGCTGTTATGATATTCTGCTGCTAATTCCTGCTTTAGATGGGCATCGGATTTCTGCTTACCTTTCGTTTTGTTGAAACACTGCCCAAAGGTGCTGATTTCTTTTATCTTTACACTTTTGCTGATATTTTTGTTGTTCTTGATCTGGTAGTGTTCGTGTTGAAATCATGTGTAATCTAATCAGCTGAGCTTGGTTTTCATTTTCTTTTAGTAACAGGTGGAGCATTTTCTGGACTGTCCACAGACTGATAGTGTAGTGGGGATGCAAATGATACCAAAGCTGATAGTGGTTATCTGAAGCTTCCAATGGAATTTGGAATAAAGAAAGATCATTTCCAAAGAAAGTGGTTTCTCTTTGAGTGGAGGTCCTTTAAAGAAGGAACATATTCTATAAGGTAACTCTTTTGCATCTATTTTTTAAGAGCTTGATTCCTTGAGGCTCCATTGCTCCACTTTTGCAAGCTGTGTCACATATTTTGCTATCGTCTTGACCCACAGGCTTGGATTTGGATGGTAATGAGATAAAGTTGAATTCCAACTTAAAAGTTTGTTCTTTTGAAACCAAAAAAAAAAAAGGAAAAGAAAAATTGCATTCACATTTGTATGCTTGTTTATGTGATTTCAGCAAATCTGCACTACTATGATTACTCTGTCAACTGATAAGCTAGTGAACAAATTTTCGTTCTTCTTGATCGAATAGTAGTACAATATATTCAACTAATGGACAAACAGGCTCTGAAATAAGTAAATGACATGATATTTTTACATTAGGAAGATGCTATCCACAGCTATGCAAGATCATGTAATTTGTTACATATTTGAAACTCACTGATGATCTATGAATGTCCCTTTTCAGCTAGACGAAGGCCACCATGACAAAGCAGAAAAGTAATAGAATTTCTACAAGCACAAGCATAGTGTCAGTTTTCAAGAAAAAAGCTTCAGAATCAAGAAATGAAAGAAAGGTACTTTTTTATCTTACCAGTTCTCCAAGGAAGAAATCTTGAACCATAGCTCCAAGATCCATTGAAACAATCCGTTGTTGTGTTCAATCCATCAGGACAGTTACAGACAAACGACTTGTACGGATTGCTATTATATCCACAGACTCCATTACTCTTCTCACAGCTGGCACACAATGTTGGATAATCATTCTTGAAATTGAACTTGTACTCAAGTCCAATCCCATATTTCCATCCCTGAGGATTAGATTGTTGGCTGTCGAATCCATACAATGCTGAGTAAGACGTGCAATGCAGTTTCTGCAGGTCCATGTCAAACGAAGGCCCAAGATCCACAGGTGTGTACACACAACATGTGGATATTGGTAAACTAAGCCTGCTGATTGCTTTACAAGAATAGAGCAAGCTGCAGATTGGTCCACCCTGAGAGTCACACATGGGAAAGGTGGAATTGCTTCCATCACCAGAATTTCTGTAAATCGGTGATGAAGTGATTGAGCAATCAAGAAGAGCGAAAACAGTGTCATGGAAGCTAAACGGGGCGTTCCAATCCAGGCCAAAGCCTTTGCTAGGCTGTGTGCAGGAACAGGTTGACATTGATGGATCAGAAATGTAAATAACTTGGCTGTTATAGTCTATGGAGGTGATGGTGTAGCAGCCAGTGTGTGTGGAGAGTGTGAGCTGCTGCTCGTTGCAGGTGACGTACGGTTGGAAGCGTGGATCGCCACAGCCGGGGCCTGTGCCAAAGGGATACTTGATTGGGAGCTGACCACAAGATTTTTGACAGGCTTGTGATGAGATTAAGCAGGGAAGAAAGATGATCAAAATTGATAAGAGCAAAGTGATGGATGAGTTCTTGAGCTTCATTGTTACTTCAATGCACAATAGAGAGTGGGATAAGAGGAAGTGGTGAAAGACTACACTTGCTATATATAGATGTGCCCCCATGATTCAAGTATTTTTATTTGGATCATTTTCATCTTATATGTATTTTACGAGCATGACATGTCATGTTTGTATTGACAGTATTTAATATTTATGTGTTATATTATGATAAAATAGAAAGATATTAATCTATATTTAATTTAAAAGATCGGGGAAGGTTATGATTCTTATGAATATCCATAATATTTGGTAAGAGTGGTTAATTTACCCTTTTTTTTTAGATGTGAATATATGTAAATGTGAACTTATAGCCTTTCCCTTGATAAGATGGTTATTTGGCATAATTGTATAATATTAATATTGTCAAAATAGTATATTTGATGAAATCTTGGAACAAAAATGTCCCGATGTGAAATTAATTGATAATTATAAAAAAAAAATTGGTTTCATTTTTTTTTTTTAAATATAAAAGAGATTAAAGGGAAGACAATGATTAAAGGGAAATAAGTATTGCTTTCTTTAACCTAGAATTTGGGTGTTAGAAAATTAGGATTGCTAGCTTTTGGTCTCATCAATCTCAATACAATTGATGCTTTGCATCCATAAATGTGCACAAATTGCAAGAATAATTCTTAGTCTAAGATACTTATTATCCCAATTTTAAATTGATTATGCAAAAAATAGGACTGGTTTTTAAATTATAAGATGTGGATCCCATTATGATGTTGATGCAGAAAGAAGCAAATGTTCTAAACTATTGAGTCAAGACTTAACCCTTAAGCCCATAGATGATTAAATGTTGGCCTAAATCTGATTTCCCAATTAAAGCCCAATATTCTGAGTTATCAAAAGCCCAAAATATTAATGGGCCAATTATTTAGTCCAATAAGAAAAGAAAAGTACCAAATTGTTCCACCGCAGCTACCGCGCTTTCTTCAGCATTCTCTTCTCCGGCAGGTTACCTCAGAAAACGCTTTCATTTGTGGTTGTCTGAAAATAATATGTTTTCTTTATATTAAGATATATGATTCTCATGGTTTTTCTTCTTCCTTTTAATTTAACTTCTTATGTTAAAGATTTCGCTTTTCCATATTTTTTTTAGAGGAAAGTGAGGAAATTTCATTGTTAGTGTCACTTTACAGAAAGATTGAACTTTTTCAGTGTTAGTTAAATTGTTTTCCGTGTTTAAGTTAGTATCTTTGGTGATTCAATCAGCAGTAGTTAGTTTGGAATGCGTTATATTGTGTGCTCGTTACATGTTTGATGAATTGCCTTGAGCAATTATGTATTTGAGTGGCGTACTTTAATGCACAGTGTATTCCAATTTGTAAATAGTAGTTTTTTGACAAGCATAATTTAGCTACTATACGATGGTTATAGGCGTAACTGTAGTTCTGTTGTTTTAATTATTTATCGATGAGATATTCAAGTTGTATTAATTTGATATTATTCACTACTTGCATGTTTAATTATCAGTCTAGTACTTTGAGCTTTTGAGTGACATCTTCAAGAATAAAAGATGAGATCTTTGGTTGGACAAATATTTGAGATCAGTATATGGTTCTTCAAGAAAGGCCTATGTTATATTCTATGTTTGTGTTCATGTGTATAGTTGTTTATTCATACCATTGACTTTTTTATAGTGTAAAGGTATGTATGGTAATGTATTGCTTTTATCATGTATTAGGTGATGCAGTGGTTGGTGAGCCTGCGGGGCAGCCACTTCAGACCAGAGTCCAGACTTGTGATATTGGAAATTTATATTGATGGACCTCTTTCAGCAGCATGAAGAGGCAACCCATCCGACTTTCAGCTTACTGTCATGAGGTGTTTTCTTGTTATAAACGCCCAAGTTCAAGCAGAGGTCATCTCTCATTTGTATGTTATTCGAGTTTTTCTTCCTCTCAGTCATCTAATTTGAGGCCTTTTCCCGATTATTCATCAAAGAAACCCTCTATTAGAGAGACTGAATTTGTCCACCATATCTCAACTATCCTCAAGCAACGCCGCTCTGAGTCCTTTCGACGAATTCTGAAGCCCTTTGAGACCAAATTCAGGCCTGACCATCTGATTTGGGTTCTCATGGACATAAAAAATGATTACAGGCTAGTCATGGATTTATTTGACTGGTCATGCACTAGAAAGTACCCATCGCTTGAGGCTTGCTGCATCATTATTCATCTTGCTGTTGCAGCGAATGATCTAAACACGACTCAAAGAATTTTTCACGAAATCTTGACAAGACTCATTACTGATGGCAATACCTCAGTCTCCCAATGTTTTGAGAAGTTGATATACACTTTCAAGGAGTGGGGTTCAAATCCCCATGTCTTTGACATTTTTTTCCAAGTTCTTGTTGAAAATGGGCTCCTTAATGATGCACGAAGGTTCTTTGATAAGATGTTAAATTATGGTGTGGTTCTCTCTATTGATTCATGTAACCTGTTTCTTTCCAGACTTTCAAAAGATATTGATGGTCCTCAGATGTCATTAAAGGTTTTCTGTGAATTCTCTGAAGTGGGTGTTCGGTGGAATACCACATCGTATAATATAGTTATAAACTCACTTTGCCAATTAAGGAAAATGAAAGAAGCTCACAACCTACTTCTAAAAATGGATTACTGTGGTTGCTTTCCTGATGTTGTAAGTTATAGTACAGTAATCAATGGATATGTTAATGAAGGAGAACTTCAGGCAGTGCTAAAAGTTGTTGAAAATATGCTACAGAAAGGTTTGCAGCCAAATGCATTTACCTTCAACAGCATAATTGTTCTCTTATGCAAGACTGGTAAAATGGTAGATGCCGAGAAGGTTTTGAGGGAGATGATTTCTCAGGGGGTTTTTCCTGATCATGTAGTCTACACAACACTCGTTGATGGTTTTAGCAAAATTGGAAATGTTGATTATGTATACAGAATGTATGATGAAATGAAGAGTCAGAATATTCTTCCTGATTTTGTCACATATACTACTCTAATTTGTGCCTTTTGTCAGAATGGAAAAGTAGCAGAAGCAGATCAGCTCTTTCGTGAAATGTTTAATATTGGGTTAAAAGCAGATGAATTTACTTATACAGCACTTATTGATGGTTATTGCAAGGCAGGTGAAATTAAAAAAGCATTTTCTCTTCATAATGAGATGATTCAGATGGGGTTGAATCCTAATGTGGTCACATACACTGTACTGGTTGATGGGCTCTGTAAACATGGGGAGGTTGATACAGCAAATGAACTTCTTCATGAGGTGTGTGAAAAGGGACTTATTCTTAATATCTACACGTGGAATGTACTTCTCAATGGTCTTTGCAAATCTGGGAATATAGTTCAAGCAGTGAAGTTAATGAAAGATATGGAAGTGGCTGGGGTATGGCCTGATGCTTTTACCTATACTACTTTAATGGATGCTTATTGCAAATCAGGTGAAATGGTTATGGCTCACCAGCTGCTTCATGAGATGTTACAGAGGGACGTCAAACCAACTATTGTTACATTCAATGTTCTGATGAATGGATTTTGTATCTCAGGGATGCTAGAAGATGGACAGAAGCTGCTTAACTGGATGTTAGAGAAGGGTATAATGCGTAATTCCACCACTTATAATTCACTTCTCAAACAATACTGCATCAGAAATGATATGCATACAGCCACTCAAATTTATCGGGGAATGTGTAACCAGGGAGTGGTACCAGATGAAAATACCTACAATATACTGGTGCGAGGGCATTGCAAAGCGAGGAATATGAAGGAAGCGTGGTTTTTGCATATGGAATTGGTTGAGAAGGGATACAATCTTACAGTTGAGACCTATAATGCACTAATTAAGGGATTTATTAAAAGGAAGAAGTATATGGAGGCCAGAGAACTTTTTGAAGAGATGAGAAAGAAAGAGTTATCAGCAGACAAAGAAATATACTGCATCTTTGCGGATATGAACTATGAAGAAGGGAACATTGATCTGACTTTGGTGCTTTGTGATGAAGCCGTAGAAAGGTGTCTCGTTAATAGTAGTGAAGGTGGAAAGGTGTAACTCTTGTAAGCTTCATTTTGATCTTAGTGGGATAATCTTCATCACGCATGGTTTGTTTGCTGGCTGATGATTGGAGAACATCGGTAAGTTTGCACTTTATGTTTTTATCTTTTTCTTGTAACGATCCCTCTGTCCCGTAGAATGACTCCTGTTTCAAAACATCTTTTTGTCCCAAAAAGGAGTCATGTTTACAAAATTAAAGTTAGTTTTTAAATGAAAAATCTATAATACCTTTGTAACTAGCTTGTGATTAGCTATAACAAACTTTGAATGATGAACATGGATGAATTGATTGCTATAAGTGAGACTTCGCACTTTACTAAATTTTGAACATTCTCAAAAATAAAAAGTTTATTTTATTCCGAGACATATTGCAAGTTTATTTTGCGGATAAAAATTGCACTGGAGATCAAGATGAGGAAGCATTGCATAAAATACAATGGAAGGTCTATTATTCATTAGTATCCTCTCAGGTTCAAGTACAAGAAAATTTTGCATGTCACAAGAAAAGCCCCAAGAAAAGCAGAAATGCAGAAACAAAAAGCATCGGTACTGAATGTGGAAGAACTAGGTAGCTGTGAGACGGAGCAACCGGAGGAGGATTCCTAGATGTCACAACTTCCTTTGAGCAGGCATAATTGCATCTGCTTGGACGAACTACTCTGTACACACCGCTCTGTGTTAAAATGTACACATCTTTTCTGTTATCTTCTCCAAAGGAAAATATATACTCTAAAGCTGGGAGATTGCTGTTGGGCACTATATCACACTTGATTGGAGAATCTGCAGCGCAGCTGAAAGGTGTGTCCTTTGTTGTAAAGTTTCCACTGTTTTCTGGGGTTTCTGATGCTGCCCAAATATGACTTGCGTAAAGATCTCCATACAAGTAACTGAAGACAATGTAGAGGCAAAGGTATGTTAGTTTGATGAGTTTATGTTAAGGTTATACAGAGCAATGAAGATTGTATTTTCATTTCTTGTGTTGTTACCTTCCATAGGTGCATGGATCGGTCGCAGACCGGTAGAAGTATCCACCTGATATTGCTGCAGAGCCGAGTTTATTGATATTAGCGTGGCTATATCCTAGCACTGGGAAGATTGGGTCTATGGAACTAGCAGAAGTGTTGCCCCCTGGAGTCTTTTGAGGCTGAAAAACAAGAGGGCCTTCGTAAACACGCCATCCATAGTTTCCCCCCTTAGAGATGATATCAACTTCTTCATATTGATCCTGCAAAGACTCAGTAGCATGTCAGAAACTTTGCCTACGTATACTTTTAGAATATGAAATGGCACAGAAGGATTTGGAAATGGTTGAATAGCACTGTTTGTGAACCTGTCCAACATCAGCACAAAGGAAGTAGGAAGGCCTTTCTGAATCAAAGCTACAACGCCATGGATTTCTTAAGCCGTAAGCCCAGATTTCTGGTTCCATTTCTTTGTCTTCTGAATAAGGGTTATCTTGGGGGATAGAATAGTTTCCCCATAGGCCTTGGTTAGTTATTTCATCTTCACCTGAAAACCCCACATTTGTTAATATCATAAGAAATACAGGGTTCAAGATTTTATATAGTTTCATTAGTTTGAATTCTCACTTGGTAAGTTGTCTACATCAACCCTCATAATCTTTCCAAGCAGTGACTTCTTATTCTGAGCAAAGTTATAGGGGTCTCCTTTACTCCCTCCATCTCCCAACATGATATACAGGTAGCCATCATCTGGGCCAAAAAGAATTTGGCCACCATGGTTTGCTGAGAATGGTAGCCCCAATGTGAAAATTCGTCTCACTTCATGTGGTCTCGCCTTCTGTGCCTGTAAATCATATGCAACTTAACTCATTTTAATTTTTGTCATTCTCCAAAAATCTCGTTCTAAGGTGTTTAAAGGTCTACCAGTGATGGGGTTGAAGCAGTTCCATTAGCACTATACTCGGCAATAACAGTGTGATACTTGCAAACCTCTCCTCCATCCGAAGAACCTAACTGGGAAGGGTCGCAGCCAACGTCTGAATTGCAGGCACACCTCCCACCACATCCCGGAGACTCCTCTTTGTCACAATTGAAGGATGCAAAGAATCTTCCGTTCGTTGCAAAGTTTGGGTGAAACGCCATTCCCATCATCCCAAAGCTGGTATCAAGGTAAACCTGATCTGTTAAATCAACAAATGTATTTGATTCATCGAGTCCCAATGCTTCCCCTGAATCCTGATCAGGTATTGTAGCTAACCAGATTTTGCCTGCTAGGTTGGAGAAGAAAGCTCGATTTGATCCATCTGGATGAGCAACCATATTGATATAAGAACCATTCCCAATTTTCTCAAGGCACATGCCCTTTGGAGGGGGCAAGACATCGGTTTTGTTGAGCGAAACAGGTTGGCCGTTGAAGCAGAGCGAGTTTTCATCAGATGCGCCACCAAATGCATTGCAAAAGTCAGATTTCGATTGCCAGAGGTCAGTTAACTTGGATAAAGTCGCATTTTTTGGAATTTCGGCTTTACTTTGCAATGCTGGGGCGAACGGGGAATCCAAAATCGAGACATCTTGGCAAGATTCCCATACAGTTGAGCAAAAGCTATTATTTGTTTGGGTTGATAAAGATGATACTGCTACCCCACCTGTGGAATTGCAAAGTATTGGAACTGACCGAGGCTTTGGATTGGCGTTGAATAGCTTTGCTGAGAATGGATCACAAGTCTGATGAAAAAATTTCTTGTAAGAAATGATTTTTTCTAACAAATAAATATATATTTTATTTCTTTCTAAATTGATTGGTTAGTGATATAATTCCATGAGTAAAAGCCACATCTTTAGTACAAACAAATAGTATGAATTATTATGTTTCTTTATTTAGCTCTCTCTCTCTCTCTCTCTCTCTGTGTCTCATGGGATTGCTCAAACTGGAAAGTAAATGAAGTTATAGCAAAAACTAAACATCCCAGAAAAGGTTAGAATACTAACCGCACAGAGGACTGATTTAACAGCAGAAGCACAAGAGGAATCAGATATGTTCATAGCCTGAAAACGTTTCTGCAATTGCAGATCTTGCGTTGAACTGCAACACGTTTTTCCATTGTAAGAACAGAAGGACAAATGGCCCTTTATGCTGCTAGGTTGCTCTGCATATTTCAACACAAAATAAATCCAAGAAAATAATAAAAATTACTCCAAGAATCACTCAAAACACACACACACACACTTACTCAAGTCAGTACACAAGGGGAATGAAGAAGAAGGAGATGCAGAGAACAGTATCAGCAGACAAAACAAACCCAAAAACCTCACAGCTTTTCCCATTGTTAGAAAAATGATGAGAGAGAGAGAGAGAGAGAGAGAGAGAGAGAGAATAATCACATTCAGGAACCACTCATTCAACTACCATATCCTTATCTTCTTTTCTTCCACTATGTGCAAGTGCATATAAATGCTGCAGAAAGAAAAGATGGAATGAATATAATATAGAGATGATAATCGAGAAGGTATTGAATTTTTCATCTCTCTTTCGGACAAGAAACTCTCTCTCATTGGAAAAATGCTGATCATGAGGGCCATGATTGAGTGGAGCTAAACCTGAAAGTTAAGTTTTGAAGACTTGGTTTTGACTTGTACATTTATACAAAATCTCAGTGGATGGAAAGTGGTTATAAAGAAAGGCAATAATATGTCAACTAAATAAATTTAGCCACAGAATTGAAGGTAGGTGATTGTTGGTGACACTACATAAATGCTACAATTTATCACTTATTGCTCTCTCTGTCTACTATCACCTTTTCATACTTCTTTTCAAAATTCAAAAAGGTGCACATTGGTCCTCACAGTTAAAGTTCTGATAGCCAGTATAGAGTACATAAAAATCATATCTTTTAATATTAGACTTTTTGCAAATATTGAATAATTGTGTGAGCTCACACCTAATGTCCTAGTACATGTTGAGATTTTTGATCTCCATTCTTGATTTCAAAAAAAAGATGGAACAAAATGATGTATAGGGTAGGACTAAAGGCACCCCATCAACTCAGAAGAGTGTTCGGCCAATCAAGATCGAACAAAACTATTCGGGTTTGATCGATTTTTTACGTTTTTCAAACGATTTCTACATAATTTTCATATATTTATCAAATGCGTAGAATGCTCGTCATTATATCAGCATTGCATTCCTAGGAAATAAAAAAATTTAACATTAAAGAAGTAAGAAAGATAAAAAATAAAGAAATAGAAAAAGAAGATGGAGATTAGAGTTTCATTTTTTTTTATTTTTCTTTTTATATAAAAGGTAAAATTTGTATTTTTAATATATATTTTTTAATTAAAGTGTTTTTAATTGAAGTGTCCTTAGAAAAGGATGGATATCCATAATCCCACTCTAATGTACATCAAATAATAAAATATAAGATGCATTTTGAAAATTTCAAAGATTTTAATGTAATTAGAAAATTTCAAGATGTTTATTTTGAAAAGAGGTTCTAAAAGACTTTGGAGTTGAACTATTGAGATGCATTTATTGCAGTGATGGATGGTGCATGGGACACAATTTTCTATTATTGTTTGTTTGTTTTTTTCCACTTACATGTATTCTATTATTAGACGTGAAACAAACAAAAAACCAAAGTGGACAACCACATCATTACTTATCTGTCCTGTAAGATATGTCTTCTTATTTTAATTAGCCTAACAGCTAACAAAGGAATCTGGAAGGCCAAAAGAGCATCATTACGAGGAGGGATGACAAATTTGCCTCGTCACGCGGGTACTCGACCTGACTCGAGGTGTTTGGGGCGGGGCGGATCCGCCTCTGAATAGGGTGGGGTGGGTTTGGGTCCTCCTCATGCCCCGTGATCCGTTCTCGCCCCGTTTATTTTATATATATATATATATTTTTTTTAATATATATGTGCATATATTTAAAATACATATATTTAGAAAAATAAATTTAAGTTAATTATAATTATTTTAATTTTATCTTATTTGAGAAGTGCTCATTATGATTAAAGATGTGATTATACGAATAAATTAAAATTATTTTATAATAAATCTTATAAGATAAAATTAAAATGATTATAATTAACTTATTTTTATAATTTTAAATATATGTATCAATATATAAAATTTTTGGAATCTATTAAATTTTTCATAATTTTGTCATTTAAAAAAAAATAAAAAAATTGAGCGGGACAGGACGGGGCGGACATTCTTGCCCCGTCGCGGGTCCGGAGCGGGTACGGGGTGGGTTTTTGGGGCGCGGGATGGGTCCGGGTATTCTACTACCCGCCCCGCCCCGAACCCATTGCCATCCCTAATCATTATTAGAATAATATTACTTATCAAGTTTGGGCCATGTGAATTATCTTTGGATCGAATCAGTAATCAAGAAGCCCAAAATCACTTATTGGCCCAAACTTTCCAGAGTTAACAAGCCCGAGATTAGAAAATACAGACTGTCCTATGCTCAATAAGTCTGAAATAAAGCCCAGTAACCAAAATCCTTCTGCTAGTACTTTTCTGAAATAAAACAAACAATAATATATTATTATTGTCTTCTCTATTTTACATATATGTTTTTTATTTTTTGCCCCACCAAACTTTTTTTTTCCCTTAACAAGGCACCAAGATTTAGATGTCCCTCTGCTAGTACTTTTTCTGGTAAGGCTTTAAATTTTAAGGTAAATATTTGTATGATACGTCTTGTTTTTATTTAAATAAAAATTATGGATGAAATTATAAGTAGTACGCGAAAAAAAAAAAGTAATAATTTTTAGTTAAGAGAATAATTTTTTGGATTATTGTATTATTAATGAAATTCTTCTCATACCACCATAATTCTTCTCATACCAGCCGTATCAACTTATTTTATTTCGTATCAGTCCGTACTATTATAATACACTCTGATACCATAATGAATATGGTTCGTATTATCATATAACACATTCGATCATTATTAATATAATTCGTACTATCATATTATATTTCATGTACTAGCATTAATGTAGCTCGTGTCATCATATTACGTCTCATATGTTAGAAGGGCTTTGGTTGGGCCAAAACATTTATCCTGGCAAAAAAAATTAAAATTTAATAATTTAATAAAAAATAATGTTTATAAGTAGGGTTGGGAATTGAGTCTCCACAAAAAATTAAGACTCACTGTATATCTTAACTTGCTTCTTTTGTTACCATTCTATGTTGGAAAGTTGGTAATTTTCTTATTGGGGTTGCAAAACTTGAAACCTGTCTCTTGACATACGAATATGAAGATAAAAGTTATCTTTTAAAAATAAAACTACAACTTTCTCCCATTTACCATCCACACAGTTAATAAAGTAATATTTTTTAAAATCAAAAGAAATGCAATTAACTGTATTAAAAACTATTAAAGTAGAGGATCCGAACATAATGAAATGCAGAATGTAACTTTAAAACTAATAAACTAATATTTTAATCAATCAACAGAAATTGCAACACATAGGAATTAGAAACAGTACTGAAACACCAAACAAGATGTGAGCTGCAATCTAGTAGCATTCTTGGACACAAATATCCATCAGCAATATCTTTTATAAGACGAATTCTAGGTTGCAGAGCCTTTAACGACAGAAACAAAAAACTTAGCAAACTCATAAAGCTCATCAGTATCAGGCAACACATCCTTAACTGCACCATCACCACAAAAATCCTGAGCCCATTTCCTCAAATTTGGAGTCTTGGATTCATCAATGAGAGTGATGTCGTGCATTTTATTTATCACATCTATCCATGGAAGAAAACATCCCAATGCAATGTCCACGTACCCAATTCTACATCCCCCAAAGAATCTTTGTCCCTTGCTGCATTTCGTGAAGGCATCTTCTAACAAAACCAGGCCCTTCATTGTTTCTTCTATTGTCGTTCTTGCATCCTCTCCCTCGGACAATAAGTTGCCACATAGGACAGGAAACAACTGCAGACAACAATCCATTTCTTGAACATCATTAATTGTTTGCAAAGAAAGAACTTGAAATGAAATAATTCAACCTACCGTTTGATCAATGTAAGTAGTCCAGAAACGGGCCACGGCCCGATCATGGGAATCAGTAGGGAGGATTTCAGGCCCGGAAGCCCAAACTTCGTCGATGTACTGGACAATGACGAGTGATTCGCAGATGGGGTTGTGATCATGGATGAGAACTGGGATTTTCTTGTAAATAGGGTTTGAGTTTAGGAGGAGATCACTTTTTGCCACCAAAACATCTTCCTGTTGAAACTCATACACGACAGATTTGATGTTGAATGCAATTCGGGCCCGTAAAGCGAACGGGCTTGACCAGGAGCCCAAGAGTTTCACTTCACCAGAAGCCATTGCTTGATCAGTTAAGACACCCAAGAATTAGTGAATTGGGTTACCTAGTTTTGAGAATATTATAAATTGTATGCATAAATGTAGTGAGTGTAGATTACGTATATGCTCATGTAAATGCAGTGGGCCTGCTTATTTTCTGTCACTCAATGATGTCCATTGAACATGAAAAACTAAAAACACTACACAAGGAGTACAAGAGAAAGGACCACAAATATCCCAACCCTCGCTAAGACGAATCCATGATTTAGGTCCAAGTAAATTAATAAAAAATATATATAATAATTTTAAAATAAGAGCATAAATATATTACGATTTCGATAAATTCAACTAATTACAATATTTCCTCTTCTATTTTTCATATTTTGAAATTGATACATAATAGCTTCATTACTAACATTTCTAAAAATATCATTTTCAATGTATATATGCTACTAAACAATCATTCATTAAAGTGTATCACTCATTCGACCATCAATAGAACACTTCACGATCTTTATCATCAAAAAAAATTCTTTCTACTGTAACAGTAGTAACTAGTAATATCAACGACAACATAGCTTATTTTTTACCAACTTAGCACAAATTGCCTCCACAAACTTTTAGTCTTATCCTTCAGCTTCTACGGCTTTTCTTTAAGAATCTTGTTGTGCATCACCAATTTTTTTTTTCTTGTTTTAAATCCTTGATATATATCTTGAGATCTTTAATATCTTTTCTCAACATTTTTTGTTTTCTTTAAGTTTATGGTTGTCTTCGTATAACATTTTGTAGTCTTCTTTCAAATTCTCATATGTTTTCCTCAAATTTTCGTACTCTACATAATAATCCCATTAAAAAAAAGCAGAATTGATTATGTATACAGAATATAGGATGAAATGAAGAGTCAGAATATTCTTCCTGATTTTGTCACATATACTACTCTAATTTGTGCCTTTTGTCAGAATGGAAAAGTAGCAGAAGCAGATCAGCTCTTTTGTGAAATGTTTAATATTGGGTTAAAAGCAGATGAATTTACTTATACAGCACTTATTGATGGTTATTGCAAGGCAGGTGAAATTAAAAAGGCATTTTCTCTTCATAATGAGATGATTCAGATGGGGTTGAATCCTAATGTGGTCACATACACTGTCCTGGTTGAAGGGCTCTGTAAACATGGGGAGGTTGATACAGCAAATGAACTTCTTCATGAGGTGTGTGAAAAGGGACTTATTCTTAATATCTACATGTGGAATGTACTTCTCAATGGTCTTTGCAAATCTGGGAATATAGTTCAAGCAGTGAAGTTAATGAAAGATATGGAAGTGGCTGGGGTATGGCCTGATGCTTTTACCTATACTACTTTAATGGATGCTTATTGCAAATCAGGTGAAATGGTTATGGCTCACCAGCTGCTTCATGAGATGTTACAGAGGGACGTCAAACCAACTATTGTTACATTCAATGTTCTGATGAATGGATTTTGTATCTCAGGGATGCTAGAAGATGGACAGAAGCTGCTTAACTGGATGTTAGAGAAGGGTATAATGCGTAATTCCACCACTTATAATTCACTTCTCAAACAATACTGCATCAGAAATGATATGCATACAGCCACTCAAATTTATCGGGGAATGTGTAACCAGGGAGTGGTACCAGATGAAAATACCTACAATATACTGGTGCGAGGGCATTGCAAAGCGAGGAATATGAAGGAAGCGTGGTTTTTGCATATGGAATTGGTTGAGAAGGGATACAATCTTACAGTTGAGACCTATAATGCACTAATTAAGGGATTTATTAAAAGGAAGAAGTATATGGAGGCCAGAGAACTTTTTGAAGAGATGAGAAAGAAAGAGTTATCAGCAGACAAAGAAATATACTGCATCTTTGCGGATATGAACTATGATGTAATATTCCAAATTTCTAATTATATCTATTTTTATGAATAATAAATTTTTATTAAATCATGATAGTATCTTATAGAGAAATTAATTAGATGTTATTTAAAATATTACGTCTGATGTGATTGGGATTTCAATTGATAACATGGGGATATGGAAGTAGATATATAAGTAAATTAGTTGAGATATTTTAGGGATTCTCTATTTTGTTAAAACTCCAAAAAGAAATGGGAATTTAAAACCCTACATGTAAAAGTAGGCGTTAAAAATTGGAAATAAATACGTGAATCAAAGAACCAGAAATATAAAATTTGGAGAAAGCAGAAGGAAGAGAAAACGAAAGCGTCCGTCGGTGAATAACCAGAGTATACATCCTGTCAGGGTATCCATTATATATATAGCTTGGTTTACATCCATAATTTCTAGTATGGAATATCCATAATTTCTAGTATGGAATAATTGTTTAGTTTAGTTATTTCACGTACTATACGATTTGTGAAATGAATCGAGAAAAAATAAATAAATAAATCATTCTATAGTGTTTCTGATCACATGAATAATAGAAAATCATCTAAATTGACCATGTGTGATTTAGAATCTAGTCATTAGGGCGAAAAAAATTCGAAGAGTTTTCTATTGATTTGGTTAAGTTAGTTTGTAATTATTCCTGTCGACGATATTTGATATATAATATATTATTTATGAGTAATCATACTGCTTACAATTAAACTACATGTGTCAAAATTATAATAATAATAATAATAGGTAGCAGTATCAGTCTTAAGATAGTAGTCATACATGTTTAATTATTATTTATTCATTACTTATTGATTTGCAGAATTCAAACACCCTGAATTCAAACACCCTTCGTTAATGCATGACATTAATTAAATAAATGATTAAATACTCCAATGAATGCATGACATTAATTAAATAAATGATTAAATACTCCAATGATAACAAGGATAGATGTATATATATATATCGGATTTGACGTCAGTATGTATAATAAAGTTGAGATTTTATAATTAAATGGATTAATTAATTAGTTATAGAAATTTTCATTTGATTTCTATCGCAAGTGTTGTACTAAGTAAAATTAGAATTTTTTTTAAGGAAGTGGAAATATTAAGAAATTGATAGTGAATTAACAAGATAAAAACCTTTGTGTGATTAATGATTTGATTTAGGAATCTCAATATTAAAAGATTATAGTTTTAGTGTGTATTATGTGAGAAGTAGATAAGTCCTCAATTGAGGACTGCATTCTATTCCACTAAACACCACTAAACAAATAACTGTCGATATAACGATAAAAAAAGAAAACCAAATAACTACCTAAAATATAAAGATATATACAAAGAAATACTAGGATATGTTATTATATAAACCAAATAACTACCTAAAATATAAAGATATATATAAAGAAATACTAGGATATGTTATTATATTCCTTAACATATTATATTGATAGATTCTAAGTTATCAATTAATTATGTTTTAGATTTACGTTGAGAAAGCTTAGAGGTGTTATCAATTAATTATGTTTTGGATTTGGGTTGAGAAAGCTTAGAGATTTGTGAGGATTGTGAGATACGAAAGTTTTGAGAACTTCAGGTAAGTACATCTCTCACCTGCAAGTATGAGTAGTTTTGTTTTATTTGTTTAATGTTGATGCAAAATTTACGTGAATGCTCAATTTGTTATCTGTGAATATGCTTTAATATATGATTTGCTAAATTATGTGTTTTGTGAGTTTTATTTATATTTCTTTATGCATATAAAATTATGTTTTGAGTTTTATTTATATTTCTTTATACATATAAAATGATGTTTTGTTAAGTGATGTAAAGTGAGAAATATATAATTTTTGAGAAAGTATATATATATAATTTTATATATTTTCAAAGATTGCCCAGACCACTAGAAAAAGAGTTAGTTGGCTAGCTACCCGGGTTCTACGGAGTTGCACGCATTGGTACCATATCCAAGCCCACAGTATATTATTTTCCAGTATAAGTATATATAAGATTTTATTAGCTGATGACTTGCATTTTTCAACAGTTACAAAGAAAAAAAAAAAAGTTTTGTGAGATTAGATGATGTACTTGCTAAGCTCTTGCTTATAGTATTTACCTCATACTGCAAATAAAGGTATAGATAAGATGTGATATAAGGGTAGCAGCGCTGAAGCGTAATTGGTGGTGACGGTCTCGGAATTGGTTAAAGAAATGTTATTTTAGTATTCATATTAAGAAGACTTTATTTCTGATTTTCTTGAGGAGAACTTTTCTCAAACGATTTACTTCCTTTTCAGATGTTTCAAACCGTTTTAAAACTCTAGCATGTTTTTTATAAAGTTTAATTTCGTTGCTTTAATAAAAAAATCTTACGAGAATTTTTATAAGTTTAGAAAGTTATGCTAATTTAGTAAAAATAACTACCCAAAAAATAGGGGGTGTTACATATGAAGAAGGGAACATTGATCTGACTTTGGTGCTTTGTGATGAAGCAGTAGAAAGGTGTCTCGTTAATAGTAGTGAAGGTGGAAAGGTGTAACTCTGTAAGCTTCATTTTGATCTTTGTGGGATAATCTTCATCACCCATGGTTTGTTTGCTGGCTGATGATTGGAGAGCATCGGTAAGTTTGCACTTTATGTTTTTATCTTTTTCTTGTAACGATCCCTCTGTCCCATAGAATGAGTGCTGTTTCAAAACATCTTTTTTGTCCCAAAAAGGAGTCATGTTTCCAAAATTAAAGTTAGTTTTTAAATGAAAAATCTATAATACCTTTGTATCTAGCTTGTGATTAGCTATAACAAACTTTGAATGATGAACATGGATGAATTGAGGGGTATACGCGAGACTTCGCACTTTACTAAATTTTGAACATTCTCAAAAATAAAAAGTTTATTTTATTCCGAGACAAATTGCAAGTTTAGTTTGCGGATAAAAATTGCACTGGAGATCAAGATGAGGAAGCATTGCATAAAATACAATGGAAGGTCTATTATTCATTAGTATCCTCTCAGGTTTAAGTACAAGAAAATTTTGCATGTCACAAGAAAAGCCCCAAGAAAAGCAGAAATGCAGAAACAAAAAGCATCGGTACTGAATGTGGAAGAACTAGGTAGCTGTGAGACGGAGCAACCGGAGGAGGATTAACCGGAGGAGGATTCCTAGATGTCACAACTTCCTTTGAGCAGGCATAATTGCATCTGCTTGGACGAACTACTCTGTACACACCGCTCGTTGTTAAAATGTACACATCTTTTCTGTTATCTTCTCCAAAGCAAAATATATACTCTAAAGCTGGGAGATTGCTGTTGGGCACTATATCACACTTGATTGGAGAATCTGCAGCGCAGCTGAAAGGTGTGTCCTTTGTTGTAAAGTTTCCACTGTTTTCTGGGGTTTCTGATGCTGCCCAAATATGACTTGCGTAAAGATCTCCATACAAGTAACTGAAGACAATGTAGACGCAAACGTATGTTAGTTTGATGAGATTATGTTAAGGTTATACAGAGCAATGAAGATTGGATTTTCATTTCTTGTGTTGTTACCTTCCATAGGTGCATGGATCGGTCGCAGATCGGTAGAAGTATCCACCTGATATTGCTGCAGAGCCGAGTTTATTCATATTAGCGTGGCTATATCCTAGCACTGGGAAGATTGGGTCTATGGAGTTAGCAGAAGTGTTGCCCCCTGGAGTCTTTTGAGGCTGAAAAACAAGAGGGCCTTCGTAAACACGCCATCCATAGTTTCCCCCCTTAGAGATGATATCAACTTCTTCATATTGATCCTGCAAAGACTCAGTAGCATGTCAGAAACTTTGCCTACGTATACTTTTAGAATATGAAATGGCACAGAAGGATTTGGAAATGGTTGAATAGCACTGTTTCTGGACCTGTCCAACATCAGCACAAAGGAAGTAGGATGGCCTTTCTGAATCAAAGCTACAACGCCATGGATTTCTTAAGCCGTAAGCCCAGATTTCTGGTTCCATTTCTTTGTCTTCTGAATAAGGGTTATCTTGGGGGATAGAATAGTTTCCCCATAGGCCTTGGTTAGTTATTTCATCTTCACCTGAAAACCCCACATTTGTTAATATCATAAGAAATACAGGGTTCAAGATTTTATGTAGTTTCATTAGTTTGAATTCTCACTTGGTAAGTTGTCTACATCAACCCTCATAATCTTTCCAAGCAGTGACTTCTTATTCTGAGCAAAGTTATAGGGGTCTCCTTTACTCCCTCCATCTCCCAACATGATATACAGGTAGCCATCATCTGGGCCAAAAAGAATTTGGCCACCATGGTTTGCTGAGAATGGTAGCCCCAATGTGAAAATTCGTCTCACTTCACGTCGTCTCGCCTTCTGTGCCTGTAAATCATATGCAACTTAACTCAGATGCATTTTAATTTTTGTCATTCTCCAAAAATCTCGTTCTAAGGTGTTTAAAGGTCTACCAGTGATGGGGTTGAAGCAGTTCCATTAGCACTATACTCGGCAATAACAGTGTGATACTTGCAAACCTCTCCTCCATCCGAAGAACCTAACTGGGAAGGGTCGCAGCCAACGTCTGAATTGCAGGCACACCTCCCACCACATCCCGGAGACTCCTCTTTGTCACAATTGAAGGATGCAAAGAATCTTCCGTTCGTTGCAAAGTTTGGGTGAAACGCCATTCCCATCATCCCAAAGCTGGTATCAAGGTAAACCTGATCTGTTAAATCAACAAATGTATTTGATTCATCGAGTCCCATTGCTTCCCCTGAATCCTGATCAGGTATTGTAGCTAACCAGATTTTGCCTGCTTGGTTGGAGAAGAAAGCTCGATTTGATCCATCTGGATGAGCAACCATATTGATATAAGAACCATTCCCAATTTTCTCAAGGCACATGCCCTTTGGAGGGGGCAAGACATCGGTTTTGTTGAGCGAAACAGGTTGGCCGTTGAAGCAGAGCGAGTTTTCATCAGATGCGCCACCAAATGCATTGCAAAAGTCAGCTTCCGATTGCCAGAGGTCAGTTAACTTGGATAAAGTCGCATTTTTTGGAATTTCGGCTTTACTTTGCAATGCTGGGGCGAATGGGGAATCCAAAATCGAGACATCTTGGCAAGATTCCCATACAATTGAGCAAAAACTATTATTTGTTTGGGTTGATAAAGATGATACTGCTACCCCACCTGTGGAATTGCAAAGTATTGGAACTGACCGAGGCTTTGGATTGGCGTTGAATAGCTTTGCTGAGAATGGATCACAAGTCTGATGAAATAAATTTCTCGGGATTGCTCAAACTGGAAAGTAAATGAAGTTATATAAAAACCAAACATCCCAGAAAAGGTTAGAATACTAACCGCACAGAGGACAGATTTAACAGCAGAAGCACAAGTGGAATCAGATATGCTCATAGCCTGAAAACGTTTCTGCAATTGCAGATCTTGCGTTGAACTGCAACACGTTTTTCCATTGTAAGAACAGAAGGACAAATGGCCCTTTTTGCTGCTAGGTTGCTCTGCATATTTCAACACAAAATAAATCCAAGAAAATAATAAAAATTACTCCAAGAATCACTCAAAACACACACACTTACTCAAGTCAGTGCACAAGGGGAATGAAGAAGAAGGAGATGCAGAGAACAATATCAGCAGACAAAACAAACCCAAAAACCTCACAGCTTTTCCCATTGTTAGAAAAATGATGAGAGAGAGAGAGAGAGAGAGAGAGAATAATCACATTCAGGAACAACTCATTCAACTACCATATCCTTATCTTCTATTCTTCCACTATGTGCAGGTGCATATAAATGCTGCAGAAAGAAAAGCTGGAATGAATAAAATATAGAGATGATAATCGAGAAGGTATTGAATTTTTCATCTCTCTTTCGGACAAGAAACTCTCTCTCATTGGAAAAATGCTGATCATGAGGGCCATGATTGAGTGGAGCTAAACCTGAAAGTTAAGTTTTGAAGACTTGGTTTTGACTTGTACATTTATACAAAATCTCAGTTGATGGAAGGTGGCTAAAAAGAAAGGCAATAATATGTCAACAAAACAAATTTAGCCACAGAATTGAAGGTAGGTGATTGTTTGTGACACTAAATAAATGCTACAATTTATCACTTATTGCTGTCTCTCTACTATCACCTTTTCATACTTCTTTTCAAAATTCAATGTACATCAAATAATAAAATATAAGATGCATTTTGAAAATTGAAGTGTGCTGGATGGATATCCTTAATCCCACCTAATGTACATCAAATAATAAAATATAAGATGCATTTTGAAAATTTCAAAGATTTTAATGTAATTAGAAAATTTCAAGATGTTTATTTTGAAAAGAGGTTCTAAAAGACTTTGGAGTTGTTCTATTGAGATGCATTTATTATAGTGATGGATGTATCATTAATTGTTTGCAAAGAAAGAACTTGAAATGAAATAATTAAACCTACCGTTTGATCAATGTAAGTAGTCCAGAAACGGGCCACGGCCCGATCATGGGAATCAGTAGGGAGGATTTCGGGCCCGGAAGCCCAAACTTCGTCGATGTACTGGACAATGACGAGTGATTCGCAGATGGGGTTGTGATCATGGATGAGAACTGGGATTTTCTTGTAAATAGGGTTTGAGTTTAGGAGGAGATCACTTTTTGCCACCAAAACATCTTCCTGTTGAAACTCATACACGACAGATTTGATGTTTAATGCAATTCGGGCCCGTAAAGCGAACGGGCTTGACCAGGAGCCCAAGAGTTTCACTTCACCAGAAGCCATTGTTTGATCAGTTAAGACTCCCAAGAATTAGTGAATTGAGTTACCTAGTTTTGAGAATGTTATAAATTGTATGCATAAATGTGGTGGGTGTAGATTACGTACATGCTCATGTAAATGCAGTGGGCCTGGTTATTTTCTGTCACTCAATGATGTCCATTGAACATGACAAACTAAAAACACTACACAAGAGAAAGGACCACAAATAACACAACCCTCGCTAATTAAGACGAACCCATGATTTAGGTCCAAGTAAATTAATAAAAAATATATATAATAATTTTAATATAAGAGCATAAATATATTACAATTTCGATAAATTCAACTATTACAACATTTCCTCTTCCATTTTTCATATTTTGAAATTGATACATAATAGCTTCATTACTAACATTTCTAAAAATATCATTTTCATTGTATATATGCTACTAAATAATCATTCATTAATAGTATATCACTCATTCGACTATCAATAGAACACTTCACGATCTTTGTCATAAAAAAAAATTCTTTTTACTGTAACAGTAGTAACTAGTAATATACTAATATCAATGACAACATAGCTTATTTTTTGCCAACTTAGCACAAATTGCCTCCACAAACTTTTAGTCTTATCCTTCAGCTTCTTCTGCTTTTCTTTAAGAATCTTGTTGTGCATCACCAATTTTTTTTTCTTGTTTTAAATCCTTGATATATATCTTGAGATCTTTAATATATTTCCTCAACATTTTCTTGCTTTCTTTAAGTTTCGGGTTGTCTACGTATAACTTTTTGTAGTCTTCTTTTAAAGAGAAAACGGCCCACATTGCCCATTTTCTTTATAGTATGGCCATATATGCCCAAAAATATAAAAAAAAATTCCAACTTACCCCAATTGATATAATATTATCCCCAATTACCCTATTTTTTATCCAAGTCAAAAAACCAATCACATCGCCCTGCCCGCCCCACAGGATTCGTACGACAGCGACAGGAGCCGGACAAATCGATTTTCGTTTAATATAAATTTTTTTATTTTTTTATCCAATTATTTTTTTAAAAATGAATGAATGAATAAAAAAAAATCACCTTTAGTGAAAAATAAAAAAAAATTAATCAAATGGGAAGAAATTACCTACATGAATTTCCTTAAAAGATATAAAATAAAATAAATTTTGCTTTTATTTTTTCCCACACGAAATTCGAAATTAAATGATTTTCGTGTAATATAATTCTTTTTATTTTTTCATCCAATTATTTTTTTAAAAATGAATGAATTAACGCCTAAAAAATCACCTACACGAAATCTAGGGAAAAATAAAAAAAAAATTAATCAAATGGGAAGAAATTACCTACACGAATTTCCTTGAAAGATGTAAAATAAAATTAATTTTTTTTTATTTTTTCCCACACGAAATTCTCAATTAAATGATTTTCGTGTAATATAATTCTTTTTATTTTTTCATCCAATTATTTATTTAAAAATGAATGAATTAACGCCTAAAAAATCACCTACACGAAATCTAGGGAAAAATTAAAAAAAAAATTAATGAAATGGGAAGAAATTACCTACACAAATTTCCTTGAAAGATATAAAATAATTTTTTTTATTTTTTCCCACACGAAATTCGAAATGAAATGATTTTCGTGTAATATAATTATTTTTATTTTTTCATCCAATTTTTTTTTTAAATGAATGAATGAACGCCTAAAAAATACCTACACGAAATCTAGAGAAAAATTAAAAAAAAATTAATCAAATGGGAAGAAATTACCTACACGAATTTCCTTGAAAGATATAAAATAAAATAAAAAATTATTTTTTCCCACACAAATTCGAAATGAAATGATTTTCGTGTAATATAATTCTTTTTATTTTTTCATCCAATAATTTATTTAAAAATGAATGAATTAACACCTAAAAAATCACCTACACGAAATCTAGGGAAAAATAAAAAAAAAATTAATCAAATGGGAAGAAATTATCTATACAAAATTTCCTTGAAAGATATAAAATAAATTTGTTTTTATTTTTTCCCATACTAATTTCGAAATGAAATGATTTTCGTGTAATATAATTCTTTTTATTTTTTCATCCAATTATTTTTTTAAAAATGAATGAATGAACAACTAAAAAATACCTACACGAAATCTAGGGAAAAATAAAAAAAAAAATTAATCAAATAGGAAGAAATGACCTACACGAAATTTCCTTGAAAGATATAAAATAATTTTTTTTTTATTTTTTCCCACACAAATTCGAAATTAAATTATTTTCGTGTAATATAATTCTTTTTATTTTTTCATCCAATTATTTTTTTAAAAATGAATGAATTAACGCCTAAAAAATACCTACACGAAATCTAGGGAAAAATAAAAAAAAAATTAATCAAATGGGAAAAAATGACCTACACGAAATTTCCTTGAAATATATAAAATAAATTTTTATTTTTTATTTTTTCCCACACAAATTCGAAATTAAATGATTTTCGTGTAATATAATTCTTTTTATTTTTTCATCCAATTATTTTTTTAAAAATGAATGAATTAACGCCTAAAAAATCACCTACACAAAATCTAAGGGAAAAAAAAATTTAATCAAATGGGAAGAAATTACCTACATGAATTTCCTTGAAAGATATAAAATAAATTTTTTTTATTTTTATTTTTTCCCACACGAAATTCGAAATGAAATGATTTTCGTTTAATATAATTCTTTTTATTTTTTCATCCAATTATTTTTTTAAAAATGAATGAATGAACGCCTAAAAAATCACCTACACGAAATGATTTTGTGTATATTTCCAGATGTTAAAATTTATTTGAAAATAATTCATAATTTGCTATTTAAAATTTTTAACTTTAATTTATACGTCTTGTATCATTGTAAGAATATGTTAAAAAATAAAAATAAATGAGTTACAAATTTCGTGTAAGAAATTGCATTCGGCTAATCATATTTTACAAAAATCGTGTAAGCATATTTTAATATTAATATTTTGAAATCATTCGTGTAAGCATATTTCAAAATTATAAAAATTAATATTCATGTAAGCATATTTTGCAATCATAATTTAAAAATATAAAATTTAATTTTCGTGTAAGCATTTTGTAATCATATTTTAAATATTAATATGACAAAAAAAAGAGAATATTCATTTAAAAATTTTGGGTCAATTATATAACATAAATTCGTGTAAGTATTTTGGGCCAATATAAGCATTTTGGGCCAATTTTTAAATAATTCGTGTAGGGATAATTTAAGCATATTTGGCCAATTTTTAAAAAATTCGTGCAGGGTCAATTTCAACATTTTGGGCCAACTTACACAAAATTCGTGTAGGGCCAATTTCAGCATTTTGGGCCAATTTCTAAAAAATTCATGTAGGGCCAATTTCAGCATTTTGGGCCAGCTTACACAAAATTCGTGTAGGGCCAATTTCAACATTTTGGGACAACATACACAAAATTCGTGTAGGGCCAATTTCTAAAAAATTCGTGTAGGGCCAATTTCAGTATTTTGGGCCAATTTTTAAATAATTCGTGTATGGCTAATTTAAGCATTTTGGACCTATTTTTACAAAATTCGTGTAGGGCCAATAAATTTCAGCATTTTGGGCCAATTTTTAAATAATTTGTGTAGGGCTAATTTAAGCATTTTGGGCCAATTTTTACAAAATTCGTGTAGGTAATTTTTTCCTATTTCATTAATTTTTCTTTATTTTTCCCTAAATTTCGTGTAGGTGATATTTTTTTATTCATTCATTCATTTTAAAAAAAATAATTGGATGAAAAAAATAAAAAGAATTATATTACACGAAAATCATTTAATTTCGAAATTCGTGTGGGAAAAAATAAAAAAAATTAATTTTATTTTACATCTTTCAAGGAAATTCGTGTAGGTAATTTCTTCCCATTTGATTAATTTTTTTTTATTCATTCATTCATTTTAAAAAAAATAATTGGATGAAAAAATAAAAAGAATTATATTACATGAAAATCATTTAATTTCGAATTTCGTGTAGGAAAAAATAAAAAGAATTATATTACACCAAAATCATTTAATTTCGAATTTGTGTGGGAAAAAATAAAAAAAAAATTATTTTATATCTTTCAAGGAAATTTCGTGTAGGTCATTTCTTCCCATTTGATTATTTTTTTTTATTTTGCCCTAGATTTCGTGTAGGTATTTTTTAGGCGTTCATTCATTCATTTTTAAAAAAATAATTGAATGAAAAAATAAAAAAAATTATATTACACGAAAATCATTTCATTTCCAATTTGGTGTGGGAAAATGTAAAAAAAAAATTATTTTATTTTATATCTTTCAAGGAAATTCGTGTAGGTAATTTCTTCCCATTTCATTAATTTTTTTTTTAATTTTTCCCTAGATTTCGTATAGGTGATTTTTTAGGCGTTAATTCATTCATTTTTAAAAAAATAATTGAATGAAAAAATAAAAAGAATTATATTACACGAAAATCATTTAATTTCGAATTTGTGTGGGAAAAAAAAATTTATTTTATATCTTTCAAGGAAATTCGTGTAGGTGATTTCTTCCCATTTGATTAATTTTTTTTTTATTTTTCCCTAGATTTCGTGTAGGTATTTTTTAGGCGTTCATTCATTCATTTAAAAAAAAATTGGATGAAAAAATAAAAATAATTATATTACACGAAAATCATTTCATTTCGAATTTCGTGTAGGAAAAAATAAAAATTTATTTTATATCTTTCAAGGAAATTCGTGTAGGTAATTTCTTCCCATTTCATTAATTTTTTTTTTATTTTTCCCTAGATTTCGTGTAGGTGATTTTTTAGGCGTTAATTCATTCATTTTAAAAAAAATAATTGGATGAAAACATAAAAAGAATTATATTACACGAAAATCATTTAATTTCGAATTTCGTGTGGGAAAAAATAAAAACAAAATTTATTTTATTTTATATCTTTTAAGGAAATTCGTGTAGGTAATTTCTTCCCATTTGATTAATTTTTTTTTATTTTTCCCTAAAGGTGATTTTTTTTTATTCATTCATTCATTTTTAAAAAAATTATTGGATGAAAAAATAAAAAAAATTATATTAAACGAAATTTGGTTTGTCCGGCTCCTGTCGCTGTCGTACGAATTCGGTGGGGCTGGCAGGGCGATGTGATTGGCTTTTTAACTTGGATAAGAAATAGGGCAATTGGGGATAATATTATAACAATTGAGGTAAGTTGGGGTTTTTTTTAATATTTTTGGGCATATATGGCAATACCATAAAGAAAAAGGGCAATGTAGGCCGTTTTCTCTTCTTTTAAATTCTCATATGTTTTCCTTAAATTTTCGTACTCTACATAATAATCACGTACCAAAATAAAATAAAATGCACAACCACCTTGCTTTCTTCGAAACAAAAATATCATTAAAAAAACTATCAAACTTTGACAGAGCTCAAACCACCAACTTTCATTAGAGTTTAAAACAATATTTAGATGAATGAAAACATATTTTCAAACTATAGATCTTACGTTATATCTCAAAAAACCTCAATTTTTTTTTCCCTCGATTTGTTAGTCTTTGAGATTTGCAGGACAACATATCTTCCACGCAAACACTCGTGTGACATTTGCACTTGAGAAACACCAGATATTGGTGACGATTGAGGTTCAAATTTGAAGATTAGGTACTTGTGTTTGATTTGTGGATTTGAGGAAATTAACCTTTTTTATTTGGAGATTAATTTTTCTTTTTTTTTCTTTTTAATTCAGTACATGATGGGGCATAAATGCTGTGTTTTTTTAAGTTGGAAAAAAATGTAAAAATAACAGCCACATAATCACAAAATTGTCACATCATTGTAATTAATAATCGAAAATTTAAAATTGGAGACGTATGTATCTCACTCACCGAAAAGCCACCCAAAATTGGGGATGTGATTATTGAGAGACTGTTTTGTGGGAGTTTGGAATGATAATTAGATTTTATGTTTGTCGTTGATGGTAAGAGTGAGGATGTGAGCATATACTATATTTTCCATTTCTTAGCAGAATGTTAAAGAAAGTAGCTAACAGCCTAATACTAGAAAGAATCAAGTAGTGAACACATTTTGCGTTTGAAAACAATGATTTACATACAATTTTCAACTCATTTGTCAAGAAAACATCATGGGAAAATACAAAAGGCCTGATACATGGATTTTAGTATCTAGTTATAAGTTGGTGGAATCAATTGATTTTCGCTAGAGAAAGTTGTTTTGGAGACAAGATTCTGAGTAAGAAACAATGCAGTGTTTGGCAGCCTCTCAAAAGTGCTGATTTTGGAATATTTTGATGACCGAAACCTCTGTTTCCATCCATCTGGAAACAGACAGCCCCTTTCGATAACTACCAGAAGCTATTGCTATATAATTTCAAGCCTCTTAACAGATTCTTTATATTCCATTCAATCTAGTTTCTGACATAGTTCCAGAAAACTGGTTATGGCATCAACTAATGTGAAGTTAATAGGGACATGGTCTTGCCCATACGTTCATCGGGTTCAGCTTTCTTTAAGCCTAAAATCGGTTGAATATGATTTCATTGAAGACAATGCCTACAAGAAAAGTGAAATGCTCCTTAAATACAACCCTGTTCACAAGAAAATCCCAGTTCTTGTCCATGGAGAAAGTCCTGTCTGTGAGTCCCTAGTCATCGTCGAGTACATTGACGATGCCTGGTCTAATGGTTCACCCATCCTCCCGTCTGATGCTCATGATCGTGCCTTAGCCCGTTTCTGGACCGCATATATTGATAGCAAGGTACATTCAAGATTCATGCCTGTCTTTTATCTTTCACAATAAATGGCTGTTAAGTGTTAACATATATTGAAAAATGATGCAGTGGTATCCATTAATCAAAGTGCTTAGACTGTCTGAAGACAAAGAGGAACAAACAAGACTCGTAGAGGAGGTTCATGAAGGTTTAGTGTTGCTAGAAGAGGCCTTTGTTAATTTTAGCAAAGGAATGGCTTTCTTTGGAGGAGATAGCATAGGTTATGTTGACATTGTTCTTGGATCTTGTTTGGGGTGGCTCAAGGTGACTGAGAAAGTTGTTGAAGTTCAATTTTTGGATCCAACCAAGTTTCCTGGATTGGTGAAATGGGCCGACAGGTTTTGCTCAGACGAGGCTGTTAAGGCCGTTTGCCCAGAGGTTCAGAAGCTTGAAGAACTTCACAAGATGATCCAGGCTTTTATTAAGGCATCAAAGTCTTGAGTGAAAAAATGGCTGTAATTGAGATACATGATTATTCTGGTTTTCAGAAATAATTAATAATAGCTTGAATTTCAACAATAAACGATTTGTCAACTTAAATGGAATGTGTACACTTCACAAGGCTACACTAGCTAATTAACTAGACAATTTGGTATGAAGTTATTAATCCAACAATGACAGTTAAGCACTCAAAATACTTGGTTATATAGCTTTAGGAGCCTAGTTTAGTTCTTCAGTTGACTTAGTTTTGAGATCATTGTTTTCGTAGTCCAGTTTTGTATGGCAAAGTGGTGTTCAGAAAACAATGGATATCAATTTTTTTGTTAATTAAAACTTAGCACAATTTATTCATTAGCAGAAGGAAAGTCAAATTAATTTGCTTCCATTATACAGCTAGATAGCCGCCCCTACAGTTTGAATTATGTACACTAATATTACTTCAAGATGAGATAAACTTATATAACGATCAAGAAACACATACTTTCCAGTGCACAAGATCTACTTTAGTGGAAACAGCAATCTAAAAATCTTGTTTCTTGATCAGAATTGTCTATGGCAACAAGTGGTGTTAGGCTACTAGGATCATGGGCTAGTCCATACTCAAACAGGGTCCAAATAGCTCTTAATCTCAAGTCCATTGACTATGAACTGCTTGAAGAGAATTTCTACAGCAACAAAAGCCAACTCCTCCTTAAATCCAATCCAATCCACAAGAAAATCCCAGTTCTAATCCATGATGAGAAGCCCATATGTGAGTCCCTAATCATTCTTCAATACATAGACGGAACATGGACTAGCCACGCTCCGTTAATCCTCCCTTCTGATCCATATGATCGCGCCACAGCCCGTTTTTGGGCATCATACATTGATGAAAAGGTCTAGTTTCAATTACTATTCAGCTACAACACTTTTTTTTTTTTTTATCATGGAGTTTTGACAAACGTGGACTGTTTTCAGTGGTTTCCATTATTCAAGGAGCTTGACAAGGCATCAGGAGACGAGGCACGAGCTGCAACACTCATAGGGAGTATATTTGAAGGGTTAATGTTGTTGGAAGAGGCATTTGTGAAAAGCAGCAATGGGAAGAAGTACTTTGGTGGGGACAACATAGGATACATTGATATAGTACTAGGAAGCTACTTGGGATGGATGAAGGTGACAGAAATGGGAGCTGGTTTGAAACTGTTTGATGAAACTAGGATCCCTGGATTGACAGGATGGGCCCACACGTTTCCTTCTCATGATGCTGCTAAGGAAGTTGTCCCAGATCCTCAAAAACTAGTGCAGTTTTATATGATGGTTCAATCTACAAAACCATTTTCTGCTTCTGATTGATGAACTTATCCATCAGCTATTTGATAGAATTCTTGATCCCATTCTCCATGGAGGATTAAACTTGTACTAACAACAAAAGATTTAGTTACTTGAATAAATTTATAACTTGTTAAAACTCATCTTATCTTTAAATCGATAAATATTAAGTTTTGTATGAATATATTTTGGGTATTTCTAAAGGGTAAAATAGCACTTTCACACGTCACCACAATAATTTGATTATTTGCATTTTAAACCGACAATAAAATATTGGGTGGGACTATCCACACCCCAAATATTTTCAAACCCACCTCATAATTAATTAAAATAATAATAATTATTCATTAATTAATTAAAATGTCTAAATTATCTTTGATCGTAGCCCTAATAATTGGGAAGGAAAGAGGAAAGAAGGTGTTCCTACCTCCAAACAAAGAAGGCGTTCCTACCTCCAAACAATTTCTTTCTTTTTTCTTTGACTTCCTTCTGCCCAAAAATCCACAAAGCTTTACAATTTCTTTCTTTTTTCTTTGACTTCCTTCTGCCCAAAAATCCACAAAGCTTCATAAAGCTGATATCAATAGCCAACTAAATATAAAAAAAAAAAAAAAAAACAATGTATCTTACTGATGATCGATGTTCGACCATTTCAAGTCGAACCCAACACAAGGTGTTCGATCTTATAAGGTCAGGATTATAGAATTTGTTCGATCCAACCAACCGAACATCACTCATCCAATTTGACTTATGTATATTGAACCTGGCTAAAAATGTTCGAATTTTACAGATCAAAGGCTATGAGTTTCATTATTTCTCGTTATTCTTTGCTAAATTTCCATAGTTGAGCAATGGGTAGCGTTGGAATGAGTTGAATTTGTGGTTTATAATAAAATCTTCCTTAAAAATTATAAGAAAAAAAAAAGGTTGAAGAAGTTGCAGTAAGACTGGGAGTGGAGGAGATGAAAGAGAGTGTGGGGGAAAGGGGGGCGACGGGCAGGGAGGTTAGGGTTTTTAATTTTCTTTTTATTAATTATTTTTTCTTTAAAAGGATAAAATTGAAAAGAATTGGGGTGCGTTTATAAATTTTATAAGTTGTAATAAAGTTTATAAATTTTATAAGTTGTAATAAATTTTAAATGAGATATATTTAATAATAGGGTATGTTTAGAAGATGATGGGGTGCGGATAGTTCCATCCTAAAATTTTATATTTCCTTTCTTGTTTACAAATAGTACAAGTACAAGATAAGTGGAATCCTGATGGCAAAAGGCTGTGACGAGAAAGAACCAAAACCGAAACTTGATGTAATAATCATATCCAAACTCTTAAATGGGAAACAACGATTGACAAAGAGAGCCTCTGTGTTGAATCTTGACAATCGCTATAAACCCCTTAAAAAACTCTTACCAAACAATTAGTCACTGTATACTACATTAAGCACTACAAACTAAGAAAAACTCGGAGGAAAAAAGTTTTCTTGGAGATGGAAGCAGAGATAAAATTGGATAGGTGGGGTTATGAAGTGAGGACTTATTCAGATTCTTGTATTTCTGCTATTAACTCTTACTATCACCAGGTAAATTTTTTGTTGAATACTTTGATTTCTTGAAAGATGTTTACTCTCTGTGTCTATGGTTTATGCTAAAAATGAAATCGTGAATGGTTTTTTTTTATTGGTTCGGTGAAATTAGTGAAAACCCACTTCCTGTTACATAATTGTTTCAGTCCTTGAGAGATGTTTAAATAGCTGTGTTTCTTATGTTCGGATGAATGAATTTGCTTCTTCGGTGAAATTTGTGGAAATCATGTTTTCTGAATTCTTAAAAGATGCTTACTGATTATCCTTGTTATCTAAGGCTTTTGATATGGAAAGAATTTGCCTTTTCATGTTTTTTTGGGGTACTTAGGTGCTTAGTTATGGAAGGAAAAGGTCAATTATACTGGAAGCTCCAAAAAGCGATCCAGAGTGTGTTCTGGGCAACATCTTGGCTGCCCATTTTCTCGTCTCGACTGATCCATCTCGTGCTCTTGCATTCATCAATGCAGCCAAGTCTCGTCTTGTATGGTTTCCATTTTCTTTCACGAGTTTTTTACATTAAATATCAGTCTTAGGTTCTTTAGTTCAGCTTGGTTTTCTTTCTTAGTCTGGGTTTTCTGGAATTTGGCCAGGAACATGCTACCTCATACGAGAAGGCAACATTTGAAGCTTTAATACATATGATTTCCCCAGACAGAGATGATGATCTGGCCGTAGAGTTGCATTCGAAGGTGATCTTTTATTTTGATCAATTTTAGAAAATTCGTCAATATGTGTATTTGTCCTTCCATCTGATGGTCCTTATGTTTAAAGCTCCATTTCACATAGTGTGTTGATTATACATAACATACAATTATGTTATGTAGCTAAGCTGAGATTATAGTATTTAAAAAGACACCTATGGAACTACATTTTCTTGTTTGCATTAAAATACATAAAGCCAGTAGATTGTGAATACTGACCTCTAATGGAAGCCCGTGGTAGAGTGTGGACCATGCTCATTCTTGAAAACATCTGTTCTTATGCTCTGGTGTTGAGAAATTCTGTGAATTATCTAACTTTCGGGGTATTGACTTGGTTACAGTATTTACAAGATTTCCCCAAAGATCTTGTATCACTTAAGAGAGGTCAAGTGCTATGCTTTTATATGGGTCGACCCGATCTATCTTTGGAACTCGTGGAACAGGTACTCTATTTAAGCAAACCAAATCTTTTAGTGCATTCATCAACAAAGTTGATTTTTTAAGTGACTTGTGCATCATATCAGCAAAATGTTGTACAAAACATTAAGATTATTATCCTGTCATACATATCGAGTATCAACTTAATTAATGTCACATATGACCAACAGATCCTTCCAGTAAATGACGATAAGGATTATATATATGGCATGCTAGCATTTCCTTTGCTAGAGCTTGGCCGTATGGAAGACGCAGAGAAAGCTGGGAAAAAGGGATATGAGATCAACAAGCACGATCCTTGGTCGCAGCATGCCGTGAGTTTGACTTCATTCTAACATTCTGTTTATCTACTCATATTTCAGAAAAAACCTTATGGTTTTCCAACACGTGCAGCTTTGTCATGTTTACCAGTATGAGTGTCGTTTCAAAGAAGCAGTGGAGTTCATGAATAATTGTGCAGGATCATGGGATTCTTTGTCGTCTTTTATGTGTGTACATACATATCCATCTAAAAATATATCATACTATTCTTTTCATGTTTTTTGCTGGCTGAAGAAGGCTATTTATTAGGTATACACACAACTGGTGGCATGTGGCTTTATGTTACTTAGAAGCCAATGCTCCTATGGAAAAAGTCCGGGATATTTATGACGAATGCATTTGGAAAGAACTGGAAAGAAGTGACGCTATGGCAGCAGAGGTTTATCATATTGCTTTTCTCCTAAAGCTGCTTCTTGCACAGAAGATTTTCTATCTCATTATAACATATGTGGTGATGCAGGTATTCTTGAATGCTGCTGGTTTGTTATTGCGCGTGTATATACGAGGTGCAAATGATATTTTTGAGGATCGTCTGAATAATTTAGTCAATTTTGTGACAGATCAAGTAAGTTGCCGCCTTCCATCCTCCTGTTTTTGAGTTTCTAGAAAATGTAAGAACATTTTCATCAGTTAGAGAGCTGTGTACACTAGTTACTATTCTGTTTGTTGATTAACTTCAAAATCGATTAGAAATTTTGTTTACGTACTTCAACTGCGTGGCTCAGGGCTTTTGGTTTCTGGAGTGGCACCTTGATGTCCTGATTTTATGGGCCTTATCGTGTACTGGAGAATTAAATAAAGCAGAAGAGTTACTAGAGGGCTTGAAATCCAGGTGGGAGAGAGATCTTCCCATTCTCTCCCAAGTTCATAATGGTGGCTTTGTTGACTAACTCGTTTCAACCCCCGTTCTTTTGGCTGTAGGGTTTCGATGATGACCAGGAAGAAACAACAAATAATGCAGAGAGGACTTTCAGTTCGTTTCTGTCGTTTGCTTTCTTTTATTCTCTTTCTTTTGGCATTTCCTTTCTATATAACACATGTTGGCTCTTCTTCTAGCTTGCAGAATCTCTCTACAAATATGGGAAGGGCGAGCAAAAAGAGTCGTTGGAACTTCTAGGACACGACTTTGATGCCACTGACTACAAGGTATCAAGAAAGAACACCTATAAACTTTCACCACCTTAAGTTTATCCTCTTAATGTAAAACCTGCTTTCTTATGCTAGATAATCGGGGCATCTGATGAACAGCTCGATGTGTTCACTGAAGTACACATCAGTTTGCTCCTAGAAACGGGAGAAGCAACCAAAGGTACTTATCAGTCGAACTTCTTTTCTTTTTCCCCAGTGAACCCTGATCTTCACTAACAATGCATTTGGCCCTTTAAGCCATACAAGCTATCGAAAAACAGCTGAAGAAACGGGAAGGTGCACCGTTCTTATGGTCTCTCCTGGTACGTACACTTCCAGTTTAAGGTTTCACATGTAGATTCTGACTCTTGAAATTGGTTCACTATATTTACTAAGTTGATGAAATTGTTAATGTAGGAGAAAGCCAGTTCAATGTTGGGGAAGAAGGAAGCATCAAGCTATGGTGAGAAAGCCAAGGAGTTAGAAGCTACATATTTCACTTAGTTAACTTGTATAGACCATCATCTGTGTGTGTACTGTTTTGTTGCATGTTACAGAGGTTAGAATAAGACTGGTCATCAAGGGTCAACTTTGGACAAACGACTTGTGTATATTGTATTTCTTGAAATAAGCAAGACCAAGTCAACTGTTGGGCCATGTAAACATGCTCTCTCGCACTGGTCATTGTCCCAACCAAACGTATAATGGAAAAGAGTCACATGACCTTGTCTCTTCATGAATAATATTGGAACCCACCAAATTTTATTAATTTAAAGAAATTTAACTAATCTAAACTAATGATTTATTAATCAATAGGCTGAATGTATAGATTTTATTCATTAAGTTTATTTTGGTTAAAAGATCAGATATATTATAGTTCCACTGATGTCATTTTACTAGATTATTAGTTTATGATACTAATCAAACCATGAAATGACACTAGGGTTTTTTTTTTTTTAAGAAATATTAAATTTCATTTTAATGAAATCATTGATTTAGTCTCTTCCTCAGAAGTTGTAATCGAAGAAAATTAGTATGTAGATGTTATTAAATTACAAAATTTAAGAAAGCAAAGACATCAAATTTGGAAAAGAGAGGTTAAAGTAAGCACAAGTAAAAAGAGAGAAGCATTAGATCTATTAACAACATCATTGACCCATATCAAATAAAATCAAAGTCCAAATCCACATCTCAAAATCAAATCCAAACAATTAGCTTAGGTGATAGATAGTTGTTGGATGAGTCCACATATTAGAGAATTGGGCTCTGGTGTGGTGGGGCGCATTTTACAACAATGGTCCAACCCCATCAGGCACCACTACGTTGCTAGAATTCGAGCCCCTTAAAATCCCACCGGCGCCGCCCCTCCCGCGGCCCTTAATCCTCCTTAGCTCCGCCGCCACCTCCCGCGCATCCGGTCTGTCGTCCTTATCCGCCGCAACGCACCGGAATGCAAGCTCAGCAACGGCCGCCACCCCCTCCATCGCCTCCCCATCTACGACCAAAATAGGGTCAACAACCTGGATCAACAATCCCATTTGAATCCGGGGAACCACCATATCCGCCAACGTCATCTCCCTCATCTCACGGTTCTGATCAACGGCTCTCATTCCGGTGATCAGTTCTAACAACACGACTCCAAAGCTGTATATATCGCTCTTCTCGTTCAACCTGAATGATCTGTAGTAATCAGGGTCCAAATACCCTGGAGTGCCTTGAGGCCCTGTCCAAACGCCCTCTGAAGTGTTGCTCGACGCCATTGTAGTTTCGGAGCATACTAGTAGCCTCGACAGCCCAAAATCCCCGACCTTCACTTTCATGTCTCTGTCCACGAAAATGTTGGACGAAGTAATGTCCCTGTGAACCACCGCCGGCATAACCGACAGGTGCAGATACTCCATAGCCAGCGCCGTTTGGAAGGCGATGTCGACTCTGGTGGTCCAGGTCAAGGCGCCTTTTCTATACAGGCTCTGCTTTCCATGGAGATGATCGGCTAGAGTGCCATTGGAAACATAATCGTAAACCAAGAGTAGGCCTCTCGGATCGCTGCAGTATCCATGGAGCTTCACCAAATTCGGATGGTTAATGGAGGATAGTATCAAGATTTCGTTGCAGAAGGACTTTTTTGAGAACCCCTTTTCGCCGCCAGCTATTGCGGAGTTGTGCTTGTGGAGGTGTTTCACAGCTACCAGTCTACCATCGAGGAGCTGGCCTAGATACACCGAGCCGAATCCTCCGTCTCCGATTTTGCGTTTAGGATCGAAGTGGTTGGTCGAGGCTTCGAGCTCTTCGTAGGTGAACACCGGCGGCAGTAGACTCGCCGAGCGGTGGCGCCGGAGGAAAATGATGGTGGGGTCCTCATCTGCATCTAGTAGAGAGCTTTTTCTTGATTGGAAAATAACGAAGGCTATGGAGAGAGCGATTAGAAAACACACGAACAATGAAGTAATCGACAAAATGGCTATTCTATTAGGGCTTTGTTGCCGGATTCGGATTTGGGATGGGAAACAGATGAAGGGTTTTCTAGGGTCGGATGAATTGAACCCACAGAATCCGTTGTTAGCTTTGCAGGATTTGCAGCTGGAAAAATAGGAATCTTGGTCTTCATCCCACTCCACTTCGAACCCTATTCTCAGTATGCTATCGAGGACTCCGAGAACGTCGCCTTGGCATTCAGGCTGGAAGTCCTCGCGGTGGCGCGTGGCGGAGCCGCCGCAATCATGGATAAGGTGGATGGGATTCTTGATGAGCTTGCATTCCCAAGAACAGCGACTGCAGTTGGGGAGATTCGGAGGTGGACATGGCTTGAGAACTGAGAGTCGGGAGCACGAAGAATCCGAGACCCGGAATGGGGACCCGAAAAAGGAAATGGATCTGTTGAGCGTGGAGATAGCTGGGGTTGAGCTGCAGTTGCTGTGGTGGGGTGGGGGTGGGGTGGGGGAGACAGTGAGGGAAGTGGAGTTGGATTCGTAGCGGAGGAGAGAGAAGGAGACGTTGTTGATGGAAATGGTGGCTCCTAAGGAGGGTAGACAGCGGATTTGGAACGAAGGGTGGCCGCAGCCGGCGGAGAAGGAGAAGGGGAACGGCGGCGGAGAGGTGAAAGGTGGACACGGGTTTTTGGCTTCTGGTGGCGCTGGTGAGCAGGTGTGGGATGATGCTACTGTGGACGAGAATGCGATAAGAAAGATGAATGTGGTGGCGGTGGTGACGGCGGCGGCGGGAGGTGGTGGCATTTTGGTGGAGCCAAAATGGGAAATGTAGTCATCAATATGTGATATAAAGATCTAAATCTTGATCTAGTTTGGGTGGTCCTAGTCTAACAAGGGGGCTGGGGTGGGGTGGGGTCTTAGTTTATCATTTGCAAAGTCATGAAGTAGTAACATATCCATATAGATGCCATATCGATTCAGAATTTCGAATACACCCAGTTCGATATTAATGTCGAGGGCGTGCTGAATCCTAGACAAGATTTCATGTTTCTTTATTCTAAAATAACCATCATATTTTGTATTAAACGCAATGAGTGACATTTTAAATCTCACGTTTGTTAATTAAGATTTCGGAAGGAAAATAATTAAACAGTAGAATATAGTCAAATTTAGGCAAAAATGAGGAATAGAGTGTAGATTAGGTGTATGATGTGGGGGGTCTCGAGGAGAGGGAAAAGTGGGGGACTCACGTGAAAAGAAAGGGGTGAAGACAAGAAAAACCTCATAAACATAACAATTGGCATTGGCAGCCCTAACCAAAGAGACGTGGAAATTTGTAATAATTTATGTCACTCTACTGTTTTTTGATATTATCATTATTTGTCGTGTCATTTGATTGCTTCCTACAGATTCATCATTTTTGTTACTTCTATGATTGAATTATCAAAGCTTTAGGATATCAGTTTACTGTTTTACCACCTAATAATATATGGTTGTCCCTTTTAATAATGAAATCTTCGCTTTTTTTTTTTTTTGGGAAAATTTCGGAGAGAAAAAAAAGAATAATGGATGAAAACAAAAATACAAATAAATAAATTCACACAATTGATGTTTTGTTTGTCTTTCTCTTTAAATTTTACAAGATATCATAGATACAAATGTGGAGGATTTTCAAGTCCTCCCTTTTGTTTTGTAATAAGAATTTTGTATAGTTACTTGTCTTTCTTTTTCTTTTTCTTTTCCTTTTAAACTAGTCCATTGCTAAGATATGGTTTACTTGGATTAAAATTTCAAATAATGGATAAAAATATGTTGAATTATTGATAAGTTTACTACTTAATTCGAAGTTTATACTCACATATATATACATATATATATGCATGCAAATATATATTTAATGTATACATATAAACATGTGTATATATAGTGTAACTCCCTTGTAATGTACCGAACTGTTGTTTATAAGTCCAAACATTTTTTTTTCATTTTTGAGTAAATATAATACATTAGATTAACATCATAAGTGTATAGAAACATGTGTATATAATGTATATCGAATATGTGTAAAAATATTTAAATATTTTTACGAATCTAATTATACTTGTACCAAAGACTTTTATAATGTTAAACAATAGTTTTTAAAAAAAATTAAGAATATTTAAAAGTCATAGAAAAGGTTAAATTTTTCAGATTAGTGTACAGAAAAATATAAAATATTGTAAAATTTATATGTTAATATTAAAAAAAAAAAAAAAAGAGTTTCTTAATGCCTAATAGTTTTTGTATAAATACTATCTTATTAGTATAAAAATATATAATATATTCATTTACATATCTAACTTATAGTACTCTTGTAGTAGAAGGAGATAGTTTTGTAACAAAATATGTTTAACAAATGATCAATTCAAAAAGGATATATATATATATATATATATATATATATATATATATATTTATTTATTTATTTATTTATAGCTATTCTACTTGAATGAGACTAATTTCCACCTTAACTGTATTATTGTAGGTCAAATAACATAAAAATAAGTAATAAACTAGAGTGTTTTAATTACCACGAACATTGTAGCTCAAGTGGTATCCCACCTTTATAAAGGTGTAGATTGTGATGACCCGGGTTTTTAAGTTCTTATTGTTCCCCTCCCTCAAAACTCATTAAAAAAAAAAAAAACTAAAGTGTTTTAATTTTGTCACTAAATAACGTTGTTTCGATCGCTTTGTATCAAAAGAAAATAAGGGGGAAAAAACAGATTATTTGGATGATTGCATAACCGCAATGTTTATATAATGTGAACAAAAAAACTGGGCCAACAAAATAGGAAAAATTTGTTAGGCTCATAGATGGAAAATGACGCATTTAAGAAACATGGTAAGAGTATGATATGATTGATTCATGAAACGTGTTACAAGTTATAACAACTAAGGGTGAAGAAGCGTGTTCTCCAGCTTGATTTCTGTTATTAGGGAAATAGTAGTAGTCCACGTGGATTTTCCGCAGAGGTGGAGCAGCAAGCACTCCCCCATTTGAATATTTACCGTAACAACAAACTAGAAGAATTAATGATACAGTGAATATGGAGTTTAAAATTTACTTTAAATCCACATATATATATTTTAAAAGAATCCATATATTATTTTGAAATATTTAGGAAAGAGTTAAATAACATGTGCAACCGGTGGATAATGCAATTGGGTCCACCCTAATTTGCATGTTTTTTTTGTTTATTTATTTATATGATTCACTTTTATATTATATTTATGTGATTTTTATATATAAATATTATAATATTTATGTAATACTAAAAAAATTCAATACAATTTATTCATATATATCTTTATATGATATTATCCATGCATTTATATATTATTACTTATATTTATATATCAATATAGTCATACCTTAATATATAAAGATACAAGTGCAACTAACTTTTATGTAATATTACTTATATTTTTATATTAATATAGTCATATTTTAATATATAAAGATACAACTATCATAACTAAAAAAATATGATTAACATAAATAAAAAGTAAAATGTATTAATATCTGTTTAAAACATTTTAAAGGTATGAATGTCATAACTAGAGGTGTCAAAATGGGTTAGGCCCGTTGGGCCAGCCCGCCCCGCCATACATAAAAGGTGGGTTGGGCCGGATATTTCGAAGCCCGTAAAAAAGCGGGTTTAAACGAGCTGGCCCATTTGGGCCGCGGGCTGGGTGGGGCGGGCCTGGGCGGGGCGGGCTTGGGCGGGCTGCGGGTTGGGCGGGCCTGGGCGGGCTGGGCTAGCCCACTTTTTTTATTTTATTTTTTTAATTAATTAAAAATACTAAAAATACTAATATCATGAAGAATATTGATGAAGAACAAGAAAATGAAGATGATTTTGATGATGTAATTGTTGATGAACTCTAACTTTTAAGATATTTATATTTCATTTGTCATACACTTATATTTTGTGGACTCTTTAGTTTTATATTTTTTGATTTTTGATTTATGGACTATGGATATATGGTTATGTAATGAATGTTGTATTTTAAATTGCGAACACTTTACATTTTTTGTTAGCTATTAGAATGTATTTATGTATAGTGGATTAATGAAAAGAAGAATGAAAAAAAAAAAAAAAGTGGGTTGGCCCGCCCAACCCATGACCCACCGGTGGGTTGGGCTGGGTTGGGATTTGAAGGCCCGCTCAATAAAAAGCCCGTCCCGCACCGCCTCGCCAAAGGGTGGGTTAAAGTGGGTTGTGGGCCGGCCCGCCACGCCGGCCCGTTTCGACAGCTCTAGTCATAACATATATGTATGAAATTTATAACTATAAGGTATATGTATATTTCTAAAAATACAGAAAATAAACTAAGTGTGTGAGCCCTCTTTAAGATGCATGGTGACGCATGTTGGGTCGGTCAACCCAAATTACATGGATCTAGAATTTGTGTCCAATTTTACAAGAATTTTTATTTTATTTTAGAAAAACATCAAAGTGGAATCTAGAAAATAGTTTTAAGATAAAGATATTACTAAAAAAAGATATCATTTATGAACATTGATGAAACATAATTAGATCATGCAACTTTCAAAGAAGGTGAGGTCCTTTAAGAAAAAGAAGGTAAGTCTTTGTTCGAAGGCAATTCAATCATTTATGGCATAGTTTGAGCCTTTGAGATACGATTTCATATAATTTTTGTGAAATGATAAATAGAAATCATGATGCTACAAATTAAAATTAACATTTATCATTTGGTTTTTAAAGAAACACTTTTCATTTTGGTACATAATTCTTGTAGATATTATTCTAATCTCTCAATATTACAAAATTTCGAAACGCGTGGAGTGCATTTAAATTGGAGGAATTAGTTCCTAATAAAATGGAAGATTTTGAGTGCAATAAAGTTAAACCTCATAATAAGTGGAGTATTCGTTTAGATAAGTTTCGTTGAAATTCAAGTTTTATATTAATTTTCTGAGATTTTGTTTAGAATCCAGATTTGAAAATTTTCCGCCAAGTCATCTTCTCAAAAATCCAAATAAAAAAAAACACACTACATATATCGATAATTCACTTTCATTTATTCACCCTTTGAGAAGAGGAGAGGGAAAAAAAAAATTATCAATGTTTACATTTCTTGCATGCATCAATAATTAATCATCCTAATCCTCTCCTCATTAATTTCCAAACAAATTTCACACACAAAAACCATCAATTTTTTTAATGGAATTCTTCACAAAAGCGAAGGCAGTGAGACTGAAAAGCCACTTAAACAAGTACTTAATCGCCGACGACGACCAAATCTCGACAAGGCAGAGCAGGAGCGGAGCTACCAGGAAATCGCGGTGGCTGGTGGAGCTCGTCGATAACAACCGCTACGTCGTCCGCCTGAAAAGCTATGACAACCGCTACCTCACCGCCTCCGATGTTCCGTCGTTACTAAGCGTGACCGGCCATAAAGTACTCCAAACCCTACCGGGAAACCACACAAAGGATTTGTCAATCGAATGGCAGCCAATTAGGGACGGATTTCAGGTGAAGCTGAAATCAATTCAGGGGACATACTTGAGGGCTAACGGCGGAACGCCGCCGTGGAGGAATTCGGTGACCCATGCCGCCACGCATGATTGGGCGGTGTGGGATGTGGAGGCGGTAGAGGATGAGTGTTTGTCCATGGTTTCGAGCTTTTCTTCAATCTCTGGTGAGATATCGGGTTTGGTGTTCGAGTTCGGGTCGTCGGGTTCTCCGCAGTCGAGTTTATCCGGTTCGGCCACGCCTTCGATGGGCTTGTCTCTGAACAAGGTACGGTTTTTGTGTGTAACTTTTTACCATTGCCAAATATGGTGAATATTTTAATTCTTTGTTGTTTCTAACTCACCAATTGTTTGTATTGTACTGTGATTGTTGTTAATGATGTGAAGAAAGATCATATTCATAAGTAAGATTGTTAATTCGTCTCAATAGTATAAGTAGGATCACGTTTTCTCAATTTAAAAAAAAAAGCCCACGTGCATTTTCTCTTTTTCTTATTTTATGTTGTGTGATGAAATTTCGATTACACAATTGTTGCATTTGATTTGTTTGGTCTAACTTCAAATTAATCGGATTTGTGATATTTCTGATAGAAGGGGAACTTTATCCTAATTATTAATATCGTAATTTACATGATTATTATAATCTGATAAATATCTTAATAGATAAGATAATATTAGATATATGATAGTTTCCTCATCAAATAGCCTGTGTTGGTGATGTCTCTCAAGGGACTTGTGTCTCTTCCCTATTAAAAACAAGTATTAGGTGAGGCGACACCTATATTATATATTTATCTTCATGTATTCTGTACATAAATATTTGGATATAATTCAAAGATGTCTATTTCAAGAATGTCTTTGAAAAATAGTCATATTTGTAAGTCAAACTTAGCTTTTAATGGAATATTTAAAGACAACTCATACAATATCATTTTTAACACTTATACCTATTACACTTTGATCAACAATTTAGTACTTTATTCTTACTTGGAAAAATATTACGCGTATTTTTAACTCTTGCTCTTTGTGCTTTAATATTTTTGGTTTTTTGCCCTTTATTCTTTGTCTATTATTCTTGCTCTTCTTACGTTTAACATTTTTTGTTTTTAGCCTCTATTTCCTATAATTCCACCCTTGTGTAAGTTGTGCTGTTGATGAAAGGGATCTGACTTGTTACAGATAAGTTTAAAAAAATGGGCAAAAGTAATAGTTGATAAAAATAAAAGTACGAAAACAAATAAAAAGATGAAGTTCAGATGCAAAAACTGAATATCTAGGATAAAAATATGCCTTTTTCTTTCTTGCCATTCAAGGACCAGCTGAGTATCCTCCAAATTTGCAGGTTTAAACAATTAGTCCAACATGGTGAGCTATCTTTATCTAGTCTAGTCATATAGATTTAATTACAGAGCATTAGAGAAACCAAGAATTTGACAACAATTGATTGTCAAGTTTTAGTCAAAATTTTCAATCCAAGACCGAGTTTAGAAACATAGACAAGTCGGTCATTATCAAATATAGCTGGCGCCAATTCAACTTCATCGCCGCCACACGAAACTTCCCTTACCTGCTCTATATATATATACCTCTCTCAATCCAATTCCATTCCATTATCCATTTCTCTCACCTGCAACTAATTCTCGGCTCGAGACCAAATCGATTGACGCTCTTAATTTCTGCAGAGCCCTTTGATTTCAATCGGAAGAACAACATCCATGGAGCTTTTCTTAAACGCGAAATCCGTCCGCCTGAAGAACTGCCACGGCAAGTTCTTGATGGCGGATGAAGACGAGGACTCCGTTACTCAAGATCGCGACGGATCATCCAAAGCCGCCAAGTGGGAGGTCGAATACCTCGCCAATTCCGACACCATCATTCGCCTCAGGAGCTGCTACGGCAAGTACTTGACAGCGTCTAACCTGCCGTTTCTCTTAGGTATGACTGGGAGGAAAGTGTTGCAGACTCTACCCAAGCGCCTCGACAGCTCCGTCGAGTGGGAGCCGGTGCGTGAGAGAGGCCTTATTAAGTTGAAGACCAGGTACGGCCAGTTTCTGAGGGCCAATGGTGGCTTGCCGCCGTGGAGGAACTCCGTCACGCATGATGTTCCCCATCGGACCTCGACCAAGGAGTGGGTTTTGTGGGAGGTGCACGTACTGGAGATTCTGTCGCCGGCGGGGAAGCCGCCGCCGACGCCGCTGGTGGCGAAGGCTGATTCCTTTGCTGCCCAGTCCGATGACTCTCCGGTTGCCATTCATTCTTCCCACTATGCTAGCTTTTCCAGACAAGAGGTAATTAATTAATTGAATTAATCGTTTGCTTTTTTTTTAATAATGATTTGTTACTTTATCTGTTCTATTGTGATGGATTCTGCTTAGTAAAGATCTATGTCGAATATTCAGAGCATATATAGCGTTGAACTGTGGATAAAAAGTAATATAATATTCAAAGTGTTGGAATTTGTATGAAGAAAAGGAATCCTGATTCTGAATCATATGCTTGCTAACTAGTTATTGAGTTGGTAAAAGTATATTGATGTATATATTGTGGGATTTATTGCAGTCAAATGATTCATTGGTGAGCTCAGCTCCGAAGGGCAGTGATGGAAGGCTAATATACTTCCATATATCTGATGAGAACGGAGTCGTAGACGAGGGGTTTGAGGAGCTATGCATTACATTCAAAGGCAATGGAGTGGATGAGTTGACGAAGAGGCTAGAGGAGGAGTTGGGAATTGGGGGTATCAGTGTTTGTGGGCGAAGTCGGTTGGATGAGAAGCTTCATCCTCTCCATTTGCATCTTCCTCCGAACAACGCATCTATGCACGTTGTTGTGGTTCCACCCTCATCACAAGGGATTGGTTCATACTAGTCCTGACGGAAATGGAAAGCCGATTTAGGAGGATTAAACAATATCCACAGTTTTGCTCTGAGTGATGGCAAATGCTGTGTGTTGTTTTGTACATATCTATCGCCATGCTTGCTTGAGTTATCCGTAAAGAAGAGATACATGCATAATGAGTTTGTATATACAAATACAATCAAGTGATTCTTATTATATATTTTCTCTAGTTAGCAGCTTGTAGTTCTCTGTCATTCTTTGTTCTTTTGCTCCTTTTCTTGCTTTTGAGAGTGCTCATAAGCTGATTTTGCAGTAATTCAATTGTATTAGATCTGTTCTCTGAGATCTTTAGCATTATCATTGGAGAATAAAAAGCAAATGAAGATTGTGAAGAAAGTATACATCTTTAGCATTTTCATCTTATTTCTATCTGAAGAAAGAGCATTTATCCGCTAGTTCATTGATTCTGAATGACTTGACTGGTTTAACTTTTATACACTATAACAATAATTAATTACCAAAAATCCATACAAGAACACATACCGTTCTTGAAGGAATGGAATCGAAGACGATCTCTCATGATAATATCCACATGGAAAACTTTGGAGATTAACTTGGAAAAATTATGGCAATCATTGCATACACGCAGATTCTTGAATATACGAATAGAAGCCCCCGGTTTTGAGTTCAACAGCCCAAAGGCAATTGCCAGTCTCTCACTGTGAAGTCTCAGTGAATTGCCCTTCTCATCATGATGCTCATCAACCAAAGGTGCTTGTGAAAAGTCATGAACATACCCTGCCATCTTCAATCTTTCTTCAATCACATCTAGAAACTGGTAAACCTTCTTGATCTGTGGATGAGATGAATCTCCTGCAAAAAACTCATGAACAATGCCATTGATTTCTACTGAACTACAACCAGGCTCTTTAGCAAAACCCTGATCTGACATCAATTTCCTAATCAACCCAACTTCATTCCATCGATTAGCTGTTGCAAATACTCTTGAAAGAAGAACATAAGCTCCACTACTGGCACTCCCTTTGGAGGCCATTAAATGCTTAGCCATTTCTTCGCTCAGGTCCAAGCCCTCGCTTTGCTTGCAACTAGCATCAAGAAGGGACCTCCAAATCACATCATCGGGTGTCACTGGCATGCTCGTTACTATATCAAGCGCTTCATTGATTCGCCCCTTTCGTGCAAGAAGGTCAATAAGGCAGCCATAATGCTGCAAAACTGGCTCCATGCCATACTCATTCAACATTATATGAAAATATCTACGGCCCTCATCCACCAAACCTCTATGATTGCAAGCACTCAACACAGCAACAAAGGTGATAGAATTGGGAACTATATTTTCTTCACTGACCATTCGATCGAAATGTTCAAATACTCTCTCTGCCTCTCCATGAACTGCAAATCCTAACATCAAAACATTCCAAGAATTCACATCCTTTTTACTCATCCCCTGAAAGACCTGTACAGCCATTGTCATTGACCCGCATTTGTAATACATCTCTATTAATGAATTCTTTACCAGGATATCAAAACTAGGATCAATTCCACACTTCCTCAAAACATATGCATGTGCCCACATGCCCATGGATAAGGCCCCCAAACCACCACAAGCATCTATCACGCTTTGCATTGTGTACGCATCTGGCTCAAATGATAGCATCATCCTTACAAACATTCTCAAAGCTTCGTCAAACTCCCCAATCTGCACAAGAGCATCAATAATAGCATTCCATGAGACCAAGCTTTTTTCTGGCATTTTATCAAACAGTTTCCTCGCACACTCCAAGTGCCCACACGAGGCATAGAAATGAATCAAACTGTTGTTCACGTAGATATCCGAGCCAAACCCATGCTTCAAAACCTGCGCATGGGCCTGTTTACCTTCGCTCAAAGAAAATAAATACGCGCAAGCTTTAAGCACAAATGGAAACGTATGCTTATCAGGGAGTAAATTCTCTTGTTTCAACAGTTCTAAGAAAAGAGAAAAAGCTTGTTCTTTTTGGTACTTGCTGTGAGCATAGGCTCTAATAACAGTGTTATAAATGAACGTGTTGGGAATAGGAATTTGGCCGAATAATTGCAAAGTGTAGATTAAGTCTTGCAAGGAGGAAAAGTGCAATAATCTGCTATATAGGAAGACAGTTTCAGGACTCACGTGGGGCGTCGGAGCAGTGCGGAGAATTTGCGCATGTATCTGTTTGAGGTGAGGGAGAGAGACGGTGGCGGACTGAGTTAAAATGTGGAGGATACGGCGGTGATGACGGTGGCGGAAGGCGGTGGAGAGCTCCCCGGGTGGAGTGGTGATTAAAACCGTAGCCATTCTTCACTAGATTCCGCACTCTCCAACGAATCAATTTACTACTGCTTTAACCGTGGGCATTTCAAACGGCCCAATTACTTTTGGGCTATGAGTTAGCCCAATAGGCCATTACAAATCCAATGGGCTTTGAGCCTACATAAAAAGATTTTATGCATTTTATAAATAAAAAATTAGAGTTTAGTTCAAAATAAATATTTAAGTATTATGATAAATAAGATGATGATTTAAATGTTGACACAACCTTGAGCAGTGCGGGAGATCAGGGAATGGGTCGAGTAAACTCCTCTGGGGTCGGAGGGAGTCCTACCATAACGAGGGACTTTTCTTGTGAAGTGTCAAAAATAATGTAATCTTACCTTTTAAAAACTGTTTATAAGCTCCTAATATTTTTTGAGTATGTCTCATGTATACTTGGTGTACATGTAATCCGGGATCGATCCGGATCTATGTGCTTTTTAATTTTTTTGTTTTTTTGCTTCGAGTCCAAAACTTTTATATATAAATGTTGTGACCTTTATGCATTATAACTTAGAAATAAAATGAAGAATTTCACCAAAATTTATACATGAAATTCTTCATTTTTTTTCCAAGTTATTGAATATAAAGATCACACAACTTATACATAAAGGTCACAAAATTTGTACATAAAGGTTGTCGAATTTGTACACAAAGATTAAGATATAAAATTCAAAAAAAAAAAATATCTCGGATCCGGATCAGGTCGACCCAGATTTGCACGAATCTTAGATCCGTGTACCATGTGCACAGAAGAATTTGTCATATTTTTTAGGATGAAATAAGATTTTCTTTAATCATTTGCCAAATATTTCATGTTAATTATCAACTCTTCAACATCATCATATAAAATGTTTAAAGAAATTATAAGCTAAACAAAACATGGTCTAAAGCAATCATTCTTAATTTGTCGTACCTATTCTTTTATGTTCATAAAATCAATGGTTCAATTGGTTCCACTGATTAAATCATCAACCACTCAATTATAAGAATTTTTTTTATTTGATAGTACTGATTAGTGATAGGTCCAGGATGAGTCATTTAATTTCAATGATAACAAAAATACAAATTGGCAATAGCCACATTAAAGCTATATCAGAGCAGAATAGATTTGATGAATTCTATTATTAGAATACTTAACTGATATTTGAAAAACCCTAATTAATATTGTAAATTTCACTTACTGATCCTGTTACGATGATTGATGCATAAGTGTAGATAGTTCATTTCATATATTTAAAAGCTTTTTGATTTGATGTACAGTTTATCATATTGTTGAATGACATACATAAAGGTTTTTTTGGCTTCATCATTTTCATAAAAAACAAAATCCTCAAATCCTAACTGTTACAATTAACTATTAAATTGAATTTTTATATATTTATTTAAAATACGTAATTTGATATGATACACAAGTGTGATAGAGATTTTGGTATAGAGAATTTGAACGACTTATACTAAGTCTAGACTATATATTTTATTATCAATTTTAATATCTTAGTATACCCTTATTTTTATCATATTTTTAGGGTTTTATACAACAACCTCAATTTTTGTAATGTTTGTCTTCGTATATGTTTAGTAATTTAGCCAAGTAAAAAACTTCATGAAGGTATTGATCAAACTTGATTTATACACAAAATGAGAAGTTGCATAAAGTACTAAATTGCCTTTAAAACTAATCTTAACCAAAAAATAATTTAATCAATCGGTTGGTTAGAATGATACAAACGTCTTCGGTCCCAAAGGCCTCGAGGTTTGCAACGGCCCCCACGTTGAAGTTCATTGGATGCATTGTTATTATGCTATTGGGCCAGAGTGAGATAACCCCACATAAAGTTAAAGCCCATTAATGGTATTGGAATGGGCCCAGCTTATCCTTTCATTCCCAGGTCCAAGGCCCACACTCCTCCAACAAACTTAAGACAAAATAACGCAGTTTACTAGGTAGAACGACGTCGTATAAGCCGCCAGAGACTCCAAAACAGACCCTTTGTAACGTAAGCGCTCGCTTTTCCCTTTCTTTACGCGCTTGCACGTTCACTCCTATCTCCTACTCGCCTTTTTCTATCCTAAGAATAGAATACTGTTACATGCCTGTCATTTACAAAACCTCACAGTCGCACTCCATTTTCAAGATTTACGTTAAAGCTCAACAATTTAAATGAAATCAACAAATAATTATTTTGATACAACATTTCAAAAGAATAGCAAAATTAACTAATCTGTTGCTGTAAAATAAATCGATGTTGTATTCTTGTAAATTGATATTTGTATTTTTCAAAATATACAGTATATCCAATTGATTTGATATTTGTATTTTTCAAAATATACAGTATATCCAATTGATTTATCTTTTTTTTTTTAATTCAAACACACTCCAATCCAGGGTATTATGATTTGATACATTCTTAGGCCTAAACACAAATCAATTTGAGGCCATTTATTTTGGTTAATAATGATTATATTAAAACGAAGATAAAATTAAAATGATTTAATTTAGAGGAAGATGCTTGTTTTGGTGAATAATTGAGACATGTAAAATGTAGATTATAAAATTGGAAAAAGAAAACATTCCCAAACAGGGCCTAGAACTTGACGCCTCCAGATCACCACTTTGTTCCAAAGTGTATCTGAGTATTTTCCACGTCTGTCATTTTAACAACCTCCTTTATAATATCGCTACACACGCGTATCTTAGCTCAACAGCCGCCGCTCCGCTAGCCTGCGCATCCGGACTCCCCAACGTTGACGACCGCCTTAGTCGTCGGAACTATCCCCCAGCCATCTCTCCCACTCCACAATCTTCTAGAAACCCTATACAAACCCTCTTCCACTACATATACTCTCATTCCCATTCATGTTCGAGTAATTCAAGGTTTTGTGGAGAAAATGGGTGTCGATTATTACAACATATTGAAAGTTACGAAAAATGCATCTGAAGAGGATATGAAGAAATCGTACAAGAGATTGGCGATGAAATGGCATCCGGATAAGAATGCAGTGAACACTAAGGAAGCAGAGGCGAAATTCAAGCAGATAAGTGAGGCATACGATGTGTTGAGCGATCCCCAGAAGAGGCAGATCTATGATTTGTACGGAGAAGATGGGCTGAAATCGGGTTTGTATCCGCCGCCAAGTTCGAAACAAAGGGGGTTTAAGTTTAGCCCCAGAGATGCGGAGGATATATTTGAAGAGTTTTTTGGTGGGTATGATGCTGGCAAAGGGAAGAGTAGTGGTGGCGGTGGGAGGTTGAAAAAGGCGGCGGAGATGGAGACTAAGTTGCCCTGTACCTTGGAGGAGTTGTATAAGGGGTCGAGACGGAAGATGAAGATATCCAGAACCGTTCTTGATGATTCGGGGTAGGTACATTTACGATTTTAAGTCATCTGATTTGTTTTCAATCACCCTTTCAGTTTTTCCCTTCAATCTTATTCATGAACGGTTTGATTTGAATTGATTGATGGGAGAAGAACTGAGATCTTTGATTAGGAGTTTTCAGTTTTTATTTAGAATAAATATAAGAATAAGCTAGGGGAGCTGGTTAATCAAAAGAATTGAGAGGTTTTCTGAATAGAAACGAGTTTATTAGATGAAAATTGCATAGATGATACATATTTAATGTAGAATTTTGAGCTATCACAAAGAGTTGCAATGCATTACAAATTGGGTAGGGTCTTGGTTTGTGTGGTAATCTGCGTTGGTCCTGTTGTATCTTATATCTGTGTACACTTTTGAGATGCCTTGATGATGTTGGCTGTCATAATTTAATTAATTTTGTTGGTGTGGCTAATGAATTCTTGGGATGTGAATTGATTGAGAGAGGGATAAATTGTGGGTAGCATTCTGGATCAGGGTCACATGGATAACGAAATCCGAGTGTCTTTGTGGTTTGCATATGAGGAAAATGAAAATTTAACAGATAGCAGTGGCAGAGCACTGATGTTGCAATGTTCGGTTGCGTCTCTTTGCAATTGTATAGTGATGTTGCTTCATACATATATGATGTCAAGATGTGTACTTTTAGGGTATATTTGTGTAATGATTCTTTTTATATTTCAGTTATATAGATGTATCATTTTTGTTTTGAGATTTGGAGTGGCTTTTCCTTTATGGATGAAGCAAAATTGGGCATTGTTTTTTTTTTTTTTTTTTTTTTGCACCGGATGGGTTTATTTAATAACAGTGGGGGTGAAGTAGTATCAAAAGTTCCAGACACATACAACTGGAAACAAAGACCAAATGATGATTACATAGAAAATTGGGATTGAGATTTTTATACTGTTTGAATTATCCAATTTCCTTTCCATTGTTTAATTACTGGAACAAAAGGAGCTTGTTTCTGATGCCCCAAAAGAATTCATGTTCGAAAAGTGATTTTAAATTGAAATTTCAATAATGTTCTTATGTCAACAATGTTTAAGAATAAAAACATGATTTAATAAGTTAAATCAACAAATCCATAGATGACCATAGGTGAAATTGATGGGCTTATAAAAGATATATACCTTTGTTAAGTTGAATTTTCGAGATATAAAACTCTTATATGGACAGAGGGAACTATATATTATACACATTTTACACTGTTTACTTCATTATTCATATAGTTAGAGCTAAACAAACATGCCTTTGATCTTGGGATTTATTTCTCATCAGAATATATATGTGATTGATTGGATGAATGAGGTAATGGGGTATTACTTAGCAGTAATATCTTTTTTTCAACCATTATCTGCTTTACATATAGGGGTTGGGAGAGAATATAAAGGATTTCGTAGTGCAGTACTCTATGCTAATTTTAAGTGGAATATGTGCTATTGTATCATTCATTAGTGAGTGTAACCTCACAGGATTTGTGCTTTGCAGGTGTAATAATCTTTTGACTTTTGTTGCTAGTAAATAATATAGAGAACTATATGTCTAGCCTTTAGCTATACTGCTTTTGACCTTCTTTCTTTATTGTTCACAATAATCCTGTTCTAACTTGTTAAGCTTAACTTTTTTTTTTTTTTTTTGGTCCTTGAGAAAGCATTCTCTTGTGTAAATAATGTTGGGAAATTTCAACTTTGAATGAAGTTTTCAATGCAAATATTTTGTTACTCTCAACTTAACAAGAGCATTTGTCGTTTTTTGTGGATTTCCCTATTACTGTTTGATGCATTTTTCAGTGTATTGATGTGTAAATCTAATTACAGTAAGCCTGGGACCGTTGAAGAGGTCTTGGCCATAAACATTAAACCTGGTTGGAAGAAGGGTACAAAGATCACTTTTCCTGAGAAAGGGAACCATGAACCTGGTGCTGCCCCTGGGGACCTCATCTTTGTTGTTGACGAGAAGCCCCATCCCGTTTTTAAGAGGGATGGGAATGATCTAATCATCAATCAGAAAATATCGCTGTTGGATGCTCTCACAGGCAAAACTCTCAACATAACAACCTTGGATGGAAGACAACTACCTATTACAGTATCAGATATCATCAAACCTGGCCATGAAATGGTGATTGAAAATGAGGGAATGCCCATATCAAAAGAACCTAGTAAGAATGGAAAACTAAGGATTAAGTTTGATATCAAATTCCCTTCAAGGCTTAGTGCAGACCAAAAGTCAGATCTGAGAAGGGTTTTGGGCAGGACGACGGAGTGATGCTGGAGTTGGAAAAATAACTATATTTTGCTTTTAACTCTAATTATGCAAGTGCAACTAAGTGTATATATTTAACTGTATGGAGACTAGAAAGTCTACTGTGCATAGTAGGAGAAATATCCAGTTATGTTTTTAGAAGTGTTTAGCTTTTAACATAGCAGCTATTTCAGCTGTCAAACCAAACCTTCTGCGCATTGGTAAATTATAATAAGTGAAATTGCCTCTTAACTGGGGAGGTGTATCATATGTAACTCTTACATGTGTATGTACTTTCAAGTAATGTTTATTCATAGATGAGATTGCTGATTATTTGTACCTTGGAATATTACACGAGGCTGGTAAAAAGGAAAAAACTTTTACAATAACATTATAATCTTGAAATGAAGCTTCCTCTAGAGAGGGAGCACAACATCAGGTCAACATGCATGTCTATTACCTCCAAGGTCAATGGCACTCAAGAAAGACTCCAAAACATTGTTTATGATTCCCAACCATGATATTCAGACTCAATTCTTATTGAATTATCATAATAATTGACAAGCAATTGGCTGATTTCTCTGGTTCTTCCACTGCCAGAAAGCCAAAGATCAGCTGGGGTATCAAATGCATTATTGATATATATTAGAATCTGTGTTTCTCAATCTTCTTTTGGAGGTCATCTTTCTTGGCCCCCACAACCTTATCAACTTCTTTCCCTTTCTTTATCAGTATGAAAGTTGGCATTGCTTGCACTCCAAATTCTTGAGCAATGTCCTGTTTGACCAACATCATCACTACTTAGAAAAACTGTAATATTTAAAATTATTATTTGATCATAAGAAGAAGAAGCTAGCATACGTCTAACTCATCAACATCAATCTTGATGAACTCCACATCTGTGTACTTCTCTGCAAACTCATTGATCGCAGGCAGAATGTACTTACAAGGGCCACACCAAGAAGCAGTGAAGTCGATCACCATCTTCAAGAAACGTAAATTAAGTCATTACATAGACCATAATACCAATCACATGATGCTTTGCAACGTAAAATTAGATTGAAAATCATGTATATACCAGTTTAGAAGTTTGCTTAGAGGCCTCAAAATGGAGTTTCCACTTCGATGAGGAGTGGAATGCAATAACCTGACCGTTCTTAGTAAGTGATGGTGATGGTGATGGTAATGAGTATCTATTGGTTCTTGCTGCAAATCCATTCGTCTCATAAGCAGTTGAAACATTGGCTCCCATCTTTCTCCTTTGTTTTGTTTTGATTTTCTTTCAAAGTTGATATATCTTCTGGCTTGAGCTAAGCCCCCTTTTTATAATGGCTCGGTGCAGTTATCCCTTTTTGTATTTTATTGCACACTTCCTTCAAGAATATGTTCTTGTTGGGACCAATAACCATCTCCACCGCTGGTGTTAAATATTATACAAGATTTTGTGCTGTTTAATCTAATCTCCATTTCCTTAACTTCATTAAATATACTTAATTACTTGTTAAGAAATATGTAATGATCTTAGGTTATCAACTAAGTCAATCTTTGAGTATTAAGTAACAAAGCCATTTCTGCTTTTCTGGTTCAGTTTTGAAACTGAGAGATGGTGGGAAGAGAAGGCCATGCATATACACAAAGTGACGGTTGTACCCCTTGCGGCATCTGTATTTTTAATCTCATTCTTCACATGAATTTTCCGTAAATATGCAACATGTGAACACAACTTTTATGTATGTGTAAGAATAAGTGTATTTGAAGGCCGACATACATCACCAACATCACTTTGTCTTGCTGCCATTGTACAGAGGAATAATCTTACAGTACAATACATACATGTGCTCATTTGTTTAGAGAAGAGTTGTGTTGACTTGTGTTTTCTTATATATTACCACTACTTCTCCGTATTACTAATAGTAACACGATGATGATTTGTTCTGTGGAATAATAATATATGTGAAACGGTTATATAAGAGTACACCTTTTAATTGATTAATTAATCGTGGGAGCAAAGGAAGAGTGTTCGTTTTTCAAGGCTGCTATGCTCACAGACACAAAGTGTCTTCGTTTGATTCTTATGCTTATGCTCTCCAGCTTGTCGTAATCTGCTTTTAATTTTTATTTTTTGCTACATTCATACCATTTTGAACTGATTTTGATGCGAGAAAATGACACACATAAATTATAAAAACTGTATTGTTATCCCCTTTTCTGAAATGATGCAAGAAAATGACAATGCATAAAACATTGTTATATTCCAATTGATGGTGAATCCGATGTTTTGGCAAATCAACGGACCTGTGAAGACGGAGGTTGTTGAGCTTCAACTTTAGGCTAATACCATAATTTTATGCTTTCAAAATATTTTTTGTTTAAAGTTGTTTCACAGATATTTAAAGACATTTAGTAGATATAATTGTATGTGTAAAATAGCTACACTATCCAATATTAATAGACATAATTAAAATATAATACTTTATTAGAAGTCTTATATAAAAAACATGATACATGCAAAGTTGGAAGAAAAAAAAAACATTAATTCTTCTTTGCAATAAAAAACAACAAATAAATGTAAACAAATTCAATTTTCTAAAACGACGATTATTCTAAAAGAAAGAGTATTGGTTTAATATTCAAAATTGCACGTATGTCTTTTCGAAAAACGGAAAGAGCAAAAATAAAATTTGGGTGACAAAATGTGAATATGAAAAGTAGATAGTGACAGAAAAAAACAATTGAAATTGTAAAAGGCGAAAATGTCAGTTTTTCCTTTTGTTTTATTTTTAATTATAATTAGCAGCAGCCGAAAAGAAAGAGCTTAAAATAAAGGTAAAAAGTTATAGTAGGATGCAGTGATGAAGATATCGCGAAATTTCTACGATCTATTGCCGAAATTTTATTCATATCGTGATTTCGAAAGAAAAATACATTACAGTTTTATTTCATAAGAATACACTGAAATATCAACAATATTTCAAAAAATATCATTTTTATATCGTTATCGATTAAAATGGCACAATATCACATGATATTTCAGATATATCACCGATTCGATACATCGGTACTTTATCGGCGCTCCATAAATCGGCAAAAATGAAGAAATTTTGTTTTTTTTTTTTATCCATTACTAATGATGAATTCAGCTTTTCTCTGCAATTCCATTAATCTATTTCCCTCTTCAGTCTCTTTATTCAAGGATTAATTCCAACTTATCCTTATAAATATCACCTACAAGGCTAACATCATAGTATCATATAAATTTTACTTAAGATTCAATTAATAAAAATAATAAAACACATAAATTTTAAAAATAATATTATATATTTTGCAATCACTCCACATATTATTAAGTCAAAATAATGAATATAATATGTACTCCCTACAATTGATAATCAATTAAACTAAAGTAAAATCAATAAGCAATATAAAAAATAGTGAGTTTAAATATTAAGTTTCCATTATTTTAAAAAAATAATTGGCGTCTTTTATAAGGATTTTATCCATTAATGGAACAAGTAGACACGAAATTCATAAATTTTGAAATAACGTTCTTGATGAATTGAAACATATAATTATACAACAAATAATGTTTATAGAGTAGTTTATCTATATATTTAGTATAAATATAATATTTATTTAAAATTTTATGTTCAATATATATATTAATATTAATTATAATATTATGTAAATTACTAGATATATTTTCTAATTCTTTTTATAAAGTTTTTATATTTAAAAAAAATGTCCGATATCTCCATTAAAATGGATATATCCACCAATATTTATCTAAAATCAAGATACGATATTTCTATCGAAACTAATATTTCATCCTTGGTAGGATGTGACCATGAAAAGGTGTTTGTTTTGACATTCTTCTCCAATTCCTCACTAATATTTACTGTCTTAATCAATCCTGTTTGATATTTAGGGCATCTAACAATTATATTAAATTCAATTTTATATTGTACAGATTGCGGTGCTCTGCAATTTGGATCGCATCATGAATGTGTACAGCAAGATTTGTTAATTATATTTTATGCTATAACTAATGGCCATTCATTTATTTGGAATCAAACTGTCAAAATTAATCAGTAATCTTGTTTACATGATAGATTCCCAAGTAAGAGTCGCCTAATCAATATGCAAGCATGAGATATTGCGTGTGTAAGAGGGGTGTTTCATAAATGGTCAAAAAAGGATATGTTTTCATTGACAACATGAATTTTAAACAACAAAAATATTAGTGACGAATTATGAAGTTGTTTCTATTATAATATCAACCTCATTTTCCGTAACCTAATTGCAACGCTTCCATCATCATTAGATGCATCTCAACGAGGCCACTCCAAATTCATCATCTATTTTTCCATTTTCCAACTCAAACTGTTATGAATTGTGGGTGGAAGTTAACGTTTGTCTCGTCGAGATGTGTCCAATGATAGTGGTGGCGTTGCAATTATTAGCAGGAAAATGAAGTCGAAGTTATAATGATGGTAGGCTATGTAGCTATAACTTGGGTAAAAAGTGTTGGGCTGTGATGGTAAAATTCTCATTCAGGTAGGTTACCTTATTGATGCTTCACCTCCACCACAACCATCAGCATATTATCCCCTGCAGCCACCCCCACCTCGATACTTTTCATATTGCTTTTGATCGGCTTGCTTTTAATCCTCTCAACAACTTCTGGATCAAGTGCTCCCTGCTCATTCTGCCTGAGCTTCTCATACACTTTCTAGCTCTTATCGTCCCTAAATCAAACATGGACAAATGATGTTCTGATAATGTTATATACAATACAGAAATGTAATCAAGGAAGAACAGATGTTTCTTAGGATGACAAAAAAACTACCTGAGGTTTAGCTTTAAAGAAAAAAAAACCCCACTTTCAAAACTTAAACATCACCCAAAAACATTGTTTCCCCACAAAGTGATGTAATTAATACCATAAAGGGTGCTTGTGTGTGTGTATTTCAAAACATAGTAGGATCATTTTTTTACAAATAGGCCAAATGTCAAAGGTAACTACGTAATTTGCCCATAAAATAATTACGACCTGAAGAAATTCTTGAAGAAGGCCAGTTTCACCATCATAGTTGTCATAGCCACTGAAATTTGGTACTTCTTCCTGCAAAGCCAAAGGTTCAACAAAGGTAGATATTGCAAGGCATAGACAGACACAGATTTTAAATAATCTAGTCTAAACATTTAACCCCAAGACTTCTTTGTAAGCTCAAGTACTGAAGGATATGACTATTTATTGGAAAAACAAGATCCACATCAAGCCTTAATTGGCTTACTACCAACCTATGAAACTGATTATAAATTATTCATCAACAGCCAAAAAAAACACACACACAAAAAAAAAAAACATGGTGTAGTCTTAAGGACATTTTTTTAACTAGTATTAGATAGACAAGGGGATAATAAGGAGGAATTTTGAAATGAATAATAGATGAACTTGTTTGATCAAACAACTCTCAAAGTAACATGGGAAATTACAAAAGTAGCTACTCTAATGAAGACCCTCCAGAAATTTTAATTTCATTGGCTTAAGTCGTATAGGCCATCTCATGGGAAATGAATAAATAAGATGAAACAAGATACAATGATAATAGCAATCTAGAATTGCAATGCCACGGTCCTGCCATTCAAATTTAAAGCATTTCAGGTGGCATTCAACAATCACATAACCCCAAATTATAAATTGCAGCAGCCAGCAAATTAGAGGATCAACTCCTTGTCTAAATGATCTTGTGCTGAACTTTTCCCCCTATGATGCTTATGACTGTAATCTTCCCCTTTCTATTCCATAATACAAATTCTGGGAAGAACCAAAGTCTCATATTTGATCTGGGACGCTTTAGCATTTTTTCATATATCATCAGCAGAAAATCTAGCAAGTTTAAGAAAATTGTGATAACACACGTCCATTAGCAATCCAATAGCTTATAATCAACATCTTACCTCTCTATATTCAAATGAATAAGACAAAGCTTGAAAAGCATGCCCATGCCAACTAGAAAATGATGAGGATATGAAACTGGAATTTACCTGGCAATACAAAAGAACTAGTAAACTAGCAAATATTTAAATATAAAAGCACAGAAATGATTATTTTTGGACATTTGGCAATATATAGATCATAGCTTCCAGAACGACAGCATTTGCTAGGAAAGTAGAATGGAGGCAAAAGGCTAAGGTCAATAAATGTTCTTTGATGTTAAGTCCTACATGATTTACTGTATTTAAAAATCTTCAATAAATTGAACCTATTCTGGTGCTAAACTACTCATTTGGTAACAGAATCAGCATTTCATAGTAATTCCATGAACCAAAGTTGTCAATGCAGGTCATGTTGACATTACTTGCAATCTTCACAATGAAGTTCCAAAAAGCCCCCCCAAAGAAAGAAAGAAGTTGTGGTGACAAAAAGGCAAAAACGTAAAGACGCAAGGATGCCTAATTTACAGGCTAAGCCAGTTCTTAGTACGTAACAATGCATAAGATGGAATGCTTAAGGGCCACAGAAATTAAGGCTATGTTTGATTGTCTTCCAGGGGAAGATTTTCCTTCTACACTAAATCTCCCAAAACACAACCAAATACATTGCCTTGAAACAATTTTCTCAGCTGTGTTGACTTTCATTAATTGAAGCCAACACGACTGATCTCCAAACAGAGGAAAAAAAAAAAAACTACGGAACATTTACAGAAAAGCACATAAATTGTGCCCTTGTCATTTATTAGTCAACAACTTAAGATCATGGTCATAGTATTTATTACTATACAGCTGTTACTCTGGGTCTCTATCTCCAAGTTCTCCAACTGCCCCTATGAAAAACTTGAGCACAAACATATTACCGTCCAAGGTTCAAATGTTACGTTTCAATTATACTATACTTAGCACCTTATGTATTTATATAAGTATACATATTTAACCAAGTTTTTATGCCTCCATAGATGAGTTGCAGTTGATCTTAATGTTTCCAAAGATGTCTGGTAATTGCATTCCTGCATATAAGTAACATAGGTTGGCAGACTAAAGCTACATCTTATCAAGTTTCTCATGTTGTCGAGCTCAAGCTTGGCAATTTATTGACTCAGCTCAGCTCAGCTTGATTACACCCTTAATTGAGACTTGCATACTAACCATATCTCAAATCCACACATTGGTATATATATAATAATTCGTGTTTCACCAAGTGTTTACGTGTATCCATGGATGAGTTGTAGTAGATCTTTTAATTTTTCCAAAAGTTTCAAGTTACCTTTTCATGCATAAATCAAGAGGATTAGTGAGACAAGGGGTGTGAATAGGAGTGAGAATAGTCCAGACTACTCAACAAGGACTATGGCCAGCCTTTTTAGTAAACGAGTCAGACTAAGGCATTTTATCAAGTCTATTTATGAATACAGGCTAGGCTCGGGCCTTAAGAAAAGCTTAATAGGCCTAATAGACCAGCCTATTTAAAACATTTTTATAAAATATATGATACATTTGATATCTTTTATAGTTGTATATACATGTAGTCTAATTTATTTTTTATATTTTCTATATTTTATATTATTTTCATGTTTATCAGTGTAATTCTCTAAATACAAATGGAAGTTTAAATTTTTGAAAAAAAAAAAAAGATTTCATTCTATATAATTTTGTAGGCTCTTAATAAACTTTTGATAGGTTTTAGGCCAAACCTATCCACGAAACACTGGGCTAAAAACAAAGTCTTTCACATAAAATAGGTAAGACTTAGCCTAATATTTGCCTAATATTTACACTTCAGGCCTAGCCCAACCAACAAGACACCAGCTTGGCCTAGCCTATTCCCACCCCCAGGTGTGAATGAGTCAAGTGAGCTTGTGAACTGCTAGGAATAAACTTGAACTAAAACATTAGGTTATTCAAGTTGATCTCAAGCTCTAGTTAGCTACTCAAAGTGAGCTCAAGGTCAAAACTTCCTAACTTCATAGGTTCATGAGCATTATTAATTTTTAGCCATTTAATTTAACTATAATTGACTATTTATATAAGTAATTTAGACAACCCGAGTTTATCAAGTTTGTCACTGTCTCAAGATTGAGCTTGAGCCTGGCAATGAACTGACTCATTTCATATCAGTTCTAATACACCTTAATCGAGACCTTGCATAATAAACACATCTCAAAAGCTACACACGGAAATGTAAACATATTTCAAAGGTACACATGGAAATGTAAACATATCTCAAAGCTACACATAAATACACACACTTCGTATTTAACCAACTATTATGTGTCACCATAAATGAGTCGCTCCATAGATGTCTCGTCATTAAATTTGCCGGCATAAATCAAGACGGCTGAGACTAGGGGTGTAAGTGAGTCAAGCCAGTTCATGAATTACATTCCGAAAAAATTGAACTCAAAGTTGAAATTAATTGGGTTGATCTCAAGCTGTAGCTAGATACTTGAACTTGAACTAGAGCTAAGCTTAGAATACCTAGCTTGATAGGCTCATGAGCCTCATTAAGCCTGGGGGAGTTTTAGAATTATATCTTTAATATATTTTGTTATCTATATCTTTAACATTTTCACTTAAGTACAATAGACTATTTATAGAAATGATTCAGTCTAGCCGAGTCTAACTATATTTTATAGAGTTTGGCATCGTTTCGGGCTCGAGCCTACAATGTATTCCCTTGTCTTAACTCAGCTTGGTTACACTCTTAATTGAGACCTCAAATGTTTAACATAACTCAAAAGCTAAGCATGCGGGTGTATGTGAATGTTATGACATAGCTCGCTTCACGTGCACATGTTCCCCAAATAAAGAAAGGTTTTTTACCATTCCTATTGGTAGAGAAACCATCATACAGAAGATAACATGGTAGACCCAATGCACAAGTTGTGCTCAATACTTTGAGATCTATTCCCCCTTCAAACAAGGTCTCAGGCAATGTTTGGTTAGCATGGGGGAAGTTCTATTGGGAGAAAGAGTTGAGGGAAATAATAATGTTTGTTTATGCTTAGAAGAAGACATTTATTATTATAGATGTCAAATCAATGTTTTTTTGTTGGGATAATGGGTTGAAATAGTAACTATTTAAATTAATTTGTATATATTAAACATAATTAAGAGTATTGAGAATGGAAATATATTAAAGTAATGGCTTGCTTGTCTTAGTTGTAACAGATGTTACCTTGGATGTCATCTGAAGTACTTTTGGGTAGAGTAAATAGGGTGATAATAAGCATAAAGAACTACTATGAAATTGTAGGTCTTGCATTAAATAAGGTATAGGATGAGTGGGAGAATTGTAGGTCTTTTTGGGAGAAAAAATAAACAAAACATGAGATTATCTCTGGGAGAAAGAATGGGGATTGGAAACAGCTGTCCAAACATTTCCTAAAGGTTTTGAACGGGTCAAACTACCTATGACAAGTAAAACATGATGAATCATTGGCTGCAATTTAATGAAGCACACATAGGTCTTTATAATACATTACCACGTCTATTGCACAGTTTTGCCCAGCTTTGCTACCATGATTTACTAATGTACTAGATGACATAATTAAGGCTTCATATTCTACCTAACTAGCACCGATAGATAGATAGAGGGCTTCCACATTTGTCTAAATATAGCTAATGCAGTCAATCAAATAGAGCCTTATGCATGAAATGTGAAAATGTGAAATAATAAAGAAAGGAGAAATTCGAATTTGAAAATGTAATCAGGCCCAAGATGCTCATAGATTAGAACTTGAGATCCAACAAACTTCAATCTCCAATTGAGAACTTGCGTAGGACAGGTGAGGGCTAGTTAAAACCATCTTCGTCGCCATGTACCCTAGTAAATTAACATCAAAGAAAAGAGTAATTGCCGTAAATCCATGTAAGATTCAACCAACACGGTCGCAGCATATATTATCAAAAACACGATCAGTGTTGTACTATCAGAAAAATCACACACAATCGTATTCACAGAGGAATCATAAAAATTGATCCATAAACTTATGATTTTACCTCTTGCTCAAACTCTGCAGAAAAACCTTCAAACGGGACAGTGAAATCAAAATCAAGAATCCCAGATCCATGAACTAGGACTGGGACCTGAAAAGGTGTAAAATTGCTGACAGCTGCAGCTACTTCAATGGGAGCCTTCATCTCTGGAGTAGTAGTAAAGTATTCCGAAGCCATTATCTTTCATAGCTTCTCCCTTAAGCCAGCATCTAAAATAACCCCATAAATAGATACACAGTAGAAGAAAGTTCAAGCATTTTGAAAGACTTCATGTAACGACATTTGCAGCATTCAGAAGGTTTTGCATTATCTGCATCACGCTTCACATTTTCTTCCACATCCCTATCTTCGGAATGAGCCTCGAGCATTTGCCTATTTTTCTCCAAAACGATTTGAATTTCTTGATTCAAGGCCTCAGAGAGGGGCATGCGCAGTTTTTCCAGCTCGTCTATCCCGGCAACAATGGCTGACTTCGAGCGTAGAGCCTCCTTCTGCTCTTTGTTGAGGGTTTTTCCTTTGGAGAGAGATTCCTCCATTTGGGATATGCGGTTAAGTTTTTTGCGCAAGGCGCGGAGACGCTTGTTTATTAGAGTAAAAACAGGGCCATCATTGGTGATAACGGAGGTGGAGGATTCTGCCATCGCCGCCATTGTGGAGGTTTCTGGGAGTAGAATGGTACGATTAAACGGAAGACGTAGGGTATGGGCCACCGAGAACGGCGGAGTTAGAGGAGGCGGCTTTTTGCAGGAGAGGGATATCAGGAGCCAAAACCAGCGGAGAATTTGAGAGAGAGAGAGAGAATTAGTAGTGAAAGTTGGCACTGGTGATAGCGTCAAGTCAGCTTTTTTTTTTTTCTGAATGTAGGTTGTGTTTGGATTCACTAAAATATAGAATTTGAAAGGAAATTTATTTCCAATCCTATTAAATTATTTAAAATAAAAGTGGTATCAAGTCATATATATCAATGAATTTTTCTCAAATCATTACATTGAAGGGTTGTATTTATATTCATTCAAATAGGTTTAAGTCATTCGTCAAGTCCTTCAACCCAAACACAGCCTTTAATTTCTTCTTTTCTTTTCTTTTTTCTTTTCCTCTTTTTTTTTTCCTTTTTTCCCCCTTTTTTGATCTCTATTTTCCATTTTTCCAATCTGTTTGAACTTGGCATTTATTATTCTTTTTCTGCATTTATAATATTAATATTTACAGCGAAAGTTTTCTTTTTTTTTTCTTTTGAGAAGGTAGCTTTACGTATTTTTTTTCTATTAAATTACATAGTGCAAATAATATTAGTTGTGGTTTTATGAGGATAAATCTAATTATGTGGTTTTAATTTATTTACTTTTAAAAAAATGCCTTATTGCTCCTACACGACTAAATCTGTAATTTCACTATCATAACATTTGAATTTCAATTTTATTTTTCATGATAGAAAAACAATTTTACCTTTTTAAGTAGATTGTTTGATTTTATTAGGATGTCTTAAAGAATTCTACCAAGATTTACAAAATCATGAAGTTAAGAATTTTCGTGAAATCTCAGTTTTTTTAGAATTCGATATTGAAGTGAAGATAATTCAATTTACGTGAATTTCGGTGGAATACCAAATTAAAAATGATATGAATATCAATATGGTTAAATTGCAGTACAATTTGTTAGACATGGAGATTCGAGGACGTATTTGTAACACTTAAAAAAACAGTAATTTAGTTTGAAATTTGTGTAAACAACTTAATGATCCAATTTGAATCAAATCACTCTTTATAATAAGATGACATTTCATTACCTATATTTGATCTAAGCAATCATTTTGGTACTATTCATCCGTCTCAAAATAATTATCACTTTAACAAAATAAATTTCGTTTCAATTTAATCAAAGATATATTGCATATACTATACATGTGCATTTAATCAAAGATATATTGCATATGCAGAGATCAAAGCATACAATGCAAGCCCCTCTATGTAGAACCAAAACTAGCAATACTGCTTTTAGAGGGAGCAAGAAAGTATTGATCATAAAATAAGGTTTACTGTTGGAATATATATAGGCAAGCTAGAGCTTTATCTCAGCCAATCATTAAAGCTATACTGTTCATACTACGATCCAGCCTGAGTCAAAATTTTGCCAATGATTGATCACTATATATAACTTATCCAGACTTTATGAAAGAAAATGTCGTGTCAATTTTGGGGAAAATATTCTGCTAGTGTTCAATCTCTTCGGGAACTCTGGCGTTTCCAGAGTACACATACTGTATCTCGGCTACCCACGTCTGAAAAACACCTCGTTAGTTTATACACTAGCTATATATTGACGATGAAGAAAAAGGAGGAGGAGATATCACATGGTTTACCTCATGTCTGAAGGAAATCCGCGTATTTGGCACATTAGTCTTGTGTATAATATTTCCACTAGGACCTCTCTTAAAGTATTTATCTCCAAGCCAGTGCAGCTAAGAAAACAATTCAAATAAGATATAAAGAAAAAAAAAAGATAGTTTGAAAGAAGGAAACTGAAATTGAGTATCTGGCGAGACGTTCATTGGACTTCTGTTTCAATATTTTGCCTGGTTCTACTTAAACTCATAGTTTCCTCCACAGAAATAACAAAATTAATTGTTTTTAGCAACAGTTTTTTAACATATTTATTTGTTTTTTTTAGCAATAAGCAGATATAAGTAATACATCCAGTTTGATTTTATTTGAAAATGGCAAACCGATTTGTTCAATCCTTGAGTCTGTTGAAATATAATCAGACGAGCAACAGTTTAAATCAAATACCAAAAAATAAGGAAAATCAACAGACACTAATAGCTATGCTAGAAAATCATCATTTTGGAATTCTAACCTTTGCAGCATGAGGAAAACCAGACTGATAGACAGAATTTCTAGCTATCTCACAAAGGTCACAAGAACTAAGCTTCCACACCTGATCAAACAAATAAAAAATCAAAAATAAAAGAAAAGAAAATTAAGATGCACATACTGTTAGTGAAGAATGTGGGTGTGGAGGGAGGGGGGGGAGAAACCTTTGCTGCTACACTATATTCTTCGACAAGAGGCTCTTTAGTTAAATGGATTTGCAGAGGATCATCAGTTGACAGTGAGACATTTAAGCCACGCTGGAAGAACATTGGAAATGGGTTGCGATGATAATCCAAGAAGAGTGAGTTGTTGCTGAGGGGTGACATTGCTAAGCCAATCTGAATAGTCAAATCAGTTTGCATTCATTTGTAAATTTCAAACGCAAATATTAAAACTTATTTATTCACATATCGTGCTACACTCCACAAATAGTCACACCCATCTCCGCATGGTGTTGAGTCATAATAAAGTTGATTAACAAACCTGAGCAAGATAGTACAGATATTGCAGGACAGGAGATTTCCGCAAATTTATTCCATGTGATATATTATGACACAGAAGAAACCCAGCAGCTAAATGGTCAACATCGCCAGCCTGCAAGAGTTGGTTGTAAGAACATTCTGGAAAAATATATGGCATCTTAAGAGAGAAAGGTAAAGTAAATCAGAAAACAACCTCTCCACAGTGAGGCCTAAATCTGATTGTTGGCAATCCTTTGGATTCACGGAGCTATACAGAAAATTAGGCAAACAAATATTAGGCCTTTTTTTGTATAAATAAAAATAACATTCACCATGAAATGCACTAATTTTTAATCTTAAGTTTTTAAAAGAGAAAAAGGGAGGAAAGTTTTGCCAGAATATAAATATCAGTTTCATCATTTTGTATCCGCTTTTAGTATAGTTGTAATTCCCAAGTTCCAATGCTGTTAGCTACTTGTTCCACCACAAAAAGTATCATTAGGCCTATTAAACAAAAAAAACACAAAAAAATAGACTGATGCTTTTATTGGCAACAATCTGATGCAGCTAACTTGTTTCAAGAATCAGATTAACCTTGTTAAGTGTATATAAGTTTGCATAGCAATAATAAGCATAGTAAGAAAAGGCAGGATTGAATTCATTCGTCCATTCTGATGGAGTTGGCATATGCTTTGTCGGACGTCTCTCAGGTTTACTTTCATCATCAACCATGTCTAATCCTACAACCTGTATTACAGGACATCCTATCAGGAAGAAAAAATAACAGATCAAGTATAGTTTCGAAAGTAGACAAATGTGAATTTTTTCCATCAAATAATGAAGTAGATAAATAGAAAATAATTAAACATGTGAGGAATGTAATTATACAAGCATTTAAAGCTATTATGTACAAAATATGCACTGACTTCAAGTTTTCATATTAATATATAATATATGTATATGTGCATATATATGTGTGTGGCGCATATATATATATATATATATTTTTTTTTTTTTTTTTTTTGGCGTGTGTGTGTGTGTGTGTGGTCGCTGAGTAGTAAGGTAAGTACCTTGCTACCTTTTCCATTGTATAGGAGAAAATAGAGCTCTTTTACACGCTAAAGTTGCCTTTTAAGGATCTTGAATTGAATTCTTCATAAAGAGAACTTACAAACAGTTAAGTTGCTGAAATAAGATGATAGTTACTGAATAAGCATTTCGTTTAGTCGATCCTGTAAGTTGATTTTATCATACATGTCACGAGCCTTATAAGGGGGAAGGGAGGAGGGATTGGATTGTGCTTAAATATTCCAAGAGAGTTGTTTGAACCTTACAAATGGTATTTTTTTCAACTAATTCATCTAATATTGTACTATATTGTATCTGAGAGGAAGAAACACTTGCTTATCATGGGAACATTGAATCTCAATGTCACATACCAGGCCACACTACAATGCAATAAAAGTATAGACATGGCAGACAGAATATCCTCTCAAGAAAATGCGGAACATATACGAGACAGCATCAAACTAAGCATGAGGTTTGCACAAGCAAATAATGACCAATAATCAGATCATTCAGGGCAAGATGCCAAAAGTAAAATTCTAAAGTGCACCTGCAATAAGAAAACATGCAACTGAGGATGGGAATTTGGATCCACTGTGACTTCAAAAAGTGGAATGAAGATGTTGTCCAGTATGTTCTGAAAGGATGTCACTGTTCCCATACTCCTGTAGACATTGTACAACCTTGGCAACTGCACAGGCCACGGCTCAACCATGAAACTTACTAAAATTACCAGGATAACTCTGTGCATATTTTCTGATGCACATACTATGCAATATATTCAGAAAGAAAGCACATGAATCAGCATCAAGAAGCCATATGATACACTGTTCTTAAAATTTTATGCTTTGAAACAACTTTGATGTGGACAGTCAACTCCGAACACTTGTGCTATGACCAATCAGTTTTGAACACTTGTGCTATGACCAACCAGTTCTGCTATCAGATCTACCAGATCATATCAGGGGAGTAGTTGATGTGGATATTCTCTAGTTGGGCTTGGGCCCAACAAACCTAGGTACAGTGGGCTTGGATGCCTTATGTAATTAGGGTTTTTATATTAGAGAGTGATTGTCTTCTTTACCCTTGCGTTGTACAATAGATACAAATAGTTGAAATGAGGGACTTTTCCACCAAGTCATTCACTCTTAAAAGAAATAATATCCCACTCTTAGTATTTACTTCTTTGGTTCTCAATCTCCTATTCAATTCTCTTATGTAATTCACTAATTTGTGATGAGGATTTTTCATATTCCCACAGACAGTGCCAATGATGCGAATATAAAAAAATCTTCATCATACATTAGTGAATTACATAAGAGAATTGAATAGGAGATTGAGAACCAAAGAAGTAAATACTAAGAGTGGGATATTATTTCTTAAAGAGTGAATGACTTGGAGGAAAAATCCCACATTTCAACTATTTGTATCTATTTTACAAGGTAAGCGTAAAGAAGACAATCTTTCTCTAACATAAAAGCACTAATTACATAAGGCACTCTGAGCCTAGCCTGTTGCGCTCAAGCCCATCTTGAGAATATTCACATCAGAGTTGAATATCTAGAAACACATGATAACAGAATACCAATGCTCCTCAATGAAGCAATGTGCAGCAATCCAGAAAAAACCTTTGAATTCTCTATTTAAATTTCTAATATGCTTTAAAATAAAAGACCTAAGTGTGAGGGGGTGATTAGGATAGCAATTTATAAGTCTACTTCCTCATTTTGCATCCTCTAGACCTCTACAAGGAAATATTGTATAGGTCAACTTATTGTAACTGCAGGGTAATTCTAGAATATCGAAGCTTTAGGACCAGCCACGATCCTTATGCAACCTTTTGGAGATTTCAGTTTTTGGAAAAATGGATAAACAATGCAATCAAACAAATATGAAAATTTGAGTTAGATGCAATCTATTCCCAAAGAGTGAGGCAGCAAAATGAATTATCAGCCTTTCGATTGGGAAGGATGAAGAAAAGGAGTTCTGAAATAATATATCAACAATGTAACTTTATTTAGTTGGGCAAGATTGCTATTGACCAAAACAGTTTTGTATATTACCTGAATCAACCAAACAGCATTTTCGCTGTATATTCTGTTGTTTACAAACCAACTAGCAAGCTGATCCCATTCACTCTGTTTCCTCCCATAAACGGAAATTCGATATTCGGCCAACTGAGAGGAGCATGAATTCCAATATCACATAAAAAGTGAAATAAATTATGAAGTACTCTAAAATCAATAATTATCATTCTTCAAACTGGAGTTTTTATACCTAAAAGGCTCATGTTTTGGAAATCAGTCAGTCTAATAGTTATGTATATTTGCAATCAATGGTCACTCTGTGCACATTCTTCTTTCTCATGAATTAAAAATGAAATATTGTTAGTAGTAACAAGCATACAGCCATCGCATAAGTCAATGAGGCACACAAATTTCATTAACATGTTAAATTCATGCCTCCCTTTACATTGAACTCTAATTTTTGAACAAAACAATTTACACTATCCCATTGAACAAGAAACTATCCACAAAAAAACAAGCATACAACAGTAGAGTATTACTCAACCATGTGTCCCATGGGGCTTACATGTCAAAATACAAAATGGGGAAGCTTTACCATAATTATAACCAACTTTCAGCCTCTAGAAATCTTCAGACTAATGGCTTCGAGTCAATATGAGTTAATAATTTCGACACTCTTAACAGAAGTTGGAAGAACAGGCCCCTGTCTTAATCATTAAAAGACATATTAATGACAACAAGGTGTTTTAATAGAGAGCATATATAAATGCCCCTCTACAGCCAACCCAAGGGTGTGCATTGATCTAATTAGCTATGAATAATCAGAAAAAAAGCAACCGATGTTCGGAATCATTGTCATTTTAATTTTGCAAAAATATACAGGAGATATCCTTGGAGAATAAGGGAAAATTAAAATGTGTTAATTAAGCAACTTGTATATTTGATCATTTTTTGACAAATCAATTTGAAGTTCTGATTCAATGTAATATGTTCTGCTTAATAAATGTTTCTGAAAATAAAGTTTTGACTTTGAAAAAGAGGATGCAGGTTTTGAAAACAGGTTGAAACCAGGAGCAGGGGCTTTGAGGGTTGATTTGTTTTCTCAGACTGTTTTCAGGATCAATTGAAGAGCAAACAAAAACATTTCCAACTGAAATGCATAAATGTTCTGGGGAAATGAAAGGCACCCAGTGAATGAGATAAGGAAGAATGACCATATCAGATATAAAATACACTTTAAGTAGGTAAGTTCATTGCAACTCTCAAGCAAGTACCGAGAGTTTGTTGTAGTTGAAACCCAGCAATACAAAATCAAAACAGAATTGATTCAGGAAGAAACCCAGGGAAAGGTAACTTTATTAATGAGGATAAAAAACACCAGTTTAGATGCAACAATACCTGGTATTTACTTGCTTCCAGATCTAATAGAACCTGCTTAGTCATATCAGCCAGGAAACGCCCTGGTAAGAGAAGACAATTCAGTTTTATGACAGTTTAGTCTATAATGCACACATATTATATGATTTTTATGATGTGACTTGGAGCATTTAGGTTTATATTATATAAAAGCAATATTCCTTTTTTTCACAAAGTCAGATACCGAGAAAGAAGAAGCATTGAAAGACCTTTTTTTTGTGTTATCCATTCACTTATTTTTAAGAAAATACAGTCAAACAATTCTGTGGCTATCCAGCCGATTTTTTGGGTGATAACTTGTGATACATCATTAAACGGGGGACAAGGAATAAAAAATGTAATATCTGTAACTGGTTTAACAGTGCTATGCTACATTTCATCATAACAATCAATTTTTGTTTTTTGTTTTGTTCTATAAAAAAACAATGATCAAATGATGATATCATTTTAATCGCAATAAAGCAAATCACATGATAGCAATCAAGAGAGAACAATGGTAAGAAAAGGGTAGATATAGAGAATAGGCTCCACACAAATGGCAAAAAAATAATGGCCAAAATACATCTTGAACAGATTGTTGCATGGACAGGAAGGATTAAGTTTTCGGCTAATCTATTTCTCGTAAGTTTGGTTTAACAACAAGAAATATGGCATGCTGTGCATTCATTTTTACTATAAAACTGACCTTGGATGAGGTTATCCTGCTTTAGAAATATTTCTCTAAGCCTACTTTGTCCACAAGGATTATACTTGAGATTGAATTTGTCAAAACGATGAAAGGTGCTTTTGTCAGCATGCACATCCAACAAATCTACATTAAGGTCATACCTGCAATTTGTGAGTCCATTAAAATAATAAAATAAAAAAATGAAACCTTGGGAGCAAATATGGCTTGAATAAAGCGACACAAACCCTGTTAAGTCCAAGCTGTCAAAGACTTCTTTCAGTGTAAGATACTGTCCATCACGGTAGATAACAACCTGCATGAATTAAAATAGAATGACAGCATCAATAGGAGGAGTAATACTAAAACTGCATCTACAACTTAAACATCTACAAGCAATTTAAGTTGAAGCACTATTTGAGTAAAGCTTTGTAAGATTATTACCTCATCTGGTTCTTTTCTTAACTTTGACTTGATGAATCGGAGAAGATGCTTTTGATTCATGCAAGCAGAATGATGCACGTGAGTGTCTACTTTTCTTATATTGTAGAAATCACGATGAGGTGCACTTTTCTGAGCTACAAACTCTGTATCCGAATTCACCAACAAATGAAGACGAAAATTCTGAAATTGGATAAAATTTATTACTCATCCAAACAAACGATGACATTATACATGTCCAGAAAAGATTGGGATTAAAAAATATTACTTCCTCAAGGAAACGTAATCGATGATGACAAACAGAGCGAACATTCCCAATAGACATCACTTTCAGGAGATGATGCATATCAGTGAAGAAAGATGTAGAACTTGCAACAGGAAAGAGTTCTTCAGTATCTAAATATTTAAGAAAAGAAAATTTAACAAGTTTAAACATCATAGAAACGAGATGTATGCATATAAGCAATTTGTCTAGACTAGCATTCTCAAATGCTTACCCCCTTCACTGGCATAAACACGCACTACACCATCTTTCATTCTGAAGAAATGCTGCTTGCACATGATAGAATTGATTTCAGATAAATTAGCTAACATATAACAAATACTTTAACGGACAATCATGAAGAAAGGACAACTCACAGAAGATGCTTCAACAGGGACGAAGTTATATGGATCTTTATGTCTGACCTCTGCTAAACCAGATTTTCCCAAACTCTTTCTCCATGGGTCAACATTTTCCCTAAAAACGTATTTCCCCCTCAAATCTAAACATTCACGAATCATCCTCAGCACTTCTCGATCTTCAACACTCACTGAATCTGATTACATATTTCAAAGAATATCATAAATAGAACCTAGTAATGAAGATATCACTAGAAAAAAGACTAGCACACAGGGTAAAAATGCAAATGAATGGTTCCAACTAAAAATCTAACTCAATCCTTGAGGACCAGGAAGCTGAAATACCATGTAATGTAGTTATCGGTGGAAAATTATTGTTTGTAAATACAGAATTATTTGCCACAGCATTAGCTGAAGTTGTATCAATTTTTCCGTCAGCATAATCTAAAATAGACTTTGCTTCAGTTACAGTGCCTTCAGATCCTTTGTTATGAATGTAAATCCCATTTGCAGCTTGTGTCGGGACAATGTGTTGATCCTGAATTGGTAAATTTATATCCTGCAAAAAAAAGGGGGGGGGGGGGGGGTAGGTAATACTCTACTACTAAATATTGTTGAGGTTGAAGGAAGAGAGAGCAAATAAAAGCCAATACTTGAGAAATATGACAGATTTGGGACAGAATCATCAGGTAATTTCACCATATTAGATGCTAAAAGTTCAACTCACAAGGACTGGTAACATAAATTCATAGAGCTATGACATTACAAAAGACTCTATTTTTAGCAGTTTATGTATAGTTTCATTCTATTAATGAAGCATGTTAACAACTCTTAATTTAGCACAACAATTATCAGATGATTAGATTAGTATAACCTTATTGTTCAAAACACTATAGTTAAGTATGCCAATATGCATACAGGTACATGCTGTGGCAGGTTAATGACTCTTTCAAGTGGGTATAACGTCTATAACGACTAGTTCAAGTTGTAACGTCCATACTTTTCAGGTTTCTAAAACTCCCAGCAAAGGCAATATTCACAGTTCATCAGATACACACCTTCCTCCAATCATATGAACAATTTGTTTCAAATGGCCAATTGTTATTTTATACTTGAGAAGCCATTTCAAAACTACAAAAAAAAAAAACAAGTAACCAAATGAAACTCATAGTCAAATAAAAATCTAAAATACAAGATCAATATCATATTTTGATAGGGAAATACATTCTCTCCTGCTGCAAGTTCTGTTCCTTCGTCATCAGAATCCCCTGTGCTTTCAAATGGATAACCACCTACTGATCTAGGAGTCACGAGCCTACCAACTGATCCAACCCGCATATTTGGACCAGCATATTGCTCCTCCGCTGCATATAACAAAATGAGATAGAAACAACTAAATATCTAACCTTTGGCACATCAAAACACACGATTAGCAAACAAATACTGACAGAACAGAAATTTTAATTAACATACCAAAATCAGATGCTTCACATAAAATACCACAACATTCCTTTACTCTATACATTTCCAAATATTATGACTTGAATGCAGTGTCATGTCCTTAATCTCAAAATGCTCATAGCCAACTTGCAGAGTAAAACTTAGGCACATCAACAGACAGATGATGAAATTCAAGTTTCATCACTGGAACCTAAAATGTGATCACAGGTTCCAAAACTCCATACTTCGAAGCAAAATAATTTAAATGAACTGAGCACAGACTATGCCTATAATATCATTATAAAAATAAATAATGAAAGGCTAATTTCAAAACTGCTGACTATGTGGAAAAGTAACAATGCTTGATTAAATAAAAGAAAAAACATACCATCTCTCTGGTCATTCCGAACTGGTGGTATATCAGAAGAAATCGAATCAATTTTACCAAAAGAACTCGACATCTTCTGACGAATATCGCCGCTAGATTCCTCACTGCACCATTCATTCTTCGGAGCAATCACATTTGGCATAGAAGTTGAAATTCGGTAATCCCTCGCCTCGTCACCGTAGCCATCCTTATTTTGACAATCATCTGAACTCAATAACTTGTTTTTACTTCTCCATATAATCACGTTCTTATTAGTATCCGTATTTTCAGAATAATCCAAAAATTCACAATCTTCATCATCAGAAAACAGTTGGAGATGGCGGCGGCGGCGGATGCTGAGGAGGCGATCGATGACCTGATCGACGCTGCGTTTGTGGATGTAGAATGCGGAAATAGCCATGACGGAGGCGCCGAACAACGCCGCCACCGCCAGTTGAATCGGCGAAACTGGCGGCGGTGAGGGAAACATAGTATGTATCGTGTAGTGTGTGAAAGGATGATTTAGCTAGGGGTTTACTAAGGTTAAAGGCTTCATGCTTATAGAGTAGTTTTGCCTGTCATATATATTTAAAGAAGGACAATTTAGTAAAATAATTCTCAAGCGATTCTTTTTTCCTTAAAAAAAAAAGGACAATTTTTGGGATAATGATAAGAAGAATAGATGGATAAGAAAATGGTTAATAACGTAAACATTCACGAATTTTGAGTTAATTTTTTTTTTTTATAAAATGAATTTTAAAGTTTTAACATTTATTAGAACTTATCAGGTTTAATCTCATTTCAATTCAATATATTAATGAAATTTCGTAGTTCAATTACTGATATTGAGAATTCAAGAATAGTATATTGTTTTATCATCAAAATTTATATGCATCATGATCTGTACCCTCAATCCAATCCGATGCATGGGTCGATTTCACATGCCCCACGCGTCAACACATCATGATGTGATCATGCACCACCTGAATTTTATATTTTAAAATATCACACATTTACTCTTAAGATATTACTTTTAAGGTATCACACAGTTACTTTTCGATATTATTATAAAACAACTTTACTTTCTTCTTTTTTCTTTTTTTTTCCTTCTTTCTCATTCTTTTTCTTAATTTTTTTTCTTATCAATTTGTTATTCTTCTGAGTCTTCTTGTTCTTATTCTTCTTCAAATCTCATTGAATTATATATGGAGTTTTTTCTTTTTTCTTTTTTCTTTACTCATTTTCATAAATTTAAATAATTGATTTCAAATCATATAATTGATTTCAAATCATAATTTATTACAATAATTTTAAATCATTAAAAATTAATTATTTCAAATAATATGACATCATGATTTGCTGATTTTGAAAAAGAAGATTAAACATTTTAAATTTTAAAATTTTCAATCAAGATATTAATTATATATTCTTAAGTTATTACATAAATATCTTATAAATATTATACATGTTCATTTTAAGTATTACATAAATATCTTACAAGTATTACATATTTTTTCAATTATCACATAAATACCTTACATCAAGTATTACACTTATCTTATAGGTATTACACATGTTCATTTTAGGTACTAAATAATTACTTTAAAAATATTACACATGTTGATTTTAGATATTATATAAGTAGGCACATAAGTGGTTCTATTGTTATATTCATCTGCACACTTTCTATTGTAAAAACACAATTAATATGTATGATATGATTACAGATTTAATCTTCGAACATACAAAGTTTATGTGTCTATTAAACTGAAACACAAGGAAAATCTATAAATCTTGGTATCAAGATATAAAGTTGATGTTTTAAATTAAAACGGACTCAAATTCATGAATTTTACGTGATTACTAAAAAATCTATTCAACAATCCAATTAATCATAAAAAAATACAACTATTCAACAACCCAATAATTACCATATTAATTAAATGTTTTATTTATAGAAAAATCGTTATTTAGTGTTGTCCATATTGAATTTCTAGTTTTAGCAGCGTTTTAGCAATCCTAAGAAAAAGGTATATAACTGATTCTTAAAAAAGAAAAAGAAAAGGGTTCATAACTCAATGTTCATTACTTTTTTTTTTTTTTTCATTTCCTTTTTGGTGAAAGAATATTACTACAAATTACATTTTAAAGTTTGAAAATATAGTTTAACTAAAAGATTATGCACTTGTAACAAAGACTATAAATAGCATGTCCAAAACTCCAAACTACATGAAGGGGTCCTAATTAGGGCTTTTTTAACACAATATAATAGTTTAGAATTTTTTTTTTAAAAAGTCTAGTGAAAAAGGAGAAATTTAAAATTATAGGTAAGTCGTCACCAAACGGTGGCGACTTCTGACATAAATAGTAAGAGAAGAGAGGAGAGAGGCACCGACACGAGGAGAGAGAGAGGAGAGGGACCGACACGAGAAGAGAGAGAGGAGAGAGAAGAAGAGAGAGGAGAGGGGCCGATACGAGGAGAGAGAGAGAGAGGAGAGATGAGAGACTGAGTTATGAATAGTGAGGAGAGAGGAGAGAGCAACAGTGAAATTTTTTTTGTCGATCGTTGCTGGCGACTCTCTCCTCATGTCGGCCTCTCTCATCTCTCTTATCTTACTGTTTATGTCAAAAATCGCCACCGTTCATCTATAATTTTAAATTCCCTTTTTTCCCTTTTTTCATAATATTTAAAAAAAAAAATTTAAATTATAATATTGCGTTAAAAAAACCCCTAATTAGAGGAAACATAAATAATATTTGAAATCGAAAAATTGTTTTAAACTTGCAACTGATTATTGGGCTCATAGTGGGCTAACATCTAATGAGACTCAATTACTAACCCAATCTAAACAACCAAGAATAATGACAATGGGCTCTAAATCAATAGTCCAGTTGCTAAATGGGCGTTGGAAAGAAACCAATGCGTTAACGGTGAGTCATTCACCACAAGCATGTTATGGGCCAATCCACATAAGTTGGGCCTCGGCTCCAAGTAAAACCCATCTAAATACCCTGAACCTAAATCCTGTTTCTTACAATCGCTACTTTGCTTAAAATATATATATATATATATATATTTATTGTTTCTTATTCTTTTTTTTTTTTTTTGAGTTACTTATTCTAATTTCTAAGTACCAGATAAAACCATCGTCCAATGCACAAGCTTTTATGGAAATTTGTTTTTCATAGTTTCTAAAAGATCACACACAAATAGAGATTCATGTCATTTCTCTACCCTATGGACCTTACCATATGTAACCAATGTTGGACATTTTTCACTTTCTTAACAGAGAACCTATAATAACTTGATAAATATAAATTAAAATTAAAATTACTTACTCCAAGACAAACAAAATTACAAAGTAATAAGTTGAGATTTAATCTTTTCATATGATAGAAGTATAAAAAACATGTAAATATTATATTTGATTTCTAATTTATTAGTATATATTCTATTAGTTGCTCAGAGGTTAAATAAAGTTTCACCAAATTTGGCATTACTTCACGAGCCTGAGAAATCGAACTTGATTAAATGGTATCCCTTCATTGATTTCTAAAGTTACACAATATTAATACAGAGAATTATATATATATATAAATTCCACAAATATCTTGCATTAAAGCATAAGTAAAACACACACAAAAACAAATAAAAAGAAGAAGAAGAGTGGAAAAATGAAAGTTGAATTAGTGACGCAAACAGCAAGATATGGAGATAGTACAATGTTAAGATCCTGAAAAAGACAAATGATAAAGAAAAGTGGTCCAACTTACTTTATGTACATATTGCAAGGGTTGATTTGCATATGAAATTGAGGAAAAAGTAAAATTGTGCAAGAAAATGCCCACAAGTGTGTGATTGTGGGAAATGGAATCTTTGAGCTCACCTAATAATCCAAGTGAAAAGGTGAAAAGGACTCTTCTACTAGAAGAACATAATCATCAAGAGATAATAATAATAATAATAATCAATAAAGTGTAAACACATTTTTATTTTATTGACTTGGTTTCATTCTTCAATTTTTTCAAAGGTTGAATCTTTAAATGAAATAGTGTTCCTAACTTAGTTGCTCGGATTTTTCTGGTCCTTAGAGGAAGGATGATGGAGATGTCTAGTCAACTATAGAATTTTATTACATGAAATAGTATATTTATAATTAATATTGTCTTGTAGATTTAATTATACAAGACAGATCATTCTATAAAAATAGAGATTGTTTTATAAAAATTGATTTTGTGGTAGATAATGGGATTCATCTCATAAAATTATATTGTGACGGGTTTATGTAAGGTATTTTGTGTGGATTATATAATTGAAGAATCCAAATCCTCTCTACTCTTATTAATTCTACCGATCAGTGTACATATCAATTAATTTTGCATTGGTTGCATAAATTGGGTAAAAGTACAATTAATTGATAAAATCATGGTTGTATCAACAATGTCAAAATAATTGATTAAAATAGCAATTTCTCAAAAAGCGTTGGATTTATTAGCTGATGAAGCCATTATTTCTATTAATTACTAAAAGTACAATCAAGTTTTAAATTAAACATATTTATAAGCGCTACACTATACTCATTGTCTGAGATGGTACCATCGATATGTGTTTTGGGTTTCACAAATGTAGATATAATCGACTTATAATTCATCATATATTTTCATGTACCAATATGTGTGTATATTTAATTATCACAAATGATAAATAAACTATTATACTATATTTTCTTATAATCAGATTTAAAAAAACGTGTTCATCATATGGGCCACATTCTTTTATAGCTATCATTTCTGATTTTTGTGGATTTTTTTTGGGTTTCCCTTGGATAAGATATGATGTAGGGCTCATATTTTTCCTTCATATCTCTAGTGTTTTATGGTGGTGGTGCTAGTCAATTTTGTTTGTCTACCTTCAGATATTTCTCTAGAAAGAAAATAGTATTTACATCCACTATATTTATATGTTTTCAACTTATGCAAGTGTTAATTTTTACCAGCTAATTATACTTTTAGCCTAATAATTACTGAGATGGAAAAATGTATTTTATCAGTACTGTAATTAATTCGTTGATGCTGATTTGTTACTTTAAATAATTTTGACTCAAATCAAAATTTTGTAGACTACAAAAATATTTCTTTTTGTAAATTTAACCAGTGTAAAATTGGTTTTTTTTTCTTTCTGAAATTAAGGAACCAAATCTGAGAATAAAAAATAATTAGATAAATATAGAGTACTATTTGCCTTGTTTTTAATATACAAAATGGTTCAATCCCACACACGTTTCCACTGTCAAAACACCCTCAAGAAAATTTCATTTGGAACTCTATTTATTTATTTATTGGAATAATCTTTTCAGAAGGAAGACGACAACCTTCCATCTTGATATCAAAATCATTACTTTATATATATATAATTTTTTAACTCTATAATTAATTACTACTCAACATATATTATTATTTGTAGGAAATATGAGACAAAATATCGATTGAAAATGAAGACTATTGGTAAATTGGTTATTGGGTTGCAGTCATAAATTAAGCGTATACGCACTTGATATCAATTTGTTATATTTTAAGGATCATATATTTTTTATAGAATCAATTCCATATTGTTGGGCGCATGGTATATATCATTATCTTATACTAGTGGGGATGTGAAGTTGTCATTTTTCAATTTGGTCAATTTTTGGAAAAAAAAAAAAGTAATTTTGTGATTTATTCACTAAAGCAAGGTTTGGTGTATCTAGCTCAGCTCCGGCCATAGGGAATTAGTCAATAATTCCTCATGTTTTCAGGAACATATCTTAACTTAGGATAAAATATAATATATTTATTATAGTAGTAAATTAAATAAATCACATAAACAAACACAAGTTGGATATTGATTGAGAGATGCAATCCCATAATTCCGGTGTAGCTAGTCCAACATGTGGTTTGATTACGTAAAAATGAATTAACAACCATTGATAGAATTAAAAAAAAAGAAGGGAATTCCCATTCTTGAATTTGGATAGGAGTGATGGATATGCCATCCAGCCTAATTCTGACTTTCCTATTGGATGACATTATCATAGGGTGGGGGTTGTAGTTTGCAAATTCATGTATGAAAAATGATAACGGTTACAATTAATTGTTCCATTAAAAACAAATTATTTATTCAAAATTATTTTATTTTAGTGTGATGCATAATGAAATTGATATTTTGATACAGAGGATTTTGTTTGATATTCATGATTGTAAGTCAAACTAATTTAAAACCTGCTAATAGATAAATAAAGTTTTATAGATTATTTAAACGACTTTAGAAAGTATGAATCAAAATTTAATAACTACTTAAATAAAAATAATATTTAAAATTTGAAGAATTAATTGATAATGTCTATAAATAACTTGAAAAACATAACTAAATTTTAAAATTAACTTGAAAATTATGAATATCATATAAGTAAATATAGAATAAATATCAAAATAAAGTTTGATAGGTGGAGTTAATAGATTGTCTACTAAAAACAGTCTTCTTCTTCTATAAAAATAAAACTAAAAAAGTGACAACCCAATAATAAAAAATATAAAATAAACTACAATTTTAGAATAGTAAATCTTGCCCCATACCCATACAACACAATTATCATGACTAGGCTTGTGAGATTGTATTGTGATTTTGCATTCTCAAATTCTCTCTCCCTTCGTCTAATCAATTATTATAAATTTATGCTTTTAATTTTAAATTAGTGTATATTTTTATTAGTTGATCCCTGAATACAGATTTTGAGTCCATCATTGAACGATCAATTATAACAAAAAAAATTAATTTGTAAATATTGAGTTTCAATCAACGAAATTATATTTGTCAAAACGAGTCTTATGAATTTTTGTGTCAAATTAGTAAGATTGCTTCACAACCGAACTCTTGAAGTCTAATCCTAAATCAGGCAGGTGTAAATGCTCTTTAATTAATAATTGATACAAATTATGTAATCAATCATTAGTGAGAAAACAATTTAAAGCTAAACTTACCATTTTCTTTGCCAACATACATGAACATCGGGTCCCTTGCAACTTGCAACAGGTCACATCTCTGAAAATTTGCATGCCCAAAATTAATGCTTGTGTTTCTATATAAGAAAATTGTTGATATATTGGTTCATCATTATTAATTAATATTGTCACTAGATGAACAATAATTAAACCATCATTATTGCTCCCACAGTTGCTGTCCAGAGATCTCGATGGGCACTCTTTCTTTCTCAAAATAATTCATCCATTTATTACTAGAAAATGTAATTAATTTTCTTTTACATTTACATTTTATTTATAAATTGATCTGTAATTATTAATGTCGAAATTTCGAATACTTGCATACTGTTTCATATCTGCAATTAATTTTAAATTTTGCGTAGCATGACCCCACAAATTAAATAACATTAATCGAATTAAATAACATTAATCGAAAAGATTCTGCCTCTGTTACATGATGTGACATGCAATCCCTAATTCGAGGACTCCATTTTTTAATCAAACAAATTGATGAGTTTGGGTTTGACACTCAATTCAATGAAACGACATAAGATATGATATAGAATTATTTAAAATATATATATTACCCGTTATATAAATTTATACAGATTTCCTATTACACAATTATGATTAAATGAAGTCTCATTATTCATCTATGGTATAAATTATGAATTCAGTCATCTTATATAATTAAATTCATTATATTTTAGAAAAACATAACCTTATTTTTAAGATGGGGTGATTAATCTCAGAACATTCTTATAACTTGATTAATAATAAATATTCCTTTTTTTTGAGTTAATAATAAATATCCTTTAGAAGTCTTTTTATCGTATAATTTATTTATCATCATGGTTAAGTGCGACAAACTTAATCGAAAGCATTTTCTTAAATTATCATAGACTGGAAGATGATCATCACATCACATCACACTGTTACAAGTCTAACCTCTCCCACTTATACACATACTAAGTATATATTATCTATTATCATCATTATTACTATCATAAAAGTAGGAATACTTTGGTCATTGATATCTTCACATCTTAGCTAGATTAAGCTCAACATCAAATCCAAGCTTTTCATGGTCATCATCATCAACTCTGAATTGACTCTTGTATTGGTAGCCACGAGCCACCCAAATAAAGTATCCAAGATTGAGCACACCCAAAACAGCTATCAAAAAATACAAATTCTCAACTCTTCCAACGTTGATGTCTTTAGTCAACCAATCAGGATGTCCACGTGTCCCCGTGGTCTGATGCACCACATTCACCAGAACAGCGCTCAGATAGCTGCCCCCAGCCATAGTACAAGAGAACAATGAGTTAGCCAAACTGCTCATATTCTCAGGAAACTCCTTGTTATAAAACTCAATCTGCCCAATTATGTTAAATGCCTCTGCAAATCCCATCAGCATTAGCTGTGGGGCCAGCCAGAAAACCGATATAGGGGCGATTCCGTCCGGTCCACCGTGCGACAAAGCCGACGCCCTCCTCATTCGCTCGGTCACGCCTGCTGCAACCATCGATAGGATCGAAAATACGAGCCCGATTCCCATTCTTTGGTGCAGAGTCAATCCCCCTTCTACCCTTGTCACCTTTCTAAGGGACGGTACGACGATTCTGTCGTACACGGGGATCCAAATCCCGATTGTGAGCATTGATATAACGGTCATTGATCCAACCGGGATTTGGAAATTGGGGGTTAAATGACGGTCCATTTTCCGAGCTTGAGATGCCGTGAATGTGGATTGTTGTGCAATGGCTAAGAAACATATGATGCCAGAGGCCCAAGTTGGGATCACTTTAAATAGACACTTAGTTTCTTCGACTTTTTGGATGCTGCATAGGGTCCATGGGTTGCAGTTTGACCCGTCTGGTCCGATTTCACCCTCGGTGATTAAGGCCGCCCTGTTAAATAACCTAGACGAAAAACGACACACGAGTTTAGAGTACCAAATCAAGTGCATAACATGATCATACAATCATTCCTCGTTTTGAAAACGATATAGTACCTGAATTTATTGGTTAGAGGAAGCTTCTTGACAATGGTCCCCTTCAGGGGCGGGTCAAAGTACAATCCATCAACGTTGTCCCCAACCGGAAACTTGACCTTTCGTTTCTTGTATGAAGCAACGATCACCTGAGCAATGCTGGTGAACACACTGCCCTCCGGCTTCACATAAACGTACAATTTCGTCCCAGCAAAAAACAGGATGATCGAGCCGAACATGAGCATTGTCGGAATACCAAAGCCCCATGCCCAACTCACAGAATCTTGAATATAAACTACTAAAGTAAGTGCAATGATTATGACCATAGTGAATGTGGCATAATACCAATTGAAAAAACTGTTGATTCCTCGTCTTCCATCCTCCGTGGACGAATCAAATTGATCGACACCGAAGGGTATACTGCACGGCCTAATGCCAGCAGAACCGATGGAGAGAAAACCAAGAGCAATGGCCAATACTCCAAACTGGGATTTGGTTGGACCTATGCATTGATTGGGTTGTACCTTGCATGGAGGAGGGAGTAACTGAGGAATCCACGCTATGAATGTGAATGTCAACATCCCCTGTTCATCAATAAATTGAATTTTTATCATTGTCACATTTTCAAGATTTTATTATTATAGTACATGTCTTTTTAGAATGTTGAATTGGTTTAAAAGGGCAGCCAAATATTATATTATTTTCTTAGTTTGCACAAGTTGAGTGAATATGTGCTTAAATAATTCAGATGTCGTAACACATAAGACACGATTAAACAATGTCACATCCATAAATATTTTACTAGTAATCTTAGCAAATCATCAAAACAAAATATTTTACAATCATTAACTTAAATCGATCCATTTTAATTAAATAAAACAAGATTACGACTTGGAAACATTTAGTTATGTTAACTCACACGTTCCTTTAATTCTCAACCAATAGCCAGATACACCACATCATTACCAAAACTGTGTTGTGCTCATCCCTACCCACTTGATATAATGTAATGAAAAATTTCTCCATTTAGTCATTTTCATATGAAGATTTATTTTTCTGCCGATTGTTACAATAAATAACTTTAGTATCCATTTATATATATTCAATTATAAAATGTCTAAATCATGACCTAGAATGGATAGAAAAATTATTATTTTATGAAAGTATTATTGGGAAGTAAGAGAAGTAAGCAATGATTTTGTCCTAAAATTGTAAAAAATGAAAAGATTACCCTATTTTATACGGGTGATGATGTGGTACATATTTACACACCCGTGTGAACATATGTAAAACATCACATGGATGTAAAAATAAACGGATATCTCTGTATCAATGCACCCCACCCAATGTAAGTGGAAGAGACAATAAATGCTAGTCATTGTACTATTCTTGGTACTAAAATTTAAAATTTGCAGGCTGCTGATCCCTATGTTATGTTGTGCAGACATTGATAAAATTGAGTGAAGAAAAAAGGGCTAATATATGAATTATATATATAGTTATACAAATTAATAGTTGAAGGGAGATGGACATACCAAGAAAGAAGCAAAGGTAGCAAAAGCAATGGTTCTAAATCTGCCCAAGCGAGCATCAGAGATGTATGCACCAATCAAGGGCAAGAAGTTTGTGATTCCAGACCATATGCTTATTACATTTGAAGCTGAGACTTGGTCCAAGTGATATTGTGTTAGCAGAAATACCATGAAATTTGCTAACAGTCCCATTGATGCCATCCTCTCAAATGTTTCATTCCCTGCAGTACAATTATAACCAAATTTAAATAAATTTATTAGAGCTAAAAGATTATTTAGTATGCTGAAGAATTAAGTTGTATGAGACATACATTTTTGAACTGCAAGCGCGAATATATTATACAGAGAGAAAGAGAGCTTCCATAACCTCTCCACTTTTATAACCAATACTGGAAATATCATACCAATTGAACCAGGACAGGATTTCTTTACCATTTAATAATTAAAAAGAAAGGAAGAAGAGACGAAAGAAATTGAACACCACAATAAAGTTCATTTTTTTTGGCACAGATTTGGTGTAATAATTAATCCTATTAAAGACACTGACATTAATACTCACGTTTGGTGTGAGCTAGCCGGAACTGTATTACTACAAATCAAGAAATGAAGACTAACAAGGCAACATACACATGTCATGCATGTAGGAATGCCTAATGAGAGAGAGAGAGAGAGAGAGAGAGAGAGAGACCTAAGATAAAAGGCATGGACTTCCATCCTCCAGGCTTTGTCTGATTCTGGGTGGTAACCTTTGCATCATCGTATCCATTCTCCGGCGGAGATGGCGGCGACTTGCTCGAGAAAATTTTGGTCGGAAAACATTCATTCTTCTTTTCATTTTCCTTTGCTGCCTGCATCTTCTCTTACTTTATGTAGAATCTTTTAATTTAAGGCCTTGCCTTTTCAACTGAAATTCAAAACTTAAAGAGATGTTAAAACGTGTAGAGATGTACACTAAAGAGATGTACACAAGTATATAAAAATCAAAGATTTTACATACAAGATCAATGTACTGAGAGATTGCAAAATCACTTTAATTGCTACTTTGCAACTGAACTCTACACCTCTCTCTCTCTCTCTCTCTCTCTCTCTCTCCCCCCCCTCCACTTTCTCTCTCTCTATATATCAGTATATGCTATACATATATATATATATACAGTGGGCGTGCATTAATTCCCAGAAACTACACATACTTAATTGGCTCTGATTAATTCCAATAAAAATGAGAGAGAAATGCATGTGTATATATAGATATATGAGTGTGTAGCTATAGAATGTGCTGATTTAAAGGCTTACGTATGAAACCAAAATTTGGTTGTAGTGCTTATTTAAAATATAGTTGAAAGTTTTAATTGCAATTGTGTTTTTGTAAAAAAAAAAAATGTGAGAAAATAATATATACCATTATTCACTGCATCTATAATTTGAAAAGTAGTTTACTTTTTTTTTCTTTCTCCTTCCATCATTTTTGTTCAAAAATCGAATAAGATCCATTTTTTTCTTTTTTGAGTAAATTGATACATGTGTGTACTGAGAAAATAGGTGCAGACAAATCCAAATATATATTTCACATACACCATCTCTAATAAAGACATGCCAAATCAATTGTAATTATTATGGTTTTCTGACGTCCAATAATACTTTTATTTTCGACACTACTTTCCTATTAAAAAAAGTATTATTTTAATTTTCCTCCCAAAATAAATAATGATAAATGAAAACACAATCTCGCATCCTTTGTTGCAAGTTACAATTTACTGTCTAATTTTCACGTATGTATGTAGATATTTTTCGAAAAACTTAGTTTAAGTTAACTTTATAAGATTGAAAAAAAGACAAACAAATAAAATGCTTGGATAACTCTTAACAAGATTGTATTATACTAGTTTTTTAAATAAGATAATCAATACAATTTTTTTAAAGTTATAATTAAGGAAAGAAGACTCGAAATTAAGACCTTATTCAAAATAAGTAATGTATTGATTATTAGGCTAAGCTTATGGGTATAAATCAATTGAAATTTTTAAGTAAAATAAATAAATTAGAAAAGGGGTGAGAGAATAATAGTGGTATGATTTAACATGTACGATGACAAATTCATATAGGAGAGAACATTAATGTAAATAGTATGGAAGCATTAATGAGAGGGGCCTTTTCACATTAAAATTCACATGAAATGATTTTGTCCTTTACACTAATCGCCAATCATGATTTTGGAGTTCGGACAATTTAACTGCCGACTTGTCATGTTTCATGTTTTTTTGAAATTTAACCATTGTAAAAGGGGAAATTAAAATCATATTAAAATTATTTAAGTTTCTTATTTTTATTTTTTAAATTATATTTTTAATTTTACTTTATTTCTAATCATTAAATTCTCATATTTTTATTTACATCTAATTTCCAATTTTTTTTTCTAAGAAAGAACTTTGAGTTATCCATTTGTATAAAAATTGAGTTTGTATACTTATGATTGATATATTCTGACATAAGGACCCACACATAATTTACGTAACTTTTGTAAATAAAATATAAGACTCCAACTTTAACAAATGAAAGTAAAATGATTTAGTGTTTATATATAAAAATGACGAGGATACCACTGTACATTTTTCATGATAACAATGCATGTGAAATTCTCTGTCTATATTTTTATCGATTTCTTTTTTTTTATTTCATTTCACTTTTTTTGTATATGTCGTAACTATGATCTCAATCTACGATACATTTTATAGTATATTAGTGATATTGATACACCAGTGATCTTAATCACTAGATCTTCCATCATTACATCTTAACCTTTCATTTTCAATTTATCTTTTTTACTTTACTTCAAAAGTTATTGCAGTAAATCATAATAATTCCCCAAATAGTCTAATTTCAGGTGACAATATAATCTATATCTACCTTCTCCAACAATTGTATTTATCCACTAATAATAACCATAAAAACACAATTAAATCTTCTAGTATTATGGAGCGAATGATGACGAATCATTTGAGACCCATATTCGCTTTAAGAAAAATATATATTTCGATTTAAATACTAATATTAAATATTAAAATATATATGTTTCAGTTTAATTTAATTTCATATTTAATATTAATATTTAAATTAATCATGTTGCTTAATTTAATTAAATACTACATTATAAACATTGATTTTAACCGAAATAAATATTAATTATCTTAATCACACAACTAGTTTAAAGTAAATACTAAATTACAAAATATTTAATTTATAGTACCACTATATAATTTAGATGAAATTTCGTATGTGAAGCCATTTTTTGATTTGATGTGATATCTTAATATATGATTAACATTAAGAAAATATATACGTTTCGATTTAAATACTAATATTAAATATTAAAATCAATTTTAACGTTTTAGTTTAATTTAAATTCATATTTAATATTAGTATTTAAATTAATCATGTTGTTTAATTTAATTAAATACCACATTACAAATATTAATTTTAATTAAACCAAATATTAATTATCTTGATCACACCACTAATTTAAAGTAAATACTAAATTACAAAATATTTAATTTACAACATCATTGTATAATTTACACAAATATGAAATTAATCGTCAATATTTGTTGGTTGAAATGCTATTTAATTGTATATTGTTTTCATTCTATTAGTGTGTTGTGTGGTAATTATTTTTAAATTCAATTGATTGCATGTTATGTATGGATATCGGTTGGTTGGTTGGTTGTTGCTGTGTGGTTATTTGATAATGTTTATTATTAATTGACTTGTCATGTTAGGTTACTGTATCGATTGCATGCTAGATCATCGATATTGATTGGTTGAATGTTATTTCATTGCATGTCGTGTCATCAAGATTGATTGGTTGCATGCTATTTAATTGGATATCAGTTGCATCCTACTTGCATATGATTAATTAGTAATACCACAATCTTTTGATTATAAAGATTACGATTTGGATATATCTTCATCAATTGTATAAGATTTAGTGTGGTAGACAAGTTGGATTGATTTCGATCGATTTCATGTATCTCATCATTTATATGTAGATTTGAATGAATTTTGGTATGAATAAATCACTTCAATTTAGATGGATTTTCGTATGTCAAACAATTTTTGAATTTTATGTGGTGTCTTAATACACAATTAACGTTAACAAAATAAATATGTTTCCATTTAAATACTAATATTAAATATTAAAATAAACTTTTACGTTACAATGTAATTTAATTTCATATTTAATATTACTATTTAAATTAAAAGGAGAGTGTGATTAATTAATTAAATACTAAATTACAAATATTAAATACCTTGATAACACTACTAATTTAAATTAAATACTAATTTAAAAATATTTAATTAACACAAATATAAAATTAATTATGTGGTTTAATTAAATATTCACAATTATTGGTGTTATGTGATTTAAGTAAAATCAAATATATGTAGTAAGAAAAGACCTATATGCATTTGGACCTATGTGCATTTTAGTCTAGTAAATAGACTCATGCAGCCCATAAAATCACAAATAACAGTCAAACCCAAAAATTAAAAATTATCTTAACTTTATTTACCACACTAAAAATAATTGATGTATTAATATCACTCGTGTATAGTAAAATTAACCTAAAAGTTGGACTGATAAAATCGTACTGCAAAATGTAACGGGTTTCATTTTGTCACATTTTTAGTAATTTAGAAATATTTTCTTTAGGCTTCAAAAAATAGAAAGATTCTCTCTAAAGTGGGTTTCGCGGTTTCTTAAAAAATAAAATAAATTGACGTTATTTGAGAATGTGAAGTAATCAGGAGATTCAGGACAATATTATATAAAAAAGGTAGCATAATTTTACAGTTCTTTTTGAAAAAAATTACATGTCATATTATGTGAATGTAAATTCAATATAGTATCTATTGCCAAACAAAACTAGACTTAAAGAATAAATTAGTACTGTCGAAACCATTATTTTTAGTAAATTATATTCTTAGACATTTGATTAATTACATCTTGTGATCTAAGTCTGAATGGTTTTGTACTCACGAAAATGAAACAACGTCGATCATTTTATTAATATAGAATAAAGTGGAAGTACATGAGTTTGAATAGTACAAACTAATGTAAATGAAAAAAAAATCAATTTCGTTGGTTCCATTTTGCTGGAAAAAAAAAGGTAAAAAAAATCAAAATTTGAAAATAATAAATATTAAATGATGGTTAAAAAGCAATTTTTTCTAGGACAAGTGGCTTAAACATATAAAGCCATGCAATACATCTAATTTGAATTTATTGTGGAAACACGTTTACGCACTTTATCTGTATAATCATTATGTAACTATATAATGGGAGGAGATGCATCGTCATATCTAGCTTCTTGAATTAGTGCAACAAATCTTAATTTATTAATTGGAAAATTTGCCTCATCTCATGATTTCTTCAACTATTAGATCAGTGCTACCTACTAAAAGCAAAAAAAAAAAAAAAAAAAAATCCTCTTATACCTAAATATTAGGTCCTTAAATTTTAGATTTTATTTCAATAGTTTGGTTCATCCACTTTGAGTTTTGTTAAAATTACATCCCTTTGTTTTGTTTATAAGATCACTTCCCTATAGGTCCATCAGGGTTTTGTTATTTGTACAACATTTCTACTTTTTTTTTTTTTCATGAAATAATACTTAAAACACACATACTTATGAATAAATAGATTCAGATAAAATAGAGTATGAGGTGTAATAATCGAAGCATTAGTGGAGTTTGGCAAAGAGACCTACATGTTTGGCCTCGACTGGTGGTGTGCACTATGATATCAATCCTATACCTAAGTTCTTCTCTATTTCACCACACCTCACAGGGATTGGGTATGGTATTGGAAGCTACAATTAATGAGCCTTATTTTTAAAAGGTGTGCCATTAACATTCATTTATTTTTTTTTTAGTTATCACTGATCTTAATTCTTTATCTCACAATTTTTGCAATATATTCATATATTTAAAAAAAAAAAAAAAAAAACCTAAATCTCAAGCCTTTCTTCCGTGACAGCCTTCCATGGAGTAAGAAGGCGATGTTAATGGCCTAATCATTTTTTAAATTCATTGAATAGCCCAACTCCAAATTGTTTATCTTAGCTGGGCTTGTACAATATTTTAGAGGGGACGTAAAGCCCATGGGCTACGACAAGGCCCACCTATATGGTATGGTTAGTTTTTCTGCTACATTTAAGGGGATTGTTTGATTCCTCATACTTACAATAAATACACTACATTTTGCACAAGTTTTTCAAGAGGCACTGAGTTATTTTAATCTCCCATTAAAATTATTTTACCTCATATTTAAGTTACATAAAACTAATTAGGTTTTCACATTTCAATATAATTCAAGGTGAAACAGTATAAATCTTAACTTATTTCATATATACTCGATTTTGAAGTCCATATAATTTGTTTTTTTAATTTCCTTTTTCAGGGGAAATGCATTAATTATTTGTTATACTTTTTATGTGATGAATGAAAAATTAGCTTTGTGCGAAACACAAGAAAAATAACCCTTTTCAAACTATTAATAAATAAATATAGAAACCTTTCTCAACACTTCTTCATTACTGGAGAAAGTTTTTCTATTATACAAAATATCTTTTCGATGATAAAATATCAATATATACTTAATATGTATTTGGATATATATAGACTATAGTATATACAATCAGACAGCAAGGTTATATGGGTGGACCTAAAGATTCATTTTTCAGAAATTATATCTCCAACGCCATGATGAAAATTGACAGCTAAACTTTACTATTTATGGTAATTTAATTTACACCAAAAGAATATTTTCTTCTCACAAAAAATTGAAATTTAGAAAGAGAGAGTGAACATTCATCGTTATTAATACACGAATGTGTAGAAAAAGTGTGTGAGAATATCATTCGACACAGAATGAGGTATCATTTTATAACATAAGATTCAGATAAAAATACCATTATAATAGTTACACCAGATTTAGTTAGAATTATAGCTCATAGCTAATAGCGTCAAAAGGGCATCAAAAACAAAAGAAGAATAACCATGAATGAATCAGAAAAGGACTTGAGCATTCAACTTACTCAAGAATTATAATATCTAAGGAAAGACAAAATATAACCAAGTATTTCTTCAACTACAAATTGCAATTAGACCCCAATTCCATCCATTTGCACCGTCTCTTTGTACGGTCTATTTCCCAAATAATGACACTATATATTTTGTTTTGTTTTTTTTCAATTTCTAATCCTAACTCCAAACACTCATTTTATACGGTTTGTGTACGATTTTCTACTATTCAAGTAGGGTTTTCATTTAGGTTTACTTCACAGAAACTAAGAGAACATATATAATTATGTATATAAAATGATTGTATTACCCTACATTTAATAACTATAATTAACATACAATATTAAATAAAAGTTTAATGGTACTATAGAAACAAGCAGGGGTAAAATTGGAAAACAAATTATCAACTCTTCTTAAAAAATGTTAAAATAAATTTGAATCAAGTTTTAATTTTTAAAACCACAATTATTTTCAAACGAATGTATTATTAATAAAGTTATGAATGTATTCGCACTTAATAATGAAATATTAAATAATAATAATAATAATAATAATAATAATAATAATGAAATCGCATTGGGGGTAGAAGTGCGAACTAAGCAACAGTAGAGAGTTCATCAATGGATTCACGTTTTTCGGTGCCACATTGTTCGTTGCTTCACTACTCAGCTCCCTCATCTCTCCTCTTCTCTTTCTTCTACTTGTCGCGGATTCCATCGTTTCTCTAGTGGGCACCAAGTGTTCGACGAAATGCCTGAGCGATGCTTTCACTCATTACCAGCCATACCCAAATTCCACAGCCCCACTCCCCATTCTCGCGTTTGAACGGTCGTCTCGTCCCATCTTTGTTTTTCGTGTGTAATCCCAAGAAAAGGGATAGGCAGTACAAGAAAGCTTCTCTTCTGGGTCGGTTCGGTTTGACAGAAGTGAGAGGCGCGGCCAAGTTTGGGAGAAATCTTGATAATTCCTGGTGTTGTTGGTGTACGCAAAGTGAAGGAGACGTAGAATTGGAGGCGGAGATATTGGATTTCATGGCGAAGTCGGAGAAACCAACGATGTTTCCGACCAAGGACGAGTTGTTGGGAGCTGGAAGATTGGATTTGGTGGAGGCTATAAAGAAGAGAGGCGGGTGGTATTCACTCGGTTGGTCCGAAGAAAATGTGGGGGATAATGTCGAGGAAGTAATGGATTTTGATATTGTGGAGTTCCAAAGGAGAGTCGAGAGTTGTGAAGAGAGCGCTTCTTCGAGAGAACACTATGGTGGGAGTTTTTCTGGGGATGATAAAGAAGATTGGTTTTCTTCTGATGCAAATTTTAGTTCTGAAGATTCGGATCATCTGCAGTTATCTGCTTCCGCTTCCTTGGGTAGACCACTGTGAGGTTCTTGTTCTGAAAATTTCTGGATAACATGCTATCTGTCCGTTCTTGTTTTGTTGAACGTTATTGTTCTCTTAATCTTCTTGTCTTGTAGACATTAATTTGTTAAAGGTTTTTTTCGCCTCCATTGTTAACTATAGAATAGATCAACATGAACAATGGAAAGAATATTTTGTAGAGTTCTTGAATTACCTCCATCATGTATTCAGTAACTCGATGTTAAACAGCAATATAATCTAGGTGGCAACTTAGGGAAAAGGAGAATGCTTCTTATGCTAACAAGTATCTGTTTAAAATTGTTTTGTGATAACTATAACTTGATTGAAGTATGTTGACTGGGAAGTATGAAATATTAAATTTTTTTCTTTCTGGTTTAGACAAGGTGTCGCTGATGAAGATTCAGGGATTGGTGGTATATTGAGTAGATTGGAGAAGCAGAGGAATAGCGATTTCGGAATCAATGTAGGGAAAAATGGGTCTGAAGCTCAACCCAAAAGTAAAGATGAGAGAGACAATAGGCATTTTGATGCCACTTCAGGTGTTGGTAAGTATGTTCTGCTGAATAGTAGTTCTATATAGTTAGTGATTCAGGATTCCAATGTATTTCTCTGTGAAGATTTGAATACGTGTCTTTTGTTTCCCGTAGGAATAATGAGGCAAACTTTAAGCTATTTACTTAATCTGATTACCCATTCCGGCATATAATAATTTGGGATTTGGCATTCTGAATTGTAAAAGGCAGGACTGACCTTGAAGAAAACGGCAGAGTCATGCCTGGTTACCAAAACAAAGGCATGTTGGATTCCTCTGGTGGCAATATTAGACATTACACTGAACCAGAAACTTGGAGAACTTGGAGCAATCAGCGAGCAGGATTCCAACATACTGAGTTTGAAGGTGCTTAATCGTGCTAGACTTTGACAAGGTCTTTTTTTGGTTCCAATACTTTATCTGATTTAAACTCTGAAATATGCAGCTGCAGAGATATGTTTTGGACAAAATAGGTCGGATACTGATAAAGAAAGTTATGATGATGGAACAACTGTAACCACTAAAGAACATCCTGAGGATTGGGACCAACTCAAAGAGATCAATTACAAGGAAATACGAACTCGTCTTCAGCATCTAGAATCTGAGCTTACTACAGCTCTTCATTCCTTGAGATCTAAAAGGGAGAATATCTATTCAGAAGAGGAGCCAACAACCACGGTTTCTGTAATTTTCACTTTCCTTATTAATATTTACCTGCACTGGTCCTCCCACATGAATTAGTTCATCTGCAATTATCAATGAACAAGAAAACAGACTTCATACCCGAGCCATCAGTGAGATACCACTCTGGAAGAGATGTTAAGTCATATTTGTACTTCCACATATATATTTTTTTTATCTCAATGGAACAATGTTATGAACAAGAGTTGGTCCCTCAGACCTGAATTTACAGAGGACAGAATACCCAATGGTTAATATGCGTCTGGAATATTTTTGGATCTCGTTTTCACCGAGCCACATATTTTGTTTGCCAGGTAACTGGAACCTCTAGTGATTCACAGAACCTTTCTGATGCATTGGAGTTCCAAGAGACTGAGTTCATGAGTGCTCAGGAGAGATTGAGATCGATAAGAGCCAAGTTGGCTGTAATAGAGGGGAAAATGGCACTAGCAATAATGTATGCTTCCTAATACATGTAACTGTATCTAGCCATTGATTAGCTCCTTTATAAATATCAACTGTCACATCCTTGCTGTTTCTCACAGTGATGCACAAAAGATAGTGGAAGTGAAGCAGAAGCGGATAGATGATGCCCATAAAGCTTTGAAACTTCTTCGGACCACCTGCATTGTGTGGCCTAGTTCAGCTTCAGATGTTCTATTGACAGGTTCTTTTGATGGCTGGACAACTCAGGTTGGATATTCCTATCGTTGTTGTATGTCTATTTAATATCTTGCTTAACCAACCTGTTTGGTTCCTTATGGCATGCAGACTTTAATTAGGTCAAGTGTACGCATCATTTTGCTCTAGCTGCTGGTTCTGTGATTGGGATCTTATAAAATGCTACACCAAACTTGAATGAACACATACATATGTCAAATCCCTCTCATTTGTATTGAAGCTCTTGGAGGATTATATATCTGATGTGCATGGTCACAAAGTGTTTTTCTAGATTCATTTTACTTGATCTGTTATTATTTCGTTGGGAGATTTTCCACTTGACTCTAAGAAAGAGATTCTTCATCTGATGTATTGCAGAGAAGGATGGAGAAATCGAAGACAGGCATCTTTTCAGTAAGCTTGAAGCTTTATCCTGGTAGATATGAGGTTGGTTGATAGCATCATCAACTACTTCGCCATATTTACAAGTGATTCCACAACTAAGGTTTTCCCTAATCTTGCAGATAAAATTTATAGTTGATGGGAAATGGAAAATTGATCCTTTGCGGCCCATCATCAACAACAATGGATATGAAAATAACCTTCTAATCGTTCCATGAATGCTCAAGTGTGCACATCAATGGTGGCAAGATATTTTCTACACGAGAAGAACTGAAGAAGCAATGTACAGCAGAAGTAAGCTGAAGGAAATTCGTTTTCATTCTTTCTAGTACTTGAATCTTAACTTTGCCTTGCCTCATATCGTATGTTGGCAATCAGATATAAACTCATCAAAAGGTATCTTGGCTGAGCACTTGCTGTTCAAATTTTCTATTCTTGCATACATTTGTCTAGTTAATTGCATAAACAGTTGCCATGGATCATAGACCTCGACTAAAATACTCTCAGGTTCTGTTTCCTACTATCTCGTTTGAGACCTCATATCATATGTCCTCAAAACGAAGGAAAATCCACTGCCACAATAAACACTTGAAGTAGCAAGGTTTGCAGCAAATCTATGGCCTAAATTCACCACCTGGGGGGCAGTTCGATCGTTTGTATCCCCCAAGCCAAGCTGACCGTGTTCTCCCCAGCCCCATGTCATTATTGATCCATCATCTGGATAATTGAAAATCAAATTTAAGTTAAAGAGTACTCTATTTGTTTCAAATGCAAAAACAAACGCGATTTCTTGCCTGTTACTAAGGCGGAGTGTTCTGCTCCTGCAGCAATCTGCCTCACTTTCATTTCCATAAAACCAGGAATTATCTGAGTAATAATACCTTCATTTGGTTTTCCTTTAAAAGACCAAAATAAGAAACCTTTCTCCAATCGAACTGAAGAAAAAGATAAGCCTGTGTTTCCTGCATTACCTGATATATCACTCATCAACGATGTTTTCTGTGGATCACCAAGCACTCCATGACGATCACCACCAAGCATGAACATGTCCCCTTCTCCTGTACAAAGCACCAAATAACTAATCTGATTGTGCGTTTGTGAGAGAAAAGGCTGAATTAGAACATTAAGAATTTTTACTTGTCAAAAGTAGAGCATGATTCCACCCTAGAGCAACTTCATTGACTGAAAAAATGGCATCTAGACAACGAGGAATGTATGCATCCGAAGCAGAACCAAACCCTCTTCCCCACGTATACAGGCTCCCATCAGCTAATGATTAGCCAAGATAACCAAATCACTCAAGGGGAATAATGTCATTTCATGTGTATATGATTGTCAGCACTCAAAGAACATGTTTCTTTATCAATTAAACTCAGCCCTTCACAGGCAGTATTTGGATAATGATGAACTCACCAGATAATGCTGCACTGTGATCTCCATTTGCAGTAATGTCGATGATTTTGAGATTTGGCAACCCCATAGTGATCTGAGGAAGATTAGTCGATTTAATTTTGTCAGCAGATATACCCAGCTGACCGCGCTTTCCAGACCCAAAGGCGTAAACATGATTTTCCTCCTTACCTGCACCATACAAATTATGTCTCTATCTGTGTGGTGGGTTGCCATTTCAATGTGCAGCTCTAGACTACTAATGAGGACAGATGTAAGACATATAGCCCAAACTCTAAATCTTGGTTATTGTAACTCCTCTTACACTGTTGTGTTAAAGATCTAGTTGTAATCAAGAAATAACTCTTGTATTTTTAACCAAAAGATGTTAGAAGTAGGCCATCAAAGGGTAATTACCTCTGAGCAACACTAGCGAATGGCGCATTCCACAAGCAACTCGCTCAACTGGCTTGGAAGTAAAATAGGAAACTTCGACAGGAGAACATTGTGAACTGTAATCACCATGGCCGAGTTGACCAAAAGAGCCATCTCCACAGGTGAAAATGGCACCATTCTCTGCACAGTGCAATCAGTTCAGCAGCAACACACAAGAAATTGATGAACTGAATTAAGGATCAATAGAAGCATATATAACAAAGGCAAACAATTTACGGACGCCCAGCAGAGAGTACAAGCTTTTGCCTTCAAACGATATATAATGAAGTTATAAAGTTTCAACCTTGTTCATCAATCAGCCACGAGCACCAAATTTACCACATTATGAAATTTTCAGCAAAGAAAAGCTAAAACTACTTCTGATTGGATTATTACCAACTAATTTCCAACTCAAAAATCACTTAAATCAAAATGGAAAAAAGATGAAAACAGAATCTATGAAGAAGGGGAAAAACGAAGAACCTGAAACGAATCCAGAGTGATTCCACCCAGCAGAAACACGAGTAATGACGACACCTTCCAAGCTCTCAACGATCTTGGGTTGTAAGCAGTTAACCATTTCACCATGGCCCAATTGACCAGAGTTACCCCTCCCCCACGTCAGCACTCTCCCACCTGCACACAGGATCTCGACCCATCAAGAAACACACACACTGAAACCCTAAAGTGCGTATTTTTACATACCGGGAGCGACGGCGATGACATGGGCACCGCCGCAGGAGAGAGAAGTGATAAGCCCAAAGGAGGAGAGAGAGAGAAGCAGTTGTGGGCTCTGCTCATCCTGAAGCCTGCCCGTTGCTAGCTGCCCGTCGGTGCCCGCTCCCCAACTCCATATTTCTTGCTGTTCTTCATCGTCATCCTCCATTCGATTGAAAACCTGAAACGGTTGTCTCAAAATTTATTTGAAATTCTTTGTTTTTATGTCAAAGAAATAGGATTATTTAATAGTCTTTTCCACAAAAAAAGAGAAAAGTTGAAATAACCAATAACCGTATCTGAAAATTTTCTAAGTTCCTTGTTTACGTTTAAACATTTCACCAATTAATTTATTCCCCTCTCAACCAAATCGCCGAGTCTCAGAGTATATCGACAGTTGACTCATTTCTAGACAATCTTTAGGTTTTCTTACAGATACACAACCTCGAACAATCCCCTATAATTTTGTTCTTATCCTACATTTTATCAACACCCATTGAACGAATCTCACCATTTCAGAAAACCAACAAACAAGAAAGTTTTCTCTCAGAACATGTAGAGGCAGCCGTGTACATTTCTCCACTTCGAAACTTCATACTCATCAATGGCTTCTATTTTAGTACACCAACCAGCCATTTCAACAACCTCTCGTTTCAAACGCCATAGAATCCCTCTCCCAGCTCCAACAATCCAGTTTCCTTCATTTCAACAGAAACCAACCGTCACAAGGCCTCACTCTCGGCTCTTGTTTCCATCCTCGACGAATCCAGGCAGTCCCCAAATCACGGTGACAAGATCTTCGTCAGATGATATTCTTACAACCACTGAAAAGAATGTATCTTGGGCGGAGAGAAAGCCAGTGAAGTTCCTCATATGGGTTGTGTTGTGGGCATCTCTGTCCATTGGTTTGCATGCATTGTCAGGGGATATTGCTAGAGCTGCTGCACTAGATCATGCTTCTGATTCTATAAGGACTTCATTCTTTGGTGTAAAGGTAGCTAATGCTTTGCGGGCTTTGGGCTGGCCCGATGAAGCTGTTGTCATTGCCTTGGCTACACTGCCAGTGGTGGAGCTTCGTGGGGCTATTCCTGTTGGTTATTGGCTGCAACTCACTCCTCTAAAGCTAACCCTCTTGTCTATTCTTGGGTTAGTCTCCTATCACTCTTTTGCCTAAATTTCTATGTATTTTTAGTTCTTAATTTATGTCTTTACTAGTTTACTTGTCTCTGTTATTAAAGTGATTGATATAACCGATCCCATGCAGTTGGACTCACATATCTCTATTCTATATAAATTGTTCAGTCCCTTAATTTTTTCCTATACCTTTGTCTGTTATAAAATGTATTGTGAAATTAAGAAATATGATCCATTGTTGGAGCTATTATCATGTTTCAAAGAACTTGTATACATAATTAATTATATTCCATCCTCATTTCTGAGTGAATCTGATCTCAGTAAATTATAGATGATGTCATTTTAGCTCATAGTTTAAAGAACTTTAGCACTGGTTGTTTACTCAGTAGCTATTCATGACTGTTATTGAATATGAACTACATTATGTAGCCTTCATTGACAATTATGTTAGTATTTAATATAGTTGGAACACTTGCTATTATAGGATATCCTTTGAAGTTTGATTTTTTCCTCCTAAATATATAGTGCTGCAATGACAGGAACATGATTCCTGTACCCTTTATCATACTCTACCTGAAAAAGGTTGCGACTTTTCTCACTGGAAAGAACGAAACGGCTTCAAGATTTCTGGACATGTTATTTGAGAGGGCAAAACAGAAGGCGGATCCAGTCAAAGAATTTCAATGGCTTGGTCTAATGCTATTTGTAGCAGTGCCATTCCCTGGAACGGGAGCTTGGACCGGAGCCTTCATTGCATCGATATTGGACATGCCGTTCTGGCCAGCTGTGTCGGCCAATTTTGTCGGGGTCGTGTTGGCTGGCCTTCTGGTGAACTTACTGGTTAACCTTGGTCTCAAGTATGCTGTTCTAATTGGTTTCCTTCTGTTTGTTATTTCGACATTCATGTGGAGTATCCTACGCAGTCTCAAGAACTCGTTCGCTATGAGAGATCAGATTAAGTAGAATTGATATACTTCACACAATTTAACTAAATGCTTGCTATATTTACCAACCAGCAAGTGGAAATGAATGATGTTGGAATACAAAATGTAATGCAATTTGGAACATGAGCCCGTGTCTTTACTAATAGATCAAAAGTGAAGTGGAGATTTTGCCATCCCATTATGAGAAGCACTAGCATTTTAAGCATAAGCAAATGTGTTTTCAAGCATTTATACTTGGATTAAAAAAAGGTAGAGTTCTAGCTCTTAAAGCATTTTGTTGATGTTGAACATTAGTTGTCCTTGTGATTGCTTCATCTCATGCCTTTTATCTCTATATCTGTTCTTGGACAGTTGCTTGAGTTTAATGCTTTGAGTTCATTAGCAGCATGGTCTAGAAACTTGTAGAAATTTGCCAATATTCTACATTATTCTGCATCTTCACTTACTACTATGACTACCATTTTTATACTGCAAGTAGAAATTTCCAGCTCAAATGTAAAATGGAAGTCAAAGTATATTCCTAGCTAGGTTAAACTTAGAGGTGTAATTAGTTTTAGGGTAAATTCTTTCTTTTTATATCCTTCTCATAAAAAATAAATGATCTTTATTTTATTTTATTTTTCTTTCTGAAATTGTTTCTTTTTTTTACCTGGCCTAAGTTTCTAGTTCTGATTCTTTAACTAATTAAATAGGTCTTGATACTTGATTCCATTGAGGCCCATCTTTTATTTTCATATGTATAAGGGAAAATACCAACATGTATATTATTCTAACTTATAGAATGTGCGACATATGTTATACATCACCACAATATCCTCAATTTTAAATAATTCTTTTAATGTGCCACATGGGTCAAGCTTTTCAATTCTATTACTTGATTTTGAATTTTAACCATATTTTTATTTATTTATCTTTCTAAAACAATAACATGGGTCTTGTTATATGTAGGTTTGTAAGTTTTCTTCTCCATTCTCCAATCTCTTCCTTGTACAAAGTTTTGAGTATTCCCAGAGTTGGGGGATTGTTATAAATTGATACAACATCTGATATAAAAGACCAAATATTTAGCCAACAAACTTTGTGAAACTAAGTATTATTGTCTTCTACGGTAAATCCATTAGTCTCAAACATCTGCAGATTCTATTCTTGAATTCACGTATTTATAATTAGAAATATTTCAGTATATGATTTAAGAAAAATATAATTGCAATTTGCAAATATAGCATAAAGTTTAAAGAAGGTGTGATTAGAAAAATGGCAAGTTGACAGATAAATAAAAATAAATATACATACAATATATGTGTGTATACGTGTGTGTGTATATATATGTTGTGTGTGTGTGAGTGACAGTGTGAGCACATTCTAAACATTCTATGATCAAAATGGCAACTAGTACTTGTGTATGAAAATTGTTGAGACATCATGGCCCTGCTCCGCACGTGAACACTTCGTCGCATTTTGTCTGTTTTCTCCAATTATATATATTTACAACAACGTAATCGAGACAATAGTACTAAGTAAAAATTCAAATACATAGGTAAAAGTTAAATAAAAGATGAAACTGTCTAGATAAATATAAATTTGAGACTTTTGTGACATTAATTTTATGATATTAATCAACACATAATCAACAAATCTACATACATACATACGAGTTTGTAGAAATAAATCTTAGTTATCAACAACCACCACAAAAAAAAAAAAAAAAAGGTGGGGCCCAGAGGATTAGTAAAAGAGAGGCCCAATACGAATGTTGAAAGTTGACAGAGTCCAAGAGATTGGGGCCCAATGAAATAGAGTATATCACCTTCCTTGCATTTACATTCTTATCTGTATCTTCCCCGTAGAGTGTCAGGCACGTTGCAGGCCCAGACACCATTAAGGGCCCTGTCCCGGGCCCACGGCCCGCGCTGTACGTTTCTGCATGGTTGCAGCATCCCATCTTTGACGCAACACGTGTGTACACAGACCCTCCATAGGGACACGTGGCCTCCAGCCATTCGTTTTCCTCCACAGATTTTTTTCGATTTTATTATTATTTAATTGAATGGTGTCTGATGATTTTGATGTCTTGAATCTGATTATTCATTTTCAGTTTTGGATTAATTTCTTATTTTCTGTTTTATGCCAAAATTTTGATATTTTCTCTTCTTTTAATCACTTCTTAAAAAAGATAACCCACGACATTATTATCTTTCTACTTTTTACTTCTTTTGTTAAGAGAGAAATTATATTTATATTTTTAATTTGTTTTGAGTTTTTAGATTAATTTCTTATTTTCTGTTTTATGCCAAAATTTTGATATTTTCTCTTCTTTTAATCACTTCTTAAAAAAGATAACCCACGACATTATTATCTTTCTACTTTTTACTTCTTTTGTTAAGAGAGAAATTATATTTATATTTTTAATTTGTTTTGAGTTTTTATGGTGTGAGATGATATGAGTGGATTATCTGAATTTAATTGCGTAGACTAGTATTGAAGGTTTTAAAAACAAAAATAAAGTTGTTAAAACAAATAGAATGTGATTGATGATTTGAGTGTATGCATGGTGAGTTGCAGCATTGCATATATACTATCAATTACACATATGTTGCAGTTTAACTAATTCACCGTGAGTCCCTTATTTCATTGGAATTTATTTAAAACTAAGTATACATCATCAAATTTTTAAATGTCCAAGTGAGTTTCTCATGTGCACTAGTTGCAAAAGCTGTGGGTGGATTCGGATTCATGCATTTTTGTTTATTTATTTATTTTTACTTTAAGTTAAAAAAATTATGTATAAATTTGATGACTTTTATGTCTAAATTTTGTGATCTTCATATTCAACAACTTAGAAAAAAATAAAGAATTTTAATAAAATTTATACATAAATACATTTATATAATATTCATATGACCCTTATATATATTTATGTGACATTTATATATAAATATTCATATATTTATATATTATTATATATTACATAAATGTATGAATATTTGTATATAAAGGTCATATGAATATATATAAAAGTTATATGAATATCACATAAAAATATCTATATACAAATTTTGCTGAAATTCTTTTTTTTTTTTTCTAAATTACAATGCCTAAAAGTTACAATATTTATACATAAAGATCACTGAATTTGTATATAAAGGTCAAGATATAAAAAAAAATCGTGGATTCGGATAGGATCGATCCGAATTGTATGAATTTTATATTCATGTACCAGGTGCATAGGAGAATTTGTGTAATATATAATATATGAATTGTTTTTGAAATTGTAGTTTTAGCTTTAATTTTCAAATATAGTAACTTGCTATAAATTTGCAATTTAAATAACCTTTCATTTTCTAAAACTTGGGAGTGTATATATCCATTCATTTTGTCCATATTGGTTGTTACACTGTCGGTTAAACAAAATTTCAATATTTCTTTTTTTGAAATTGAGACGAAAGAGTGCAATTTGAATCTATTATTTGAACAATTCTAGTAAGATCGACATGAAGACACTTAAACCTTTTCTTCATGAATTGGATCAACAATATCTAAAATTCACATATTATTTATCTGTATTTACACCCTACAATATAAGTGTATTTACTACAATTAGACTGACACGTCTAAAGGTATTCGACAAAAATCATGTTAATTTTTGCAATTAAGTGAAACAAAATCGACAAATTGAATGTAATTTGGAAGTGCAGAAACGAGAGATGGAAAATAGAGTATAGAAAGCCTTAAAGCTGAGGCAATGAGTGGAAGACATTTGAGCATTTATACCCAAACTACCCCAACGTGACTTATCACTCCATTGCACCTGCAACGTCCCTTTCTCCCTCTAAACTCTACTGGATCTTAGCTAACTTTTCCTTTTCAATATGGGTTTCCAATTTTTATTACAAAGATTAATGTTGACACTTTGTTTGGATTAATTCATGTTTGGAATTATTTTTGAATAGTCGACACTGTTCTTGATCCGATACTTAATTTGAATAAATTTGAAGTCAGATTCATTCTAAATCTTTAGAGCAAATCATCTGATCCAAACACGAACCTGAAAGTTAGATAGATAGATGAACATGTTTTGTGGCATATGAATGAGTGTCATGATAGATCAATGTTGCCATGTCCTAACCAAAATAAAAAAATTAGTTAAAAAAGTAAGAAGCCCATAAATAAATGGACACATGTAAAGACACTGTTGATGAGGATGATGTTTATATAGGTTTTGATGGGGTTAAAACACAAGTACTTGAAGAAATCTTAATAAATTCTGGAAAACAAAATATCAGCATCTGTGGTGACCCAAATTGAACTAAATTTCAAAAGATATGGAAGAACATTGTAGTGAACCCTTTTCTAAATCTTGGACTTTTATCACCATAATCCCCACTTTCTTCCTAATTTGTCCCTATTCACACTCTTGTTGCATTTTCTCTTGCCTTTAATTTTTTTGTTGTCATTTTAACTTCTGTTTTTTAACTAAACATTTTGGTCCAGTTTTATTTGATCTGGAATAGGTTGATATGACCTAGATTTCGATACAAGCTCATAAGGAAAGGAATCGTAAACATGGTCGAATTTAACTAGAGAAGAAAAAAAGGGTAAGCCATGGTAAAAAAATAAAAAAAATCCACAACCACAAATAGCAAGAAATGAAAGTGCATCTTTTATTTTACTATAATTGAACTGTCTCTGTTTTTCCTTCAAGAAGTATCAAATAAGAACACAAATCAGTTTCTCACAATTATTTGAATATATACCATTATGATCTTACGTTAAATCACCTCAGATTCATTCAAACATGTTTCTTGCAAGAAAACTAAAAGCTTCATTATTGATCATCCTCAACCTTTATTTACACAAGGATTGTGGCAAATCACAAGACTAATAAAATGCAAACCAAAAACCATTTTCCATGGCAATCTCTAAACTCAATATTGCCAGAACCATGTGCCCTGCGCTTGAACAGGAAAACCCAGATTGCAAGAATTTGGCTGTAAATCATCAAGGCATTCGATTTCGAGCTTGGGAAAGCAGGTGGTGGGCAGAAAGCCCCTGCTTAGGCTATCATCTTCATCCTGAGAAAACTCAGACTCAAAAACATGTGAAGAATTAGCAGGCTCCAATGAAGCTGAATGATTCCCATCTGTATAATGTAGCGGGCTGTCTGAATCGAATACGTCACTCTTCACTGAGCTTGCCCCATCTTCTTGCTTGCAATCCATCACTGCAACATTTGCAGTAAAATCTTCAGACAAATTTTGCTCCTTTGGTTGTAAATCCAATGGACTAATCGGATCACATTGTTCCTGTTTTCTCTTTCCTTTCAACTTCTCCGTCAGTAAATCCACCTATTGAAAAAAGGGATTCTTGTGAGAAACAATTGATATAAGAAATTATAACAAACCTGATTTGTTTATGAAGTAGTTATACCTCATTCTTCATTTTCTCATTCTCCTTGAAAAGATTGTCGTAATCTAACTTCAGTTTATCGTAGCTAGCTTTCAGAGAATCATATTCTTTCTCAAGAACCTTGGTTTTGAACCTGGCTCGTCGATTTTGGAACCAGATTGCAACTTGTCTAGGTTGCAAACCAAGTTCTTTAGCAAGCTGAACCTTTCTCTCAGGTTCAAGCTTGTTTTCCACCTCAAAGCTCTTTTCAAGAAACTGGACTTGATCGGGGGAAAGTCGCCGTTTCTTCTCAGGTTGATGGAAGCAGCCATCGTAGTCGTCACTGCAATTTTCCGATTTAGAATCAATTTGTGTGAAGAATGGCTTCTCAGTGTTGTTTTCTACTCGAACATCTTCGAAGCTCACCATGGATGCAGAGCCTGGAAACAGAACAATCATCACATAGGATGCTCAGTTCGCCATCACACACTTGTAATAATTAATAAATCATCATTGGATTCTAGTGTCGAACTGTTTGTATCAGAAAGCTACTTTTCATTGGCGCAATAAATCAAACGGAAGAAAGTCATTGCACAAAAGCAAACAATAACTACCTTTAAACAAGTGAAATCACAGCAGACAAAGTGGGAGATAAAAATAATCCAAGTAATGTGCGAGAACAACGTAATTGTGTAAAGAAATGAAAGAGCAAAGACCCCACAAACAACAAAAAAGCAATCAAACAAGGGCGAGAATATCAGAATACCATTAAAAGAAGGGGAAGATTTCGGAGCCCAGAGAGAATCAAGGACCTCAGAAGAGCAAGGAAGCCTTTCGTTCTTCAACAAAACATTTGCCATATGGGAATCATCATAAACCCCTCCACCCTCCATAATTTTGTGCTGGAAAAGACTGAATTTTTATAGGGAAATTTCAAAGGGACATTACTTTTATGGCAGAGGAAAAAAGCTGTAGTCAAGTGAATATTTCAAGACTTGTGACGAAAGAAAGTGGTGTTGGGCATAATGTTGATGGGGGAAGTGTAAGAGCAGCGGGGGCTCAGACCCATCACTCAGCAGAAAGACGAAGAGATGAGAGAGAAAGGCTGACGATTTAGAGTGAAGAAAACTATGCAGAAGAGAGAGAAAGAGATTCTTGTGTATGGGAAGAGGAGCTTGGTTGCTTGATGGGGATTATAACAATGCTTGTTACTTGTTCGCTTGGAACTCATATCACTCGTATTCCTAAATCACCCTTCATCTTCCCAACTTTTTTATTCAAACATCCTTCCTTTTCATTATCATTACTTTTCTATTTTCAGTCCTTTCTTAATTTCACATTCCATTTTATTATTTCACTTTTTAATTACAAGTAATGGATCATAACTATTGTCGACATGATATAATTTTTAAGTACACACAAACAAAACACTTGTATTATTATCCTGTTTATTTGATATAATAGAGTTCATACTATCATAATATATCCTCATATCATCATATAAATATACACCACAAATTTTAAAAGAGTATAGTTATGCAAAAATTATTTCTCTTAATTAAAAAAATAAAATTTAATAACTTAATAAAAAAATGTTTATAAATATAGATTATTAAAAATGAAGTTTTCCATAAGAAAAAAATGCTGACAATTCTTTTAAAGAAAAATGCACCCACCCACGCCCCAGTCCAAACATACACCAAGTAGTAGTTTAGATGAATGAATTTATATAATTATAAATATTGTTAATTGAATAATAAACCAAGTATATTTAGGTGTATAAAAAAGGAAGAGAGGGTAGGGGTAATAGAGTAAAAGCGTAAATGAAAGAGAAATAAAAGATGAGGAAGAGAGGATGAAAACAAAGGCAACATGTCCAATCAGTCACTGTCTATGGGCACCTCTGGAATTTAGGGGTACTTTTTTTGATGACTCACCACCCTTACCCCCTCCTCCCAAATTTTATAAGAAAACACACACATATATATATATATATATATATATATATATATCCTCAAATTTGCATATATATTTTTAAGCTAAAATAAATTTTCGGAAATTACGAAAACAAATACTCCCTCCGTCCCGAATTACTTTGCATATTAAATTGGGCATAATTTTTAAGAAAAAGTGAATATTTGTTTTTTGATTGAGGATATAATGGTCAAATTTACTTTTTCTAGTGGAGTGATTAGTTTAATATTAAATGACATTATGTGAGAAAAAATAATGACATTGTGTGTAAATAAGTGTGTATTGTGAGGATAAAAATTATGATAAATTTTACCATTTTTGGGTGTGCAAAGTGTTTGGGGACAAATTAAAAAGGAAAGTGTGCAAAGTGTTAAGGGACGGAGGGAGTATAAGGTTTTTTTTTAAAAAAAAAATAATATGAGCGTCAAAGTAATTATGTGGGATGGTCTTACGATTATAAGTATATGAGATGAAATTTTACAAACTATTGTTCAAATAAGTTAAACTTTATTTATGAGTGATGTTTTCAACATTCTATTGGAAGAAGTTTGTGTTTGAAAAATTATTGGAAGAACTTAAAAATCGGCTTTGGAGTTGGATATCAATGCATTCTTCATTTGTTTTGTTGTCCAGTTTTAGTGATTGGATAGTAATCCACGTAAGATTTATTGAGTGTTAATTAAGTTTTTAAGGTGCTCGTTATCACGAAAAGTTAGTTTTTTAACTGTATAATTTCGTTGTATGTTTGAGAATCTCAATATGTTATACTTTTGGGGTAATTCTCATACCCATTATTTAGAAATATATTTCTTTTGTAAAAACTAAATGTTTTGAACAATATAATGAAATTAGATTCATGAAACATTTTTATATAAGGTTTACAATTCAATGAAAAGTTAATTATGTTTTTTTTTGTTACTTTTAATTACTATTAACTAACATCACCCAATCAAATACAGTTTATCAATAAAATTACTAAATTAGATGGCTTCTATAAACACCTTTGATAATTGATCATTGAATATAACAATTTACACTTCATTAATTAATAAATACCGCAACCCAATTCAGTACTGTGGTACAATTCATGAACCACATAAACTAAGTTGTATTTAGTAATTAATGGAGTATAAATACATTACCCACCCTTGATAATTTTCCACAAATACAAATTTAAATTCATAATAATGTTGTTAGGTAAAAGAAAAGTTCAGGATCAAACAGAACTTTGCACAGACTGGAATATTAGTTTGAATTCAAGGGCAAGATGGGAATATGAAATAAAGTAATTATAAATATTTATGTATTAATTTGACATGATTGCAATTAAAAAAATAATTCCCACTTTTTCTTAAAAGAAAAGTGTGCATTCTTTTGAAGAAAAATGAATAAGGCTTTAAATAAAGTTGAACTTTAGGGTGTAGGGTTTGAAAACTGGGTTTGTGCTTTTGTTTCTTGAAAAATAGATTGAAAAAGTATTATGGAAAACAAGTCAAATCAAGCATGCTTTTACAGTGAAAAAACAAATCCAGAAAATGTACACAAATGTTTTTGCGATATTGACAGCTGTACTCTCAAATTCTATTCTGGATAGTTATCAGCTAAGGATTTACAGATCAAAATACATCATGAGAAGGAATGAATTAATTATATGTTAATTATTGGGTAATTAATTAATCGTACTCAATAAGCTTTAAGTGCCACTTATATTTTATGACTATATATATTATATGCCATATTTTTCTCATCTTAATTGTATTATTTTAAAAAAAATTAAAATCTACAAAAATAGCAATTATGATAATGGCGGGTTAATTATTGAAAATTTCTTCTATAATATATATCGTGTAATACAGTTCAATCCTTGTAATACATGAGTTTAAAAATTTATAAATAAATTTAATAAAGTACAAAATGTTGAGTGTTTTGGCATGTTCTGACATCTAATTAGCAATTAAATACAATATAATTTGATTAAAAAACTATTGAAAATTTGAAACATAACAGTTAATTTACCATACTATTTAATTTTCTTTTCATTTATTTATATGTTTAAAAGAGTAGGTCAAAATTTCCCAAGAATGTTGTAATTCAAATTTTCCATTTATATATATATAATTGGTTGTGTTACGTCATAAAGACTAAGGCTAATTACACAACAAAAGAACCGTGATTACACATGTTTTTTTGGTGGCTTCATTTAATAAATATCACGAAATAAATTATTCACGCTTAATAAAAAATAAAGAAATGAAAAAATAATAAAATAATTTCCGTTGCAGGGACTTGAACCCGGGTCTCTCGGGTGAGAGCCGAGTATCCTGACCAACTAGACTACAACGGATTAATTGTTCAACAATACTTTTGTCTTTTTCTTAACCTAATGATACTACACTACGTTGTTATATTTCATTTCACTATTAATTTAATATATACATCTATATATATATATAAAAGAAAGACTACAAGTAAAAATAACATATTAATTTTCCCTCCCAAATTGATATATTATAAATAGAAAGAAAATGATTACAAGAATTAAAAAAAATTAAAATATTTATCCTTTCAAGAAGTGGGATCCTTTAAATTGGGCTATAACTTATTGGTAGATTTTTTGTAGATTTTTTTTTATTTCATATAAACCATAATCTTTAAATTAAATAGTTTTTCATTTTAATTTTTTTTATCTATGATATATTTAATTTATCAGTTTTATTATTTAGAATTGATTGTTATTTTTATTTTGTATATATAATTTTAATAGGAAGTGGAGTCGAAGTCAGCGAGTGTGTTTCTAAAGCAAATTAAATAATAAATAATGATTTCAAATTAAATAGTTTATTTATGGAAACTTTGTTTTTACTGTATGATGAATTAATTTTGACATTTATATTTGTAATTTGTTTATTATCATTTTAATTTTTTTTTAAAATTTTTGATGAGATTGTTAGACAGGTTCGGGAATGTGAGTTTTATTTTAACAATTCATAATTTCAAGTTATAAATAATTTCTTCATCTAAAATTTGTTGTTTATGCATAATATATCTATTTATCAGTATAAGTGGGTTGTATTAAGTTACTTGCGTTATTTAAATAGATAACAAGATATTTGAGATATTTAATGGATATACATATATATGTATATATTTTCTCCAAATTGCAATAATTAAGTTGTTTGCATTGGTTGGAACAAAATTTTTAAAGAAATTTATAATCGTGAATACTAATAAAATATTTACTAATAACTTTTTACTAAAATCTTTAAGTATAAAATCAAAAATATAATAATATATTTATCTTGATACTTACATCTACATTGACTGCAACATATATAACATATTTTTAAGACTTAAAATATTTTTAAAAAAATCAATTATTGTCTAACATTATGATATAATAAGTATTTGTAATTGGTACTAAAATTAATTTATAGTGATAATGGATGTACAAAATTAGTGGTTATTTAACAACCTTGTATTTTTAATATAAATTTTTTAATTTATTATTTAACATATATATTATATACATATTTGTACTACATTCCAAAATTATGATATTATTTAGAATGATACAAATTAAAGATAAAATATTTCAATTTTTATTAATATATTTTTAAATTAAGATAATGCTATTACATCACATTAAAGATAAATTAATTTAAATTTTAAAATTAATAAATTTTATACGACAAATCGTGCATCACATGAATACACCATTGGTTATTGAAATAATCAATCATAATTTCATAAAATAAGTGTGATATGCAATAAAAAAAAACCAAAAACAATTTAAATTGTAATAAATTTCACTGGTGTTTAGAAAAAAACATCAAACATGCTAAATCCATTTCATGGTACTGATAATCATTTCAAGAAAATTTAAAATATATATGCATTTTGTTATATATATGTCTCACGGGACACATGGCAGAATCATAGGACATACATTTATAGTGTAAGAAAGATTAGTCACACTTGATTTGTGACAAGACGGACAAAAAAATCGATCGAATTGAATTACTAACATCCTATTTAATCAACAGACCAAAATATTTTTATCAATCAAAACAACCTCAAAACAAGGTTAATAGATAATATTACCCCATTTAGTCACAAAAGTCTTCATATAGCCAGCAATATCATATTTTAATTAAGATTAATAATAATTCACCTTGGAAAGATATATTAGCACTCTAAAATTAATCTTTACTGTATTAATGGCGGCTTGTACAGTTGATGTTGAAAACATGATTTTCAAAATTAAATAATTATTTCTTCAGACAGGGCATAAAACATGTGTTTTGACAAACTAGGATGAGTACAATATAATTGCATTAAAACCTTGTTTCACACAGACGATTGGTGTAAGTCTAGAAACTTGCAAGTGTACAAATCACCTTAATTGCTCATTTAATGTGATTAAATATTGTTTAATGCTCTTTGACTTTCTTTTATGCACGATATACTATATAGGCAAAACATTTTTGGGTGGATAAGTTAACTTCTACTTTCTATATTTCCTCTTTCCAAATATTTAAAAAATTCACAATAAAGAAATGCAGAAAATCTATATTTGAATGTAAAATGCGAGTTTGTGGTAGATAAATTAATGAAAATGAAAAGTATTGTACTCATTATATTCTATATAATTTGATTGATAAATACAATGTAATATTAATAGATGAATTAAAAAGGAAAAACAGCAAGAAATGTATTTAAACAAGGAAGGAGAGTGCTGCTATATATGTGAGCATTAGCTGTCTACACATCCACTACATGCATGCATCTATTTAATATATCTGCAAACACTCATTACCAAACAAAATCACTGTTCTCTCTCTCTCTCTCTCCCCAATTTATACTAAAAATATTTACATCTGAATTTTTGAGAACAGTTGATATGCATCCAATCAACATTGACGAATCACATCATATCTCCTAGGAATTTGAGTTGTTCCTTTTATTTTATATATTTAAATTATCTATTGGGTAAAAAAAACCTGAAATATATACACACACACATATATATATATATATATCACATTTTCTTGTAAAATCAAATTTAATGTCTTGATTTTTGTAATTAAAATAAATAAAACATAAGTCAAAACAATCCACATCTCGAAGCAAATGAAAATCTCAAATTAAATTTCTAACTTTCATTTGATTCTAGCTTAAATTAAGTAAAAGTCAACTAATTTTTTTGGAAGAACTACCATGTAATTCTTACAATTAAGTTAACATCAAGCATATCAGAAATTCCACGCATACCGCCCATAGTCTCGATACAGTCGATTGCTAATATACTGTGATCCTCTCTTAATATAATTAAATGGTTGGATTCAGCTTTTTGGTTGGATCATTGTCTTAAATAATTATTGGAAATATATTTAAATTTAATAATCAACAGGAATGGAAAATATTGAAGGTCCAATAACAATATCTACAACTACTGTTCTGAAATGGGCTCTGGACCGGGCTTTTTGTGACACGCTTTTAAAGTTATATTTTGGGCTTTTAAAGTATCTAAGCGGTCTCAAAAAGAAAATCAATAATTAGAGTCATGCATAATTTGCAAATTCTAAATGACACATTAATACTTAGTTTTTTTAACTACTACTATTTCATTAAAGCAGCGTCAAACACTAAGTATGATTCCTTTTTTTGGGAGCTTCTACAAATCCTAACACGTATTACCATAAATTGAGTCCCAAAATTTATAATTAAGCACTTCTAATTTCTAAATATATATGATGATTCTGTAGCCCTGATAATGACCCTTACCCTTTCCACTATTTAAACGCGTGATAATTAATTACTGTTTATAGAAGATTTGGTTGATATATGGGAAATCTACTTCTTTCCAAATGACCTAAATTATGTTACCTATATATCGAATATTGAGGCTAAAATTATTGTATTTGCAACAAAAATGGTTCGATTTTCTGATTAAAAAATTCATATAGGTTTTTTTTGAAAGAAATTAAAAAAACGTAATTATTTGCATATCTGACACACCTATCATGCATATTTATTTTTCCATATATAGGAGTATGAATTTTTTAAGTTTGAGGGCTGGGTAAAATATCGAAAATTTTGGTATCCCGCATATATCGTGTCGAAAAATATCAAAAATGTCAAAAATTTCGGTACGGTATGATACATATCATAATTTTCAGTACGGTATTGGTATGACGATTTAGAATTTCGGTATATATCGAAATATATTAATATTAATAACATATATTTTATTATTATTATATACATATATATTTTTTTTTTCCGATAACTCTCGGTAAATTTAGATATGGTATAATGGTAAATTTTGATATACCAAAAAATTTGGTAATTCGGTATCAAACGGTATAGGCTATCAATATATCGAAAATTCGGTATACCGAAATTCAGCATATCGAAAAATTCGGTACAATATCGATATGTTTTTTGGTATATCGAAAATTTCGGTACGGTATACAGTATGATAAAAAAAATTCGACATACCGTGTCGAACCAGCCCTAGGTTTGACACACCTTATAAAGGTTGAAGTATATATTTAAACCACTCTTTTAATTTTATCACAAAAGTATATCTTAAATGTACTGATTTATGAGACATTATCTCATTTAATAAATCTACATGTAGATGACTTATTTCAATTTGATAACAAGATGAGATGACTTATTTCAATTTAATAACAATATGAGATGAATTAGTTATTAGATGGAGCTCTGTTCAATTCTCAGTATTACACATTTTTTCTACATTTAGGGTTCATTTTCTTAAAATATAAAACATCAATGATCAGTGTTTGTATATCTAACTCATCCTTTATTACTATTATTTTCTTTAACTTTGTAAGGAAGATTGGTGAAAAAATGACTAAAAAACTGCCCATGGTTTCTTACATCACTTTCGGTCTCAATATTTATACATCAATGTAAAAAGAATTGCGTAGGTTTTCTACGAGATTGTCCTATATATTTCATTTTGTGAGATAGTGTAGGTTGGGTTCATGATACAGGTCAAACATAATAAATTATATAATATTTTTATATATATTGGGTAATTTTTTCTATATATTAGATAATATTTTATATTTTATATTTTATATTATGTAATATATGTACTTAAATATTAATTAAAAAGGTATTACCCAATATACACTAAAATATTAAATATTGCACGAAAGAGAAGAGCGTTTGGACAGCTTAGGATCCGCGCATTTTTTTGAGTGACCAGACTTGACCCAATTCGGGTCATACATCCTATAATACTAAAGTATTATCTGACATACAAAAAAATATTATCTGATATATATAAAAATATTACATATTTTTTTATAATCTAACTCAACTCAAAATGTCATCCTATATTACTAACTCGTTTAATATAAAAAAATATTATCTAATACACACAAATATATATAAAAAAATTTATTTAATACAAATAAAAATATTACATAAATTTTTATATTCGACTTGACCCGATCTATTTTTCTAAATAAGATTCGTGAGATGATCCCACCCAAACCCTTTACGAAAAAGAATTTAGTCCAATTCATTGAATTGTGATCAACGCTGGTCCTAATAAATAAATAGAATAATTCGACTACCATAAAAAAATCTGGTTTCATAGACATTCTATACATTCTATAGCTGACGAAAATAATCACTAAGAAGTATGTATTATTATTTTTCAGAAATCTCTCTTATCTAGACATGTCCTTTATGATGAGAAAATTAACTATACATTGTAGAATGATGTAATGATAACATTTACAAGATTTTTATTTTTGTTTATCTACCCATAAAAATAATCCGTAAATGACATAAATAGAAGGAATAATCAGGCAAGGTCGAATATAATCCAACATTCCTGCCATGAAGAAGTGTCCGGACAAGAATTCAAGAATCATCTTACTATTCTTTTGAAAATAATAATAAATTAAAGAATCAAATAATTAGTGACCCATGATCAATTTTCTAGGAACTTTTTACCTAATTATAGGAGCCACAAAAAAAGAGAATAACAAATCTTTGAATTCCATCCATTTGTACCTGAGGGTGCAGACTTAACTTTATTCAAACAATAAACAAGTAGTATTCAATTTGTTACTACCGGCTAGCTCAAATATGAAAGGATTGTATATGTTCTATTCATGGCATGTGAGGTTACAATTAAGCCCTAATTGAAAAGGAAATAAGTGGGGATCCATCTTCTAACAGGCTGTATGTTGCAGACAATATCATATTGGTTGGATTTTTAGTAATATATATATATATATATATATATATATTTTTTTTTTTTTTTTTTAAATGAGTTTAATAATAATAATAATAATGGTTTAAAAGATTAAAAAAAAAAAAAAGCTTTCAAAGGAAGTGTTTTAGAGAGGCGGTTAGACGGTGGTATATCCCCAATCCTTATATTCATAGTATAAAGGATAAATTTCATAATAAAATCCAATTTATATATTAATTCTCAATTTTAAACTCGAATTTTAATGTTTTTTAATAAGGGGTTCAATTTAACATTTTTTTCTCAATTTAAGACTTGAAATTTAGATTGAGTTCTCAATTCAAGACAAATTTTCATTTTCTTTTTTATTTATATTTATAGATTTATTTATATTTCAATATGTATTCATATTATGGATAAATTAAGTTAAGTTAGTGCGTTTTAAAAACAATTTTCATTCGATTTATCTTAATTTATATGAAAAAAAGAAAGAAAGAAAATATAATTAATTTAATTCATAAAATATAATTTATATTAAACCAATTAATATTAAAATCGATTTTCTATACTTTTATTCATAAAATTAAGAAAATAAAGAATCTTAATTTTTTTAATTACATTTATTAAATATATATATATATATATATATATATATATAAATTAATACAAGTCGAATGAAGATCATTCCAAAATTGCACGAACTTGTCTTAATTTATTTAAACTATAAATACATATTAAAATATAAATAAATAATAAATATTAAAAAAAATGAAATTTTGTCTTGAATTAAGAATTTAATCTAAATTTCAAGTCTTGAATTGAGAAAAAATGTTAAATTGAGTTCCTTATTGAGAAACTTTAAAAATCGAGTTCAAAATTAAGAATTAATTTATAAATTGGGTCTTGTTACGAAATTAATCCTAATATAAAGGGAGAAATAAGAGAAAACCCACTACACTAGTTTAGTTGGGAGAAAAAAAAGAATAGAGAAAGAAAATATTTGAGTTTAACCTTTAATGATTAATCAACCGAGTATTATTAGATCTTGTATCAAGAAAGTTTGAGATGTGAATAAAAAGATTATATAACCAGTTTTTGGAAATTCAGGTAAGTAGAAATTTATTTATAACTATAAAACATAAATTAATATTTTATGAAATGATTGTGTTAATTAATAATACGTGAATTTTTTTTACATGTTTTATGAGATTTGATTTATTATTCAATGGTTCTTGCGAAATAAATGAACTTGTGAGTTTAATAATTGTTGTTAAATGAATTGTGAGTTGAATGGTTATTATGAATTAAAGTTGTGGGTTCTATCAAATGATGTGTTTTGGCGATAAGAAGATGAAATTGTACTTCTTGGTTATATTTATGTTGGGCATGTGGTGCTTTGTACACGAAATTACGTGATGCTTTGTGCATAAAATTACATGATGTTGTGTGCACGAAATTCATGCTGAGGTATAATAGTAAAGTTACTGAACCTGTGGTGCAGTGTGCATGGAATATGTTCAAAATGAATAAGGTGAGTGTTTGAGTGCTATAAATTAACTAAGTGAGTGATTGAGTGTTATAAATGAATTAGGTGGGTGATTAGAAATGAAATAAGTGATTCTAAAAGAGAATGTATGAGAATGAGTTGTAAAGGATCATATTATCATGCAGTTTTTATTTACTGAGATTTATCTCACATGATTTATGTATTATAGGTAATTTTAATAAAGTGTAGTGTTATAAACGAGCAAGCTGTGGAGATCCCGAGGGTTAATTCATTTCATTTTTGAATGGCTGCCTGTCTATTAATTCTTGAGAAATTGCTCTCCTCATACATCTAAAGTTCAAAAATGAATTATATTACTTAGGTTTTAATTAATCAATAATAGATTTTGTAACCCAAAAAAATAAATAAAAAGTGTTAGGATTTTGAGAACAATTATAGAGAATTTGATATAAACGAAAATAAGAGACAACGATTTGTTCACCCAATTCGTCAACTGACTACGTTTGGGGACACTACCAAGCCAAGAGAATTTACTAATTTTCTTGTGTTATCAAATACAATGAGTCAAAGGATTATTTATAGGGAAGAGTCTTAATAACTTTATAACTAGGAATCCCAATTTTAATCTGACTGGGAGTCCTAAGTCTTATCTGATCAGGAGTTCTAAAGTCTATCTAACTCAAACTCCATATCCCAACAAAAAGTATTAAAGATAATCATAAAAATACATTTTTAAATATGTTTTGTATTTTAGATTAACTTATTTTCTTATTACATAGTTGTTTAACGTTAGACTAAAAAGTAAATCATAAATATTGAGATAACTTTTCTTTCAATAAATCACTTGATTTTTATTGAGATAAGATTTTATACTCCTTCTATTTCTTTAAATATTTCACTTTATTTTTCATCTTTGGATTACCTCAAAGTTTTAATCCACACATCTTTTTAGTCTTTCTATTAAATATTTAATTTCTTAATGTACGTAAAATGAAACAACCTTAAATTTATGTTTTAGAGGTAAAAATCATATGTTTTTGCTCAAATGCCCACTGTGGGTAATTCTTAATATACCCATTAATAACGTATAATCACCTCATTATATGAAAAGTAAAATTAATAGATGCTCTAAATTTTTGACATATCAACCGTAGGCACATATTAATGTGCCTACAGTGGGTAGGTGAGCAGGACTGAAAAATCATAAACATCCATGGTTATTCCTATTTGAGGGGTTTTAAAACTAGAGGTGCAAGAGAGGAGTTCCATAAGTACGCAAAAGAATATGATTTTCTCCACAATGAGTTTGAAAATCGCAAAAACTCACTTGAGATCGTTTCATATAAGGTTTTATATGAGATTGAATATTTTATGGTCTTATGTGATATTGATATTGACCATATTGAATGAGTTAACTTACCTTATTGATCCAAATAATCTCCTCATGTGAAACTGTTCACATAAAACCTACTCTTTAAAAATAATGTTCTCCCATCAACTATAGACATGTCTTAATATATCCACGACTGATGTGTAAATATGTCATTCTTTTAAATATTGTGTTTTAAAATTAATGATCGTGTTTGATTTTTCACACATCAATGGTAATGTACCCACCTTAAAAAGTATCATTTTTAACATCAACTTCATCATAATTTGGAATTGTATCTTCTAATTCAATTTGATATTTTATTTTGTATTTCATTATTTTTAATTCATATTAAGTATTTATTAATGATGTCATTTATACACATTATTTATGGTGGTTATTTTGAATTACTAAATGAAACACAAATGTGAAATAAAGCATCTTGCTTCGTCATAATTAAAAAATCTTACTTTATTATTTAAACTAGATTTTGGTTTTCCAATAGCACAAGCGCTTTTAATTTACACAAAAAATTAATTATATGAAATAATCTCATGATTATAATTTTATGAGACAAAACCCTCTTAATCACAACTCAGGAATTCATTTTTATAAAAATCTTACGTTATTTCATATGTTATGAAGTTTGAATAGATTAATCTTACAAAATTAGATTCATATGATATAAGATAGTTAAGCTACGACTCGTGAATTTTGACCAACCATTACATTAATTTATGTGTGTGATGTATATAAGGTATATATTATTAATTTGCTCCTAAAGGGATCAAAATAAATACAGCAATACTAATTCCGTGTTCTTTTGAGGACCCTGACCTTACACAATAGTTGGGCTAGATTGAATATGAGATCATCTATAGTGTTGCAATGAGGTAATTGTAAAATTATGATTTATCATATTCTAATTTTTTAATATTATATGATACAAATATACTTTTAATTAAACTTGTAATTGTTGTAAAAAATAGTCTTATTTTAAAATTTAATGTTAATTTTCAATTAGAAATATTCTATTTATGACAAAAAATGATAAAGAACAATTAAATGTAATTGAATCAGAGAAACCAACCAATAACTGGAGGAGCATATGCATATGATATTCGAAAATAAAATAAAATTATGCCTTGAATTTTTTATTTTTTTTTCAAGAAAGGGTATCAAAACACAACGGCATGGATCAATGGACATATGCTAGCAGATGAAATAATTACGTGCTCCACTTTGTGATGAGTATATGAGAAATATGAAGTGTGAGATAATTTTAGCCACAATTCACTCCACTCATAAATAAATTCCAACAAACAATAGTCAAAATACCCATCCTTTTTTTTTATAATTGTTCATCATCAATCATGATCATGGAACCCTGTGCTCTAAGTCGAGCTTAATTTAAAGGATCCCATTGCAACGCGTGTATCCTAGCATTTTAAAGCATCAATCCCTTATCCTATACCTGCACTTTTATGCACCATAACTTATTGCATAGTCACCACTTTTTGATACTATTTTCAATAATTTAAATATGGTAACAACACCACAACTTTGATCTTCTTACAAGATCACAACATGCATGCCATAAATGTGCTGTGGGACATCATCATCAAAGCTTTCATATTTTGGTGTCCAACTAATTTAGTCCTCATCCACTTTTCTAGCTTGTTGCTGGAATTTTGCTTATTATTATGAGGATTTGATGCTTCCCACTTTAATTATCTTCTCTTTTCCACTCCAAGTGGAAAGTATAGATATCTTAATTATTCAGCAAATGGTATAGCTAGATATACCTTTTTTTACTTTCCTTATTTGTTATTTGTTTTTTGTATATATTTCTTTAATTAATTATCTTGGAAGTATATATTTAATATGTTATTAATAATTTTTGATGAAAATGTTAGGGTACGTTAATTAATTGTATAAAAATTATGATCCTTATATGGTCAAGTTTTCATGACGATCATAAATTTTTATTTGTAGCAATGTTGGTTATGAATTAAAAAGTTTTTCATTATCATATCGATTTTATTATTCAACACCTAACTGTGACACAAAAATATGAAAACTTCTATAATGTTTCCATCAGTTTTTTTTTTCCCTAAATAAGACATTTTATTTCACAAATGACGGAAAAAATACATAATTTATTATTTTGCAACTGTATGATGGTACAACCCTTTTATAAACCACAAATTTACTCTATAAATATAATAATTCTATTTTTAAGTATTTTTATCATGTGAACTAAAATTTCAAGTGTTGAGATCACATGAAAATTAATAAAAACCATAGAATACAAAATAAAATATCAAAATATAACCGAAGAAAGGAAGCAGAAGAGTATTAGATTTTATTCAGTTTATCTAAAACTCAGTATAGAATCTATATATAAAAAAAAAAAAAACAGCACGTGCTATTATTTCCTTTTTTCCTCCAACTATAAAAGGGTTTGAATCCCTGCAGTGTAGGTCCATCGTCTGGTACTCTTTAGTCTTTACAAACTGCAACCGATCTGATTTAAACAGACAAAAATTGGTAAGTTTTATCTCTTTTTTAATTGCATTCTTAAGAGCACATGAGTTTCATAAACTTGATCTTATTCTCTTGCATCCCATGATTAATTAGTGGTGTGTTTGGTTAGCCGGAAATGGAGAACCAATTGAGTTTGAATTGGGATGGATATGTGGATTGGAGAGGAAAACCTGCTCTCAGAGCCAAACATGGCGGCATGCTCGCTGCCTTCTTTGTCTTGGGTAAGAAATTAAACAAAATTCTTTATTTATTCTTGATTATTCAATCTTGTCTGCATTCTTGCATGAATTCTTCTGGACTAATTTGCAACTTATTATAAATATAGAATAATTGAGTGAGTGAAGTATTAGTACACCATGTTTTTGTTCGATCTCTAGTTAAGTTTGGAGAATATTATTGGAAGTACAGTTGTGGAGGTGTTGGAGAATTTGGCATATCTAGCGAATGCAAGCAACTTGGTGTTGTACCTTACGCAATACATGCATTTTTCGCCGGCGGAATCGGCAAATTCCGTCACGAATTTTATGGGGACGGCGTTTCTTCTGGCCCTCGCCGGTGGCTTCTTTTCCGATGCTTTTTTAACCACTTACAACATTTACCTCATCAGTGCCATTATTGAATTCCTGGTAAGTAATTAATTAATCGTCATTTTTATTATATGATGTTTTTCGGGATTTATCAATTAATATCAACATTCTTGAATTCGGACTAAATTGCATTGCACGTGGGACCCAGTGTTCTTGGAAAATGTTAATCAATTATGCACGAATGACGAATCCCCTTTTTTTGGAATAGTGACCCTCGATCATGTTTTTTCTTTTTTTTTAGTTGTTTATTTATGATATATAAATATATTATTGACGCGTGTTTCCGATACATGGTAACATTAATGAAGGTGAACAATGGTCAAGAAAATATGTACAACTAGTAAGTAATGAATGAAGGTACAATCTGGTAGGACTGTACAAGGTAAAATGGATTTCTATTGGTTCTCATTCCTAGTTGGATAATGTTTTCAGAATAATATAAAATAATACTCCTCTTTCATAATCAACTTTAGAATCTTCATGGTTGGTTTATTGGTTTATGAATATTTGGGATTCTCTATTATCACTTTTTTAAATACGATTTGATTTTTTGCTGATCATATAATAGTTAGTTGAAGGTTGGTATTTCATCCTTGACGCTTTTCGTGGGATGAGTTTGGCCCAATAGTCTTCCGACCCATTTTTCTTCTAGTCCTTCAAATATGGCATAACAATAATAAAACCCAACTTATGAAGTGATTTTCATCGTTGTGCAAGTTGTCCTCATTATTTCAACTGTTAAACCTTTATTAAATAAACATTATTTTACATTAAGTAAGACTTATCGTTTTTCTATTAGAAACGTGATTTTGTCAATTCTCTATTTTAGAATGAGAGGTTTTAACGTTTATAATATATCATCATATTTACGATGTGTCTCTTTATTTTTCTAGACACATCATTCTACATGTGAGAAATTTTCATTGATATTCTTTAAATAATAGGTGATGACCGTTGAGTTTATAATCCAACTTAGGAGGGTGACTTTTTTTTTTTTCATTCTTAAGAGAGGATGAAAATGGTAGGAAACTATATAATCGTTGTTATATGGTGGATATTGTAATGTAATCCTCATTTAATTTATAGTTTCAATTATCAGAATTTCAAAAGTATCTTTCAATTTAATGAAACTTTTAATAACCTATGTTAAGATTCTAAATACTAATCTAAAAGCATAAATAAGCACAACAGTCCAAAAAACGACAATAAATATAAAAGAACATTTCAATTATCTTGATTAATTAATAAATAAACAAATCGAATAATATTAAAAATGAAACAGAAAGTGTTGGGATAATTATGAATTTTGAGATAACGATTGGAAGGAACATATGCTGCAACACCGCTAGCCAACTGTAAGTTTCCAAGTTGGGTTTGACAGAAAATGAAATAAACCAGGATTGGTTTGTTTTTATCTTTATGTCACCTGTCTTTTCCCCTCTTCTTCAATATAACGAAATTATCGAACTTTGTGATTTCTATTTATATACATGTATCATTGATGACAAGATCATATCTAAATTATTCATATCAATATATAGTCGATTAAAATATGTTACAACATTAATCGAGGTCAAACGATCAATCATGAGATAATCATCTTATATCCATAATTATGAAAGAAACACAAAAGAAAGTTTTGAAAAAAGTTTTGGTTTATTATTTGTCAAAACTATTACTTTTAGTCTATAAGCTTGAAGTTAGGATTGGTGAAAATTATTATATTAAATAGATTATTAAATTATCCAGAATTGATTTAAGGAGATTTTACAGTAATTTAAGAAAGTTAGCTGAAGAAAATAAAAATGATTTTTTTAATATATCAGAAAATATTTAAGATTAAAAAAAGTGCAATTAGATATATTTAAATAAAATAATATTATATATATTATTTGGGAAAACATAAAGAAATATATAGAGTACAATTAATTTGTTTGAGTAGTGAGATTTAAGACAAATCAATTAAAGGCAAACTTCATTTTCTTGAATCCGAAAAAAAGAGAAAAAATTCCAGTTATTTTCTATCATATTCTTTATCCATGGTGTGTCATCATTTTTTTAATTTTCTTTTAGATAAATGATAACACCTCATTCTTCACCCAAAAACCTTGTCACCACACAATTAGTTGCTACACTTTGCGTTCCCTTCCCATTACGTAACACTTTATATCTTATCTATATAACTACAAAGAAAAACTACTAAAAATTGTTCAATATTCACGAGTGATTTAATAATGAAATTTTAAGACTTAAGTTGAACTAGACTTTTCAAATTTTGTTCTTAAGACATGTCGAACTATTTTACAATAAAATAATTGCTTCGAATTACCAGTTGATCCAACCCAAAATCCCATTTTATTTGTGCCAAACTACCATGTTCTTCTTTTATTGCAGTATTATAAACATTTAGATAATATTTTATTATATTTCGTTATATTTTGATATTCTTAACATTCACAAGAAGGAAAAAGAAAAAAAAAAAAAAGGAAATCTACATACCTTCATTACTCATCAGAAAGTACTCTATATTGACTCAAATTAAAATCTTCAACAAAACAAAAGAAAGAAAGATTGGTAATATTTAACAAGAATGTATTTGTAATCCATGAACAGGGCCTGGTAATACTGACAGTGCGAGCACACTCAAGTTCTCTACAACCTCCAAAATGTGAGCCTCCATGCCAACAAGTTGATGGTCCAAAACTTGCATTGCTCTTCTTAGGCCTCTATCTTGTGGCCATTGGAGTTGGAGGCATCAAGGGCTCCTTACCGGCTCACGGGGCTGAGCAGTTTGATGAGACGACTCCCCATGGTCGAAAGCAAAGATCAACCTTCTTCAACTACTTCGTATTTTCCCTCTCTTCTGGCTCTCTCATCGCTGTCACTTTACTTGTCTGGATTGAAGACAACATGGGCTGGCAATGGGGCTTTGGAATCTCTACTTTGACTGTATTCTTGTCCATACCCATCTTTCTAGCTGGTTCCATGTTTTACAAGAACAAGGTCCCTCTTGGAAGCCCACTTACCACCATACTTAAGGTATGTTTATGTTTTGATACTACAAAACTTTAATGCAATATTCTATAAATTGATACATATTTCTCATGTCATGTCACCCTGGTTTTGTTAACAGGTTCTTATTGCTTCTTTAGCCCATTCTTGCAAGAGAAGAAACTCCAACAATGCCATTGCAAATATGGCTACAAGCCCTGGTTCAAATCCATGTAAAGATGTATCGAAATCATGTGATCATGAATCTCCATCAGATAGCCTCAAGTTTCTCAACAGATCATTGGCAAACTGCTCTGTACAACAAATTGAAGAAGTCAAGATTGTCTTAAAAATCCTCCCAATCTTTGCTTGTACGATAATCCTAAACTGCTGCCTTGCTCAGCTCTCCACCTTTTCTGTCCAACAGGCCGCCACCATGGACACAAATCTCGGATCCCTAAAAGTCCCCCCGGCCTCTCTCCCCGTTTTCCCTGTCGTCTTCATAATGATTCTTGCCCCATTATACGACCACATAATCCTCCCATTTGCACGAAAAGTGACGAAGTCCGAGATGGGGATTACTCACCTACAACGCATAGGAGTTGGCCTGATTCTCTCCATTGTAGCCATGGCCATAGCTGCATTGGTTGAAATCAAGCGCAAAAGAGTAGCAATGGGCTCCATGAATGACCATCCATTGCCTGTTTCGTTCCTGTGGATCGCGTTTCAGTACTTGCTTCTTGGATCGGCTGATCTTTTCACCCTGGCAGGGCTAATGGAGTTCTTCTTCACAGAAGCACCATTCAGTATGAGATCATTGGCCACTTCTCTGTGCTTTGCATCACTAGCAATGGGGTACTATCTCAGTACAGCTATTGTGTCTATAGTTAATGGAGTCACAGGTGCTTCCAAGCACCAGCCATGGCTCTCAGGCAGCAGCTTGAATGACTACCACTTGGACAGATTCTATTGGCTAATGTGCGCCCTCAGTGGATTGAACTTCATGCATTATCTTTTCTGGGCTACTAAGTATAAGTATAGAACAACACACAACATGTGAATGTACAAACAAATAGATTAGTGAGATCGTGTCTGATTAATCTTGTACCTGTTGGAATAAAACTTGTTAAAGTAGTATATATATATATATATATATATATATATATATATATATATATATATTTTCACTGAATTACTCATTCATAGGTGTTTTTCATCAACAACACGACTTGTGCGCACTGTAGGCATTTAAGAAGGCATTTACATCGACCTTGGATCAGCCTAGAATGACACGGCCTCTGTACATGCCTGTCCAATTTAATTAAAGATTCTTACAAATATTGAAAGAGAAACGACATATACCGATTGATTGCTATACGCAAATCCCTTTGCGAAACTGTTGAAACATCGAATTTATTAGCTTATCTGGCCAAGCAGAATGCAGTTGGCTCATAATGGTACCACTGCAGTAATGTTGTAGGGGCCAAATATATTCGTATTTTACTTGCCTGTCGATGTTATAAGACATTAATCAAAATAGAGAATTTCATGTAATTGATCAAATATAAACCTAATATTTAGGACACAGATATGTTCAATGATCAAACAATAACAAGAATAGCAACGTAACATAATTATGTTCACATAATTTCCATCTTTTCATAGAAATTTCTTTGTCTAGCATGTAAAAAAATTTAAGAATCCATCAAAAGAATTGATGCGAAATCACTTGATTCTAATCCAAGCACACTGACTGGGAACTCCTCGGTGCACCACAAACACCATATAATATCCCGGTGGTGCAATATTAGCTGTTGGAGGCGCGTACACCGTTACCCTATGAGTATACGCAGATTGCCGTTGTACACTCACAATGTACAACACCAGAAGCCTCTGGTTCATCGCAAAAGAATGTGTGGTGAAGGAAGGTGCAACCATCGTTACCGTGTACTCTCCCAAAGACTGCATCAAGCTAAACGTGATGGAGAACAGTTGGCCGTACGATATGAGACTCTCGGTGGGGCCCTCCACCGACAAAATTGCTGGGCGTAGATGGTTGTACTGTGAGGCCAGGTAGGGTGGTGAGAACGCTTCCAGACTCAGATCAGTGGGATACCTCACGCCTGTGAAGTTGTACAGCACATGCGGATTGCTTCCACCCACTAGGATTCTGCCATCTGGAAGTAGCGTGGCTGCTGAGTGGTACAGTCTTGGTATTCTGGTGGGGTTGAGCACAGTGAATCTTTTATTCGGGTCGGGTTCGTCCCGGAAGTAAAGAAGCGGGTTTAGCACAGGGTCAACTGCGGAATCCCACCCGGCGGTGCCTTTCGCCGCTCCGTTTAAGATGATGACGTTACCGGTGGGTAAAAGCAGCATATCGGACATGACCCGACCCATTGGCATAAGCTCCATTCTCCATTTCGGATCCGGGTCGGTGACACGTAACCGCCCACACGACTTGGAAGCTGCCACGTAGGATCCGTTGGCGGCCTTCATATAAGCGCCACCCTTTGCGCCGCCGCACACCATCACCTCCGCCGAGGGCAGCGGCGATGGCGCATCTCCGCCGCCGGGATTTAGCCTCAACGGCAGCATTACCGACGACCCCGTCGCCGGATAAGTTCTCTTTTCCCCCGGAATCGCCGGAAATTCTCTCAGAATCTTGTTGCTGGTGTAGTTCAAGACGACGGAACGCTGGTTCGCGAAAACGAAGAGATTTCCATCGGGCAAAAGGTGCAAGAACGGATATAGATTGTTCTCTTCTCTTGGATCGGTGGTTTCATACAGGAACGGGAATTGAACGACGCCGTTTTGGGAGTCTTGATTCTTGGGGAAAAACTCGTAGCTGAAAGCCTTTCTTCCGCCGACGATGATGACACGCCCGTCGGGAAGAATGTGGTCGGAGGCGTACCATCTGTGGACAGTTAGGTTCTGGTGGAGCTCAATCCAATCGCATAACTCGTTGTCGCATGGCGTAAACAGCCGTATCTTGTGGTCTCCGCCGTGGTAGCCTCCGGTCTGTATCAAGGTTCCGTCGTAGGTGACGGCGCCGGAGGAACACCAGACGTCGGTTTGCACCATGAGTGGGCGGTAGGTATTGGATGCGACGTCGTAGAGGAGGGAATGCGCGGTGCAGTCTTGGGAAAGGGCTTCGTCGTTGTTTCTGCATTTTCCGGTGGGTAGAGGCAGTCGTGAAGGGCCAAAATCTGTACGGTCGAAAATGACGACCTTGTTGTTGTATAGGAGCTGCATGTGCATGGCGGAGATGCCGACACTCCGGTGTAGAAGGGTCCATTCTCCTCGGCCGGGAATGGCGGCGGAGAAGGTTGCAGGGGCGAATGAGAATGCAATGTGGGATTGAAATCTTGACGGAAATGCGAGCAAGGGCTGGTCGGTGAGTTGCAAGGATGGAGTGAAGAGTGAGAAAATGGGGATGAGAGAGAAGATGAAAGATAGATTCTTGATTGCCATAGAGACTTTGATCTTGGACTTCTTCCTTTCGTCTTTTTATAGAGACCCGTGGTATTGGAAATAATTACTAAGTTGTAATTTGTTGTCATTGATCAACGATTTAATTATGTCAAATATTCAGAGATAAATTAAGATGACATACCATGGAACCATTGCTATAAATTTGAAGTGGTAAGTTGTTTGATTTGATTGAATTATTTTGTACATGCACTTTGGCCTCATGATTTACGGTAAATACATGAACAAATTAAACACGATTCATCTCGATCTCTTGGCAGGTCAGTATCATGGGATCGAATTCAATTCTGGACATCCACCATCGATCACTTCGAATTAATACATATTGCTCCATGATTAATTTAAATAATATTTACGTAAATTCGAGTTCATCATTAGATTTGTACACTTACATGCTCAACACATTGCTTGATTTTACATGTCAATTCGAGTTTATACTTAGAAACAATAAACGTAAGTGGCACCGTCTCATGAATCAGATCTTATGAGATCAGAGTTTTTAGAGTTTCTTTTAATCAATTAAAATGAAACGTTTAACCAAAAAGAAATCAAACTAACGGCTTTCAGTTTCAACAGAGACAATGCAGATATATCAATTTTAATATTATTATCAAATGAAAGAAAAAAAAAAAGATGATTTGAGTGGTAGGTGATGAGAACAAAGGATCCAAATGTTTTCAAGCACAAATGACAAGAACCAGTACTTCTGCAACCTAACAACTCTCAGAATTTCCTTTGAATCTATTGCTAGAAAATCAGATAAACCAACATAAACAGAACTTGTTTAGCAGCTAGGAGGTACTGGCACCCATTGACAAGCTCCTCACAGCAACTTTAACGGCACCAACAACGCTCAGTTGCCTAATTTCGGGATTCAGCCCTCGTGTCTCTTGATTCTTACAATGATCGTCTATCTGAATTCCGACAAAGAACGCTATCTGCATGTTCGTTCGGAAAATCTATGAAGACTGTAGTAAGTTGTCTAAAGAGGATAGAGAACTCAGGAACATCATAGATGTTGCAGATGGTATACTCTTCCTAATAAAGGTTACTCAACACTTGTACGAGAGGAATGATTTTGAATTTGATGTCACAACAATACAACACACAATTCAGAACGGTGGGAAAAAAATCATGTATGCATCACCATCGTTATTGGTTGGTGTAGTTGTGTAATCGAGGCATAAATTACCAATAAAAGTTGCAGAATGGAAAGGTGAAGCAAGTATGCATATTTATACTCCTGTTTCCTCATGTACAGGGTGAGGAAATTTGTAAGAACAGACTCAACTAAATGATATGAAATAGAGCAGACTTGAATATTAATAGGGGAACTATTTTGACAGGAGTTTAATAACCAACTCTTATGACACCTTGGTGTGTGAAGAAATAACAAAAAAAAATTGTGTGAACTACTTCTAAGCAGCAAAAAATTTCCAATAAATTTTCTTAGCATTTGATAACTTTTAGGCAAATTCAATTACATGATGAATATAACCATGTCCAGTACTTGACTTTCAAGTCAAAATATGTTTTTATTATGATTGCACATAAATGGGACCAAGCAATATTTTCAACATGTGCAGCAGTAATGCTAAAATTAGGTTTCATTGGGACCAGAAGGTTACATGACGAGATTTATGGCTCGAGACAATATTATTTAAGTGCAGGGGGAAAAAACCATACAGATAGTAAATCTTGAAAGGACAACTAGTAAAATATTGCTAATGAGCTGGATATTGATTGTGGAAAATCTTTAGATGCAAACAGAATTTACCTTTCCTGAAGCATTCCGAACCGGGGAAATGTGAAGAAAATTCCAAAAAGATGTCCTATCTTTTCTGGAAACAGCAACCAAAACATAAGGTTAAAAAAAAAAAAAGAATAATTTTCGAAAAAATTATCAAGAAATTGTACGAGTCATCAACCTGTAATTTAGGATCTGTACTGTACAAGCTCTCTGGAGCTGAATGCATTCCTTTATCTGCAAATATATAACAGAAATTTAAAAACTTTCTTCTTTTTCCTGATTTCCTCCCAGGCAATGAAAGCATAGATAACCAAACCTTTTGAATTGCCTAAACATGTAGCCAAATTATCACAAATTTGATCAGTGCCAACATTTTCAGATAGTCCAAAATTTGTAGTTAAGGGTCTTAGTCAAACATCAATACAATGAAAAAATCAACTACGAAAGAAGCCTTCGTCACCTGAAATTGTGTTGTGGGGTCTGTATTAGTCCCACTTAAAAACCGGCAATTTTGTCCCAGTACTTCATGCCTAGCATAGCCTATCCAAACAAATGAATATTCAGACATCAATATATACACTAGATGGTCCAGAAATGTCTTCCCAAGCTAGACAACTTAGCATTTGAACAAAATAAACACTGAAGTACCTGTCAGTTTCAGGAATGCCTCGCTTGCATACACTATAGGCATGTCAGGTAAGTGCGCATCAGTTCTGTGGCGTTGCATGTTGCCAAGAAATGGATGTAGCTATATCAGCAGATGTTCCTTATCTAAGTGGTAACTAAAAGGAAACATATATGTGAATATGAATAAACTCACAATACAAAGCTTTGTTTGATTCTACCGAGAGATATATTTAAGGTTGCAAGCTGCCCGTTTCCAGTTAAGCCACATCTTTTTCTGCATACTAATCTGCCCGTCAACTCACTGCAGCGTGTTAGCACAGACAAGATGTTATTAATTGCAGCACTGGCCTTTGTCTTCTCAAGCTCACTTGCTTCACAAGGCCCATCATTCTCATCTTCTGCAATATGTAAATAGGTAAGTTACATCATCTCAGCAGCCACTGTTTATTTTTCATTTTATTATTATTATTATTGTTCTTTTTTTTTTTTTTGGGCGCACGTGGGTGGTGAGCTGTTTGATCACTACCACCAAACGAATGCTGGTTTATAGAGAGCGTCACCAACCTAGTAAAACTATTTAAAATGGTAACATGATGATTGCTGGACTGTACTCAACCTAGTAAAACTATATTAAATGGCGAAGTGATAATAGCTGTATCAAGAAACTGTTGCGACCTAAAACGAGTGTTGGATTATAGAAAACATCACCAACCTAGTAAAACTATTTAAAATGGGGACATGATGATTGTTGGATCAAGAAACTATGGCAGCCTCAAGGAAATAAAGACAAAATTCATGATCTTAATAGAAAACAAAGCTTCCATTAACAACCAATTTGTATTGGTTATGTTTTACAGTGATAACAATCATCTCATTTACCAGAATGGCTGAAACAATTAGGCAATATAGAAATGCATTGAGCATCAGTTATTCAATTCCAAATTAAATTGAGACACTAGTTCTACAAAGCAATACACGAACATAAAAAGTCACAGAGATTCATTCACTAACTTAAAAATATCGAACCTAACAGTCCCAAACAAAATTCCAATTAGAAACAAACCTCTATCATCATGACTTGCAACTGACTCCATAACCGATGCACGTCCTCGTTCCAATGTTGAATCTGAGCAAACTTCCCTCCTACAACACCTGAAAACAGTGTCATGAAATCCAGCTCCATCTTCACACAATTTTACCTCATTCCTCCGTCTTGGCTTCCTCAAAATAGGCACTTGAACTCCTACAAAATTAATCACCCTACCATCCTCTTTACTGAAAACAGGACACATTTGAAACAACATCCAAAAGGGTGTCCCATTTTTCCTATAATTCAACAGACTAATCTGTACAGCCCTCTCCTCTCGAATTGCCTCACGAATCTCCATAACCGACCTTCGATCAGTCCCAAGCCCTTGGAATATCCTCCCATTCTTACCAATCACCTCATCTCTAGAATAACCAACCATTTTCAAGAATTCATTAGAAGCAAACACAATAGGATGCCCAGAAATACAAGGATTAGTTATGGTGAAACAATCGCGCAATTCATTTAAAGCCTCCCTCGCCAAACCTGAGTACCTAAAATCAAACGACTGTTGACACAATCCCAATTGTGATTCCATACCAAATTTAGAAACCTTTCCTCAAAGCTTGAATCCTTATCAGCAAAGAGTAATCCCAATCCCATGTGTCACTTTCAGCTTCTCAAGAGCTTAATCAATCGCAGATTTTCAGTATCAACCCTTCAAACAGCACCAAGAAACACAAAACTCATGGAGCGAACACAGCGACACCAATACCCCGTTTTGATAGTATTAAACAAGCACATAGATTTTTCAGAGACTTTTGGATGGAAACAATCATAAAACGTAACAAGATAGGCTCTATTAAATATTGGTAAACAATTATCGAGTGTTTCAGCTATACAAGGCAGTATTTGGAATATGTTTACAGGATTGGGGAGAAAAACAAGGATTCGAACACAAGTTAATAGCTGTAAGAGAAGATATCTGAAGCAAAACAGTGACTTGGATGAACCAAAAAGGGGTTTAGATATGCGCCATAAATCTGTTCAGGCGCATGAATCAATGGTGAAGGAAGAAACCTCGAATTCTATAAATGTTTAGAGAGAGAAATAGAGAGAAACAGAGATTTTGAGTGACGACTTCGCAACTATGGAGAATCACAATAAATGGTTGAGATTTTTAGCTGACAATGGTTTAAGCACGCCGGATTTATGTACAAACAAACAAACTAAAACTAGAATCATGAGAATGATTTTTGTTCTTCGTTTTTCACCCTTTGGTTTTCCCCACCATTTTTTCAAGAAAAGGTCTGAAGTGAATTTTAAATATTATATTTTGCTAAACTCAAACATAATTTTAATCTGTCTTTTCATTTACTGGCTCATATATTAAAAATTTAATAAATTTATTAGTTTCACTAACCCATATTATTTGTGAACATATTAAAAATTATCCACAATAAATGATTTAGCATTTTTCAAATTTTAATAGATTAAAATGGGGACAAATATAGGGAACAATTTCAAAAAAATTATTTACTTCACTTTCCTCTCAACAAAACATTTCACTGATCATTATGTGGGGTGGGAGTCTTCTAGTGAAGGTTTATTTGGTGTTTTTTTGATATAAGTTTTAGAGGTTTTCTATGTTTGTAATTTGTGATTTTTTTTGGTTATTTATTTATTTATTATTATTATTATTATTAATAAATCATCGTAAATATTCATTACTGATTATCTTTAACTTTTTAAAGTATATTTTAAAATCACATTTCAAACACGGAAATGTTATTATTTATATTTTTTAAAAGATTAATTTAACAGCAAATCACTGATAAAAACATAAAACTTTTAAAATACAGATCAGGATATAGAATTGAAATACACATTCATAATATCATGTCTGTATAGAGGAAATGTGTAGTAGCATCACTATTACTATTTTGGAACCTTAACGTAACCTAATAGGAAAGTAGGTGAAGTAACAAACCCCAAACATAAAACAAACGGCTAAATGGAGGCTAATAGTAATACTTATCCATCCACGTAATCCTGTGTAGTCCACATTCCACTCTCTTCCTTTTGTGGTCCATTTTCGAACATTGTCTATTTTTAGATTTTTCGTGTGGTACTCGATTAATATATTACGCTGCTTTCTTTCAACCTTTTAATATTTTCAATATTCTATTCCATTTATATATATATATATATTATGCTTATAAATGATATAATATTAATGATATACTGGCAATGAAATTAAATAGTCATAATATATTTCTGGTCGTTAACTTAAACTTATCAACAATAAATAGACTCTCGGTGATTAGTAAACCATATAATGAATTACTCCCTCCGTTCCACGTTACTTCGCACACTAAATTGGACACATTTTTTAAGAAAAAGTGGATATTTACTTTTTGATTGAGGGTATAATGGTCAAATTTGACACAACTTTTAAGAAAAAGTTTGAATATTAAATGGTATTGTGTGAGAAAAAGTAATGACATTCTTTGTAAATAAATGTGTATTGTGAGGGTGTTAATTATGTTAAAATTTGCCATTTTTGGATGTGCAAAGTGTTTGGGGACAAACTAAAAAGGAAAGTGTGCAAAGTGTTAAGGGACGGAGGGAGTATTATGTTAAAAATAATTATTGAAGAGTGACCATTAAATTATTCCATAGATGACGTAGCAAATTTAAGTTGATTTTTATTTAACATTTCAAATAGATTTATAAATAATTAAACTTATCAATTCCATATATTGCCCTCGAATTTTCCTTTTATTTATGAGTACTTTAATATTATATAAAATATATGTCATACAACAATTAATATTACGTACAATATATTTCACATGACACAAATAGTCATATATATTATTTATTACGATATCAATGTATAGCCCTCATTTCAAACTTCAATTTTAAATTATATAAAATTCAACCTGTCCTTGTGGAAAAAAAAAAAAAAACAAGCTTATTATCATCAGAATCTGATATAAGCTTGGATAATTGGGCTTATTGATTATCTTAGTTTTTGTTAACAGCTTAAGCCCTCTTACTCATACAGTCCAAAATTTTGAATTCTGGACCTTAAGCTAAGGCCGGCCCAGTAGCTATTATTTGCATCGGTCCAAATTATGACGAAGTAAGTATAATCATCTGAATAGAAATTTACATCACATCGAAGATAAATAGCCGTAGAAACTAATTCCGTATTTCAATTAATATCTAAATACTCTCTCAAATCAATAATAAAACAAGGAAGAGCGGGGATTGTCATTTCGGATGTTCATAAAGCTTTTAACATATTCTATATTATTTTAAAAATAAGAATTATTTATTAATTATGATGATAATAGCAATAATTTATAAAAGAAAACATTAGTAATCAACTAGAAATTCATTTAATAAATACGAAGAGAGTTAACGAGACATTATTGAAAAAGAGACAAGAAATAACTTTTGCCATCTAAATTCGAGAAACTATAAATTAAAAATTAAATAAAAGTAAAATAAAAACTGATAACAATGATTTATATTGGTTTTCCCCTAAAAATGGAAACTCTTGAAAGATCCCGATAGTAAAGCAGCACACTAATACGAAGAAGAAGACTGTATCTTCCACTGAGGCAGCCTTGCTGTACTTCAACTGCTCCCGGTTCACAGCAGATCCAGCCCTCGACCTCGCGATTCCATCTCACTGCAATCTTTCTTAAACCCGATTCGTCATCGGACCGGGTATCTCTGCTCCGACGATCCGCCAATTTCCGATCAGGTTACTACCCCGATCACTATCGTAATTCAGTTTGAATTGGCATTTGAATCCAATTAATTGTCGTTTACTGAGAAAGTTGTGTGTGAGTGATTGATTGAAGTGTGAGTGATGACCTAGTTCGGTTTTGCAGAATCCGTGAATTTCTCTATGTTGAGGTTTTTTGTCTTTAAGTTTTGATTTTGAGATGCGTCTTTGTTTGCGTTTGTTTGAATTTTGATATTTTCTCTGTGGAAATGCATTGCATTTTTTGTGTATTACTTGGGAATTTAGGCTTGTGAATTGTGATCTATGTATATGTGACATTACAAATTGGTTTATTTATTTATTTATTTATTGTTATTTATTTATCGAGAATGAAACAGTTGAAATAAAGTTTTGATGTTTCCTTATGTTGCAGAAAGGTGTCTGGAGAATGAATTTTTTGCTGCGGTCTAACAATCAGACTGCAGGTCATGAAGTGCAGTCTGTTAAAGAGACCCAAGCAGAGGCAAATTATGTGACGAAAGCTGCTGCTACATTGGAGGGTTTGATTTCTGAACGGCCTAATCCAGAAAATACATCTTCTGAAACCTGCAATGCCACAAGTGATGAATTTGGGGATGAGAATGGCAGGACACCAGTTTCAACTGGAAAGAATAACCCTGAAGTTGACAGCCATATAGATGTTATAGAAGATGATGGGTTCATAATTATTCCATACAGTATGATCTCGCTCTTGCTATTTATTGTTCACATACTTTAATTTTATGCGGAATTGGTCTTGCATGACTTAAGTTGTGACCTGATTGAAAGAATGAAAAATGGTTTTTACTTTAGATGAAGCATTCTCATAATCATACTGAATTTTCTGCACATTATCAGTTTGTATTTCAAAAGGCAAAATCTCAACACCCTCCTTAATTTTGAGTTCCAGCTTGTTGGGCTTGTAATTGTCGGCTCAAGCTCAAACAAAGAAACTCAGTGAGCTTGAGCTTGGATCTTGAACAATCAAGACCTGGTTCTGGCTTCAATGCCCCCCCCCCCCCCCACATATCCCCGATTTTGTCAAGTTTCATTCAATGACTAATTAACTCATATTATCTTCTTTTGCTCCTAAATAAATAACCTCCTTAGATTGGATACAGCTGCTATCCCATAATATGGGCGAACTTCTAAGTTTGGATGTTGGTGGAGGTGGTCGAATACGACGGCCAACAAGAAAGATGTGTGGATCTGGGCTATAATGTATATTAGTGGATGTGCTATGTTGATTCTAGGGTTACCCGAAGGGCATGGTAAATTTTTGTAGTGGTAGTGATGGAAGTTGATATGGAAGTGGCAGTTACTGAAACATTGGAAGTGTTCACCCTTGCAAGTGTGTAATGTGACATGGTGTGGACTTTGCTGTTGGGGTTGATCTAGAGCTTTACTGGAGTTGATTGAAACTTTACATGAATTTTTTAAAATCGGAATATGTTTGTTTCTTATTATTTTTGTTAATATTTTTTCCAGAGGAAGTTCCTGACAATTGGAAAGAAGCACCAGACATACTTTCATTTCGCTCCCTGGATCGCGGCTTTGTTTTTCCCGGTATCTATTTGTGTGTCTGTAGCCTTTCTTCCTATATGAACTTTTCATGTGTATGTTTCTACTTTGTGGCTTCACATGCTTACACATTTACATATGTGGTTACCTTAGGTGAACATATCCGAATTCTTGCATGTTTGTCTGCTTATAAGAAGGATACAGAAATTATTACTCCATTTAAAGTTGCTGCCGTTATGAATAGAAATCGAATTGGGAAAAGCTCTAATAATCAAAACGGAGACATTGGAGGAGAAGCAACTCCAGTTTCTGAGACAGAAGTCACAACTTCTGTTGATCAAGATAATCAACATGATAGAATTATGATGGAAAAGAAGATTGATGGGGATGTTTCAACTGGTGAATCCCTCCTTAGGATGGAAGATCACAAAAGACAGACCGAACAGTTGTTGCAAAGATTAGAAAATTCGCATTTTTTTGCGCGAATTGCAGAGCCAAATGAACCACTTTGGTCTACAAGAAGAGCTCAAGAAGCCTTTTTTGAATCTTCTTCCTCCTTTGAAGAACATTTGACTGGTGATTCTTCAGAAACTGCAACTACCACGGAAAAGAAGAATCCTGTGAGTGCTTCGATTGACAGAGGAAAATTCAATTCTCGCACATCTGGGGGACTGGCAAGAGGTGCCGCCAAGTGCTGCTCGCTTCCAAATGGAGACGTAGTGGTGTGTTTTACAGAAACTTGAGAAAACTTTATAGGTCACAAAGTTTATTTTATCTTTTTATAATCACACTTAAAGAAAAAAAGCTGTCATTGCCTTATTTGATAGATTAAGCATCTCAGTATATTTGGTTCTGATTGTAGGTTATACTCTTTTTACTCCCTTGCTAATCAATAAGCTTTGGTATATGTGACATATATGTGCTTTTTGCATCTGGAAAATCTTATATGATGCTTGGGAGTATTTGCAAATATCGGAAGTGTGAGTTAGAACATCTTGTGTAATGTTTAGATCCTGTTATTTAATTACCATGGACTGGGTTACTGCTTGATGCTTTACATAGGAGCTTGCTTTATAAGTTATGATTATTATGCCATTATAGTGGTGTAATTGTTTATATGAAGTGGAAGGTGCTTCCATACATGTGCCAACTCATTGAGCTATGGAGATATATCTGATATCTTTCCTGATTTGGAGTTACTTTCGTGTTGGTTATTGATAGGGCTGCACTTCTGGTTTAGGATTCTAATGTTTACGCATTAAGCTGCACTAGCAGCTATCGTAATTCTGTCTTGATTTTCACACTTGCAAGCAATTTATGCTTTGACATCTGTATATTTTCCTTTTAAACAATTAATTCACTTTTATAATTTGGGATCATGGATTGCTACTGTCATCTTAAATGTCTTTTCAAAAGCATGGTTAAAAATTTAGCCCAAATTAGGTGCATGTATCCGATTCCCATACATTTTTTCTGATGAGGCTTCATTGCACTGGTCTCACATTAAATAATTCATCTTATTCATATATATATATATATATATGTGTGTGTGTGTGTGTGTGTGTTGTTGTTGTTGTTTTTTTTTTGTTTTCTCTCAATGGCAGCTTTAAATTGTATGTATTACTGTTGATTTGAATTTCACTTTCTTGTTTGGAAGGATGCAGGTGCTTTTACAAGTAAATGTTGGTATCCAGTTTGTTAGGGATCCCATCCTAGAGATTCTACAATTTGAGAAACACCAAGAAAGACAGCCGACCCTTGAGAACCAGGATACTTCTATTTCTTTGAATCAGGATCCTTATGGGGAGTTGCTGAAGTGGTTGCTTCCAGTGGATAATTCTATTACTCCTCCACCTCGTTCTCTACCCCCTCCTACACTGAGTTCCAGTTCAAGTATTCGGAGCTCATCCACAAAGCCCGCAGTGTCTGGGTCTTCAAGTTCTCAGCTTTTTTTTGGTCATTTTAGGAGTTACTCAATGTCCTCACTTCCACCAAATACTACCCCACCCTCAGCTACCACAACTCCCAATGCTAAATCTACCATCGACCCAGAAGATTGGAGTCAATTTTCATTCAAGAAGTTTGTGGAAGGTGGAAAAGGTGGAAATGAAGGACTGTTATCTTTCCGCGGGGTGCCATTGCAACAGGAAAGATTTTCTGTTCGGTGTGGTTTAGAAGGGATTTTTACACCTGGAAGAAGGTGGAGGAGAAAAATTGAATTGATTGAACCTGTAGAAATTCGTTCCTTTTCTATTGATTGCAACACAGATGATCTTCTGTGTGTCCATGTAAAGGTATTGTTTCTCTTGAAAAAAAAACCAGCGCCACTTTCTTTTCTTCCTTTGTCACTCAGTTGAACGTTACTAAGTGTAATTTGTTAAAAAGAAATGTTCTTTTGCTTCAGTTGTAATGCATGAGAATAATTCAAACCTGTTGTTGCAGAATGTTTCCCCTGCACATGCACCAGATATTGTGGTGTTTATAGATGCCATAACAATTATTTTTGAGGAGGCATCAAAAGGTGGACCGCCATTATTTTTACCTATTGCTTGCATTGAATCTGGGAACAACTACAGTTTACCAAATTTAGCACTCAGGTTCTGTCCACATATAATCCTTTATCTAAGTTGCTGCATCTTGCTAATTTTTAAACTTTTGTTGTTGATATGTTAGTTACATGCTTACATCTTTAAAGGCTTTTGCTCAGTATTTATTTTTAAGTTTTCTTGCTTTATCCTATGTAAGCTATTGCCTGCCTTTCCAAATGTTTTTGGATATTTATCTTGATTGAGAAATCGAGACTTGCGTCGTGGAGATAATAGTTACATATAGTAATGGTTGTGGCTTGAATACGCTTTTGTCCAACAATTTCTCTCCCAATATTATCAGCTATGTGAATAAATGTGAATTTTTGACCTCAGAAAATATATAACAAATTTGCATAACTGGGTGGGTGTGTAGCAACACAGACAGAAAAAAACTGTAGTACTCTTTTTTTTTTTTTTGCAATTAATAAGCTATTGGTGAAGCACATTAGTCTGCCTCTTTGGTAACAAGAATTGTATATATAACCCTTAAATAATTGCCAGAAGCCACAAACGAGATGACTGAAATCCCTCATCTTGCCAAATAACCAGCAAATTATGTGATTTCTGATTATTGCCAAAAGTATTCTGTCGTTAATTGCACTGTTGAAAGGAACACGGTGGCATGACAAACGGTGCCTTGATCACTCTCTAAATTAAGACTATGATTGGTATTTAAAGAAAAAATAAAATGAAATAAAATTGAGTCTTGAAACAGGTCAATTTTATTTATTTATTTATTTCAAATGGAATCACTATCTACATACAAGCAGAAGCTTGTGCTGGTCTATTAGCAGATTCACTTTTTCTTCCCTACCAATTTAATATTTCAGAAACTACTGGAATTGTAATTTCCTATATTAGAACCTTATGCTATTCATTAACATTTAAGAGGTCGCAATTTGGTGTGTAATTGCCAGGAGAGGTGAAGAACATTCTTTTATTCTGAAACCAGCAACTGCATCGTCGAAGCATTCTAATGGTCAGAGTGATGTTAATCCACGTCTATCACGCGTACTAGCTGGAAATGCTGCATCAATCTGGCATAACTTCTCCAGAACTGAAATAAAACATACTGGATCTTCTACCGATCAATATGCTGTTCTTGTATCATGTCGATGCAATTATACTGGTATGTATCCATAGTTTGTGTAAATTTGATCGTGGCAAGGAGAACCTTAAGTTTCTGGTACATTGATTCTATGTGCATTTTGTAGAATCAAAGTTGTTTTTTAAGCAGCCCACTAGCTGGCGGCCTCGTATTTCAAGGGATCTTATGATTTCTGTGGCATCTGAAATGTCCCAGCAAACTCTTGTATCTGATGGGACTCAGCTTCCAGTTCAGGTTAGACATAAATTCAAGTAATCATGTTCTTTTTTCTTCTCTCTTTTTAGACTGAATTGCAGTTTCATGCAAGTGTTCAACTTTTCAGGTTTTAACTCTTCAAGCATCAAATATGACATCGAATGATCTGACATTGACAGTTCTGGCACCAGCTTCATTTGCTACTCCTCCTTCTGTAGTCTCCTTGATCAATTCACCTTCCTCACCTTTGAGTCCATTTTCTGCTTCCTCTGAGTTAGCAGAGGGGGTGATAGGTGATAGGCGGGGATCTGTTGCTCATGGCCGGAGCTCAGTCTCTCTGAATAAAGGACAGAAAATGGAAGATGGTCCAAAATCATTTTCTGTTAATGAGCAAACTGCACTCATACCTGATGTGGCTCCAAGTAGTGATCTGGGTTGCACCCACTTATGGTTACAGAGCAGAGTGCCACTTGGGTATACTATATCTAATCCTTCCACTTGTATGACTTTCAGCTTACTCAGACACTCAAGCGTTTCTTTCACTTTGCACCAGGTGTGTCCCATCTCAATCTACTGCATCTGTTAAGCTTGAAGTACTTCCGTTGACTGATGGCATAATCACTCTTGATTCTCTACAAATAGAGGTCAAGGAGAAAGGTAAAAGGCAGTTCCCCTGATTCTCAGTCGTCTCCCACTTTCATTCTTTTAATCACCTGCTCATAAAAATACCTAACATGGAGTTTTCCTCAGTAGGAATTTCAGTTTACATAATAAGTCTGTTATTGAAAAGATATTGTTGACGTCAAATGACTAGTTCTGCTGTATGTGCTTTTAACATTTTACATTTGCTATACCTCTTTGCCTATTGCATATGGTGCAACTTTTGTTTATCTTATGCCTTTGTGCAATCATCTCCCTTGAAAACTCTACTTTCAGCCACACTAATTATGTAAAAACTGTTTTTTGTTGTTGAGTGGCTTAGTGTCCGTGGTTTTTGCTTTTATCTTCTAGGGTTAATTTCAATTTGCTACCTAAACTATTGCACTTTTTCCATTGAGTGTCTAAACTCAAAAAAAATTCAGATCACTAGTCAAATCTCTTCAAAATTTTCCAGTTGCTACCCCAAACACATATTTTCCGACCAAAATTCACCGAAAAACTTGAAAATGCAATTCACTTCCAAATATCAGGCAAAAAATGCATGATTCATATGCCAAAATCACCCTTATTCGAAGTCAGATTATAACCCCATGTCAATGTCATGATTCTCATTCGATCGGATCACGAATCGAATAAAAAACATTCTAGGGTTTTGAACATTTTTTGTTCCATTCACGTTTAAATCAAACAAGAGTCGTTAAATTAATTTAGGATTATAATTTGACTTCAAAAGAAGATCATTTTGGCATATGAATTATTGATTTTTCCGACGAATTTTGGTCGGAAAATATGTGTTAGGGGTAGTAACTGGAACATTTTGAAGAGATTGGTTAGTGATCGAATTTTTTTTTAGTTTATACACCTACTGGAAAAAAGTGCAATAGTTCAAGTAGCAAATGGAAATAAACCCTATCTTCAATTTCTCTTGGCTAGACTTCTGAGGGTGTTTTGTGAATTGATCCGTTATGGTATGCATTAGATTAAATTTCTTGAGATCATTTTAAATTTTCCCCCAAAATGATATGCATAATTAGATCAAAATTTAGAGCCAGTTGTTTTAGTGGCTGATCTTTAACAAGATTAGCTTAACTTGGCTAGAGTCAACTACTTTCTTATGACTGAAACTTGCATCCATGCCTTGATGCATATCTTCATCAAAATTTAGTATTATAATTTCACAGCTTACTACTAGAGCTAATCACATAGAAGTCCATAAACTCACATGTTTTGATAAAGATGAAAACACTTATGATGCTCACGCTCAATGGTGGTTAAATTTCTATTGTTTTTTTACACATTATCAATTGCCAAGATCAGTTTCTTTAGTTGATGATTTGACTTTTTTGTACGGTAGGTCTTACTTATATACCTGAGCAAACACTGAAGATACATGCAACTTCAAGCATTGCCACCGGTATACTCTGAAGCAGTTACTTTGTTCAATACATTGATTTTCATGGTTCTTGCTATAGACACGAATTGCTATGTGGCTCTGAGTTGCTGATATGAGCTCACAAATTTGTCACTTAAGCTACCTCCTGATTCTCTCATGTTGCATAAACCTGAGTTGATATATGGTCTATTTCATCTTGGAGTTTCACTTGAGGAAATTTCAAGCCATACTGGTCCACCGTTCATGTGAACAGTTGAATTTGCACCCATTTGTAGGGATCGTATCAATACGAGTTTTGAATTTGATTTGTGACTTAGAGATTTAGTCTGTGGCAGACTATACGGAAATTATTGTCCATCCATTTCATCAGATTCATGTGAAAGATTAGCTTTCGAGTTGAGATTTTATACCATTGTTGTCAACAATAGTCACCTCCATCAACGAGTAAGCTTATAGTTATCCGATTCTTGTATCATCCCAATCATCAGTTATCCTACATATGAATCTCGTGATTGATATTCATCTACACACAGGAATGGAATTGCTATCAATCTTAGCCTTATAATTGTGACATGTTTGTCTTTGATGAAATGGAAGGGTCATCATTATCTTGCAGATTTTTGTAGAATTATTAAAGATTTTCTGCAGATGTGAACGTGTGCTATCAGATATTGGATCTGAGTTTTAAATTGTAGCCTACAACCAAGGAAGAGAGCGATTGCTGCTTCTTATTCTGTCCAACCTAATATTGGTTAGGTAAATTAACAACTGGACGGTTTGACCTATAAATAATGTAGCAAATTCTTTGAATTGCAAATGATTGTGTTTGCATTTTTGAATCAGACCTAATCTCTTTTTTTTTTTACATAATATTCCTTTTTTTCCTTTGTTCGTATTTTGCATGTAAGAAGTCTGGCTGGGAAATAATTCGAACCCCAATTTCCTTTTTAATTCTAAACAATAATTTGCTATTTTGAAATTTGGATTTTAAAATATTTCATTCAAATTCAACATCAATGTCCCATTAGTTTAGGGATGACAACGGGGTGGGGGAGTAATCCCCATCTTTGTTCCTGCATTTGTGGGGAATTCTCATTCCTGTTCCTGTCAGCTTTGCAGGGAAAATTTCCCTCCACTCCCGTCCCGTGGGATTTCCCACCTCATCATGTTTTTTTTTTCGAATAATTTTTTTATACTACATAAAAATAATTCATATAATTACGTATAATTAAAATATCAATAAAAACATATAAAATGACCCATAATCCAAATAAAAGATAAAACATAATTTAATCAAGTTAAGCTAAAATATAAAGATAAATTTTTCTATTACATTTTATAAATTTTCATCATTTTTCAATATTTCAATTCACTTACAAAGAGAATGAGAAATAAGATTTTGAGTTTTTGATTAGTATATTAAAATATATTTATTTTTTATAATAATTTATATCATATTATTTAAAATAAATAAAAAAAATATATATATAATTCGGGGTCCACGGGAAACGGGGCGGGGAATATGATCCTGTCCCCCTTCCCTGTCCTGCCATTCGAGAAAAAAATCGTCCCATTTCCGTTCCCATGGAAATGCATTTCAAAAAAATTATGTCTCATTCGAGACGGATCCTCTTGAGAGACGGGAATCCTCATTCCATTGCCATCCCTACATTAGTGCAATGAACTGAAATAATGGAGTGCCTATATTGGGATCATCATTATGTTTAAGCATACGTCAAAATCAAGAAAATATTTGGAATATATGCCTCATTTTTTTATTTTTTTTTCAATGTGACCGATCATATTATCATTATGGGTGGTTGTAATTATCTGCATTTTTCACTAGTTCTTGCTCTATGTTTGATTGTGATAGATAAGTGTTTTGTCGCTTTACTTAATGGATTGATTAAATGGTAATTAAAGTTTAATAATGGAGAACATTTAACATGCATGTGGTATATACTAATAGAAATAAATTATGAAATTAAATATTTTTAACATGAGATGCTACAATGTTTAAATACGACAAAGTTCAAGAATCATTATATGTGTTCGCTTTGAAAATGGTTGCTACTTTGCACATTTATTATTTGAATGTTTTAACGTTTGATTTCGTATGTTTTTTACCTAATCAATGATTAAATCATGTTTTGATCACATAACTAAGTAATTCTAAAAAAAAAAAGTATAAATTATTGATGCATATTTTAAAAAATTCAACTACGAGATTATGTAAACAAATTGCAAATTTAATTGATAACACGTCACCAAGACAAACATGACATAGTTAATACCTAAAACATGCATGCAGCATGCTTGGTTTGGTGCTCTCATGTTATAATAACCAATTCTTCCATCAATAATTAAGACAATCACAATGTTCATCGACAGGATCATATTATTCGATTTGGATTTTAATTTGATTCTGATTTTAATGTTTTAAACCTCATTCAAAAAAAAATTCAAGCTCCAAGAATTGTTATATGGGAGTTCATAAAGTAGTGCACTGCTTTGGTAGAATTGTCAAATTAAAATAATTTATATATGCTCTTGCAATCTGTTTTCAGGAACTGTCATTCTTAAAAAATATAAATTTGTTTCGTAAAAAATATAAATCTGTAGTATCATGTTTAGCACCTTTAAACATAAAAGGTCATTTAATATAATATTTTTTTATTTTGAAATGTTTGATAGATCTGATTTGGATGAAGCTTTGAAAAAATACATTCTCATATGTCATTCTAGAAAGTGAGAATTGATTTTGAATGTTGCCAAAAATGATGCTTCAACCAATGAATATTAATAATATTAAAAATAGTTCTCAAGAAGCACTTTATAAGAAAAATTAAATTAAGATTTCCACTTCTGATATTTCCAAACATTAGATAATTATTCTAAAAGAAATAGTTATGTAACCCTAGGCACGATCGCCACAAATGAAGAGTAGGTCTCTTGTACACATGGTGTACATACAATCCGGGTCGATTCGGATTCGCGCACTTTTGATTTTTTTTTTTTTTTTTAGCTTCTAGGCCAAAACCTTTATGTACAAAGTTGGTAACCTTTATATACAAATTGTGTGACCTTTATGTATAAATTCTGTGACCTTTATGTTAAATAACTTAGAAAAAAATGAAGAATTTCAACAAAATTTTTACATAAATATTTTTATGTTATATTCATATGACCTTTATGTATATTTATGTGACCTTTATGTATAAATATTCATACCTTTATATACCTTTTATATATTACATAAAGATATAAATATTTGTACATAAAGGTTATATAAAATATATATAAGGGTCACATGAATATTATATAAAGGTATCTATGTACAAATTTTGCTGAAATTCTTCCTTTTTTTTTCTAAGTTACAATGCATAAAGGTCACAACATTTATACATAAAGGTCACAACATTTGTACATAAATGTCACCAAATTTGTACATAAAGGTCAAGACATAAAATTTATAAAAAAAAAGAAAAAAAAAAGAAATTCACTTAATTCGGATCCGATCGACCCGGATTGCATGGATCTTAGATCCATACACCAGGTGCACGGGAGAATTTGTGACAAATCAATAGCCTTGGGATCGCATCTCATAAATTGAAGCAGTCCCCAACCTGCTTTATTAGCATTTATCTATTTTAAAAAAAATTAATAAAATAGAAACTAAAATATATGAACTGATCGATAATTCTTATTTTTCAAATACATTTTTCAATTATTTAATATAGCTCATAGTCATAATAATTGCGTATATGCATACGACATAAAAGAACATCTTAAAATATTCTCTAAATCCATTATTGTTGATTAAAATATATATACTGAATTTCTTTTTTTCTTTTTCTTCTTTCTTGAGCATTGAACTAGTCAGCATACTTTTTGTTGAGATTTCGATATCTTTTTCAAGAGAGGCATTTCTGGGGTGGTGTCATAGCAACAGTTATACTTTTTTTTCCGACTGAGATTTATTATCATTATTATAAAATTATTATTATCTGATTCCAGCTTTGCTTGTTGAACAGTGCCGAGGGGCAAACATTTCTGCTATGAGGGTCAAGCATGTGATCTGCAATCACTGAGCTCTTTTCTACCCCTCTCTGTAATTTTCAGCTCTGCTTTTCGACTGGGTTTGAGTTATTTCATCGATTCTTTCGGGGTTTTGATTAGAAATTTGTTATTGAAGTGGGAATATTATTTTGTTGTGTTTTGCGTTGTGAAGCTGATTCCTTGAGCTTTTCTTTTCATCTCCTGATTTGGCTGGATAATAATCGGCTTCTGAAGGGTTCTTCTGGCAATTTGGGGTTTCTTAAAAGTGTAAGAAAGGGTTTCCCTTTTCACATTTGATTAATTTTATGAGAAGGGTTTGAGTTGATTTAGGTGTTTCCTTGGGGATTTTTGTAAAATTGCTGGAAGTGAGGGTTGTTTTGGCATAATCTTGATTGGCGGGGAGGTGGGGGTGGTTGAAAGCTGTGATTGCTTGAGACTTTTGATGATTTTTGGGTCTGCTGAAAGATGGGATTAGGTAATGATGCCTTAAAAGTGGAGTCTTGGGATGTAAAGAAATCAAAGGGGAGGAAGAAAAAAGAAGAGGATGATGCTATGAAGGATACTGGATGTTGCATCAATTTAAGATTTATTCACAGCTGCCTTACTTCAAGATCTAAAGTTGATAGCTCTGTTAGTAGCATGAGCACTCATGGTAATGTTCTCTTTGTGTTTTGAGTTGTAAATTTTAATTGAGTTGTTCTCATTTTTTCTTGAAATGTGCTCAAAATTACTCTCTTGGAGAAAGTCATTTGTAGTCGACATATTGCAAATTGTTTTTTTTTTTTTTTTCTTTTTGTCTTTTCCCTTGAATATGATTTGGTTAGTTACACTGATAGCTGAATGGTGAAGATGGAAAGAGGGGCTGAAAATAAAAATAGATGAGTAGGGTATTTTTAATTTAGGTTGGCATCTGATAAAATCCACCAAGCATGTCAACGAAAACGAAAACAGTTAGGAGATTCGAAAGTTTTGATTTTCAAATCAAATAAATTTTCTAGAAAAGAAGAGGATAGGGAGGAAGAAGCAATGCCAATTCTAATAGTTGCAATATAGATGGAATGATTGGAGTCTTCATAGCATGATAAATTTTCTATAACTGTATGGAATTGTGGATGCAACACCAGTAGGAAATAACATGCAAGAAACTACTTCTCACTTCTACAACCGTTCACTATTGTATTTTCTTTTGAGAGATATGACCTTATGCAATGGCAGTCACTTATGCAAATGTCCTGGGCTCTGGAAATGGTTTATGTATGCTTTTTGTGGTTGCAGATATCATTTATGCCTATAAGATAGTATAAGGTTTGCGACTAAATTGCTTAGTATGTACAAGACAAAGTTAATTTCTAGTTGTAATGGCTACAAGCTGTTGGCTTCTTTTGTTGTTTTGATGTTGTTTTAGTAGACATGGCTGTTAGTTGACTTTATAAATGACTAGATCCTAATGTCATCAGAAGTTACTCTTGGGTGGTTCTCAATCCAGCACACAAACCTTCCTGTATTATTGCATTAGTGATGGGTCTTGGTGCTTTGTAAATTGACATTTATCACTGTTTAGATTGCTCAATATGTTATAATTGTTGGTGTGCTGCATCAGATCTGCAACCGGCAATATACTTCTGACTTTCCATATTGCAGAATAGTATACATCTTCTTATCTGTTGTTTCATTTTGGATCAGAAATTAAATCAACAAATGATAAAAGCAGAGATCAGCCAGTTGCTGCTGTAATACCATCCACCACCACAAGCAATGCTGAAAGTAATTCTTCTAGCTCCAAACTTGAAGAGGAGCTTAAAGTTTCTTCTAGGTTGAGGAAGTTTACATTTAATGACCTTAAGTTGGCCACAAGAAACTTTAGACCAGAATCCCTTCTTGGTGAAGGAGGATTTGGATGTGTGTTTAAGGGATGGATTGAAGAAAATGGTACGGCACCAGTTAAACCTGGGACGGGGCTTACTGTTGCAGTCAAAACCCTGAATCATGATGGATTTCAGGGTCACAAAGAATGGCTGGTTTGACCCTTTCTCAATTTAATTTGCTCGAAGTGGTTCTGCTTTCTGTTATCGTCTTTAACCTGTGTTGGATTATTCTGACTCTTTTTCAATATGGCAGGCTGAAGTGAATTTTTTGGGCGACCTTATTCATCCTAATCTGGTCAAATTAATTGGTTACTGCATTGAAGATGATCAAAGGCTGCTTGTTTATGAGTTCATGCCTAGAGGAAGCTTGGAGAACCATCTATTTAGAAGTATGCACCTAGTCTTCTTTCAGTTGCATTGATGAATTTGTGAAAATTTCCCATGCAGGATTCTGTTGGGAGAATGCTATTCTCACTTGTATAACCCTTCCTCTTGGAGTGTAGTTGAGAAAGTTAATAAATATTTTCTGAGACATAAGGTATGTGTGTTTTACATGCCTGAAGCCTCAGTGGACCTAACATCTTGACTTATCAATCTGGAATGCCAGATTTTAACATGCGGACACTAAAGTCTCACTTGATCTTGATTATAAGAAATAATGACTTGTGACTGGTGTCCCTCGGTTCAACTTTGGTTCACACGTGAGCTCACAAACATCTGTATATTCTTTCTTTTTCATTTCTTTCTGGAGGGATTAATTTGGCATGGATGAACTTTCACTCGAATGAGGGAGTACACCTGCTAGTTTGGCCTTTTGATGAGAATATTCCTTTCGATTCTGATCATCTCCCACCCTTCCATATAATTTTGACATTGAAATACATAATGCACAGTGTATGCTTATGCTATTTTAGAATCTCTTGTATCTATATCTTGATTTAAGTAGTAGCTGGCTTGTGGTAGATCTCCTTGATAGCAGATATAGATGCAGAAATCAATGTCCCAAATGGGTACCCTAAAACTTGATAGTGGATGGACAGAGAATAGTTTTATTGAGGATTAAAATTTATGACATTTATATATATTGAAAAGTAGTGTAACTTGTGACCTTATTACATTGGCTCACTTCTTTGGTAGATTGACTGAGCAAATAAGATTTTCAATAATGCAATCAATGTGCTTTGATTCTGACATTATTGATTGCAGGGTCTCTGCCACTTCCTTGGTCTATCAGGATGAAAATAGCTCTAGGCGCTGCAAAGGGGCTTGCTTTCCTGCATGAGGAAGCAGAAAGACCGGTGATCTATCGTGATTTTAAGACCTCTAACATCCTATTGGATGCTGTATGTTCTCACCATTTTATAACTATATTCTTCTAACTTACATTTTAACCTTATTTATGTATAAACTCTTGCGAAATTTAGCTTACTGCATGATACATTCCAGGAATATAATGCCAAACTTTCTGATTTTGGACTTGCTAAAGATGCTCCAGATGAAGGAAAAACTCACGTCTCTACACGTGTCATGGGAACCTACGGCTATGCTGCTCCAGAATATGTCATGACAGGTAAACAGCTAAATGTTTCTGCGTCTTTCAAAGTTCATTTCTTTTTTCTCAGACAGACTTGTATGTCTAATGCAGGACACCTTACATCAAAAAGTGATGTCTACAGCTTTGGTGTTGTCCTACTCGAGATGCTCACAGGCAGAAGATCAATGGACAAAAACCGGCCTAATGGGGAACATAACCTAGTGGAATGGGCTAGGCCTCATTTGTTTGAGAGAAGGCGCTTTTATCGTCTGATAGATCCTCGTCTTGAAGGTCATTTTTCAATTAAAGGTGCCCAAAAAGCTGCACAGTTGGCAGCTCACTGCCTTAGCCGGGACCCAAAAGCCAGGCCCCTGATGAGTGAAGTTGTTGAAGCTTTGAAGCCTTTACCAAACCTCAAGGACATGGCAAGCACCTCTTACTACTTTCAGACCATGCAAGCTGACCGGTCCAATGGCAAAAGTGGCTTCAGAACGCAGGGCTCGTTCTCCAGAAATGGGCAGCAACCACGAAGCCTCTCAATACCAAACTGTGCTCATGCATCACCTTATCACCAGTTCACCCGTAATTCACCCAAACCGAATGGAAAGCCAGAGAATTAGGTTGACAGATGTTTGTTCTGTCTATTTCTTTTCGTCGTAGCCAATATGGGAATCTATTTTTTGCCCCTAATTCTATAGCCCTCACTCACCCCCTTGTAACATATGTCAAGGTTTAACAATTCATTAAGTGCCTTTTCAGATGTAAGTATTCTTGAAGATGGGGACACCTAAGTTTTGCTTGTCCATATCCCATCTTCAGTACGATGTTGGTGTTCTCACAACATGCCTTCAGTATTTCTTTAATGAATGAATGTTTTAATTGTTTTCAGCGCGAATTTACTGAGCTCTATTGTGTGTTATACTTAATGCTACTTTACATTGAGAAGGAATTTACACAGCATTGTCTCACAAGTATTATTAAAAATATACAAAACACATCAGAATGACAGTTTACAGGTACATGACAACAAAGTATATGTACTTAAATCATGGATTTATTACAACCAAGAACTTGATTCCATCAACATCATCTTTTTACAATAACTTGCGATGTAGTTATATGGCCATGAAGAGTGCAAAAATGATACTGATTGTAGTGCTCCTTGTACACGGTGTTCTCTGTCTCATGCTACCTTCCTGCTAAGCTGATCCATGGATGTGCTCTCGAATATCTTGTCTGCATTCCCAACCTCAAAACCATCTCGTCTATGGAACTCTTCAACCTACGAAATGGGGGAAAGACGATTAGGAACATATTAAGCTAGGTGCTCTAGTTCACATCACTGGATAAAAAAACTCTTCTCCATGGGGAGTGTAATGTAGTGTACTGCAAGTTTAAAAGCTAACAAGGACATGCAACATAGAGAAAACACGTTTTACGATTAAATAATCAGAAAACATAAGCAAAATTTGAGGATATCATTGGTGCAAATAAACAACATCATCTAGGAACACCTTGGGAAAGAGTTGAGATTAAATAGTATGGAGAAGACCAAAAGATTCAGTTAAAGGGACAAAATAAACCTGGTCCTTTGGTAGATTCTTGAACTGAAGAAGTACGAGGCGTTCTGCAAATTCAATATAAGAACATGGGATGGATTCGGTGATTCCTTCAGAAAACTGGAAGGAAGCTGAATCTGCCACTGTTGAACTTTGTAACAAGAGACCATCAGGGCTCACTGTTATGAACAAATAGCGTAGTAAGTCATTTGCTTCATCTATTCAAAATTAGCTAGATCATAGTGTAAACCAATTTCTAAGAATTCCTTTCCTTTTCATCAATAAAGCAGTTTAAAGCAGTCTAATCACTAAATAATTCAAGATTGTTATGATGTTTGTGAGAAAAGACACAGGTGAAGTTTCATCTTCATTATTCCTACATCACTTGAAAGTCGCATCTGAGAGAATATTGAATTCAAAATTCCAATATAAACTCAAATAAGTTAATGCAAATTCTGGCCCGTTTAAGTTAATGAGCAGGAAAAGGCATGCTTGAGTAATGATTAACAAGAATTTTTTTCTTCAAAAAACATATAGGAGAAAATAGAATAGCTGACACTGACCCTTTAGAATGCCTCCTTCAGAGTTCAGCTTGAAACCATTCTCCTCAATGAACTGATTAAGATTTCTGATATTTCGTAACTGTGATTTGAGCCGATGAGCAGATATAGTGACATGATTTAATGTGTATCCATTAACAAGAGTCCAGGCAGCATATTCACTTTCCCTGGAAATTCAAGGTTATCCAATAAGATCGCTAAGTATAGGTACAAATGAGCTTGCTCCATCAGCTGTACATAGTAATAAGCCATCCTAATTTTTTTAGATTACAGCTAATAGAACTCATGGCACTAATTCGCACAAAAAGCCAATTTCTCTCAAATGGAATTATTTGTACGGTTTTTTCAGTCTTACCAAAAGATATCACATACCTAGCCAATTGTTGAAATTCAGAGTATGATGGTTTTTCCCATGTCAAACAACCCAGTGCACTGGCCAAAGCGGCATGCATTTTTCCATGTCCCGATAATTCAGTGTATTTCCTTATTATTTTCTGCCCACAAGAAACAAACAAGTGGAATACAAACAAGCTTAACAAGAATAGTTTCCATCATTGCATCATACAAACAATGAGCAATTAAGCAAAAACAGAACAAAACTCTAAATTAATAAACCTGAGATTCTGCAGTCATTTCATCAACAAGAAGTTCTGATATAAATATCCTTGGCAAGGGTCCATTAACAACTCCACCAGAACCAGAACACTGAACAGTGGGAGGCGAAAACCAAAACGCCTTCAACTTCTTTGCAGGGAATCTCAACTCTTCTCTTTGAACATAACCATAATCCAGAAAAAGTTTTGCCATAGAATCAATACCATGGCCGTTTATCTGAAGCATTAAGAAGTGCACAACTAAATATTCCTCAAAAATCAGAAGACTACGCCTAGATTTAAAACGACAAATAACACAGCAAAATTTACCCCAAACGTTCTAAAAGCAAAATGATCATAGCATATGTAATCATCATCAACTGAACGAACAAGCTCCAAGATTGATTTGGCTGTCGGATTCCTATTCAGATACACAGTCTCCATAGCTGACAAAGTTTTCCTGAAGAAGGATTCACCTCCCTGCAATCACAAAACATAATCCTTCTATTGGAAAAAATACAGATGTTTCTATCCTCTATCATAAATTGAATGAAAAAGCAAGTATCACGCGTGTATAATCACGGACGAAATTATCCTATACATAATCCTCTTTCACACCCAAAAACAATCCGCACCAAACTAAGAAAAACCCTTTTACAAAATCGATGGGGAAGTGAAAAGTACCCGAAATGAAGAATCTTGAGGAGGCCCATGATGATCAATGGCGGCTGAGATGGTCGAAAAATGATGGGTTTTTCTTACAAGAAAACTCAAATTCCCCGAACTCCAACGGAAACTCCTCGAGGAATTAGAGAGGAAAACAGGTGATGAAGCTGAGAGTGATGAAGGTGAGTGGGAAACAGAAGATCGCAGAGCAGAAGGAGATCTCAGCATTGTTTTCGTATAATCTTTAGATTCTCTTTTCTCCTCTCAATTTCCGGAAGTTGTCTTTCCTAGTCCTCCCACGTTTACGTTTTCCTCTTATTTATGTATAGTCCATGATACGTGTCCCATGAAAAATTCTAATTTTTTATAATAATTTTTTTTAAGTCCTCCAATTTCACATCTTAAATTTTTAGTTCTTAATTGATTAGTTTTTCTATTTTGATTTTCAATCTTGCTTATCTGTTTTAACTTATCAAATGATTCATTATTGTTTACTTAACATTCTAAATTTGTGTGTTCACAATTTTTTTGATTTATGCAGTGCCTATTAAAAATTGAATAATTATAGAATAAAATGTTATAATAAAAATGTAGTGATCTAATTTTATTTTATTTTTAACAGTAAATATTATTTTGAAATAGCATGCAGACTTTTTAATTTTGTGAGTGGTGAATTAATACAAATTTTATATCAATGTATTTCTATAATTATTTATTGAGTAGTGTTTGTGTGTACCAGATGCATGGGTCATGATCCATGCAACTGGGCATACGGGTCGGGTCGGGTCCGGTTTAACCCGGATCCACGTTCTTTTTTTTTTTATATAATTTATGTCATAATCTTTATGTTGTAATAATATAACCTTTATGTTGTAATAGTATAACCTTTATGTACAGATTTCAAAACTTTTTCACTGCATGACTTATATTTTTTTCACTATAAAAATTCATGTAATATAGCCCAAACTTTTATGTTGTAATAATATAACATTTATGTTGTAATAGTATAACCTTTATGTACAGATTTCATAACCTTTTCAATAAATAACTTATAGTTTTTTCACTATAAAAATTCAATATAGCCGAAACCTTTATATTGTAATGATATAACATTTATATTGTAATACTATAACCTTTATGTACAAATTTCATAACCTTTTCAGTGAATAACTTATACTTTTTTCACTACTCAGCATTGCAAAAGGTTATGTATATATAATTAAAAGGTTATAAGAATAGAACTAAAAGGTTAAGTTCGCTAAATTAAAAGGTTATGTCAATATACATCAGAACTAGAATTTGAGTTAGAGTTTGGGCTAGGGTTTGGGCACGTTGGAGCGCGTGAAATGCACTTTCGGGTCGGATTGACCTGGGTGCACGGATTTAGAATCCGTGCACCTGGTGTATAGAAACAATTGTGTTATTTATTTATTCTACGTTCTATAATTATTTATTTATTTTTATAATATGTAGTTTAGATGTCAAATAAACAACCTATACCTGTTATTACATACGATAGAACTAAAGATCAAGGATTTTTATAGCTACAAGACATGAAATAAAAAAAAATCTAAGAGGCCAATATATTTACGATTGTTCCTTTTTGTTTTTTAAGGTGTAGATGCCATGTTGGCATCATTATCTGTAGAATATAAAAGTAGTTATTGAGTGCTCTACATGTCAACCTTACATGTGAACAATTTGCACATCAACATCTTTATCCTTATTTAGGACATCATATTCTCCAAGTTTACTTTTGCACCAAGCACGACTTAATAATAAACAAGTCATTCTTAAATTGATCATAACTCTATTCAGTTTGTTTATACCTAAATAGGGTTTCTGAATTTTAATCCTGTAAACAATAAATAACAAGAATAAAAAATGTCATTCCAAGTTGGTAACACCAAGAATTATTCTTACAACCTCAGACCATGGACATACAAGAAATTGAGACCATATCATGAGTGAAGGCATTGCCAGAATCAACAGTATCTACTTTATTGCTTCATCTGTATTTTGAAAAAAATGTTGGTAAACTTAACAGAATTTCGATTTCATGGTTTAAGAGCTATGGCCAGTCCAATCTTTGCACTTTTCTCTACAGCCCTCGTGTCCACTTCACCAGAGATGGTGATGAGAGATTTCGGGCGCCATGCATGTTGTATGAGGGCGCTCGCCTTGCCATAGTTGTTCACTCGTGCTTTCACTGAGGTGAGAGGATCCAGTGAATGCTGTGTCCCGATGGTAAGTGTGTTCTCATTGGTTGAGAAGCTGTGAGTCAGCTCGGCTCCAACTGACGTATTGGTCAATGGGCTTACTGAGTGGAAGTAGGAGGCCGTGACTGTTTCAAATTTGTCGTTCCTGAACGAGCAACCAACTCAAATCTAGAAATACTTTTGAGTGAAGATGACAAATGCTAGGTGTTAAAGATAACTACTGTCAAGATACTTAATTTCTTTCAACTTACAAGGTACTTACAAGATCAAGGATGCAATTAGGTCAGCGGTTGTATAACTGATTCCAGCATTATATTTGGTGAAGTTTCCTGTGGCCGTGTCGAATGAGATATCAGTACCAACAGCAGCTTTGTGGTTTCCAGCAACACCAGAAAAGTTGACTATGGGTTTTGCAGTCAGCCCAAGGCTAGTGCTGATTCCAGCATACTCGTGCAAGTATTGAAGTTCCACCTGTTAACTCGATTACCAGAAAGTTATCAGGTTTTAATCCTGTTGGATAACTCAGACAACTGATATGAAGCACTTTACATTTGGAAATAGTGTTGTGATTTAACACAGATATAAATTACCTTGCCAGACTTTTGGTCAGGAGCAACGAAGCTAAAGATAGCCTTCACCCCAGGAGCAGGTTCATCGACAGCGATGGTTGTGAAAACCTAAATAAGCGGCCAATATTTTGTTGGAGAAATGTCCTCAAATACCACTATTTATAGCGCATGCACACACTTTATATAAGATTTTCCAATATAGACATAAGATAACTTGAAAGGCCATTGTAATTTGCAGTATGTCAGATTATATCAGATGATTCATTCTCATCAGACAAAAGAGCACCAAATCAATATCAAGGACAGAGGTCAACCAACACATTTTTTAAGACAGAGAAAAGCAAATTCTGAACTAGAAACCCAAAAAAAAAAAAAAAGAGTTGATGGTTAAGATGACAAGTACAAAGAGATGAGAAAAGAAACGCAACACAGAAATAAATGCACTTCTCGACCGCTTCAGGACCATAATGGTGACTTAGCTTAGTTAGATAATTATAAACAACTGAAACCTAAAATATGGAATACTTAACAATATTTTGTATATAGTGTGAATTTCTAATTGTTAGGCTATTGCCAAAGTTTGAATCCCATCCACTAGAACAGAAATTTTGAAAATTTGAATGGTATGAGAGTCACTAAGGGTGCATTTGGTTTAACCTTAATTCCAAGATTTCAAAGGCAGACTCACTTAAGCCTAATCCAAACCCAAACACACCCAAGGTTAAGAAAAATTATGGAAATTATTGCTCTTAGATGGCTAAGATAATCACAAGAACCCAACTTTAGTGATGGGTGGGCAAGTCCCTTAAATACCAATTGCAATTATTCAATGCATGACAGTAAAATGCATATACATTGAACAAACCAAGTCTAGCCAGCATATATCTACACACACATAACAAGACATTTTCATGTTAGAATATTATACATCACATAACTAAACTATTCATATGAACTTCACATCAAAGATCATATACAGAAACCAAAAAAATTTCTATAAAAATTACAGGTATCATCAAGGAAAGCAAATGACTTACATTGGAATTGGTATCCACTTTCACATCGGTTGTGATGTTGTTGTTCTTCAGCTGGGTGTTAATGTCTGCCAAGAATATGTCGCCTTTCTTTGTCCCAGTTGAAGTGATGGCCTATACAGTCATATAAAATTCAAGAATCAGACAACATAGTCGATGATTAATTTACATGACCATGGCCATCAAAATGATAATAAACATGAAACAGACTTCCCATTCATCAAGATACATAATGAACATCGTTATTCCAATTGAACCTTGTCCTATACTAGCCTAGCCAGCTTACACACTATTCAATAACCAAATAATGGGGTTAACTTCGCAACAATCATCCATAGGTCACCAGAATTTCATATGCAGTATAACAAACTTCCTCAGCATTGGAAACAACTTGTAGAAAAATTACTTGCATAGCCTAATGTCAAGTAAATAAATAAACAGGTATTCAAAATTTTAAAAGGAATGGCATATTTGTGTGCGTATATTATAATTGCATGAAAATCCACCAGAAGTTACAGGAAAATATACCCTGCAGAAATGGAAACCAACGAAAGAATGAAACGTTCTTTCCAGCAACCAATATACATAAAACTCCACATTTTTAACAGGTTTCATCAACACAATAAATCTCCGCCATTGATTCTCACATATAGCACATAAAAATCCATACTTTTGAGCATCAACGCCCACTTGAACAACAAAGAAAGAAAAAACAATACAGAAAAAAAAAAAAAAAAACTAACCACGCCATTTGAAGTACAAGTAGTGAGAGTAAACTTCTGGTCTCCCTGATAATCCCTGTAAAGAAGATCTGAAACCCAAAAAAGAAAATCCTTTTACGACTTAAATAAGCTAATCAAGCACGATATACACAAAATTCACAAGAAATAATGGAATATAAGCAGCCAAAGATGCAAACATAAACCCAAAAAATTCACGTGCCTCTGGCATTCTTGCCAATGTCAGTGTAAAGGCCTGGACCCTTCACAAACACCATTTTCTTCCTGTTCTTGTTTGTTTCTTAGGTGAATCGAGAGAGAGAGAGAGAGAGAGAGAGAGAGAGAGGAAAGAAATTTCTAGAGAGAGAAGAGAAGTGGTGGTTTTGTTATTTGCGTTGGCTTAGTGCATATCGACAAGTCAGTTGTACGTTGCTATAAAACGTTTTCGAGACCCTATTTTATTGCGTCGAATTATCTGGACCCTTCATCTTATATTTAAAATTTTGCGATTTACTAGACCGTTGGATTCTTCAAATATGAGTTCCCTTCTTCTTAAGTAAATAGTGGAAAAGTCCTCAATAAACCTACCATTGAAGTATGAATTAATTGATTGTATCTAAAAATGTATTTAAAATTGATCAAAATAATTTGAAAATCCGTTAAAAAGGCTCGAATTGCTGATATAGGTTAAAAATCATTTTTCAAATCCTCAATCCAGATACAATTAAAGTATTTGGATTATTTTATCCAATCAAAAACGTGATAATATCAGAGGTGTAATATATATATATATATATATATATATATTAAATGAATAATTTATTTTATTGAAAGAATATATTCCAAAGTTGACTAAAAAGATACAGCTGACTCATTCGCTACAAAATTACTCATATAAGAATGATTCTAAAACAGAATGGTATAACATAATAAGTTAACGAAATTCAAGCTATTTAAATAACATGTATCCTTAAATGATAATAATCTTTTATCTAGGAGTGAAAAGTGGAAAAGGAATATTTTATATTTTCAGAAATAAATTCTTGTATTATAATAGATAAATGTAAAAAAGACCTAACAATGTCCAAAGGATGTGCTAAAAGCCTAAAATTGTTGAAGAATGAACGTAGAATATGCCTTTTCAAATTCCATAAGATGCCCCTTAGTTTTTATTCTCCGGGTAGGCCCATTCTTTTACCATTTTATTCTTTAAACTGGACCACCTAAATAGGCCCATTCCTTAACAGATTCCATAATGGCCCAAATGAACGAGAGACTTAGGCCTTTAAGATTTGGGGCTAAATTATAATTAGTCACGTGATATAACATATACCATGTCGGTCGATAATAGGAATAATTTTTATTTTTATAAAATAATACTTGTTTTGGTTGCTAGTGGAATCAGGACTTCAAGTCAGCAGTCAATTGCGGCAAAACCAGATTTTTTTCTTTCAAAATTTATCAGTGTCACAGCCTAAAATATATATTTATATTTATTTTTCTAAAACAAAAATATACTCAATAAGTTGAAAATTATATAAATAACTATATAATTTTTTGAGATAATCTGTACTATATATAAAATGAAAAAAGTTGACAAATAATACTAATTTGTCACTTTCCCTTTCAAATTATCTTGCAATCAAAAAATGAAAAATAATTTTTTTGTTATGTATCTTACACAAAAAGTTTCACACATATCTTACATAATAAACCTCTAATATATATAGGATTTAAAATTACATTTTTACATATATTATAGGGTTAATTGGGCCAACTTTAAATGATGCTTGTTACAAAATTTACTTCTCTTTACAAAGTCTTTTTAAGTAGAAAAAAGCAATAAAAAATTTAAATAATTATTTTCAACAACAATCATTTTATATAATTTATTAAAAAAAATTTAGAATATTAAAATTATAAAAGATTTTTTTTAATTATAAATGACATTAAGATTTTCATAATTTAGATATGCATATATCATTTTTGCTTATGTTTCACTTTAAGAATTAATTATTCACAATTATAATTGAAATTATATAAAAAAATATAAAATTTAATAACATAAGAAAGTTATTTTTTAAAAATCAGAAAAGTTGTTTTAAATTTTATAAACATCAATACATAAAATATAAAATAAATAATAATAAATCTAAAAATGCTTAAAAATTTTAAATATAAAATTAAAAACTTTGAGATTGTTTTAAAAATATAAGAAAATAATCTAGAAAATAGTTTTCAATTCCCAAATTAATTTTAAAGAGAACATAAATATATATAAACAAAATAGAAAAACATGTCAAAAAATCTAATAAAATCTCAATAATGAATTAGGAAAAAAAATTATAGTAATAATAAATCATAAGGTTAAATCTAACAATGTAAAATAAGAAAAAATTGTAATTTTAATATTCATATACATACATGTATATAAAATACTAATTGTTGATGTTTAACAATAACAAGAACAACAACAATAATAGATAGTTTTTTTTTTCATAATTATAAAATATTATTAGTGGAAAACATTATAAAAATCAATAAATAACATTGAAATACTTACAATGATAGGTACTTTTAAAAAAATTGTTAAAATAAAAATAAAAGTATAATTATTCAACAAATTGCTTGAAAAATCTTAAATTTTTTTTAAAAGTTTGATAATTGTTTTAAAAATCTAAATGTAAATTTTAAATTTCATTTTTAATGCATGTTATATCAAATTCATGTCTATATAAAAAATTCACAAATTATTATTTACATTGCATAGAACTATATCAAATTTAAAATGTTGAGTTTTAGATTGTTTTATTCTAATTTTTTCAATACAATTAGGTAAAATAACATAATTTTAAAGTTAAAATATCAACATTTTTATTAATATAGATATTAAAAACAATATATATTTTACACTTAAAAAATATATCATCACATTATGTCATCAACATTAAAAATTATTAAATTTTATATAATAAACCGCACATCGTGTAGATATACTGCTAGTTACAGTCATATTAAACATTACACATATTTATTAAAATAAAGGATACTGTATATAAAATGGTAAATATTTTTTTAAATAAAGATAAAAGGATACTGTATATAAAATGGTAAATATTTTTTTAAATAAAGACAAATGAAATATCTTTATTTAAAAAAATATTTACCATTTTATATGCGTGTGGGGGTGGGGGCTTTAGTCCCCCAATTAATCTTGAAAAATTCTATTAATCTTGTATTTTGTATGATAAAATTATTGATATTTAGTGTTTAAATACTAATTTTGCTTTAAAAAAAAAAATTAGTCCCTCAATGATAAGTGTCTAGCTTTGTCCCTATAAATAATATTCGAATTGATAGTAAGTTTATGATGGTAGAATTTTTTTAACACGTGCTGCTTTTGATATATTATTGTTGAAGTCTACAAAGCACCAATTCTTGATTGACATTGAAGAAAATTTAGAGATATTTTAGATGTTTCATCATCTTTTTTAGTTACTTTTTTTCTATGTCAAATAAGTTTAATTTCATTAAATTAAAAGAGCTAACAAACAGCAGAAATATATAATCGATTAATTGAGTGCACGTACAGAATTGACGAAATTAACTCTTTATTTTTACGAATTGAATACATAAAGGTGTTCTTTTTATTTTTATTTTTATTTTATACTTTGCCATAAATAAACAATGGAGCCATGTCCAGCCTTTTTTTTGCGTGTAAAGTAAGAACCTTTTTTTATTAGATCCAAGGCAAGATATGTGGTTTTATACTCTTTCAATATGAGTTTTCTGTGGGTTGTATATTACTCTTCCTTTTCAATTATAAATATTTTAAAATTGAAGTGGAAATTTATATAAAGGAAGGGGAAATAAATAGAGGAAGATGATTGGTGAATGAAAACATTGGTTTTGGATCCAAGTAAAAGTGGATGTGGACCATGTGGCTGTTTGAATCTCGTCACCTAATAAAATCCCCCTCCCACGAAAACGGCTCCAACCTTTTTCCGGAAATAAAAACTTGCTTTCACACCCCTCAATATGTCCATATTCTCAAACCCACCCCTGATATTTTATATTTGATTGTTAAAATGCACACGTCACCAATTTCACTTTTGAAAGTAACTAATTTTTTAATAATAAAGGACATGATCCAACTTAGACATTTTAAGGCTCATAACTTTATATTCAATCTATAATGGTAAATCACGACAAATGTGGCTCTGTGGATGTCTTTCTTTCTAAGAATGCTTTTACATACTTAAATGACATAAAAAATAAAAATATTAAACGTATGAAATATCATGATTTTATTAAATCTTGATATTTTATTTGCTCAAATTTAGTTATCGAAATATTAAGCTCTCTTGTTCACTTGATGGGTATTTTTAGTCATGAATACAAAACTTGTTGGTTTATGAGGTTAAATGAAGAATTGTTTTATAAAGGGGTATGATTATGCAAAAAAGGTGACATTTGGGGATAAAATTATTTCATCCTACATATAGTCCACAAATGCCTAAAAAAAAAAAAAAAAATCCGACATCCCACATATAGATATTTTATAGTGATTAGTTGATCATATATATACATATACATCTACATGTGTATATATTATCTCTGCAAAAAAATTAAGCTCCATCCTCTGTTCTGGTTCTGAAAACAATGTCTGTAGTCACTACAGACCCTCTCTTCCTTCTGTACCACCGGCGCAGCACTTCTTTCAAATCGCTCCAAAAGTTCCACCTTCTTTCCAAAAAGCCCCTACCTTTTAGCCATAATTGCACTCGGGCCCCTAACCGACGCGCCAGTATCTGCTCCCGCCATTTCTACCCTCCCAAGGCTGTCAGCGCCACCGGCACCACCGTCGTCGAAACCTCCGAAACTTCAAATGTGACTTTTAGCGAAACTTTCCAGTTAAAGCGACCTGAAAAGGTACTGGATTTCTGTTTGAAATACTATTTTTGTGGGGTTTTGTACTTATCTGCTGGTACTTGTTTATGTTATGCGCAACTTTTGCTAATGGGTTTTGCAGAAATTGTATGCATTTCATGTTTCTTGATGAGATCAATAATACATTCTTGATGATTGAACTTTGAAGTACAATACTGTTTTACTGTAAGGCATTTGGAGAATTATAAAATTTCATCGTGCTCTGTCTTTTTGAATCTGGGAAAGTGGGAATCTGAAATTGCTGCTGCTTAATCGGAATTGAAATAAAGGAAATGGAAGATATTCAGAGCTTCAGCCTCTTAAATAGTTTTCAGCTAAATGTTTCTTTTAATTTCAAATCACCTTCACCGATCATTGTGAATGTTGCCTAATAAAAAGAGTATAGCATGCTTCAATTCTAATACATGATTTGTATGTTTATCAATTGCTTTGATGGAATGGCAGCTGGAAGGAAAGATAACAATCAGATTAGAAGGTGGAGAAAATGATGAGTATTGGAAGCTTACTGTGGGTTGTAGTTTACCTGGAAAATGGGTTCTACACTGGGGAGTCAATTACATAGGCGATAAAGGCAGGTATGTATAATTTTAGTGATGGTACCACAAATTCTTTAAGTTTGAAACAGAGACAAACTTATCGCAGTAATACCATTAGAGTTTAAATCATATCTGTGATCTAAGAAGTATGATGCTGCAATCAACATTCATTTAGAATCAATGTCCATGTGCTATGGTGTTTAGTTTCTTCTTATTCCAACAATATATGAATGTGTTTATAATATGTATTCTGTAGCTTTACATGAGATACTTACACACTCATATACCTATCAATATTCTTACTCTCGTTGTTGCAGTGAATGGGATCAACCTCCTCTGGATATGAGACCTTCAGGTTCTATTCCCATTAAGGTAACTATTGGTTCTTTTCATTAGTTCCAGGGATCGCAATTCTTGTTTTCTACCAATCATAAGTCCTTATGTCAAGACTGGAAAATGATTGCCTATTCAGGATTATGCAATCGAGACTCCTTTAGAAAGATCACCTGCATCGTTGGACGGAGAAGTATTTTATGAAGTGAAGATAGATTTTAACACAAGCAATTCCATTGCAGCCATAAATTTTGTTCTGAAGGTGAATTTTACTATGTTGCTTGGTGAATGGTTTCTTTCTTTGACTGGTTTATCATTTACGTTTTTCCCATAGCATTCACCTTTCATGTATCCTTGTTGTTTGCGTGCTTTTTCCATGGTTCAGGATGAGGAAAGTGGTTCTTGGTATCAACATAGAGGAAGAGATTTTAAAGTGCCTCTTATTGATTACCTTCAAGATGATGGCAATGTTGTAGGAGCCAAAAAGGGCTTGAGCGCATGGCCAGGTTGCTTTAGTTCTTTGGTGCTGTATGTTCCAACATTAATTTTCTCTTCCTCTGGATTGTCCAACTATTATTGTCTGACTTATCTTTTTTCTATTTCAATTTGGCACTTGGGATATTTCATTTTAGAACTTGCTATATGCTAAAAAACTCAAGCTTTTTTATTCCCGTGGTTGGATTGAAGGTTAAAATCATGCTTATGTTGGTTGAAATTTATTTCATTATACGTTTTGTTTGTTGTCTAAATTATTTCTTGTTCTGCTACCAGGCCGTGTAGAATTCAGTGGTATGGAAAGAAAATGTCTTTTTTTTTTTTTTTTTGTTCATTCTTCATAATTGTTCCCTCTTTCCCTGCATTCTTCTTGCGGCATAATTTATCTCTTGTAGCAGGGGAGTTGGGCCAGGTATCCAACTTGATTCTTAATCCCGAAGCTGCTGATCAAGGGGACATTAGTGAAAATAACTTGAAAAAGAGGCCACTTGAAGGTTTTTCTGAAGAGCTCTCTGTCTTCAAAGAAATTGTTACTGACAACTCAGTGAGTGTGTCAGTGACACACTGCCTGGAGAGAGCCAAAAATGATTTGTGTATAGAAACTGATTTACCTGGAGATGTAGTCATACACTGGGGTGTTTGCAGAGATGATGGTAAAGTTTGGGAAATCCCAACTGAGCCATACCCTCCCGAAACAATCATGTTCAAGAATAAGGCTTTGCGAACTCCATTGCAGGTATATATCAAAGAATTAAATACTTTTGTTTTATATTCTTTCGCACTTAACCTGAACTTGGGTAACTCATATACCTCTTTGCTACTAAAAGACATTTTAGCCAATTAGGTATACCTGAATCGTTAAAATTACGACAACTTGATGACTTACATGGGGAAGGTTTCTGATCTGGCATCGTTGGCTACTTTCTTCATTTCTCCTTCTTTTGTCGCTGCTGAAAAATGCCATCCTTACTAAAGGGAATGGGAACGGCATGAACAGCTTTTCTGGATTCACTTAATATATTTTTGTTATGCAATATGCGCATTAGGTGTAATTTTTTTCAATGGATTACTTATGCTCTTTTGAGATCTGTCAAAACCTCAAGTTATGGTTTTGCTTGACTTATGCCCATAACGTCATATCATTCGCTCATATATTGTTTCCAATTTTTGTTATTGCTCCAAATTTTGGTTTTGTGAGGAAAGTGACTTCTAAATCCAAAGCACCCAATAAACTCCTCAATAGTTCTGATACTTAGCAGTTACACTCATTATTACTGAGTGCAAAACTAGGAATACAAGTTTTATCAGCATACCTCCTATATGGATATTTTCTTTGTATATATTTCATATTGGTGTTGATTCTTCGAACCTAGTTGAGATAAAAGCTGTAAGACCCTAGAACAGAGTACTGACCATTCAGTCAATCAGTTAATAGCTGCTCAGTTATTCTCCTTTATTAAATTCTATTACTCTTCTTTGCAGCAAAAACAAGATGGACGTGGTTCTTGGGGGTCATTTACATTGGATGAAGGGCTCTCTGCATTTGTTTTTGTGCTGAAGCTGAAGGAGAATACATGGTTGAGTTGCAAGGGAGATGATTTTTACATACCATTAACAAGTTCGGCAGCCACAGATGAACATTCTTGTCTAACTAATTCTACAGGTGAGCAACAGCTGACGGAGCTTGTCTCCCCGGTGACATCTGATGATACTTCCGAGTCAAAAGAAGCAGCTGCATATGCAGATGGTATCATTAATGAGATAAGGAATTTAGTGACTGATATCTCCTCCGAAAAGAGTCAAAAAACAAGGACTAGAAATGCACAAGAAATCATTCTTCAAGAAATAGAGAAGCTTGCTGCAGAAGCCTACAGTGTCTTCCGAAGTTCTACGCCTATATTTAAAGATACTGATGAGTTGGAAGATGAGGACTTAGAACCCCCTATAAAAATATCATCAGGGACTGGATCAGGATTTGAAATCCTTTGCCAGGGATTTAATTGGGAATCTCATAAATCAGGAGATTGGTATATGAAGCTTCAGGAAAAAGCTTCAGAATTATCATCACTTGGTTTCACTGTAATATGGTTACCTCCACCTACTGATTCTGTTTCACCTGAAGGCTATATGCCTAGGGATTTGTACAACTTAAACTCCAGGTATGGTCTAATATATGCCATTAAGTACATGCCTTCACATAGGTACTCTAATTGGAATATTTCCCCCTTATCTGAACTTGAAATCAATTCACTGATAAAGCTAGAATGCAATGCAGAATAATGTTATGGACTATAGAATCTTTCCCCATCTACCTTGGAAATCAGCATATCATATATACTGCTGTTGTTACTATTAGAGTCATCCATTCTTTCCCCTGGTGGTGATTGTTGCAATAATGATGGCAATGTCAATCTTTATTAGGTATGGGAACATGGATCAATTGAAGATTCTTGTGAAGAAACTGCATAAAGTTGGTATAAGTGTCCTTGGAGATGTTGTCTTAAATCATCGATGTGCACAATATCAGAATCAAAATGGTGTCTGGAACATTTTCGGTGGCCGCTTAAATTGGGATGACCATGCAGTTGTTGCTGATGATCCACACTTCCAGGTGTCGTATCCTTTCACTTGATTTCCGTCCTTAAATTTTAATTTCATGAATATTTTTGTGAAGTACTTGGATGAGAAATCATAATATATGTTTCTTCAAATTACAGTCAAAATATCCCAGACCTAGCTTAAAGAGAAGTAGAAAAAGAAACAGAAAAAAAAAGGAAGTGGTCCTAATGACCTGTTTTATGCACTTTCTTAAATAAACATACTGTTTCTATGATTGTTTCTTCACTTGCATTGTCAATCTAATACATAATCACTCATTCAATTTTTCTTTTGTTTGTATGACCACACGTTATTTTACTAAGGCTCTAGAGTTTTGTTTTCTGCATTGGAGTTGTAGGCATCTCAAAACTTTGAATTGGCTACTATATAGATAGTTCTATTGGATGACAATATCAGTTCGTGTCCTTTTTAGTGTTTGTTCCCTAAAGAGGTTGACTGAATGATACTATTAACCAGTTAGTTTGTTATTGACCTACTAAGGAAATGCATGTTAGTTTGGAAAAGTTGCGGTATGTAGAATACTCATATTATTCATAAACCATGTTTTGGTAAACCTTATTTCTTTTGCCATTTTCATAAAGTGAGCTAATAAGCCTTGGGTGTGTTGCAACACACAAGTCTTATCTCTGATACTTTGATAACTCCCAGGGGAGGGGAAATAAGAGCAGTGGAGATAATTTCCATGCAGCTCCAAACATTGATCACTCTCAAGAATTTGTGAGGAAGGACATCAAGGAATGGCTATGCTGGTTGCGGTTAGTCATTAGTTTGAATTTCTACTGCTTTTTCTTCAATTCTCATGGCATGTGTAGATAGTAAGGAGAACAAATGCTCAATTTTCTAGGATGTTTGATGGATGGTACTTAGTTGAGTCCTAAATATATATTTCTCATTTAGTTGTACATTCCCAGCCTAATAATTAATTCACTTTATTTTAGCAATGTCTGGTGAAGTCTGTCCTGAAATCTACTACATTATACGAACATGTAAAAAGATATTTCCTTGCATCTTCTTATGGATATATTCTTTGCTAACTGATAGTGAAATACATAGAATATGTCTGATTTAATGAGTTGTTGCACAATGTGATTATATTGACTGATACTTGCACATACAGAGAAGAAATTGGTTATGATGGATGGAGACTTGATTTCGTGCGGGGATTTTGGGGCGGGTATGTCAAGGACTACTTGGAAGCAAGTGAGCCTTACTTCGCTGTGGGCGAGTTCTGGGATTCCCTTAGTTACACTTATGGACAAATGGATCATGACCAAGACGCACATAGACAGAGAATCGTTGATTGGATTAATGCTACTAATGGATTTGCGGGTGCATTTGATGTCACAACAAAAGGAATTCTACATTCTGTAAGCATATGATTTTTTCTATGTCTAAATAAAGTTAGTTAATGTGGTATATCATTATATTTACCTACTTCGGTCAATAGGTCTACGTGTGAGCATTTGTCTCTCTTTTTATTGGTTGTGTAGGCACTTGAAAGATGTGAATATTGGCGATTATCAGACAAGCAAGGAAGACCACCAGGGGTGGTGGGATGGTGGCCATCTAGGGCTGTTACCTTTATTGAAAATCATGATACTGGTTCCACTCAGGTTGGACCTCTTTATATTTTGCTTCCATTATCTTTGTCTTCATGCATATTTAGATCTTTAAAATTTCTGAGCCGTTTTATTTGTGAAAACTAACTCTGAATCATTATGTTTAACTCTGAACCATTATGTTCAGACACTATATTTACTTCTCCTGATTCACTCCTCTGTTTTGAAGGGTCATTGGAGATTCCCAGGAGGTAAAGAAATGCAAGGTTATGCCTATATCTTAACTCACCCCGGGACACCATCAGTGTTCTATGATCACATTTTCTCTGGATACCAACCTGAAATTTCGAAACTCATCTCCGTCCGACAGCGAAATAAGATCAATTGTCGAAGCACAGTAAGTTCTTGAAATTTGTTCTTGGCTGTAACTTTTTGAGGTTTCACATTGGCATGCACAAAAATGAATATGGTAAACAGATAATATATTAGTCCGGAACTTTTGAATACAATCTAAACATCCTCTGGAATGTTTATCAGTAAAATTTAAATACATGAATCCGGTTTCCATATACAGTGCAATACAAAGTCATGACCACCTAATTGTTCTTGCATTTTGGCTTTGGTTTAGGTTAAAATAGTCAAGGCAGAGAGAGATGTTTATGCTGCAATGATTGATGAAAGGGTAGCAATGAAGATAGGACCCGGTCACTACGAACCCCCAAACAATGGACAAAACTGGTCTTTAGCCACCGAGGGCGGAGATTACAAGGTCTGGCAAATATCATGAATATAGTTGGCATCATTGTCTGAAGATCATGTATATCTCTATGAATGATATCAATAAAGTCCTGCAATGGGAAAGCTCCTACCATTGGCTTTCATTCAAGGGATCTTCGACTTAGTTATAGGGATGATTTATTTTTCGGTAAATGAGAAAATGAAGTGTGAGATTGGATACTCATCCAAGTTTTGGTTCAAGAATTGGGGTTCAAGCCTCACACATGCTGTGTATCCTTCTCAACTGTATGTATATTTCACGGCCTTGTACAAAGAAGCATCCTATTTGACGTACACTGATTTTATACAGTCTATGATTTTTATGAATAAATTGTATTGGCAGAACATACAGAGTAGCTTAGATTACTCTCAATTTGTATATAATTTATAAGGCAATTATAAAATTTGCAGATATAGAAAATTTCATTAATGGTAACTTTCTTCTTTTTATTTGAAATATCATATCTGAAATGATGATTCATATGCCAAAATAATTTTCATAAAATGCATATTCTGTTGCCTGATCAATCTCCAGCTTTCATTCCAAGAAAAAGAGGTAATTAAAGATTTTTTACTAAAAAAAGTCAACTAATTGCTTTAAAAAGAGGTGATGTGCAGAGCAAAATCAGCAGCAGTTTCTTCTCACACTGAAAAAATGTATAAATTCAGCAAACAAAAGTACTGTTTCCTGTATTTCTTGATTTGTTGGTGCCTAAGTGAAGCTGCAGAAGATGAGAGGCGGGTAAGAAATTCTCATATTTTCTGGTATATCTTTTTTTCCAAAAAATAGAAAATAAATCATTATTGTGATGTATATGAAAACTTTAAATCATTCTGACAGGAATACATTGTCTACATGGGAGCCATTCCTGAAGGAGATCATTCATCTCTGTACAGTAACAAGCTTCAGGAACCGCACCTTCAATTGTTTCAAGAAGTAGTTGATGACAGGTGATAATCATTTGATAAATACTACTTCTGTATCGATCTTACAGGACGGTGAAAACATATGATTTGCGACTTTTTTTCTTACGAACGTGTTTGTTAGAAGTTACAAGAGAAGTTTCAATGCTTTTGGTGCTTATCTCACAAAGCAAGAACAACAAAAAGTTAGCCAGTGAGTTCATCAAACTCCCTCATTTATTCACCATTTGGATTAGTTAGCTTCTACATGCAGGCTATGGTGAGGTGGTATCAGTTTTTCCAAGCATAACTCTCCGGCCTCAGACAACAAAATCATGGGACTTTATCAGTCTACGCGAAAATGTTTATGAAAATGTTCATAATAGGTGTTCTTGATTCTGCTATATGGCCAGCATCCGAGAGTTTTAGTGATAAAGATTTCGGCCCTATTCCAAAGAAATGGAAAGGGGTTTGTCATGGTGGCAAGAATTTCACTTGCAACAAGTAAAATCTCCTCCTTGTAATTTTCATTGCGTTTCGACCAAGCAGATATGGCTGCACAATAATGGCTACCTATAAACTATGATGCATCTGTTTGTTTGACAGAAAGTTAACCGGGGCTCGTTTCTACCCCTCCAGTGACCCTTCTGCAGATTCTGCCATTGACACTCAGGGTCACGAGCAGGGGAAATCAATTAATTCCTTCAAGATTAATGGAACAGAATTCCCTCTAGTGTCTGGAAAAGATGTCACAAGAAAATGTGATGAACAGTCAGCTAGGTAAATGATCTGTTTTCCTTATTCCTTATAATTTTAAGAACTAGACAAACAGCCAGTTTTTTGTGGCAGGTATTGTTATCCAGGGTGTCTAGATAATAGCCTTGTTCGTGGCAAGATTGTTATATATGAGAGCACCAAGGGTATAAAGGAAGCTGCTCTGGCAGGTGCCATTGGAACAATTGCAAAATCAGGGACAATAACCGATGTCTCCTTTGTTGTCCCTATGCCTGCATCTGTACTTATTACCAGTGATCTGAAATTAGTCCAAGATTACGCCAACTCTACCAAGTTAGATCCATCCACTTCCCAGTTTTTCACTTACTTACAAACATGTTTACTTACGTCATTGCTTACTTGTAGAGAGGCCAAAGCATTTATATCCACCAGTGAATACATCAAGAACAATGATGCTCCTTTAGTAGCTTCTTTTTCTTCAAGAGGGCCAAAAAAAAACATTCCAGATATACCTAAAGGTAAATTCTTGATAGTTAGCCATCATTAAAATTCTCAGCTTTGATCTTCAATCGTGATGTTTAATATGCAGCCAGATGTAACAGCACCTGTAGTGGAAATCCCAGCTGCATATTCACCAATGGCTGCTATTTCAGATTACCCCTTCGCAAAAGATCTGTCAACTACAATGTCTTGTCTGGTACATCTATGTCTTGCCGTCACGCTGCTGGGGCCTCTGCGTTTGTGAAATTAGCTCATCCTGATTGGTCACCTTCAGCCATCAAATCTGCTCTTATGACAACTGGTAATCATCATCATATCTTTGCTCATAAAACATGAACTTCTCTTCCTGTTTTTAATTTATTTTTTCTTTTCAGCTTGGAGTATGGATCCTAGAAAACATAAAGATGCAGAGTTTTCGTATGGAGCAGGGCATATAAGCCCTGTAAACGCGACAAATCCTGGACTAGTGTACGAAACCAGCAGCGAAGATTACATTAAAATGCTTTGCAACATGGGATACTCATCAGGGAGTGTTAAAAGGTTGTTCAGAAACAGAAGCATTGATTGCTCAAAGTTGAAGCAAGTTGAGGAGACAAGCAAGGATTTGAACTACCCTTCAATGGCATTCAAAGTGAGGAAATCACCCATATTAGCTAGCTTTTCAAGAACAGTTACCAATGTTGGTTTTGAGAATTCAATTTACATAGCTAGAATCAGCAAACCTTCTGGCATGAATATCACAGTGGAGCCTCAAACCCTTGCTTTCAAACATCTGAATGAGAAAAAGTCATTCATTGTAACTGTTAAAGGGCATCATGTGAGAAGATCAATGATTTCTGCTTCACTGGTTTGGTCTGATGGTGTACATTTTGTTCGAAGTCCTATTGTTGTGTATTAGGACATGCCTTCTTGTTGGAAATTTATGGGGATTGAAAAATGTCACAGTTAATCAGCGTTGGAATCATACACTTTTGAGGGTGATAAATGAGTTGTTTGTCTTCAATGTTACTGTTTTATTTCTGCTTTGTTGAAATAAGTATGAAAAACTCAATTGTGGTATGTGATACGGTGAAAAAACTATAATGATATTGCACCATAACTTCTAATATAAATAATTACTGTTGTTAATTCAGTTTTTTAATATATTATTTTAAACCTTAGTATATAAAAGAGAAAGGGTGTGTATACACAGCCCAATTATTAAACATACTACTTTAAAATAATTTTTAATATTACCAAATTTCTAAACACAGCTTCAACTTTACCATGCTATTCTTTTTAGTTATGTAACATAAAATTAAATAAATAGTAATAATAAGCATATTTATGTTTTTTAATATATTTATTTTTAATTTATTAAATGAGTTGTATTTAGTAATGGGTGAGGACTCGATGTGTATTGTGTAAAGTTGGTAAAATGATCGACCCAACATAATTAGTCATGTGAAAGAATCGAGTCGTATCGGATTCATCCATCCATTGTTCAGACCTGAAAACCTATAGTTTAGCCAAACTCTATCTTGATCAGTGTGTCAAACTGGCTCAAATCTTTTTTTTTATCGTATATTCACATACGATATTTCATAACAAATAATTCATTAGTTTAAAGTTTATGTAAAATTCAAAAAATGTAAAACGAATAATTTAGGGTTATGGAGATTGGGTTCATTATTGTGTATAATTAATTAATTATATTTATTAGAGTAAAATGAACCCTTTCATTATTGACTGCATTTGTTCCATCATTCACTAACTCCAGGCCAAGGACCAATTTGACAATTTATAATATTTCAAGAAATAGCCTAAATTCGACTCAAAAAAAAAAAAAGAAATAGCCTAAATAAAAAGAATAAAAAATTCATGAACCATCGGACTGACCTGAGCCTGACAGACCAATTTGGTCTGTCAGATCATTTGGATCGGACCAAAAAAAATTGACATTTTTGAACCACTCTTTTTAGAGCCCAATTCAATCTTATTTTCGGGTTGATCAGTCTTGCCCTTCGGATCTGACCCATTTTACCGGCTGTCCACAGCCCACTTAAACATAAATAGTCTAGAATTCTTGATAAAAATAATTGTTAATTAAAAAGATATATAAAATGGGTACAAGTAGTAGTCACGAAGTTTCTAGCGGGGGTTCTGGAACCTCCATCCCGTTCGTCAGGACACATATCGAATTCTAATTTCCCCAAATTTGAAAAACCCTAATTCCTTCGATCTCTTTATCATCGTCTTCTTCTCCTCAAAATTCCCCACTGCGTAATACAGGAAAAATCATGTTGTTATCTCCAGGCCACTCGCCTCGCCACCTCTCAACTCCTTCACCTGCTCCATCCGTTTCGTCCGATCCTAACCCTAACCCTAATTCCGCCGTTGTTTCTGCTTCAACTTCCGATTTCGCCACCCGAAAGCGCCGCCGTGATTCCACTGTTCTAGACGAAGACGCATACGTCGCCGCCATCGAGAAAATCATCGAACGAGATTTCTTTCCCGACATCCCCAAGCTGCGCGATCGCCTCGATTGGCTGCAGGCTGTTCGCTCCCGTGACCCTGTGCTGATCCGTGACGCTCAGCTCAAGATCCTCGAGCGCCGCCGCCAACGGAAAGGCCGAGACGCCGCGTCAGATGCTTCGCTCCGCCCTAACACGGTAACCCCAGGCTCTTCTTTTTTACGAAACAGTTCGATTACCCCATCTTTATATAATGAGCATAAGGAGAATCTTGTAAGTGATGACATTGACGGCGGTGGTGATGGGGGAGAAGAGCAAGTGGATGTTTCTTTGTCCCTCGATGAGTTTTTTAGGAAGTACACGAGTGAGGATAACGAGAGCTTCTCTAGAATCATGGAGAAAGTGAATAGAAAGAGGAAGGAAAAGTATAGTTATTTGTTAGAATGTGGTGCAACCGAGGGGAATGCTGGGAACAATTTGATCGAGGATGGGAATAAACGAGAGAAAAGTGATACTGATGGCTATGGGACATCTGGTCAGCCTGTGAGTACGTTGGAAGGGTGGAAATACACGCCCAAGAACTTATTGATGTATCATCCAGCTGATAGAGGAGAGGTGCCCTTGACTGAAGAGGAGAGAGCTTTGAGGCTAAAAGCGATGACAAAGGAGATTAGCCGATCAAATACAAGATTTCATGGAAAAGCAATGGATGCTGATGAATCGAAGGATGATGATGATGTTGTTGTGCTTTACACACCTGTTGCCGGGGGTACTCCAGTTGTGATATCCAGTAGAGATAGTGATAAGTTGAAGAGATATGATTTGGAAGATTTGAGGAAGACCCCAAATAGATATTATGTGGAGACTGAGAAAAAGGCAGACAATGGATATAGTTTTGTGAAAACACCATCCCCTGCTCCAGGGGTTGATGAGTCACCATTTATAACCTGGGGCGAAATCGAGGGTACACCGTTAAGGTTGGAGTCTGAGGACACACCAATTGACATCGGTGGTAGTGGGGATGGCCCACATTTCAAAATCCCAATGCCACCTTCTAGGGATCTAAAGGCACATTCTATGTCCAGAGAGGCTGCAAGGAAGATCAGGGAGAGGTCGAAGATGTTTGAGAAACCACCATTGCCTTCACCAGTTAGAGGTGGAAGTGCAAGCCCAAGTGCACGGCTACTTTCATCTGCTGCTCAGAAGTTTATGAGAAATGCTATTGCCAGGTCCTCGCGCTCTATTGATGAATCTCTAAGAGCGAGTTATCGCAGTGGAAGCCCTGGACTGAGTACTCCTAAAAGTGGCAGGAGTGTGTCTAGGTTGGGAAGAGACAACATTGTAGATTCCAGATCACCTTCTATAAGAGAAGGCTCCACTCCACCTTGGTAATTTGGTCTCTATATATACTGATCTTGAATATTGTACTGTTATCAGAACCAGTCTTCTGACTGTTGTTAGTAGTTGTCTATCCATATCATGGGGAGTTTATAAAGTTAATGTGGTATTGATGTTTTCTCAACTTTCGATATTTATTACTGGGTTTTATGGTACTTATTTTTTTTTTCTTTTTCCCTCCATGCGTTTGTGAAACCAATGCATTGGATTCAAGGGATTATAAAAAAGCCTATAGGCTTGTAATTTATTATGGTTCATTGATTTTCTTTCCGTGATACCGTTTGATAATTTGTTGTTATCAATATCGTTAATTAATACATGACATGTTTTTTGACAGTTCACAATCACTATAACTAACATCTTGTTAAAGTTCTTATGTATTCATTTATGAATTTACTAAAATTGACATCTAAAATACCTAATACAGATGAGACCCAAAAACTGAATGCCAAGAATTTTAGGACATGGCTCTACTGTAATACGCAGAAATGAAAGAAGAATTTGTTGGCAGATGTGTAGTGTCACATTGTTTCCTTAAATAGAGGCATGCATGAATAAGCCATGTTGTTATAAACTAAGTGTCGTAAATAGGCTGATTTATCATAACCTCTACTTATAAATGGTTCTCCATTCTTTCCGCATGTTATTGGCATCTCTTCACAACTCCTCAAGGCAGCATATATATTTATATTTCTTGCATTCTCAACATTTCCACTTTCTTTAAACCTTTTTATACATATATTTTTTTCTTTACAGTTAAGGAAATTAATGGAATCACTTGTACAATTTTTCCAGTGATTCCTTTTTCCTTGACCGAAAAAATATTTAAAAAAAAAAAAAGTTCCAATGGCTTGGAGTAATCCCAAGATGTCGATTCTCCTCCTCATCTGTACAATTGCATTAGTAGCAAATTCGGATGCCGGAATAGCCAAGTATGATTTGTATCTACGAAAAAAGGCAAAGGAATCGTATGAGAAATCCTTGGAGGCTTACGATCCCAACCCTGAGCAAATTGCTGATGATTTGAACGAACAAGTTGGCGAGTAATACATCGTTAATTTACATACATTCACACGTCAATCCAATCTCTTAAATTGCAACAAAACATGCATACTTTCTGTCCTTTTCTTTTTCTTTTTACCCAAAATTGTGACATGATGTTAAATTTTCAAAAACATGATTCTTTCTAACATTTCGCTCTAAAATTATTATTCATAGAACTAAGCTCTCTCTCTTGATTGAGTTTGTAGCATCTAACGTAGAAGATGTATGTATAGGATCTTGATGGGTCAAAATATAACAAGGAGGCAACTCAAGCAAAATAGCTGCAAGGCTACAAACCCCATCGACAGGTGCTGGCGTTGCGACCCCTACTGGGCTAGTAACCGAAAAAAGCTGGCCGAATGTGCCGGTGGTTTCGGCCACCGGGCCACCGGGGGCAAGAACGGAGGATACTACATCGTCACTGATCCGTCCGACAACGACATGGTCAATCCCAAGAAGGGAACCCTTCGCCACGCTGTCATCCAATCGGAACCATTGTGGATCATCTTCTCCCACTCCATGATCATCAGGCTAAAACAAGAACTGATCTTTACAAGCAACAAGACCATTGATGGTCGAGGAGTCCATGTCCACATCGCCTATGGGGCCGGGCTCACCCTCCAGTTTGTCCAGAATGTAATAATCCATAACATATGGATCCACAACATTGTTCCAGCCAGTGGCGGAATAATCAGGGACTCAATGGAGCATGTTGGCTTTCGAACGCCGAGTGATGGAGACGCCATCTCTGTCTTTGGCTCAAACAACATATGGATTGACCATGTTTCTCTGTCTAGATGTGCTGATGGCCTCATTGATGCCATTCAGGGTTCCACTGCTATTACCATCTCCAACTGCAAGTTCAACCATCATGATCATGTAAGTGGAAAATTTGAATGAGAAAACAAGATTGAGATTGATTAATAGAGGGTTACTTACATTGGTTTGGTGGATCAGGTGATGCTTCTTGGTGCACATGATAATACTGCGGAGGATAAACTCATGCAAGTTACAATAGCGTTTAACCGATTTGGACGTGGTTTGGTCCAAAGGATGCCAAGGTGTAGATCAGGGTTCTTCCATATTCTTAACAATTATTATTCCAGGTGGGAAATGTATGCTATTGGTGGTAGTGCTAATCCCACTATAATCAGCCAGGGTAATCAATTCAAGGCTTCAAATAACAGAAACACGAAGCAGGTAAATATAAAACAGTTGTGCATGTGTGTGTGTATGCGTCATATATGCTTTCATACATATACAGTTTCTGATAAGATATGTTTGAAAATTTAGGTGACAAAGAGGGAACGCAGTGCAGAGAGCGAGTGGGCCAATTGGCAATGGCGGTCTGAGGGTGACAGGTTCATAAACGGAGCCTATTTCACTGAGTCAGGGCCAAAAATCAAACACACAATAAGTCCATTGAAATTGAAGAACATGATTAAGTTCAAACCTGGTTCATATGCAGGCAGACTTACACGCTATTCCGGTGCACTCAATTGCCGTGCAGGCACAATTTGCTAATTGATTCTTGATGAGGAGAGAACTTCGTATGAAGTTGTAGGAGTGTTGTTCATCTACATCTATTTTAACTAGATGTTTATCAATATAATGGAATTTATAGTATTTTTTGAACACTACCAGTCACTCTTGGCACACACATTCGTTCTTTGGGTAAGGAGAGTTTATTATAAACCCAAAAAGGAGATACAAATTAGATAGTAACGGATAGTCAATACTGATATTCTACTAATTATTATAACAAATCAAATCGGATCAACCTACAAAACATAAGTTTCTTGGCAAACAACCTCAGAGCAAATAATCTGGTTGAATAAAAAATGAGAGGCGTCAAGTGTTTAACACATATTCTAAGAAGTTAACTCATTGAGTCACAGATTGCTTATAACGTGTACAAGCAAAATGTAAAGAGAAAAATAACCTCTAATAAATCAAGATTTTCCTCAAGATGAATGCTGGGCAACAGGTCCTGTATTTGTTGTTCTGTGTGGACAAGTCCTTATGTTGTGCCCTTTTTCTTGGCATAGACGGCAACTATACTGCCTTTTCGAGATAGCTTCTTCTTCACTCATAGCAACAGCTGATTCTTCTTTAACCACTTGTGGACATGTTTTCCTATTGTGCCCACTTTGACCACATACCTTGCAGTGGTGATTCCTATGAACCATGATCTTTTTGTCATCTGATTTTGATTTCGGACATGTTCTTCGATTGTGTCCTTTTTCCCCACACAACCGGCATTTAAATCGTCTATCAATGACCTTGAGCTGAACTTCAGGGCAATAATTTCTCCTGTGACCCTCACCCCCACAATTTTGGCAGTAAAATTTTATACCTGCACGGAGCAGAAACAGATTAAAGATGCTTGAATGAAATCTTGAAACTTGTCTAATTAATACAAATATTGCACAGAAAAAGAACAACACAAAAAAGGCCTTTCAATGGATTCTTACAAACAAATCAAAGAAGGCAGATAAAATGAGTAATCAAGAGAAGGGTAAAGATGGAAAAAAAAAAAAAAGTAAAACCGACCTCTCATTGAAATGCTTCTCTTGCGGCGATTTTCAGGATCAGAAAAGTAGCTTTTCATAGCTTCAGAAGCACGCTTTCTAGCAGTAGCAGTCCCCTTTGTTTTCTGCTAGGTAAGCATGTTTAGCATTTTACAATGAGAATGTCAGATAGAACAAAAGAACTGATGCGTCTAACTCACACGACCTCAGTTAGTTAGCATGCAGGTTAATTCACAAGATTTCTGCATCTAGCTTTTGTGAGGGGAAAGAAGAAGAGAATGATGCAACAGCATATATAAATCAAAAGTACTATAAACCTTAATGGCAGCCACTCTTTGTGCATGGAGCAGAGGATCTCTGTGGATTATCTTCATCCTCTTACTAAATATTCCAGTTCTTGCATTGAGGCTCTGCAAACATCCAACTAAACAAAGAAGAATTAATTCATGATCTGTCCAATATATTAGAAACAAAGAATCTGCATGGACGGATTTTAAAATATATGGAATATAAAGTTAGAATGATATGGACATTGTCAGAGAGAAAGCAATCGATACTTTTACCTTAAGTAATACTACCTCCGTCCCACCTTATTTTGCCTACTTTCCATTTTTGCTTGTCCCAACTTATTTTGCCAGCCCAAAAATGGCAAAAAAAAAGCACTAAAAAAACATAAACTTAAACATTCAATCATCAGTCAACTGTATTTTCTTAGGATCCGTGCCGGTCAAAGTAGGCAAAATAAGCCGGGACGGAGGGAGTAACTAATAACTAGCTATTGAATGTGTGAAAAGTAAGAGGATGTGAGAGAAATTCTAAAAGAACCACATGCTACCAGTGGCATTTTTAGTTATTCTCAAAGAAAGAGAAATTCTACTTTCATAGTTTTCAATATTTCTGGTGGATAAAGAAAGTTGAAATATAACTGAAAAAATAGATACTATAGCACGTGCGATGTGAGAGATAGTAAGACCTACAAAGACAAGGAAAGGAGATGGAGAAATTCAGTAAATCAAACAGAGGAAACTTCTAAAACAGAGATTGACTAACTTTCAATGATCTGCTGATCTTCAAATTAACTTCAGGAGCAGAGGATTGGTAGATACGCTTAGTTTTTCTCCTCACGTCCAGCTTTATATCCAAGTTGTCCACCTCATCATCTTCCTTAACTTTTAGGGGAGAACTGGAATACATTCACATTTATGATATTCAAATATTTATACAAGTAAAAGTACGACATTATGGTATCATAGAAACTATGAATTATAATACACATCATAAGTTTCTCATGAACATAAGTCTGATCAAGTATCTATTCATAAGAATTATAGGCGCAGGGGAAGGTAATCAATGTGGATATGCAAGCAATTCTGTATATAGGATATTTACACTGAGCGGGCTTTCTCCCACGGTCGTTCATCAATTGACTCCTCCCAGATAACACAATCTCCAAGGCACTGATTGCAGGTCACTGTACCCTATTACACATTGAGAGCACATAACAAGGATAACATTTTCAAAATTAGGTCAGTAGAGCAATGATATGCTCAAACATATTAGTGAAAGGAAGTTGCTTAGTTTCTTCAATCACAAAAGTAAATATTGGATAATAATTACCTTTCCACTACATAGTGAACAATCTGACTGGGGTCTTTCTATTCCACACTCTGTACATGGGGTATAACCTCTTCCCCTGCAACTTGGGCAAGGCAGTTCTCGAATATACTGGCCATTTGGACCAAACCATGACCTAGGTTTGGATGCAGCAGAAGCAAGCTTCCTAAAATAATAACCAAGAATTAGCATCAGCAATTATTGTTAGAATCAAATTGTTCAAGAAAACTATTCCATCCCTTCGTAAGTTTAAAGAAAAACGTTCAGTGCTTCAATCACATTGGGTACAAGTCCTTTCTACTAAAAGCCTCTATAATATTGTACATCAGAAAAGACTATTAGCCATATCCAAATTAGGGTATAGACTTCATTTGAAAATAAAATGTTTCGGGGTGCATTACTTTTTAATCTTGATCACCAATCTGGTTCATCTCATTCATTTCCCCAAGCACAATTGTCATTATACAGAATATATACAGTATTTTCACCGATTTGCAACTACATATTCTCCAGAAGACCATACCAATATTTCCTCAGTGACAGTTTACCTTGCAGCAAAAGAAGAATTTTCCTATACAACTTTCAAGAGGCAAACAAATTCAGAGATTTCATTGTCTCATTCACGGAAAACCAAATAAGTAAACCTCAAAAGTCATAACAATGCCAAAACCAAAGAAAAAAAGACAAATAAAAGAGTTTGCAAATACCTTGGCTGTAAATCATCAGACAATCCAAATAGCTCCTCAGAAGGATCATACCCTAGCTGCAACAACATAGCATCCAATATCAATATATCAAAAACGAATGAAAAAAAGAAACACTAACAAGCAAGAATGCAACTTCTTAGTTTTCTTGAAAAGCCACCATTTTTAACTCTCGATACTGTCTAGTTCACAGCCTACCCACGTAAGTTAACAGAAAATGTGATCTTTACATATCAGCCTCGTCGTGTGAAGAAAAAGAAACTCACTTGTGGGCGTTTAGAAGATGCAGAATTATCATCAGTGGTGGAAGAAGAGGAGATGGGTGAAGGAAGAAAGCTGAATTTTGTCTTGGAATAATGTGGTAATATTAAAAGGCGGAGCTTATTCTGGGTTAGCCTGAATTGAGGAACAATGACCCGCAATGACGAAGAGCAGGCTGAGTACATTCTAATTTCCTATTCACAACATAGATAAACACGAAAGAGGGAAAGAAGATAACATGGACGCCATGGATATATATATGAGGAAGGAGAGAGATGTTGAATGGGTGGCCAGTGTTTGAAGCTGAAAGTCGGACCTGTTTTTCTCTTCTTTTCGGATTATGAAATGTTTTTCTTAGACTTTCTTTGGAAAAATTCGTACTTTATTATTTCTCTCTCTCTTTTTTTTTTTTTTTTTTTTTATATTATATATATATTTTTATTTTGAGTTTTAATATTATATAATATGTGCGCTTACTTATTGGATTCTTGAATTTTTTTTTTCATCCCCTTCAAGATGCTTTTGAGCTATTGGGATTTTTTTTTTTACTTTAGAAAACTTGTTCATACGGTTGAATAAAATCGTAAATAAGATTGAACATTTAATTATAAAGTTAATATCAATATATGTTTTATTAATCAAGTCAAAAATAAAATTAAATAAATTAAACATTATCATCATTCTATCTACTATCATGTTTACTTGTTTAAAGGTATTTATATGTTAAAATGATATTTTGACTGAAAAGTTTTAGAAAACAAAAATTAATCTATCTGAAAATGGATAATTTCAACATTCGATGTCATATTTCAAAAAAAGTTCTGATAAATTTGTATATGGTTATTACACAAACAAAATTTTTTATTTCACTTTAATATTTCAAAATAATTATTATCTATTAAAAAATATAATATCATTAATTATTAAAACATATGATGAATTTTAAAAATAATATAAGATGAAACAACAAATTAAAATAGAATTAAAATAGAGAATCCTAGGTACATATAACAAGCAATTGCACAGATGTTCAACTTTTGGAACAGTGTCATCACTCTCCCTTCCCCAAAACCCTCTGATAAACCCTATAACATTCTCAGGTCTTCGAAAGGTAAAGAAGATAAGACAATGGTAAATCTCAGTCTATGCCCAAACCCAGCAGGTGGAGCGCTTTCATTCCAAAACTCCCACAAATTATCTTCCTATAATTCTTCAATACCCACCTCTATTTTTCTTTCCAAAACAAAAAATTCTACTTTTCTCACCACCCCACATGGAAATCACTCTAAAAGTGCACGCTTTAGTGTAAAAAATCAGTATTTGACACCTCAAGAACAAAATAATCAGCAACAGAGGTTTACTACTCATGACACCTCTTTTCCCTCACAGCCTGGTAAGTTAAAGGTTGATTTTCTTTTAACCCTATTTGTGTTAATTTCTGTCTAGATTGATTTTTCCTGTATAGTTTGTTTTTCTTGTTTTATGCGTGCAATGGATTTCCCCTTCATTTGATCTTCATTCGTATGTAAATAGGGCAATTTCCACCAAGGATTTTCGTGGGGTATACTATATATAAAGGCAAGGCTGCTCTTACGGTGGAGCCGCGGTCTCCCGAGTTTGCTCCCTTAGATGTATGTTCTTTGGACAATCTGTTTCTGTTGATCTTGGAAAATGGAATTTTACAATTATAATTGTGTGTTTGGTTTATGAGCAGTCTGGGGCATTTAAGCTGTCAAAAGAGGGCTTCATTTTGCTACAGTTTGCTCCAGCGGCTTCTGTTCGTCAATATGATTGGGGTAGGAAACAGGTAAATTGTTGTTTTGATCTATTCATGGATTCCAATGCATACAGAAAGTTGTGTGCACATAAGTGTAAATGTGAGCGAGCGATTGGCAAGGTGTATATCTGTCTTAGTGTGCAGAGTGGACCCTTGAATTGATTAACATTGATGATACTGGATTAGTAGCATGGTGGAAAATCTGTGCTCAAGATGACCTAAATTTTGATAAGCAGCATGTTGAACCTTAATTTTTTTCCCTCTTTAATATTGTATTTGATTTTCATATCTCAGGTATTCTCGTTGTCGGTCACTGAAATTGGAAACTTAGTCAGCCTTGGGGCAAGAGATTCTTGTGAATTTTTTCATGATCCATTTAAAGGAAGGAGGTACTAAAATATCTCCTCGTAAACTTTGTAGCATATTGTTGTCAGTGGTAAATCAAGTGTTGCTGGGTTTCTATCTTTAATCAAAAGGTATCTTGGCTTGGCTGATAACTCATGCCAAAGAGTAGTGATTTTTCTTCTTTTGGTGTATTGATTCATAAACACAGAAGAAATAGCTTGATATGGTCTAGCTTCCCATTTCTTTGACAATTTGTTAAGTGTGTTAGAACACATTAATTATGCCTTTTTTCTGATTGATTAAGCGTTGTTCCAAGACTCCCAACTATGTGATTCTGAGTACTTCCCTTTAAACTATTTGAGAGAATCATAATAGTAGTCTGGTCATTTTCATTTGTAGTATTCTTTGATTCATTTGTTCTCAGTCGAGCATATGGAGTTTGTGTTTGTTTTGTTGTTCAATTTGTGTGATATTTTTAGTTTCCCTAACTATAGAAAACAGGTAACTATTTCTTCTTAAGTTGTCAATGAATTTTAAATCATGCAGTGATGAAGGCAAAGTGAGGAAAGTTTTGAAGGTGGAACCCTTGCCTGATGGTTCTGGGCACTTTTTCAACCTCAGTAATCCCTCATTGCTCCTGAGCTTTTGGTAATAGCTTTCTGATTAAAATGCATACTCAGCATCATTTGATGCTTGGATTACTGTCAGGTGTTCAAAACAAGCTCACTAATGTGGATGAGAGCATCTATATTCCCATCACAAGGGCAGAGTATACTGTTCTCGTATCATCTTTTAATGTAAGCTGCACCTCTATCAGTTTAGTAAAGTGAATGCAAAATTTTACCGCAATAATTGTCTTGTTGCTATTGATGGAAAAGAAGCTAATACAAAGCATAACTTTGAATTCTGCTAGATGACAGTCTTGCCAGTAAAAGTTCAGTTAATACATCTTTATAAAGGACTTGCGATGGATTTGAAATTCTTTATAGCAAATCCACCAACGTTGTTTGGATGCAAGGATTTGTCTACAGTTTTGACTCACATTTTAGGTTTTTTTTTTTTTTTTGGTGGATTTGACATACCCTCTCATTTTAAATTCTCAATTGAAACACCACTTTGAGAGTTCTAATCACTTTGAGAACCATGTATTCTTCATCATCAACTCAGGCTGAGAATAAACATCTTGTTGGAAACTGCATCTGGGAACTATACAAATCACCAAGTGGTTCAGATACTGCTATACAAATTGCATATTCTTGTGATCTTTATTCGTATGAACTTGAACTGGATTTTGTGCAGTCATTGTTTATGTTCTGTCCAGGTCTGACTATGGGGCTATATGGACGTGTTATGAGTAGAGTTCTGTCAAATAGTTCAACATAGTTTGTGTTGCACCCGCAATATTTATTGACTTTAAGAATTTCCACAATCCAATCAATTTTCTCATACTCGTCTGCAGTTCATTCTACCATACCTAATAGGTTGGCATACCTTTGCAAGCTCAATAAAGCCTGAAGATGCAAATCGTCTAAACAGCGCCAATCCTAGATCTGGTCCGGACTTTGAATGGAGCAGATAGTGTAAAGCTTTGGAGATTTCTAGGTTAGCAAGGAATGTTTTCTCCTTAATGGTTTCTCATGTGTATCTCCCTATTTCTTTGCATGGTATTTCTGCTCTCTATATTCCGATAATTACTCCATTTTTATTCAAAATTTACTGCTTCTATTTATTTCCTGGACAATAATACAATCAATAATGTTGTTGGTTGCAATATGAAGCTAGATATGAGTCAGTGCCCATCCTTCTCCTGACTGTCGCTTGTTTGTCATGAAAAGTTCAGTTTCTCCTTATCTATGTGGGGTTTCGAGAATAATAAATAGTTGTCCAAGGAGCAGGTTAGACTTCATCAAAAGTTTGTTAGAAATCGTCATTTAGGTTTACTTGTCCACCTAAGTAACAAGGTGACTAAATTAATTCAATCACACTGGGATTTCTTTTATAATTATGTTCATTGATTTTCTTGGAAGCACCATGACAGTGTGCACAACCAAGTTGGCACACATGCTTATTTATATGGGTTTTGCGTCTGGAATTGCTGTCTATGTTGCAATGATAAACAAACATGGTCACCAACAAACACAACGACTTGTTCGTCTTCATATTCTTTATCTGCTATTTCTGCCTTTATCTGATACATTCAAGCTCATCTAACTCCCAATGAGCTGTGAAATTCATGGTGTCTTATAGACAAGGAAACACTTAGTTCTATGATGCCTTTTATTACAAGACAAGTATTCATTTTTAATTTGTTTCTATGTAATAATATTTGACATGTTATTGCTTAATTAGCCTCTCTTTAATCTCCCCATTGACTTCTAGGAAAATAGCTGGTGGGATTAGTTTTCTCACATGTTATGCATGAATAGATAATCCACTAATTGAGTTATAAAAATAATAGACTGAAGTCATGAGATTTAAGTAGTTGATGATATACAAAACCAACCCAATCACAATCATCCAATCGTCCTTTAGGTTCCTAAACTACATTCTTGGGTCAAACCAATTCTTAAAAAATGCTTAGAGCAGCTCCCCAAAGTAGTCTATTCGTGGCACTTAAATCAGCATCCGTTGACCTATTTCAATTTATTAACAACTAGTTGCTTTTATCCACTAAAGAATCCCAGTAGATTCTACTAGCACGAAAGATTTATATTTTTAAATGCTGCTCTCCTTGGAAACAGCCTTGAGTATAATTATATTCAAATGCAAATAGGACGTACTCGTTGAAGCTATCATTTAAACATATTTCAACTTGCTTGGATGATGAGTTGTTGATCTTATTGACTTTGTGTGTATGTTAAAGACAAAAGATTTTTGTATGATAATGCTTAGGAAGTGCAGCAAGTTGGTGTTAAGTCAACGACTGGTTAAGTTTATCTGCATATTCACACAGCAGGTTCAGATCTCTAAAGGCTTATTTTAAACTGTATCTGAGAATTGTGCACATGTTTAAATGCAGGATCCTGAAAGCAGGGAGATAATTTGGAACCGGTGTCGCTTTTGCTAAACCGTGTCTTCAAAAAAAGCTCGTATGGTACGATAGTTTTGTGCATACAGCTGATTCGTGGATGGCGTTATGATAAAATTTTGCGTAAAATGTATGCTGTTTCTAGGTTTTTGTTTGCATGTTATAACCCTTTTATTTGGACTATATTTGTAAAATGTTCTTGAGATTATGATTGGCACAAGGTAAAGAGACTAGCTAAATTTTGATAAATTCCTTTGAATTTCGTCATTTAAATTACACACAATTAATATCATTAACTTTTAAGAGCTCCTCTATTTCATTTATCCAGTAGTAGGTGTCACGAAAACAAAATTAAAGATTTCAAAACACTAGATTGGAGGCTAATTAAACATGTCACTTGGACCTCTAATCGGACTAAAAACATAAATTTTAAGATTATATGAATAATGAATAGATAAAAGACAAATAATCTAGGAAAGCAAAGAGCGAACTAATAACAATAATAATAATTCTCCCCTAAATTTTAATATGTGGTTGCTAAGCTTGGTGATGCTGGTTGGGTTGCGTATTATTATTTTTTATTTGGGAAAATATATGTGAAAATGACTTCTTCACCAAAAAGATCTCAGATATATTTATATTTATTTTTATTAAAGCATAAAAGTCCCTCAAATGGGAATTAGTTAAGGTAACTAAAATGAGTTTAGAAAGTTGAGATGGTCAAGAATTGAAGGTGATGTAAGACTTAATAAAAATAAGGAGGCGGTTATCTACCCTTTGAATCATCGCAAGAGGGTTCAAACCAACACATGATCAAGATCATCATCATCATTATTTGGCATTGTAATTTAATTTTTTTTTTTTTTTAATTTTTATTTGGCATTGTATTTTAATTTAATTTTGTTTTGTTTATAATATGAGTATTTGTTTGTAGCCAAATAAATACCTATATATATATATATTTGAGGTGAATACTAGTGACTTAAACAATTATTATATTTTGTGTTTTGAGTTTCAGCAATTCAGAATAAATTATATTTTTCAAATCGATCGATTAAAGTTTATGTCTATACATATAAGACATACTTTGATAAAATAAAATATATAACTAAAGAGATAATGAGTCCTAAAAACTAATAAAAGTCATTGATTCTAGATAAGAATGAGTATAACATAGAAGTTTAGATGGGTAAGCTCAACTCCAGTCAACTTTTGGTCTATACAGATGATGTAAGATAGTATTATCTCATTACCAGTGTCATTTATGTACTATTTTTTTTCAGAAATATAAAAATCAGAAGGGAAGACCTTTGAAAATGAGATTGAAATACCTAAACCATTTATTAAAATCATGGGAGGTAGTTAATTAGTCTAGCATGTCTCTATCAACTTTTCATAAAACCTTACACATTTTATTAGGTTATTTTTAATATATTCTAAAAAAGAAATATTCATTCATCATTAATTATTAACTTAGGGTTAATTAAAAAAAAATCCTCAAAGGTTTGACCTTTTTTAAGAACCTTATTAATTATACATTAAAACCACAAATATCCCACTGAGCTTTGTATTTTTCTTATAAGATCCCCTCGATGGGACAAAATTGTAAAATAGAAGCAAATATCAAGATCAATGTAATTATAATTAATTGAATTTTTTTTTTGGATTCCTTAATAATTTCAAGAATAATTAATAATTGTCCGTATATATGGTTCAAACTCTAAGATATTAATTGAGTAATGAAGTGAAAAAAAAAAAACTTTTTTGGAAAGGCTATATATATAACCCCTGATATGGTCAAACATGCTTGAAGAAGGGCGGCGGCCATGGTACGCCACCGCAAGAATGTTCAAGCCGGTGGTGGCAGACGGTGGCCGGTGGTGGACCAACTCAGCTGAATTCTTGAGCCGTCATAATCATACTTTGTTAAGCTGACAAATAATATTAGTTTGGAGTGAATTAAGGAGAGAGTTGACTCTCTTGAAAGTTGACATTTTCGTTACGATGTCTATGTAACATGGAAAGATTATTAAGCTCTAAGCCTTCATTAGTTTAATTCTCATACTCCATATATATTTATTCTCAAAGTAAGTCTCTTGAAGCTGTCTATAAAAGGCATGCTATAGCAAATCAAACCTATTTCGAGACCAAAATTAAGTTGACCAACTAAATTCAGGGAGCTTTCATAGTTACAAACATGATTGTTAAGGACGAAAGGATCATTAAGTTTTCAGCTGATCAAGTTGAAGAAACCCTTATTACACAACCAAAGGTGGAGGTAATTGATTAAACCTTTTTTTAAATTTTTTTTTTTTGGTGGGTTTTTGTGAAGTGATCGATCCAAACCGATTTTTAGCTCTCAATGAAGCCAATAATTTTTTTTTTGTTTTTTAAGTTTTGAAAGCCTCGATCTTTAATAATTATAACTTTAAAAAAAACAATTGTTGCATAATAATATTAATATAATTAAGTTAATCAGAACTATGGGTTTATTATTTATATCTCTATATGAAACAAGAAATTTAAATAGCTCCCATATTATTTTATTAATTGAAGGTTAAATGATCGATACAGAAAGGTTAACTAACATAAAAAAAAAAAAATCTCAATTAAGTTAGTATTAATTACATATAATCGATAAACTTTAGCATTTTTTTTAATGAGTTAATTGTTACATAGGATTAGGAATGTGAACTAAGCTATACCATAACCATATCTGGAAACTACTAGATTGCAGGGAAGAAAGAGCAGCTACTAATGTTTGTCTAGGCTGAGCCTAGAAGAACTCCCACGAAAACCTTGAAAGCAACCAATAAGGAGCAGCCACGTGTACAAGAAACAAAAACTGAAAAACAAGAAAACGTGAGAACGTTTACACGAGTGAAAAACACGATATAAGCTAGTGAGAGAACATAAAATTACTAAGAAATACTGACATGATCCTTGTATAACATAGTATATTCTAGATTAAGATCAATTAAACTTTGTGCAATTATCCCTTATTAAGACAGCTAACGATTGGCTAATGGTATAGATCTGGTCAAACTCAGACATTTTGGTAGTTATTTGTCATTAAATGGCTCATATATCACCCACTAATCCAGCTGTTAATCTATACAGTTAATAAATATATAAGATCGAAATGATTGTGATTTTTTTTCCTTCCTTTTATTTTGCTTGATTTAATATTGTGGTTCAGACTATACGGATTAATAAAATAATGAATGGGATTAATTTTCTCAACTTAATTAGTTAGCAGTATGATAGTCTATTCTTAATAGTACTTTATTTTCACTATTTTTATTAATGCATGCCTTCCATAAATATGACATTGTTACCTTATCAGTGACTCTCATGAAATAAACCATGATATTTAAACATAATAGATCACCCAAAAATATTATAGATTAGACCTAGCAGCTGGTCTGCAATTTTATTATTTTTATTATTTATATAGCTACTTTCTGTTGTTAAAATTCATCATCAAATTTCAAATTTGAAGGTTTAGAGTGTGACACATTTGATATTTGGTGATGCAGGAGGATAATATGGAAACAGCAAAAGTGAAGATGGAAGAAGTTAGGGAAGAAAATGAAAGATTGAAATTGACATTGTCTCAAATGATGAAAGATTATCATTCTCTGAAAAGGCAATTCAATGGCAAAATCCAAGAAGACGATGATCATGATGAACAATTCAAAAAATTACAGACAAGCTTAGGTTCCATGGTTGCATCTGATGAATCTGAGTTGATTTCTCTGAGCCTAGGGAGATTTTCAGCTGATACAGTTAAGAAGACGAGTAAAAGTGAAAGCAAAAACCTAGAAATTTGTAAACTTGGTGATGGACTTGAACTTGGATTGGATTATAAAGCCACCGATCAAGTTTCCATGATTCTGAATCCTGGAAATAGCTCTGATGAATCTAAGGAAGACGAAACCAACGATGTCGGATCGTCTCGTAAAAATTCAAGAAGTGAAGATGATGAAATCTTGCAACACAACCCTGTGAAGAAACCTAGGGTTTCTGTCAGAGCTGTATGCAACACTCAAACGGTTAGTGATTAATACCATTGACTTTTTTCTTTGAATTAATTTGTATGAACTGTGTGATTTACATGAAGTTTTGTTGTTTAGATGCATGATGGATGTCAATGGCGAAAATACGGTCAGAAAATATCGAAAGGGAATCCATGTCCGCGGGCTTATTATCGTTGCACAGTTTCACCATTGTGTCCTGTCAGAAAACAGGTTCGTAATTTTCTCAAGTTTGTTTCAAGAATTGGAAAAAGAAAAATAAAAGATTTAATTTTGATATGATCCTATTTACTTGCAGGTTCAAAGATGTATGGAAGACATGAGAATTCTCATCACCACCTATGAAGGAACTCACAACCACCCTCTTCCAGCTTCTGCCACCAACATGGCTTCCACCACCTCCGCGGCCGCCGCCATGCTCAACTGCGGCTCCTCCGCATCGCCACAATACCACGGTGGCTCAGCCTCCACCTCTGCCGCCGCCAGCCCAAATCATTTCGGATATAACTACGCTTCACCAAACAACCTGATCACTTTCTCCTCATCACAATCACACCCCACTGTTATTCTAGATCTTACTGCACCAAGTCACAACAACAAATTCTCATCAACCTCTACACATTCATCTCTCAACTTCTCTTCATCCAACTTTTGCTATGATCTCAAGTATCCTGGAATAAACAATATATCGTCACCTTATTCTCAACCTTCATTGTATACTGCTCAGAAACAAGCTGCAAACGATCATAAAATCGCAGCAGCAACAAAGGCTATCACGAGTGATCCCAGCTTTCAATCAGCGTTGGCAGATGCAATCACATCATTTGTTGGGAGTACTGGTGTCCATGGAAGAAATTCAGGATTGAATTCTCATCTCAAATTTTCTCAACCATCCACAAGCTTTTTCTTGAAGAAATTTCCTCATTCTGTGAATTCACAACAGATCTTGACACATTTTGCTCCATTGTCTGCATCCAAGTCTCAGCCTATATCTTCGGCTGAAGAGAATGAAGAGATCAAATTATTATAAGGATTTGTATTTTACAATGGAGAGAATTGATCATACTGTAAATAAGTAATGGATTCATATACGTATTTCCGTTCAAACATGCAAGAACAAAGAATATGCACGTGCACCTTCCTAGTCCTTGTAAATATTGTTACGTAATTGAATAAGCCATTCAAAAATCATAGTGGGTTCAATGTTTTGAAGAATTGAGAGGTTCAAAGAGTTCTGAATTGGAAACGATGGTGGTGGCGTAAAGAAGAAAAAGAAAAAGTAAATTATTGTTTGATGTAATATAGTAAAATGCAATGTTTTGGACAAAAGTAATTGATGAAATTAATGACTTCGTTCTCAAATGTAGTAAAATCTGTCTTTGATGTAGTATAGTAGAAGTTTGTAGTAAATAGAAAAACAACAAGAAACTCAAGTTTCTCCTGGTATATATAGTTACACACAATAGTAGTGTAAAATCTGAAGCTGGTTTCTGAATTAGTATTCATGTGTTGATGAAGACGGAAAGCATCTTCCAGAAATACAAAATTTGCCAAATTAAGCCCCTCCTGAAATGCTCTCAGCTAACTACTACATACTTGAAACAGAAATAATCTTGTTTCTGAACTCTCGAATAAGAAACATGGTCCGGAACTCACTGTTCAGGGATTCATGAGAACTAACATGACCAAGTGATCAATGACACTGAGAACAACGATAACCATGAAAGCCCGGTTCAGCTCTTTGCAGGGTGATAGACAGGCTAGCTTCAAAACAGTTCTTGGAATCTATATGGTTCCAGGCGAAGAGAATGAAGTTGGCCTAATTGTTCTGAGGGATATATGATCTCCCATTTTACGCTGCAATGCCAAACTTCAATGATTACTTTGGATTTGAAAAATCACATGCTGTATGCAGAGTAACCACCTTAGATTTGAGATGAAAGAACGAGTATAGGTTGAGTTCTCAGAGTAGAAATATGTCAGCAAAATCCTTGTTATGCCACTTCTACTGAACTGAGACCAGGGAATTTTTTCAGTCCCTTCTTGTCCATTAACTTTCTGATCCTATGCACATCTTTCCACTTCTCCTGACCAGCATATATGTTAGACAAAACCACAAAAGGAATCGGGTTTCCAGGTTCTAATTCTAAAAGTTTCTGAGCTATTTCTTCTCCTAACTTGGAATCTAAATACTGCTGAGAAGCACCAAGAAGAGAAGCAAAATGAGTAGCAGAAGTTTCATCTGTTGCTTGAAGGATTTTAAAGGCTTCATCTAGCCTGCCCGAACAACTAAGAAGATGAATCAGGATGCCCATATGCTTTGAAGTTGGATTCAAACCATATCCTACAGTGAGCAATCTGAAAATCTCGAATCCCTTGTCAACTTGGCCAGAGTGGCTACACACAGCCAAAAGGCAACTGAGAGTCACTAAATTTGGCATAACATTTTGCTCAACCATTTGATTGAAAATATCAAAAGCAGCTTCACTCTGCCCGTGCATTCCAAAACCAGAGATCATGGCGTTCCAAAATGCCGGATCATTAGGTTTTATATGAAACTGATTGAAAATATTGCATGCCCAAGATGGTCGTCCACACTTCATATACATGTCAATGATTGCAGTAGCCAAGAATTCATCATCAGTCATTTTCATTCTTGCAGCATAAGCATGAATTTCCTTTCCATAGTTTTGCAGTGGTAGAGAAGAACAAGCTGCTAACAAGCTAGTTATACATCGCACACTGGGTTTTACGCCACAAGATAGCATCTTTCTGAAGAAGAGAATAGCTTCATCTGTTTTCCCTAGCTGAAAGAAACCACTGATCATGGAATTCCATGTTGCGAGGTCTGGTTTCAGCTCTGCTTTACTGTCTAACTCAATCAAAAGACTAACAGCATTTTCACTTTGATCATTTAACATCATTCCAGCTATCATTGAATTCCATGTTATCAAATTTCTGTTACTTCCCATTTCTCTGAATAAACTATAGGCACATTGCCAAGAACCACATTTCGAATACATATCCACAAGGGCTGTCCCAACAGTAGTTTCAAATTCTAGCTCAACCTTTACAATAAGCCCATGAAGCTGCCTACCAAATCTCATACACCTACCATTACCACAAGCAGAGAGCACAGAAATCATCGTCACTGCATTAGGTTGGTCATGCAACAATCTCATCATTTCCTTAAGCAGGCGAAACACCGCTTCAAGAACCCCATTCAGTGAAAGCCCTGACAGATAAGCATTGTAGAAGACTACATCTTTGTTCTTAATCAATCCAAACAGATTTTCAGCAACGCCCAGCTCCCCACAATTCAAATACATAGTCATAAGTGATGTCGCCGCATAGGCATCCCTTTCCACACCAATCTTAACCGCCAGACAATGCACCTGCATGCCATTCACGACATTTTCACATGCAGACAACACGCTGGCTACAGTAACCGAATCAAGCCTAAAATTAAAGACGCTAAACTGTCCAAAGACTCGAAAAGCTTCTCCGTGAAACCCGTTTTTTGAAAACCCGGAAATGACGACATTGAGAATAGATACACTTGGGTGACGAATTTCGTCGAACAGTTTGGCGGCATTATCGACTAAGCCCAGTTTCATGTACATGTTCGTGAGGTCCGTAGTCGTGTGCTTACTGATAAATCCTGCTTTGAAGAGTTGGGCGTGGAGCATTTGGCCATGGGATGCAGCCTTGAGCTCTGCGCAGGCTTTGAGGATGTAAGGAAAAGTGAAATTTGTTGGAGGAATAGAGGCAGAGTGGTTGTGGGTGTAGAGAGCAATGGCTTCTTTGTAGAGTCCGTCTCTTACTAGTTTTGATATATTGTGCCTCATGGGCTGACGCCGGCGCCGAACTGCATCGCAGGAACAAATCACCGCTCTTCCTGAAGAAGGAAAATGCTAACGGGATTTATCATTTATTTATGACTCAGCTATGCCCCCCGTTGGTTCTGCTGTTGACTTGAAAAGGTAAACCCCAAGTTATGTTTTTTTCTTGCGAGAAATTTAATTTATACTTTGTTTTTTTTTTTTTCTAATAATAGTCTAAAGTAATTGATTACGAGGATTTTTATTTTCTTTTAGAAATCAAGTAGTGATGCAAGGAAAAATTAAAAAAAAACATAGGTAGAAACCATACAAAAGAATAGCACTACAATCTACCATATTTAATATAATCATTTCATTTTCTACTACTCTATATTGATTATATTTTTTTCACATCACATCAATCATTTCTCCACTATTCCACATATCAGTTCAAGCATCTTTTTGATAATTTACCAAAATTACGGTAGAAAAATAATAAAATTACGTTATGTGGTAGAGAAGTAATTCCTTATATTAATTATGATATTTGAGGACATTTCACCAATTATATAATATATCTTTATTCTTTTAAATTTGAATTTAATCCGCCACAATTTTATAGTTACATCCTTTTAGAAAAGTGAATCGTCTTTCCAATCTTTTCTAATTGTAGCAATTATTATCACAAAATTAGTGAATTATATACTAAAAGTCCACTATTGGGCAGTATTAATTAGTACATAAATATTTACCAGAGGTGAATAGGGTGCCTTGAGGCTGAGGGTAGGCAGCTTTCATAATTTAGTACATAAAAAAGATTGTTACTAGATTTATCCTCAAAATTTGGTAGATACAAATCTTGTTTACTGCAATCATCATATCATAACAAGAGTGAGCTGAATTATGATGCAAGAAAAGTATGGACATGCTACAATATTACATCTTGTTACTAAGGTTTCCACTAAGATTCCCACTGAGGTTTCCACTGCTGGTCCATCCTTCTTGAACTTGAACTGAGTACTGCATATGCCATAGCACATCCTCCACCGTTGGTCGACCCATCGGATCTTTGCACAAGCAGTTTACAGTGATCTGCACCACTGTTTTTAGTGATTCATAAGCAAATGTCCCACGCATTGACGGATCAATCATGTCTCGTAGTTTTGATGGTGATTCTGCTAAGCTCCTCTCTAGCTGAAATTTCAAGTCTTCTAATTCACTCTGAGAGTTTATAGGTCTACCAGTAATAACCTCAACAAGAATTACTCCCAGCCTATATATATCTTCCTTTTCTGGATTTTCACTGCATAAAAACAGAGTTTTCAATGAGAAAAAATAGGTTATATCAATCAAAATATGAAGGTGAAAAATGTACAAAAACATACCTGTTTGAGTGATTTGAGGTATCTTGTCCATTCAGTGGACTTTCTGGCCCAACCTGTGGAAAAAAGAAACGAAAATGTAAAGGAATGTACGTTGTTTTAGGCGTTAATATTGTCATACATGTCTCTTGCATGTGAATGAAATTCACCTTAGATGGTAAATATATGTTGTAGCTGCTAATTTTTGCAGTGAGGCTCTCATCCAACAGAACGTTGTCAATTTTCAGGTCATTTCCAAGGATTCCTCCTGTGTGCAAGTATTGAGTACCTCTGGCTATGGCCATGGCGATCGCCATTCTCTGTGGCCATTTCAGCATTTCCCTCTTTCTCCAATCTGCCAGATGGATAACAAATTAGATCAGCATTTACTCTCTTAAAACATTACTGGTTTTGGAGGGTAAGCAGTATACCTATAAGATGGTCTCTTAATGAGCCATTGGAGACATTTTCAAGCACAATAAAGGCTGTGCTAGCTGTGCTTGGATGGTCCTGGTACGAGACGATGCAGTGGCCTAATACGCTGACCAAATGTCGATGCCTTAGCTTTGATATTACTTCCATGTGTTGCTGAAGAGCTTGAGCTGAATGCTTCTGTTTTAGTTTCAGACATTTCACCAGGACCACTGTGCCATCTCTAATCCATCCTTTGTACATCTGTCGATCATTAAAACATAAGTCAAATCAAAATGCTCACTTTGGTATGTGCAAACATATGAAACTACTAGGGTCTTTACCTGACCCTGTGATCCTTCTCCCACTAGATTGGATGGATCAAAGCTGTTAGTTGCATCTTCTATTTCTTCAAGCGTGAACATGTGATAAGGAGGAAGTCCAAGGGACGTCATCCTCATCGGCTGTGGGACATGTCCTGGTGAAACAAAAACAACAACCTTATATCAGAATCCTGAACTTCATGTATGACAAACAATTGGATTGTAATAACTAAGGACTCACTTCCAAGTGGAGAGCCTCGAACTGGATTTTTCTCAATCACGAAGCTATCAAGTTTGTACTCACTGCCTCTTTTCCTATGTGTCCTTCTGTACAGAACCAGAATGAACAACCCCAAAACACCTAATATTACCACAATCCCCCCAATAATCCCAAGTACAATCCCAAGTTTCAAAGTGGATTCCTCCTTCTGTTTTTTTGCAGGAGGCTTGACGGCTAGAGCATCTTTTTGGCAGAAAGAGTAAGCTCTTTGATACTTTGAGGTTGTGTTGGAAAGGCAGTTCCACATTATAATAACTGTCTTATTAACCACATTTGGTGAAAGGCAAGAAGGCAACTTCCCAATCAAAAGATTACTCGAAACATCAACAAAGGTAAGGTTTTGATTGCACGAAACTTTAGGAGGAAATGCACCACTCAACTGATTCTTGGAAAGGCTAATGTACTGAATTGATGGCATTGAGAACAAGAACGAAGGGATCGGTCCAATGAGCTTATTGAACGATACATCAAGAACTTGGAGGCCATTCAACTTCTTCAAATATTGCGGGATTTCAGATCTTAAAGAATTGTTGGCAAGAGAGATACGCACGAGATGGTTGCCTAAAGATGGAAACTTAGGCCCTAAATAATTACGACTCAAGTCCACCTCTTCAAGCAATGATAAGCTACTTAGATCTGGTGCACTTCCATTGAGCAAATTATTGCTCAAAACAAGGGATTTTAAACTCCGGTATGTAGAAACCGATTGAGGAATTTCACCAAACATGAAGTTGGCACTAATATTCAACACCTGCAGTGATCGAAACCGGTTCACTTTCGCAGGCAAAGCGCCCCATAATCCTAAAGAAACTAAAGACAACTTCTCCAAACTCGAAAGCTTAGTTAAAACAGTGAAGAATGAATCCATTGAGAAACCACCAGAAAGAGTCTGCTTAGAAACAGCAAAGTTTGAAGGAGAGAGCTTAGGAATCTGAGCAGGGGAGCTTCTGTTTCCGACAATGGTTAACTCAGTAAGGTGATTACCAGAACAGACGATCGTAAGAGAAGATGTTGGAGGTAGAAAACAGAAGTTGGTCCAGTTGTTCCATGATTGAAGAACTGGTGGATATTCTAGAAGCTCCTGAACTTGCAACAGTATCCTGCTCTCAGTTGGAGCCAACTGAGCATTGCAAAATGGAGAAGATAGAAAGAAGGATATAGCAGAAATCAAGAAACTGAATGAAATCCATGGATTTTCCATTCTCATGAAAAATCAACAACAGAAAATGGATTCAACAACTTCAGCAATCAGAACTGCAAAAGGGTGATCCCATAAAGCTAGAATGTGTGATCATGGATTGTTGAAGACCAATGTGCTGCAACTTTGTAGTAAAGTGGCTTACCTTTTGCATCTGTACAACTTGCTAGTTGTACAAGAGAAAGATTCTTGGAAATTTGCAAGAATTAGTAAAATGAGATTCAAGAAAGGTTGAAATTTTTGGTGTCAGAAAACAGGTAGAGGTTGAACAGGATTGAATGTATGACTGAAGAGGTTTTGATTCAGAGATCTGAAAAAAAAAAAAAAAAAGAAGTTTCCATGTAAGTTTGAGTCCATTGGATTGTTTTCTAGAATTATTTGTCTAGTAGTGCTGTATGCACAAAATTAGAGGAAATAATACGTATTTTATATTTCCTGATCCTGCGCTGCGCGGACTACAGTATTAAAATGCGCTCGGCGTTGAAGCCGTACATTCAGCATACTCTGATGAGAAAGTCAGCATAGATTTGAATTTGTTAATATGTTCATTCGTTGACATTTGAATTCAAAGGCTTCGTTTGGTGGATTTGCATGTAGGGGAAGAGTGTTCGCCGGGTAATGGGGGCATGTGAGGTTTCTCGTGAAAGGATTAACCTTTTTTTATGGAATCATTAGTTGGAGGACTTAATAATTAATATCAAATTGTCATTTCAATTTCAATTAGATTGTCACATCCCATTTTAGTTACATCTTAGATTTATTTGTCATAATTAATTTGTGGTCGCTCTCCAGCTTTTGGACCGACAACTTCATTTCAGTGTCTTGCAAAATATCCTAAGATAAAAAAGAATACTATAATGTTATAATCATTTTAAATATTATCTGTTTACGTGGTACAATAATGAGGTCATTGTTTAGAGTGAATCTATCTAATTGAACTCCCCCCCCCAACAAAACCCAATATATCTAAAATTTTATTTTTATGAAATTAGCATTACCTTTTCAATTCTAAATAAAAACTTTTTAAAGAGATTGATCTCAATACATAAAGATTACTGAAAATGAAACTTTAGTATTTCTTTATAATATAAAATTTTAATATTAATATATTTGTTTACTATATATCAATGAGATGAATATCAGATTAAATCGATTGACACTACCAACACAATCTAACATTAATACATTTTATTTTGTGTCTAATAAGTTAAAGTTTGACTCACTATATAAAATTTGAGTTGATTTGAAATCATATAATTTTATTCTGAAATTAACTTGAAATATAATATATACCTAAAAAATAAATGTAGTAACACCTTTTAAATATCCTAAGATAGCGTTGGTAAAGAGTAAATGATATGATAGTGTACATATGTTTTAACATTTATATTTGGAATGTAGCCTTCTTGAAACACGTAATAATTGTGAATAATTGAACCGAAATAGTGAGTACAATATTAAGGGTAGGTAGAAAAGTGCATATTTTAGTGATTGACAGCATTATCAGATACATTTAATAATGTTGCATAGTGTGGCCTAGGAATACCAAGATTTTGAGTTAATGTGGAATTCAGGAAATCAATGACAGTCCTAACTTCCAACTATTCATTTGTTAAATTAATGTGTTCTTATCTATTGGATTTAGTTCTTGGATGGGCAATTGGCAAATATATATAGGAAGATGTGAAACAAACAAACTTCAATCAAGTTAATTTGTTTGTTACAAAATTGTATTAAAAGTAATAGTTGGAATTTAATGATGTTTTTAGAAAAATTTGATTGTCAAGTATTGAATACTCATGCCGGTATATTACTCCTGTCATCAATAACAATTTAGAAATCACGAAAACTTATCATCCCAAAAATCAATAATAAATGAGTATTATTTGACATTAAGTTTAATCATGCAAAACATGATATTTTCACAAATATTCAAAAGAAACGTGCAAAATAATATATCGAAAGATGGACACTTCAACACTCAAACCAGTTAAAGAGAAATATAATAAAATAAGAGGTATAATCATCATTAATTCCAAATATTGCAATTATGATAAAATCAATTTTAGTCCCTCAAGACATGTTGAATAAGGTATTACAATAAGGTAGTATTAATAAGATGGAAGAATGAAGAAAGAGAATAAAATGGGCAGTGCACAGTAATTGCCATGTGGTGTGTACGTAGTTTAGAGAAGTGTCGGTGGGGGTGGGGTGGGGTGGTACTTATCATCTCATCATAATTGATTTGATGTGTTCGTCATCGCTTAATTCCCTTCATTCTCTGCAATTGAATATCACTCAATTTCTTTGTCCTTCTTTTGCTGTAGCTACTAAAAATATTCCCTTCTTCACACATTAAAACAAGCTTTTACAGCCATTAAAGCTTTTTTTATGTTTTATCTCACATGCTGTTACTGTCCAGCTTCCATCTCCACCTGTTTTTATTGTTTTTGGTTAAGAAAAGTCAAAATACGTTTTAAGCCTTTAATACATGACATAATTACAACATAAAAATTTATACTAGAGGGTTTCAATTTTTATACTAGACAGTTTCATGAGTATATTTTGTTGAACGAACTCCATTATCCATTAATCAAACCAATTTTTACAAACTCATATGTATTGTATATTATGGATTGTGTGGATTGACTTGTTTTATAATAAAAGCTCTGCAACACGGTTTAATAAAAATTACACACTAATTATAAATGGTATGATAAATAATGTAGGTATGATAAATAATGTAGAAGATTAAAGTTGAAATTCCTAAAATAAAAGGTGACATGTTTACCCTTCACAACATGTGTGAATTAGCTAACCTTAAAGGCTAACTGAAAAATGTTAGTATTTAATTAAAAAAGAAAAGCCAGTTTATTACCTTTTTTTTTCCTAAACAAAATAATCAAGGAAAGGAGGATTAAGAAAATCCTCAATATTTATATTTGTTACATATAAAGTTAAATTTTACAACTAAGTAATCTAAATAAAATGAGCAACACCCAACGTGAAGTTTTACATCCAAGAAATTTAAACATAAGTTTTCTATAAAATATGAAATCTAATATTTGCCAACCATCAACAATCACAAAATCTTTTAAGTTTTTACAAAAATATAAATTAGAGAAGGAAACAAAATTTTGCATATGTACAACAATATTAGCAAGATGATGTACTGCTCAATTGCCCAAATCAATGAGGTCAAGTAGACATGCATAAAGATTCTCATTTTAGCTAAATTTACATATATGTCTCTGGAATAAGATAACAATATTTTTGACTTTTACTAGAGTTTATGATATTTTAAATATTTTCTTATATTGAATAGTAGAAATGAACCACATAATTATCTCTATTATGGTAGATGGAACCACGGGACTCTTAGATTAAATGGTAGTGGACTCTAGTCATTAGTCAATTGACAAATAATCTCAGTCTATGTTGTCGATTAATTACCAACTCCCCGTTTTATGTTACGAAAGAGCCACCTGTCCTCTATGCAGGATTCGTTGTAAAGTCATAATCGTATTTATTGCATGCTAACTATGTATCTTTATCCATAATTCAATGCTAAACTTAATTATGTTAACAAGAAAAAATGTAGGCCTTTCCTGGGCGGCATAAAGCCAACATATATTTATAGGGTAGAATTTATTTGTCCCTTGTAATTATTTTCTCATACCACATGTAAGATGATATCATCAAGGGACGGATATTGGGTAAATATGCAAGCCAGACAAGTTCAGTTTATAGAGCAGAAGTTCGAAAGAGCGGTGGTTGCTGGTTACAAAATGAAACACGAGATAGTAGGTTGGACTACAAATGATAGGTTCATTGAAATAGCCCAATATGTATAACAAAAAATAAAAAATATCTACTTGATAAAAAATTAAATTTTCTACCCAATTTGATGATAAAATTATCCAACTATCCTTAATATCCAATCTGCATCCTGATCTATAGATCACAGTAATATTTACTATCGTGATCCATATATCACAGTGGTGTTTATCATTATGATCTAAGTTTACCATCGTGATCTGTATCAGACCATCATGATTTGTTTTTGTTATAAATTTTTATGTTTTTTTTGCGATTTATTCATTTTTTTAACCCCAATTTACTGTATCAAACACATTATGAAGAAAAATTTATAAACTACATTTTACTAAATTTAAAAATAATTTTTATCTTACTTTTTTTTAAGCAAAAATAAAGAGATGAAATTTATACTAAATCATGTTTGTATTTAGAAATGAGGAAGAGATGAAAGAGATAAAAAGTAAAAATAATTAAATTTTTATTTAAATTTGGATGGATGTGATAAATATGGTGGGTAAGGATATTTATGGTATTTTTTTTCTTATGAAATGAGTAATTTTCGTTTTTTTGTTATACTTATTGAATAAAAAATGACATATTTCCACTATTATCAATATACGATAGTTGTGTATCATATTGGGCTGTTTGGGAACATGGGCTGGGTTTGGATCTCGAAAAGCCCTATGAATCATGCATAAGTGGGCTGGCTGTTCTCTGCTCATTTACAGATCCAATTGCCCATTTTTCTTATATTGCTTTTAAAATGCACGCTAAAATATTTTATACTTGCACCCATTCTTAGAGGAGTTTGCAATACAACCCTCATATTTATAAACTATCTCAACATTATTTTTTCCTTTTTCATTTTTATAAATATTGCAGATAACTCAAGATTGTCAAACCACTATATTTTTTTTCATAATATTTATTTAGAATGATGAAACTTTAACATTAAATTTGGCACATTCGATAACTCCAAACTCGATAATAATTAATAATCTCAATTTAATTTTGAATTTCAAGTGGGGTTTTACTATTTAAACACCGCTACGCACCACCGAATCAATGCCCTGCCGCGCCAGCCTGCCTACATTAATAAAAAGCAAGTAAAAGAAACAAGGAGGTGGACGAGTTTTTTAGTTTTTTTTACCTTTATTTATTTAATTATTTTTTTGGTGGAGGAAATTTGAATGCAATTTCGGGGTGTCTTCTTCTTGCAGTTGCACTGTAACTGTTGTGTGTTGATATGGAAATGCTAACTTTTACATGGTATAATATATTATTAACTAATTGCACTTCAATTTGCATACTGTTTTTCTTTTACTGCGTTTTCAACACTCTTTCGCGATGCTCAAATGCACAATTGCATTTACATTCTGAACAAATAATCGCGAACCCATTCACAGGATCTCAGAAAGACTAGATCTTTATTGTTTTTTCTTGTTTCTTCAACAAGTGAGTGTAATGTATGGCGTTTGAAGTTGTTCGGGTTTTGCTTGAGATGATTCGAAGATCTACTTATCGTGATCTGCAACTGTTATTATCTATACTGTTTTGCGCATATTTTTTATGGGCTTTGGTATTTAGTTCGAACTTTTTTAGCTAAATCTTTGCATGGTTTCAGTAATTATATATAGTTAACACCAACGTCTAACAAATATGAAGCTTAAACTTTAATTGCTATGCACTTGCCATCAAAATTGCAATTTGGATGCTATAAATTGTTGGGATCCCTCTCAACTGTCATTCTATCATGGTGGCTCAAGAAATAGATGAAGCTGCAGACAGATTGAGATTCTTGCGTTAAGTGGTTATGTAATAGTTAATAGTTCAATAGAAAAGGCTATCCATATGGTTTTTTTTTTTGCTAGAAGCAAAATGTTCTTGATATTATCTGATGCTCGTCTTTGTAGTCATTTTTGGTTTTGCCAAACCTTTGTCATTTTTCATGATTGTAAGGAGGTCATCAGAATGCTATTAATTATGCTTCCTATTTTACTTTGTTGTGCTTCAAATCCTCAACCCAACATTATGTGGGTAATCTGCATGGGCTGCTATGTTTCACTTAATCAAAGAATTACATTTATTTTAGTTTGATCTTGCATCTTGGTTGTTATTATAATTTATGGATTTTGAAATTTTTGGAATGTTACAGGTTTTCTAATTCAAGTTTCTAAGATATCTGCCTTGCCAAGATGGGCAAGTCTCCAGGAAAATGGATCAAGGGAATCCTCTTTGGCAAAAGAACATCCAAGTCTAATGTGTCAAAAGGAAGAGAACTTTTTGTAAGTTTCCATTAAGTATCTTCCATCTCGGATTTTCTCTGGTTCGCTCTTCCTGACCATATCTATGACTCTTGAGACATACATGTACAAGGATTTGAAGTTCTTAGATGTGATCATTTGGGTTCCATAAAACTTTCTTGAATCTTTCTCTTCATCGTGATGCTAATACCAATGTGCTTCAGCTTTTTATTCTTGTCCTTTTAAGAAATTTTAAGCTAGCTATTATCTGTGATATCGTTTTGTTTTTTCTTCTTTGGCTGAACCCTGTTCTATATGAACTTCTCTTACAGTCCTGTAATAATGACATTCTGTAAACTGAACCGTGGCAGATGTTTGAGATAGAAATTTTTTAGAAAATCATACATTATCTGTTAATTGACCCCTACGAACAATTTTTGCATCTTGTAAAATTCTTACTAACCTATGAGTATTTTCTAACTACAAGCTATGTGGTGCATCCAGAAACCATGTCTTTGTATACTTGGTAGTTGTATGAATGGTACAACTTACGGTGCTATGTCAGATTGTATGAATATCTTTTGAAGGTTGACATTATGAAGTATATGAATCTGTTTCTGGGTTTTAAACTAATGTGTTTTATTTCTGATACTTTGGAATGGACTGATTTGTGTAGAAAAGTCATAAGCCATTAACTACTTGGTCTGAATTTTTCATTGTGTAATTTTGTGATTTGTAATTTCTGGATGTCTTATTATAATAGTTTGTCAATTATACATGCAGAGATCTGCCAGCGAGAAACCATCTCGAGTTTCCTCCAAGGAACCTATATCCATGTCAATAGACGACACACCATTAATTTCTGATCCTGTTCCTGATACAATTGATTATAGAATAGATAACTCAAGCTTTGACAAGGTTGAGACTGCAATATTGGAAAGTGTTGGGCAAGTACCCTCTTTGTTAAATGAAAATGGGGATAAGCCATTAGATCCTGGTCAACCAAATGACCCAGAGAAGATTAGGCTTTGGCAAGCTGCTACAGTTGTGCAAGCCTCTTTTAGGAGTTATCAGGTAATTGGTTCAGCATAGAAGCTGTGTCAAATCACCTCCCTTTTTTCATATATGAAATTCAGCATCATTTTGCTTGTGGTTAGAAATTTACTTATACTTCTGCCTATTTGTGGTTTCAAGGCTCGCCGTGAGTTTCAAACTCTTAAGAGCATCATAAAGCTGCAATCCGCCATCCGTGGTTGTTTGGTTCGAAAACAGGCTGTTGCTACATTATTTTGTGTGCAAGGTATTGTCAAGTTTCAAGCAATTACCAGAGGTTATATTGTTAGGCAGTCTAGAATCGGAAATGGACAATGCAGAAAACAATGTCTTGTTGCAAAGGTAATAGTTTGAATGGATTTTTTAGTTATTTTCTCTTGCTATGATTAAATCGTACCAATATCTCTGTACCTTATTATTTAATTGATATTAATCCAATATATTGTGGCAATATATGACATTTTCTTTGTACTAGGACACCGGAAATCAGGATTCTTGTGAAACCAAGTATAGATCAACTGATAATCTGTTGAAGAATGCTTTCATTTATGCGGTAGGTCCCTTCATTTTCCTCTAACGTTTGTTTCTTTTCTTCTTTTCAACATTGCTGCAGTTGGTTAACTTTGTAATGAAAGTGACAGCAGAATTGTATTCAAGATTCTTTATTGCATGATAAACTATTGCCTGACCAAGTTGATCCCACTAAATCATGGACATATTAATGACGAACCTTATCTAAAATATGGGAATATGGTTTAAGGAATATCTGAGCAACCATGATTGATTTACATGCACCAAGCATGTAGATAAACACGAATTGCATAGGTGGCATAAATCAAGACATCAAATATTGATGAAATCATCGAGCATTCCATTTTCTGCAATCAAGATAAGTAATTACAATGAGAATTGGACCTTTTCCCCTTCATTTTGTAGTATTTCTTTTCCCAGACTTCATTTGATCATTAATGCTATAATAAAAAATTTCTTAGTATTGTAATTTCATCAATTTCAGCTACTTTCATCATCGCCAATTGCAACGCCACTGCGCATTCAGTGTAGTACAGGAGAACCAAATTCTGCATGGAGCTGGCTAATTAGGTGGTCAATATCACAAGTATGGGTCCCTTCTTCCAAACTGAAGGAAATTGGTGTTTTAAAGCTCCAAACAGTTGAAACAGAACAAAGTAAGCCAAAAGGCAAAGGCAGGAGCCCGCTCTCTGCAACTGTAAGAGATAAGCCTAACCATGCCAATGATGAGATAGAAAAACTTGAGCACAAAGGGAGAAAATCCTCTAGTCAGTCAGTCAAATCTGCTAAGGAGCATCTGCAATTTGGCAACGAAAAAGTTAAGCGTGGCTTAAAGAAGATTCAGAAACCCAGTGGCGAAATATCTAATGAAGCTGAAGTTGATGTTGACAAACCAAGAAGATGTCAAAAGAAGCTATCAAAATCTCCAGCCCCCAAATTTTCTGAGCAAACATCTAATACTCCAGCAGATAATCCCATGGCAGATTTTCCTGAAGCTGCTGAACAAAATGGTGTGGAATCAAGTTTAGAACTTCAAATTGCTAGTAGTCCAGCCAATCAGTTAACTAGTCATGTTGCTCTTGTAGAAGATCCTATGCTTGTCTCTGAGAAAAGCCAAGATATTCTTGCTTTAGCTGAGGACTCCAAGGACGACCAGATCAGCAGCAAAAACTGCAAATCGAGCCGGAAAACTTCCTTACAAACAAAACATGATGATCAACTAGCAACTCCTGAGAGCATGATAAGGGTACCTAGTTATATGACAACAACTGCTTCTTCAAAGGCCAAGGTAAAAGTGCATGTCTCCCCGAGGTTTGGGCAGGATGCATTTGATAATAATGGTTTAACCAGGCGTCATTCTTTGCCACCTTCCATTAATGGAAAACTGATCTCATCACCAAGAGTTCATGGGCTGGTTCAAGCTAATGGCGGAGGAGGAATCAAAATTGACAGATCTCTATCCTCCTCAAGAGATGTTACTGGTGAGAGCATGTTTTTTTGCTGGAATTAATTTTGTCTTCTATTTCACACCAGTAGTTTGTTTTAGCTCTATTTGAGGATTTAACTTAACATGCTATACAAAGCACTTTCCCTGCCAACACTTTTCAGACCATCTTAAGAACTATTTACTGCTTCTGTTAAAAAAAAAAGAGAAGAAGAAAAAACCATTTATGTTGTCCCTGCACCTTATTTTATTTTATTTTTATATTGCCAGTACTTTCTATCACCCAAATTATGCATCACTAACCTGTGCATAACTGTGTGTTGGTAATGTACCCCTTTGCCCTTGCACCCGACCCATCCTTTTTCTTTAAGAAACTGGGAATTTTATCAAGACATGAACTCTTTTTAGAAATCCGAGAGTCGTTGATATTAGATCCTTTCTGACAATAAAGAACAATCTGTACCAAGTGCTGCCTCCTTACCCTCACAGTGCAGGTTTATTTATTTGATTTATCGAAAATTTCTCTTTGCAATATTTCTTTGTATATAAGAGCTATACCTGTCTGTCATATTGAGCTGCTTGTTTTTTCATATCTTAATTTGATCATGTTGGTGATGAAAGTAACATGTTGAATCCTCCTTAGTGTGTGTGTTGTGTATCTTTCTGTTCTTCGCTGTAGTTTATCTGTGACCAACTTCCAATATGATACACCTTTCATATTTGCTAGTTAATCAGTTTCTTGTTTTTAGATAAGGCGATTCATGTAGACTGGAAGCGGTAACTTTTCTAGAAAGTGGGCTTATCAGCAGGGAGGGCGTGACTGAAATTCACTGACTATGGTTCCTGAGCTTCCTAATTGCAATAACTCTGTTAGTTTTGATGATAGATTTGATCATCCACTTGGACCAGGTACTTGTTTGATTGTAACTGAGTTTGTAGAAAAAGAAAATGCAGTAGTGACTCGCCACAAGATGTGGAATACACTGGGCTTTCCCAAGTTTCCAGTAGTTTGAGTAGCTTTTGTTTACATGCCATGCATGGTTCCCATATTTCCTGTTTTCAGTTTCAAGCTTATCGAGCATTGGTGCATGCTAGACCTAGCTGTACCATGACCTGAAAGTGTACATTCTGCAAAGAGACACACTGATCAATATTCTAAACAGCAAGGCAGACAGTAATTATTGTACATATGTTGGTAGAAGACCTGATTTCTGTTGATCTGCTGCAATTCCTGGGCTCTGTTTTGAATCAGATGGCCACAGGAGTTCCCCCAAACACTTCAGTGAGTATTGTTCATTGTTGAAAACACTCAATGAAGCGATTGGGAGGACTCTGGTGGAAATCTAATGATGACTTGTTTCGATTATTTGAAGCTGAACTCATTCTACAAACTTGAAAGTTTTGTTGTAAGCTGACCCTTTTCAGGTCTTTGGTAATGCAACGACTTTGTTTAATATCAGATCCCCCCAAGAGTTCCCCCAAACACTTCAGTGAGTATTGTTTTCAAGAAACTACTCAATGAAGCGTTAAAGGGAACTCCAGGGGAAAACTGATGACTCATTTCAGTTTGTTGATGTTTGGATTTGCAGTCACACCTCTATATATAGTGAGCTAATACTCAACACATTTCCTTATTTTTTTAGTTATGAGCTCAAGTTCTTGAGTTCTGAGTAAAAAAAAAAAGTGTAGTTAGCAATTGCACCTGGCCGCAACCATGGGATAAATGAAGAACGAAGATTGGTATCTCAATGATCAGAATCTATGGATTCTCAGCATTCTCAATTTGTTCTTTATGAGATTGTGTAACTTGTTCTCAAAAGGTATGGGGCAAAAGATGAAGATATGGATTCCTTTTCATAACATAACCTACATTCTTAACCAGGTTCCAATTCTCCCATCTATTTTACCTTGTTTTCTTGAATGGAGAGTGGTCTGTGGTCCTCTATAAACTAACCACCCTTTCACTGTTAAATTCTTGAGTTTGGATTGTTTGACCACTGCCTTAACCAAAAGGCCATATTTTCCAAATTTATGCTTTCCAAGTAACAGGTATGGTCTTGTAGTATTTCTCCTTAGGAAAATAGTGAAATGTTTCGTAGTAATTTGAGTTTTGTTTTCTATCATACAACATTCGTCAAAAAAAGAAAAAAAAGAAAAAAAAAGGGAACTGGAAAAGGGAAATGCAGGTCGTACTCAATTCTTTGCAAGATTATTCCCTTTTCATCATTTAAGCTGCTTTGAGAACCAGGTTCGGAGTCGCACATATTTTGTGTTTTTTAGGACAACACAATAAAATCTTCACCCTCTATAAATTGGAAACAAGACAAGGCCAAATAAAAACAAGAAAGAGATGAAACTGAGTCGGATTTCCTCTAGAGTTCCCTGGAAACACTCCATTGGAACTAAAATCGCGTAATGAATAAATATTAGAGCATGAATAGAATATATGAAGTTTCAACTACTTAACTACTGTGGCAGATGTGTTTTCAGAAAGACTTTTGAAATGATTTTCTTTCATATTGAATTAAAAATATATAGTTTCAAGTTCCTACATCCAGTTTTACCAGCATTGTCCTGCTGGTAATAATTCTTTCAATGATGATCTCCTTCAAACATTGTCTTATTAAATGGACATTAGTGATATTGATGTGACACTTTAAATTGAGAATTATAATTGATGGAAAAAAAATTGATTTATGCAGTAAGAAAAATTCTCAATTTTGGTCGCATATATCATTTTTTCTTCCAGCTCTCAAAATTCCTAATTTGAAGCGGCACATTAACATCATCAGTGTCCATGTCAACAATTATCTTCCCAAAGTAAATTTTCAACAAAGATTGGACAAAACTTGAAAAAAACTTAAAATCATTATGGATGTTGTAACACCCCCTCTTTTTAGGGTAGTTACTTTTACTAAATCAACAAAATTTTCTAAACTTATAAAAATTCTCGTAAGGTTTTTTTTTTTTTTTTTTTTAAGCAACGAAATTAAACTTTGTAAGGAACATGCTAAAATTTTAAAATGGTCTAAAGCATTTGAAAACGAATCAAATTGTTTGAGAAAAGTTCTTATCAAGGAAAATCAAAAATAAAGTCTTCTTAGCATGAATACTAAAATAATAATTCTTAAACCAATTCCGAGGCCAACACCACCGATCACGCTTCAGCGCTGCTACCCCTTGCATCACATCTTACCTTTACCTTTACCTTTATCTGCAGTATGAGGTAAATACTATAAGCAAAAACTTAACAAGTACATCATCTAATCTCACAAAATCTTTTTCTTTGTAATTTTTGAAAATACAAGACATCAGCTAATAAAACAATATAAGTTCTCTTATACTTGAAAATATTATACTATGGGCCCAGACATGGTACCAATGCGAGAACCCGGGGTAGCTAGCCACCGAATTCCAACGGAGCAACTCAATACTCATAGGGCGGTCTCGGAGCCCTTAAACTCTTCTAGTGGGCGATCTCGGTGCCCGGTACCAGTCTCTAAAATAAAAATTAAACTATACATATATACTTTCTCAAAAATATATTTTTCTCACTTTACATCAGTTAACAAATCATCAATTTATATCCATAAAGAAGCGTAAATATAACTCACAAAACACATAATTTAGCAAATCATATATTCAAGCATATCTGCAGATAACCACATCAGCATTCACATAAATTTTATGTCAATATTAAATAGATAAAACAAAACTACTCATACCGCAGGTGAGAGATGTATGTACTTACCTGGACTTTTCAGAACTTAAAAATCTCTCAAGACTCTTAAATGCGTTTTAAGCCTTCTCAACCAAATCTAAAACATAATTACTCGATGATATTAGAACTTATGAATCTAATATCTACTAAATTTATAAACTTATAACCCCTTTATAAACTTATAACTCCTTGTAATTATAATAAGACCTTTATAAATGAGTCATTTAACAACATAATTAAAGTTAGGCCACTAATATAAATAGACCCGAACAGAAACTTTAATTTAGAGAATTTTTCACATTTTATTAATAATGTTACAATGATGATTTAAGGTCCAAGGTTTATCCTAATCGCTTAAATCATTATGCAACTCTACTGTGTGTCTTTTAATAAACATATATACCCATCAACATTGCACTGGATAATTCTTCCAATCCAAATATTATGCTTAATTAAAGCAGATTTGCAACTCCATTAATTATTAGCTAAAGTACAATCAACCATTGATGATTAATAAAAGATTAGTAATCTTCCTTATCATTGAAATAAATTATTAAAATAATTTCTAACCTTAATTGAGACTACACCTTACACAGAACCATAATTTGTAAAACTAATAAAAGAATTTGATAATAATTTCTTAAAGCACAATTTGGTTAAAGTTTTTGTCGATCTTCTAAAACTATTAAATTACAAATATTTGATCATTATTTTATTAAGAATGTCCAATTTACTACACTACACTATTTGTCAACTACTTCCAGAAACACAGATTCAAATTTTGAATTTTATTTATTTTAACTCTCTCCAAACTAAGTCATAAGATTTGTGTAAAATATTTTATAAATATTTTCTCAATTACTGAAGAAATAATTAGGCATCAACCGCTATTCATTCGAAATCTCCACAACAACACTTAAATTCATATCGATAGTCGAAGCCAATCTATTACAAATTATGTGATCTTCTAATTATAAGGATGAATAATTAACTAATTATTTCATTTTATACCAAAACAATCTTATACCCAAAAGTATCATACTGAATTTACAAGTTTCTCTTATAATAAAATATATAGACTAACCCCCACCACATAAAACTAATAATGGACATGAATAAACATGTAATACCTTAGCAAGACGTTGCACCCAAACTATTCAGCGGAGGAAGCTTTTTGTTTTTCTTTATTCTACTGTCACACGTTCTCTCTCTTTCTTGTTTCTATAGTTCTGTATATTTATTTATCTAGGGTTTGAATTTATCATCCTTTAGAAGTTTTAAAATAGTGGATCCCTAAAATATCTCAACTAATTTCTTATATATCTATTTCCATATCTCCATGCCATCAATTTAAAAATTCTAAAGATTTATTATTAACCCACTAAATCTTAGAGTCCTTATCATATTAGGCGTAATATTTCAAATAACACATAATTAATATCTCTATAATATACTATTAAATCATGATAAATTACTCAAAGTCTATTATTCATAAAATAGATATAATTAGAAATTTGGGGTATTACAGATGTCCACAAAGTTAATAATCTAAAAATAAAAAACTCAAGTATAGGATCAAAGTAAGAAAATTTCCCTTATTAACATTAACAGGTTTCAGCACTTACGTGCATAAAAAAAGTTGGGACTCTCAATTGTTAAATTTTTAAATGTTAACGTACCAAAAAAAAAAAAAAAAAAGAAAAAACTCATTCCACGACTGTTCAGAGAAATCATGTCTTATTATTCCCTACGAATTATATAGCAATATTAGTTTTAGTTGAAGAATTAACTAACTCTTCTAAAATGAGATCATTGTTTGTTGAAAAGATCTCTAACTTTCTTGCATTCATAACTAAATTTTCTAGCCTTCTTGTCGGATGTTTCCAGTGTCTCTTACGATGCACCTTTGGGCTCAGGAATATTATATATCAGATCAGCACCAGAGTTCCTCAAACACTTGAGCGAGCTCAATTCATTGCACAGGGAACTCCAATGGGAACCTCAACACTTGTTTTACTTCATTGATGATTAGGCAATGCACATATACTACGTTTTTTGTAGTATTTTTCAGGTAAAGAAACGTGGAGAGAAAAACAGTGAACCTAGCCTCAACCATGGGGCAAGTGAAATTGCAATTCTATAAGACATGGAATAACACAGCTAGAATACTTACTCGACTTTATTGCAATATTGTTCCCTCTTCATTATTTAGCTGCATTTCTGACCAGGTTCAGAATTAGGCCCTCCCATGCTTTTTTTGTCTTCCTAGGACGCAAAAGATTCACGTTTGTGATCTGCATGATTCTCATTTCGATTCCCTGATACCGTACGGATTTTGGATGCCTATGGCTATAAATATGTAACAATTGTCTTTGCCAAACAAATTATAATATGAGAAAAGATCAAAGAACCAAGTCAGGTCTCCTCTCAAGTTCCCTCAAACTACTTCACTCGATAAGTGTGGCCTAATTAAGGACACTCCAGTGAAGTGTTTGGGGGAACTTTGGATGTCACATGACATTTATAAAACAAGATTTAATATTTTCCTGAGATACCGATTTCAAGAATACATCATTCCATCATGCAATTCTTATTGAATTAAATATACAAGTTTATTATCTGTTTACTTTCTGACATTGATTTCAGGAACCTGATGTATCAGGGAATGCAGAAAGCAAAGAGAAATTTCCCACTGTTCCAAGATGGATCGAACCTGGAATATCCATGGCCGATGTAGATGCAGCCATAGCTAGTAGATGCTCCTCCATATATGGTGGCTCCAGTGTTGAAAGACCAGATTACTTCCCCTGTTCGAGCATCCATTCCATAGACTGGGCCACTAGTCGCCACCGACCCTGCAAACACAACTGCATTCACTACCGTCACAGGCCCATTTGCTGTTTTGTTGCTTGGGTCAGCTATGGTCCAGAGGATTTTTCCGGTGTTGGCGTCCATTGCCACCCATCCTCCAGCTGTCGTGCTCTGATTGGATGGCTTCAGAGTGAAGGGAACTCTATCGGCGTTAACTATGTTGGTATAAACACGTATTCCATCGCTGGCTGCACCCCATACTCCTCCTCCTGCCAAGGATCCAGGCCCTGCTTTCTGTCCACCATTTATTCAACAAAATATATAACATCTGTTGGTTACTTCACTATATATATAGAGCTTCACAATACTTACAGTGGACCAGACTATATCACCATTGCAACGGTCTAAAGCCCATGCAAAGCCACTTTTTTGCACTGCCACCACCACGTCACGCTTTCTGCCATTCGAAACTATGGAGAGTAGCATAGGGGCCTCACCAAAGTCAGCATCCAGGTTCGGGCCAGGTGGACAATCTGGGTTATTTGGAACCAGACAGGCATAGTAGAAAACGTCGTAACCTCCAAGTTGCTTAGCCCACACAATCCTTCCAGTGTTAATATCAAACGACAACAATGAATCGAAGTGTACATCCGGTCCAAAACACTGATCTGGGCTGCTTGGTGGAGTCGTTTGATTGTTCTGCCTGGCCTGACACTCAAGAACATCAGATGGAGCATTATATAGATTTCCAGTGCCTGCATACACAAGGCCCCGCCTCTTGTCAATGGAGGGACTGCTGCCCCAAATAGCTGCCCCGGAATAGCCTCCTAGCCTGCCACCATTACCAGGCAGGGTGTACGTTTGCCATAGTATCTTCCCCGTTCTTACATCCAGCTTAACCATGCTCCCACGAAAGGTACAACATTGTCCAGCTGGTAATACCTCTTCCTGGGATGAGACCCCCACATAGAATCCCCTTCATACACAAGATATTCAAATCAGGTTAACTAATTGAACAAGTAGTGCTGAGCATATGTGAACGTGAACTTAACTAACCCCCTGTAAACAGTTCCAGAAGCTGTGACTAAGCTCAATGGACCAGGATCCACCTGAGTGGACCAGACAAGTTGTCCTCTGGCACGTGTCACAGCGACAACATAAGCCAGTCCGAAAATTCCGACGAGGAGGAGATCACCAGCCACCACCGGAGTTGCTCGTGACACAGTCACGTTAACAGATTGACCTGTTGGGGGAATCCCTGTCAACTGGCCTAGACTTATTTGCCAGATGAGAACTCCAGTTCTGGCATCGACAGCATACAGGTTTCCATTCCAGGATGGAAAGTAGACAACTCCATCAGCCACTGATGGAGTTGCAGTTATGTCGAATCCAGCTAAGAATTTCCACCTCTGTCTTAACAATCCCGATTTCACTGAGATTGGATTGATGGGGCCTCCAATTGAGTTCCTTCTGTTGCTCATGTCTCTCCCATGAGTTAACCACTGCACAGATAATTAAAACTATTACATCTCCAATTTATTCAAGTCGTATAGTTGTGTAAGAAAATTCATCATACTTGTGCGATTGAGTTATCAACAAGTGAAAGTAAACAATGAAGGAAAAGGAAAACAAGTATCCCATTCTTAGTATTGCGGCAAGAAAGAGCCATTGATGACTTAGAATGTTCAGAAGGGGCAAGGGGTCTTTCTAATGAAAATGAAAAATATCTACTTTTTATAAAAACATGAATTCTATTCAAATTTGAGGCAAAATTACTGAACTATCCTTAAATTTTGAAATTTGGGAAAAAATAACTCCAAAATTAGGTTTGAAATACCAAATTTTCCAAGAGGGAAAAATTACATTTACCCTTGTAATTTTGAATTAGCCAACACCAAGAGGGGAAAGTAATTTCGATACACTACTTTCGATACCAATGTATATTTTAATTTTAATTTTTTTTAGTTTTGATATAATATTCAATTTATAAAAATAATGGACAATACTTCATATTTTTGTAACATTATATTATATTTCTTATAATTGATATTATTATAGATTACGATGGTGGTTGAGCAGCCTAATCACCGTGGAAAAATAGATCACGGTGAATCATCATGATCTGGTACATACCATCGTTATCTATATCATCAGTATCTATAGATTACTACATTTATTTTACCATCATGATCTGGTACATACCATCGTTATCTATATCATCATTATCTATAGATTACTACATTTATTTTACCATCGTGATCTAATAACGATGGTTGAGCTTCATAAATCAAGATGCTAAATACTGTTGTGATCTATAGATAATGATAGTAAATACCATCGTTATCTACAGATCGCGACCCTCGTGATCTACATCGAACACAAAATTGAAATTATCTATTTTTCCTCTCGTGATCTATCACGATATGTTTGCCATCGTTCTCTATAGATCACGAGGGTAAATATCATCGTTATTTATAGATAGCGACCCTCGTGATCTACGTCGAACACAAAATCGAAATATTCAATATTTCCCTTCGTGAACTATGAAGATGATGTTTACCATCGTTGTCTATAGAAATATTCAATATTTCCCTTCATGAACTATGAAGATGATGTTTACCATATTTGTCTATAGATTATGAGGGTAAATGTCATCGTTATCTATAGATCACGATGGTATTTTACCATCGTTATCTATAGATCGCGAGAGTAAATATTATCCTCGTGATCTATGTCAAACACAAAATTGAAATATTTAATATTTCCCTTCGTGAACTATGAAGATGATGTTTACCATCGTTGTCTATAGATCACGAGCGTATTTATTCTCGTGATCTATAGATAACGACAAACATAGGTTTTTTAATTAAGATTTTTTTCATTTTTTTGGCCCTGATTTACAGATTAAACACATACTTATGGGAAAAACTTATGAACTACGTTTTACTAAATTAAAAAAAAATTATCTTGTCTCATTGGAGCAATCAAGAGACAAAATTTATACTAAATTGATGTTTGAATTTATAAATGAGTAAGAAATGAAAGAAATATACTGTAAAATCAGTTCAATTTTTATGGTAAATGTGGTGGATGAAATCATTAAAGATGGTAGGTAAGGACATTTATGATATTTTAGCCTCATTTTAAGTAAAAAATTTATTTCCTTATAAAATGAATATTTTTCATTTTTCCTTATGTTTATTAGATAAAATTCCCTATCATCACATGTGGAAAATCCAAAAATATAAGGATATTTTTACATTTCAGGAAACAAAGTCGATGAAATTAGCATGCATGAAAGTGGACTATTTTTAAATATTATATTATCCCTTTTTTAAATATCCATGAAAAAAATGGTAGTTTTTAGATGTAAAATTGTTGATATATTGTTTCGTGGGTTGCTATAATTAACCCATTGAATAATATAACACCTATAAGAGGGATAAGGAGCAACTCAAAAAGGAAACTTCCATGGAACCTGAAATTTCTCAATTAGTTAATTGAAGTGAGATGTTCTATTATATTATATTTTTTATTTAAATTAATTACCACATATTATATGTATGAAATAACATAATTAATTAATATATTATATTTATTAAATATCATAAAATATGAGATATAACAAATATTATAAAATACGAGATTCTAGTTAATTATCCTAACTCTTAAATGATGATCAATAAAATAAATATTTCATTTTTTAGTTCGACTTCAAATTTTCTATGTTTCCCTATATATAGGCTTGCAATTAAACCACTTTTCTTGTTTTAATTGAGAAAGCTATGTAGGCCCAAGTAAAAAAAAAAAATCATTCAAGTTTCATGATCAGAATCCTAGAAAATATAATGGCATAAATGCTATTGATCGATCAGTCAATTATGGCTGCTAGCTAGCCCTCTCAAATGTCAAATATCAATAATTAATGTGATTCCATTTTCTTACTAAGTTGACAAAGTAAATTAAAATATTAAGTGACTTGATTATTTGAAGAAAAAATGTGAATTATTTCAATGGAGTAGGGAAATGTTCCAACAAATGTTTTTCTTATTAGTAGCATATTTTGCTCTATTTATTTAAGGAAAATTTTCAATTTCCATCCTCTATAATTTAATTTTGTCCATTTTTTACTATCAATTTTATGTAATTCTATTATAAGCTTATTTTGTTCCAAATGTCAATTTCTACCAATATGAACGTTAAAATTATTAAATAAGACTCATTTAATTTTCAAATTCTAAATTCTAACATTTTCTCTACTGCTAATGTTTTCAATCACCCAATTCAGAGAATAAAAGATAAAAACTTGGATAATTATTTGCTGCCAAATTTAAGTTGGTGATGATGATAATCTGTTTTTAATACTTTTAATTAGGAAGCGTTGATCAAAAATTTCTCCTATCCGATAATAAACTCTCTTAAACAGGTGGGATGTAAATTGATAAAATATTCAAGTAATAGAAAAGAGCCAACATGATATAAATTTTATATAAGGTTTAAACATTATATGTTGTCGGAAATTTTATTCTCATATCATCATAAATCTTACCCAAAATTTGACCGCGCGTCGTTACGTGATAAAATTATTTATTTTTTTTCCTAACCTAATCAACTAATAGCTGTCGATCCCACAGAAAGTGAAGAATAAACTATGTCACTTATATTCAATTCAAGAAACTGAAAAAGTTAGGGGTTTTTATAATTGATAATCACTAACTAATTATGAAGTTAGAAAACTAATTAAATAAAAAATCAATTTATAAAAAGCATCCCGATTAATAGTTCAGTTAGCCCCCAATTTCAATTATGTCTTAATCAATATAACACCCCTCTCTCAAATTATCTTTATTAAACCGAATCGTCTCTTAAAATTAGTTAAATTAGGATAAGATCATTAATTAACCTTATTTAATTGAATAATCTAGAACAAACTCTCTAAATTTAATTCATTAAATGCATTAATTACCAAGACTATAGGGTGAACTAGACTCCAAATATACAAGCTCGATTCGGTAATTTAGGATTATGATTCGGTAATTTATGATTATGCTACCCTAAAGATGCACGACCTCTAGTTTACCATTTATGAAAATTAAATTACAACAATTAGAATTCATGGTTTAAATTCTAGCAATCAGTTATCAATTACTTAACCTACGTGGTCAATCCAAATTAAGCATTAACAATTGAAAACAATATTCACAAATAATATAATCAATTCCATTCAAATATCGAGAAGGAAAAACAAAATTAATTAAAAAATAAAAAAAATATGAGTTCGAACATCTCTACTAACCGAAATTAAAAGATTAGTTGATGATCCTTACAATTAAAATCCATCATCAAATTAAACTAGAAAATTGAAATATGTTTCTCTTTCCATAACTCTCTTTAGACTACTTTTAACAGTGACACCCATCCAACCCAACCCAACATTAAAATATTAATTTCTCTCTCTTCCACCTACACAACCCACAACCCAACCCAATTCCAACATTTTCATAATTTATTAGTGACACTAACCCAACCCAACTCAATATTTTTTTTCAATATTTAATAATTATATATTATTTTGTGAGCATATTTTTTATTATATTTCACAATAAACTAAATCGAAATTACAATAATTGAAATACGAAATAGAAATTATAATAATTGAAATACGAAATAGAAATTACAATAATTGAAATACGAAATCGAAATTACAATAATTGAAATACGAAATCAAAATTACAATAATCAAACTACAAATTATATATTTAATTATCAATACCAAATTTGTTCCAAATATGCTCAACCAAGTCATTTTTAAGAGCATTATGAGCTTCTTTAATTTTTTTTTAAATAAAAATTATTTTCAATATTAATATTTTAAATTATATCCGAAAAAAATTAATCGAAACCAATAGAAAAATGACACGTGTATAAATTGTACACAAAATGAGTGTCATGACATTGGTCACCATGTGACCAATATCATGACATTTTGTTTCTCTCTCATATTAAACAACTAATATCATGACATTTTGTTTCTCTCTCACATTTTGTTTCTCCAATTAACTTCTCCTCATTCCATAATCATCTTTTTCAATTTCAAAATACTTCAAAACTCCTAAAATAATCAAGAAAATAAATCTTGAAGTAGTTGGAGTTCAAAAATACGTATATGTAAGAAAACGGTGCATTCAATCACATCAAAAAACATAAAATCCCAAATTAATCTATAATAATATGCACCAATTTTCTACCTATCACCAACTCGGTGTGTCCTCACACATTTGTTTTTTTATACTTCCGATCATGTATAGTTGTTTAGAGTGGCTTCCTTTTTTTTTTAACTAATTGCAATATTAATAGCATGCTTGCCTGGAATTGTTGTTCTATATGAGACTGAAATCTTTGTTTTGGATTGTCTACTTGTTACTCTTTGTTGTACTCTCCTTTGTTAAAGGTCATTGTATTGGAGTACGCGACACTTCATTACCATATTTAGTATTTTAATCTAATTCAATTAATCACAAATTCTAATTTGTGGACAATGGGGATTTGAGAAGTGCTTTTTTCCCCTTCACTTCACTACGTACTATCTTTTCCATAAAAAGTGATACTTTTTTTTTTTTTTTCAAATTTGGTTTTTATTACTTGAAAATGTTACTTTTTCTAAAAAAATTCTTGTCTCTAGTGCATGAGAGTAGCATTTCCTCTTTGAATAAGCAGACGTTAATTGATCTTCCCTTTGGTGCTTTGAAGATTAGTTAATTTCATAATTGTTTTGCGCGTCCAATATAGTACTAATAACATGATTGGTATGGTGGAATGGAATAAGATGTGAATGAAATGAATTTAAGAATGGAATGGTGATGGGGATGAAATGATATTAAAATGTTTATTCCTATGATTGGTATCGCAGAGGAATAGGAAATGAATGAAATAATCATTATAATTATATTTCATAATTGATAACTACGAATAAAACATTAAATCAATTTTTATTTGATCAAATTATCATTCACTATAATTTTATTTTAATATTCTTATTTCATTTAATTTAAATAATATGATATATTTAATTAATTAAAAAATTATAAAAAATTAATCATTGCGCTAATTATAGGTTATACCTACCTTCAAATTTTACTATAAATTTTACTATAAAACATATATTTATTTTATTTTTAAAATGAATAATTTCTAATGACCATTTATGAGATGTAGATTAAAAATATTTTGAAAAATAAAATTTGAAAAAAATTTGAATGTACTTTATTATTTTCAAAAAAAGATGACTACTTTAGTAAATTATCCAATTTATTTTATTGGTTTATGACTTGTTTGAACAAATATTTATTTTATATTATAAAGTTCTTAATTTTCAAAATCTGAATTGATTCGATCCTTAATACCTGAATCTTTGAAGGAACCGAACCGATGTGATGGAGCAAGTCTTGAGATATTTTTTGCAATTTTCCAAAAATCTCTGAATTTTGAAGCAATTTCAAAGATTATCTTATCTTCAACTTGTTCTGAACCGTGCTCACCCTTATCACTAATATTAAGGTATATATATTTTATTTTTTATTTTATTATTAATATATTAATTTTTTATTATTTATATATTTTTATAGTAGTTAATTATATTATATTTTATGATAATTTTATTAATTATTTTATATGATTTTGTGCTATTAAAATAATACTTTATATTATTTAAAAAATATTTTAGTTAGTTATAATTTATTTATATATTTTTATATAAACTAGACTACACTTATTTGTACTAATATTATATTCATATTGTCTCTATATTTTTTAAAAATTTATATTCTTTTTTTATTTTTATTATCAACTTAATTTTATTATTTATTTGATATTTTCATTTTTTTATTTTATATTAAATTTATATATTAAATTTTTTTATAAATAATTTTATATTATTATACAATTTTATATAATAATTTAATTTTGGGAAGTCAAACTTATAAAAAAATAAATTAAATAATGATAAATAATCAAATTAATAAATATAATTCATTCATTTGTAGGTGATGAATACATAATACCATGGGGGTAGGAAGGAATGACCATTCCCTCATCCATGGTAATGACAATTCCTAAAAAAATGGTGATTCCCATTTATAAACCATACCAATCAAAGGAATGAGAATAAAGGTAAGAATGATGATTCCATTCCCAACTCATTCCATCATACCAATCATGTCATAAGTGTCGTGCTTCAGAAGTCACATCATCAAAATTTTATCGTAAAGTTATTTGATGCATTTAATTGCAAATTTAGAGTATTTAAAGTTATTATTAAAGTTATTATTAAATTACAAAAAGTCAGCAGTGCATTTTTTTTCCCAAATATATATATTAAATTTCCAATATAGAGAATATATGATTAAATTACAAAAAAGTCAGTAGCGTTTTTTTTTTCCTTCCCCCAATTACCCTTTTTAATAATAAAATATGCTTAAGAGATCTACAGAAATTTAGATTTTTTAGATAACCTTATCACTATTCTAAATTTAAAGTTTATATATCTATTACTAATATAAAAATATAAATATTTTTTATAAAATATGAATAGTCTAATTTTTTTTTATGAGATTATAATAGAAATTTAGGATTTTCATATCTAAATAATTTATATTAAAATCCTAATTTAAAATCCCATACAATCCTATTATGATTAAAACTCTAATATATTAAAACTATAATTTAATATAGATCATTTATTCTTATTAAAGATTATTATTTAAGATTTATAATAATAGTTTAGTATTTTATATTTGAATAATTTATATTAGAATTCCAATCCAAAATCTATAGAATTCTAAACCAAATATTTCAGTATTTTCTAATTTTATATATAATCCTAATCCTATATATATATATATATAGAGGATTATATTCCAAAATCCTATAAAATCATAACCTAAATATATATCATACTATGTTTAGGAGACTAATATAATAAAACTCTAATTTAATATATATCATTTTTCTATATGAAATATTTGTATTATTTGTTTTAGAAGTACGTTGTTATTTGTGTCAGATATTTCATATGTGCTTTTTGCTGTTAATCGGTCTGTTTCATTGGAATTAGAACATTTTAGGGTAAATGCTATGTGCTTCTTTGAACCAAGAAGATAAAGTATATAACAAATGATTCTCAAGACTTCCCTTGGGCATCATCATCTCATATACCTAAAGCCGATTATCACCATCAGAGCAGTAGCCGATAAGTTTAACTAGGTTTGGATAACCAACTTCTGTCTGCAAATCATACTTAGGCTCTCAAAAATGCTTACCAGATCATAATACAATTAAGCAATATATAACAGAGAAGTAGAAACATACCAACCACTCTTTCTGACCTTGAAATGATTTTTTTTCTTAAAAATCCATAGTCTTTGACGTTGAATCCTTTCTGACAATAAAACTGAAGCGATTTCTGTTGATCTGTCTTGAATCAGATGGCCACAGGAGTTCCCCCAAACACTTCAGTGAGTATTGTTCATTGTACAAAATACTCAATGAAGTGATTGAGGGTACTCGGGTGGAAAACTAATGATGACTTGTTTCGATTATTTGAAGCTGAACTCATTCTACACGCTTGAAAGTTTCGTTGTAAGTCGACCCTTTTCAGGTCTTTGATAATGCAACAACTTTGTTCAATATCAGATGCCCCCAAGAGTTCCCCCAAACACTTCAGTGTGTAATTGTTTCTCAAGAAACTACTCAATGAAGCGTTAAAGGGAACTCTAGGGGAAAACTGATGACTCGTTTCAGTTTGTTGATGTTTGGATTTGCAGTTACACCTCTATATATAGTGAGCTAATACTCGCACATTTCTTTAATTTTTTCGTTATGAGCTCAAGTTCTTGAGTTCTGAGCAATTGCACCTGGCCGCAACCATGGGATAAATGAAGAAACAAAGATTGGTATCTCAAGGATCAGAATCTATGGATTCTCAGCATTCTCAATTTTGCTCTTTATGAGATTGTGTAACTTGTTCTCAAAAGGTATGGGCCAAAAGATGAAGATATGGATTCCTTTTCATAACATAACCTACATTCTTAACCAGGTTCCAATTCTCCCATCTATTTTACCTTGTTCACATGAATGGAAAGTGGTCTGTGGTCCTCTATAACTAACCACCCTTTCACTGTTAAATCCTTGAATCATGATTGTTTGACCACTGCCTTAACCCAAAGGCCATATTTTCCAAATTTATGCTGAAATTTTTGGTAGTAATTTTAATTCTTTTTTTCTATCATGCTACGTCTGTCTGTCAAAAAAACAAAAACAGAAAATGGAAAAGGAATATGCAGGTCGTACTCAATTCTTTGCGAGATTATTCCATTTTCGTCATTTAAGCTGCTTTCAGGACCAGGTTCGGAGTTACCCTGTATTTTGTGTTTTTTTAGGACCAAAACAATAAAATCTTCACCCTCTATAAATAGGAAAGAGAACAGTGGAAAAATTAACACAAGAAAGAGATGAAACTGAGTCAGGTTTCATCTAGAGTTCCTCGATCGCAAATACTTCATTGGAACCGAGAAATCCCATAATTGATTCCACTCAAGTGTTTGGGAACTCCAGTTGTCCCCTGACAATTTATGTAGTAAATAGAGCATGAACTGAAAAAATGTAATTTCAATTACTAAACAAGTGTGGCAAAGTTGTTATCAGAAAGGCATGAAAGAATATTTTAAGCATCTGATGGTAGTGCAAAATCAGGGCAACTTGTGTATGAATAAGTATCAAGTAAATAGTAGGGAAAAACTTATGATCTGCTCGTGTGCTAACTTGTTAAGGGACCTGAATATCGAAATGCACAAAATCAAAAGGTTTGCCTGACATCTGATTGTTGGATAAAAGGAACAAGTTTCTGTTTAGCTATACAACAAATTTGACAAAAAAAACTAGAATTTTTAACTTATCAATATCAAACTAAATAACTAACTATATTTCCATACACAAGTACAATGTGTGGTCGCATATGATATGCCTGGTTTCATCGCCAACATTGTCTTATTAATTCGACACTGGTGGTAATGACGTGATAGTCCAACTTTGGAGATAAATCCATAGACTTAAAACAACTATAATACTCCACATGTGGAGTACTATTTGTATCATGGAAAGTTCCTTCATGTAACTATTACTGAAATTAAAATAAAGAAATTTGTTGTGATAACGTCCCACGGCGACTTCAGGCACCTGATGTACTACGGAATGCAGAAAGCAAAGAGATATTTTCCACGATTCCAATATGGATGAATCTTAGCCAGAGCTCCGATTGAATATCCATGGCCAATGTAGATGCAGCCATGGCTAGTGGCTGATGCTCCTCCATATATGGTGGCTCCAGTGTTAAATGACCAGATTATATCCCCTGTTCGAGCATTCATTGCATAGACAGGGCCATTAGGCGCCACCGACCCTGCAAACACAACTGCATTCACTACCGTCACGGGCCCATGTGCTGTGTCGTTGCTTGGGTCAGCTGTGGTCCAGAGGATTTTTCCCGTGTTGGCGTCCATTGCCACCCATCCGCCAGCTGTCGTGCTCTGATTGGATGGCTTCAGAGTGAAGGGAACTCTATTGGCGTTAACTATGTTGGTATAAACACGTGCTCCATCGCTGGCTGCACCCCATACTCCTCCCCCTTCCAGGGATCCAGGCCCTGCTTTCTGTCCACCATTTATTCAACATAATATATATCCTCTTAGTTATGAATTATGGTAATCTACGTAGAGCTTCACAATACTTACAGTGGACCAGACTATATCACCATTGCCACGGTCTAAAGCCCATGCAAAGCCACTTTTTTGCACTGCCACAACCACGTCACGCTTTCTGCCATTTGAAACTATGGTGAGTAGCATGGGGGCCTCACCAAAGTCAGCATCCAGGTTCGGACCAGGTGGACAATCTGGGTTATTTGGAACCAAACAGGCGAAGTAGAAAACGTCGTAACCTCCAAGTTGCTTAGCCCACACAATCCTTCCATTGTTAATATCAAACGACAACAATGAATCAAAGTGTATATCGCGTCCAAAACACTGATCCGGGCTGCTTGGTGGGCTCGTTAGATTGTTCTGCCTGGCCTGACATTCAAGAACATCAGATGGAGCATTATATAGATTTCCAGTGCCTGCATACACAAGGCCGCGTCTCGGGTCAATGGGTGGACTGCTGCCCCAAATACCTGCCCCGGAATAGCCTCCTAGCCTGCCACCGTTATCAGGCAGAGTGTACGTTTGCCATAGTATCTTCCCCGTTCTTACATCCAACTTAACCATGCTCCCACGAAAGGTACAACATTGTCCAGCTGGTAATAACACTTCCAGGGAGGAAACCCCCACATAGAATCCCCTTCATACACGAGATATTGGAATCAGGTTAACTAATTGATAAAGTAGTAATAATCATATGTGAACTTAACTTACCCCTTGTAAACAGTTCCAGAAGTTGTGACTTGGCTCATCGGACCAGAATCGACCTGAGTGGACCAGACAAGTTGTCCTCTGTCACGTGTCAAAGCGACCACATAAGCCGGTCCATAAATTCCGAGGAGGAGGAGATCACCAGCCACCACCGGAGTTGATCGTGACACAGTCACATTGACATATATACCTGTGGGTGGTATTCCTGTCAATTGGCCTAGACTTATCTGCCAGATGAGAACTCCAGTTTTGGCATTGACAGCATACAAGTTTCCATTCCAGGATGGAAAGTAGACAACTCCATTAGCAACTGATGGAGTTGCAGTTATGTCGAATCCAGCCAAGAATTTCCATCTCTGTCTTAACAATCCCAAGCTCACGGAGATTGGATTTATGGGGCCTCCAAAGGAGTTCCTTCTGTTGGTGAGGTCTCTCCCATGAGTCAACCACTGCATAGATAATTAAAACTATTACATCTCCAATTTATGTAAATGTTAATGTTGTGTAAGAAAATTCATCATACTTGTGCGGTTGAGTTATCAGCAAGTGAAAGCAAACAAAATGGTATGAAAAGGAAAACACGAATGCCATTCTTAGTAGTGGGGCAAGAAAGAACCATTGATGACTGAGAATGTAAAAATTCCAAAAAATGTTAGGCTATTTGTACACGTCAGGAAAGCAGAGTTGATGAAATTAGCATGCATGGAAGTGGATTATTTAAATATTATATTATCCTTTTCTTTACATATGGATGCCAAAAAAAAAAAGTGGTTTATATGTAAAATCGGTAATATATTGTTTGGTGGGTTGTTACAATTAAGCCATTGAATAATATAACACCTGAAAAGGAGCAACGCAAAAAAGAAACTTCAATGAAATCCGGAATTTCTTAATTGGTTTAATTAGCCAAACTCTTGAAATTTTGAAGAATTAGTTTACAATATTTTAAATCCACCCTTAGACCTCAACTCAAATTAAAAATTTATGATATTAGTCTTGCATTTATTAAAATGTTGTTGGTGTTTGTTCAGTATGATGATAAACCAGAAACAACAAATTAACATCATAGTGTCGAAAGAGTTAATTGCGTTTGTTGCTTGTATTTCCCCATAATTAGATATGGCGTCACACTATTAATTCTATATGGTCTTGCAATTAAACCACCGTTCTTGTTTTAATTGAGAAAGTTATGAAGGCCGAAATAATAATGATAATAATTCATTCAAGTTTCAAGATCAGAATCCTGGAAAAGCCTAAATGACTTGATTATTTGAAGAAAAATGCAAATATTTGCCAGGGAGTAGGGAAAAGTTCCAACAAATGTTTTTCTTATTGGTTGTTTATTTTGCTCTATTTATTCTTGTAAATTTTAAAGGGAAAATTTCAATTTTCATCCTCTAATTTTGGTTTTGTCCACTTTTTACTACAATTTTTTTTTTTGTATTTCAATTTTGATCATTCAATTATCATTTATTCTCAATTTTGGTTCAATTTTATTCGAAATGTCAATTTCTACATACATGTACATCAAAATTATTAAATAAAACTCATTTAATTTTTTAATTCCAAATTCTAACATTTTCTCTATTGCTTATGTTACTAGCTTCAATCTCCCAAATTTAGAGAATACAAAATAAAAAGGGTCTAGGGCCCAAAATACCCTAATTTATATAGTGGTGATTCTTTTCTACCACAATTGATATAAAGTGGATCTTTTCTACCATAAAATTATAACTTTGGTTGTTTTCTACCCTTTTTTTTTTGACTTTTGGTGGATGTGGACCACAAATGATTGATGACCTGTACTTACTAATCATTGACTCATTGATTAAATAAATAATATATGTTTTTGTTCTTTTTAATGCAATTTTACTTGAATTGCTTTCATTTTTCATCTCAACATACAAGTGAATATTTTTTGCATTTATAAGAATAAATTGCCGACGTTTTAGGGTTAAATGGCAATTTAGGAAAAAAAATAGGGGTTAAACGGCATTTTTGGTTAATTGCCGTTTAACCCCTATTTTTTTTCCAAAATTGTCGTTTAACCCTAAAACTTCGATTTTTAACCCGTTTAACCCCTATTTTTTTCCAAAATTGCCGTTTAACCCTAAAATAAAATCGAAGTTTTAGGGTTAAACGACAATTTTGGAAAAAAAAATAGGGGTTAAACGGCAACTTCGATTTTTAACCCTAAAACTTCGATTTTAACCCAAAAATCCCATTTTAGGGTTAAACGGCAATTTTGGAAAAAAATAGGGGTTAAACGACAATTATGGTTAATTGCCGTTTAACCCCTATTTTTTTCCAAAATTGTTGTTTAACCCTAAAACTTCGATTTTAACCCAAAAATCCCATTTTAGGGTTAAACGGCAATTTTGGAAAAAAAATAGGGGTTAAACGGCAATTCTAAAACTTCGATTTTTAACCCAAAAATCTCATTTTAGGAAAAATCAATTCCAATTTCCATCCAAAAATTTTCGGAAATGTGAAATCCAATCCTGATTTTGAAAATTTTGGAAATTTTCGGAATTATTTTCGAAAATTTTCGAATTTTTTTTGGAAATTTTCGAAAATTTTCAGAAAGTTTTTCGGAATTTTTAGAAATTAAAAAATTTAGAAATTCAGAAAGTTTAGGAATTAAAATAAAACTATATAATTTATAGCATATAATTGTTCACGGCAATTTCTTTTTACAAACGCAAGCAATTTTCACTTGTATGTTGAGATGAAAAATGAAGACAATTCAAGTAAAAATGTATTAAAAAAAACAAAAGCATACATTATTAATCAGTCAATCGGTCACTATTCAAGTCATCAATCATTTTTGTGTAAGTGTGTGGGCCCAATTGAGTCACAAAGTACATTTAGGGGTAGAAAACATACATTCTTATATTTTTTGTGGTAGAAAACATACATATTTATATGAATTGTGGTATTTTCAACATTTATCTCAAATAAAAACCTGTCAACTTGGATAATTTTTGGGTTAATAATATCTTATAATCTGTATTATATGCGTTTTCTTATTTTTGAATCAATTTTTTTTTTTTTGAATTTGCAACCTCCGACAGTAAATTCCAGCCAAAAAACACACATGTGATTTACGTATACGCAGCTGGAGGATATTTTTGTCATTTTTTATTTGATGAACTAATTCACACACAAACTTGACATTAACCCTAATTTGATCCCCATTCCTAAAATTAGGTATAACTCAAAAATATTTATTTTGTTTTTTAGGTATCATTGATAACTTGCAGCAACACCAAATTCTCCAATATCTCAAAAGAGAAAATGACAAAAATATTCTCAAGCTGCGCATGTGAAAATCAAGTATTTTTTTTTTCAAAATTTATTGTCAAAAATTGTAAAATTAAAAAATATATATCTAATACACTTTATGATCGAAATTTTTTTAAAATTCCAAAATGAAAAACAAGTTGGAAAAATGATATTCACCCATAATCATGTATAACTAACTGTTTAGAGTGGCTTCTTTTTCTTTAACTATTGCAATATTATAGCGAAGTAGCAAACCTGGAATTTGTCTTTCGTGCAATTTTGTTGTTTTATGAGACCGTGAAGTCTTTGTTTTTGATTGTCTATTTGTTACTCTTTATGTACTGATCCCCTTTGTTAAAGACTACTAAAATATCATTGCATTGGAGTACGATACTTCATTACAAAGTTTATTAATGTAATCTAATTCAAATAATCACAAATTCTAATTTGTAGACAATTGAGATTTTAGAAAGGTTTTTTTTTTTTTTTTTTCTTCTCCTTCACTTCTGTTTTTTTAAATAAGAAATGATTTTTTTTCCTTCACTTCTATTTTCTATAAAAAGTCGATATTGATTTTTTTTTTTTTTTGGAGGTTTTAATTACTTGTAAATTTGTTACTTTTTCTCAATTTTTCTTTTGTCTCTATTGCATGAGACATTTCCTCTGAATAAGTAGACGTTTGATCTTCCCTTTGGTGCTCTGAAGAATATTAGTTAATTTCATATTTGTGGTGCACGACCACTATAGTTGCAAGTGTCGAGCTCCAGAAGTCATATCATTAATTTTTTATCTTAAAGTTTTTTGATGTATTAAATTGCAAATTTTGAGAAATTCATGCATTAAATTGTAAATTTAAAAAACAAATAATTAAATTACAAAAAGTCATAAAAGTAGAGCATTTTCTTTTCCAATTACCCTTTTTAATAATAGTATGCTTAAGAGATATAGAGAAATTTAGAATAGTGATAAAAATCTTTAGATAACCTTATCACTATTCTAAATTTAAAGTTTATATATTTTGTTTTTTGGGAAGTATTTTGTTAAACACATAAAAAGTATTGACATTTTTTTATAATTTGAATTACAGTAGTTTAGTGGAACTCTTGTATTATTCAATTTCTATAATTTAAACTTATGCACAACAAAATAAGTGAGACTTCATGAATAAACAGAGGGTTGTATAAGTAGGATCTTATATGTTACAAAACAATATTGTACATTCTCAAAAATAAAATATTACAATTTTGTCAAATATGATTCCTTTTTCGAAAGGGAGATAGTACAATATTTCAAGCATATGAAGTAAGGAGATATCAAAGCAGTTGATTAATTGCTCTTGCAATAAATGAGATATAGAAAAGAACTAGAAATAGGATGTGATTATCCAACCCATCATTATAATGTATCAACATCACATAAATAAAACATTTTTATTACAATTGAATACTTCAAGTCATCCATGTATACACTACATAAAATCTCTGAGAACAAAATATCTCACAGAATAAGCATTGGGAAGTTTCATGAATGACACTTGGAGAAGAATGTTAGAAGCTTTAAAATCTGGGTATCTAACTTGTTCTTAAGGCCCCTTGCTTGCAGCACCAATTGCAACCTTGATTCTAGTAGCCCAAGACAGTGGTTGGGGATTGCATTCTGCACAGAGACACACTGATCAATATTCTAAACAGCAATGCAGACTGTAATTATTGTACATATGTTGGTAGAGCACCTGATTTCTGTTGATCTGTCTTGAATCAGATGGCCACAGGAGTTCCCCCAAACACTTCAGTGAGTATTGTTCATTGTACAAAATACTCAATGAAGCGATTGAGGGTACTCCGGTGGAAAACTAATGATGACTTGTTTCGATTATTTGAGGCTGAAATCATTCTACAAGCTTGAAAGTTCCGTTGTAAGCCAGACCCTTTTCAGGTCTTTGATAATGCAACAATTTTGTTCAATATCAGATCCCCCCAAGAGTTCCCCCAAACACTTCAGTGAGTAATTGTTTCCCAAGAAACTACTCAATGAAGCGTTAAAGGGAACTCTAGGAGAAAACTGATGACTCATTTCGGTTTGTTGATGTATGGATTTGCAGTTACACCTCTATATATAGTGAGCTAATCCTCACACATTTCTTCATTTTTTTGGTTATTGAGTCCTGAGTAAAAAAAAAAAAAAAGTGCAGCTAGCAATTGCACCTGACCGCAACCATGGGATAAATGAAGAAGAAAGATTGGTATCACAAGGATCAGAATATATGGAATATTCTCAGCATTCTCAACCTGTTCTTTATGAGATTGTGTAACTTGTTCTCAAAAGGGATGGGGCATTAGATGAAGATATGGATTCCCTTTTCATAACATAACCTATATTCTTAACCAGGTTCCAATTCTCCCATGTATTTTACCTGGTTTTCTTGAATGGGGAGTGGTCCTTTATAACTAACCACCCTCTCACTGTTAAATCCTTGAATCAGGATTATTCCACCTCTGCCATAACCCCAAGGCCATATTTGCCAAATTTATGCTTAGAAAATAGTGAAACGTTTCCTAGTAATTTGAATTCTTGTATTCTATCATAATCTGTCCAAAAAAAAAAAAAAAAAACCTGGAAAAGGAATTATGCAGGTCGGACTCAATTCATTGCAAGATTATTCCCTGTTCCTCATTTAAGCTGCTTTCCGGACTAGATTCGAAGTCACACATATATTTTGTTTGTTTAGGGCAAACACAATAAAATCTTCACCCTCTATAAATAGAAAATAGAAAACAAAAGAGGGGAAAAATTAACACTAGAAAGAGATGAAACTGAGTCAGGTTTCCTCTAGAGTACCTCAAAAAAACCTTATTATTGTTATCAGAAAGACATGTAAAATAACTTAATTTCTTTAATTGTTCCCTTCTTCTCATAAATCTTATTAAATCTAGTTTAACCATGCTCCCACGAAAGGTGCAGCATTGTCATGCTGGCAATAATTCGATACTCCCACAAGATAATTAGACTTAAATCAACTAAAATTAATATTTTAAGCATCTGATGTTAGAGAAAAATCAGGGCAGCATGTGTGTGAATAAGTATTAATATATGGACTAAATAGTAAGGAAAAAAAATTTATGATCTGCTCGTGTGCTAATATGAAAGCCTTACATATCAAAATGCACAAAATCAAAAGGTACTCACATGTAGTTTTGGATATACAAGGAAGAATTTTCTGTCCCGCAGCAAATTTGACTATTTGACAAAAAACCTGGAATTTGAAATTTATCAATATCTTTGAAAACACACTCAAAAACTAAACAACTTACTTTTATTTCTAAGTACAGGTACAATGACATGTTGAAGTTTCTCTTATTAAATGCACAACGGTGATTTTGATATTAAAATAGAGATTTTGATCGCTCACAGAGAAATTGATCTATGTGGTACTACCTACCAAGTTATCGTCAGAAATTGAAGGAAACCCTCAATTTGAGTTGCACATACAATCAAAATTCTTGATTTGAAGCAACACATTAACATCATTGACGTCCATATCAACAATTATCATCACAAATTGAATTTTCAACTAAAATCAAACGTATGTTTTGATTTGTTGGTGCATTTCAATACTGTGGATAATAGGGGTCTGAACTGATATTTTGTTGAGTGAAATCATGTCTTATCCTTCCCTAGGATTTATATAGCTATGTATATTGTAACTTTAGTTTTAGCTGTACAATTAACTTGTCCAAAATGAGATAATTGTTTGTTGAAAAGATCTCTAAATTTTCTTGTTTCTCCACAACTTTGGGCTCAGCACCGGAGTTCCTCAAACATTGAGCCAACTCATTTTAAGAATATATGCTTATTCCAACTTCATTGCAACATTCTTCCCTCTTCATTATTTAGCTGCATTTTCTGACCAGGTTCAGTCACTCACTCCCATGTTTTTGTCTTCCTAGGACGCAAAAAAAGATTCATGTTTGTGATATGCATGATACTCTTTTCGATTCCCTGATACGTATGGATTTTAGATTGTCTATAAATAACTAACATTTGGCCAAACAAATTATAACATGTGAAAAGATCAAAGAACCAAGTCAGGTTTCCTCTCAAGTTTCCTCAAACTACTTCACTCGATAAGAGTGTCCTAATTAAGAGCACTTGAGTGAAGTGTTTGGGGGAACTTTGGATGTCACCTGGCATTTATATAACATGATATTTTTCTTATTGAAAGTAAAATACAGAATTTTTGTTATGATAACTTCCCACGTTGATTTCAGGCACTTGGGTGTACTATGGAATGCAGAAAGCAAAGAGATATTTTCCACTATTCCAAGTTGGATGAAACTTTGCCAGCCCGATTGAATATCCATGGCCGATGTAGATACAACCATAGCTAGTGGCCGATGCTCCACCATATATGGTGGCACCAGTGTTGAATGACCAGATTATTTCCCCTGTTCGAGCATCCATCCCATAGAGTGGACCACTAGGCGCCACCGACCCTGCAAACACAACTCCATTCACTACTGTCACGGGCCCATGTGCTGTGTCGTTGCTTGGGTCAGCCGTGGTCCAGAGGATTTTTCCTGTGTTGGCATCCATCGCCACCCATCCACCAGCTGTCGTGCTCCGATTGGATGGCTTCAGAGCGAAGGGAACCCTGTTTCCGTTCACTATGTTAGTATAAACACGTACTCCATCGCTGGCTGCACCCCATACTCCTCCTCCTTCCAGGGATCCAGGCCCTGCTTTCTGTCCAACATTACATAACATCTCTTAGTTATGAATTATGATACTCTACTCAAAGCTTCACAATACTTACAGTGAACCAGACTATATCACCATTGTCACGGTCTAAAGCCCATGCAAAGCCACTCTTTTGCACTGCCACCACCACGTCACGCAACCTGCGATTAGAAACTATGATGAGTAGCATAGGGGCCTCACCAAAGTCAGCATCCAGGTTCGGGCCAGGCGGACAATCTGGGTTATTTGGAACCAAACAGGCAAAGTAGAAAACGTCATAACCTCCAAGCTGCTTAGCCCACACAATCCTTCCAGTGTTAATATCAAACGACAACAATGAATTGAAGTGTATATCCTGTCCAAAACATTGATCCGGGCTGCTTGGTGGGCTCGTTTGATTGTTCTGCCTGGCCTGACATTCAAGAACATCAGGTGGAGCAATATATAGATTCCCAGTTCCTGCATAGACCAGGCCCCGTTTTGGGTCAATGGAGGGACTGCTGCCCCAAATTGCTGCCCCGGAATAGCCTCCTAGCCTGCCACCATTATCGGGCAGGGTGTACGTTTGCCATAGTATCTTCCCCGTTCTTACATCCAGCTTAACCATGCTCCCACGAAAGGTACAACATTGTCCAGCTGGTAATAACTCTTCCAGGGATGAAACCCCCACATAGAATCCCCTTCAAACGCAAGACATTAGAATCAGATTAACTAATTGAATTATAAGTAGTATTGACATGTGATCATGTGATAACTAACCCCCTGTAAACAGTTCCAGAAGCTGTGACTATGCTCAATGGACCAGGATCCACCTGAGTGGACCAGACAAGTTGTCCTCTGGCACGTGCCACAGCGACCACATAAGCTGGTCCGTAAATTCCGACGAGGAGGAGTTCACCGGCCACCACCGGAGTTGATCGCGACACAGTCACGTTGACGTATCGACCTGTTGGGGGTATCCCTGTCAACTGGCCTAGATTTGTTTGCCAGATGAGATCTCCAGTTCTGGCATTGACAGCGTACAGGTTTCCATTCCAGGATGGAAAATAGACAACTCCATCAGCAACTGATGGAGTTGCAGTTATGTCAAATCCAGCCAAGAATTTCCATCTCTGTCTTAACAATCCCAATTTCACCGAAAATGGATTGATGGGGCCTCCAATGGAGTTCCTTCTGTTGGTAATGTCTCCGCCATGAGTCAACCACTGCAACAGATAATTAAAAAGAGTTATATGTTTGATTGATTCAACTGGTAAAGATGTGTAAAAAAAATTATCATACTTGTGAGGTTGAGTTATCAACAAGCGAAAGTACACAGAATGTTATGAAAAGGAAAGCAAGAATGTCATTCTTAGCTGTGGTGCAAGAAAGACCCATAATTTGATGACTTGAATGTTCGAATCCCAAAACAGGTAGGCTATTTGTACGTCAGGAAAGCAGAGTTGATGAAATTAGCATGAGTGAATGTCAATTACTTTAAATATTATATTATCCCTTTAAAATATTTATAATCTATTATGCCAATTTTAATTTTGATTATGCTAATTTTAATTTTGATTTCCTATGTAAGACATTTTCCAATTTTTTACAATCAAATATCTATTATTCAATTTTGATCATCTATGTTATAATTTTTTTCTAATTTCAATTTTTTTTAATTAAAATTTTCAATGTCATCAAATAATTTTATGTATCACTCAATTTATTTAAGGTCTATTTTAACCATCTTCATATAATTTAATTGATATTAAACTTGTTAATGTAATCAAATTTAACTATAACTCTAATTTAATTGATGTTAATTTTTCTGAATTCAATTAGAATTCTAATTTAATAATCTAACCACCCAAATTCATGTTAGTGTTTGAATCTCAAACATATCAAATTTGGAATTATGATCAATTAATTAATAATTTAGATGTGGTAGATATGGAGATCTCAAATATGAGTCAATTGAATAATATACCACCTAGGGGGCTTAGGTGCAACGCAAAAAGGAAAGTACCATTGAACCTAATACTTCTCAATAAGCCAGCCTAACTCTTAAAGTATGTATAATCAAGAAAACTAATTTTTCATTTTCAATTTTACTTTGAATTTTCAATGAAATTAATACAAATAATGTTTATAATATACTTCATCCTCATATATACAGCCATGTTTGGCTTTAATGTTTCAATGATATATGTACGCATTTGTTGGACTTGCGAGGTCAATATATCAAACTTATTTTGAAAAGATATATATATATATATATATATAGCTGAAAAATATCTTTAATCTACTTAATTTAGGGCTTCGACTTGTTTAATTTTAGGATATTAGTCTAATCTTAACTTGTTTAATTTCTGTTCGTGTTTGTTCTACATGATGATAGGTCGAAAGAATTGATCGGGTTTGTTGCTTGTATTACTATTTCCTCATATTATATATGGCGTCACAGAAATAATTTTCTTACTAACAATGGTCATGCAATGAAACTACCTTTCTTGTTTTAATTGAGAAGGTGATGTAGATCAAAACAAATATAAAAAGAAAGAAATTAAAGTTTCAAGATCAGAATCCTGGAAAAGCAATGGGAATTGGACTGAAAACTAGCAATAAAGTTGAAAGAAACATAACCGTAATCAGAACTTGCTAAATTCAATAGAAGCTGCCCATCAAGAGGTGTCATTTCTTTGTCTTTAGTCCCAACCCTAAAGAGACTCCAATTGGGATATATATTTAGTGGTGTTAAAATGGTTCAAACTGCGGGCTTTAGTTTAAAATCATCGATTCGAAAAATTGTAAAAGCTAAAACTCAAATCGAATTGTGGGGGTTACGGTTTATAAACTGGCAATTCCGATTGGCGGTTCTAATATTTATTTTTCTATTTTTTATTTTTTAAAATTAAACTTGCATATAAATATTACAATTATTCATATATTACAATATAATAATTTTGTTTGAATAGATAATTTGATATAAATGAAAAATTAGAACTTACATTCATAAGTTACAACAACACAACATTACAATTAACAAATAACATCTTCAAATATAAGATATTATAATTTAAATATAAAGATATACAAATCATTTACCTAAAAATATTACAACTTATAATACAAATTAAGAATAATAATTAATACGACTTAAAATAAAATAGAGAAACAACATAAATACATAATATTATTTATATATAATATAAAAATAGATAAAGCGACGGTTCGAACCGCCAGTTCCCGACTTAAAATTATCCCGAATCAAATTGAATCGTCAAACCATAGTTCACGATTTTGGTTTCAAACTAAAATAGGATCAACGGTTTTCTGAACTGTTAACCTCGGTTCGATCCTCGTTTTCCTAACCAAATGAACACCTCTATATATATTCACCTATTTTTCCATTTAGCTCATACTGTATTTTATTATCTTCAATATTTACGCATCATATATATATATATATATTAATTATTCATGATATCACTATATACACATAATTTGTGATTCTGAAATGAAGATTAAATGAAATGTATAATCAAACCACAATTCACGATTTTGGTTTCAAATTGAAATAGGATCAACGGTTTTCTGAACCATTGATCTTTGTTCGATCCCCATTTTCCTAACCGAATGAACACCTTTATATATATATTCACCTATTTCTCCATTTAGTTTATACTGTATTTTATTATCTTCAATATTTACGCATCATATATATTAATTATTCATGATATCACTATATACACATAATTAATGATTATGAAATGAAAAAATATATATCTCATCTTAAAGACAATTGTACCAAAACTAGCTAAGTAGAGCTAGGTAGCATAAATGTCATTGATCGGTTAATTATGGCGGCTAGCCCTCTCAAATGTCAAATATCAATAATTAACGTGCTTCCATTTTCTAATTAAGCTGACAAAATTAATTTTAATATGACAAAGTAAATTAAAATATTAAATTTAAGTTAACAGAATTTTGAACTTTAAAATCACAATGTATATGTGTTTTTTTTTTATTTAAATTTAGATTATAAAATTTGAACATAATCATTACTACATATATTACAATCATCAATCATTATCAAATATATTTTTTCATTAAAAAAAATCACATCAACTCATCTTTTCAAAATAAAATATTATATCAACCCACATTTTCCTGCATCGATTTGACATCTACAATATAATTATACTCTACTAAATCTTCAAACAAACTTACATTTTTACTATTCATTTTTATTACAAAATTCAGATTTCAATGACAGGATATTTCCAATCTCATATAATTCCCTTCTAGACATACCTTAGATGACTTGATTATTTGAAGAAAAGATGCGAATTATTGCAAGGGACTAGGGAAATGTTCCAACAAATTAATGTTTTTCATATTTTATTCTATTAGCTCTAGTAAGAGCAAATGTAATGCATCCTCAAATGTTTGGTCTGATATTTGATTTTACCAGTGTTTTATTCCTTTTAATTCTCAAACTTAACTTAGCACGTAAATTTACCTTGATTTTAAATTATATAAAGTTTACAAAAAATTTAATAGCATACTTTAGAATTTGGATTTCGTGCTCTTGACGTTGATTTATTTATTACTCTTTGATGTATTGATCCTCTTTGTTAAAGACTCTCTCTATTAGAAGAACATTGTATTGGAATACTCTACTTCATTACCAAATTTAGTATTTTAATCTAATTCAATTAATCACAAAAATTGTGGATTATTGAGATTTGAGAAAGTTTTTTTTTTTAAATTAGTTGTGTATTTTTTTTCTTTTCCTCCCTTGGATGAGAGACGTTGCACTTACCCTTTGCTGCACACTGAGTGTTAAGAGCTTTGGAAGCCACATCATTAAAATCTTATTTTGAAGGTAAGCCGCGCATCGAATCCCAAAATTTAAAAACTCTCATGCATTAGATTACAAATTGAAAAAAAATTATGATTAAATTGCAAAGATCATAAAAGTTCTGATTTTTTTTTCCAATTAACTCTTCTTAATAATAATATGTTTAAGAGATATAGGGAAATTTAATTAAAATTAACTAAAACTATTATTAAGCTTCATATGAAATTAAAAAAAAAAGAGAAGATTCCCTATTAGATGAGTATATAGTTTCTAAAAAACAAAGAATCTTAATAATTGTATAATTTTAAAGGTGTTTCAATGTAATTTCAAAAAATGTTTTTTTTTGTTTTTATATATAAGATTTATAATCATATATCCAATAGCTGTTACTTTAGGAACTAATAAAAAATTATAAATTACTTTAAATGGAAAAGATAAGAGTATGATATAGTTATATTTATTATATAAAGATATCTTTAATACACTAAAACATAAAAAATCCTATAAGAATATATTTCATATGCCAAAACATTTCCCCTCTTCAAGTTATAGCAAAATCTAAATCAATTTATTAGTTTTAACTTGATTTGAGCTGAAACTTGGATGAAATTTTCGAAAAATCCAACAAAGAATCACATGCATAATTTGTTTGAAATTAGGGTTTTTACATCAAAGAATCGCATGCATAATTTATTTGAAATTAGGGTTTTTAGATCAAATCAGGGCAGGTTCAAGCTTTATTAATGGGGGTGGGCTGAAAAAGTAAGCATATCAACACATTAAAATTTATACATAAAAATGAATTACGATATTCACTTAAATTGCGTCATACGAGAAATATGCTGAAAGCTTAAACTTATGTTTTTGCAAGATTATAACCATATGAAAATAGAAATTTAATAACGGGTTAATTGCGCGAAACCCCCTTGTGGTTTGAAAATTCGGCATGAAATCTCCCTGTGCTTTAAAAATTGCGCGAAACCGTCTTGTGGTTTGTTAAATATAGCACAAAATCCCCAACTCTATCAATGTTAACGAAAGTGTTAAATACGCGTCTTTCATGCGATTTTTGATTTTTTTTGGTGTTTTTTTTCACTTTTGAGAATGCATACGCCTATATAAAAAGCTCCTTCCATTGTGAATGTTTTTTACAATTGCACTCAAACTTATTTTCTACGGTATGTTTCTTTCTTTAACATCTTGTGTAAATAAAATAGAAGCACAAAATATAATATCAACAAAATATAGTTATCACTGCAATCACCCTTTGTTTATCATGAGCCAACAAAATATAACTATCACTGCAATCACTCAATGTTTATCATGAGCCAACAAATAAATTGTTAATTTGACCACTTTACAAAAATCTTTCCAAATCATCAAATGATAAGATTAACTGTTGATACCAAGGACGAAAAAATCGATATCGGTGAAAATATCGGTACCCTAATTTTACGGATATATCGGTATTGATATCGGTATCGGTGGAAATATCGGACATTTTTAAAAAAAATATAAAAACTTTCTAAAAAAATTGAAAAATATATCTACTAGTTATAATATCATTATAACTGACATTAATACATATATTAAACTTATAATTTTAAATAAAATAATATATTTTCAACAAATATATAGATAAAATACTATATAAAGGTTGTCTACTATGATAACATGACAAATTTTGTATAAAAAGATACTAATAAATAGAATAATTTAATAATTTTTGTACATGCTTAATACCTAAGCAATACCAAGACATTTTAACTTATTTTTCGAGAAGTGTCTTCATATAACTAACATTAATACGTATATTGAACTTAAAATTTCAAATCAAATGATATATTTAAAATAAATATAGAGATAAACTATTATTATATAGTATATAATATATACATCATAATTCTTTCCTTAAAATAAAAAAAATTAACTAAATTTAATTAAATTATGAGAAAAACTTAAATGCTAGTGTGTTAATTTATTTCAACAATTTAATTAAAATTATTATTTGTTCTAATCATAGATAAAAATATAGATATAGAGCTTAAGTTTTATAGATATTTTTTAAATATATATAAAAAAATTATAATAAAAATGAAAAAAAAAACAGAAAAAAAAAGAAAATAAAGAAAAAAAAATTCAAAAAATACTCGACTACCGATATTTTGAAGCACCGATATATCGACCGATATATCGCCGATATATCGGTGATATGGCACGAGAAATACACTGGACTCCACCGATATCAATATAAAAACCGATATTTACCGATATATCGTCGATATTTTAACGAAAAAAAACTGCAGTGCATTATTATATCGGACTTCACATAATACGGATATATCGGCGATTTTTTCCGATTTTTTCATCCTTGGTTGATACCACCAACACAAAATAACTAATGAAATTCTACATATTTAGTATCTTGGTACCACCTACATGCAAAAAAAAATTCAAAAACAAAAAACACAGCTACTTCAGTTTCTTTTTTTTAGATTTGGGTGCACTTGAATTTGATTGAGAATCTTTTGTTCTTCTTTTGGGTTGAGCTTGCTTTCTTGAAGCTTTCGCCTTTATGATCATGGAAGGATTCTCAACATCTAATCATTTCGCCTTTATGATCCTGGGAGGATTCTTAACATCTGATCTTTGAGATTGTGATTGAGGCATTTACAACAAATTACTTACAAGATAGTTTATTACTTTCAAGATATTAAGGATACATACAATAAAATAAAATAAAATAAAATACAAGTATCAAAGAAAAATTTCTAAACTAACACCAAATATAGCAGACAATAATAATTAAAATAATAAATACTTTAAAAATATTTATTTAAAAATAATAAACTATATACTCAAATCTACCAGTATATCGATAAATATTGGGAATATAAATCTTATACCAAATGTGGAAGATACAAAATATAAATTTTATACCAAATGTGAAAGACACAGAAAATAAAAATTCTCAAAACATAAAAGTGAAATCAGAGAACAAAAATCTATGTACCAAATAACTTAGACAAGAAGAATATAAATCAACCTAATAAGTTAACTAAACCCTAGAAATAAACTCCAAATCTTTCTTCTCTTTCTTTATTATTATTATTATTACACAAATTCTCCTCTTTCTTTATTATTATTATTATTACACAAATTCTCCTGTGCACCTGGTGCACGGATCTAAGATCCGTGCAATCCGGGTCGGGTCGACCCGGATCCAGGAATTTCTTTTTCTTTTTTTTTTAATAAATTTTATGTCTTGACCTTTATGTACAAATGTTGTGACCTTTATGTATAAATGTTGTGACATTTATGCGTTGTAACTTAGAAAAAAAAGGAAGAATTTCAGCCAAATTTGTACATAGATACCTTTATGTAATATTCATGTGACCTTTATATATATTTTATATGACCTTTATGTACAAATATTCATACTTTTATGTAATATATAAAAGCTATATAAAGGTATGAATATTTATAAATAAATGTCACATAAATATACATAAAGGTCATATGAATATAACATAAAGGTATCTATGTACAAATTTTGCTGAAATTCTTCATTTTTTTCTAAGTTATTTAACATAAATGTCACAAAATTTATACATAAAGGTCACACAATTTGTATATAAAGGTCACCAACTTTGTACGTAAAGGTTTTGCCCTGGAATTAAAAAAAAAAAAAAGCGCGGATCCGGGTGGACCCGGATTGTATGTACACCAGGTGTACAGCAGCCACACTCTTATTATTATTATTATTATTTTGGAAAACTTCACATTCTCAAGTTAACCTAACAAAACCAACCCTATTAACAAATAATTAACATACTAAATTTATAAGACTCAAACATGCATAACATACTAAATTTATAAGACCCAAACATGCATGCCTTATACACGGGTTCTCTTTATAGCAGAAATCACGATTGCATCAAATTTATACTTGTTTACTTCTTTAATCGTCCACTTCAAGCAAATTTCTCAAAGAAATCGATGATTTTAACATTTTTGTTTTGGGGAGAAAACTCTTGTTTCACTTACGCGCACTCTCTCTCTCATGAACTTTTTTTTTTTTAATAAAGTCAACAGTCCATCTATATGTATGAAGGGTATAATGGGAAACAAAAGGTGAAAAATTAATACAGTTAGCTCTCTTTAAAAAAATGGGAGAGGGTTTCGCGCAATTATCCCATTTAATAACTAACTACTAATTCAAAATAATGTGTTGAATTTAATTATTTGCACCTTAAATTAAATTAAATGAAGTGGTACAGATAATCGTACTTTGATTTAATAACCAATTAACTTAATGAACTATTTAAGTGAATTCAAAGAGTTCAAAATTTCCTCACCAATTCAAAGTTCAAACCAAATCTTAATATAATTGAATAACTAACTAAAATACAAATGAATTCAAAAGGTATAACAAATAAAAATTATATTATCCATAAATATTTGAAGCCACAAATATATGAAAATTATAGGACATTATTCATACATATTTATACTTTATCCATACATATTTCATAAAAAAATTAAATGAATTAATAAAAAGGCAGTATCTTAATGGTGGGAGATTTCAAGAAACTCACATTTAAAATTTCAAGAAAGGTAAGCTTTGTCGTTGACAAGGATGAAAATATCCGGAAATATCTCCGATATATCTCCAATATTTCCTTTTTTTCATGTAACCGATATAATAACGGCATGTATATTTTTTCGATATTTACCGATATTTTTTCGATATTTACCGATATTTCTCCGATATTTCCGTAAAATTGAGATACCGATATTTCCATCGATACCGATATTTTTATCCTTGGTCGTTGATGAAGATTCTCTTTGTCTTCCAATAGTTATATTTTATGTTTGGAAAAGAAAAATAATAATAATTTATAGGAGTTTTAAGTTTGGGTGTGAGCTTTACCCTTTAGGGGTGTGTTTGGTTAGGGTGTTTGGATGAGTTAGAGCTATTTAATGCGAATAAATTTGCGTTTGGTGTATTAGTTTTGAGGCTGAGTTTAGATTAGACCCTAATCAAAAAGGTTTAATTGAGGTTATGGTGGGTTAAATAAACCCACCAACTTTGATGAGTTTATTTAATCCATCATAATCAATTATTTATTATAATGTAAAATATCATCTCTATCCTTACTATTCAATTATTAAGAATAACTCAATTCTTTGTTTTTCAAATATTTACTTAATGTCATTATATAAATAGTTGAAACAATAATTTTTGTAACCTAGTTTCCTCCACTAAATGTGTTAATAATTTTTTTTTCTACCCTAAATTTGATTATCGAAGTTGTCTGTAATCATTAACATTGATTTTTTTAGGCATATATGTTAGTAATTAAAGTTTATGTAGTAGAATTTCACAAAGTATTAACCCGTCAATAAATTGTACTATTTTAGTTTTGGATTCTAAAATTAGTTTTTGAATTAATTTTGGAATTTAGAATTAATTTTTATTGAGAAAAAATGTTAGGGGTATTTTGATCAAGTTAATGTTAAATCCACAAAAATACTTGATCCAAACAAATTTTGTTTGATAAACTCAATTCAAAACAAAAACTTTAAATTTAAATCAAACACGTAAATATTAAGCTCAATCTAAATCAAAGCAAACCCAAAACACAAATCAAATATGCCTAATTTTGGAATTGGGTTCACTTTAAATATAATTTTGGGTCTGGAGCCCAGTACTGCCACCACATAGACCTGTTCATTGGTCAAATTATCCAAAATTTTCCCAAATAAAAAAGTTAGTACTCAAATTTCAGAGCTTGACAAGTTAATATCTTAAAAATAAATCTCCAAATTAAGTATACTAAAATTGCAATTCCCCCCTACTTGATATTATAGGAAAGTACATGCTTTTTCATTACCATCATGAAATACATACTACTATAAAAAACTTAGCAAGACAACTTGAAAAAGGTTTAAACTACCTTTAACTGGAAAAGAACATTTCCAATCCTTTAATTTTATGTTGTCAGTTAATTTCACGTGATATATATATATATATATATATGTATTGATAATCAAATGATAATGAGAAAGTAAACAAGATTATCTCCTATTAACAAAGCAGTGAAAATAGATGGGCAAATGGCCCCCTTCACCTTGAACTGAATATGATTCTTTACCTTTCATCTTTCCAACAATCTTGTCTAGGTTCATTCTACATCAAAATGGAGGAAAAAAGGCATAAAGGGACCAGAAAAACCCTATAAAAAGCCTGTCAAATAACATGAAAAATATTATGAGTCGAGTTATAATTTATTTCAGATGTGCCCTAGAGTTCCCTGCAAATACTTCGCAGAGTTCATATATGCGTTTAATCATTTGACTCCAGTGAAGTGTTTGGGGGAACTCCACGGTTCGTTTGATACGATGTCGTTTCAAATATATTTGACATACTTATATTATTAAAGTTTCTCGTGTTCTTCATCTCCAGATTCTACGACATAGTTAATTTTTGTGACACAATGATGATCATTAATTTGGAGGTATGAAGCAAATTAAATTTGGAAAACTTCTTCTGGCATAAAAGTACACTTGGTTTGTTTTTAATATATTGTTTCACAAAGATTAAAGAGACTCGTACTCTTGTTTGTTTGCGTTCAGATCAACTGTCGGGTTAATATTTCATGTTATATTTTATAGTGTTTCAATACATCATGTATTTAATTAATAATATCACTGAAAATATTTAACATATTATTGTTATCATGTATTATGAGATGAATATGGCAACATGCAATAAGAAATCATTATGTGGAAAATTGTTCCAAAGGTTTTTTGTCAAATCACAATTAATTCTTACACAAGATGGAAATATCCCTATATTTGTACGATATATCCGTGATATATTAGTTTTTCGGTGGATGCCATATGAGTATGGGCTAATCTTTTTTTCCATAATAAACTAAATATATTGCGAATATATCAAAATATCCAGATATTTGTGTAATATATCCATGATATATTCATTTTTCGGAGGGTATGATATGTATATGAGGCTAAATTTTTTTTCCAAAATATCTCATATATAATGCGGATATATCACAAAGTATTGTTATCAATATATGTTGGTTTGGGTATAAAATTGGAAATAATTTGAAAAATATTATGGATATATCGCAAAATATCAAATATTTTTCTAAAATCAAGATTTTTCCAAAATGTGAATTTATTAGACCAAAACTGAATTTGATTTTAAAAAAATGAAATTTGTAATGGTACTAGTTCTTTTAAAATAGTGATAAATTCACAATTTGATTCGACTATTTAAAATATTTTTCATTACACATTCTTTCAAATATTTTATGAAGGTCAAAACACATATCAACAAAATAATGATTGAGCCAATCTATACTATTATTGGAAGGGATAGACAAACGTACCAACAATACTTGTATAACTATATTTACAATTACTTAAATCTGATGAGTTGATATCTATATATTGTTTGGAGAAAGATAATATTGCACCTGTTATTTTTAACCATATAGGACATCATCTTGGTACTTCTTAGAGATTGCATAGATAGTTTTGAATAAATGTCAATTGTTATAATGTCTTTACAAAGTTTATTTTATATATATATATATATATATATATATATTTGTTGTAAACATATTATTGTAAACATATTATTTTGTTAAAATTTTAAGTTAAATATATTCATTTTTAGGTGTGTAATATATATTGTGATATCAATATTTTCATTCCTGATTGATTCTTATTGTAAAAAAAATTAAGAACCAATTCTTTTCTGTCAAGTCTAATGATATGACTTGAACGTTACCATTGTACAATTTAATATTGTCACAAGAACAAGTATGCTAACAACGAGAAGAAACTTGTCGTGCATGCCATTTTGGTTGCTCGCGATTGGCTGCGAAATTAAGATGGATATGTTAATTAATTGATAAAAATAAAATTACGAAAAAACATCCTAATAATATAATTTTGTAAGATGAAATTGGACCACTAGTTTTCTATTTATAATTCAACTCATTTTTACAAGTTAATTTTATTTTATGAGTTACATTTGTTAGATGATTTTAAAGGAATCATGGCCTTAGTCTTAATAGATCATGTATATTTTGGAGATGTGCTTTCCTTCATCTCTCTCTCTTTTTTAAATGCTATTTCATTGCATTTTATTTTGTATATTATTGTTCATGTAAGTATGAACTTCTGCCTCTACATTTTAATGTTTCTTTGGGCCTTCTCAGCTGCTTTGCTCGTCATCATATGCATGATATTTTCTTGTCCATCATTTATAATACATGCAAAAGAAATAAATTACATGACAACTCAATCGTTCTAGCTTTTTAAACGTTTTGTTTTCTTTTTTCTCAGATACCTTTAAATTCGTCAGTGTAACAGCATGTTACAATGAATAATTCAATAATTGAGCTATTTTGAAAGCTACAAAAATAGATTATAAAGCCACTTAAATAATTAGTTTGAGATTCTTTCTTCTATATATTATATATCATTACATTATGCAAATGGAATATACAGCAATTAAAAGTAATATGTTCTTGTCACATCCAGCTATTCTGTATTATATCCTTCATAAAGTCGTCTAATTTATTTATCTTGATATTTGTTTTAAACTAGCTTATGCAAAAATAAATTATTGGTCCGTTATCCCAAAGTAGGAAATAAATTATTTAGCGAAGTCTATAATATATAAACGGTTAGTTGAAAAAAAAAAAAAAAAAAGTATTTGTGGCTTCTTTTTAATTTAATCATATCTTCTTTAAAATTACAATCCGATGAATGAATTTTTGTTTAAATTTTGCAATCTAATGCATCAGATAATTTTTGGAATCGATTCTGATGATATGGTTTAACGCTCGACAGTTGTTGTCATGTTGGACATGAAATAATTCGAAGATTTATAAATAAAATTATAAATCTAATACGAGAATTTTTAGTAATCAGAAAAGTTTGAATTATGTGACGTTGATCATGTCAATGAGTGTTGAATTTCAACATCTCGCTATTAGAATTTCATTGGAATTACAAAAATTTAAAAGTTTGTGCATCAAATTGTGATTTTTTTAAAAGATGTGATTAAATTACAAAAAATGGTAAAAGTCTTGCATTATTTTTGAATTAACCCTGTAATTAAACAAATGTCTAAGTACTTTTTTTTTTTTTTTCTTCTTCTTGGACAACAATGACGAGGGTTGTAGAACACTAGTTTGGGCCTATAAAGTATAAACTGAGTTCTCAAACTAGTTCCCAATTCTTGTTTCTGCAATAATTTTCAGCCCAAAACTTCTTGTTTCTCAATTATTAATTTTGGTGGTTCGCACCTGTCATTTCATATATTAATATTTAAATACTACATCTGCTAAAATCTAATCAAATTAATATTTAATTTTTTTAAATAATCAAATTAATTCCAAAAGAAAGGGAATATTTCTATAAAATTTCTAAATTTTTATCGCAAAAAATAAAGAGTCACACTTCGAAAGTCAAAAATTAGTTTTCATTAAAAAAATATAAAGTACCCTATTAATTAGTTATAAGTTATAACAATTTTTGGATAATTGACTTAATGAAAAAATGAGGTGTTTGTAAGGGAGAGTTCATATATTAAAAAAGGTTATATAAAGAATTGCACTTTTAACAAAAATTGACTTTTTTTTCTTTTTTTCTTTCTTAAAAAGGTACAATATTTCATTGTCTTTGTCTGGCTTTGTAAAAAGTCATTTGTGTTTGACCTCTTTTTAAAGCATATAAGTCAAGAGAGACAAAAGCAGTCATCTAATTTTTTAATTGCTCTTTGAAATAATTGATAGGGGATTTGATGACCCCAACCCATCATGAGAATCTTGAAATCTCATCAGACTCAGTCAATATCATATACTGTAAATACATTTTTATTTCAATCATAAAATGTCAAGATCACAATAATAGATGTGATCTTAACACATATTTAGTTGGATCATCTGTTCTTCAAATAAAAAGGTAACATTTCAATCTTTCATCCATTGCTCTATATTGATACCATATGATCTAGGTTATGACCAAAAATATCACAGAATAAGTCAATGTTACTCATCATCTCATACTTCTGTAAATTGAAGGTACAACTTCATAACCAGATCATGGCAATAGAAGTTTACACACAACACCTCACAAAAAAAAAGGGCAAAATTTAACAATAATATAGACAGCAAATTGTGAGAGCCTATGTAATAAATTTACAACAGGTGAGACAAAGTATATAATCAAGCAACCTATACCTAACCCCCTTCATCTTACACGAGACGGTCTGCGATTTCCTGGCAATGGAGATGCGTTCATTGGCGAATGATGCTTCAGTGGCAACTTAGATATCGGCTCCACTTCCTTCATATTTCTCGCTGCACTTTTCGGAGCTTGGAGCTCTTCGAGTTTCATTAGGACCTCCGCCATACGAGGCCTAAGCTTCGGCTCATGGCTTAAGCATTGTACAGCAATAGTGGCAGCAGTGAAGGCGGCTTTCTGGGGGTATTGGCCCTCGAGTTTTATGTCCATTATACGAAACAATTTTCTCTTGTCGTTCATATATGGTTTTGCCCAATCAACTAGGTTTTGCTCTACACCAACCTTTGTTTTGTCAACAGCTCGACGTCCTGATAGCAATTCCAGCATAACTACCCCAAAACTGTAAACATCGCTTTTTGCTGTCAATCGGCCTGTTGCATGGAATTAGAAACCCATATGTTAAATGTTATATGCTTCCTTGAACCAAGAAGATATATTATACAACAAAAAATGGTTTAATTGATTGACCTGTGGCGACGTACTCTGGGGCAGCATACCCTTGTGTGCCCATAACTTGAGTCGAGACGTGTGTCCTATCACCAGTTGGACCCGCTTTGGCCAAGCCAAAATCGGACAGCTTTGCATTGAATTCCTGCATCAAAAATGAAATTGTTAGCTTATGGTTAAAAGCCATTCAAATGTGATTAAGAAGTTTCATCCATACCCCATCGAGAAGAATGTTCGAAGCTTTAAAGTCTCGGTATATAACTTGTTCTTCAGCTTCATGCAAGAACGAAAGGCCCTTCGCAGCGCCTATTGCAACCTTGATTCTGGTAGCCCAGGACAGTGGTTGGGGTCCTCCTGGAAATCCCAAAAACAATTTAATTCAAGTGAATCAAAAATTGGCTCTATGACAGATTTTATTTCAAAGAATGCTTACTTCTGAACAAATGATTCTCAAGACTTCCCTTTGGCATGAACTCATACACCAAAAGCCGATTATCACCATCAGAGCAGTAGCCAATAAGTTTAACAAGGTTTGGATGACGAAGTTGGCCAAGATAATTAACCTCTGTCTGCAAATCAAGATAGCCTCTCAAAAATGATCCAAATGATCATAACTCAATTAAGCAATATATAACAGGGAAGAGGAAACATACCAACCACTCTTTGTGGCCTTGAAATCCCTCAGGCTTTAATTTCTTGACGGCAATGACCAATCCGGATCCGGGCTTCGCGGCGGTAAGAGTATGCTCATCAATCCATCCCTTGAAAACATAGCCAAAGCCTCCTTCTCCGAGAAGACTGTCGGGTCGAAAGTTTCTGGTTGCATTCTTTAACTCGTTAAATGAAAAGGCCTTAACATTGGAGGATGATAGAATTTCAGCTTCTGATCTTGGAGTAGGAAGGCTTTCACTGCTTTTGCCACTGTATGAATTAATGCTTATGTTGGAAGGAAGTGATGTGTTGCTCGTTTTGCTGGGAACACGTGATGCTTCTAATGCTCGCAAAATAGAAAACATAACGCCCCGTTAACTTTTGAAGCTAAAGAAATGTTTCAGAAACACAAAGTACTTATAAAATGCCATAATCTCTCCAGCATCACTAATTGAAATATTGAATCATTAACCTAAATAGGCTCACGCTATTCTCGATTATTAAGAAGGATACATTTTGGTGAATCATTAAATTATGCGAAATTAGTCTTCGGATAAATTGACAGTCCAAGTGAACCCCTTTATTACAGATACAGCTTACAGTTTAATAGTTTTAAAGTAGCATAAACACAATAATTCAAAATCTATTTAAAGCTGTTATTTATTTATATTGATTCTATTAACACAAAAGTCATCACAGCTTATCTTGAAGTATAACATTGTATTTTCACCTATTAAATATGAAATTTAATGAAACAACGAGATAACTCCGGCATTTGACTAAAAACACAGAAACCAGGACTACAAAAAAGATCCAATCTTTAAGCTCTGCCAACATATAGGACAATAGTGTACTGGATTAATTGTGATTGCTAAAGAAAGTTATCAACAAAAAAGTTATCTTTTTATAACCTTCATAAACAAAACATAACTAGATAAATAAATAACAAGAAATTTTGGACTTAAACCAGTTATAGTACTCTATCCAGCAAACAGGTTACCTCTATAAATCAAATAATAAAAAATACCAAGAAATCAAAAAAAGAACAAGAATTTTGACTTTTCACAACCCCTCACACCATGAGAACAAACTCGAGCCTAAAACCAACAAATTCTAATTTGTACAGTGAAAATCTTGAACTTATCCATATGCGAAAAACCTTGGCCAATCCAGTTCAAACAAGATTCAAACAGATTTTTAATCTAAAAGTTTGAAAGAAATCATCTTTATCCAACCCTAAATTCATTTATCTCCATTCTAATTCCCAGATTCTTGAAAACTAAGAGAGAGATGAAAATACCAGATGTGGTGCTGAGAGTGGAATCAACTCTTGCGGAAGAACCAAAGCAATTTCCCATAACTATCTGCTCCAACAAAGAGCAACACCAAAAGGGTCCTCAAAACACCCTCTCTAAGCAATCCCAAAATATAATCTTTTTAAGGAACAATCGAACAATCAGCCAAGAAAAGGAAAAGGGTCAATAGTAAAGTCAAGAATGGTGCACTCCCTCTTCTAAATATCTAAAAATGGGGAAGCCTTTTGGTATATTTAGGCTGAAGTAAGAAAACTAGATTACTAGAAAGATAAAAGTAGAAATGTTTTAGGCAACAGAAGAAGAAGAAAACGGTTTTCTCTCACATACCACAAGAGAGAGAGGGGGGCTTTAAAGGAAGCAAGATGGAAAAAGCATAGAAATGAATGGGAGGCTACCTTCCCTTTATTTTTATTTATTGTTTTTAAAAACAAAATTACAGGATTCGGTTGGGTTCAGTAAATCAGTATTTATTTCATCAAATCTACCTGTTTGGCAATGTGATATTGGTGTCCCACCTAAGTAAACGACAAACTTGCTCTGCGTCTATTTATTGTTAACGTGTTTGCCACTGCCCAGAATGTTTAATTTCCTATTTTGACCCCATCATTCTTTTCTTTCTTAAGAAACAGTCCTCCACTTCACTTGTCTACTTTTTAACTTTCTTTTATGTTTTTTCTCCTTTTATATGTCTTTTTGTTTCACGAGTTTAGGAGTGGGGCTGTTTTTGCATCCTTTCCTCCTTGTCTTCTTACAATTTTATCAAATCCTTAATTACCCCAAAAATTATCGCAAAGTTAATTTTAACATGATGTTTCAAATTACCTAGTTTTACAAGACTAATTTGTACACTTAACTTTGATACCATTTTCAAAATTTAGAAGGAAAATAAAAAAGATGACATCCAATGTGTAATATCAATATCAGTCATAAATGTTTTAATTTTTCTCCAAATTTTTTTTATGATAATCAAATTACAAACCTATGTAGCATTTGTGATTTTTTTTCCTTTTTATGAATAACGATCTTATAATTTAATTAGCAAATATGATAGTTACATGTGATAGGAAAACTAAAAAGAATATTAATGTAATGAAAATGAATCATCAACTTTATCACAACTTCTTCTAAATAATGGATATTTGAAAGTACATAATCGTTTCAATTATAAACATCCAATTATTAAATATTTGAAAAGGTTATACAGTTCATGGTTTTGCATTAATTGCCTTAATAATGATATAAAAAAGAATAATAGTCCATTCCAATTGCTTCAAAACTAGGGAAAGAAACCCTACAAACCATGATTGACTTAAGAATCTAAATTAGGGACCCTCAGAAACACCAACATTTCTATCCATTTCATTGTCAACAATCAGTAGCAAATGGGCACCCAAAAAAAGATGGGCGTTGGGCCATGTGATTTTTCTTGTCTTAAAAATGATTTTAGTTTTCACAAATTAAGAAGTTGACTTATTCTTGAATGATGGGTGTATACTAGCACATTATTAAATATATATTTTTAATAGCTGCCAACAGAGGTTATTGCATTCTAGGCAAGTTTTTAGTTGACATCCCATGATTACATCATGCATATGTGTGCTACTGTCATGACTCACCTACTCTATATTTATTTAGTTACTTTTTATTTGTTTATTTCTTGCCTTATTAGTTATCCTTGGTTCTCTCAATCTTGCCATTCCAAATATTCTTCCTCCTTTTGCTTACATATAATTGAAATTGGTTTCATGGTAGATAGAGAATTTAATTTAAGAGGGGTCAAAATCAGGACTTACAAGACTCAATTCCATAATGTTCTGAACTTTTAGCTAACAAATTTAATTTTGTCAGAATATTTTTTTGGTAAAGTTTTACTTGAGAAAAATTTGTGATGTGGAATTGATGGTGTTTTAATTCATTCATGTTATCATTATTTTTTATCTCTCTTGTCCAAAAAATAAGGGATGCCGTATCTTCTCATCCTATAGTTAGTAAGTCAATTAAAACTTTTTTTAAAAGTCAATTGAAACTAGTTTTGGTTCAGACATACTCCCAACGGTTTTTTTTTAACTTTTTTTTTTTCTTTAATTTTGTCATTAATTAAGAAATATTAAGATCAGACAAAAGAACTCTTAAATTTAATTCGAATTTACATACCTTGTATATCTCTAGATCTAGTTGTGGAATGAATCAAAAATGTGTTGAACTTGAATAAAGTGGTTGTTCAAATTCTTACACCCTAAGCGAATATATGACAAGTCAGACCACCCCATATGTATGTCTTAATTCATTCGATAATTTCCCTAAAAAAAAATAGTAATCTTTTTAGGGATGTTTTAGTCATTAACACCTAGTACATCCTTGTTTGCTTGTAACCTCAAGAAAATAATGATATGAAAATACGAAATCCAAAAGGACAGATTCCGAAGAGAGAAACGCGTAGAGCAAATTTTCAGAGCACGAGGAATCCTATTCACACTTTGGTTGATTAGTTCTTGACTTTTATTCCCCAATTCCCTTCCTATTCCTCACGCACGTGTACACTATTTTATGCAATTCTTTTTCTTATCTTCTTTTTATCATATATATTAAGAAATGTTTTCATTCTTTAACCAATCTCTTTCTCCACTTATTCTTTCAACTCTCAGATAAACAACTGTGTAAAATTGAAAGAAATGTCGATTTTTTGTTACAAAAATTAAAGATATTATCACTAAGAATATATGATTTGAAAAAACCTAAAGTCCCCTAATCATTACTTTTTACATAAAGCAAAAACCCAGTAATCACTCGAGCAAGAAGTGAATTTTGAAAATTCAGAAAAGTTAAATTATATATAATATAATTTAATGCTGTTAAATCAAAAAGAACAGGTCCTGGTGGTATTGGGCTGGGCCAATATGGATAGTACCCGATTTTAATTATATATATTTAAATTCATATGTGAGTAGAGATCAAAATTCGTGATCTTTAACACTTGTCTAAAAGAATAAGTTGTACGTAGGGTCTTCATCTCATCATTGCATTAGTGTAAGGTCTTATTTCTTATTCACAATCTGATTTTAATATGCATATAACATTGTATGCTTTGGATATAAGTTTGTAGTTATAAATTAACAAATCTCTCTTTCAAAAAGGGTTTCTTCATATTCATTAAGCACAACCTTTCTCATATACAATTAACTTCATTTTCGTTGCACATCTAACATTTATGATTTAATTTAAATTATATTTTAATTTATATATTGATAGCATTTCATATGTAATTGTGAAAAAAAAATTATATAAGATATAAAGCCTTGATTGCAAAAATAAAATGACGACAAATTTCAACAAAATTGCAATTAACACAACTTTTCAATTATTTTTGGATGGAAGATTGTCAAAATTTCCGACTGGTTTTACACTTTCGTTACCTTTCATTTTTTCTAAATATTTTAACAGCAACACATCCAAAATATAGAAAATTAATGCCAAATTATAATCATAAAAAAAGTTCGTCTTTATTTTATTTTTGAAAATGATTTGCAGCTAAACTAAACCGAGTGAAATAAGAGTCACGCGTCAAGAAAGACTAAAACCGAGTCAACTCCACGTGGACTCATTAAATGAAGTCCTTTATTATACTTGGCCTTCACAACATATATATATATATATATATATATATATATATATATATATATTCTAGGTCAATGTCTAATGTTATACCCCCTAAATACTATCAAGTGTAATATTGACTTATAATTTGTGCGGATATACAGTGTTTTAATTTAAAATCAATCCACATTGTTGTATCCTTTGTATTGCATTTACATCAAAATAAACATGATATATACATCGATCATCCAATCAAAAATGTATGACAATTTCTGTATATAAATTTATATTGTTTTACACCAAAACACACAACACAGGATACAAAAGTATACGTGCACGACACATGCATGATTTTATATAAATTTCTTAAATATGAAAGTGAAATAGGAGACTACACATCAACAGTTTAAGTAGGGTTTTGTGAATGTGATGACTCTGAAAGTCAAGCAAGCATTAACTTTCTTAGGTCAAATTGAAGGACCAGTCACAGAAAATAGAAATTCAATGAGCTTCAATTTTTCTCAAATCAATTGACATAATTATAAAGCTTTTTAACCCTTTTTTTTTTTTAAGTTTAGTTTGAGTACCTTCGACTAATTTGTAACTCAAAAATATATAAGAGCGCGCACACACACATATATCTAACCATATCGTGAAATTTGATAGTTAAATCATAGTCTTAAAAAAAAAAAAAAAAAAAAAGCTTTGGATGATTGATAAATAAAAACCATGTAAATCTTGATTCAACTAATGCCAATTTAATGCAATAATGGAGCAACCCATTCAAATTTAATGCCCAAGAGAACTTTTCAGTTAACCAGAGGAAAACTTATATCTGTATAATAATATTATAATCAAAGTCCGGCTATCATTCCGATCATTGATATATTAACATGTGTCCACAACTGATGTGTCAAAAATTTAATAAATTATTAATTTCACTTTTCATATAACGAAAGGATGAAATCATTATACATTATCAATGAACATATTAAAAATTGGCCAATGTGAGTATTTTAGCATTTTCTATTATACCTAATTGGGAATGTTATTTATCCATAAAAGAATATAATGGGCCTGATCAATGGACCACAAGCCAGGCCCAATATGAAAAGGTTGCAAGTTCACCATATGCTTAGCAATAAAAAACCTCAAACGTGGACGACACGAAGATGTTTTGATGATGTGGACCAGCAACAACAATCTGCACAATTGGTTAAAGTTGTCTGAGATAATGGTAGGCCATAAAGCTCAATTACTAATTTGTCCCCAGGATGCTACTACTTGAAAGCAGGACATTCAAAACCAGTTCAAGTTTTTCAGTAAATTCAAAAGCTAAATGTAGAAGAGTGATAGCCAGTAAAAGCAAACTTTATTTTGTACATGCTTCCCTCCATTCTAATGCATACACCTTTTGCTTTGGTAATGATAACACTTGTCTCCACCACCCACCGCTGACCAATTTAAATAGCCAACCCAAAAACAGGTTGCAGATTTCATCGGATCATGAAAAAAGATTCGATCAGACACTGAGACGAGGCAGAGATGAACATGGAACTCGACTCTCTGTAAGTATACCAGTTGATGTTTTCCAAGTTCAGTTTATATTTTCTCTGCATAACTTACATGCATTTCTGCTAAAAGAGAAGTAGAGAAAGATGTATGCACACTGGCAAATTCGATTGCATTCTCCACTCAAATATTTATGGACTACATTCATGTGAATCAAGAAAAGTTTCCCAATGCCATGGAAACTTATTACATAGTACTCTGCACACTTAAATACAGCAAAAGATGTATCGTGCTGATCAGCTTTTGCTATCTTACTCTGCTTTTTTTTTTCTTTTCCTTTTTTTTTTTTCGATTCTATATCTGTTTTCTAATCTCTCTAAAGGGAAGCAGTCTAAGTGCCCCCTGTATAGTTACACTTAATAACTAAAGAGTTTTTAGTTGTTGGTTCTGTCTGTACAAAGGCTTATATAGCCGAAAACTTTTGGAACAGTAGATAGCCGGATCTACGTTCCGTGATGAGACAAGCAAGAAAAGAAATGGCACACCATAAGAAAGCACACAGGAACCAAGGTGAGTATTAGGAAGTATACTCCAGGATGCAGATCAAGGCGGTTGATCTTCAGAAGAATAAGGTAGGATGCTCCGTAGCATCCTAGATTCCAAAGGAGATCCTCGCAGGCCCACTTGGAAAAACTCAGGTCAAGATAGCTGCAATCCAAGGACGAAACAACTCCAAAAAGAATAGAAAAAAGTTTTACTTTACGAAAAATTCCAATAGCTGGTTTTGGGGAGTGCCAACTCTGCATAAGATTGGTTATAGACAATGGAGGAGGGACCTCTTGCACGGTGGAGGTTGGGAGGAAGGATTGTTGCCCTGGCTCGAAGAAGTAGAGTCCATTCCCAGTGTTTTCATTAAGAAGTGTTTTTCCTGCATAATCAATGGGTAGAGTGAGAGAAGAAAATGAACTCATAGGCTTTAGGTATGAAGAATTTCTGCCTGTTCTCGGTATAAAGATCTCTAATGACTAGGCATTTTCTTTTATCTATGAATCAACTACATAGGATAATACATGTTGAAAACATGATTGATGCAATGAGTATTTCCAAGTTTTGTATAAGGAATTACTGTTTCATAGCAAATTATTAGGCCAGAGAGTTATAAATCAGGAGAAAAGACTATGCAATGGAAAAAATAGTATGTTCTTATGGTTGTCCATAACCAGTTTTCAAACAGGAAAACAAGAATCTCTACTATTGATATAGATATTCTCAACATGTTTATTCTTTAAGCTGTGCAGGTGAAATTTTGATTGGTGATCAGAGTGAATTAGGCAAGTATGCAACCATAAAGAACAGGGCCACTATCGCCAGAAGAAAAGATTTTGGAAATGAAACCATAAAGAACAGGGCCACTATCGCCAGAAGAAAAGATTTTGGAAATGAAAAATATTGTGTGCTTACTGTGGTCCATAACCAGTTTTCGTACCTAGAAATCAGAATCTCAAATAGAAGTTTGATACAGGCTAGCAAATTATGTATCTCATAAGCTACACAGGTGATATTTGGATCAGTGATTTGGATAAAAAGAATTTAAATCAGTATTAAGTAGCGAGCCGCCTCACCCAGACACAAACCACTTTCAGAGCCACATCATAAGAACATGAAAGTACTGATTCATGTTATTGCCAGATTAACTGGCTAGAAGATTTCATAAATCACATCTCAATGATGGATTAAAGATTTGAAGCAACAAATCCAATGACATTACCACCAAGGATGCTGTGTATAACATCAAGATGCAGCACTTAGTATTAATCCAAATAGACCAAAAGCTTAGAACTCTTACACTTTCCGAAAATTTTGGGCTGGGAATTGTTGCTGCCAATGCTCTGAACAATGGAGTTACGTGAAGAGGAGAACCAAATTCTGTGTTAGAATATTCACATACTGCTTCAGTATTATCTTTGACATCATTACATGTTAGCATGTTCACTGCGTGAAAAAAGATATATTATCAGCTTGAGAAAGGATTCTTCACTCTATCACCTTAAACATGAGGTAACAGATCACGAATCTTCAACTTAAGATGTCATATATTGTACCTTCATTTGTGCTTGCAGTATGGCACATTCCACTTTCCTCAGCTAGACAATGCTGATCATTATCTAATTGATCTGACTCCAGTTCATGTCCAGTTTCCTGATGTAGCAAAGAGGTATCTGCTTGACATTCTTCGGTTTTATTGGCTGGCATATTTGACAGCAGATTTGATCCTGTGCTGAACTCAGAGCTGGCTGGCGATGACTCGTATAAATCAGATTCCCTGCACAACTATCAGTTAGATAATGAGGAGGTGAGTAATAATCTCAAGTCAAAATCCATGCCTTCAAAGTTACCTCCAAGATGGTCTACTTCCATCATTACCATTCCTTAAATCGTTGACCAATTCTTTGAACCTCTCAAGTTGAAAATCGGTATCAGGATTGGTAAACGTGAGCAGATCACTGTCTTTGTTTTGCTTCAGAAAATCTTGAAGAGCCTGAACCATGTTCATTTGTAAACTTAGAATCTTCCATGAAAAATGCATTCATTATCATGGAAATGTCAAGTGGGGCGGAAAGGGAGAGGGAAGGTCATTGTAAGGGACCACGAATTTGTTATAGCCATAAATATTGATGAAATCGGACATCCTTTTAATATCATGAATATCAATCAAGAAAAGTTTCTTCAATCATTGATGGGTCTGTATTATGCAATAATCATTCATAGCATGACTGCTATTTGAGCCACTCCAGTATGATCTAATGCGACAAGATTAAGCAATCAAACTCTTCTTACTTACCATCCAGGCACTGTCAAGACTCTGGTCCGTCTTATCCGAGTTAACTTTGATTGCAAGTGAACTGAGTAATTCAGCTTGCTGCATCAGTGCAAGCACCTTCGGATCATCCTTCTTAAGAAAAGTTCCTTGAGTTTTGTTATTTTCAGCTGCAAAAGTAAAAAAAATGTTGAACTTCCTGTTTGGAGTTAAGCAGATTAAAATGTTATACCATTTCTAAGTAATAAGTCTGTTTCTCATCCATTTACTACTACTAATATGACTTTAGGTTCAAATAACCAGTCTAATAGAGTTTTTGGTCTCTCAAACTCACGTCTAACAATTGATGCATCCTTTATTTGGTCAAAATGCAGCTGAGAAGGGGAGTTAAACTCACAACTATGGTCATTTTGAGCTAGTACTGCAAATGGAGGTCTAAGTAGATGATCTGCAACACCACATTCAGCAACTAATTTTTCTTCTTGGTTTTCTGTTGTATTTGAGATATAAGTCCTATATCACAAATAAAGTGTCACCATGTAAGACTACTGATCCCAACAACAAATTCCAAGATAATGGAAGTCGACGTGTTAATAAACCTCATCTTTTTGAGAGGTGCAGCACTTCCTCCTGTATTGAGCCCATTTGGAAATATAACCCTTTTGTTGTTCAAGTTGATGTACGAAGCAGTAGTGCTATTTTCTTTTGCTAGAGCTTCGTGCTTTGCTCTCTTCTTGCAAAGGGTGGTGAACCGATTCTTCACAGCATTATCAGTTCTGGGAGAAAACGATATTTGCTTATATCAACTAATGCTTTTTTACATCAATTAGAGCACCCAACTAACTGGGAGATCCACACTTAATATTTCAAACAATTACCTGCCCGAGACTACCTTTGCAATTTCAGTCCATCTGTTTCCAAATATCTTCTGTGCCTGAAAGCCACTTTGATGATCAGATCATATTCAATAGCAATATGAAGATATATATTTTTGTTGACTCCACATAGTAAAAAATTACATAGTATCTACTTTTATCATTTAGGGTGAAGCCATCTAACAATAACTGCACTTATGACATATACATATTGAACAAGAGAAATTTTTTACCTAAAAAAAGACCTCAGATCGAAAAGAAAAAAAAAAAAAACGGATCAGTTTTTTGGTAGTACAAAAATATTTTGTAGAATCATTTGTATTGAAAACTAAGTTATTCAACTTTAAAGAGTGTAAAAAATAAGTAGGAGATTTTATTTTTTACCTCACATAAGAGAATGTCTTCCTCAGGTGACCATCCTCCTTTCTTGAAATCAGAATTCAAATAAGTGAACCATCTGTGCATAAGCACAATCAAATCAAATACAATGAACAATCAGAAAGTTGCAGAAAAAGATAAAAAGGGAGATTCAAATTTAATAAACAAAACAGAGGTAGATAGATGCCTATAGGCATCAAATTTATGTCCACCAACCTTCTTCGACATTGTCTTGTCGTTTTATCCTTGAATTTTGAAGCAATAATTGCCCAACTATCACAAAACCAAACCCACAATTCCATAAGTTTCAACAATCCATAATAAAAATTAATCTCAAAACACATCCAATGATCACACAATTACACAAACAAATTCAAACAAAACCAAGATATCAAGATTTTACTTTTCAGTTCCATGTACCCGGATTTGCTCCCTCAGAATATCATCCTCCTGTAAACCATACAATCAAGATGACTAATGAACAAAAAAATCATGAAAAATGAAGAAAATTAAAAAAATTAATAAAAAATCAATCTCTCACACCTCCTGAGACCAAGAAACAATATGTCTTTCCTTCTGTTTTGGCACTTCACCATTAATTGCATCAATGCCATTATTGACCTTCTTCTTCATATTCTCTGTAACTGGTAAATTTCCTCCCCTTCTTGCATGCTCAAGGGCAAGACTCTTTTTTTGGAAGAGAGTATTATATAACAAAGAGTAAAACGAAACAATACCCTTCAAAAAAGATCAATCTTTTAACCCTTTTCTCTTTACAGCAACTGTTTAGCTCCCAAAACGGAACACAAGAGCATCAACAAAAAATCACACTGTTTTTACCTAGGATTCTATCTTTTTCTGCCCCTTTGCTCTGTGAAACAAAACATCAAACACAATCAAAACATTGATCCTCCTAAGTAGGATTTCACGGTAACATATATATTTAATGAAAAAACCAAAGTACAATACACCTCAATACCTGCCTCGAGATTTGAAAAAGAAGGGTACAGAATTTGTAATCCAAGATTTATACATACATGATACATCAACAAATAAATCAAATAATTAAAACATGGGGTAGTGTTTTTCTTTTATGGGGTTCAAAAGATGAGGGTTGCTTTCTTGCTGTCCAAAAGTTGTGGCTTTCTCTCACTAGAAAAAAAAAATGGAGAGAATGTGGGGTGGTGTTGATTTTTATTCTTGTATTTCAAATGATAATAATCAACGGATTCTTGCTTTTGAGCGCGGGTATGAAGGTGGAGTTTGAAAAAAGAAATAAATTAAAAAGAAATAAATAAAATAACGCTGAAATCCATGAGACTATAATTAATGAAAGGCGCAATGGCTAACCCCACATTCCACGCTCACACCGTCAATGTGTGTATGGTGTGTGTTTTTGTTTTGCAGCTATAATTCTTACTCTACTGCTGTAAATTATCATGTCATGTCCAATAACCCATAAAACATATATTATTATAAATAAATAAATAAATTTGGAGTATATATATATATATATATATTTATATGTATATGTATATTAAAAATAGAATTTGAATGAAAGAGGGGTGGGGTGGGAGTTTGAAAATAGTCGGGTTGAGGAGTTGTGAAGAGGGTGCAAGGCACGTGACATAAAGAATGGTGGGATAAGTCTTGAGTATAATATCATCTCATTCATCTCTTATATTGTGGTCATTTTGCCAGCCTGGTTCTGACTATTCACAATCTCATATCACTAAATGCCATTTCCTTCTTTCTTTTCTTTCTCTTTTAATTTTATTTCCTTTTTTCAGTTTTGGATTTCTCATTTTGTTTCCCATTTGCCCTTTTCTTTTAAATATGAGGATCAAGAGTCAAAAATTTGTGTGTTTTTTCTCCACAAATTGTGGACTCTGATAATGAATTGTGATTGGCAATGAGTAGAAAGAGCCGTTTGATTGTATATTTCATATAGTGTATCATTTTCATTTTTCTTTTTTAATTGTATCATTTTTTCCGGAGTCAAAATTTTATATTATATTTGATATTTCATAACATTTAATATTCATTTTTGTATAATCACAATAGCTTTGTGAGCTTCGAACATGATAAGGTGACAAAAAACTTCTTCATCCTATTTTGGCAGTGTATGTTGGAGAATTTAAAAAATTTAAAATGATCTACTATTCAATAAAACAGGTGTAGATATAATTCAAATTATCGATGGTGTTAACTCCAATCCACATAAATTTCTTACAAATTGACACATTTTTGACAAGATTATGTTTCGATGTGTGATCATTTATGCTTGTATTTTGATGAGAGATTAATAATATATTATAAGTTTTCAGCTAATTAGATTCGAATTTTCAATTCAAATAAGACATTATTTTCTTAAATGAAAATAAAATAAAAGCAAACAGAGAGACTCAATATTTTTAGCCAATTGAAAGCTACAAAATGACAAAATATCCTTAATGTTCATCTCACAAACTACTAAAAGACACTTAAACTATGAATCGAAAACTTGTTTGTATTATATTTCAATAAAAAAAGGGAAAAACTTGTTTGTATTAGTTCGTAACAATACCAGTTTGTTCTATGAAGGAAGGATAAAACACCACTTTGAGTAAATATTGGCTTTTTGTTAGAAGTCAACATTTTTGTCTCCGCGTAAGAATAATAATCCGGGACTTCAGCATCATTGTAATATGGATGTCATGAATTACCTTTTATTTATTTATTTATTAACTATAAAATGTTTCTTCTACAAGATTAAAAACATTTATACCGTACTTTTGTTGTTTAGATAGTTACTGCATTCACTATTATTGTTGTTCGCATTTGTTATTCTATCCATTATGCATATATATTAATGTGTTAATGTGTTACAAATTCAGTATAATTATTAATTTGTTATAAATTCAGTACAATTATTAATTTAAAATTATAATATTTAAATAAATATGATTTTTTATATCAACAGTTGAAATATTAAGACAACCCATGGTGGATAGGATCAATATATTTATTATTCTATCATGTTCTTATACCTTATTATATTTACTTTTAAGCCATATATAGTCAAAAACAATATTTTTCTACCCATAATCATGTCTTAAAATGATACTATTGATATGTAAAGATCTCATCCTTTTAAATATTATGATTTAAAATTAATAATTATGTTAAATTTTTTACAGAACAATAGTGGACACATTAATATATATTCATGGTGGGTTGGGTAATAGTCCTGATATAATCAATTATGCTTTCTATGTTCTTTTTTTTTTTCTTTACAGTTATAACTAAAAAAATAGAGTAACAATTTTATCAATTACTAAATATATGCATATATATATAATATTACTATAATATAAGTATGGGTGTTTCATCTATTTTTCATAATGTCTATATTAACCTTCCTGTATTATTAAATTAAATTAGAGTTTTAATTAAAGAAAACTCTTTATTAAAAATAGTAACTCAATTCAATATTTATTTTATTTTCTATTTATTATAAAGTAAGAATCTTTTACTTTCAAACTCTTCTTGAAAATAATTACATATTTTGAGTATTTTTCTTCTATAATTCTGAACATTTTGAATCTTAAACTAAAATTAATCTCATATTAATATGTCTATACACAAAGAGCTTTTCAATGATATATTATAAGCATAGATAAAAAAAATTATACTATAAAGTTAATATTTTTATTAAAGTATGTTATTATTAGAAATTATGTTTTACATTTTTGTTTCAAAATCTTACCTATTTCTTTTAATATAAATATAGTGTAAGAAAAATAAAATAAATTTATCAAATCTAAAAAAAAATTAACATTACTATTACTGATACAAAAATAGTTTAAAAATGAAAAATTGTAATCATTATGGATTTTCAAACTGATTAATTGCAATATTTATAGTTTCTTTCGAAACTTTATTCATCTACTTATATGTTTCCAAACACTGTAGGAAACAACGGTACAATGATCCAGATTGGTTTATCACACCTTGATTGACAATTAGATGAATTTAAAGCAAGCGATTATATTTTAAAAATAAAAAATTCCAATGCCCATATTTTTCAAATTACACACCAATAGGCTAGGGGCTAGAGCTTTCACTCTCAACCAATTCATTCAGTATGTAAAATAGTATAATTGGATTGGTCACATAATGACAATCGGAAACAAATAAATATTGTAGATAAAAAGATCATGACACAAAACCTAACCAATCTATATATGTCACTATCTAAGCTCAAATTCATGCATTAATTCTTAATCCTATTAAATTGAAACTATATTTAAAAATAGAATGCATGTGGGGTAGGTACGCCATAGCCGGCCAATAAGGTATAAAATTCAAAGACAAATAATAAAAGATAAAGTTGCATATAACTTGGAATTAGACATTTCATCAATAAGGCAGGCCCTCCACTTTATATATGAAAATAACCTCATTGAAAAATCCAATCTTTTTTTTTTTTAATATTTATAATATCATCCTTTACTAACGATAATGTGACATTGTAGCACATATTTAATCCTACTATATATAATGAACCTACTAACCTAGCTAAGTTGTTACTCAGTACTCTACCATATGGGATCGATCACCTTTTTGACAAAATGATCATATATTTTAGATTAATTTTTCGAAAAGAAAACACCATTTTACTTTCATCAAGTATATGATAAAACCTGTGTTAGAAAAAAAAAAAAAAAAAATATATATATATATATATATAAAACATATCGGATGATTGAAACACATTATAATTATACCCTTTTAGGAATATCAGGAAATTAAACTTCCAGTTTAATGTATAATTATTTGAGAGATAATAAGAATTATCACTTTATGATATGAATGGAAACACATATAAGGATTTTTAATTTTTCAAAGCAAACTATCTTATTGTTTATTGGAATCATTACTTTATCCTACAAGCACGAATAATCAAGATCATAGAAAAATGTTATTACAAAATAATAAAGTTAATAAAATCAAATATTTGCATATAGATCAATATTCTACGGTATACAGTATATGTAGTATAAAAGAATAAGCAAACGAGAAGAATACTGAGGTGACAAGTAGTTAGAATCATTCTTCAAAAAATAAAATAAAAATTGAAGTAGTTAGCATCATTATTTATATACAATTATTAATGTAGGAAATCCATGAAAAACCAAAATAATGAATTTCAATGATGAGGTGGCAATGGAGTAGATGAAGTTGCCCCAAATGTGTCTGAGACTGAGAGTCGATCCATTGGAAATGGTGGGACCCATCATCCATAGCTATTAGCACTATTCCAATTTCCAAACACTTCCTCCTCTATTTCTCGACAGCGATAATTCCCGCCAAAAATGAAGCCCTTGCTTTTTCTCAGACAAACAGAGATCTTCTTAAATATTATTTTTCAATTTTATTCATTCCCATATTCCATATCTCTGTGTGTTTTTCTATCAACGTGAAATAAATAAATATATATATATATATATATATTAATGTGTCTCAATAATTATGTATCATAAATCATATATAATCAATTGATCATTAATTTCAAGTCACAATATTTTAAAGGGAGTTGATATATTGAGATATGTTTACAGTGGATAACAGAATATTAATTTAAGATTGAATAAATCTCATATGATATAGAGTTTTATTTTATACTAAATTAATTGCACAACTTAAAAATATCCCGTGAGAGAAAGTCACAAAAATGAAGTCTTTTAATTATAACAACTTTAAAAATTGAACCTTAGACTTACCTCTGCTTGATACAAAATATTTTTATAATTTTTATTTATTCTAATGCTTTTATTACATTCAAATTTTGGATGGATATATTAGTTTCAATTTTAGCAACTTCTTTTACAACTTTTAATTCCCAAAAAATATATATCTAAAATATTGCTTTTGAAAGAGGGAGGGAATCTGATCAGTAAGAAGATTAAAAAGGGAAATGTGTGTAAGATTTATTGGAGAAGTCGGTGGTGGATTGTCCCACAAAGCCAGCCTTCAATTTTAAAGACTGTAAATTTGAGTAAATATAGACCAACTTCAATGGAACCCTATGCTAAAGCTTCCTATTTTCTACCCCTCTTTCTTTCAACTTTCCAACCAATTAAATGCCCTACTCTCATTCACACTAATTCCCCCCTTTTTTTTTTCTTCGTTTTTATTTATTTACATTTAAAAATTTCAATATATATGATTACATGTTGCTAATTTAATTTTCTTTCATAATTATCATGTCCTAGTTAACTTTGCCATTTTTAAAATCTCTTGATTGATCATGTAATACTAGTACTATGTTAAAGATCTCATATGTCTACTGCTAATCATAATCATAACTTTTTACCTTTGAGTTCAAAGATTTGGCTAATTGTGTGCGTGGGACAATAACATTAGACTCTCCAAATTAATACTACTACTCAACCACCATTTCATTTAAGGTAAGCTTATGTCATATATGGTTTACATTTTCAAGTTACTTAAAAAGTCTTGTTCAAAGACAGAGAGCCAAATGGCCATCTGAATGCAGTTTGCTTATGTTTTGATTGCTTGTTTTCACGGTGTAAAACATTTAAGAAACAGAAAAGATGGATTCATGTACTTCCATAGCCTTTCTAATTATATATAGGGTCCCTAATTTGTTTATAGACTAAGAAAAGGAAAAGGTACAAAGGAGCTTGGTGAATTCATGATGAAACTGAATATTGATTTGATATATGAGAATGATGATCATTTTTAGGAGGAGCCTCTCTCAAACTGCTGGCTAACAAAAAGAAAAGCAAGAGATTTGTATGAGAATCATTTCAGCTTCACATATGGTAGGGCAAAGTATTAAAGTGGTAGAGATATGCTATCATTTTGATTCAATACTTAGCTATATATTGGGCACAATATTAATGGTATTGGCCTAGATGGCTCCTATGGAGGTTCCCCACGTACCTTAATCAAATATTTATCTTCTTCGTTTTCTTTTGTAATCATACTCCATTTTCCCAATACTTAACCTTTCATCATGATACTTTTCTCGACTAATCTAAGAAACCCTAAAACATTCACTATCCAATTTCGAAATGCATACATATATAATCGTTTTCTATGAAAAACATAGCTAACATGGTTTTGTAGAATTCCCAGTAGAACAATGAATGTTACATGGGAGGAGAATTATAGTGTGGTCTTTTTTTTAAAAAAATTCCCAATTTTAATTTTAGTTTAATAAAAATTTGATATTCTGATATTAACTGTTGACATGAATGTCAATAATGTTCATGTATGTAGTACTCTAAATTGAGGATTTGATTACACAAGCACAAGCAATTGATATGATTTACGTGGCACTAATTGGATAAAAAATCCTCAATGTGGAACACATATATCAAAAATTAATTGTTCTCAAATTTCTGTCTCTCACACACATATATATGTATATATACATCAATTTTTTCTCCAAACAAAATCCTAAACTTGAAGCATCACAATTGGATCATAATTGAAAAAATAAAATTGAAACTTAAAAAAACAATTGTAAAAACACGTAAAGGCAATGTTCCAAAATTGAGGGGAACTAAATTACATAACTAAAAATGATTTTTTTTTTTCCTCAAAGACATCAATTGTTACCATGCGTGATAGACATGACAATTAATATGGTACATATGCATTTCAATAGCAATCCTTTGCAAGTGAGAGGTACTGTTTTATAAGCATAAGGTGCAGCATGATTATGATGCAAGAATTAAAGGATAGTGGTAGAGTGGAGCTTGGTGAGGCCCAAGTTCCCAAGAGGGGTGGGGTGGGGGGTGGGAGCTTAATGCTACTATTATAAATATTTCTTTATCTAAATATTCAATATATCATCATGCCAATTAGCGCGTCCGCTCCACAAATAGGAATCTGCCATCTGTCCCTATTTTGGAATTACAACACGTGGGCCTTTTCTGACATTGTTCATTATATTTAACTTAAATATTTTATGAGATTATGATCTTGAACCTTATTATGAACTTGGAGTGCATGCTTGGGATCTTGGCTCTTCCCAATCTTCGTCTTGTTAATTAACTACTAATTAACCAACTTATTATATTGGTCAATTGCCAACCAAAACTTAAATCCTTCATTTTCTTCATTGTAAATTACGTTGCAATTCAAAGCATATAATTAGTTACAGAATTAGTCGTAAACGTATTTTTTTCAATATGCGACTTTGATTTTTATATTGATTCATATTAATTACATAATTGATACATAATTTTTAGATTTAAAATGAGACAAATTGCTTATTTAGATTGATATGGCATCTACATGGTAGAGATTGATTGTTCGAAAGATGTGGATGAACAATTAATAATTGAATATTTATTATCTATTTTGAATTGTAAATATAAAATAAAAATAGTGCTTGGAATAAAAAACTTAGAAGGATTATGATTAAATAACAAATTTTTCAAAAACCATAGTCTTGTATACAAATAACCTTATTTTTAGGATAAATTTCATAACAAGATCAAATTTATAGATTAGTTCTCAATTCTAAACTCGGATTTTAAAGTTTCTCAATAAGGGGCTCAATTTAACATTTTTTCTCAATTCAAGACTTGAAATTTAGATTCAGTTCTCAATTCAAGACAAAATTTCATTTTCTTTTTTATTTATATTTATAATTTATTTATATTTCAATATGTATTCATATTTTGGATAAATTAAGTCGAGTTAGTGCGCTTTAAGAACAATTTTCATCTGACTTATCTTAATTTATACGAAAAAAAGAAAGAAAAAAATATAATTAATTTAATATATAAAATATAATTTATATTAAATATTAAAATCGATTTTCTATACTTTTATTTATAAAATTAAGAAAATAAAAGAATCTTTATTTTTTTAATTGCATTTATTATATATATATATAAATTAATATATATATATATATAAATTAATACAAATAGGATGAAAATAGTTCCAAAATTACAGGGACTTGTCTTAATTTATCTAAATTATAAATACATATTAAATTATAAATAAATTATAAATATAATAAAAAAGAAAAAAAATGAAATTTTGTCTTAAATTGAGAACACAATCTAAATTTTAAGCCTTGAATTGAGAAAAAATATTAAATTAAGCCCCTTATTGAAAATTTTTAAAATTTGAGTCCAAAATTAAAAATTAATCTATACATTGAATTTTATTATGAAATTTATCTTTATTTTTATAGTAGAGTCCATTTACATTCTTTGTAATCTGAATTTCAAAGAGGAAAAAGTGAGGTAAGAAAAGAGACCAAAAGAAACTTAAAGTAGTAAGGGAAAGTACGAAGATGACAAAAATCGAAGCTAGAAAGGATAAATAGTTTGGAAATGTTTATAACTTTTATTTGTTTCCCTAATACAAAGTTTACCTTTAGATTTTTGAATTAAGGGTATTCATCAATATTCAAACAAAAAAAAAAGAGAGAGAGAGAAAAAAAGAAGTCTCCAATTTTCAACTGAAAAGATATAAGAGTTTATTAGGGATCCTGTCTAATTTAGTACACACTATACACTAATTAATGTAGATATTAATAGATACAAATGTGTGTATATATATATGTGTGTGTGGATAGATAGATAATGACGTCATTGCTGCTGGCTCAAAATTCTTGTACACTAGGGCTGCAAATTTCGTATCATTCCTTTTTATTTATTTTTTGTTATTATAAACCAATTTCAAATTTATATATAAATAATTTTAAACTTATTTTAAAATAATAATTCGATCGACCGCTTTAAGTTGTTGTTTTGTAAATCGAGAATCGCATAGCATTATTTATTTATTAATGATTTGCAGTCATTTTAATTACCCATCCAAAACTACACCTCATGTCAATCATTTTACTTCTTCTTTTTTAAGATAAATGATTTATTTCATGAAGTGGATTTTTTTCTCTCTCCCTATACCTGCACTTAAATTCAACCTAGCTTAGAATTCCTCTAATAAAAAAAAAAATAAATAAATAAAGGCAAGGAACACTACCAACATTACATTTTTTTCCCTTAATTTGAAGGAATATTTTATTAATTTCAATCCTGGACTAATGAAATTTTACTTTGATCTAAAATTTGTATTTTGTACACATTCAAACTAAACACAAGTATTAAGTATAGAATAGGAGTGGGACATGACGATACGAGGATTAGTCTTCATTGGAGAACGTAATTAAGCTAAACAACACTTTCGGACAAGCAAAGCATAGTTAATGTTTCTTAAATCTCTAGTAATTAAGTGCGTGATTTAACTCCTTTGTTGTTTGTGCCTTACCTTGTCCAAATCACTAAAAGTGCTATCACGCTTTTCATCCAAAAAAAGGGACCCATAAAAATAAAAATAAAAACGATTTACGCTCCTCTTCTCTTTACACTAAATTAAATTGGAGGTGGCAGAAAGATTGGACAAATTAATGATGAAAATGAGAGAAAGTTAGGCGAATTTCGGCCTACAAATTTATAAAGTTTATGACTATCATATACATATATTTGTAGGCCAATCCCAGTTTCTGTTTTTTTTTTTTTTTTTTTTATAAAATCATTATTAATTTAGTTTCATTAATTAAATTTTAGTGAATTATACTCGTGCACACACACGTATATATCTAATAATTTTTCATAGGTATAATACGTCACGTCGTCACATTTTTCAGATATATATACTCATGCTTATAGGTCAAAGAGATAGGTTGCATGTGCATATATAATTCATAATAAGAGCATGAAAGAGTATTTAATTAGTTAGTTTTAAACCTTAAATCTTGGGGAATTACACGAGAAATAATTAACTCTCTTTTAAATTTTAACTAATGTTTCCTTCATAAGAATTTATTACTAGAACAAAATGTGAACTTTCACGCTCAGATAAAAAAAAAATCTGAATATTGTTTTTTTTTTTTTTTGAATAGTTTAGGTGTTGGAATTTATTACCAGTACAAAATAAAGGTGTTTGTACTAGCTTCTTAAATTCTATTAATACAATTTTATTTATGAAGTTAGAGCTAATTATTTAGTAAATGAGCATATTTATTAAATTTTTATTTAATCATGAAGAGTAATCGACTCAAATGAAATCTTTTCACAAATATAATCTTAATAATTTTTTAAGATTGTGGGCCACTACCTATAATTTAGAAATTGATAACTCAATTTTCATTTTATTTGTGATAACTCTAATCAGTCTTAACTCATATTTAAAAATGAATACTGAATAGTCTTTATAGATAATAATTCCCAAGTAAAGATAGAAAGAAAGACCCCACGTGGGGAAAAAGAAATGTTGCTTAGTTTGTTTTTATGCAATATTAATTTTAGCTTTATATGAAAGTAGGACATAAGTGCTTGGGATTCCTACCATAATGTGACACCTTTTCAAGGTGTATGGATTTTCACTTCACCTCCATCGCTTTCTCTTCTCACTTTTCTCCCAACTAACGCTCTCCTAAATACGCTCTTTTTCAGAATCCTATGCCTCTATTCATACTTCCTTTCATTTTATTTTATTTATTTTTCAAAATTATGACTATTTTCATTATACTGTTTAGAAGGTTCGTGAAAAACAAGACAACTTTATAATTTATTAGTTTAATTCACATTCACTAAAAATTACAGTTGATCGATATAAAGGTGCACAATTTCTTGACTAAAGATAGTAAAAAAGGTAATGGGGAAATCATCTTTTGTGCAGATTAATGCAGATAATTAATTAATTAAAATAATTGTATTGTCTTGAGGCGCCAGTCAAACTTGCATGGCCTAGTCCCTAACTCATAGATAAGAGATTAGTGTGGGGCAATTTCAATCACTAATTCAATTCATTCACACGTCCCGCCAAATTCATTCTTGATTCTGTTCTAATCTAGACTTTGGGAATAGTTTAGAATTAAGAAAAATACTGGTTTTTGATTATATTTGGTGATAATAGTGTTCACAAGTTGAAAAGTCAAGCAATGGTATTTGATCATTAATTACAATCTTGATGTTGTATCACTCGACAAGTTTAGTAACCCAATACAAAACAAACAACTCAATGAACAGTAGTAGTCGTCAAACTTTACTTATTGATCGATATTATATAGGGTGGGACTAAACACACCTCAAAAATTTCTAAGCACACCTCATCCATGTGTAAAATCACACATGATTTTACACATGGATGAGGTGTGCTTAGAAATTCTTGGGGTGTGTTTAATCTATCCCTATTATATATTCAATGAATAGTAGTTGTCAAACTTACTTACTGATATACTTGATTTCAGAACACATAGTTATCTATTACCTCTTTAATGTAGATTCTATATTTCTATTAGGAGTCCATAAGCCCGATTTGATGTTTATGCTTGGAGATATATATGTCATATAGACTCATCACATATGGCATCGAAATTAACTATTTATAGTGTATGGATATATTATTTTATAGACGTGGGACCTCTAATGTACTTCAAGTGAACCTTGTGAGATTTTGTACCAATTTAAACTCGGTTAATATAGGCACTTGACTTATGCCTTGAGAGTCAATTTTATGTTCATGATCTATCAATCCTATTATTATAGGGAAGTGGTGATCATATGTATGTATCATCTGGTCATTAATTAATTTGATACACTATATTATACAAAGAAAGTACATACTTGTTGGAAATCTTAAAATAAAGATATGCAGTTATATCAGAACTAACACCACATTTATTGTCCAAGATTCCAAGAGCCTTTACTGTTTAATCAGAACAAATTGTATGAAAAGAAATAAACTTGAGTCTATTGATCAAGAAAGTCTTGTAGAATCTAATTAACAGTCAACCCCACTTGAGACAACTTGCAAAAAATTTAAATGGGTGGTCCATTATTTAGGTGGCCATGCAACAGCTTTGTTGAAATAGATTGGACAGTTTTAAGTAAGAAAAACTAATTCTTGATGGGTCAATCTGTACTGGAAATACTGATTGTTTCAGTGTTTGGAGCCTACCAAGTCCACCTTGCTACAGCTGAAATGATGGGTTCGGGTCGAGGGGTCAGCATACCCTAACCCGTGTATAATAAAATTTCCTTTTTTCTTGTCTGTGAAATTTCTTTCCCATTATTGCCAGGATGATGCACTAACAGGAACATAATCATAAACAAGCAATATTGGAAAACAGATTTGTTTCAGTTATAAACAACAAGAAAGTCCATTGTTTCATGTTTATTAGGTACCTAATACTGAATTGGAATTAAAGATCTATAAATGTTACATGACTTTTTAATCTTCAATCTTGTAAGGGGCTTGGGCTAAACTGTTTGCATAACACAAATAATAATATCTTCCATGTTTCGATCAAATCCAAGGACCCAACATAGTCACACGTAATCTAGGCCCGATACACGACTTCAAAAGCCCGCACAAATTTGATTTTGGGCCTTCTGAAAAGTAATGGAGATATTGTCCAAACTTATAAACCAATACTCACATCACATGTATATTGTATGGTATTTGGCTGCTTCAATATATAGTGTTAGCATCATTAACTATAGAATTGGTACCTTAAAATTCTCAAATCTTACAATGAATCAAGAATATACAGCACTTAACCAACAACATTCGAATATTATAACATTGATCTCAACAAACGTATATTAACATCACAGAAATTCACAGTTTTTACATACCTTGTCAAGAACAAAACCACAATAAAATCCAATATTCAAAACCCTTTAGACTCACTCTCCCTTTCCTTCAAAACAGCAGGTTTATCAGCCATAGAGAGACAATACTTGGCAATGTCTCTAAACTTTGGCACACTCCTCAAATCCACCTTAGTTCCATCTTTGAGAGTGATGATAACATCACCCCACTCACCAATGAATCTGGGCACGACCTGGACGTCTTTGATAACGTCGTAGGAAAAGTCACTTCTGTCCTGGCCGGTGAGCCCAGATATAACTGTCACCCGTAGGTTAGTGAATCTGTACCTCAGGTAAAACGCCCTGAAAACGGCGGCTAGAGTTAACGGCAGCCAAAGAAGAGTGAAGCCCAGAAGAAGGTTCGCCAAGAGGTCGCCGTAGTGAGCTCCGCCGTCGAAAAATATGGTTTCTTCGTTTTTCTTGGTTTTGGCGGCGGCGGCGGTGGTGGTTGTGGTGATGGGATCGGAGGATGACACGTGGAGTTTAGTGAGTGGGCGAGGGGACTTGAAGATGGGCCTGGTGACAGCGAGTCTGGAAGGAGAGTGGTGGTGGGTGGTGGAGAAGGGTATGCAGGTGGCGGAGGTGGTGGCGGAGGTGGCGGCCATGGCCATGGATTATCCGTTGGACATGAAACGGTTGCTAAATTGACGAGATTTTTGCGGTTTTGGTTTTGCGAATTTTCAGTGGCTGTGAGGACTTGATGACGTGGCACTTTTGGGGATAGTTATTGGGTGGAAATTTAAGAAGACTCTCACCCTCAATTTTATTTTATTTTTTGCAGAGAAACTCTTCAAAAAAAAAAATTGATTTATAAAAAAAATATAACTAAAATTAATAAGAAAGGTTCATACGTTAATAATTAATTTTATTTTATGAAATGATTATACGTTAATAATAGAAAAGGAACAATCAATTAGTCTTAGATTACTACTTTTCCTTTGACTAAACAATCTAAAATGGGTTGGATGGAATGATTTAGTGTGGATTCTCTGGTCCATTAAAGTCAAAGAATCAAACCATTATTGGGCTCCAAATGATGATGAGATACAGACTAGCCCAGATATAACAGCCCATCTTAGAGCAGCCCAATAAGAACCAAAGAATTTATTGCCGTATAATAAATTCCCAGATTCTCATCGAAATGCAACCTCCAAATAATTAATTAGATTCGTCGACATAGAGTCTGCTTACCACATGCCATAAATCTCCTCACAACTTAACTCTTATTACATCCATTTATTTATTTCTTAATATTGTACTAACTTAAAGGTTTATTGCAGAAAAATATGTCTGCGAAATTTGTAATTAATAACAACTTTCTAAGTTTTTAGTTCCACCGGAAATATAAATTCCAACATGACTAGTTCAATTTTTACAATTCAAAGCATGGAACAAATTTCTTTCATTATTTTTGTTGTCGATATTATGGTCATTCGAATTGAACTGACAATCTCGACCACATACAATGCCACATGAATCAACTACAAAATAAACTAAATAACTAATTTCAATTTCGGTCTTATAGGTAAGATTTTTTTTTTTTTTAGATAACTAATTTTTTTATTTTATTTTAATCTTATATATTTCAATTTTTTTTTCAATTTTGATTCTATATATTTTTGTTTTTCCAAATTCAGTAAAGTTTTTTAATTTCAGTCTTATATGTTTCAAATTTTTTTCAATCTCAATCCAATTTTGGTTGGATGGCTGTCGGAAAATCTCACATGACATCGGTGATTTTGAGAATTTTCTGACCAAAATTAAAACATACAAGATCAAAATTAAAAAATTTGGTTGAAATTGAAAAATGTTGAAACATATAGGATCAAATTAAAAATTGTAAATTTAATTGTCAAAAAATGAAAATAACCTTAGTATGTAAGACCAAAATTATAATTAACCCTCAATTTAAATTGATGGAGTATTTTACCCCTTTTAGAATTTAAATAATGGAGAAACATGATTTAGATAACTATACCCATGATGGAGAAAAATGATTTAGATTAAACTAAACTAGTTCAGTTTTTTTTTCTCAAAACCTGTGTCCTTTTTTTTTTTTTTTTAAATTAAAATATTCAAATTAAGTTCCAATGAAAAATATTGAATTTTAGAAATGGATAAAACACCTTGGTCCAAAATGGTTAGTTTTTCAACCCACTTTGCATCCTCTATGGAAAACGTTGCTGACTCCAATGGTGGACACCAACCAAAAAAAAAAAAATATATATATATATATATATATATATATATAACTGAAAATTATTTTGTACTTTGAATGCAAAAATTAAAAAAATTAAATTGAATTACAAAAATTTAAAAGTGAAAATTAAATTTAAAATTTCGCAAAAGTCATGTTTTTTCTATTCAATTAGCCCTAGTTTAAGTGCAATAATTTATACCACCAATTACCAATTGTAATAGCTTCAATATTAATTCTTTTACGCCATAAATAATATCTCATGAGAGTCGCCAACTATGATTTTTGGACAAAATTATGCTCCACTTCTTGTTCTATAACGAAATAAATTATTTTGAAAAATAACAAATTTAACTGAATTTCTCTTGGAAATCCCGTGCAGAATATTTAACCAAACTCATATTTTAATATTATTTCTTACAAAGTATGCGAATCTTGGGTAAATTTTCTGAACATTTTTCTCGAAAATCAATGATTTAGATAAAGTGGTATTGTTTATTTCTGGCATGAGTACAGAATGCATGTGCCCACTTGAAGACCTCTACTTATTCTTTTTCCCACTATTTAACATTATATATAATTATATTTATATGTAGAGTAATAAATTAAATTGGGGATGGCATCTCAATCCGATCTCTTAAAATTTTCTATGCATTGTGCACATGATCCCAGATTGATCCTCCCTACTATATTACTAATTATATGCTGTCTCTCCATATTTTATTTGCAAATATATCCTCTACTTCTTACTTCCCAAATTTTCTTCGATTTCCCTCTTTTAATAAAATATTTTATTTTCTTAATTTAGTAAAGAATTGGAAGTAAGCCAATGTTAATAACAAGTTCTTTATGCTGTAAAATCTATTAACATTTTAGTAAGTGCCAAGAGGGGTAAATTATCTTGAAATACCATTAAATATTTTAAAGATTTTTTATTATTGTATATTATAGGTTTTTTTTTTCGTGTTATAAAAGATTTCTTTTATCACAAAATGCCTTGAAATATCTCTTATCAATATTTTAAATTTGAGGATAAAATTGTAGTTTTATTAGATTGTGGTAGAAAAATATATTATTATTTATCTTGTGTGGTAGGAAAATAAACTACCATATTAATGGTGATAGAAAATAGTGTTATCCCAGAAGAGAATACTCTAATATAAGCACTTCAAATAATTTATGTTTTTTAGTTGTATTAAGATCAATACACATTACGTATTAAGAGTCATATTCTTGTGACACCGCCTAACAGATCTAATTTTATAAGATCGATCGATTTATTTTTCAAAACTTAAAAATCACAAATGATTATGTAAAAATGAGTTTGGTTTGTATGTATTAATATCAATATACATTACGTATTAAGAGTCATATTCTTGTGACACCGCCCAACAGATCTAATTTTATAAGATCGATCGATTTATTTTTCAAAACTTAAAAATCACAAATGATTATGTAAAAATGAGTTTGGTTTGTATGTATTAATATCAATATAAGTCATGTGAGATGCACGAGCATTAAAATTTACTATTGATATATTTAGTTATGAAAGTGTTGATAAAGAAAATTTATATATTTTTTGGGAGAATCCCAATCTAATTTATTATTCTTGGATGTAAAAATGTTAATTTACGGAAAAAAATCAAGTTGTCAATAATATTAATTTCAATACTCGTGTGATGCAACAAATAAATTTCAAGTGTTAATAAATTTATTATATAAAAATGGTCATCATGAAATATTTCAGTTTAATCAACTACTCATATAATTTATCAATTTTAAATATTTGTTATTTCCATCCTACATTATTTGGCAACTTTAGTAATAGTATTTGTCACAATTGATTTGGAAAAAATTTAAGCAAAATATATGTTCAAGATGAAAGAAAGAGTAGAGAGTGATGATGGACCACACTAGATGTTTATCAGTGAAGTAATTCATAATGTACATAATGATCGTAAAAACAATGATATTATTGTATATTTATCCAAATAAAATTTCTAAATTTAACATATCATTAAAAAAATCTATATAATTTTTTTTTTCCAGATACTTTAAAATCGAAACTTATATATTTGATAAATCTAAAGTGACCAAACTATATTACAACAGAAAGTAAAATATTTTTATAATTGTTCAATTATCAACTTCATGCTACCTTAATAATGAAATTTCAGATTCTTGCACGAAACATTATCTATTCTTACATAAAAAAAATGAAATATCTTTTTGTTAAGTTTTTCGTGGATATATAAAATTAAATAATAAATAATTGTATTTCTACTTTTAGGAGTTGAAAATGGGTGGGAAATTTTTATCATTTATATTTTGAAGGAGTAACTGTTATTATATATTTATATATATATATATATATATATATATATATATTATATACTGAGTGAGTTAGAATATAGTAGGCGCAAATAATAGTATATATTAAAATCAATCAAAGAATTGATCCGTGCCAACAAGATTAATTTTTAAAGATCGAGAAAAAAAAAAACTATTATTGTTGGAAGATGTTTTTAGTTCTCAATGGTATTTAAATTCCGAATTCCAATACACCCTATGTATAATCTTACACCATTGATATATCATAAACTAATGAAATAAAATGAAAAAACTGAAAAAAAAAAAAAAAAAAAAAGGAAAGAGAGATAGAAAAAGTGGTGGTTAAGAAGAGAGAAGTATTTAATGGGAGATTCCATAGCGCCATATTTGGTTGTCGATTGTCACAGCAAACAATAAAACAAGCTTTACCCAATCTCTATTCTCACCTTCACAACTATCACCATTTCTCTACTCTTCTTTCTTTTCTTCCTTTCTTACATCTCTTTGTCGCCTTCTTAATCCTTGGGATGTGTGCCTCTCTCTCCTCTCTCTCTCTCTCTCTTTTCTTCCTTTGTTTCAATATTGTGAAATACCATAAAAGAATCAAGCTGCTGCTGTACAACTGGTGGATATTGTAATTGGATCCAACATAATTGATTTAGATCTGCAAGTTTTTATTTTATTCATATATTATATTAATTTAATCTTTATGTAAAAATATATTTATCTTTTATGTAATATTTTAATTTTTAAGAATTTTTTTAATACAATTTATATATTTATACATAAATTACTTATATATTTATATCAATATAGTCATACATTTATATAACATATATATAAATGTACAATTAACATAACTAAAATGTATGATATGTATAAATATTTATCTAAAAAAATATAAAAGTATGAATGTCGTAAAATAAAGTAAGAATGTCATAACATATATGTAAGAATGTTATACCTAAAATGTATACTTGTTTTTGCAGAAAATTTAGAAAATAAACTAAATGTGCGACATCCCTTCTAAGATGCTTGGGAGTGCATTTTAGTGAGTTCCTATTGATCCAACCAATATTGGATTTGTGCACTTAGTACACATGAGTTTTTATGATAAAAAAATGTTTTAAAAGAAATTTTTTCTATCATATGATATAGTTTTCTTTCTTTTCTATCATAAAATATTTTAAAATATACTTTTTTACCACAAAATGCCTTACAATGCTTTAAATTAGGAGATAAAATTATTATTTTATTAAATAAAAAAATATATAATATATCTTATATGGTATTATTTATTTTATATGGTTGAAAAGTATAAAACTACATAAATATTTTCCTCTAGCGGAAGTTTTTTCTCATTGATTGATTGGTATCGATCCTTTATTAGACTATGTTTATCAACAACCCCATCCAACCCAACCTTTTAATAAAAAATTATTTTCTCTCTCCTCCACATACACAACCTACAACACAACCCAACTTTTACAATTTTCACACTTTATCAATAACATCAACCCAACCTATAATAATTATTAATTTAATGATTTAATAATTACATATATATATTTTATAATCAATTTTTTATTATTTGAATTATATACAAAACATATTAAATTATATAATATTCCAAATTCGTAATTAAAAATAAATATGACCAACTTAAAATAAGTTACAATCTCAATAACAAAAATAAAATTATAAGAATTGAAATACAAAATTATTATTACATAAGTTAAGCTACAAAAAAAAATTGGAAATTTGGATAGTTTTGGGAGTTTGGATAATCCGAATTATTTGGAAAAAAATTTGGGCTACTTGGATCCATAATAGAAATTAGAAAAAAAAAGTAGAATATGATATAAATTATGAGAGCTTAGGAAAAATAATGCACAAAATAGATAATTTGTGATTGTGATTCAAAATATATCAATATTAGTCTCTATTTATAGAGAAAAAAATTTCATGAATTTTGGTTTTTTTTTTAATAAATATTTAAGTGTGTAAAAGATATAAATAAAATTAAATGAACGAATCACAACATGCCACATGGCAATATCTATGCCATGTGGCAATATTGTAGATAATGAAACTATTAAAAAAGAGGAGCACAAACCGGTTGGTTGAGCACCCCGGTTGTGCAACCTCTTAGCATTCTTTTTTTTTTTTTTTTTTTTAATATTATAATATTGATGACCATGTCATGTAACCTACTAATAAACATGGTCTTAGTATTTTAATTAATTCTGATAAACATTGTATTCCACGTGACATCACTATTAGTACAGACATCTATAATTTTCACACAAATTTATAAATCATATATGTATATATTCAATGTAGTTTGAATGAAATTATTTTCTTCTTAGAAATTACATTAGCATTTAAAATGACTTTTGTTAATAAAAAATGTGTAAAAACAAGGGTATTTCAATCGATAAAAAATAGTTATGCTCAAAATTTAAAGGAAAAAAAAAAACCTGAACTATAATGTCCGTACCGACAAAATCTGAAAATATGTCTATTATATTTTATTTTTTTAAGGAAAAAAAAAAGTCTATTCTAGGTAGATGGGAAAAATTGAATATAGTGAAAAGCACGTTGAAAAAAAAAAAAAAAGGTATGTACGAAAGAGATAGCAGCAATCCTTTATTACCTCCAAGAAATTCATCACCAATACTAATTTGTGCCTCCTCAAACACATCATCAACTTCGATCACATTAATTTATCTTACTAATTTGTACACCAAGTTGTCTCAAGTATCAAAATGAGGAATCTTAATTTAATCATCAACTCAAGAAATTAAATACCAATTTGAAATATTTCCGATCGACATGAATGAATCTAGTTGAAGTTTTGTTGCTCTAGCCATGGCCAAAACCCTGTCTGATCATCCATGCTACAGAACATGTTGCACAGGCTTTCTTCCTTAACACTTTGGTCCATTTTCGGGCCCTGCATTTCGGGCCGAGAGGAATTCTGGAATAGCTGCGCCACTCCACCGGGCCTGGTTGGATTGGTGGATAACGAGCTTTCAATGGCTGGATTAGTTGAGATATCCAGCTTGATTTCTGAGCTGTTTTCACTTCTATTGCTGCATGATCCTTCTGTTTCTTTGTTCAGATTTATCGATTCTGTTGGCTCCCTTGTCTTCACTGCCATTATCTGCATTTAATCCTATTTCTTTTATTATATTTCTCTCTACTTTTTGGACCGACCTCTAATCAAGAATCTTGCAATGTTTTAATTTCTTGAATCTGTTTAATTTGTTACTACAATGTGATCACAGACATGGTTAAAGCACAGATTTCAATAACTATCAATGTTAAATGGTGACATCTCCTATAGAATAAAGAAGAAATAGTGACCTCAGTGATAAAGCTTCTGTCAGAAAATTACATTAAACAGTGAAAGTTTGTAAAACACACTGAAAACCATGCAGCTGAGAAACCTCTAATCAATGCATAATTCATTTTAGATTATGTTTGGATCAAGTGAATTAAAATAAAATAGTTCAGAAATCAGTTAACTAAAATGAAATCCATGTATTTCAAATGCACATATTAATCAAATAAAACATCATTAGTGAATTTGTTACTTTAAATTTCAAATTGTTTCTCAGATCCTCCAGACCTAAACACAACTTTATATCAATTATTTATGAATAAATTAAGGGTTTTTTTTAAAGAAAAAAAAAAGAAGAAGAAGAAGAGAAAGTTGACCTCAGCATGAAGTTTGTGGTTCTGAGCCTGAAGAGCATCATTTTCTGCTTTAACAGCATCAAACTGTCTCTTGAGAAGATCATAGTCTTTCTCCAATTGCTTAGTTTTCCATCTTGCTCTTCTGTTCTGAAACCAAATGGCAATCTGTCTGGGCTGAAGCCCGAGGGCCCGGGCTAGCTGCATTTTCCTTTCGGGCTCAAGCTTGTTCCCCAGCTCAAAGTTCTTCTCTAGTGTTTTCACTTGCTCAATATTCAGCCTCCTCTTCTTCTCCCCAGCTTGTGATCCATCATCTGACAATTCATCTTCTCCATGATTGTTCATTTCTTCACACACATCCATTCCTGTCGAGAACGACATGGACGATCTCTTCCCCAGCAATGACGACGCACCTGTCAAAAAAGAAAATTCTAAAATCTGAAATGGGTTTTTCAAGATTCATCAATATGATCCATAAAAATTGAGTCCTTTTGAATTCCCCATAAGTACCATGAAATTGATCTTGAGGATTGCAATTGGAGGGGTGGTTCAGATCATCTTCATGAGGTGTTTGGAGCATGAAATTGGAGTGGAAGAAGGCCATTTCTGTAGTCATCAGATTATTACAAAACTGTTTTCATCACTTCTATATTCAGTGTATGTGATGATGATCATTCTGTTTTTTTTTTTCTTGAGAGCGTGAGTGAGAGAAAAGGGGGCTAAAAATCTAATCAATCACAGTTTTCTTCACTATATATTTCACATCAGAAGGAGATGCATTCATTGCTGTTATTGATATATATAGCTTATATACCTTATCAAGAAAAAGGTTTCCCTTTTGTCAATCCTTTCTGTGTGTTGGGGATCCCTCCTTTTCAATTACAGGATCCTTTTATTTTATTCAAAAAATAAGTAAAGAAAAGAGATCAGTTGTATATGGGTTGAAATAAGGTGTGCATATTTTTCTACATAGACAGTTGTCATTGAAATTGCGCACGCACTTTTCCTGCATAGGTTTGAATTTAAGATTAAATTCTAACAAAATTAAATATTTACGTGATTGAACATATAACTTCAATCCTTCAATTATAACAAGAAAATAATTAATCCACTACATATGATGATATTAATACATGATGTTGAGTAGCTTGTAATCAAGATAATATTGAAACACACACATATATATATGTATGTATATAGTATAGGTGGAGGTAGAAGTAATAAAAAGAAGTGAGATGGGATGGGAGAGATGGGGTGAGAAGAAGGGGGCAGGGTTTGCTACCTAACCCACCAACACCCATCGTGCACCACCTCTTTCTCATCCTTTTATTATTTACACTCTTTTTTTTTTTTTTTTTAATCTTTCAATTTCTAACCCAATTAAGAAACTAATCACCCAACTCTATTTCATTCTCCTTAATTCATTGTGTTTGGATTAGTCACCTCAGATTCAATAACATTATATAATTAACTTTATTTGTTATCATTCATCAACACAAGTTTCTCATTAATTAACAATTAGGAAGGTAGGATAATTACCTGCTCAAAAAGTGTAGAAACGAATTGGGATTAAATTTTAATAAATCAAAGATATTACGAGATAATATTTTGACAAACTTTGAAAATTTAAGTAGATCTAAATGTAAAACCGATAAACTTTGAGAACTAATAATAGTAGTAGTTTATAAATTCAAGAAACTACCAAATAACGATTTTAAATTGTTTTGAGAATTAATAATCTAAAAATTATTTACTAGATTTTGGTGGGATTTAGTTTGGTAACTTAATGAAATAATTAAAAGGAAAATAATAATATTATAATAATAAAAATAAAAAAAGGGGAAAAGAGGACAATAGAAGGCCTTTCAGTTACCCTACACAGTACAGTTCCTTATTCGTCCTCATGCACTGTCCATATATATCTCTCTCTCTCTCTCACACACACACACACACTCTCTCTCTCTCTCCTACATATCAACTTTTTTCTGATGCCAATTCAAATTTCAAGTTAAACATGATTGGGGGACGATCATATTCATGCCTCTATTATTTTATGTGATTTTGCATGGATCCATCTACCACTCTTTACGTTGCCTATGTTGCATGAGCAGATTAATGCCTCCATATTTCTTTTTAATTAATTTTGACTCCATTAATCAAATCATTGAGAATGATTGTAGCATTGAAGTTCTTCATCATCATCATCATCATCATTTTGAATGGAATCATTCAAACTTATGTTCATGCTAAGTGAGCTAGCTAGCGTTAATTTGGAGTTCAAGTTTGTGGATCTTGCATTGAAATTCAATATATATTTTATTGTTATTTTAATAAGCTGGGTGTATATTGATGATATTGCTATGATTATACACCATTTGGAATTATGAAACCTAAAATGACCCCCAATATATTTAAAGTATGCTTAATTAATTATAGGTCCTCAAAATCTTTACATAATATCATTTTACTTTTTCACTCATTTTACAACTTTAGCTAACAAAAATGGGAAATTATATATATGTTGTTTAAAAGAGCAGTGACTACGCACAACTAGTTCAAGAATTCACATTTGTAGTTTTGACAATGAATCTATCTTTTTATCTTTCTAATTAGCCAATAACAAAAATGGAATAATTAGTGAAATATGCATAATATATCAAAAGTTATAGATGTCATAATTTGTGTTAAATCTGGATTATGATGTCAAAATAAATAAAATCCAATTTATACTTGTAATTTTAACATATGGGAAGTCCCATCCCCAATTTATATACATGAAGATTGAGGGGTACAAAACTAAAATAATCATATAAATCAAAAGGAATATCAATCTAAAGAAATAGAGATTAGTAACAAGAAGAGTGGGACCCATATTTACTATAAAGAAGGCCAAGACAAGTTAGGATCACTATATCACATGACTTTATTAGTTGGAAGCTCCAAAGCTTCAAGGAATTGGGCGTGGGTCCCACTTCCCCTTCCACTTTCTCTCTAATTTTCCAATCATACCAGAATGTTTAAAGTATATTACTTGTTTTTTGGCATATAATCAGAAAATATTGCATTTTTAATTAACACGAAAATATGTACATCTTTTAGTCCACATGCCTTCATAGTTTTGGTACATTCTGCATTTCTGCTAACTTACATTTAAAAGAAACGAAAAAAAAATAAAAAAAAATCAAGCCCATGTGCCCTACTATGCTTCACATCACATCTTTCTTCTCATTCTTTCTCATGAAAACGATTTGTCAATCACTGTCCTCTCCATAGTACAGCTATATAATTTTTTTTCTTTTCCTTTTGTTTGCATTTTTTTAATTATGGTTGGACAATTTGAAGCAAACTCTACTTTATTTTTTGCTCATTTTATTCTTTAGATTACTATTTTAACAAGTTATCTTACAGAGTACATGTGCATATCATCAGATCAAGTCATAATAAAATTTGAAACAAAAAAACTCATATGCTACCCACAAACCAAATGCATATATGAATCGTAGTTAAGAATAGACTCGTCTCACATAATCAAATTCGTTAAATGATGTCTAAAGAATCCCCTCCAAAGAATCCCCCGATTGGATATACCTAGGGAAGTGTGTAATGGTGATAAAATAAAATAGAGCGGTTATCAAGGGTGAAATTGTGTCCGCGTGTATCTGCGTTCCTTTCCAAATTTCTGACTCCTAACATGGCCTGCCCCACTATCAACACTATTTTTCGAAGAAAACAAATTTCAAGATAAAATCACAAATAAAAACAATTAAGTTTCAAGAAAATCTATCTTTGCCGTTACGTTGTCCATTTTCGAAAGCAATTACGATTGACAGATCTGTATTGAATAAAACAGCCTGATTAATGGGAAAGGATTCTAAAACGAAATCGTCCCCATCCAAGGAAGGAAACAAAAAATTGAAATAAAACAGAAAACAAAAAACAAAAAACAAATATAAAATAAAATCCGTAGGCATTGAGTGCAAGCAAGAAAATCAAGATTTGACAGATATCCGCTCAAGAACACACATATTTAGCCATAAGTGGACGTTGAATAACCACTGAAAAGATGCTCAATAATTTTGCTTCAAATAGTACGATGTGTCTAAGGTAGCATTTGGCAATGATGTCTATATAACGTGCGTATACAACCACAATTGACCCAAAATTGTAATAGAATTCTCTTTATCACAACACTTAATTTTGGCAACCTGAATTCGAAGTAGTAAGAAAGAGTATTTCTCTCGAACTAGTCGTAGTAGGCATCTGTAGGTGTCAATCACAGTGATGGTTCGTTATGTGTTGATGCATAGAGGGAAGATGACTAAACTGTATAGGCAATAGTATGAATCTTTCGCCAGCAAGTTTTATTAAATATCGGTTCTACTAATACATCCCTATGATGTTAAAAGATTCACGTATGTGAATTAATAGTAACATGTAATGTATTTAGACCTACATATTTTCTATCACCACTAGACCTATCAGTTTGCTATAGGCTTCTTAAAGTATTAGAATACAGAATACTTACGAATAAATTCCTGTTCAGAGAAAAAATGAATGAATGTGTGGGAACTTCTCTCTCCAAGTGAAATAATATGTGCATGTCCCGGTCCAGGTTGAACAATTGGGTATACAAGTGGCGATTGTCTCATCCTGGAAGTATTGGAAAAATTGGATCATCAAGAAGAATTGACTAACCGAAATGGAACCCAGTTGATTTAAAGGAGCTTGCAAGAGTTGGAAGCCTTTGAACTGCAATAACACCAGCTGCTAGGGCAGCAACTGATGCTAAGGCAAATGCTGGTATGTTACCACCACCAAATAAAGCATCCCATGGACCAGCGCCAAGAGAGACGATCATCTGAAGAGAGGAAAACCTCATGATTTTATTTGAATAATATAAATTCCTCATGAATTTTGTTTGAATAATATAAATTGGGTTATCAGGAGAGCCATTCAGTATTATTGTTAGGCAAGGTTGGCAATAGAGAAATATGGTAATACTACCTGTGGTATCACAATGGCAAGATTTAAAACTCCGATCGCCAGTCCTGTACAAGGGAGAGAAATATAAATAAATAAATAAATACAGCATTTGCGATTGAAGAAACAGCATTTCGGAGAGCAAAGAGAGAGAAGTAAATGGTGGATGTACCTTGTCCACCTCCTGAATCAGCAGTCAACTCGGCAGTGACAGAAAAGGGCACACTGTAAGTGACCTACAATGCAAGTATCAATAAGAAAACCGGGAGTGAAAATATTCATTTCTTTTCAAACGGAGATGAGCAATTAAATAGTCATCTGTGATGATCCATTCCTATATTGCAAGAGAATGACGCATTAAATATGTTTCCAAGTATAGAATCAAAACACTTACAGCAAGAGGAAGGCCAAGAAGTGCAAAAACAACCAAAGACGCAAACTTCGTAGTTTCATTCGCACCAATGACATGTTGAATTCCATCCGAATACTGTCTCACAGATACCAAGCTAATAATAGCAGTGCCTGCCATGCATACAAACACCATAACATTGCTACCAGCCCAAACTAGTCTAGCTCCAAACCACTGACACATTGGTTCAATAAAGAAGGAGCTGATCCCAAGAACAACCTGCAATTAGAAGGAGAAGAAAAGGAAAAACAGCTAAGAAGCACCTTAAAAGTTAAAATACTAACACAATTGCTAGATAGTAAGCATATTCTTGCAACAACCCTTCCATTGCTTGCTACAAGGATCTTAGAAAATGAAGCTAATGCTCTAGCAGAGCTTGATTTTGAGTTCTTACAGAATTCAATAGCAAACCAAATGCACCTTCTCTGACACCTTGATTATAAGCTTGCACTTCATCAGCATCTCCTTTTGGGTCACCATGAAAAACTTCTCTTCCCATCCAATCAGTGTCAAATAGAAAAAAGGGAAACCAGGACAACTAACCAGAAAAGGAAAATGATGAAAATTAGATGACGGGAAAAATCATAAAAGTGACAATCAAATGGAAGCAGTTTGTTAGACACAGCTGCAGAACCAGATTAAGAAAATTCCTAAAACGTACATACCCATGTTAAAGCCATGACTACCAGCACTGAATGCATCGCTGGAGGTAAATGGCGTAAGCTAGTCAGCAGATTAACCAAAACTGCCCCAGGGCTGTCACTGAAAGTGTCATGATTGTTTTCCTGATGTTTTTGTTCTTCACCATTATCATTTGTGTAATCCCTCCCAGACTTATTTTCTGAATCAACTTTTGATTTTGAAGGGTCAGATCCATTTATCTGACGATCATTCAAGAGAGGAGCAGAATCTGCTTGACGGTGAGGTTGCATCAGTGTTAATGGCACTTCTTTCGCGAAGTAGAGGGTCACAAGCGTACAAAGAAAAAGGAACACCTATAAAAGAGTGCAAATTTAGAGTTGCATATATTCTAAGAATAAGAATAGATGACTAAGGCTCAACCGCTCAAAGGAACAAACACAAATTTCTTTCAAGAATTTTTTTACATAGAAGGTGCTAAGCACAAAGTTGCTTGAAAGAATAACTGTACTCAGAAAGTTCCAAAAACTGAATTCCATTCACACACTCTGCATACTGTAGACTCTGTACCATACTAAAAAGCTGAAAAACAAAAAGCATGGTGCAGATTTGCTTTACATCGTATACAGCCTAATCATACCGAAACACAAAACAAGATGTATCAATAAGAAAAGTGAACCGAAGATTATCTGTCACGATAGTTAACCTGAAGCACGTAGGAGCAATTTGATCAGATATTATCCAATAAATCTTACTTCTGTCCCCAAAGTGACACCAACTCTAAGTCCCTATTTTAAGGCCAAAAGTGTAAAAATGCAAAAAAATTACCTTTTCATGTTTATCTAAATCTCATTCACAGGTCAAATAACTATGATTCTGGGAAATACAGAGAAAAGAATTACAAAATCGATTGCAGCTAGCAGTCAAGCGCCTTCATATGAACAAGTCAACATCATGTAATCAGACGTCTAGAAACATCATATGGAAAAGCATAAGCTCCTATCCACCCACTCACCACTGCAACTAAAAATGCTGCTTTGAGATTCCCACATGGTTCACAACAAGCTCTACTCGTCAAAAAAGGAAACCATCTGCGCACAAACACATTGAATGAATCCAATCACTGAATGACTAGCTTACAGAATAAGGACTAACATAGTAATATGATGAAAGGATAATGTTGTACTGTGAATTTGAAAACCAGATAAAATATCATGTCCACTGATCCCATCATTTTGTGCTAACAATGCAATTTCCGGAGTCTTCCGGACAAAGCATAAAACAGCATGAGAAACATTGTCATGAAATATCACCTGTGCCAATTTCCACTAGCACCAGCAGAAAATCCTAGAATATTTCCAACAGCCATCCAAGAGCAAAATATTGCATTCGACGAATTTCTCTGATCAGGACCTACATTGTGATGATGAAGGCATTTAAATTGTCCAATAAAAAGAGAATGGATTAATATTGAATGATATGTTCAACAGGAAACAGTTTAAGATGGATCCGTAGAAAAATAAGAGCCTGTTGTTTTCCCCCATTGTTATTCAACAGACATTGACATCGGAGTATCTTGGAAATGCATGAGATAAACAAGAAAAGAAAAGGATACTAAAACGGTGATATGAACAGAATGCTGGTCAAAGAATTAAGAATGCTGATATCTGTCAGTTATTTTAAAATATGATTTTCTAGTTTAGTAACTGAATGTGATAATTAGGGTATCTGATACTTAAGAAAAACATGTAGCGTGACTTTATGAGAGGGGCAGAAGAGAACAACACAGATTGATGTAGAGAGGCGTCAAGCAGGATAACAATTTGGTCCTGACTGAACAAGGAAACACAAAAGATTAATTTTTAAAGCTCAAAATAATTGGAATTCCAGAAATATGATGAGCAGAGTTGAAGTGTCACCAGTCATTTTTTCTTAAAAATACAATATGCAAGTAAAAAATTTACCATCAAGTGGCAAAAAAAATGTAGTTAAACCTACTTTAAAAGCTATCGTGTTAACTGAGAAACATAACTTATTCAAATCCAACTTCTCCTACAAATAATTTTCTCATAAAAAACAATCAAGCCTTCTTTCTATGCAGATCAGATACATGCACATCAAAAGCATTTACCTGACAAATCAGCCAGGAGAGCTCGAGCTGGGCCCTGCATACCCAATTGAAACAATTATATTTTGATTTATTGCGAAGAGCATAAACTTCATTCACGTGCAAATACGAGTTTTGAGAAAATTCACCTGCACAGTGTTGTTTGCAAGGTCCAGCAACCAAAACCCAATTACAAAGACAAAAGCTGCCCTGGTGCGAGTACCTTTAAAAGTGCTGCAATTTGACAAGTAGTTTAGCCTCTTTTTTTTTTGCATTTAGAAGAGAAAATGAAAAGGTAAGATTGAGGAATTGAAAACCTGCAATGCTCTTTTGTATCCCCTAAAAAATAACCGATATCTGCAGAATATCCGATTATTATGACCTATATTAAACAACTTAGTTAGCTGGTAAGAATCAATAACTCTCAAGCCACAACAAGAAATACATGTTGGGGGGGGGGGGTGAGAATTACGTACAGCAGTAGAGATCATCAGAGATCCAACTAAAATAAATGGCCTCCGTCTACCAAATCTTGAAGAGCATTTATCACTCCATATACCAACACATGGTTGAACCTGTCCAGAAAAATTGCAGCTCAAATTATCTATTAACAGATAATATAAGATGCTAAGCTGAGGTGATCTATACAGGGACGGTGGCATCATATCAAATGAAAGTTATCAATAGTAAAGGTTGAGTCAAAAAAAAAGTTATATGAAATTCTATTTTATAGACAAAGGGCAACAACAAAGAGAACGACATCAATGATGCCAAAATAGAATTAGTGTTCTGCATTCTTGACATTCCACAGTATCCAATTTATCATGCCAAGACTCATCAAATAAGCCAGATGAATTCCTCAATATTAATTTCAAAATGGTTTACACATGCTTCATGTGTATTACGGCATAGTAGTTATAAAGCAATCAATTAGCAGAATCCAAATTCATTTATAAAATATATCAATGAGCATATTCGAGCTAAATTAACTTAAAAGAGGAGAATACACTGGGGGAGCAAAATCGAAAAAACTCGGCAATCAAATTCTCAACTTGTCTGATGTTTGATACAATGTTGAAACAGCACATTTGCTCGTGTACAAAAGATCAATGGAACAGCTTGTCTGACTACATTAAGACAAACTAAAAAATATATTTATGTTGCAGCAAAATGGTGAAATGCATACCACGAGGCCTGTTATGGGACCACAAAGCCATATAAAAGAAGAAAACTCATGCCCTATGCCCAGAGTCTGCACATAAACAGAAAGGAAAATTAGCTCCTGACACCGGTATTAATTAAAAAGGAATAGACTTATCATGCTATAAAAAATCTTCCATAATGCATATGTCAACATTCATTCACTTGTATGAGCATATAACAAGATTGCTGCTGAAAACTCCTAAAGCAGATCAGCACCATTTACTTCTAAACAAGTATGAAACAACTAACAGAAAAAGATTCTTACTTTTCAAAGACATTATGCATACAGCATGAACAGAACAAAGAGGCAAATTTTCTGATTTTCTTGGAAATGCATATCTCGTTTTTATTCTCCTCTGCCCTTCCCACTGCCACCACCCCTCCCCCCCCCCCCCCAATAAAGATCGTGATTTTACTCAACAACATTAACAAATAATAAAAAGGATTGGGAGCACATATTTTTTTTTTTTGACCTAAGTTAGGCAGTCCAATGACATATGAATCTTTCAACATTCTCATTACTATTTCTTACTTCTAAAAATATCAGGGTTTAACATTGGGTGAATAGCACTCTGCATTTGCTCAATCAAACTAAATTCAGAGTTAAGGGCCTAACCGAATAATTAACTCTAACAAACTAAATTCCAACAAAACCATCAAAATTTACAACATCCAGTTATGCGCCTCTAACATCACAATCGAATTCGTATAACTGACTTAAATCAGAGAGGCATTTACCTGAATATAAGGAGTGAGAAGGGACAGCTGAAGGGCCCAGCCGAACTGTACCCCGGCCGCCACCGTACAACTGAGGATCAGCGTCCTTAAGCTGCAGTGATTCTGCGACGTAGGATGCAGATCAGAATCCGTAGGCGAATCTCCGCCACCTGATATCCCCGGTGGCGAGGATGAGTCGTGGATCTGCGAAGAGCGCCGGTTCTCCCATTCATCGGCGCCTACTAGTTCCACTTCCTGCTTCAAATTCCGGTACGGTACTCTAATTGAAACTGCATCCATTTTTCTCTGAAATTACTCTGTTAATTTACATATGCGAGGTGAAATTGAGTATGATCTGATAAATTCAGAGGGTTTTGACAATGTTGTGTTGTGTGTAGTATAATTTAAGGAAGATGAGGGTATAGATGGAAAAAAAAAAAAGGAAAATTACAGATAAAAGATTGACCGGATAGTGACGAAGAACTGCGTTAAAATTTGGAGTTTAATGGGTGTTGAGATGTTTTCCTCTGCAACTCCAAAGCATTGTTCTATTTAAGAATAAATATATCTAAAATTACATAATTATTTCTATATATCAATTGTACGGATCCTAAATTCATGCAATTTGGTTAATCCGACCAAAAAGTGCATTTCACACGTGCCTCACACGCCTACACGCGCCTAAATCCTAACTTAAACCCTAGTTCTGCTGTTATATTGGTATAACCTTTTAGTTTAGCGAACTTAGTAAAAAAAGTATAAGTTATTCAATTAAAAAGTTATGAAATTTGTACATAAATATTATACTATTACAACATAAAAGTTATATCATTACAATATAAAAGTTTCGGTTATATTGAATTTTTATAGTGAAAAAATTATAAGTTATTTATTGAAAAAGTTATGAAATCTGTATATAAAGGTTAAACTATTACAACATAAAGGTTATATTATTACAATATAAAGGTTTTGGCTATATTACATGAATTTTTATAGTGAAAAAAGTACTATATATATTATGTACTGAAAATGTTATGAAATTTGTACATAAAAATTATACTATTACAACATAAAGTTATATTATTACAACATAAAGACTATGACATAAAAAAATAAAAAAATTGGGCGCGAATCCGGGTTAAATCTGACCCGATCCGACCCGCATGCCCAATTACATGGATCATAACCCATGCACTTTGTGCACACAAACACTACCCCTAAAATTATGTCCGAAAAAATTGGAAATTTTGTATAATTGTATTATCGTTATCATTAGAAAATTTGATGTGATTATATCTTCATATTAAATTAACTTGAAAATTGAAAATTTAAATTATAAACATGTAAAAATGAACCTGATTTCGAAGGCTTTGATTGTCCTACTAGTAATGTAACTTAAATGGATAGAGTTTAAGGTTGCATCTATTATTATGTGAGGTGATAATTAATAGATTAAGTTTATGCGTATACTTGTGAATATAAGGAAAAAATGTACACATTTTGAATTCAAAGCAAGAGGAGCGACGTGGGTGTTGCTGAGAGAGCAAGTAAAGAAGGGGTTGATGGGATCATAATTCATTAAAATATCCAATTAAGTTTGACTTGAATTTTCCAAGAGAATAAAATAGTCAGCAGGGAGAGGTGGTGGCTTTTTGTGCGACAAACGGGATGGGTAAAAGTAAAACCTAGGACTAAGCCTATGTTGAATTAATCGGACTATGATGTCAGTAATTGCACATCTGGGCTAATTGAAATTGGGTCTGATAAGGTACACATGAATTAATATGTGTGTGTGTTGGTGTAAAAATGTCATTTTAAACGATACTCTCAATTCTACAATATATGGTGGATTGGTGGGTACAATAGTAAGCATTACACACAAAATTGGGTGTACGCATAACACTATTAATCTTTTTTTTTTTTTTTTCATATATTTCAATTTTATTATTATCAGTTCTTCAACGTGCCATCATAATTTATACCCCTGTCTTTTCCAACATTTATGTCCAACTCTTTCTATGTCTTATCTTTGAAAACAAAAGGGAACAAATTTGCAAGATCATTTTGTTGGGAGAAATATACATTTACTTCGTTTCCAAGGGGGATTTTTCACTATTTCCGTATTAAAAGTGTTTAATATAGTTCAACAAATTTAGAATTTGATAAAACTGTTTTACTTACCCAATACTCATGGGAGCTCAAAACAAGACAAATATCACCACCGTTGAAGCAGCCTGCAGCAAATGTCTGAAGGAGACATATCAACCAACGGTGATTAATCTACAGTACCAGAAATGGTAATTGGAAATGCAAGTAAATCCACATATGTTGATGACCCTGTATAATTAAAGAAACTTAAACAAAACCGTACTTTAGAGAGTGAGCAACCAAGATTCCTAAAGATCAAGAATTTTTCGAGTTAAAATAAGGGTAGATATCATTTGTATACGCATCATGGGCAACAATACTTCTCACAATATTGTTTTCCATCTGTAGGGAGGTTTTACATACTTACATGGTAAATACACAAAGGAGATGTATAATTAGATGGTATATAGATTAAAATAATCATTTGTTCACATCACGACCACCCAATTCAGCAGCAGCTTGAGAAGCTCTGCTTAAAGCACCCGATACCCAAAGAGCTCCTTTCGAGAAGTAACTACTGTTCATAACTGCATTTGCAGCCGAAACTGCAGTCCTTCCAGTTCCACATGCAGCTGATTTTGCAGTATTGCTAATATGGTACCTTTGATCGACTGATCTAGCCGCTTCAACCCCAGCGAAAATCTTATCTGTTAGCCCCATTCTTTCACTCAACTCCGCGACTTTGGCAACTGCAGTTGCTGATACCTGATGAGATTCATCGAAGGCTTTTGCCTTGCCTAATGCACCTTTTCCCAGTACATATCCTTTGCCTACCATTGTTTTGACTACATCTTGTGCCAAGGACACAGCTTCCCCAGCAGAAGGAACAGCCCAGGGGCCTTGAGAGTCCTGTTTGTTAGTGCAAACCACAGGGATACATTCAAATGGTTAGACACAAGAAGCCAGAATTGCTGATTATTTTAGATATTATCAAGTTAACAGAAAAGGGGAATTACACTTGTACTGCTTTCATCTTCGATTCTCCATGTAGAACGGCTCCAGAAATCGTTGTCATCTTCATAATGACCCCATCGAGTTATGCAAACAGGTTGATCCACAATTGTAGCTCCCTAATATAAGCATTCGATTCAACAAATGAGGGAAATAAATTATTCTCAAATAGTTAAGTAAAATCGTGGACAATTTTACGAGCCCAGTTTGCTTTCTTCAAGCTTTTAATGACTTCCATTTTGTTGCATGTGTATTTTGCTTCCTTAGCAAAGGTAGTGATTTCCACTTACAAATATGGGCTTCTCAGTTAATGGAAGTTAAAGAGGCTACAGTTGGATTCACTTGCACGCACTAGATACCCCAATCCCAGATGCTACACAGGTTTATTCATCAACCATTCATGCAAGATTGAAACAAATCAGACTTACACTGAGCAGCACAGCAGTTTCCAGAGCATGAGGATTTTTGAATGTCACATAAGCTGTAGATGCATATTCACCAGCTCTGTTTTATTTTTCAAACACAAAAAGAACATCTGATAAGGTGCAACAAGGGCTAACATAATGACATTCTTAAGAAACTTCTTGCAAGAGGGCTAAAGTTTATGCTATGCATAGAAAAAGGTCCAGTTTTTCTAATAATCACTATACATGGATAATTAGAATTGGTTCATATCCAGGCCAAGTAAATAGATGGATCTTAGAGTCCAGAAAACTACTTTCATGAAAATCTGTTAACAATTAAATCTCAAGATGCTTGATACTTGTAGATACTCTTACTCTCAATATTAATCACACTGTTTCCTTTTAGCTTCTTCCCTATAGTATCTCTTGTGGGCTCCTAGAACAGAACACAACGTAAGTAATAGAATATCAAGACTTTCGATAACTTGTATTATGATCTTATGGAACCTGCAATCTTCTCTAAAGAAATAAGTGACAGCTTTTCTGAGCAACCTTATTTCAACTCTCATTGATGGTGATCATGTACATTAGAACATTACAAGCGAGCAACTCCAATTACAAAAAATAATAACGCGACTATAGTGTATGATATTTATTACCTGACAATTTCAACATGTTCAATCGCACCACAGAAACTGAAAAAGTCAGAGACATCCTTTTCAGTCGCATTAGGAGACAAACTCGTAACTTCTGCAGTTGGGGTCATTTCTTGAAAAATAAGTGTTCCTGTAAAGACAAAGAGATAAGTAATTGGCTCATTACAACATTCCAAAGCATTAGCATCAAACTACAAAGTAGCTACAATCCATCAACCAGAACTAAGGGGCAGTGTAGTGTGTATGCATTTCTAGTAGAACTTAAGTATGATGGTTCCTCACATACATAAAACAATTATTAGCTTCTAAATAGCGTGTGGCTTTTCCAGAATCCTCAATATTCAGAGGCAGGGGCTTCAATCCCTTCCTCTTCAATCTGATACTCATCGTCTTCAATATCTCCAATCAAATCTATCTCATCCATCTTCTTCAATTTTGAGGATTAAATAAAGTTAGATAAGAAAGGGTTGGTGCGATCCTATCAAGGAAGTCAAAAGCATAAATCACGCTCAATGGGGGAAAAGGTCCTGCAACACTTTAGGCAAAAACGCAAAAAAAAAAAAAAAAGGAGTGTCTTGATCACCACTCTACAAACATTATTCAGTACGCTACAGTAAAATTCAACATAATATAAAATATAAATAGTCAATTTTTCATCTAATCACTGCCTCTGTAGCCTCCTCCTTAATCCTTATGCATGAATTAAATTGTAGGTATAAGTAATCAAGCAATCTTCCTTCACGGAGGAGGTTCGTCTATTTCACTAAAGGAGGTGGCGCTATTTTTATGGGTCAAAGAGACAGGCAGGCAAACACATACACCATGATCAAGAAAAAGCGGTCGGTTTTCCGGCACCCTCCGCCGGAAAAAAAAAGTCGGGGCAAAGAACAACCGAAAACACTAAGACTTACCTTCAAATTCACGCAAGGTTAGCTTCGATCCTTGCCCTACTTGTTGTGATTTAGATAGGGCGGATTCGCTTTAGTGGGCCGGAAATCTAGCTTTCTCAGTACCGAAATTGGAAACTGGAAAATAAAAGTAAGAAACTTATCAAGACAAAGGCAAAGAAAGAAGAAGAAGAAGATATTATAACTAAAAAGATGATATAGTGAGACTGACCTTCACGCACAATTCGTGGTCGATTCATGCCCTAATTTTGTGTATTAATTGGATATATTTCGATTGGGCAGATAGCTTTGCATATTGACATACAAAATATCGTATAATTGTATTTTTCTCATCTCATTTACGCGATTTTACATTTTATAAGAAAATTAAAATTATTCTATGATTTTTTAAAATTTAATTCATTTTATTATATGTAACAAATCTTAATTTATTTATTTTTTTAAAAAGTGAACATTCAAAATTTGTTAAAAAAAAATATCATGTCACATATAATTCGGGCTCAAAAATAAAATAAGCATGTTGAATTTTAAAAGCCTACACTAGTCGTCATGCCACAAATTTATTATTATATTATATTCTATATATATATATATATATATATATATATTAAAAGCTCTCTAAGTGGTGTATATAAATAAATAAAACCTTTTTTATGAAATTATTATATTTTATATTTAGATTATTTACTGTATTCAATACATTATACTTCCATCATCCAATTATTTTGATTGGACATATTGACAAAAGATGAATTTCAGTTTCAAATTGATGATTATTATTTGATAAATTAAGTTTGTGATATCGATAAGAAATAAGTTAAATTCAAATCACTCATAATTTGATTCAGCACTTGCATGATTTCTAAAAACTGTATAGGTAGCTTGTAAGGCTCATAACCTTGAGGTCATGGGTTCAAATTCTATTTCTGCAACATCTTTTTTTATTTTATTCAAAAATTGGAGATTTGGCTCTGTTACCGAGTACCCCAAAAAGGGGTAGACTCACTATACTATCACGACTAACCAACCCTTTCAACTCTTTAGCATATTAATAAAATTACTTTATCTTGGGCGGATATAAATTAATAAGACAAATCAATTTTATAATAAAAATTTACAGTACCTCATTTTTCATATTGTTTAATTAAAATGTAGATTAGTATTGAATCTGTAAGTTTAAAAGATGAAGAATGGAGAAGTTCGGAGAAGGCCTATTTACATCAAACAAAGCAAGAGTGAAGATTCTGCAAGAAAAACTTAGTATTGAATCTGTAAGTTTAAAAGATGAAGAATGGAGAAGTTCGAAAAAGGCCTATTTACATCAAACAAAGCAAGAGTGACAATTCTACAAGAAAAACTTGATGCAACGCAACTGCATGAAAAACATTCAATGTAGCTGTAATCAATAGGAAGTTACAGCAGTGTTGCAAAATTAAGATACAACAAATAAGATTTAGAATAAGTACAACATTGAGACTTGCTATATATTCCAAGAAGACATTAAATGCAGCAACAAAGTCATTTCAAATTACAATACGAGAAAGACTGAATGCAATACGAGAAACGACATCCTAAGCAAATCAAAATAGAGTCGGTTGAAACAATTCGAAGTTGCAGGTTCAAATTCAATACAAAGAAGACACATGGCCTAACAGACTGCAGAAAGCTGTTAGCCGCAACCGTCACATTTAATGAGCTGAGGAGATAAGTTAAGGAGCATTAAATGCAAGTCATGCCCTTGGTCAGAACATCATATTCGAATGAGGAATGTCTCATTCAACGGACTACAAGTATAAATAGAGGATGTGTAGCATTGAACTGGTTATTGAAACATTTGCCCTTAAAGATCAAGAAAAAATCAAAACTATACTCTCTCAAACATTCATATAAGTTTCAGTCACTCGACCTAGTGAAGTAGTCAAGCTCAAGTTCAAAAGTTAGAAGATACAGAAGATTACTTAAGTGCACCAGTTCAAGAAACAAAATATATATTTTACCTATTTGTTGTATGTTAAGTGTTTTTAAGGTGTCGTCAGTTGATAGAATTTTATCCTTATTGATTGTTTATAATTGTTTAGGAAGAGACAATTACCTTGTGTGGGGTTTTGTCTTTAGAACTTACAGCAGCTGTATGTAAGTTGAGTTCTAATAAGTGTTAATTTGTTAGGTTAATAGATTGTTAGGTTGTATCTTGTCAACCAATCTTACTTAACGAAGTTTCTACTTGGGAAAGCAGTAGAGTGGATGTAGAAAGATTACACCACCTTCGAACCACTATAAGACCTTTTGTGTTTTTAATCGCTTTATATCTGTTTTTGTGTTGCATCATTTATCAAATTATCATATAGCATAAAAGGTTTTTCATAAGAAAACATATTTAAGAAAACAAACTATTTGTCTAAGTTTTATTCTGTTACATACTGCAAGAACTTCAAGATATAGCAGATAGTACTTCTTCATAGTGCTGTAAGCTAGTATGTTTGTTGTATTATAAGTTCAAGTAACTTACAGCACAGTCAGTTCGAAAGATTTTTTAAAAATCGATAGAGGTTCATTCTTGTTAATCAATCATCGAGTTCAAGTGCGGATGCGACGTTGTCTATTGGGTCGGCTGAGGGCAATCATGGAAATAAGAATGATGGAGGGCAAAATTCAGAATACTCATCTGCAAGGAAAAGTTTGGCTTAAGTGGTATTTCAATTTTATAAATATACAGATTGTGATTAGAATTTGAACTAATGTCATGCAAAATTTTTAATTTTTATTGTATCTCTCTCTTCCACTTCCACCAAACTCATTAAAAAGAGTAAAAAAAAAATTAAGACTCATTTATAATTTTCAACAAATTTATAAAAATAAAATTGGACATGAACTTAACTAGTTAAATATAATAATAGAGTTTGGTGGTCAAAATTACCACATCTCATATAAGAGATTACTTTTGTATGAAAAATGATTGATTTGTTATTTTTCAATTATGAAGCAAAAAAAATTAATAAAATTATCTTTTTGAAAAATATATGAAAGTCAATTTTTTATCATATCGCATAATCTTATAAAAAAAAATAAAAAAAACACAAACCCGCTTTAAAATGAGATATCTGATAAAATAACATACCATTTTAAACTTCTTTCAAATGTGGGAGGGTTCATATTTGTGTAAGACTGACTCAAAAAAAGGCCCAACTCTTATAAATAAATTTAAAGAAATAGCCCAAAATCCCCCACTTTAATTCTATATATAGAATTCAAACAATTTCTTTCAAATTTGGCAGCTCTTTGCTATCTCAATGGATGATACATACAATTTTTATTTTTTGAACGAAGCGTCAATACATACATTTAATAACATAATAAAACTTCTAAACTTCGAATCCTCTATTTCTAATTGTAAATAAAAAAAAAGTGGTTAATTAATTATATACAATAGTTTTATTTGGCGACAGTCTATTTCTCACGAGATTAATAAATAGTCACGAGAAGGGTATAACTTTTGCTAATAGGACGAATTTTTAAATCCATGTATATTATTGTAACATGCACATTTTAATATTTTTGTGTCACTATATATACATAATGATGAATTAACAGTTAATATATATGACAGGTTTTAACATTAATTATTGCATAGGTTACTAAATTAAATGTCAAGTATGACAACAACTTCCGTATACTCTTTATTAAGCTCGTGAAAGGCATATCAAGATGATAAATTATACCACTCGATCAATATATTTGGCATTGATATTTATAATTATATCTAGAATTCACATAATTAATTGTGAATAATGCTTCTTTGTATTGTGGTTTCCAAAACCTGCATCATAATATGTCTGCAGTTGCCTCTTCTGCTGTTCGTACAGTACGCAATATGCATGGTTTTTTTTTTTTTTCGTCCTAGTTTTCGGCTTTAAGGACAAAACAAGAGCAAACCCAGTTTGCAAGATGTAGGTTCAGAGTGCAATATTCAACATTATCGTAAAAATAAAATTAAAAAAAAAAAAAAAGCTCTCAATGACATCGTTTAGATTACTAATTAAAATATACTTTGTGCACACCAATGCTGACTTATTACAATACCTCCAACTCATTTGAGTAGTTTAACTCATCTTTTCGTTTCTAGAAATTTCTTTTAATCAACTTGGTGTACATATATATGAGCTAAATGAATGTCTTCAATATTATATATTATATATATATACTTAATAATAATGATATTGTTTATTAGGACTAGGTGCTATCATTGCACCAAAATATATAAGTTATATTTTGATATAGATAAAAATTGTTTTTTTAACCTCGGTAGCAAACATTCATATATATATATATATATATATATATATATATATATATATATTTGCCAAGTTACAGAATATGATGGACCAAGTCAATAAGACTGTAGCTCAAATACTGTTTATTATGATAAATATAAATTATTCACTCCACTAAAAAATTATCGTATTCGGTAAATATACAATTTTATCTCCTTAATTTAATTTGCTAGCACATAACTATAAATGATTCATGCCACCCTGAAAAGTGAGTGTCATTGAGAATCCTAATAAATTCATAATCTGATCGTGATAACAACATTAAAGATTGAGGTCAAAAGTGATGACACAATTATATAGTCTTATTATTAATTCTTGAAGAAATTAAAGCCACTATCCTCAACAATATTATATAGTCCTTCAAAAGTGAAGAAAATCAATATTCTTCTTACAACAAATACATGCAAAATAGAACTTTTCCAAAATTGGCAATATCCATAAGCTTGGAACTCAAAAAGAGTAGCTAGGTGCAATCCCTTTTTATTTATATATAATATATATGACTTATAACAAAAGGTAAAGCCTGATACAGCAACTATGGATATGCCATATATATATACATATATCACACATCCAAATATAGCTAGAAATTAAGTTGTAAGTTGGCCTAATAGAGTGACCAAACCCTAGACAACAATGAGATCAGCCAAAAAAAAAAAAAAACATAATAAATACATTATCACATTAACAAGCTCCTAATTATGGCTGCTTGAGCACTATCAGTGTCACTGGATTCCAACAAGGCTGATAATCGATCGCTCAGATCATCCACCTCTCTGTGCAAGCTCCTGATGTAGTTACAAGTCTCTTGCAACACCTTTGAAGCTGAAACCTTTCATATGCAAATATAACAATAATTGATTATTAATCAGATTAATATGGGGTGTGTGAGGGAACAATGGAGTCCCACAAAACAAAAAAAATGTAATAAATGAGGGAAGTGGGCATATGTTGTCTGAGGACCCCCTGCCCTGCTTATCCCTTCATGTAAGCAAGGCCACACAAATGCATAATATTTAGGTAAATTAATTAATGCATGCATATGTATGTACATTACCTTGTCGGAACGTCTGCTGCGAATCTCAGGGATGAGTTGTTGCAATCTGGAAACAAGATCTCCGATCTGTTCATCGCTTATCCTCGAACCTCCTGATTGCCTCGACCGTGATGATCTTCTGCTAGACATTTTTGATATATACCAGCTTATAATCAAGTTTCAGTATGTATGTATGAAGTGGTAATTAAAAGAGTGAAGAAGGAGTGTTGGAGATGATGAAGACAAGTGCATGGGAGAAAGCAGTGGGCTACGACTCTTTTTAAATACTCAACAACTGAAGTTGCGAACTTTGAAGAGAGAGAGAGAGAGAGAGAGAGAGGGAGTTAATTAGTAGTAGTCCATACTGTCCTTCTCTATATGTTCCCCAAGCACCCAAACTGGGGCTTAGCGGGCCACCCTAAGCACGAAAGCCCATGTTATCTTTTATATATATATATAACTACTACCATTTTACAATATTTATTTACATCTTTTCCACTATCCACTGCTCTAACTACTCTATATATATACAACTCCATCTCCAACTATTATTATTATATATATGGGTGTTTGTTTGTGTGCGTGTTGGTAAATTATTTTGAAGCAACCTTCTATTTTGGCATCAAGTTTACATGCACAACTACTATTTATTGTTTAAAAGGAAAGTTAATTTTGAAATCTTGATTTCAGACAAATTTATTTATGTGACTAACTAGGGATGGGATTGTTTGATTTGTGGTTAAGATTAGTTGTTGTTTGAAATGAGAGCTGGTTATTTGCATTTGATTAAAAGGGTGTGTATATACAGAGAATTTATCTATATATATATATATATATATATATATATATATATAACGATTTTGGTCTCATGAATATGTGCAAAAATATAGATTACTACTAGATTCTTGCCTTTAATTTTCTATTTTCGTAAATGTTACTGATCTACATCAACTCTCTTAGCAAAACAAACAATTAATGAAATAGATAAGAGTATATATTCTGAGTGGAGTATTTATCTTTCCAAAATGTTGAAGCATAAATTAAAGAGGCTAGGTTAGAGAGCATATCGAAGTAAATAAATAAATGGGATGGTAGAGCAGTTGGTACAAATAGATTAGATGCACATTAATCAAAAAATTTGCGTCAGATACAACACGTGCTGTCTAGTAAACACTGCAATATACATAAATATATATTTCATTGACTCCATTCTTCCTCCACTTAATCACTAATTAACCTTTCTTTTTTTGATTTGCATGTACACTCACATTCTTTAATACAACTTAGTCCCAACGATGAAGACAAATATCAAGGATCTTGAAAGATTAACCTTACTGTAATCGTACTACATTTATTTATGTTTTAGGAAGCCGATACTTATTTCTTTTTATTTACTGCGCTTTTCTATTTTATAGAAATTAAAGAAAGCATTTGAGGGGTTTATGTAATGTTACAAAGATTAAGAAAATGTTTAATTATATAATTATATGTATAAATTGATTATATTACTCTATATTTAATAGTCATAAATAATAGTTCAGTAACAAAAAAGGTAGTGTAAATAATTTATTATTCAATATTTATTAAGTGTAATTAATGTTTAGAGTCTAGTATAACAAATAAAACAGAGACAAATTGAAAAATAAAATATTTCGTTGGAAATAAAAATTCGACAATTAAATTAAAAGGAATCATATTTTATAAAGGAAGAATATATATATATATATATGTAGCAGTAGTTTCCGGCGAGATTGGTGGGCAGCAGAGATGCCTTTGCTGGCCTCGACTTTCCATCTATCTCGTAACCTTCAATATCATAATTATTTTTTGTATTTACTATCTCTATAATATAAATCTATCTCTATATATATTTTTCATATATAATTAAATCATATGAGTTAATTCAAACTCATACTCTCTCGTTTTATTAAAACCTTAGAGGCTTAGGCTAATAGTATAATTTTATCGGTATATATTACTACTTATTTTGATCTTTTGAGAGGGTATTATAATACCATAAAGTTTAGGTAATATAATGAGAATCTCTTGTAAGACAATACCACGTATTTCATTTCGTTACATAACCAACGCATTAAAAAACCCTACCAATCAATCTATTTCTTTTTTGTATATATCATTTCTCATATGTCGAATTGTGATTTCCTTTTCCTTATTTTCGATCCTCTCTCTTTGAAGCATGCTCATTTTGAGTGTAATGGGTATTGGTGATGGGTTGAGCATTGGAATGTTAATATCCTTTTGCCATTATTCAATGAATTTTGTAAGAAAAAAGTTCCCACATTCTTCAATTTGAATTCAGCATATATATTAAGTGATATTATAACATTTATATATTGAATTATTGAGTGATCCATACAACATCAGAATATGATGTATGTAGAGCGGTGCACCGACCTCAAATTCTAAAGAGAAAAGTGATCAAAACAATACTTAATAAAAAGTATAGTATATTTATTTGTATCATAGAATTAAATGGGATAAACTAATGTTTAACTCCTATATATATTTGAAAGAAGTACATTATATCTGTATCATTCGCCAACGCGTGACATGTACAGTTATTTACTAATTTCTCATCAAACAAAAACCTCAATTGTCACGTGCTGTGTACAACTGCTTTTATTATAAATTCATAAAATTAATGTTGCAATCTCATATGATGTCGGTGGAAAATATTCCTTGAAAGAGATTTTATTTCCACCAAATTATGTGTATATTTACAGAGTCGCTCATTCATATACATTATGTATTTTGGGGGTATATATATGGATTCATACAAATCAAAACAGGCGTGATACATATGTTTCCTTTGTCTTTGGAATTCAAAAATAATCATACATTTTAATTTGGAATGTTTCTTTTCTTTTTTGAAATTTCAAAACGTTTATTATTCATTTCAGAGAAATTATGAGTCTTATATTATATATTAAAATATCTTTTAAAAGAATTATTTAATCCAAATATACAAGAAAATATCAATGTGTGTAAGCATCTAATGTGTACTCATAAATACATGCCCATAACTTTAGTCTTCAGCACAGGCGATTTTGTGACGCTGCTCATTATTTGGTTTGACCAAAAATCAGATTGAAATTGACAACTCTGTCAAACCATAATCGTGATAAAAATATATATATACACATTGGTAGACTGGCCTCATGGATTAATATGTACAAGGTTCTTATTATTCTCAATTTTTATTTATATTTATAAATTTATATATGAATTATGGAACACCTATATCACAGAATTAGATATATAAAATGAAATTATAATAATCATTAATTTGTGTACGCCTAAACTACATGGTGTCCACGTGTCGTACACTTTAGATGCACTTGTCCATATTGAATTAGTAGTAAATTTGTAATCTAATATTTATTTTATTATTACATATGATCATGGGTATATCATATATGTTACTATTAGATAATATCATTATTATACGGTTGTTATACAACAGTGAAAAGAAACACAATATTTCCTAAAAAGTAGTCACTAGTTTATACGCAGATACTATTCGTTATATAATTGATTTATGGAGTACCATATTTCTATCTCCATGATTATCCACCCTAAATAAAATGATGATAAAATGGAATACACGAGATTTAAAATTGGAGGAGCAACTTTGGACAATATAGATTCAGAGAGAACTATAGTTAGAGTAAGATGGTCACATGAATATTTAGGAGGAATAATTGATTTATATTAATTTTAGATCTTTCAGATGTGAAATTAGATACAGAAGATCTACGTTGCTAGGCTCAATCGCAACATGTAACGTGCCTAAGGAATTATTTTTCATGTATGTCAATAGCCATATGACCTGTAAAACACCCTTGCATTGTACTACAACATAGATAAACATTTTTTCTGCTATTAATAATAAAAAAATAATCAATTATGGAATTAAGCTATTTTGCGAGGAAGATTACCTGTTTGAAGAATTATGAATTTTAATAATGGCTTTCGCACTTTGTTGCCTTTATTGGACTAGATGAGCGTGTATATGATAATTCGTAGGTTTGAGTTGCACTTGTATGCATCTGTTGTATGAATTTTCGCAGGTCGAATTCGATTTGAATTTGTGAAATTTTTTTTTATCCTGATTTTTATATTATTTTAGTTATACATTTATATTATATAAAACATACATTTATGTTATGTTAAGTATATCTTGATGTAATATTTTAACTTAAAAAATAAACCCTAATTTTGGCCAAAAAAATCCTAATTTTGAAGAAAAAAAACCCTAATTTCAGCATAAAATATCCTAATTTGTACATATATACATTTATATGATATTACGCATACCTTTAAGTAATATTAATCATACATTTATATAATATATAAAAATACAACTAACATAATTAAAAGATATGACTAATATAACATAAATATATGGTTAACATAACAAAAAAACTCTACAGATATAACTAACATAATATAAAGATATGTTTAATATAAAATAAAATTATGCTTAATATAACACAAATGTATAACACCTAAAGTAAATTTGGGTGAATTTTGAGGGCACACACCCAAGCACATGGGACGGATCACTTACACCAAAATTTTTGTATTAATTAAGGATTAGGGGTCCCATTAAAATTACATTATTTATATATATAGAGAGGGAGAAATATTAATTCTTGGGAGTCTGCATTTCCTCTCTTAATAAAAGTTATTTACTTGTCCGTTTTTAATATCTCATGAAAGATTATTGTAAAAGTATTTGGCATATCTAATTTTATGAGGGGTGAAACGAGTGAGATAGTTAGGTTTTGCTTGGTAATTGATAGAAAATTTAGAATATTGATAATCGAATTGATGGGCTATAAAGGCAAAAATGAAAAAGAAGAAATAATTGAAAAAAAGGTATTGATTCAGCACATGAGATGTCCCCTATTGGAAGAAAAGACATACAAGGCCGCAAAAGTCAACGAATTTTAATGTCAAACGGTCACGTGACGTTTGGTGGATGGAAATCAGTGTCGTCAAAGAGGTTGAGCCTGCTTGACATTACTACACAGGTTTTAACTTAGCATTATATCTCCCATAATTCAAACACTCCAACAAACCTCCCTCCTATGCCTCAAATACCGACATAAAAACTACCTACTTAAAGAAGAAGAATGTCACAGCATCAACGTCGATCATATGTTAAGAAACGATTTCAAGCCATACCTGTGGAGAGTGTGAACTGCTGCCTTTTCGTGTGTTGGTTAGCAGCCATGGTAGTGAATAGACCCAACAACCCATGTAGATTTACATAACTATAAAACAAGGTCAACATATGGACCGCCCTCCAACCCAACAGACACCAAAAACACACACAGCCATATCAATATCTTTACCACTGAGTCAGTTACATCATCTTCAACCATGTGCTATGTTTCCCATAGCTGCATTAATTGCCATGTATGCAATTCAAAACAACAAGTAAATCACATTTTACTTCAAATATTTCAAATTTGAAGTTAAGGCCGACAGGTATAAACTGTGTGATAATATAAAGAATGAAGAAACATAAACATGAACACATTTTCTAGGGCCCCAGAGCTCCTCTGCATTAAGCACAAGCACACAATTATAAACAGGTACACAACATATTATGCAAGACCAGTCAATCGAGAAAGGTCCTTGTGTTTTTATGCAATAGTTTTACATAACAGGATTAAAGTTGTACCAGCTCTTAGGTTCAGGTCTACGTTGAACATATCAGTAAAATCAGGTAAATTGTGCTGCTTCTTTGGGGAACTAGAGATTGTGATTTCATCTACACATGTTTCAATATAACAAACAGATAACAAACAAATTACTTGGAAAGTATGTGAAAGCAAATGGTTTGCACAATAATGGCACCTCGCAGATGAAGACATTCTTCGACACTGTAGCACATGCCCTAGGTTAATCATACTAGTGAACCACACCAAATGAGAAACAAGATAGGTCAAATTTATTTAACTTAAACCAAAAGTACATGAAAACATTTATGACGCTGTCTTGCTTGGAACATGCCCTTGCTTAATCATGCTTATGATAATAACCGAAACAAACGTGAATAGGCCAAAGCTATCTAGCACAACCATCAACAAGCTTCTTAAAACTGAGACTTCCTAGTAGTTCACTATTAACTGATCAATAACTTAAAACAGGAATTTGAGAACAAAATATTTCCAAACATGTAGAAGGATCACAAATATTCTTGATGATGAACCATATTAGGAGAACGGAGTTTAGCTATCATGATCTACTGCATAAAAATAGTCACTTGAAACAGTTATAAGACAAATCTGCTTCAGCTTCAACCAAGAAAAGGTTTGGAGTTGCAGATATTAGTTATGACCTCAGTCAAGGAATGGTGGCCCCAATTTTTTTGACTGCTTGACATGTTGATTGGGAGAGCAATTACAAAAGCCTTTATCAATGTGCCAAGTGGCATATTATAAAAATTATAGCTGCCAAGTGAACAGCAAGGTAGGACCAATTTATTCTAATTCTTACATATAAGTTGATGTAAATGTCAGTACTCTGCTACAATCTTAACAAAGACCTCAATACTGGATCTTATTTTACACACTATAAGTTACCTCTTAGACTGGATTAATATGTATTAAGCACATCGTTATACCCAGAGGAGAAGTTATTGAGTATTTTCCAATATCTGACACACATAACAAGGTAGCATTGCCATGCATAGTATCTTTCTTGTTAGATTATGTCGTCTCAAGCAGGACAAGAGACATGTATACACAAATTTGGTGACAACAGAGAAATTTAGGGACAATTCATATATAATGACGTTTACACTATAAAAAAGACAAAGTTCTACAATTTCCAAATGGGAGCCATGTTTCCATGATACACAAATACAAGATTGAAAGATGTCTTTCATAAATTGTTGATACACGTCTTCCCAGCATGTGCTGCACATGGGTTATGTCAGTCAATGCTTCAACAGTTAGATGTGTTGGAGAGTACTCTAGAAATTCAGGGTCAGAAATTGCAGAAGGTGAGCCACTCAAGAAGCTGGTGATTAATCTAATTTCCTCTGTCAACTTCAGAAAAGTTAAAATACGTATTAGCATTAGTGATTACTTTGCTATGATTTATTATAATTTTCCAGACAGTTTTCCTCAACTCATTCCCCCAAAATATAACAACCAAATATACAATATATTTCCTTCTAACATCATACTTACCTATACATTCATTGTCACCAAATCATATCAAAACATATCCTTTGTTTTTCTGAACACTAACTGAGGGCTAATAAGTATTGCTATACTTCTTCCAAATATGTTAATGCAACACAACATGGTTGCAGAGAGATTATACTTACAGTATAGCAACCTCCTCATCTTGGCTTAATGGCTTTTGCAAGTTACGGAAAACATTTCATTCTCTGCAATGTCATGTAGAGTTCCTTGTTTAAGTGTAAGAATTTTGTATTGTTCTTGGGAAATACATAAAATCACTTCAACATTTTACCTGTTTTTCAATTTCGACCGCAGATGCAGTAAGTCTCCTTTTCAATAATAACCTATCTTCCTCACAAGTTTCCGTCTCGGTATCTAAACCAAACAAAAAATGATAATAATAACAAATTCATAATCACAACACCAAACTGATACTATTTCACAAACATATGTTGCATGCAGCTGAAAAAGGTTAAAAACTATCCAGGTCTTTCGATATGGAAGGGTTAGGAGGAACCTTGTTCTGGACTTAAGGTGACTTTTGCAAGTCTGGATTTGGGAGTAAGGAGGATTTTGTTAATATGGATTTTGAAAATTTTATGTTAGTTTTGGGATTTTGTAGGTTAGGATTTCAGTCAAGATGTCATTTTCACATTGAAATTGTAGAAAAAGTAGATGTTGTTTGTTGGGATTTGTAGAAAAAGTAGACAAAAGTAGGATGTGATTGTAGGATTTTAGAAGTCTTTGTCCAAACATGGACTGGACTTAGCCCATCCAAAATCCAGATTAGCCAAGTCCAATCCAAACATCCCCATTAATGTCAGCTAATTGCTGATGCATCACTATGTCAAGCATATAGAATCTGGAGAAGAAAAGATAGAACCACAGACAAAACACCACCCGTTGTAATATACTTCTAAGGACCAAAGAATGACATGATGATAATCGCAAAGACTCCGGTGAAAGTAGTTTTTGCAGAAAAGGAAGAACATGAAACAAATTCCAGTAGCTTTATATAGCACAGAAGATCCACCAATGCTAGGCTTACTAGAACAATGTTTTAAGAAATCATAGAAGATCAATAACTACTTGGATCCTTAGACAAGGTAAGCCACTAAAATGACACTGACTGGCTTTCATGATGAGATTTTTATAAATTGTATGTAACTTCAATAATGGTGGACACAACTAATCAGATAGGACAAGAAGAAGATGGGAAGAACTAGGGCACTGAGTGCCCATGTTGTATGTGCATGTATACAAAGTGGATAGAACTTACCATAATAGTATGTAGATAAGATACTGATTCTCTTAGTTGGCTGGAAAACAGTAAGAAGAGAAAATATTAGTTGAATCAACAAAATATCCCTATTGAGAAAATTTAATGATCAAAACTCAAATTGATCCAGAAGTAATATCCCTTTGCAGTAAAAACTGATTTTTTGCTTCAGATCTATCCGCAAACTCCAGTCAGCACTTGGAGAACTGATTGAACAGAAAGTTGGTAAAGAACAAGTAATGCAGATATAATCTACACCAATTGAGGATCTGGATAGCAGCCAAAACCATGTTTGTGAATCAAGAATAATGGGCAAAGAGCCTAAATAAATGGATATTTAATGCAACATAAGTATGCGACCACACAGTACCAATAAAGCCTATTGTTTGGTTGAAAGGATGATCGAAGAGAAGCAAAACTTCTATAGATCTGTCCTCCAAAACATTTAAGTGATATCTGTTGCATTTTTATGCTTCTCCTATCATGCATGGAACGCATAAGAAATAATCAACAGGCAAGTTCTATCAGGCAGAAGTTACTAAAAGAAGTGCTAAACGAGGACTTGAAAGAGAGAGAACAAGAAAGAGAGAAAGATGAAATCCTAGTGAACAGTACCATTACAAAGATTCCTTCTTTTCGTGTAGGAACTTCCTCAAGTTTTCTCAATGTTTCATCACCCTTCGTAAGTTTGCCGAATATTGCATACTGAAAATATATCCCAGTAAAGATAGTTATTATCTATAATATAGTTAGTTAAAACATTTAGCAAAGAAAACCAGCAGGGAAGAGGGTTCATAAAGATTGCAAAGTCATCCAGTATACATCACGATCAAGGTGAGGAGCATCTCCAAGGAGTATTGAGAATGAAGACTGTGCGCTGTCTGGATCAGAGTATCTGCAGAAACAGAGTAGACTTGACACAATTGACATGCATCCTATTGTACGAACATAATGGATGTTGGTAATAAGAGGATAATAAGCAAATAGGAATAACAGAAATTTGATTTCTTCGGCTACTCTGTGCACATATAGTTGTAATGAAGCACACAGGAAGGACCTCACTTCACATTTACATCCCACCCTAGCATTGTATTTCAACATACATGATTTTTTGCTGAAGAAAGTGAGTGCGTAAAACAGATATGATAAATATTAGTCAGCCAGCATAACTATGCATGTTTATCAATTGAATAAGACATTTTAACCAATGTATAGAATTGCAAGTGAAGCAAATGTTTAGTGCGATGTTATTTTGTGTGGAAACATGAAATTTTTGTAAAAAATTTGATGCAAGTATCATTGCCAGTTCTACAGCTAGTTGTTTCATCTTCTCCAAAGAGAAGTAGAAATGCAAACGAATACTGCTTGTACATGAACTTGTAAAGAACTTAGATTGCATTTGGAATGAGGGATTTGAAATTCTAGGGTATAAACAGGGGATTTAAAAACCACCCAAATTAGAGAGGACTGGAAAGTGGAAACTCAATCAAATCACACATTTAATAGTACAAAAATGAGAGTGATGGATTTCAAATTCATTCTTCAAATTCGTTCAGACAAACAACACCAATGGATTTCTTATAATGAATTTCAAAATCCATTCTATAAATATCAAGGGAAGTTCCTGATAGTATATACACGCCTATTTTGGACAAGCTACAGTACAAAAATCCAAACAACACATTATAATTCCAGGAAAATGGCATTACCTTCCCATAGAAAGAATACCTCTCACGTGTTTTACATCACTGAACTCACCAACAACAGTTTTTTCCGCTTCCAACTTCTGCATTTCATTCATTGGAGCAGTTCTTCCACCAGCAACATCAGCTACCTGAGCAACAAACCCCTTATCTACCTGCATGATCCACAAGGTGTTTACGAACTTTCTCATTTATCACAATACTTAATAAAGAGCTTCACATATTGTAGTTTTCCACCAACCCGGAAGAAATGATTGGTGTTATAGCATCCCAATCGAACAAGCTTGAAAATGTGTTCAACGGTCTTTGGTGCGACGCTGGGGTAGAAACCAAACTCAATGTCCCCATAATCTGTCTGCATATAAAACAAACTATTAAATCCCCAGAACCCACACACATCACCTTTATAATTCAAACACCAGTCTCCTGACAGTTTTTTCTTTTCACATATTAGGATAAATCTAGAAAAGTACCAAATGAAGCAAAAAAAACAACACACAAATGTACTGTTTTGGCTCAAACGATACTGCATTTTGAGTGAGACAACATTATATCCACCAGCGTCAAGATATTACAAGATCTCGTGATGTAGAACAAGTTGTGGACATATTGAGCGTCGTAGGATAAATCAAAGAAGACGAAAACCAGCAAATTGCAATGGACATAACTTTTCGCAGAAACGTCCGATTTTTCTTTTAATTGGTTCTACCTATGGCGAGATCTCTATCAAACTGACATAAGTCATCCTAGTTCAAATTTCCTTCTTTTGGGCCCTAAAACAATCCATTGATATTTCCAGTTGATTTACGATTTGTTTTCTTTTCGTTTTAGGATTTGTTTTAGAAAGAGTGCTTTATTTTGTACTTGAACGATTTGATCTCATTTTTCAATAATATTATTTTCAATTCTGAGGAATTGTGTTGTTCTTTCTTTCTTTCATTCCCTTTTTTTTTTTTTTTTGTAGATTGATTTTTATTGCATTCATTTGTTTCTTGTTATCCCATGAGCTCGCATGCTTAAATTCTCAGAGTATCCAAAGTTCATACTTGAAAATTAAAGTCGGCATTTTCCTCCCATTTTACAAAGTAACTGAAGAGGATCCTCAGATAAATACATGGATAAAACAGTCTCCTCACACAAAAAATATTCAAGTTCAAACAATTTAAGACACCACCTTTTAAGTGAGACAACTTTAAGTCCTCTAGAATCAAGATATTACAAAGGTCTCTTGAGCTTGCTTACCTAAATTCTCACAACATCCAAACTACATTCTTGCAATTTAAAGTCCACCATTTTCCCACATTTTACAGTGTTATTAAAGAGGATTCCCTCATACATACCCTGAATATAAAAGTCTCGTCACACACAAAATATTCAAATTCAAATAATTTGCCATCGCAAATTGCATTCCCTACCCATACAACTCTTCAACTCATCCCAAATTCTTACAGATTCACACCGAAAATCGAACAAAGTCTACCATGGGCTTCATATCGGGCTTTGCTTCATAAGTTCTTCATTTCATTAGCTCAATTATGAAAGACCCCATATGAAACACTCTAATAAAAGGTCATTTTCCAACCAATAAACCCTGAATTTTCTTCAAATGATTCTGATCATGTTCAAGTACGCATAAATATAAAAATTTAAACCATGAACTGATCAAATATTCACTCACTAAAAAGTTTATCAAAATAAAGCATAAATCTCTACTTCTCGCACACATTTTATTAAAAAGATTCAAGATTCTCAATTACAGATTTTCCAATCATCGAGAAGTGCACCCACTCAGAAATACGAGAAACTCATGATTGTACCTGAAAGACAACACGCGCCGATCCCAATTCAGGAACTGTAGCAATTGCACCATTCCTAGAATTGGACAGGATGCCCATGCACAAGATTGCAATAGCGATCGAGACCCTCTCATTACTGCTCATTTTCGTTGACTTTGGCTCCCCAATATTCGCAGTGTTCTTCCACTCTGCCGCCAATTAAATTTTTATTACGATTCAGTAAAGTACAATATGTGAAGCATGGCGAACTACCCTCAGGTGCATTGGCTTATTGGGTTAGGCCCAACAAGATTAGGCCCACTTTTGCTAATTAATATTAATATCGGACCATCTTATTTTCTTGAATTGGGCTTGGATCATTGTGGTTTTCAGACAACTAAGGATTGGATTAGAAGTCGAATGACATTGTGCCTTAATCAATTAGTCCAAAGTATAGCAATTCTTTAATACTTTTATTTTTATTATTTTCTTTTTTTATAGTAATGTCTGACCTTAGTCATTGATTGAACATTAGTGGAGATATTTGTGATATGTTTATTATTATTATTATTATTATTATTATCATTTTTTTGCATTTCAACATGTCTCATCATATCATGGAAGACTTCCAATATAAAACTAAATGTGGGACATTGCCATATTTTATAAAAGTAAGCAATTAATAAAAGTGTAATTTTGTAGCTTATGAGAAGTAATTAGGTGTGTTTCAAGAAACAATCACAATTCGATATCTTATTTTAAAAAATAAAACTCAGAAGAACGGAGAGATATTTCTCTTTAGTTGATATGACAAGACGATCTTGTACTTCAATTTGAATGGAGTTATAGTGTGACATCAAATTTAAGTTGATTTGAAGAAAATTAATAGTGAATGGAATTAGCAATAATTAAGTAGGAAATTTATTTTTTATCCAATGTAAACACATACTATAGATGTGTAGGAAACATAGATCCGTATTGAGTTATCATATTTGACTTTTCTTTTGGTTGATAATCATTATTGTTATTATTATTATTATTAAAAAAAATTAAGATCATTATTAAAAGTAAACTTGTGGCTGAAACCGAGTTTGATGATTTAATATATTCAACTCAACCAAATAAACAAAACAACCCCAACCACAATAATCCTTACAAAGTCAAATCAGTTTGCACTGTAAAGTTGCCCTAAAATTTAACCTACTTTAAAAGATTATGATCTCACTTTCTAAACCAATAAAATTTTCTTACTTCTATCTAGGATGAATTAATGTTAAAACATACTCCATATTACATTTTGTATTTCACGATCTTTAATATAATGTAGTTTTAATTAATAATATTATGTAATACATATTGCATACTATGATTATTTTAAAATATCATATAAAATACATATTAAAAAAAAAGATAAATTGTACATATAGCAATAATAACATTCGCATAAGACAATGCTCGTTGTATAGATTTGTAGACATCTATATTTGTACAACTATTAATAACGTGGCATCTAGAAATTGTTCAATCTACTTTATAGGTTACTCTTATCCAAAATTCCAAACTTTAAAGTAACTCTAAGCTGTGAAAATACACCTCCTCTTAGAAAATGACATATATTGAAGTAGATAACCATCTTATCAAATTATTGCCTGTAACGCTGTCTCGGTCACTACAAACTTTTTTATTTGATTTTTATTTTTGAGAAACAAAGAAACTATTTACAACATTAACTTGTGGAAAAAAATTAAAAAAAATAACTTAAAATAGTAGTAGTAGGTGACCTGAAAAGCAATTTATTGAAGGGTACAATTTGGCCTTATGTATGTTATGTATGTAGGCTGCTAATGTCATATCAAGACAGTTTTGAGAATATGATTATAAAACTGAGATATATATTTCAATAATACAAATTGTGCAATAAAATGTGTAAAATTGACTATTATCTGTTATTGATCATAAAGTGCTTTACACATAGGTACAATATACCTATATAGTTCCATTATTTTTGTTATAGTTAAGATCACGTAGCTAGTCCTTTTTCTATTTTTCCCTTTAAATCTCTCTCTCTCTCTCTCACTTTAGAAAAGAAATTTCAATATTTCATGATTTCAACACATGATAACATACTCGCATTAATGTCAGTTTTAATAGAAACGTAGAAAAAAGATAGTTAATTGAGCATCAAATAATAATCATCCAATATACGTTAATCAGTGCAACATGGAATCATGCAAAGGTAAATGCTATTTTTGGGGGGCTTCTTTCTAACTTTTTTCTCAATTATTTGGTTTGTTTCAACGTTCATAGCATCAATGCTTGATTAACAGGGATGAAAATATCGCGATATATCGCGGATATATCGCGGATACGGATATTGCGATATGGATATTGGGGGGTAATGTTTTTTTTCCCGGGTATCGCGGATATATCGCAGAGTATCGATATCGCTATCGATATCGGTTCGGTGTAGAACAAAACTGGACGGAAATCGCGATATATCGCGGATATATCGCGAAATATCGCAACAACATCAAAAATCGCATTTTTGATGAAAAAAAGTTGATTTTGTCATTATTTTCTTAATTTGAATAGCAATAATCATAGTGATATGTCTCAAAATTCATATGTTCTTGATATTTATAAAAGTTCACAATTTGGTTGGACTACTCGAGATGTTTTTGATCACCCACATCCTCAAATATCCTATGAAGGTTAAAATGAATATCAACAATATGATTGGATTAGTATACACTATCCAATTCATGATGAAGCAGTTGGATGAGATAGAACAACTTATGAATGACATGTGCATAACTATATTAATAAGTAATGAAGCAGTTGGATGAGATAGAACAACTTATGAATGACATGTGCATAACTATATTAATAAGTAGGGAAAACGTTCAAATAAGCCACTGATGTTTACTTTCAGGTTCATATATCGCACTAAAAATATGTTTAGGTACAAAAACACCATTAATGTTTATTCTCAAGTTCAAAAATCCCACTAAATTATTTTAAGGTACAAAAACACCACTAATGTTTACCTCTAAATACATATAACTCACTTAAGATTTATTTATAATACAATACACCAATAATATTGTAAAATTAAAATTTTTATTTACACATTTTAATTTTTATTTCTTATTTAGACATCATATATTTTACATATTTTATAACAAAAAACTAGTCATGAAAATATTAATATAATATCTTATTATATATATAAATATATTATTATTATTATTATTATTACCATTAATTATTATATTATTATTATTATTATTTATATATATGTTTTTTTTTTACTTTTAAAGACTAAATAAACAATTAGGTTGATTTGAAATAAAAAAAAATTAACTATGATATTTTCTTTCACATGACATTTCATAAAATATAGAGGTTAATTTGTATTTAAATTAAAAAATAATATCATAGTGAAATTATTATTTCAAATAAATCTAGTTGTTTAATAGTTTTAGTCTTCAAAATTAAAAAGTGTAAATAATAATAATAATTATTAATAATATTTATATTCACACATATATATAATAAGCTATTATATTATGTTTTCATGAATAGATTTTTGTTCTAAAATATGTAAAAAAAACATGAGGTCTAAATAAGAAATAAAAATTAAAATGTGTAAATATATATTTTAATTTTACAACATTATTGGTGTATTATATTATAAATAAATTTTAAGTGGATTATATGTATTTAGAGGTAAACATTAGTTGTGTTTTTGTACCTTAAAATACTTCAATGAGATTTATGAACCTGAGAATAAATATTAATGGTGTTTTTGTACCTAAACATACTTTAGTGAGATATATGAACTTGAGAGTAAATATTAGTGGCTTATTTGAACATTTTCCCTAATAAGTACTCTAATGTGATGAGTTAATATCAATACTGTTTGGATCAAGATGACATTCCATCTACTATGTTTGAACCTCATAGGTCATCCTTTTGGTACTAATGTATTGTGTGATATAATTTTAGTAATTTTGTCTTGTATTATGTAATATATTGTCAATTTTCATTCGAAATACAGTATTTATAATGCTTATTATCTATATGTTAGTTTTAAATATATTATTTTAATGTGATTTTGAGTGGAATAATTGTGTAATGATGTGTAAAAATAATCCCTAAAATTTCATATTAAATTTCCAAAAATTTAATATAATTTCCGTTGTTTTTTCAATTGTTTTGCGATATCGATATGCGATATCGATATATCCATCGATATATCCGTAAAATCAAAGTTGCGATACGACATGCGATATCGATATTTTCATCCTTGTTGATTAATGAGAAGCAAAAAGAGAAGAAGAAGAAGAAGATGCTTAGTTAAGAGATTATTCTCCTTTTACATCATCCCAGAAACACTGCATCTTGAGTTGGAACCATTCATATATAGTTGTATGTGTGCATATGCCAACTACCTTTTTATTGGAATATAAGGTAACGTAAAAGGGAAAAATAATTACAATAGATTGCATGTACAACTTCTTTTTGCTGGAAATTGAGGGTACAACCAAATAAAGCTGCATAATCCGAGAAGAAGGAATAATACTGTTGTACAAACAAGACATTAGTTTCTATTACATATATTCTTACTTTTGTTGTTGAATCTGTCACATATATATTCTTAAAGAATCAGATTCTAGTGTTTTGGTGAATATGGTTAGTATGATATTATGCTCGTGCATGTCTTCTTTCAGTTTCTCTTGTTTCATCAAAATTGTAAAAATACATAAATATTTAAAATATAAAATAGATTAAAGACCCACATATTGATCCATATCGTTGGATATACAATGGTACAGATGAATATAGATTTTATAAAAACATTCATATTACCAAAATGATAATATAATCTATTCAACATATTTCACACTTCAACCTAATAAAATTGAAGAATTTTTTCTTTTTAATAATTAATCTATTGAATAGAACCCGTTGATCAAACCTCGAGACCAACCTTCACCTATTTTATAGATAATAGACATTAGGACTCACATGGCTTTTCAAATCAAGTACGATCCAAAATAATTAAATCCAACACCAAGGCAAGACAAAAATCTCATATTAAAATATTAATTCACCATAATAAAAAATCTAACATAAACGTGATGAGGACGAACTATATTATTTTAGTAATACCCTTAAAAAAATATAAAAATAAAAACCTAAATATTTTTTGCACGTGCTGCATAATGTATGATTTATTATCCCTTAAATATTCTCCCCTTTCTTATATGAAACTGATGTTGTGACTTACATTTTGCTTCGTCCAATTTATACATGTTTGAAATTGTAAACCACTCAAGTTCTTCACAAAACCACTAAATAACTTTAGGGGGGAAAAAAGAACAAAAAACCAAAAAAAAAAAAAAAAACTCTAGTCTTATATAGGTAAAACTAATCATGGGAAAACGTTGGGAAACAATCATTTGAAAATTCGACTTTCTAACGTTACCTTTTTCTATCTTCAGTTTGAATCAGTATATGATCAATTCTAAAACAGAAATTTCTTTAGCCCTGTTTTGGTAGTTGACAATAAATGAAAAGGAAAAAAAAAACTATCTATTTTGCCATAAGACAGACGTGGAGAATTTGAAGAGCCCCACATCCACTTATTTACAGATATGGGAAAAAAAAAAAAGGCTATGGATTGCCTTTTATAGCCTTCCGAACACTAATAATATTTGACATGACTTGCACCTATTTCATCTCATGAAGACAAATCCAAGGATATGATCCAATTATGTTTGAACTTTATATTTGTATTATCAAATTGGGGAAAAAAATCTGAGAAAAGGACCTACTCTACACTGTTTTACATTTAATACATAATTATCTTGTCATTTGTGTTTCAACAAATTGAATAGAGTAGAATAAATTATTCATTCAATAGTATTATGAATTTTAATGGAGTTATAAAAATTGCATTTGAAACTTATGTGATTATTAATCAAGTGAAGTTTTTAACTGAGATCAACCTAAATCAAGCTCGACTCGTTACATAAGTGAGTCAGATTTGTTTGTTCACAATCAATGAATTAAAACATTTCAAAGTTACGAAAAAAATTTGCAAATAAATATCACATAATCAAATATTAAATGGAATCGAAGCTGTTTCAATCAAACCCCCTAAAAGTTTATTCCCCACCTATAATGGGTATACATATGATTAAGAAATGTGGATCATTTTAGATTGTTAATTTAGAATCCGTTTTATTTTAAATTATTCCAATTTTTTTTATTAATGGTTGCTTTTGCAGCATGTAGGGTTAATAGTTATGTTATTATGCCTTTCAAAGTGTTTAATTTATTAATAGCGCCGTAATTGTGGTACAGAATAATTTTGTATTTTATCAAATCAAATTAGTTTATATGTTAGGCAAAACAAAATTGACGGATTTCTTATTTCCCTCTTTATTATATATGTTTTGAAGTGGACATGAAGATACTTATGAATTTGAATAAGTTGAAGATTAAATCACAAAAATAAATATAAAAATGTTAATATAATTTTAAGGTAAAGGGCGACATGAATGTGACATTTGCCCAACAATACTTTTCAAGAAAATAATATACTTTGGAGATAATTGACCTTGCACTTTGCTTTTCATGATAATTGACCTCAACGAACATATAAAAACCCTTTCAAGACTTTCATTTCCTGCCAAGTCCCATTATAAATAGTAAAGAAATTTTTTCAGTCCTATAAATTAAATAAAGTCTCTAAGTGTCTAAAATCCTCAATTTTCTGGGTCACATGCCAATTATCAGAGAATTTTATAAATTTCCTTGAAAAAGTTATTAAAATTGAACAAATTTTAGAGTTGGAAAATTTACTAAGGCGAGATTTGGTTTTATTTTCAATCTCAATTTTCAATTTTTAGGTATTTTCTACATTATTTATGAGTTTTTAATAATTCTTGTGTAAAAAGGAGATCAGGTAGAACCCACATTTTAAATATTTTGGTATAAATTATATTTTATTTAAATAATATGTAAATGATGGAACCAATTAAAATGTATTGTATTATATTCGATTGATTTGATAGTGATGGATCCAATTAAATGATGAGATTTGAAATTTATTGTATTATATTTAATTGATTTGATAGAAGTTGATTCATTGGAATATTTTATATGAATTATGTTATATTATAATAGATGATTTAATAATGATTAGATGCATTTTAAATATATAATTTAGAAGTAAAGATGAAATTGAAAATGAATATAAGTGAGAAACGTAAAACACACATATTTTTAGTGTTTCATATAGGGAAGATGTTTTGAGATGAAAAACAAACATCCCCTAAAAACTATTTTCACATATCATCTAATTATGTTACATATTTTTCTAGTTTAGAATTGATAAGTACACCAGACCAATATTCATTTTAACACGAAAAGTATTCAGTCCCAATATCATCACATCTGGATAAAGTCAAATGGATGAATATTGGCTTGAAGATCCATATGATAATGTTGGTTTTAGGGTTTTTTTTTCTCTTTTTTTAGGCTTGTATGGTTTTAGGTTTTAAGATTTTAGTTTTAATTAATGCTAATGTACAAAATAGGTTTTAAGATTTTAGTTTTATAAATAGGTAGTGGTCCGGCCAAACCCCACCTACAAAATATTTATGTGCGCAAAAAGAAAAACCAACAATTTACATCATTGATTATTACTATTATTGTTAAATAAATTTAAATTATATCTACAGAAAAAGGAAAGGTACCTACCCTTGTGGACTTGGAAAAGTTTAGGCCTTGAATGGGCCTAATTCCCAAAACTAATATGATGACAACATATGTCAAGTAAATCCCCCACATGGGCAGTGAGACCTCAATTATTTCCCTTTTCTTCAATATGCCAAACTTAAAGTTAAATTGAAATGAAAGGGTTAAATAATATCCAAAATACAATAATTATTGCTCTATGAAAAGTGCATAATATTTACTATTAATATTTGAAAGTTCCTGCACTTCTCAATTTCATAAAATTAAAATTAAAATACATATGGTAAATTAGCTGTCTGCACCGACGTGAAAGATATGGGGATATGGAGTTTTAATGATGCCATGGAAAGTGTTTGTTATATATTTATCCACTATCGATAAATAAATAAACATATTCCACATAAATATTAAGATGGTGGGCTGCACCGTATGTATTATTATTTCTTACCAAATGTCGTATTTAGATTAAAATGTGTCTTATGTGAGATTCTCACGTGTCTAATTATATAACATGGATACATCGGCAATCCACTCCATCATTCATATTTAAATTTGTGGAAATAATTTTTTTTTATACATAATAAGACCTTGTGAAACTATGATTATGTAAGTTTTTGTGTTACATAATTATGTTTAATTAAATAGGATTGCGGGTAGAGGAAATGTAATTAATTAGATCTTTCAAACTAGTGTATCCATGTATTTTATTTTTTTCCATATTGTAGAGGAATCAACTATTTTTTACCATTGATCATATCTTAAAAGAATTAACCGAAATATCAAAAAATCACATAGCTTTTGAATTTAATTTTTCTGTTATTAGACCTAAAAAAATGTTATATATAATTTTGATACACACATAAATAAATGGTGGATCCTGTATATATTGGGTATTTGGGTGGAATGCCGATTTTAATGACCATCTAAGTTAAGTATTAATGCTATTTTCTGTAATATATATACACATAAATAAATGATGGTTTCAATGTATATTCAAAAGCATCTCATTCCATGCTAATCGCAACTCGTAAATCACAACAAAAAAATTATTTAGTAGTTCAAAATGGTGTAATTAGTTCATTAAACTTTCACTCCACCCAATAATTATTCACATGACTACAAGTGTTTAGACAATTGGTGCACACGTGGATGGATGCCATTGGATGAGTGGTGCCTCGAGATTAATTGTTATGTAGATGGTGCACGCCAGAATCTCTCATAGTGGAATTGCTTGTTTTTAAAGTTTGTTGATTTTCTTATTGTATTATATACAGATATTATTAGCCAATTTGTTAATAAGTATTCCGTGTACCCTAAAGTTGATGTGTACACGTGCCTATGTTCACCATAATTCTTGTTCTTACTTATCAATGAAATAAATTATTATTGCCATTTTTTGGAATCTTATTATGCATTCTTGAAATATGAGTTATTGAATTGTTTACAACAAAGTAATGTTAACCTTTTCATATATCAATTCATGGTGATTATATCTGTTGGAAAACGTGTGTGGTATACTTGAAAATCATTAAAAATAATAAATGGAAAAATCGAAGGTAAGAGTTTGATTTTTTCTCTATAAAATGAAATTGTCCTGTATTTAGTATTTTATGGTTTACGATAAACGTTCTCAAGATACAATGATTTACTAACTTAAAGATCGCAGCATAATGATTTTAAAAGTTTTTCGACAAACTAAAACGATATTTGGAACTTTTTTAAATAAGATGATGAAAGACTACAATTGTTAGAATACTAATAATGTAAGTTGTAGTGGAGTATAGTGGAGTGAATGAAATGATTAAACGTGGAGTCTATTTATAGAAGTAGAAGAAATGTGATGTCTTTTCATAATAGACACTTTTTAATTTGAAATGATGTCTTTTCATAATTAGATATTTTTTTGTTTGAATTGAAATCTTTCCACATTTACACACCTTTTGAAATGAAATAAGGTGTCTCATAATTTTTCGCATTAGTTTCATCCCTTTATATTGGATTGCATTAATTCAATTCAAACTCACACATTTTCATAAATTCGCACCTCTTCCAATTTTCACACATTTTCAATTTAAGTTGTCAATTTCAAACATTAATTTCTCATTCATCTGAAATTGGATTTGAGAAAATAAATACTCTAAATTTATCTATTCGAAATGTAGATTTCAAATTTGCACTTTATTTTCATTTTCAACAAACGAAACATCATGAAATAATTGGTCAAAAATTGGTCAACATCAACTTTCCAAACCAATTTCCAACAATCCCCCACATGAATGAAAATTAATGCATATGCGAATGCAGACACTTTAGAAAGTTCCGGCGAGTTGTTATTGTATCAGGATAGGTAGCTTCCGGCTTTGAACCTTCCTTAGTAAGATACTATCAGATTTACTCACTGCTCAGTGAAGGCGATGTCTTGAACCAGTCAGTTTTTTGTGTAAACGAAGACAATAACATTTACACAATAGCTCTTAATATCTTTTGTTCTCATGTTCTGTCCATTTCGGTCCTGAACCATATTTTGGATTCATAAATGATTAAATTGAAGCGACCAAACTTCTCTTATATAGGTGATCTCCTATAAAAAGTATCCTGCACTACTCCACCTTTTAAAGGTATATGAATCATTAAAAGTATAAAAGTTTATCCTCACCACACGTCAGTTGGTTAACATTTGGATAGCTTCGAGAATGAGGCACTAGATAGGTTCCAAGTGCACATTTGAACCGCTATGAATGTTCTTTAGTGTGTGGGTTTTAACCTCATTCTCCTTACTGCATTGTACAATATATCTCTATTTATAACTTTTGTTAATGGATCCGCTATATTTTTCTTTAACTTCACATAGTTAATGACTATTATTCCATTAGAAATCAATTGTCTAACGGTATTATGTCTCCTTCGAATGTGTCGAGACTTACCGTTATACATACAACTTTGTGCCCTCCTGATAGCTGACATACTATCACAATGAATTATAACAGGAGACATTGATTTGTTCCAATATGGAATATCCTCTAAAAAGTTTCTGAGTCATTCAACTTCTTTGCCAGTCTTATTTAGTGCAATGAACTCAAACTTCATTATGGATCGAGTTATGCACATTTATTTAGAGAAATTTCAAGACACGACTTCTCCACCTATAATGAACACGTAGCCACTGGTGAACTTAGAGTCTTTAGTGTCTGATATCCAATTGGCATCACTGTAACCTTCTAGTACAGCAGGATATCTTGTATAAAGTATGTCATGACTTAAAGTATGTTTCAAATAACTAAGTACTCTTGTCAAGGCAGTCCAATGATCATTTCCTGAATTGCTCGTGAATTTTCTAAGTTTGCTAACTGAATATGTAATGTCAGGATGTGTACAGTTCGTAAGGTACATTAAACTGTCAATAATCTTTGCATATTTCAGTTGGGATATCGGGTCTTCTCTATTTTTGGCTAAGTGTAGAGTTAAGTCTACTGAAGTTTTAGGTTGAAGTAGGTCGTAAGCTTCAAATTTCTTGAGTACATTCTCAATGTAGTGAGATTGTGACAAGACAATTCCATCACATGTCCTAGAAATCTTTATCCCTAGTATGACATCTGTCAGACTTATATCCTTCATGTAGAAATTTTTCTTCAACATGTTCTTAGTTTTCACGATCACATCATGATTGTTGTCCATGATCAGCATGTCGTCTACATACAGACAGACGATTATATATTCATCGGGTGTGCTCTTAATGTATATACATTTGTCACACTCGTTGATATGAAAACGATTTGACATCATAGTTCTATCAAACTTTTCATGTCATTGTTTGGGTGCTTGCTTAAGCCCATAAGAGACTTAACAAGTTTGCATACTTTATGTTCTTGTCTTACTGTAACAAACTTTTCAGGTTGTTCTATGTAAATCTCCTCTTTCAATTTCTCATTTAGGAATGTTGTTTTTACATCATATTTGATGTATCTCAAGGTTATGCAGTGCTGCAATAGCAATGAATACTCTAATAGACGTAATCCTTGTAACTGGAAAGTATGTATCGAAGAAATCATACTCTTATTTTTGTTTGACCCTTTAGCTACCAAACAAGTTTTGTACTTGTCGATTGATCCATCAACTTTGTATTTTCTTTTAAGAATCTATTTACATCCTAAAGATTTACACTCCGGTAGGAGATCAATAATTTTCCGTATATGATTTTGTATGATGGACTCAATCTCACTATTGATAATCTCTTTCAGATAGAAGTATCTGGACTGGACAATCCCTCCTGAATTGTTTTGGGTTCGTTATCTAACATGTATGTTAGAAAATTTGGACCAAACGTCTTGGCCACTTTTTTTTGTTGCGTCTCGATTTCTCTTCAACATGAGGAGGACTTTGTATAACTTTACAAGTTCTTTTATTCGAACTTATCTCTTTCCTTTCTTTGTTCGGAAAGACGTTCTCAAAGAATATTGCATTCCTTAATTCTATGATCATTCATTCATTTATATCAGGAATGTCCGATTTGTGCACCAAAAATCGATAAACACTACTTTGATATGCATATCCAATGAAAATGCAATCAATTGTCTTGGGTCCTATTCTAACCTATTTAGGTTTAGGCACTTCGACCTTTGCTAATCACCCTTCACACTTTTGATTTTGGGGTTAACCACGATTTGGTAAGAACCCACATCAAACTTAATTATGTAAGGCTAAATATTATATATTTTGAGCCCAAACGAAAGTAAATCTAGTTGGACCTAAAACAAAATTATCTTTTTCAAAAACAACAACAAAAGAATAGAGATACTCTGAATTTCTTTGATCTAACATCTTCGGTCTTATCTTCTCCCACATTTGGTGCATCTTCTTTTAAGAAACGAATCAAATTCAAGGTTGTTAGGTCATCTTTTGTTGTCACCGCTTAAATTCAGTACCATCAAACTTTGCCAGTCTTTCAGCATAAACTGATGTTGCAGGAACAAAGCTAGCCATCTTTAACTACACAGAAATTTCATCTTACGTTATTGAAAAAAGTGTGTGGTGTACTTGAAGATGAGTAAAAATAACAAATGGGAAAGTTGAGGCAAGAGTTGGACTTTTTCTCTATAAGATGAAATTTCCCCATATTTAGTGTTTTACAGTCTACGGCAAACGTCCCCAAGATACAACAACTTAATAATTTAAAGATCGCAGCACAATGACTCCAAAAGTTTTCTGGCGAATTAAAACGATATTTGGAACCTTTTTTAGATAAGATGATGAGAAATTACAATTGCTAGAATGCTAATAATGCAAGTTGTAGTGGAGTGTAGTGGAATGAATGAAATGATTGAATGTGTGGTCTATTTATAAAAATAGAAAATGTGTGGTGTCTTTTCATAATACACTTTTTAATTTGAAATTATGTTTTTTCATAATTAGACATCTTTTTGTTTGAATTGAAGTCTTTCCATATTTAGACACTTTTTGGAATGAAATAAAGTGTCTCACAATGTTTCGAATTAGTTGCATTCCTTTAAATTGGATTGCATTAATTCAATTCAAACTCACACACATTTTCACAAATTCACATATCTTCAAACTTTCACATCTTTTTAATTTAAGTTGCTAACTTCAAGCATTAATTTCTCATTCATTCGAAATTGGATTTGAGAAAATAAATACTCTAAATTTATCTACTTGAAACGTAAATTTCAAATTTATAACTTATTTTCATTTTTAACAAATGAAACATCATGAAGTAATTGATCAAAAATTGATTAACACCAACTTTCCAAACCAATTTTCAACACCTCAAAGTTCATGTGTACAAGTGCCTATGTTCACCATAATTCTTGTTCTTACTTTTCAATGAAATAAATTATTATTGCCATTTTTTGGAATCTTATTATGCATTCTTGAAATATGAGTTATTGAATTGTTTATGACAAAGTAATGTTAACCTTTTCATATATCAATTCATGGTGATTATATGTTGTATATTTGCCTTTATAATATCGTATATAGCATAACCAATATATACAGAACATTTCAGAGTATAAATTTGTAAAACAAACTCACTATTCTTAACTCAAACTTGTAAAACAAATTCACTTTCTTATTTTTATAGTGATTGATATGTAATTTGTAAATTATGATTGTCAATAAAATTGTCTTACGGAATTGATTCTTAACAAAAAAAATTCCCAATTACTTAAAGAAACATATAATATACGTTTGAACAAGTACTAATTTTACGAAGAGATTGTTAGTCAAAAGATCCATTTGAGAGATTGTTCCAATGATGAGAGATGTGGAAAAAGAAAATCAATTCGTTGTCATGTTTTCGATCTGTCATGAGACAAAAGCGGAACTCTCATCCACATTCCAAGTGTTTCCCAACTTCCAACTATTGATGAAAACAATTTTACAATAATCACGTTTTATAAAAAAGATAGAATTATTTAACTGTAAACGAACCTATTAAATTTTATAAGTGGATGTAAAGTTGAATTTTAAGGATATTGATGTAACATAAAACTCTGATCTATGTATCTTAGGACAAACAAGTTTGAAAAAGGAAATCATTGTTTCTTAGGGATATGAAACTTGTATTTTGCAATAAAGATCTTGTTTCGGTTTAGATGAAGGGTATAGAGTTTTTTTTTAAATGTAAAAGAAATAATTATCAATTTAGGAAACTGTCACAAATTTTCCCTGGAAAGGTCATCAACAATAATATTCTCTCCTTTTTTAGACTATACCTTATTTGAGAAGAATTTGATTAATTAAGTTGAATATAAGGTTTTCAAAGTGGGAGTACAACTTGAATTTCAAAGTTGGTCTAAATTTACATTTTTCATAGGGCTACTGTTTTCGATTTGATTGCGAGAATGATGTGTATAAGAATGACTTTTTTTTGGCTCTATGATATGATCTTAAAGACAAATGCATTAAATTACTAACTCAACATTTGTTAATTAACAATATATATACTACACAGATGAATATACAAGTCGATTCTTATTTTATTTTTACTATAAATCAACTTACCAAATTGAAGAAAGAAACATTTCTAACTCCCGAAATTCAAACTAAAATATAATCTCACATCTTTTTTTATACAATTACAATGCGATTATAGCATGAACATTCATACCCAAATTTTCTGAGGATCAATTTGATGGATGGATTTAGGGAGAGATTTGAAATTCATGACATTAAATTCACGAATGGTGTTTGGATGAATATGGATTTGAAATTCATGGTTTTCATTTTAAATTAATTTTAGAGTCATTATGGTAGATTTAAAATCCACTTTAATTTGAATAGATTTGAAATCAACTCATTTTAAATTTCAAATTTCAAAATACTCTATTCAAATGAAATCTAATATTTACATTGTGCTAAAACTAATTGGGATTTCAATCATTTTAGCATCAATTCATTATGGTTAAAACCAAGGTTCCGAATTAATAAATTTTCATCAACATATCTTCTTCTGAAATCATATTATGATATTGTTAACAATATATATTGATATGAATAATTAATTAAAATGATGGATGATTGACATATGTCACGTAGCGACTTAAAATATTTAAGGAAAAAATATGTGGCAAAGCGCAGCCATCATCACATGATAGCATTTTAAAGCTAAAGTAGATTAATTAAAAAAATCATATTTTAAATTAAAAAGAAAAAAACTAAAACCCAATTAGGAATTAAAGCCGGCAAATACGGATATTCTCACACTTGCAATCCTACTTAATTATTTTACTTTGTTTCATTATGGAAAAAAGTGGGATTGGGATTAACAGAGGCGGCCATTAATAGTTATAAAGAAAAACAAAACGGATTTTTTATTTTCTTAGGAGATTTGATTCTATTGACTATTTAAATATTATAAAAATTATAAAATAAATGAAAGGGAATGATCGGATGCTTTTAGCACATCTGTTTGTGATGAGAGTATTGTCCGTGCAGCTGACACGTGACTCGAGCAAGTGCTGATGTGTCTTCTGTTCATTGGTCATCTCTGAAATTGCGCAGCAATTTGATCTGTGCACCCCCGCGGTAAAATTGGATTGGATCCGAACTTTGAAAAGGCGAAAATCCGCAAATCACGTGCGCCGCACGAGTTATAAATTTTGGTTGCTTCACGACGCCGTATCAAGTCGTACGCGCACTAGCTAAATATTTACGAGAAGGCCCGAAAGAAGATACATATTAGAAATTCACCCCCAAGTAACTTTTTTGAGGTCTACCCAATAACCCAAGCTATTGCCTTAACAATCAAACATGGATTATTAAGATTATCCAGATAAAGGGTTAGTGATTTTTTTACAGAAGCTAGTATTAAGATGAATATAACTTTTATATGAATATATAAAATATTAGCTTCTTGAAATTACAATCTAAAAAGATGAATTGTCAATAATAGTAAAGGATTCTATAAATAATCAAACGATCAAAACACACTGTTGTTTGGTTTCGTTTGAACTTTCATAAAAGAAGTTATCAACTTTGGGCAACTTTATTTTGGATCTGAAATATTATTTAATTTTTGCATATTTTTTCCTTACCAACTGAGGAGCTTGGGCTGAAGTACTTATAAATCTTATACATGTGCACATTTTTTTGAAAATATGTACTAGTTATTTGTTATACTTTGAGGCAAGTCAAATTCAAACTAATTGAGCAAATTTGGTTTTGATTTTTAATCCAAAAGGTAAGCCCTACAAGTATTTTTTTAATTGAGCAAATTAATGGGAGGTACTTGGGCTGTTGGGCAGTAAGCATTATTTTGAGCTAAAAAAAGATAATAAGACCAAAAAAGAAAAGAAAAGGATAGTTAATCATGCATATGCCTATATGGTCCACTCCACAATTGATTGAATTTCCAAAAATGGGTTTCAGATTAACAAGTATCAAAAGTTAAATCTATACCAAAACATGGAACCCAACCTGCAGGGCTAATTCACAAATTATAGTTATTGTCTATCTTCTGTTAAAATTATATAAATAATTAGTTGAATTATAATATATTGACTTAAATAAAACGAGGGTATCAAACTCTGAAAAACTTTTTTAAGTCAAAGATTAGCATATTTTAATACATAAGATTACTAAATAGCTTTAACATGATCTGTTTGTTAAACAGGTCAAGCCTAATTAGGTTCAAGATAGGTTATCCAATAGGTTCCGATCAATTGCACCACAAAAAATTTCGCTTAATTATATATTTTTTCAGAGCTTTTTAAATGACTTTTATTTTACACTCACACTTACAGTTAGAAAAGAATATGAATATTTAAAAATAGGCCGACATCATTTGAGTTCAATTAAAATTACATTTTGTTAGTTTATTTTTCAGTTTGACAACGATCTAATAAATAAATCAAATACATGGCGTATATGCCATATATGAGAATCTTAAGTTACTCAACTTTATCAAGTTAATAATACATATGCCCAAACAGCCAAAAAAATCCTTTTTTTTTTAAGTTTTTGTTATTTTAACAAATTTTGTAAAAATTGTTAATTTAGCCATATTATAACAAATTAATTATAATTATAATTAAATTATAATTTCAGTCAAATCTAAATTATATGTCCTAAATGAATAAAGAAATCATTTACATTTCATCAAAAATGAAAAAAATAATTTAAAGAAAATAAACACATTATCTTGAATTTATATATTAAGGAAAATAAAAAGAATTGGACTTGAGTATTTTGGGGAGAAAAATAACAAACAATTGATGAGATGTTTATTTATTTTATTTTTTTCATTTTTAATAAAGTGTAAATGATTTATTTATCCACCACATAAAACATATACAATTTAGTTTTGACTAAAATTGAAATTTGACTAAAATTACAATTAATTTATTATAATATGACTAAATTTATAACTTTTAAAAAATTGACTAAAATAATAAACATTAAAAAAAATTGAATTTTTTTAACACTTTTACCTTTATTTTACGAACCAAAAGTCAATTAATACAAAATACTCATTTTGGTGAGCGAATACTCAAATTAAATTGAAACGTAGTTCTTCAATTGAGATTTTAATTATTGCATGAAGAAGCTCGTTAGCTAATTTTGTCATTTTCTTTGGTAATGCAAAATCCAAAATTATATTTAAAGTAAAAAAGTCCACTAATTATGAAGCGTGTGATCATAATTTCATATTAGTACTCATGTGATTTATATGAATAAATCAATTGTTAGGACCACAATTGCACGACATTATTTGGAATTACATTCACAACCATACACATCTTCTCAATCTTTGCTTCCACTTTATAGGTTGGATATTAGATTAATTTTGGATAATTGTCACTATCACCAAAACATTTAAACACCACTTAATTATTTAAAATTCACAATGCCCCATAAACAATACCTTTTAATCATGATTATTTTGTCAGTACACATTCGATATTTCGAAAAATATAAACAACGCCTTTAATATAATTTTATTTCTAATAACGGTACCGACCATACGTCTAGGAGTATATTGGTTGTGGAGTTTGTAAGATTTTTTTAAATTTTTAAAGTTTGGGGTATTCAATCAAAATTTTTAAAAATGTTGAAGTATTCAATATCAATTTTAAAAAATTTTAAATTTTTTTAAGTATTCAACAGTTTATGGATTTTAATACTCAATGAATTTTCTTTGATCATCTTCCAAAAATATCAATAAATTTCACCCTCCAAAATCTCTTCTAACAACCAAAGATTTCTACGCATTCTCTTAAAAAACTTTGAAGACGAAAGGTCAGAAGAAAAAAACCTTTGTTGTTCTTCTAACAAAAGTACTATACAAATCTTTTGCTGCTCTTTATTTTGGATTTTGTGTATGGATTGATTGAAGTTATTTGCTATTACTTTGTTTTGGATCCACCCAAGATCAATTAATATAATAATACTATCGTGGGGGATTCACAACAAGATCAAAAAGGAAGATATCCTATGAACAATGGACTAAGAAACAAAGCGACTTATTGTTACAACTTATGGTTGATGCTGCGGCTCAGGATGACGTGATAATAATGGTATTTTTACTAAAGTAATAGTGGAAGAAAGAATACTTCATATTCTTGATATGAAAGACTTGAATGTAATAAGACCTATAACAATTAGCAAAGCCACCTCAAATGGTTTAAAAATCGTTGGTTATCTTATTCAAACCTTATGAGGTTTAGCTCTAGTTTTTTGAAGATGACTATTAAGGAAAGAGCTAATTGGATAGCTTACAAGATTAGAGGATATTAAATATTTGAGTCATGTATTAGATATTATACTATATTTTGTATAATATTTTTTTAAGACTTTTCTTTGATCACATATTTGAAATTAATGAATTCCGTATTTTTATTATTATTTGAGTTATATGTTGTTTTAAGTTATATGCATTTGAATATATGAATCCTTGAATTTAGTGAAATTAATGAATTCCGTATTTTTATTATTATTTGAGTTATATATTGCTTTAAGTTGTATGCATTTGAATATATGATTCCTTGAATTTAGGACTGCATTAGAGCTATAGAAAATCGTAAAATGTTGGAAGAAGAAATAGAAGAAGAAGAAATGGAAGAAAAAATAGATGAAGATTTGGAAATGGAACTTTATGAAAAGGTTAGGCTCTTGATGTTGGTAATTAAAGTAGTGATAGTTTTATTAGGAAAGATTATTATGATGCCTCGGCGTATTGAACCTTTTTTGAAGCGACAACCAATTACTAGAATTGGATATCATTTTGTACGTAATATAATCGAAGGAGATCCACAAAGTTTTCGACAGTTGTATAGGATGTATCCCAATGCATTTCTAAAGTTATGCACTATCATTAGAGAGAAAACTCATTTAGAAGATACAAACTACATATGTATTGAAAAAATGGTGGCAACATTCTTGATCATTGTAGGACACAACGATCGATATGGTAATGTTCGTCAAAGGTTCAGTCGTTCGCATTTTGCTACTAGTCGAATTTCCAGTCGAATATGAAGAAAATCAAGATTCACCACATTTCAACATGGAAGAGGAAAATTTGAAATTGTTTTCTCAAAGCCAACTACAACAAAGAATGGAAGCTAATGCATGGAGAACAAGTATTAGCATTACTAATGTATGGAGAACGAGTATTGCTAATGCTAAGTGGGAAATGAGGTCGAGGTATAACGGTGATGAAAATGAAGATGATCAGAATAATAATGATGAATAATAATGTATTTTTTTTAAACTAATGTATTTTTGGTATTTTTTCTAAATAATTTGGATAACTTTTTTTATATACAAGTGTGTTTCATATATCGGAATCTATGGAAATCATGTAAATCAATAAAAAAAGTGTATTTCACAATCAATGTCAAATTTATGAAAATTCATATAAATTAATAAAAAAAATCAACCAAATTCAACATGAAGTCTAAATTCATAGATTTTTTAAAATTAAAAAAAAAATCCAATAAAATCTCAATTGAATACACCCCTCCTAATATTAAAAAGGTTTTAAAAAAAAAAATAATAATAATGTTTAAGATGGCGCCTAACATTCCAAAAAAAAACGTGATCACATTCGGTGGTCATTTATCATAATTATCCAAGGCGGCCAAACTCGCCCTTGCTTTTGCATCTCTTTCTTTTTTTGGATAGACAATCTCATTATTACTTGTAACTAAAATTATCTTAATTCCTTAAAAAAAAACCTTAATTTTCCCAACAAAACAAGTCTTTATTATATGTTCAAAGCCCGTTATATTACATTGATAGCAGTCTACATCAGTTATACACATATATGGTATATATTGTATGTTCTTTAAAATTTTAAGTAATAAATATTGTAAGAGATATATTTCACTTGATTTCCTTCACTTATCCATAATTTATATGAGTGTATAATAGAAATAATGTAGAATAGAAATAAGATTAAACCACCAAAATAACACTTATTTATGACAAAATGTACGTGTAACATTAATAAATCATAAAAAGTGCATTATTATATTTTTATCAATTGTGTTTGAAAGTTGAAAACAATATTATACAAGTATTAATTTCTCCGTATGGAAAAAGAAAATTCACGTTTTAATTTGAATCTGAATTTGTATTTGAATAAAATTAACTTAATTTGGCGAATGTGATGATTAATTTTCATTGTGTGATGATGCTTAGAATTTATAAAGACGACGAACATATATATATATATATGGATATAAAAAGCGTGTGTGATTATTGAGAGATTGAAAATGCTGTGAATTCATGCACGCTTTAAAGAGTCTGCAAGCATGCTAAATTTGACTTTGAAAAATTCCAAAAGCTAATCTTCCCTTTAACATTTTATAATTGTACTTTCACTTATCTAAAAGATATGTTATTTTTTAGTTTAATTTTGGTAAAAATGTTAATTGTACAACATTTTACATATTTACATGTAAAATGTTGATTGCCTCTTATTTTGTTGTTTCGTTTCTAATTTGGTGGCTATGTCTCATATCTTTTTCCTCCTCTAATAATATATGTTTTTACTGAGCCAAAAAAAAAAAAAAAAAACTGATGAAATAAATTAAGTAAATAGATAAATAGGTCATGAGTATTATTATATATAAAATTAGTTTAAAAACTACGCATATATTTAGAGAGAGACTTTATCAATTAAATATACATAAGATATGAGTTGTATCAATTAACAAGAGGGATGACAATGAAAAATTATAGAATTCTGGGAGATAATTAATTTTGATAATTATTATCAACATTTTAACATTTTCCTATATATATAACAACCCACATTCCCTTTGAAAAAATAAATTAAATAAGTAAGCCGACATTCAACTTGCATTCTTAAATACCATTCAATTCTTCAAAGAATTAAAGTAATTTGAACCCACATTTAACATTTTCATATAATTTGAACCCACATTTAACATTTTCATCATTAAGGGTTAGCCACTTTTGACATTGACCTAAGTTAGAAATATTGTCTGCTTATACGAAGAATGGTCAAAATTACGTGCTGCTTTTGACAATGCTTAAATTAAGATTTTTATGTTATCACTTATCCTTTATTCTGATTGAATGTTTTTGGTTGAACTAATGAATAATTAAATGTGAGTCATCGAGAAGAAAAAAAAAAAAAAAAAAGAAGAAGAAAGACACAATGGTGGCTGAAGTTTTAGTTTTTTTTTTTTTTTTAATGAAAATAATTACATTTTTTTAGCTAGATATAATTCATTGTGGATATGAGCAAATATTACCGCACAAGTGGCATTAATATATATTATTAAAAAATCTGGGTTTAATACCTGGAAAAAAAAGTATATAAAAAATTGCTTGGTGTAAACTAACATGTTAAGAAATTTATATAAACGATTTAATATCCAAACTAGTGGGGGAAAAAAATTGTCCAGCTATTTTTGTAATTTGCTGATTTAATTTTAATCCTCACATGTTGAGAAATTTATAAAAATGACGCAATATTTAATCTCGAAACATGGAGGAAAAAAAAATTCATTTATCCAAGTTTTATTGTTGAATCTAATATTAAAATTAAATTTTATTTATGGACTCTCACCGATGTTCGATGCCTTTTCACCACAAGTATTATATATATATATATATATATATATATATATATATATATATATATATATATATATTAGATCATAATAAATTATGTTTGATAATTTATTATAATATTATGATAAATATAAAAAAAGAGAGAAAGACCCAATATTAATTGGAAAAGTGCTCTTATATTGTCTTTATACTAAAATACACCTGCTGGATTAAGTCGTTTTCTGTAGTATAACTTTTGGTTGTTTATAAATTAATTATAAATACTTCACGCATAAAAAGTAACGATATGATTATTATTTTCACTTTCTGCGAAATTCAACCTTTCTTTTATTTCTTATATTTGAGTTTTCAAAGTTTGTTTGAACTAATTGTAAGATCATTACAAAGTTATTAGATATTTTAATTAATGGATTTTTATTTTTTAAACAAGATTTATTTTTTTTTGACAATTTTTTTTTTTTTTTAAATATGACTGTTTCTTGAAGGAAGTAATAATATGTTTCTTTGTTTTATGTATTTTATTCTCTTTACTAGATTTCTTGGTTTTTAATTTTCTTTTTAGGTATTATACAACAACAAGAGAGATCTAGACGATATGAGTATAAATTGTACCAGGTCCTGTTACACATACCCTTAACTCTCACTTAAAAAATGTAAACACGAGGATAAAAACAAAAGTTATTGAAAGGTTGCAAAAATGTCAATGTTTTGTAATTATTCCAATTATGAAAAACAAATATTAATATAGTAATTGTGCTGCTACTGGTGATGAACACGCTCAAGTACAAATTCAATAAAAGCAACAAAATGTTAAGCATCTACAGTTCTTTTTAAAGATGACGTTACTTAATTCTTTTTCACTGCAGCCTAGTGGTTACATGGATCAATACTATATTTATTGACATTTTTGACTGGGAAACAGTTCATTAATCATTCCGTTTCAAATAATAATAATAATTTATTTTACTAAGTAAATATTAAATTTAATATGTATAATTATATACATAAAATAATATCATCCAACTTTTAATATACATAATTAATATATAATGCTAAATAAAAATCTTATTAAAAATGATTAAATAGAAAAAAATACCTATTTTTGGTACTAAAAATATAAATGATAAATTAAAATATATTATATTTTTTAAGAGTGATCGTTATCTTATAATGAAGGAAGTGTGTGTATATATATATATATATATATTATATTTTAAAGAAGGAAGTATACTTTTTATACACAACATTAACGACCCACAGTGTTAATTTCATAAAAAAAAAAAAAACTAAATATTTTTAGGTGCAATAAAGTAATAAAAATGATAATCTAATCACAAATAAAATAACATATATAATATGTAGAGAGAGGGGAGAGAGAGAGAGAGAGAGAGAGAGAGAGGGGCCTTCTAAAGATTATGCCCCGAAGCCGAAGCCGAAGCCGAAGTCCGAAGTCCATGGCTTTGATTTACAGAGAGAATCCAAAGGATTTCTCTCACAAGAACACCAACAACTGAAACTGCAAGCCCTCTCTCTCTCTCTCTGTCTCTCTCTCTCAGAGTCACACACACATACACTCACACCTCACGACCATAAACACAGATTTAAAAATAAAAACGGAAATAGAAAGAAAAAAAAAAAAAAAAGAGAGAAAATTAGAAAAGTAGAACATTAAATTACATGCATAGATACCTGTAAAGGGGGCGGAGAAAGAAAGGATTTTGCATTCAGATATCATCAATCAGAGCTTCCTTCTCTCTCTTTTTATCATTTTCATATGTAAGTCTACTCTATAATTTACAATTTTTTTGTGTAATCCATTTTACTATTTCCTTTTAACCATGTTTGAATATGAATCAGTTTGTTATGCCTCAGTTTATTGTTCTTCTGTCTATGGTATTTGACAGTGGTAAAACTTCAAATTAAGGATTGTATTGATAGATCTAATTCTATTGGAAACCAGTGCAAGATTGGAGCTTTAGTTTTGATGTATGGGTTTGTGAATTTTTTTTTCAGCTGCAAGTTATTTGATCTCAATTTTAGAGATCTACTAGTATTGGAGCTTTTCTGGATTTCTGCATGTTTTAATTGATTCAAATTATTGATCTTTATTGTGTTTTTCAATCTGGGTTTCTCTTCAATTTGACATTATTATTTTCTTCAAACGCTTATTCGCTGTATTTTTTGTTCAAGGATCGATTTGTTGTATTTTTAGCCATTTCTCTGAATTGATATTGCTATTGGATTTGGATTAGCAACGGTTTGCGATATAAAGTTTTTCATTTTTTCTGCCCCCATGTGCAATCCGGTTTTTAAGCTTACTTTTTTCTTGAAAACTCAGTTTGACAAAATTGCAGGGATGCACTGTTCATTTATCTTAATGTTGTTGTTCTTATCTGTTTTGATCTTATGGGATTTCTTTGTGTGGTTACTGTTCTTCTGTGTATTCAGGTATATATATGAGTTCATGATTTCAAGTTTATGCATGGTTATATTACAGTGGACTGTGGCCTTTGAGTAAGAGAAACGATTTGGGTTGTTTATAACTGGGAAACTGGTGCGGAACTGAAAGACATGTTGGAAGATCGTCCTTGTTTGGTTTCGAGGGATTATCCTAGGAAGTACGAACAGGAAGACAGCTGGCATATGAATTACAGGTCAGAAAGAGTTGAGGTTCCTCAAGGGAAGCGACCATTGGAGACAAATGGAGAGGAAGATGATGTGGTCAGAAAGGTGTCCAAGCATTCAGGCAATCACATAGATACGGACTTATCGATTGGTGGGATTCTATTGTCGGTTCCTGAACAAATCGACCAATCAGGTAGTCAGCAGCATGCTGGTGATAATTCAGATTCGAGCTCATTAATTGCTGCCATTGGTCCGGACAATTCTATTAGCTGTCTTATCCATTGCTCGAGAGCTGATTATGGTTCGATTGCAAGCTTGAACCGGAGTTTCCGCTCACTTATTAGAAGCGGTGAGCTTTATAGATTGAGGCGGAAAATTGGGGTGGTCGAGCATTGGGTTTACTTTTCCTGCCAGCTGCTCGAATGGGAAGCCTTTGATCCTAACCGCCGCCGTTGGATGCATTTACCAAGAATGTATTCTAATGATTGCTTTGTCTTTGCAGATAAAGAATCTATGGCAGTGGGGACCGAGCTTCTTGTTTTCGGCAAGGATTCTATGTCCCATGTGATTTACCGTTACAGTTTGTTGACGAACACATGGACCACTGGAATGACTATGAACGAGCCTAGATGCTTGTTTGGCTCGGCCAGCCTTGGGGAGATTGCAATATTGGCTGGAGGTTGTGACTCTCATGGTAGTATCCTTGATTCCGCAGAGTTGTATAATTCCGAAACTGGAACATGGAAGACACTTCCAAGCATGAAGAAACCCCGGAAAATGTGTTCCGGGGTGTTCATGGATGGAAAGTTTTACGTGATTGGAGGAATCGGAGGAGCCGACTCCAAGCTTCTAACTTGTGGAGAGGAATATGATTTGGAAAATGAGACTTGGACGGAAATTCCTAACATGTCCCCGGTGCGCAGTGGTGCGGCAAGACAAAATGAGCCACCCGCCACATCAGAAGCACCACCATTGATCGCTGTTGTAAATAATGAATTATATGCTGCAGATTATGCTGATATGGAGGTGAGGAAATATAACAAGGATAGTAGGGTGTGGGTCACCGTAGGAAGATTGCCGGAACGAGCCGATTCTATGTACGGTTGGGGTTTAGCATTTAGGGCATGTGGTGATCGGCTTATCGTGATTGGGGGGCCTCGAAATGCCGGCGAGGGTTTTATCGAAGTAAATTCGTGGGTCCCGAGTGAAGGACCTCCTCGGTGGGTTGTGCTTGGGCGAAAGCGATCGGGCAGTTTTGTTTATAATTGTGCTGTGATGGGATGCTGAATATCTGCATATTGGTTAACAATTGGTTCCCGGATGCACTGAAATCTTGCTAATGGGTACTTTTTCCGAACTTTTTAGTTTTATTATTTTCTTTTCAGTGGAAGGAGGATGGGAAAGATTATCAGACTTTACTCAAGATACATTCAAATGTTTTCCTTGAGGTGGTCTTGAGTATAAACCGTTTTTTTTTCTTCGAACTTAATCCATATTTTCTTTAGATCGTCTTCTCCTATTCAAGCAGCAGCCATGGAGTGTCTTGAAGTTGGTGTCACATAGCAAAGAAATAGGTTCATTAACTTGAAGAAGAGTTAGGTGTTTGTTAGTGTTTGCTTAAGCTTTTCTTAAACAAAACATAGAATTTGGTTTTTATTGGGCTCTTTTGTGGTCCTTAATTTCTTGGCATCATCTTGAAGGGAGAAATAAAATCCTAACATGTTTATTGGAAACATGGGTTATGTATTTGTTGGAATCTTTGGGCTATAAATTGATCCTTCTCTTTGTCTCAGTATAACAACCTCGTCTCTCATTAAATCTCATTCTTATTTTATAACTCAAAAGTGACTGTCTGGACTATCATCGTTCAATATCATTCAGACACTCAGTTTGGAGCTTTGTTCTTTGCTTCATTATCATAAATGACCATTATGAGGCATCTATCTGTAAGATGTGATTATATATGCTTCTTACTTTGTGAAATCACCTTTTGGAGAATCGGTTGCTTAATTTTTCTGGTGAATATTGAGTAGACGAGGTTGTTTATCTATTCTCCATTTTCCTACTCTTGTCTACATGCAGTCTTTTGTAGTTAAAACTTACATATATGCTAATGTTAAAAACTTTTTTTTTTTTTTTTGGGGATATTATTAAGACTGCTTTTGCTGTAATATCTTGAGACTGTTTCAGATACTCCCATGCAAGGGTGAATCTAGTTTGTATTTGATGTTGCCTCGATCTATACCATGGAAAAACCTAATCATACTTAATTCATAGACCAGTTTAGTGATGTTATAATTACCTAGTTGAGTCTGCTGCATTATTGAGATATGACTTGTGTTATTTGTCTAAATATTGCATGCTCATATGCTTCGCCTGTGGCGTAAATTCCATATTTTTGTTTAGATGAATATATCTTCCATTGCCATAATGCTTTCTTGACAACATAGATTGCTCCGTTTGAAACTCATTTTGGTTGTTTTACTTTGGTTCTTGCTGGCTTCATTCATAACTACTTTAGTTCTGTGATATATTTGGTCATAGATATATGTGGGTGTGTGAGTATTCTCTTTGGGTTTTTATACAAGTGTCTTTCAGGTTCACTGGATTTTTGGTGGTCACATGTCAGGTCCCAACATTAAGTGTAAATTCAATCTGTATGGTCTCGTTTATGAGTTATTTATGGTTTAAAAGAGATGTTATTCTATTAAATCTAAGTAAGTTGTTTTGTAAAATTTCAAAGGGCAAGAAGCCTTGTAAAATAATTTATTTGTTATTGTTGAAGTTTGTTAATTAATTTATATTTTTAACACTTATTTTACAATGATAAAGCAATTAAGTCTTTGTAGAGATGGAAACATGCCCGTACTTGATACTTGAGAGGAGTAAATATGAGGACCAGTTTTGGAAGATTAAGCAGTCTCTCAAAATTCTTAAAAATCTTATATAGAAATAAAAAATAGAAAATAAAAAAATCTGGAAAATTTTTATTTCAACAATTAGGGCCAACCCAAATCCTAACCAGAGTGTACAATATTAGAGGACATGCATTTAATTTATAAAAAAAAACACGTCATAATAATATAAAACTTAATTAAGAGGACATTAAGCTAAAAAACAAAATGAGTGTTCACATGTACCTAATCTTGATATGAAATAAAGAAAGAAAAAGTTCACCTTTTTATATTTTTATAATATGGATATCAACTAGCGACTAATGATGATGACCCATGAAAAGGACATCCACGAATGTTATGCCTAAAAAGAAGAAAGAGATATCACAAAACGTTACAATTAATATTAAGAACGTTTTTCTTACACCAACTGCAACTGCCCTTTTTCATGCTATTCATAGCCTCACTAAAAAAATTACAGCTATGCAAAATAATTATTTACAAATTCGTAGTCTACAAGGTTTAGAAAATAAATACCAATGACTAACAAAGTCAATAATCATATTAAGTCAGTAATTATTACAAAAAAAGAATTCACAGTTGCTTTTTTTTTTGGTCATAATGCATGATCTCAAGTGCACAATTGGTGAATTTAGATAACTATAGCAAATTAAGGAATTAGAGACTTGTCAAGAGTTTTGTCAATAATAGCTAGCTATAAGCGTATTGATAAAGCAACATTTGATGCGATGAGATGATATTTAATATATATATATTATTCTTATATTTTGCATGATAAAATTATTGATATTTAGTGTTGAAATATTGATTTAGCCCCCAAAATTAATTACCCCTCAAAATTAATTAGTAGGGGTATTTCTTGCACTAGAAAAGGAAAAAAAATCTCTCTAAAACTATATTTATTGATGTCTCCTTGTACCTAACTAGTATCTAGATCTGAGAATTCAATAAATTAACAATTTTTTTTTTAGGAAGTGCAAAATAAGTCATGGAATAAAATAGGTTCCATTTTCCCGTTAGCATCTTCCATTTCAATTTGAGCCTCCCAAATTGGGAACCTCATAATCCCTATACTAAATATCAATCAATATTTTGGATGCATCTCATCTCTTATCTATTTATCTCTTAATGGTGCAATCAAAGATAGGCTGTAAAGATGAATTAATTAAATTTTTTCCACGTCTCACCAGCTTAATTAAAGTCCCTTTCCAGTGGGCCATGTCCCCAAAATATAATGAAGAATAAATTCTGAAAAATCTGTATGATTTAAGCAACAATTAACAAAAAAAAAAAGGCTAATTTAGGTCAACTTTTAATCATCATTGCTTGAACAAGTTGTTTACAGGTTTGGGGTTGTGTCGCTTTATCGATTAATCAAGTAATGTATGATTTTGTAATATGTGTTTGATTCTTGATAGATTATTATGCATTTAAAAAAAGATGCAACTTGATATTTAATACGAGACATAATAGAAAAAATATCGAGTGGGCTAGCTCTTTCTGTACATAATATATATTTTGTCACATACATAAACGACGTGTTTAAAAATAATACCTTTAAAATTAAAATTCATCAAATGAATCAATTAACACATGATCTCAAACATTTGTGAACCTTGTATAGTGTAATGGCCTAACCCAACCTAAAATAATCTAAAAAAATCTAAATAATGGACCATATATGTTGAGTTGTTGAGGCACATAGATAATGCCAACTTATTACAAAGTATAACTGAATTTCTTTCTGATCATGCTTTTTAGGCTGTGCTCTTAAATCTAACTTTCAATTTTCAAAGAATTAAGGGTCTAATCATAGACTCATAGTGTTGATAGACCAGAACATATAGGCAATATATATTGTTGTACTTATTCATAGTACTATGTTAGTTGTCATCTTTGAGGCAAAAATTCCCAAGTTTTGTTTCAAAAAACAAGCAATAAACAGATTGTGTTGCGAAATTAGGTCCACTAACCACGTGTGCCCATTATTTGTGTCATCCATATCACATGCCTCTTCTATCAATTAAGAGATTTCCATGTTTTATACCAGGACTCACCTCCAAAATGTTATTATATTTATCGTTGACAATTCTTAATATATCAATTAATGTTATATAATAATATCATCATTTAAAATTATAAAATATAAACTTAATATATATATTAAATATCAAACACACTAGCAATGTATACATATTAATATGTTTGTGGTTGGTAGATTTATGATGTAGCTAACTTTTTTTTAGTTCTTTTCCATTTAACTCAACTTATTTTAATACAACCACATTTATTCTTAAAGTGAAACTGAAAATTCCGTAATTAAACATATTACATTTAATATTTTAGTTAACTCAAAGTCTAGAAACGACTCATTTATACCACTCATATAATCACATATAGTTTGCTAAGATATTAAATGCTTTGTTGTTTATAAGGACAAAAAAAAATTATGCCAGTATTCTTACAATTCACAAATCAATGTTCCAAACTTCTTTGAATTGATTTTATTATCTGAACTTTGCGTGTGTAACTTGACAAGGTTTTATATAATGTTTCAAGATTCTGAATTGGTAAGACGAATCGGATCGGATTGAATATAAAAAATTATGTAATTTTTTTATATATTAAGTAATATTTTTGTATTATATAATATGTTTTGAGTTGAGTCAGTATATAAAAATATATATAATATTTTTATATGTATCAATTAATATTTTTTTATATATTAAATAATATTTTTATATTATAGGATACGTGATTCGAATTGAGTTGGGTTAGATTTTTCAAAAACACGCGGATCCTATATGTTTTTTTTCCTCATATATGGATTGTGCATGTTGTAATATTTTTGTGTATATTATATAATATTTTTCTATATATTTTATAGTATTTTTATATTATGTACAAATATAATTTTTTATATTCAACCCAATACCAATTACTGACACGTCTAACTTTTCCTTTTTGGATTTATTGTTGGGCAAAAATTCTTCGTTATTAAAAGGTTTTTTTGTTTAATATAAAACTCGTTGAAACTCTTTTGTTATATGTAAATATTCATTTAAAAAAAAATTCTGACCCACCTCAGATATTATGTGAAACGTACTCTTCTTGACTTTTCTTTTTGTCTTTTTCTTTCGCAATAAACTTATTTTCTCTCTTTTTCTTTTTTGAGAATAAACTTCTTTTCTCTATACTTATGTTACTTGACCTTTCCACAAGGAATACTAAATTAAACCAATTTTCCAAAATTTAAACTATTAGAAGGATATCAACAATATGAATTTTGAAATCTTCGCAATAAATTGCGAGTGCATAAGTTAATTAAATGAAACACGAAAAAGAAAATAAAAATTAAAAATGCTTACGTTAAATTGTTTATTGTCTTTTTATTTAATTATTTGTTATATGAGAATTATCAGAAACCTCCTCATGGTATCAATTATATTTAATTATAAGTATTTACTATTATATGAGAAGTAGTTAATTTTTTAATTCATAAATAATATAAAAATTCCAGACTTTTTGGGAACAGAAATAATGTCTCCAAAATCCTATGTAAGTCATTAAGTAAAATATTTGTATTCAGATTTGGTAGATTATATGAATAAATATATTATATTTTCTATTCATTTTTGGGACGGCCACCAAAATTATTAAATGAGCTGGAACCACCAGTACTTGACAAATCGTCATAATTGGTATAATTTTAAACTTGATGTATAGAGAAGAACTTATTTTATTTATTTGTTTGGCCTTCATAAATGACTTATTAACAAACGCTGATATTTTATTTAAATAGTTTTCTGACCTTACCTAGCACTGGAATTAATATGATTAACCCCGGAAAATATGACCTTAAAAAAATAAAAATAAAAACAGAGAAAAAAAATTAATTTGCGTCATTTGAATTTCCTAGACCAAATAATTTGCGACAGGTTCTAACAGTTAATTCATTTTCCGTTGAGGTGGAAAAAAGGGACTTCTAGGTAACAGCTTTGACAAATTGAAAGTAATTTTAAATATTTCCATATATAATTTCAAAAATATTTAATACCCTTGGTGAAGCTTTGATTAAATATTTAAGGATATAGATGAATTGAAAATATACTCGGTACTTGTCTGCTCTTCTATCTATCGTGGAAATATATAAATATATTAATATTAATGTGTTATAAATTCAATATAATTATTAATTTTAAATCATAAAAATTAAAAAAATATGATTTTTATACAATAAGAATGTACATAAAATAAATTCACTATGGGTATAACTCATTATTCATACGTGGACGTGGTATATGATTGAAATTGGTATAGTTAGTTTGACCAACGAGAATTACAACCTAACTTACAATAAAGTTCCCAGGCTCTCTAAGGTGGCCACTAACTATCAGTTTATGATATTTAATTTAGGCAGATATAATAAAATATTGGTTGAAATAATTTAAAGATAGAAGTAAAATCTATGTAAAATGTCAAATAGGTTTTTTAAGCAGTGAAAAAGAAGAGTAAACTAGATTCACCTCTTGGCTTTGCATGAGTACTCCTTTTGTAATAGATAAAGATTGATTTTAATAAAATAAAAATAAAAAACTATTCCGTACATTTAAAATAATTATCGTTATACAAAATAAAATTTATTCAATTTATCCGCCAATTTTAGATTATCAAGAAAATTTGATTTTTCTTTCCAACTTTACTCCTAACATATACTCCGTCCGTCCCGGCTAACTTTGCACACTTTCCTTTTCAAGATGTCTCGGGTAAATTTGCACACCCCAAAAAGGAAAGTAATTTGTATTAAATTATGGTTGACTTTTCAAATCAAAAGGTAAAAAACAACATTTTCTTATTTCACGTGCCGGGAGGGTGTGCAAAGTTAGCCGGGACGGAGGTAGTACTTTGTATTAAAGTCTTCAAAGATGCCCACAAGATTTGTTGAAACATCCATATTTCAGTTTCTTTTTTAATTGTAAATATTATTTATGGGTAGAATCTCATTAAATTTTATTAAGATAGTGTTTCGATAAATTCTAGACTTCGGAGACTCCATCCAAATATAGTAACTGGTATAAGAACACGAAATCGATGCAATAGCATGAGCGATATCGTTGGCTTGCTTCTTCAGAAAGCATGCTGGAGCTTGAAAAAAATAAATTAAAATATGTTTACAAGATGAAATGATATTCTCAAACTCCAAATTAGTGTTTTCATCATTACACATTGAATCCATCGTGATATTTTGAAGAATAGATTGAAAACTAGCCAAATAACGTAACAAAAAAAATTAAACCTAGCAAAATCATAAGAAATATATTTTTTTTTAATCAAAATTGACTCTTCTACCCTTAATGAAAATAAAGGCACATGATGCCACCAAATACTGAAAAAAATTTGCATGACCCATACGATCTTGAGGAATGATATTAATAGAGGAGAGGGGCAGTGGATGTCCAAAACTAAAAATTTTGACTAAAAGACTATTATCTTCATCTTATAAAGATAAATCTACTTATATTTGAAATTTGAATTATATCTTTATCTTTCATTATTCTAAAATTGAATGAAATCTTTTTTTTGTTTCAAAAAATAAATAGGGAATTAAAATGTGGTGATTCAATATACATTTAATTAAGTGATATATCTGAAATTACAAATTAAAAATCATATTAATATAATAATAAAACTATTTTTATGTGATGAACAAAGATAGTATACAAATCTATATTTATGGGATCAAAAAGTATTTTTACTCATGATTAGTTTAAATTTTTTTTTATCCTTAATTGACTATAATAGTCCATCTCCTCCTCTGAAAAGGTGTATGTTATCCTTATTAAACATTTTTTTATCTATGTAAAAATTGATGAGAGATAAATTGAAACGGGTGGAATAGTTTGAACTTGAATCAATGGTGGTTGAGTCACAAGAGCGAGTCATGACTCGTGGCCACCCCCACATGTTCTTCTGAATTGACGTTAATAGTCCCCAAGTTATTTACAAGATGCGGATGTAAATGCAAATACGGAAAAGAGAAGGGAGCTGAAAGCAAATTTTACCCGATATTGGGTCTCCATAGGATCCTTTTATTTCGTAGTTTAAATAAATAAATAAATAAAAAGAGGTGGTCTTTCCCTTTTCCCGAAATGAAAATGTCACAAGAATCAAGAAGGTTTTACTATGTATGATACTGTTGATCGCAACCGCACACTCAACCACCAATCTACCCAATCCTCACCATCCATTTATTAATTCCCTACAATACCATTCAATACACCTGCAATTTTCAGTGTTCCAACTTCCAATAATAATGATACAATCAATTTTTTTTAAATTTTTTATAAGCGTGGGGCTATACACACCCAAAATTGTGTTTTAATGTCTTTCTTTTTTTTCGCTTCTTCTTCTTTAAATAAGGTGTGTTTAGTGAAAATTGAGGTGGGTATAGGTTCACCTTTGTTATAATACATGAAGATTTATTATAAAAATTATACAAAATCAGTAATCCATAGAAGAAAGTAAATTGTTGTTGATAATCCATTAAAGTTGTCTCCTAATGCAAAGGAGCTAGCATGGAATTGATTGGTGTGGGTCTTTTTTGGAAGAAGTGAAAAAATAATAAATATTCCTAAAAATATGTGCGATGAATATGAAGGTAAGATCCTTCCCCACATGTGTACAACTTCAACCCCACTTCTTCTCTTTATTTATTTTTCTTTTCTTCTTTTTCCTGTCTTTTCTCACCATCTTTAAAATTTCATCTCGACAGTACCATTAACCTAATCACATGTACGTACCTTCGCCAAAAAGAAAACAAGAATTATAGTTATAACGCAAGAGTATTTAATTTCTTGAAGATATTTTTGAATATAACTTTAACTTAATTTACAAAAACATATAATTTCTTTTTATGAGGATACAAAGATGAAGTAATATTTTATTAAGTGGATAGAAACAAGACTCTTGAAGTGACGATGACATAAGATATTAAGAATGAAACCTCCCAACGGACATTAAATTTATATTATTATTGTTTAATATTTGAATAAGGTGGGAGGGTGGAGAGTGAGGATTCCCACCACAACCAACTGATAAATTAAATATATAATATAATTATAATAAATGCAAAAAAAAAAAGTAAATGATCGACACCGCAAATAGATATAAAATGCGGTCAAGTGGTGTACGCTATACTTTAATTACTAGAAACAACATCTCATGTGACCCTCATTCACATACATCATGTCATGCCAAAATACACCTATTTTTTTCTAACACTTATAATCTCTTCTCAACTTGCTCGTGAATTATATACTATTATATTTAATGCTCCTTAACATGTAATTGTTCATTATATTTATATTAGGCTTTCTAGAGTGTATTCGTTGTTTTATCTTATATTTTAATATTTATTAATATTAATAATATTAGTTTTATTTACGCGTGATATAAACATCAGATAAAACATAATTTGAAATAGTAGATACTATCTAGTCAAAGTTGAGCTATTTCTTGAATGTTTATATGAATGGCCTCATTAATTTTGATTATTAATAGTTAATTGAAGAAATATTACGTATGCCATTCCCATTAATAACATAGATTTTTGAAGAGATGCTCTAGTACTTGAATTGCTTCTAGTTCGTACATAAATAATTTAAAATAAAGCCTTGCACACACTAAGGCCAAGCCTTTAACTTTTCCCATATACTTTATTTTTTTGTCGAAGCATCCTCTCACTCCCTCTTATATTATTATAAAATGGGGAAATCTTCTATTATATTTAATATTATATTTTTTATTTTAAATTTATCGTCACACAATACTTGTATTTAATAATTATTAATTAATAAATACATAATATATTATTAAATATTATATTAATGTACTAGAAGATCCAGACATACTGGTATAAGGATAAGCATACATACATCTTTTTGTTGTTTCTCTCTCACGCACACAAAACACACACCGAACCAAGAAAACAAAATTGAATAATATATTAAATGATTCTCACTTTCTCTCTTTACTCATTTTGACCGGAACTCCACTTCTCCCCTTTACTCTATATAAACCTTTCCATCCCCTTCTCTCTCCTCATCTTTCTCTCTCTCTCAACCCTAGGCTCAATTTGCACCCATTTAATATACATACTTCTCAAATGGCAGAAACTCCATCAAAACGCCTTAGAGAAGAGTCTCATGAAGACTCAAGCGCCGAGCTTGATGGCTCGAGTGCAAACCCTAAGCGCCAAAAGCCATACCACAACATACTCAACCTCCTCGACGAAGAAGAGCCGAGCCAGGAGCCGAGCCAGGAGTTGAGCCAAGACTTGTCAGCCATATTCACAACCCTCCAGCAAGAACTCTCATCCTCCACCAGCTGCGACGACTCCACCTCCACCTTCGACTTCGAGTCCTTCCCATCCACGGCGGCGGACCTGTCCGACCACCAGACCACCCCCGCCGCCGTCTGCGACGAAGATGAGAGTGTGAAATCTGTCATGAGACATCTTCTTGAAGCCTCAGATGATGAGCTTGGGATTCCAAACACAAATAGTGTCGAGGGATTGGATTCTGGAGACAATTTTCCATTTGCTTTTGTCGAAAATGGGCTGTGGGAACTTGAAGATGAAGCTGCTAATTACTATACTGTGTTGCAGTCTGAGCTTTTCATGTAGTGATTTCTCATGGGTTTAGGACTTAGAAATGACAAGTAGGATTTATTAGGGTTGTAAAGGTCAAAAAGGATAGACTAGGGAAGAACAAATTAAAGAAAAATGTGTTTTCATTTTGGTCCCCCATCTTTTGTAGAATTGCAGATGTTCCTTCTAATTTATATTGGAATATCTAAAACTTGGAAAAGAGAAAAAGCAGTTCACCATGCCCATAAATATTCCTTTTTTAATTTTGTTTAGGTACGATGTCCTGTTCAATATGCTTAACTATTTCATTTGTTTATTTTAGATTCATGTTGACATGTTATGATTAACTAAAATAGAAATTAAGGTTGTGTTTGGATAGTTATTTGAAATTTAATTTGGATGAAATCCACCAATTGTATATAAATTGATTTAAATTAAAAGTGATAAATTTTGATAGATATTCCAAATATCATTATTGGATTTATTATCGTGGATTTGAAAATTTTCCATCCAAAATACAACCTAAATTCAAAGTTCTAGATCTTGCTTTTATCTGATGAAATTACCAAATCTTAATTTCTTCCGCTAAATTTTGCTTAAGCCCAGCATTAACATGTGTTTGCATAATATGCAACTTAAACATAGACTTATTATTTACAATAATGATTTTTTTGAATAAATTTTATAATAAGACCTAATTTATAAATTAATTCTCAATTTAAATCAAAATTTTAAAGTTCTTTAATGAGGTGCTCAATTTAACTCTTTTTTTTTCTTTACGATTTAAAACTTGAAAATTAGATTGAGTACTCAATTGAAAACAAAATTCTATTTATTTTTATTTTATTTATATTTGTAAATTTATTTGTATTTCAATATGTATTCATATTTTGGATAAATTAAGACAATTTAGAACACTTTAAAAACAATCTTCATTCGACTTGTCTTAGTTTATATAAAAAATGAAAGAAAGAAAAATAATGTTGATTTAATTCGTAAAATATAATTTATATTCAGCTGATTAATATTATAATTGATTTTATATACTTTTATTCATAAAATTAAGAAAATAAAGGAATCTTAATTTTATGAATTACATTAATTATATTTTATATAATTATTTAAAAAAAATCGGATGAAGATCTGTCCAAAATTTGTTTAAATTTGTCTATATAATTTGTTTAATTTGTTTAAAATATAAATATATATTAAAATAAAAATAAATAAATCTATAAATAAAAATAAAAATAAATTTTTTAAATATATATTAAAATAAAAATAAATAAATTTATAAATATAAATAAAAATAAAATTTTTTTACCTTAAATTGAGAACTTAATTTAATTTTCAAGTCTTAAATTAAAAAATAAATTTAAATTAAGTCCATTATTTAGAGACTTTAAAATTTGAGTTTAAAATTAAGAATTAATTTATAAATTAAGTTTTGTTATGAATTTATCATAATAAAACAACTATTATATTTCATTGAATACAAAAAAATATATAAGACAGTCCTACAAATATTTATCGTAAGACGAATCTTTATTACTTACGAACAAAACTCATTTTTACAACTTTATACATAAATTATATATATATATATATATATATATATATTATATATATATATATATATATATATATATATATATATATATATGTAAGATTTTGATAGATAAACGTAAATGAGGGAGAATAAAGGTACAAGTGGACGGCAAAATGGACCAAATTGACAAAAAAAATAACAAATAAAAAGATTAAAAGGGGAAAATATATCATGCATTTTTGCTAAAAATTAAAAGTAAAATCACACAAGTTGATATATTGTCAAGAGGAGATTAATTACCTTTTTGGTTTTTGCTAGAAGGCGAGTGGGGCCTCAAACGAGATTGGGCCTATTGAAAATGTCCCCCAAAAGTAAATCTGAATGCAGATATAAATAAATAAAATCTTAATTTTATACACTTTAATTGAATGACTTCTTCCAAATTTTTTTTATTTTTTATATATTTGACATATTAAGGAAAGTCCCTAGCTATTTTATCTTTAACGGTAGGTTCGACACTAAAATATTTATTGTTTTATATTCGATAATTCCAAAAAATATTCATATTTTCATTAGCCTATGAACTTTTTAAGAGAGTTTATATTAATCATCAAAGACTACCTTTCAGAAATTTATCTCTAACACTAATCTTGACTTAGAAAAAAAAAAAGTAAAAAACCTAATAATATAAAAACTACTTTTTATTTTAAGAATATGAATTTGGAATATTAATAAATTAGAGTATAACTTAAGACAGAAACTACAACTTTCCGACTAACCTCCCTACGTTTACGGTGTATGGTTGATGATAACTCATATTGTAGTAAAACTTCACAAAGTAATTGGGTTGATAGAGATGGGTATCAACTTGTATGAAGCATCAAGCAAATTGGATATAATTCTCAAGAAAATATAGAAGAATGGTTGGACATTAAAATAATTTTGGATTGTGATCCCAAAATAATTGAGACAACCCCACCACTTGTTGGGCCACATTTATGTTGCACTATTGTCTCTTATACAAAAATCATTATCATCTTATATATCAATCTATCGAGCTTGGTTCCTAGTCATATCTTAAAATATATATTATTACACCATCTTATGATTTATTTAAATATTTTTAATGAATAGTCTAGAAATTGAACTTTCCATTAAATAAATAGTCTATTCGAACAATATAAATTTGTGTGTGCGTGGATCAATCATATCTCCAACTGAAATTGCATAATTCAATTCACTAAGAAAAGCGTGACTCTCACCATCATAGGTCATAAATAATGGCACTAAAAAAAACAAAAAGAAGAAAAATGATTACCCAACTTGATCTTCTATTTCAATATATATTTCATTTAATAATTCAAAATTATCATCACATATATATCATGTGTATGAACACCACATCTCTAATTAAAATACTATAACATGAAGTGAATTAAAAATAATGATATACAAAATAAAATATCAAATATAACATATGATTTGATATACTTTTTACAACATATGAAATCTTCTACTACGCTTATATATTTCTTCTTATATTTCAAAATAATTATATTATATAATATGTATCACTAATTAACATATAATATGAAATACGAAAGGAAACATATCATATAGTCTTAAAACAAGATGGAAAAGGGGATCTAGAAACTTTCCAAATGTTCTCAAATGAGATATCAACATTTTTCCAAAAAAGGGATTCCCCACCCCACGATAAAAGTATTGACTGATGCTTGATGTGCCATACGGCATATTTCATTTTATTATATCAAGATTACTTCTCAATTATTGTTATTTATGTCAAGACAATCAAAAGAAGACAAATCAAAAAAGATAACATGAAGAGAGAGAATCATGGTGTTTAATCCAACAACATATAACCACTAATTAAGACATACATAGCCGCCCATGCCCTAAATTTAAATAGAGGTTTTAATTTGTCTACGTGTATGTAGGGCAACGTAATAATGTAATAATATTAATCATTAATTTACACATAACACATATTCATATACTTATATATGTAACGGTTGATATTTATTCAATATAATTTATCAGATATAATATTTTGTATGTGGATGCGACTAACTGCATAGTGGAAGAGTAATATTTGCTCTAAATGGATAGGTATTGAAGTAGGTAAGCTAGAAGATGTTCTTGATTGAAGACACACATATATATATATATGTAAAGGTGGAATCTTCTTTGCAATTTTAGTGAAGAAAGTATTGTATTTTTTTAACAATTTTGAACATTAAATTATGTATAAAAGTAATGAGAATTCCACTTTATACAGAATAACAGAGCTCAGATTTCAACAAACATTATCGAGATAATAATGACTTGACAATTGAAAACAATAAGACAATACTAAGAAACATTAAAAACGCATTGTTACCCGTCAACAATAACTTGCTTTCCAGATTAAAATTCTTATTTGAAGTAGACAACGCCAAAAGGATAAATAAGCCAAAACATATTCGTATTAAACACGTTCACATTGACGTTTAGAAATTGAATTCCCATTGCACATATTGGCATGCGAGTTAACGATAAATGTAGTTATGTTTTAAATTCAAATATCTTTCTTTCCTTCAATTGTAAAAATAATTAAAAAAATTGATAAATTTCATAAAAAGATCCAATTTATAGATTAATTCTCAATTCTAAACCCGAATTTTAAAGTTTTTTAATAAATGGCTCAATTTAATATTTTTTCTCAATTAAGGTTTGAAATTTAGATTGAGTTCTTAATTCAAGACAAAATTTCATTTTCTTTTTTATTTATATTTATAAATTTATTAATATTTCAATATGTATTCATATTTTGGATAAATGAAGTCGAATTAGTGCGCTTTAAAAATAATTTTCATCCGACTTATCTTAAATTATACGAAAAAAAGTAAGAAAAAATTATAATTAATTTAATACATAAAATATAATTTATATTGAATATTAAAATCGATTTTCTATACTTTTATTCATAAAATTAAGAAAATAAAAGACTCTTTATTTTTTTAATTGCATTTATTATATATATATATATATATATATATATAAATTAATTCAAATAGGATGAAAATTGTTCCAAAATTATATGGACTTGTTTTAATTTATCTAAATTATAAATATATATTAAAATATAAATAAATTATAAATATAATAAAAAAGAAAAAAAAATGAAATTTTATCTTGAATTGATAACACAATCTAAATTTCAAATCTTAAATTGAGAAAAAATATTAAATTCAACCCCTTATTGAAAACTTTAAAATCCAAGTTCAAAATTAAAAATTAATCTATAAATTAGATCTTATCCTTGAAAAAATTTATAAGTATTATCGGCACTTCATCTCGAGCTATGAATGAAAATTTTGACATGTAAAGAGGCACAGCGTGTTTGGCATAACATAGTTGGAAAATAAGGATTTTCAACAGATTTCCCTTGGCAAATTTCTTGACATGGATTGGGATAGAAACATATCAGCACTTAGATTCTAGCTAAACAAGTAAAATACATCGAATCCCAATATCAGAGTCTAGATAACATGATCTCCGAGAAGAATTGAAAAACCTGTCTAGTACAGCAAGTTGCAAAAGTTTAAAGCTTAAACAAGGAAATGTGATAGACAAACATGCCAAATGCAAATTAATCTAAATATCATAACCAAAAAGGCTGCTGATAGTATGTGGTGCTCATTCCTCATAACCAAAAATGTCTTAAAGCTCACTCCTCATCCTCTTCGTCTCCATCACCGCCAGAGGCCTTCTTTGAAGCGGCCTTCTGGTTCCTTCTCTTCACTCTGCCAGGACGGCCTCCGCCAAATGGACTTGTCAGAGAGAAGTCGATGTGCTTCTGGGAGTCCACCCTCACCAGGAATGAAGGCACATTCACAACTTGCCTTCCAACTCTGCAGATTCAAATACAAGTCAGTGAACAAAGAATCTGTTTTTTCATTCCTAAATTTCCAAATAGAAATTGGAGACCTGCACTATATGAAAATTGGAGAAAATTAGTCGGCATATGGCTACTATTATGGGCTTCAATAGAATAATACATAGAAAGCTTAAACTACACATGAAAGAAGTAAGCCACATTAATAAAGGAAATATTAATCAGTAACTACATTTTAGACTTGTGGATTTAATTTTAGCACATTACCTGATATACACACTCAAGATCTGCAAAACTTTGCAATGGCACAACTGAACTAATGTCATTCCAGATTCATAATAATCTAGTGGTTCCAGAAAGAAAGAAAAAAAGGCAGAATTCTAGAAACATATTAAGCTCGAATATAGAAGAAATAGTTTTCCAAGAACAAGTGTATATTGACAGAGGCTTGCATGCCTCAGTATAGATGAATGTTTTTCAACACATGAAAAATAAATAAACAAATAACAAGATATTTGGGTGGTACCTCACACAACCCATTTGCAATTTTTGGTTTACAATAAAGTGTACGTATGCATTCAGAACATAGTACTCAGGAATCATTACTATCCACACAAGCTTTGAAAAAAAACCGGGAACTAAATCTAATGGGGAATTTTAGAATCTGAATTATCATGTATACCTGATATGCCTTTGCCTGATAAGAACTCTAGCATGGTGGATGGACTTTGCCATACCAGCCTTAAACACTAGAGTTTGGAGGCGGCGCTCGAGGAAATTCTCCACAGTGAGAGCCAAGACATAATCAAGCTTGTTCTGGCCCTCTTCGAGCAGTGCATACTTGTTCATCCTCCTCAAAAGGGCTTCACCTTCAAAGATACGACGAGGATCCTTCTCATCAAGAGTCAATAGGTTTCTTGCATTATTTCTAATGCGACTTAGAGCATACTGAACCCTCCACAACTCTCTCTTGCACCTGAGACCATATTCTCCAACGAGTTTCAGCTCAGCATCCAGTCGCTCCTTCTCATAGGGACGACGGGGCTTCTTAAAAGTTTTCCCATCTGAAACATTACAAATAAATTCTGGTGTAAGCCATCTGTGGCATCTACTACATTTACTAAAAAAGATCGATGTTTTACTGAAGGCATCATTCCAATTGCATGAAATTCTATGAATCCCTTCATTCATGCTTAAGAGGATCAAAAGTAAATTGCCTAAGCACTTCCAAATGCAACTAATAAAGATCTTAATTGAATTTTAATTCAGATAAAAATACAGAATACACAAAAGCCTGTATCAATAATTTATCATCAAGAACTAAAGCTTCTATGTTTCCATAGCATCCCACGATTATTTTGACAATACAATCAGACAAAACTTGAAAAAAATTAATAAATTAGGCAGCATATAATTTATTTCCAGATTGAGCAGCAGTAGATACCCTATATATCCCATAAACCCGCTAGCAGAAACCACAAAAAAAGAGATACATTTACAAGTTGCAACACTAGACCACACTAAGTTCACCAATTAAAACGAATATCAGCATTCTCGAAAAGTAAATTGAATAAACGTAGAAATAATTGAATACTCAGAAGGGTAAAGAAACATAAATCATTTAAACAGAGAACAAGAACACTTTCAAAAAGTCGTTATTCGCAGGCATAAAATATACATTGTTTCGGATGAAAGCATGAATGTATTGATTTTTTGGAGATACAAGCTACGGGGGACTTACAGTTGCGGTAAAATGAGACGTGCACCATGGTTTTCCACCGCTGCCGCCGACGACCTCAGTCCGATCTGGTGATCGTAGGGAAATCAAAGACTAGGGTTTTGGCATAGAGAAACTGAGAGCAATTATATAGTCCTTTAATGGGCCGAACCCTAGTGGACCTGGTAGAATACAGCTAATGAAATACTTAGTTGGGCTCTTTTTCCGGCCCAATTAGAACTTAATTTCATTGGCCCACTTTATCCTTATGTAAAACAACAAGCTCGAATATTAGCAATCTTCAGAAAAAAAAAAATGAGGCTAATTCTCAAGCTAACCTCCGTCGTCAAAACCCCCAGGCCGCACCTGAACCCTGCCGCCGTCGCCGCCTCCGGCCAGTTCTCGACAAGTCGAGCTACGAAAAACAATAGAACCGGCGAGGACGAGTGGAATGACGCATGGGAAACCGCCTGGCTCCCCGACGATCTCTCCGGGAAATCCTCTCGCGCCCCATGGGAATCCGACGTCAACTTCTCACTCCCCGCCGCCGACCAAAATACCCAAAATGCACTTTCCTCCCCGCAGGGAGAAATCGATCCTGAGACGCAGGCTTTCGTGGAGGACATGAACGATAATTGGGACCAAAGGAAGGGCAAATTGGTTAAAGATGATGCGGAACGAAGAGTAGGACCGTCGGATTCCTCCCCCTCGTCTTCTCCTTCACTTTATAGCTTGGAGAGTATGAAGAGGGATTATAGACTGAAAAAGCAGAAACTACACGCTAGCCTGTGGGTGAAGGAGATTGAGAAATTGGAGGAGGCTAAATTGGGGAATTCCCTCGGCGGCGACGATATTGAGAAATTGCTCGATAGTGCCTCTGAGTATGTACCTTTCCCTCTCTCTCACACACATCTTCGTTCCCAACTGCTTAGAAATTAATTCTGAATAAAAATGCAGGATATTTGATTCTGCAAACAATGAATTTGGCAATCCAAAAATTCCCGGCTCGGAGCAAAAAAACAGGCCAGATGGGTGGGAAACAACAGCAAAAAATCCAGATGCTAACATATGGGATATGTCTCAAAGAGAAGAAGACATATTGGTTCAAGAATTTGAGCGCCGGATCGCCTTCAATAAGTATCAGGTCTGTTGAAGAACTTAAAACTCATTAATTAACGAAAAATGGTATCGTGTTTTCATTTTTGGTTGAATTTCAGATAGGCAGCTTCATAAAAAGCCACATATTCAGTCGAAGGAGGCCGATCGATGGATGGAAATACATGATCGAGGTAATCGGGCCCAACGCCAAGGCAGGAAAAGGAAGTGTCTCCAGATTAGCTACTGTATCTGATGAATCCACTCTACCTTTCAAAGAAGACAAGCCTCACTCTTCCTCTAAATCCAGATGATCTTATTTACTTTACTTTTATTACTGAACCCATGTTAGTCTTGTTTAATCATTAATGCAAATGGTTATGAAACCCCTTATATGCTAATGCATCTTTCTTTTGCACCTTTTCTCATTCAAGATTGATTCTTTTATCTGAAGTAGTACTAACCAATGGAAACAACTAAGCAAAAAGAATTTATAGTTACACTCTGAAATGAAGAAAATTCTGAAGTAGCCATCATGAGTTTCTACATTGTAGCAATTAACAAGCTAGGCTGGTTGTGATCAAGCTACTCCATAGTTTTGACGTTGTGTCTCTCGCATACCCTCGCCCCGTTTTCAGACCACCATTTCCCTGCTTGTTCCTCTGTGAAATGTTTCCTACTGTAGGAGAGGAGACAACAGAAATGTCTGAGTCATCTGTTTCTTTGAGAGGTAATGAAATTTGAGAAATATAAGGTGCAAGACTTTAGTTAAGTGCTACCTGAATCGAACCCGTCTTAGTTCATTGAGACTATTGGATAAGGAGACTAGAGTTATGTACACGCCAGGCTCATCTTGAATAGTCCGTTCCGTTCTCTGTAGTTGTGGCTTAGTTTCATTAGATAGTGGTGGAGTGGTTGGATTGTCAATAGACTCACTCTTTCGAGAGGCCCCATTGGATGAACGATCAGTATCGTTGCTTGTTTGCTCGTTATCATCCAAGTTGCTGCAGCTGACTTGTTCGTCTGGTATTCTTCTTTTAGCCATCTCTTTTAACTGTAAACGATTATGATCCTCGATTTCATCAGGGTCTTTGTTCATTCAGTTGCAAAGATTACAAGAAATATACAAGTTTCTAATCATAAATAAATAAATTCTGATAATTAGTGAAGAATACCAACCTGAGCAGTGAGTGACTTGATCACTTCTTTTGCAGCTTTGCTTTTCTCAGCTTCATCGGCTGCCCGTGTAGTCATCTCCTTCAGTTCCTTCGTTTTGTTTTCCAGTTCAGCTTCAAGAATCTGGGATTTGGTAGTGAGTTTTTCCACCTGAAAACACAAAAAACACAATGTGAAAGATCCTCAATTTAAATATCAGCATTTGAGTCCCATATAAAGCAAACTCCATACCTGTGCCCTTAAACTATTGACCTCCAGGCTTAGGCCATCATTGCTACTCGTATGATCATCTGGACTTACTTCTGGTGCCCAAAACGAGAGAGACGGAGATGGTGACGGGAATGCAGACCTCTGAGGGCTCTTCCCTAACACCAGAGACGGTGATTGAGAAACCATTTTATAATCAGAAACGGCAAATGAAAGAGAACCCTGCAAAGCTCCAAATGCACTAGTTGGTGATTTTGAAGAAGAAGTGCTGGGCCTCTCATTCTGACGACGATTCTCATATGATTCACACTTCCCATTGAATGTAGTAATTCTATCAAGCTTGAACGACTCAGCAAAAGACAGTCTGGAAACGTATCCTGCAAAACCTTTTTCAGGCAATTCACCGGGCTTATACAGCGAACCTCCACTTTTAGCGTGAGGGATTCGAAGAGCAGATGCAGAATCAATGGTCTTCTGTAATTTGGTGAAACAATCATCGCAGACACGATATGGCTTGTTCATGCTGGGGGCTAAGGCAGCTTTAACTGACTTCCTACCACTACATGCTTTGCAGAAACCAAGACCACAGTTATAACAGTTGTGTCGTTTCCGTATGAACTTAAAAGGGTTGTGACAACCAGAGCACACAGAATTGTCAGCACTGGATATCCATTTATGAAGACATATAACAGCAGTGAAATTTGAACCACAGGCTATGCTCTTCACTTGCTTCTCTTTCAAGAAGGTGACAAGTGTTGGCGTAGCCCGGTCTTCATTGTCGCCATGGCCTAGCTGCCCGTTTGCACCCTTACCCCATGTATAAACCTCTGCTTTCGAGGTCAAGAAAGCAATATGATTTGAGCCACAAGCAATCTCTTCCACACAGCTATCAGCCAGGTTACCACTTACACAAACTGGAATCTTTGCATTAATACAACTTCCCATGGTGTATACTTTCCCTGAAGTAGTCAGGGCAACAGTGATGGTGTTCCCACAGGCTACATTGGAGAAATCCATGTCGACCAATGAGGTGATGCACTCAGGGAAGAGCCTGGATTTGGCATCGCCATGACCTAGTTGCCCTCTCTCTCCGTCCCCCCATGTGAACACCTTCCCAGAAAATGCACGGTTCAATCCTGAAGCTGTTTCAACAACTGCAGCCGTGTGCCATACACCGCAAGCAACGGTCACTACCTGTGATTCCTTGAAAGCTTCAACTTCTCGTGGAATACAGTTATTACTACGGTCTCCATGTCCTAGGGCACCAAAAGTTCCATCTCCGAACGTGAACATCTTTCCAGTGGATGTCAATAAGGCTGTATGCCACGGCCCACAAGAGACGAATGACACTTGTAAGCCCTCAATGGGGCCACACACTTTCTTAGGGATCCAGTGACTGGCTTCACTTCCATGCCCAAGCAGGCCGCAGTTATAAGAACCATCACCCCAAGTGTAGAGATCACCAGAAACGGTAACAGCACAAGTATGATAATCGCCACAAGCCACCATTTCAACATTCTTGCCACTGAGGGTTTCGATGAGCTTTGGGTGGAAAATGTCTGTTTCTACTCCATGCCCCAGTCTGCCTCCGGATTCTTCACCCCAGCTGTATATTTCGCCCTGTTTAGTGACTATAACGGCATGTCTACGTCCACAAGCAATATTCTGGACATCAAGAACCACTGTTGACTCCAAAGCCTTGGGGACTAGAGCGTCAATCTTCTTACTAGATGATCGATCAACTTTAAACAGCCCACCTCCCATCACTCCGGTACCAGTGCCTTCCCCCCAGATGAAAACATCGCCCAAGTTCTCAAAATCCTCATTACAGGAACCTTGACTTGACGAACTTACAGCGCTAGAAAGGCTCACCCTGATTGTTTCGGCTCCAGAGGTTCGAGCAGTTGAGTTTTCTGCAGCCACAGGTGATTGCAGAGTGGGAGCACATGCACCAGACTCAGCTGGTTGAGAACTCTTGCTTGTTGCAGTGTATGATAAAACATCAGCAAATGCTTTTCCCAATCTGCTCTGAGAAGTGCTTTCTGATCGTGGGATTTCTCCCTGATCCTGAGAAAACTGATTGGTCGATGAAAATGTAGAGGAGTTAGATATAGAAAACTAATAGCAACATGATAAGAAATGGGATGGTGGATCTCACAAATGAACTTGAACGAGAAACCCTCCAACTACGTGGAGTATCTGATGATATTTCACTTCTGGTTTCATTTCTTGGCTTCTTGTAGCTACTACCACGTGTAATAAGAGCTTTTAAACCAACGAACCAAACCTCTGCTTCTTCCTTATCTTTACAAATCTGTAGAATTTCTATAAACTGAGGATGAACCAGATTTGATGAACATCTATATATAATAATGAATGATTTCATTTGTAGGTCAAATGCTTAGCAGTCAAATGATGCATGGTTGACATATTATAGGAGAAAAACCAGAAACTCACCAAATCCAAGGATCTGTCGTTATATATAAGAGAAAACGATTGGTATTCCTTTTCAGGTCGAGGATACCGCTGAAATATCGCCTGAAAGGAGACAAATGTATCGTAACAGTTAAATGCTATGGACTTTATAGCCAAATTGGTAAAGTATATTAACCTAAATATCACACAGAATTTATATAAATAGGCCCATCAGATAGGATATGCAGGTTCTTTTCACTGAAGGATATGTGATCAAAATGGAATCCACCATGATATTAAAGAAATGAATAAAGGAACAAATTCCTAGGAATAACTGTGATGATGTTCAAATAGGAAACAAAGCTGTTAATTCAGTTGATAGTAGCAAACATCTCCTCAGATGGAGAAAATCATTTATCATACTCACAGTCCTCTGCCCTGGAATTATCTTGGAAACAAGACGTAGCTCGAGCTGTTTCTCATCTTTTCCATAGAACCATATCAAAGTAGTCTCGTCCTGAAATTCAGGCACAAGTTTACTAGAATGCTTGGGATTGCATATCAAATATTACAAGTATACTAAACTTTGTCACTTATAATATGAAAGAAGTATGCCAATCAAGTCATCAAAAGCCAAGGAACAACACTTACTGCAGAAAGTCGAAATGGACAAAACTTCGGCTTCCCTCTTCGCCCATACTTGAGCAAGTGTGCCCCTTTCTTCAGGGCTGTAATGGCCTAAACACAAACACTTCTGAGTACAACATTTCCTCAAGAAAACACATAAACAAAGGGGTTATAAGAGACATGACAGTAAATCCATAGTACCTGATCAATGTCTCTTTCAACAAAACTAGGCCTCTGAAAATCAGCCATTCACGTTCCAATGTAACTATGTGACACAGCCCACCAGTTAAACCAAAACCCATTTGAATTATCACAAAATAATGCGTTTTCCCTCCTATTCTGCTCCATATACCCAATCCCCTGAACTCGAATAATCGGAATTCAACTTCTTCATCTACCCAATCAATGCACCAAATGAAGGCCCTAAATATCAAAATTCCCACTTCTTCAGTTAAGAGGAAATGGAGCCCTCTCCAAATAATAGACGTTCTATCAATGATTCAGTATATCAGCTCTAAAACAAGCTCCACCACTAGTCAAGATCAAATCTTGAACCCTGAACAACTCCTTTCTTGATTCCAATTCTCACCCATGCATAATAATCGGGCGAAAACTAAAGCCTCCGCAGACAATGACCTTAAAAATTGAGAGATTTCGTTGAACAAAATTGCACAATTTGTAGCAAATGGTGATGGGCCTGATGGCATTAAGAACAAAAAAGTGGGATTTTCTTCCCCCCCCCACCTTTTGTTTTTTTTCTTTTTTTGGTTGAACTCGAAATCTAATCAAGGGCACACAAAAAGAGAACAATATCTTGCGGAAACAAATGTTTGGTTCTTGAAATCAAAAGGGTTTTTTGTGGAGGAATTATGGGATTTGGAAAGGGTTGAATTTTTCAGGTGAGACCCCTCAAACGTGCATACCTTCTGTAGGTTCCTCTCTCTCTCTCTCTCTCTGCGTTTCTATTTCTCAACAAATCCTAATATTCCGGGAAATTGCCATGTCATCAACTGAAATTCAGTTTGTATCTGGATTGAGATGGGGATTCGATGATTGAGATGGTTTCACTTTTGTCATTTTCTTGAGTTCTCTTTATTTCTTTTCCAAATAAAGCCAAAAAAGCAATGCATATTAGTCCAAAGAGAAATTGGATTAGTGCCACTTTTCTTTTTCTTCCCATTTCATGCCATGTCCATCTTTGGTTGATTATAGGTGCTTTTAGAGTATCTCTAAATTAAATGATTCAATTGTTATATGGTTCTTTTATAGTTGGTCATCCACCTCGAGAAAATAAACAAAATTAAATATTGAGATTTTGATGCGAAATTTTCAGTAATTTTATATCCCATAATTAAAATTTCTCTCTCTTTTTCATTTTGTCATTCGATTTTTTTTTCTATCTTCTAATAGTTCCGGCATAAAATATTATATTTAGAATTTATCATATATTGTGATATTTTATCTCCTCAACTCCATGGTTTGTATATGTCATGTGGAATAGTGTATTGTAAAAATTAACTCGAAATTCAAGTAGCAAAATTTATCCAAAAAATAAAGACTCAACGGGTAATGTTTGAGAACATGTATATATTTCAAATGTTTGATCCTTATAATAAATGGGTTTTCATAAAAAGAAACGCGTGTTAGATTATTTATAAATCTCTCACTCATAACCTTTTATAATTTGCTCATATAGTTTCTTCTCAACATTAGAGAGACCATGTTGTTTACTTTATATATGGAGTTAGCTTATGCATATGTGAGTTATAAATTAACTTACATATGATAGGAAAAAAGATTTGAACTTGAAATATTGTTGAATTAAAAATATGAATCTAAAAACAGGGATAGGTATAACAGCCCATACATAATAGAGTTTGTTTTGGGTATAAAAGCCCATAATAAAGTTAGAAGTCCAATTCAAATGCTTTTTTCCAATGTAAAGTTATATAAACTATGGATTTCACGTTATAAATAGATGAAGTATAAAAAAAGTGTATAATTAATATTTGAAATAATATTAGGCAACCAGCAAGATATTAATAAGCAGTTCCTAGCAGCCTGTCAAACCAGCAGTTTGTCCCCCATTATCTACACTTTGATGATTATCTATTTAATATTTTCCATTATTATCAACTTATAAATTCTCTCTCACCTGATCTCTAATATTCAATATCAAAAAGCTCTAAGTCTTCATTCACCAATGACCAAACCATTAATTATCCAATCCAAAATCTTAATTAGAACAAAGAAACATGAAAACAGTCAAGGGAAAAAACATTCATAACTAAGTAAGTAGGTACCTAATATGAATTATTAGAACTAACAAACCCAGACAATCAGAAAGGCCTGAGACTTTTCTACAGATATTAATGTTCATATATATATATATATATAGATAGCCACTGAAAAAGCTTGAAAAGTACTTTCAATTAATATTCATAATCATCATGAAAGATTGTGTAGCTGCTTCTCCTGGTTCTTGCTTCTCTGTCAGCCTACACCACAAAATTAAAACAAATAAGTGAAAAGAAACTAAACATTCAAAAAATGTTTAGAAAACTAACATCTTAAATATAGAAATAAAATAAAGGTACATATATACCCTGGCAATGAGCCTTTCAAAGGCCTCTGGTCCATTTTCTTGGATATATATCTCAGCAGCAGTAAGAACATCATCTGGCTTGCTGAAAATATTTTTTTTCATGGGAATATACCACAGTTTAACCTGTGGATTTCTATAAAATGGTCTTATGAATTTCTCATAAAAGTATGAAGCTCCGTTGAAATATGGCAACACTAACCAGCAGACCCCCGCCAGCTTCGCATATGACCAAATCGGAAACCTGTTTGTTGTTCATGATATGATTAAATTAAAAGTTAAAATTAATTAATTGTGCATGGATGATGAACTGAGATTAGCTAGCTAGGAATATATGTACCATTCAAGAAGTTTGGCAAATGTGAGCTCAAATAAGGTGATGAGAGAGTAAAGAACCCAATATGTTAGCCATTGTTGATCGTCCAAGTGGGATTTTGTCTCTATCGCCTTGATGGAGCAATATCTGTATAATAACATGATATGAAATTATTATAATATAATGATTCTTTTTTTTTTTCTTTTGTTAAATTCAAGATGGTAATGAAACTGTGACTTACAGAGGATAAACAAGAGAAACCACAGGCCTGAAAATCATATGCACACATAAGCACAATGTTAAACCTAAACATGATAATTATTTTAAGAATGAAACAAGAAAATGATACTTACAGAGCAAGAACATCAATGTTCTTTGCCACTACAGTGAAGAGATTATCTCCAGAGCCCATTTCACTTTTTTTTTTCTTAGTTGTGATGGTTTGTTTCTTGCAGAGAGATACTATGTAGAATTAGTAGTAATTAAGTGGGAGTGTATGTGGGAGAGTGAAAACAAGAAAAGGTGTGTAAATGCAATGATTTATGCATGTTTTGTGGCAAAAAAGTGTAAGTGTGAAAAAGTGAACTTTGAAACTACATAAAAAGGTAATTTGGAAGGAAATATGGGAGCCAGATTTATGGAGCATCTTATGCTTCGCCAAGAAAGAGGCACCGATATTTTGACTAATGAACACAAATCCTGTAGTGGATTTATCTCTTTTAAAAAAAAAGTTGTACTTTATTATTACATCATAAGCGAGTAGAACTATAAGACAACGACAAGTAAAAATGTTTGTTAGCATTTGTAGCAACACTACAAGACACCCTTTGAGTGTATCAAGATGTTAAGAAAATGAAGTTGATCACTCTTTGTAGTTGTTTATTAGCTTAGTGGTGGTTAAATACGAAAAGGCCCAAAGAAAAGAAACACTAGGCCATTCTAGAGATCATAGAAAGAGGCCAGATTTGTGTTTCCCCTATAAGAAACTATATGATTCTTTGAAGTATCTATATAGATATGGCTGCTATGTTACTTGATTAATAATAACTATCTTATCCTTAATTAATTTTTCCCCAGAAATGTACAAATCATGATCAAGAGAAACCAGGTGACTTTTTCTACGTTTTCTGCCAAAGGCTAAACATCTTAGAGAAAACTTGCATAACACATGCATGTATCAACATCAAGACTATTTTAAGCATATGTTGTTAGAACAAAATTAAAATTAAAACTTAAAATATTACTGTTTTCCTCCACCATTTAAGGGTGTTTGATTAAATTTATTTGAAAGAGCTTATAAGATCTTTGATTTTTATAAGATGTTGAAGTGTTTTGATAAATAAAAAGATGGAGCTTATAAGATATTAATATATATTGATAGGTATATAATTTATATGATCAAATTTAAAGGAATTTATAAAAATAAAATATTTTTTTACAAATAAATTGAGATTCTCCTAACATATTATTTTAGGGTGAAATAAAATTATATTTCTAAATTTTATTAAACACTTTTGAAAAACTTATAAATCTTGAAACATTTTATAGGACGAGTTTTAGATTACGTGCGTTGCACGTGGAGATCAATTCAAATTAAAGAAAGAAATAATACAAATACCTTATATATAACTTTTATATTAAAGTTCTAATTATAATGAGATTTTATAAGATTTTGAATTAGTTAGGATTCTAATATAAAATTATTTAAATATAAAAATTCTAAATTACTATTATAATCTTAAATAATAATCTTTAATAGGGATATATTCGATGATTCATATTTTATAAGAAACATCACATTTTTATATAGGTAATAGATGTTTAAGAAGTTCATAAACTCACCCATATCTCTTAATTATGTATACACATTTGCTCCTCTGCCTACTGTGTGGACACATTTTAATATGTTAGATTATTAATATATCATTTATCTATGGTAATCATAGATTTCATATGATCAATTGACTTAAAGAAGTATGATATTTATACATTAGGACTTTAAAATGCACCCACAATGGGCATCTAATTAAATATTTTTCATTACATTATATATAGGTACTAAAAGAGAATATAAATTGGACAGTATATAACATTATGATACTTTTTGTCTACCAAAAGCTCACCACATCATGATTTTTAATTCAAGTGTAGAGTTGAGATTATTTAATGCTAACCACAATGATCAATAATTTGAATTAATTATTATAGCTTACTTATCACCCCTAATTGTTTATAAGAAAGAAACTAAGTAAACACTCATATTTAGTATATTGTTTGTTTTGGTTATTAATTAAGTTCACAACAGTTTATTAATAATTTTCTATAAAGCTCCTATATATAATAAGGTTTACTATACTAGTTAACAATATTTATATGTAGTGTAGTATGAAGCAAGGGATTTAAATATGAATTAATTAGAAATATGTCCCGGGAAAATGAATGAAATCCTTAATTTGTGAAAAATGTATATACGTCCGTCTGTGTACTGGAATGGACTGAAAATCTGACATTGGAGTTTCTTAATCACATAAAAAGAAACAGCCACATGTGTATACATACACATACATATAAATACAGAAATAACCATGATGTACTGCACATTATTTACAGCAGACAACCTTAATACTTAATATGTCAACAAAAGATGCTCTTCTCAAAACCAAGACAATAATTTCAAGGAAGAAAACAGTTTGGTATTATTTTCAAGGAAATGATGACAAGTTTTTCAAGAAAACAGACCATTTAATGAACGGCTCAGATTCAGAGATGAGAGTGGGGCCATAGTAGTTGTATGAGAAAGAGGAGGAATAGTTTGCAAAAGTACTGAGTAATTTATGTGTCAATTTTGGGCAGCCTCTGATTCTGATACCACCTGATCAGAAGAGCCACCTGATGAAAGGGATCACACTCTTTTGTGGGCTCCTTCACTGCTATATACATTGAATCCCTACCCAGCTTTTATTCATCTTACATATTACTTAATTCTACTAATGTTCATTCATTTGTGTGTGTGTGTGTGTGCAGATCATGAACGTGAACACTTCTGTTTCATCTAGCCTACATTTTCTTGACCAAATTCAAGAATAACCATTATTACCAATTTATGAGTAACATCGGTATCATTAGGGTTGTAAGTTAACTAACTAACTAGGGTTCATCTCTTTCATACTTCATGCTGTAACTATGACCTATATATCACTACTTCAATTCCTCCTAAATTATTCGTATATTTTTCCCAATAAACCCTAAGAAATTAACTGTTAAAATTAATGCTAGCATCATTTAAAAACAAACGATCAATTAAACTCGAAATATATAATGTTCACGCATTTGGATTTTGATATATAATCAGAATTATGAAGATGATTAGTGAAAGATTGATCGAATCTTGATAGAACCTAGTAATATATATTGTTACCTGATCAATCAGCTAACCGATATCGATCATACCTATATCATACAAATTTATGTCATATTTCAAGAAACTGGTGAAATTGATGATCATGGATACAAATTTAATGATCATACATTGAGCGATTAGTTAATATAATAATTCAAGAGTGATTACTAGTTGAAACATGTCGGTCATCGGCGCCGCCGTAGCCGCTTCCCTGAGCCTCCATTCCTCCCCCGCCGCCGCCGCCACCACCACCACCACCACCACCTGGATTAATATATCTAAACGCATTGAGTGCTGCAAGCATGCCTAAATGCCCATCCACCACTCCCCCTCCGCCACTTCCACCGCCTACACCACCTAGCTGCTGGCCCGGCATCACAGCTACGGGCGTCGGAAGATTCATAAAATGTAGCCCACTACTTGCCACTGAGCTTCCTTTATACATGCCGGAATTCCCCATTGAAGCAAAAGGCCACATTGATTCACTGCCACTCATGAGAAAAGCCTGACCTTGACTCGCCGGAATAGACCCTGCACTTGACTGCACCATATAGTTCCCCATCTGGTTCTCCACCGCCGCCGGCAGATCTTCCTCGGCTGCCCGCTTCCGCCCCGTACTCATCTCCGGTTCACGCAGCTCTTGCTTAGCTCGTAACATAGCATTCACATTCGCATTCACATTCCCACTCAGAAAATTCATGACAAGATTCTCAGAAGATGAGGACATTAATCCAGCGCCTGGAAACAGCACCTTTCTTGCTGATGAATCTTCAACGCTTGATCTCTCCCAAGCCCCAAAGCTCTGGCTAAAATACGCGTTATGATTCCTCAGATGTAAGGGGGCTGAAAGGGTGGAGCCTGAACTCCTCGCGGATATATTAAGCGAGGTGAAATTAGCCGGGATGGTTCCGGTGCCGGTGGCGGCGATCACGGCGGGCTCCGCCTGCTGGAGCAGCCATTCGATGGTTTCTCCGTCGGACTTATGACCCAACTCTTTGGTGAGCTGGAAAACCCTGGCGGCGCAGGTGGCCGGCATCCGGATCCGGCGGCCGCGGCCGTCGACCTTCGTGTGGCGATCCTTGGTGGAAGTTCTCTTGGGCTGAGGCTTCTTGCTGGGCTGCTGATCATGCTGTGTGCAGGAATTTGAGATGTTTAGGGTTGTATCACTGGCGAAATTGGAGGTGGAACAAGCAGCTTCTTCATGGTGGTGATTATGGTGATGATGATGGTCTCTTTTCTCCAACAGTTGTAAAGGGAAATTGGGCTTATGTAAGTAATCTCCATTGTTGCTATCCATGATAATGAATATATGTTGGTGGGGAGATAGGGGGCTAGCCTAGTACTACACCTATCTCTCCATCACCCTAAGCTTGTGGGACTCTTTCTCTCTCTCTCCTCTTTCTCTCTCTCAGCTAATACCTTCGAATTCCGTTGAGGTTAGGAGATGGATTCTAATTTAGGAGAGAGAGAGAGAGGGGGGAAAAAGAAGGAGAGAGAAGGGATAAGGGAAGAGAGTGAGTGCAAGCTTTAAGCAACAAACACAATGAGTGGGAATTATATGGGTGGTGGGCTAGGGCAAAATTAAGCAATCTCTTTCTTTATCATAACAATTTCTGCTTTTTTCAAGGGTACCAAAGCAATTTTCAGGTTTTTCAACTTAAATATGCTACTACTACACTCATCATGTTTGTAGGGTATACCTTATATATATATATATATATATATATATATATGTTTGTACACCTCAATGTGTGAATTCATGGGTGTTATTATGATATAATAACAGTTGCCATAAACTTACTTGGTCTGCATTTTGCACTAAAAGTGAAGGAGAATACTTACCCAAATCAATTGTTGTTGATTTAAGAATCCAAAAGAATATCATGAAAATTACTTAGAACATATACATGCTGTAAAAACCGAAAGAAACATAATAATTATTCAACATCTGCAGACATGAAGTACTATGTAGTGGGGTTAAAACTGAAACTGAGAAAATTTTGAAATTGAATTTGTACCTTTTGATTTCTGATGAGCTCTTTTATTGTGGATGGAAAGCTTGATTCAGACTCCACGTGCATTGCTCTTTATCATTCAATCTACAAAGAGACAATAGGGGTCTAGGGCAACTGGATTGGGACCCAACTTCTTAAGTCATATATAAATTAAATCTAAAAAGATATTCTAATATTTAAAACAAAGAAAAATGAAACTTAATCAAGTTGCTTACAATCAGCTCATTCATGCAATCATTGTCAGATTTAACTCTCTTTTATGTATATAGTTGAGAAAATTTATTAATGTGTTTGAAAGTTGAATGTTATATTTACTGTCACACAAGAAAAAACTGTTTGTTTGATTTCGAAGAACACTATTTTAAATTAATATGACTAATAAGACATATACTTATAAAAGATATATATGATTGCTTGTGTGTGTGGCCCATGGAGGCTTATTAAGACAATTGTCTCCAACATTTAGGTTCACTGGTTTGTCTTAAACATGATTACACGACAGTTAGTCATGATCAAATCCTCAGCGATATGATCCACAGACCATAAGCATATATATAATAACTTAATATATATACATATATATCCATGAGTATAATTAAATAATAAATGAAATTATTGTAAATCATGCTATAAGCTAGCATCCTGAATTCAGAATTTTTGGGAACAAAATAAACAATTTGCCAGCTAAGACAGGACATTGGAATTTCACCATCCTATCTAGTTTGATTATTAAGTGTTAACAACAAATAACTGCTTTTAATTCCGTTCTTTAATTAGCCTCAATTTTTGGTATATTCAAACTTGTAATTGCTCAATTATATCTTATGTACAAACATCTTGACATTTTAGTGAGCTTCAAGAATTAATTAGTCAAGTAGTAGTTTAAATATATACCTTATAAGTTATATTTAAATATATATATAGATTAATTAAAAATATATTATGTATATATGTATGAAGTGATAGGGCATGGAGATTAGGTCAATGATGGTTGTTGGGAGATCATCACGTGCCATGACTCGTCCTATATTGATGATGAAGATGGCTTACCATCTCTTACTAATTCATCTAATCATGCACACAAATTGTCGGAATTAATTTGCTGGCTGTCTTGAATAATACCAATTTTGTTGAATAATCAAGCTTTTGTATTTGATCTTGAGAGCAAAATTAAGGTGTCCTTATTCGGAATTATTTGTATATGAATTCTTGTTTTCATGCTATATTTACAAGTTTTTTTTTGTTCTCAATAATTGGATACAATTTGCGTCCAAAATAAAAACTAATGAGGGTTAATTTCACAACTTTGGTTGATAAAGTGATCAAAATCATAATTAAAAAGTTTAATGAGTCGAAGAAAATAATATTGATTGGAACAAATTTAACATGGGGTGGATGGATGAGGGGTCAGTCAGACCCCTATTTCCCCTTCACAGACAAGATTACAGTTAAGGCAATACAATTGAAACTTTATGTTTGCCCCTTTGTCCTTTCAACTTTTTCACTTCCCTCCCAACCCCCCCCCCCCCCCCCCCAATATCTTAATATTCAAATCTTGAAAGAAAACATATATGTATATTAATAGGTAGTTAATTCTCACATACATCAATGTCATTCATTTATAAGGACGTGCTGAAAACATCCAAATCATGATTTGGGTATTAAATTATGTTTCTAATTACTTATAAGATTTCAGAGTATTATAAGATTGGTTAATTGCTTCTTAAGGCAAACACTTAGTAATCGTACAATAATATTAATTCGACACAATTAGTTGAAGAGAAATAAAAATCCAAATCAGTGGCTTATTATTTTCAGTAGTTCATACTTGTCAGTAGTCATATGTAGGGAAGTAGAGTAGTAAAACTGGTGACCTGCCGGCTTTGACCACTCTATCTCACTATCATATATATGAAAAATAAAAAGAGGAAGATGATATATATATATATATGAATGATGATAAATTTTATAACAAGACTAATCTATAGATTAATTCTCAAATTTTAGAGTTAAATTTCAAAGTTTCTCAATAAGAGATTTAATTTAAAATTTAAAAATTAGATTGAGTTCTCAATTCAAGATTAAAAAAAAATTATTTTTATGTATATTTATAGATTTAATTATATATCGATATGTATTCATATTTTAAATAAATTAAGATAAGTTAGTGTACTTTAAGAACAATCTTGATCTGATTTGTCGTAATTTATATTAAAAAAGAAAGAAAGATAAATATAATTAATTCAATTCATAAAATATAATTTACATTAAACTAATTAATATTAAAATCAATTTTCTATACTTTTATTCATAAAATTAAGAAAATAAAAGAATCTTAACTTTATAAATTACATTATATATATTTATATATTAATACAAGTCAGATGAAGATCGTTCCAAAATTACACTAACTTGTCTTAATTTATCTAAAATATAAATAAAAGAAAAATAAAATAGAATTTTGTATTCAGTTAAGAACTCAATCTAATTTTCAAACCTTAAATTGAAAAAAAAAAATTAAGTTGAGTCTGCTATTGAAAAACTTTAAATTTTGGATCTATAATTGAGAACTAATATATAAATTAAGTATTGTTATAAAATTTATCCAAATGAATAATAGTGGGATAACCACAATTAGGATATTAAATTATTTTTATACCATAATAGATTTGTTTTTTTACCATAATATGGGAAGATAACAATTTTGTTATTGTTGATAAGATATAAATAGTAGTTTCCTTCACATCAATTATCAGTTAATGACCTTTCATTTACACATGTGAGAGCAAGGTTATTATTCCCAACTCTGATAGTTTTTTTTTCCACCAATAACGTTTTCTAAAACTCCTTGATAAAGCGTCACTCTACTAATAAAACTCCTTAATAAAGCGTCATTCTCAATTAGTAGAGGTATGCAATAAGTATCCACAACTGAATTTCACAGAAAAAAAAGCAAAAACCTATCTAAAGGGAACCTAGTTTAAGCTGTCAAACAAATGATAGAATGGAAAATGATTTAAAAGATAAGACGGGTAGGAAACTTGAAATGATTTCAAGTATCATAGAAAATTCTTATTTTATCCTTACTCTTGAACAAAAACCTGAATCCTGTCACCTTGATGTGGCGGATTCAAGTCACAAACTACACCTCGGCATTGGGACCAAAATAACGGAGTAATCCCTTTATCTCGGATCGGAGATGCTAATAGGACGTGTAGGTTAAGAATAGTTTTTTTTACAAAGCCTATCATTAACGTAGGTATGATTGTACTAATGTATCACAACTTCATCATTGTTCATTGAATGGTCGAACCAAGGACCTATGGAAGTTGGTTTAAACTTTTCACCCAAAATATGATAAAAAAAATAACAAAACTACATAAAAATAATTAATTTTATTCGATTTTATAACAATTAAAATCAATAACAGCGTGTTTGCTGAAAAGGGGCAGGCGTACACGCATTTAAATCAAAGTCGATATCAAAATCACCATCTGGTTAGGGCAATAATTGATTTGATGATGTGAATTGACTACCTACATATATATATATATACACACCTATATGCTTTCACCATGACTTTTTTGTATGAAAACAATTACGCATCTATTCTAATTTCATTGATTTCAAAGTCGTTATTTTCAGCGATAATTGACTGCCACCAAGGTCTCCTTGATGTCGATGTTTTTATTTTACTTCTAAAACACTACTATGTCACTATTTGTATGTCTACAAAATAGTTACGATGCTTTCTTTTTAGTTTACAATTTAACTTTTGTTTTTTTCTTTAAGATGAAGTGGATATTTCTAATTAAATTGCGAGCCCTCTTAATAATAAATTGGGACCTAATAGTTAGTCTCTATTTTTTCAAAGAATCTAGATAAAACGAAACATTTTTTTTTTTTTTTTTGTGTGGTGTAAAATATATCTAAAAATTTGGATTATAACCATGTTTTCATGTGGGTGTTAATAGGGATTAGTTAAAATTAGTGGAATATTGAGTTCATAGAAGTTGCTCTGATGATTATAGACAAAACACCAAAAAACAGCAAACACTTGGAACAGCTCACATCCAACAAGAACAGGCTGCCTCTGTCCTATCATCAATTACTCTAAAAACGACTGAGTTTAACCACCAGATTCAAGACTTTTCTTTCACCGCCATGGAATGCAAATTCAGACAGAATCTAACTCAAACAAAGAATAAACTAATCTAGACTAGGATAAGAAATCAGAATCAGCTAATGGCCATAACAGCAAGATATATTCTCCCTTGTATGGTTTCCTCCAGAGTCAAGCAATGGAACCGAAAAGGCTCCAGTCGTTCACCTTGAAACTAGAGACGGCACTTCTAAACACCTCCGCCATTGGCATACATCCAGATTGTGCAGCAGGTACAGCTAAACCGGGCCCAACTGTGGCAGCAGTCTCACTCAACGGGCTACAAGAAGAAAACGAGATGAAAACAAGAAAAGTAAGACGTACTGGTACTCTGTAGTTGAGCAAGGTAATGAGATATTGAATAGCAGTTTCTTGATTAGATAGGGTGTGTCAAGTATCAAAGAAGTGATCAGGACATCGGTTGCTGACTAGGATGCAACTTACTTTATTACCACAGGCTCGTAAGCAGTGATCAGGACATCGGTTGCTACATCCTTGAGGCGCAAATTAGCTAAATAAACCTGGAAACATGAATAATATTGAGACCCAAATTGAAGATTTTAAACACTATCCATAAGGAGAAGAAAAGGCAACTTTACCTTGACTATGTTTTGTGCGTCTCTCCCCTGTCTTCCCTTGGATATAGCCTATAAATGAAGGGTAGCAAAAATTAGGCATTACACTATGTTTATTGATGTCATTAATTAATTTGTAAGGTGAAACTAAGCAACTGTATATACTTAAATCATTCATTTTTAAGGGAAAATTAAACATCACACTGTATTTACTGATATCATTTATTGTTGAGGTGAAATATAACCCTAAACACATTACACATTGTACTCTTGTTTGTATTTGAAACTCATACGAGAAATTGTTGAGCATTTATCAGCTCAATATTTCTGATAATAAACCAAACACTATTGAATAACTATCAGGTTTGATACTAAGTTCAAGGATCCATACCAATCAGCTCTGGAAGGTCACCAAGTAGCCAATGAAGAGCTTATCAAAATTAGATGAAGACTGGGAAACGAAACCATGCTAAAAATGCTGTTTGTAAGAAATCTACTACGTGAAATTTGAATAGACAGGTTTAAAATATAAAGCTACCATAAAAATATGTGTAGATAAGTAAACATGCTTAATGCAAGATGAAGTATATATTGAGTAAAATAGATTATCTGAGTTCCACCTTGTCTGTTTTCTTTTATATTATACTAGTTTCATTTCTTAATGTGTTCTTCTTTCTTTCTTTCTTTTTTCTTTTTTTTTTGGTTGGAGGGGGGGGGGGGGAGGATGAAATTTCATTGTCTAGCCTAACATAATATATAATTTATGATTCACTAAACATAACCAAGTAGGAGAAGCCAAACACACCATTTGTCCAACTGCAGTTGTTATGATAGCAGGACTGCTTCTATATCGTAGTCGATCAGCCTCAAATACCACCGACTGTTCGAGCACCTGAATTTATAGAATAAGTGTTATAATCTACTAAACCCAATTTGGTCAACTTATTGACTAATGACTACACAGCTCAGGTATGTAACAAACAACAAGAACTACCAACAAAGTAAAGAGGCTGCAAGAATGTCTGTGTTCACCTATTGTTAAAGGGAGCAAGAAGTTAATCCAACCATGAAAATTTTAAAAATAAAAAAAATTCAAAAGGCATCCTAGATGGTAAAGATAGTGCATCATTAAGTAAAACACACTTTGAAAGTAACAACATTACAAAGGCAGAAGTCATATTGTTATCAACTTTAATTTTCATGATTATGCTTAAGAAAAAGAATTGGAAATGAACCAAGAAGAATATAATATTTTTTTTCTATGGAAAAAGGAAAACAAAATTGGCCTCTAGATAAGCAGAACCTCGGTCACAAACTGAAGAACGAAAAGTTGTCGTTAGTAATTCAAAATTGTCTATAAACTACCAGTAGCAATCAGATTCAATGATGGCTCTGCCGCAGCCTTCCAGTGGGGAAAAAAAAAAAGATAGAAGTAATAAAATTTTCACACCTTCTCCCACATTAAATCTACAAGGACTGTAACAAAAGGAGATATAATCAGAATCTTCCTTAGAACAAAATTACAACATGGTGGTATTTACAACATTCTCATGGTTTTTCTCTGAAATAAGCAATGTCTTTTAGTGGGGCAACAATCCCATAACATAATAGTTATGGTTTTTAGAGTCGCACCTCAAGGGCAGGCTGGAGTGCCTCTACAAGCAAGAGGGGGGGACTATTCATGCCTTCAACATCTCCTTTGTGCCTCTAACAACTATGTTAATAGCAAACTTTTCTATTACCATAGTATAAATAAATGCTACAACCACATGCATTCGTTTTGAAGCCCACACAACAATAAAACAAAATTCTCTAACAAATCCTTCATCAAAGGTAATCCACATTAGAGGGTGGTCGAAAGGGGACATTGCCTCTGATGGTGGATGGACTTTGAAGTTCAATAGTAGTAGCGGACAATAATATAACACCAAACAATTGACTGAAGAATATTTACTTCCAACAAAATCTCCCACCATCTCTCTAACTAAACAAAAACCCACCTCTTAAATTAAACTAATCAGATTGAGACAGATACTTGCATCCAGTCTAGCATCAAACAGAAACGCAAAACCAAAAGCAATCGAGAAACAAATAGATTAACTAAAGTGAAAATTGAGATTGCAGTATTGTACCATTGTTCCCTCAGCATCTTGCTCGGTCGCCAGGTCCTGTAGAAACCACGTGGCACTTCCCTGATCAGCCACGTCAGTCTTCAAGTCCAGTAACTCAAATATCAAACTCTCATCGCGGGTAGGATCCACAAAAACCTCCTATAACAACATAATACTTTCATCACACAACGAAAAACAAATAAAAAAGAGTAAAATCTAATAAAATTCTAAGGAACAAGCAAAATTAAAAAATCTTCACGAAATTGTCGTACCTGATGATCAGGAACCTCGCGTATGTTACTCACATCCTATGTATTAAAGCAGAAAACAACTGAATCATGAATACTACTCATTGAATACCAAAAGAAAAGGTTATAAAGTATCAACAGAATCATAAACAAAAAGTAGAATGTAAACCTGGAATCGAAGGGGAAAGGTGGAGGCAATAGCGCCACCAAACAGAGGACGTTGAGTGCTCAAATCTTCAGGCATATCTTTTTTTCTTTGTTACAGAATCGCACTGAGGTGGAGATATTAGATATATATATCTTATATATACGTTTGCCGTTGGCGTTAGCTTGAAGCTAACGCGCATAATATTTTCCACATTTTTCCCAAATTTTAAAATATACCCGTTTTTAATCTAAGGAATTAAAAATAGAAATTAATACTAGTTTAATTAGTTTCTCGCGGTGGCCTGCAGGATGGGGGATTGAAAGGACGTGATTAGGTCGGATTTGGGGAAACAGAATTACTAACCCTCAAAATAGTTGAATATTTACCTAAATACATATTTTATTTAATTGGTCGAGCCGCCAATACTACCGATACCCGTATCTATCTATATATAAAAAGAGGACAGTTGGTAAATTTAATTAATTAATAAAAGAATTTCAAAAATTATTAATTTTGTCAAAAAAATTGTTCATGTTATTTAGAATACTTTTCCCATATAATATATTGTTAATTATTATTATTATTAATTATTTGTTGTTGTTGACGACGACTGTTATTCATTATTGAATAATAATTTATTTCTTTTTTTAAATTTTGTTAACTTTAATTATTTAATGTCTATAATTATTCTCATTATCAATTTTAAAGTTAAAAAAACTTTAAGATATTTTTTTGTAATTATGAGAAATATTGTATATAAATAACATTTCAAAATTTCTATTGTTAATTGGTCTCTTTTTACCAACTCCAAAAATAATTGGTTTGTCAAATTATCTATTTAACCATGAAAAGATATTCAGCAAAAGATAGAAACAAATAGAATGTAAACTTTCAAGTTTTTAATTTTTTTTAATTTTAATTACTTAATGTCTAGAATTATTCATATTATCAATTTGAAAGTTAAAAAAAATTGTAATATACTTTTTGTAATTATGAGAAATGTTGTATATAAATAAATATTTCAAAACTTATATTGTTAATTGGTCTCTTATAACTAACTCTTAAAATCATTGGCTTTTCAAATTATCTATTGAGTCATGAAAAAAATTTAACAAAAGACGAACAAATAGAATGTAAGCATTCAAATTCGTCGTTTACATTATTTATAAGTTTTGTATTCCAATTTTTTAATATTATCAAATATAATTTAGAAGAACATATACAATTTGTGTTATTTGAATTTAAAATAACACACAACTCAAAAACAAATAGAAGAACATATACAATTTGTGTTATTTGAATTTAAAAAAAATCAAAATCCAAAAACAAATGCATAAGGAAGCCCTAATGTATATGAGAAATTTAACCAAATTCTACTTTTTTAAGTTAAAACTCTACTTTATCCAACAATTTTTTAAATACTTAATGTCTAAAATTATTCATATCATCTGTTTAAAAGTTAAAAGAAATTGTTATATACTTTTTGTAATTATGAGAAATGTTATATACAAATAAATATTTCAAAACTTATATTGTTAATTGGTCTCTTATAACTAACTATTAAAATCATTGGTTTATCAAATTATCCATCGAGTCATGAAAAGAATTCAATAAAAGACGAATAAATAGAATGTAAACTTTCAAATTCGTTGTTTAAATTATTTATAAATTTTATATTCCAACTTTTTAATATTATCAAATATAATTTAGAAAAACATATACAATTTGTGTTATTTAAATTTAGAATAACACGCAACTCAAAAACAAATGCATAAGGAAGTCCTAATGTATAGGGGGAATTCAACTAAATTCTACTTTTTTAAGTTAAAACTCTACTTTACCCAATAATTTTTTTAAATTATAAAATATAACTTTAAAAATTAATAGAGATATGAAAATATATTTGTATATTATACAAAGTTTGAATAATAAAAGATGTATGAATAACTTTATAATATAACAATTTTATTATATAATTGCAAATTGTACACTATCATATTAAATAATAAATCGCGCATCGCGCAGGTGAATTACTAGTAAATATAATACTTTCTACGCCTATTATAACAAAATCACCAAACTATCAATTATTCCTTTAAAAAAAAATCATACTACCTCAATTTAATTACAATTGACGTGATTTTAATTTGGCCCAACCATCATATATCCATCACAGTAAAAGAGATGGTCAAAATATGATATTTTCTATTATAAAAATGTATAAACTGATATGGCCAAATAATGTTTTAATTTGTGAAAAAGCATGTATTGTTTTTGCTTTTTAAATTAATAAATTAATGATCAGTATGTTAAGTATTCTATAAATTTAGGGCCTAAAATTTCCAATTTGTTAATGCTTTTACGAAAATTATTGTAATTTAAGGTTATACGAAAATTCTACAAATTTATAGCTTACAAATATTTTCTAAGTTTAGAGTTTATGCGAAAATTTTGCAAAATAAGATTTACCCGAAAATTTAAATAAATTAGAACTTACACGAAAATTATATATATTTAAAATTTACATAAAAATTTCTTCATTTTAGGACTTATACAAAAATTATGTGCATTTAATCATGTGATGACTGATATATCAGTCCACCGTCACTTTAGTACCAATCTATAATTCCTCCATACTTGGATCCATCTAGCGGCGGACCCAGGTGGGTACAAGGGGTACAGTTGTACCCCCAAAATGTTTTATATATATATATATATTTTTTTTTTTAAATAACTTTATTTCATAATGTAATTACAAAAATACCATTAGAATTCAAATGATTTTCCAATTCCACTTTTACTTCTATTTTCATTTCCACTTCCAACCATAAGAGAGGGCGAGAAACAAAGAGAGTATTTACTTGTTGGGGCATTTTTAAGTTTTTTTTTTTTTAAATTTATTTATCTATTCATATTATATATATATATATTCATATTTATTGTTTGATTTAGATTATTATTTAGTAAATTTGATGTTGTTTATTCATTATTTAGGGTTTGTGTTTTTTCATATTTATGAATGTTATTTATTGATTTTTTGACAAATGTGTTGTTATTCTTTTATAATTTACTATAAAATTGATTTTATTCTTATTATTTATTATCATTCTATTAGGATGAAGAATACTCTTAACTCAAAGAAAATAAAGGTAATGGAAAAGCAACCCGATCTTGGACAATTTATGTTTAAAAAAACGAAATCTCAAGAAACTTCTTGTTCTTCACTTAACTTGAATATTTTGTAAAATTTTATGTATTTGATTATGTTGGTTGTAAGACTTTATATATGAAACAATGTTTATGTATAAAAAAAAAATTATTATCTATTATTTATTTATTCATACCCCCAATTTAAAATTTTTGGATCCACCATTGGATCCATCTGCTGATTATAGTCATGGAGTTAACTTTGCCTCTGGTGGAGCTGGAATTCTTTCTACTACCAATGAGGTTCAGGTGAGTGATAATTAAATATTAGTTTATTAATGGGATAATTTTAATTTCCGTCTTTTAAGCAAGAAATTTTTGGTTTGTTTGATAATCAAACATCATTCTTTTTTTCAATTTTGGTCCTCTATATTTTTTAATTTCAATATTTTCTTATCTTAATTTTGGTCTTCTATATTTTTTAATTTCAATATTTTCTTATCTGATCTTTCAAATTTACTGACATATGAAAAAAATTGAACTTTTAATTCTATTTGTGGTAGAAAGAATAATAATAAGCAGTAGATTTCAGATTTGGATCACAATCCATAATTTTAAACATATATAAGACAAAATCGAGCTAAACTACAATGTGATTAGGTTAGTAGAATTAAAACCAAAAGAAATACATGATTTAGCTCGGTTTTATCCACTTGATCTAAAGTTCAATGAATAAGTCTTTTATGCATTTAGTGTATGGTGAACTGGCGTCAACTCGAATTTATGTATTTTTTTTTTTAACCTTTATATTATACTTGTCATACCTTTAATACTATTAGTTGTACCTTATCATTTTTACTATACTAATCACACTTTTAATACTATTAGTTATACCTTATTATTATTTTTTTAATTCATTGTTGTCGAATCTCAATGTGATGGGTGGGTAGGAATTTCAGATGACGTGGTTGGTGGAGAAAGGAGTCAGCTGGCTTATTTCTTTTCATTCTAAGTTTTCCCAAAATTCAAATTGAAGGGTACGAGAGTAATTTTGTCTTCAATTTGGGTAGAATTCATATTTTTTTAAGGATTGCGTATTTTTCATTTTCTCTTATGTATATTGGATAAAAACACTTCACCCTCATATTTTTATATAATATATAAAGGTATAATGAATGTAACTAACTAAAATGTATAAGTAACATAACTAAAATGTATGAAAAATATTAATGTTTATCTAAAAATTTATAATGTGCAACTAACAATGGATAAATTTCATATCAAGACCCAATTTATAGATTAGTTCTCAATTTCGGACCCAAATTTTAAATTTTCTCAATAAGGGGCTCAATTTAGCATTTTTTCTCAATTTAAGCCTTGAAATTAAGATTGAGTTCTCAATTTAAGACAAAATTTCATATTATTTTTTATGTATATTTATAGATTTATTTATATTTCAATATATATTTATATTTTAGATAAATTAAGACAAGTTAGTGTACTTTAAGAACAATTTTCATATGACTTATCTTAATTTATATGGAAAAAAGAAAGGAAAAAAATAATAATTCAATTCATAAAATATAATTTATATTAAACTGATTAATATTAAAATTGATTTTCTATACTTTTATTCATAAAATTAAGAAAATAAAGAAATCTTAATTTTTTGAATTGCATTTATTAAGTATATATATATATATATATATATATATATATATATATAAATTAATACAAGTTGGATGAAGATCGTTCATAAATTTCACGAACTTGTCTTAATTTGTCTAAACTATATATACATATTAAAATATAAATAAATTCAAAATAAATATAAAAATAAAATAAAATATTATCTTAAATTGAAAACTCAATCTAATTTTCAAGTTTTAAATTGAGGATAAATGTAAAATTGAGCATATTATTGAGAAATTTTAAAATTTGATTCTAGAATTAAGAATTAATTTATAAATTAAATCTTATTATGAAATTTATCCAACTAATAATACTAAAAATATGACTAATATAATATAAAAATATGACACACAAACGCAATTTTGAACATGGAAACTCTAGTGTGTAATGGTGTTTTAGAGTGCCTGCTGGTGCAGGATATATTTCTAATTACATGACTTTTGAAGTATGTATTATTTTGGATTTAAATATAGTATGAATTATTTTATTTAAGTTTTAAGATTAGTGATTTCATTGATATCATTTAGATTGTATTTGGGTAAATGTATTTGAAATACAAAATTTAAAATGAATGAATTTCAAATTTTTTCAAATAAGGTTGGTTTCGGAATCCAGCATTATTACTTGTTGGGATTTCAATGTTTAGATTTTGATGAGACAAACCAAATATGTAATAGGAAGTTTTGAGTACCCCATTTTCACAATGTTTAAGTGAATAAATAGACTAGAATTGAGTCTTGTGTCAAGTATTGAAATGGAGGTTAAACGAGGATAAAGCTGCATCTAAGCTTTAAGGGAAGATATCGCTGCAAGAAGGCAGGATACAGTATCACTGTAGGAAGGCAGGATACAGCATAGCTGGTAGAAGGAAGGAACATCAAAGTATAAATAAGGCTGTACTTGATACAGCAAAGCAAGAAAGAACGGCGTGCAGCAACGCTGCAAGAAAATGATACAGGAGTACTGCTAGAAAGAAGTTACAGCAGCACTGCCAGAAGATACTGCAACCAAGTCTAAAATACAGCAGCACTGAAAGAAAGCATCAGCTGCACAAGGACCTAGGATACAGCGCAGACTTATAAGGTTGGTTTCGAAATTCATCATTATTACTAAAAAGAAAAATTTGAATGAAAGTGATTTGAAATCTATCCAAACACCGTTAAAATTACAATTGTGAATTTATAAATCATTTCTCAATTTACTCCATCCAAACACATCATTAGACTTATTCAATTTTATATGTTTCAAAAGCTATTCATTATAAATATATTACTTCATTATTAATCTATTTTCTAAAACATTAAAATTATAGCACCATCGATCATATGGTAGTATTAAAATCAAATCAAATGTGTAGCTTATTCAATCACACAATAAATAAATAAATAAAAAGTTAAATGAGTTGTGTATGGGCACTCGAAATTGGTTCAACTTGATTTTCGATCCAATAAAATTCAAATTACTACTATAAAAAATTATAGTGGTTTGGTCCCGGTTAAGATCAAACAAACACCAAATATTCACGATTTAGGATAATTTTGATATGTTGGATTATCTCCAAAACTCATATTCAGTGTAGTAATTATTGATAGATAGCTGAATCATTGAATTGATTAAACATAGACAACAGAAAAAGCAGAGTCCTTGTGTATAATTTCCCTCTCAAGTCATTCCGTCCTATCCAAACAAGCCTTAAGGAAAACCACCAAAACCTTTGAAAAACTCGCAACAAACTACCCAATAATGACGAAAAGCGTTTCGTTTTTCGATTAATCAGCTGAAGCTATTTATCAAAACCAATCCTGTTATGGTGGATTAGCTTGCCCTAGAATCTTAATTTCCTTTTCTTTTTACGGTTACTACCTCCCCAATTCGAGCCCTAAAGCTGGATTCTCGCTTCGTCAATCAAAGGCCCCATAGAAAAAGCGCTAATAATCTCTAATTCTTAAACCTCGGGCTCGTGGATTCTTGTGAAAATTGAGATTTGGACGACCTATTTTTCGATTTCCGTGTTTGAATTTTCTTCGTAGAGGATGAGTGGCGGGCCGAAGAAGAGGAATTTTCAGATTGAAGCATTTAAACACAAAGTGGTGGTGGATCCCAAGTATGCAGAAAAGACTTGGAAGATTTTGGAGCATGCGATTCACGAGATATATAATCACAATGCTAGCGGACTTAGCTTTGAAGAATTATACAGGTTTTTTTGCCGAAATTTTCCCCAATTTGTTGCCTCATTTTTGTTTGGTTTGTTACTAACTTCTATTTTTATGATATTAGCCGCTCTGAAATAATCAGTGAATGAGATTACTGAGTCGTTTAATTGGGCAATTTCTTTTCATGCTCAGATTTTATATTATGCAGATTCTAATTATTTATTTATTTTAGAAACTGATTTGCTACTGCTACTTTATTGTATATTGATTGATGCTTTTATGCTCCAGTATTGTGCGTACATTTGACATGGAAGTTGGGTTCTACCTAAGTTCCTTTTTCTTGTTGCATTTCCCTTGTAGATTTGCTAGATAATTAACGTTTTTATGTATTGTGTGTTTTTGTGTGTGTTTGGTGACAATGACTTCTTGAAGCGGAAGTTAACAGATTCACTTAAATTAACTTAGTTGTGCTTGAGGTGTAGTTCTAGGGTCTTTGAGTTCTTTGAATTCTTTATTAACCTTATACAGTTAAGTTGCATCCCTCTGCACTTGTTGTACTAATTCTATCGCTGTTCTGTTTAAACTGAAGTTTAATGTGTACTTCGCTATGAAAAATGAATGCAGTATCGTGCTTTAGCATTCTGGGAATTGAATTGGATATATAACTTGAATTTTTCTGGTCCATTCACTTTTGTTGGCACCATTTTCTGATTAGAAACAGTTGGCTGCCTCTGACATGACTTTAAAAACTTGGGAATGAGGAGGCAGGATCACATCATGTTATATGCTTACATCTTTTTCTTAGTAATGAGAATTCTTTTTTTTTTTTAAAGATAAGGCATAAAAAGAATTAGAAATGGCTAAGAAAGGTCAGTATATACCAAGGTACATGATGACGTTTGAGAAATACCTTGAAGTTTATATTGCATTCCCAAACTGGTTGTTATTTGACTTTATCATCTTGAGCTATGATGAAAAACTGTTGCCTGTTGATAGAAACCATAATATTTTCTTTCACATTTCTGTGGCAAGTTATTGGGATTGCATCTATGTACTCATGCGACAACAATGACATAAATTCTTGTAGTTTCCTGATGGTTGTTGTATACGAGACATCTCCCCACAAATCATGTTTAGCATTCTCCATGGAAATGGCTGCACATGCTTGAATATATTCGGTACTGTATCAAATTATTTTTCTCTGGAGGACACTAGTGAATTTACTTACCTGCTTGTATCATGGCTGCTTAGTGTTTTTGTTATCTGCCATGTACAGACATAAGTTGTGATGTTAAAGATAATATTCAAGTTGTAATCCATTTGTTTCTAATATTTCCAGAAAAGAACAGCATCATTGAGTATCTGTAAATTGCGACATATTAATTTTTGTCTAGATTGTCTGCATTAAAGTGTAGTGTCCTCTTAATGATTTTTAGACCAACCTTGGCTTATGATTCAGCATCACAAGAAACTTCCTTCTGAATACTCAGAACAATTTGAGATGGAAATTGTTTAAGGGAATTAATAAAAAGAATCATTACTTTGAACTTAAGAAACAAAATTTCTTCCTTATTTTGTTATCCAGAGTGCAATCTTCTATGCCAGGAAAAGACAAAGATACTTGCTGAGAGACAGGAATCAAAATTTTGTTCTTAGTTTGTTATCTAGAGTGTATTCTTATATACTAAGAAAGAGCATTTTGCTGAATGGGTATAAACTGTCAAATATGGGTATCCTTTAATGTGAAGTCTGTTCTTGATTTAATTAAGTCAGAAAAGACAGATGAAGTTATGTGTTTCTCACTTCCTGGAAGCACGTATTCTTTCTACAAATGTTTATTGATCTCTGATTTGGAAATTTTCTATGGATCCAGAAATGCCTACAATATGGTGTTACATAAGTTTGGGGAGAAGCTTTATTCAGGACTTGTGTCGACGATGACATTCCATCTTCAGACGATGTCCAAATGTATCGAGGCTGCCCAAGGTGCTTCATTCCTGGATGAACTTAATTTCAAATGGAATGATCATAATAAAGCACTGCAAATGATCCGCGACATACTAATGTACATGGACAGAACTTTCATCCCAAGCAACCACAAAACCCCAGTTCATGAGCTTGGACTAAATCTTTGGAGGGACTATGTAATTCACTCTAGTAAAATCCAGCCAAGGCTTCTGAACACAGTTCTTGAACTGATACTAAGGGAACGTACTGGTGAAGTCATCAACAGAGGGCTTATGAGAAACATTATCAAAATGCTAATGGATTTGGGATCTTCAGTCTACCAAGAAGATTTTGAGAAACCATTCCTTGAAGTTTCCGCTGATTTTTATAGAGCAGAATCTCAGGAATTTATTGAGTGCAGTGATTGTGGGGACTACCTGAAAAAGGCTGAAAAGCGTCTGAATGAAGAAATAGACAGGGTATCACACTACTTAGATGCAAAAACTGAACCAAAGATAACCAATGTTGTAGAGAAAGAGATGATAGCCAACCACATGCTTAGATTAGTTCATATGGAAAACTCAGGACTGGTGAAGATGCTTATTGATGATAAATCTGAAGACTTAGGAAGGATGTACAACTTATTCCGCCGGGTTCCTAATGGTCTTTCCACAATTAGGGATGTGATGACGTCTCACATCAGAGATACAGGCAAACAGCTTGTCACTGATCCTGAGAAATCAAAGAATCCAGTTGAGTTTGTCGACACCCTCCTTCAGAAAAGGGATAAGTATGATAAAATCATAACCTCAGCATTCAGCAATGACAAGACCTTCCAGAATGCATTGAGTTCTTCTTTCGAGTACTTCATCAATTTGAACCCTCGTTCTCCTGAGTACATATCATTGTTTGTGGATGATAAGCTGCGCAAGGGACTGAAGGGAGTGAAAGATGAGGATATTGAGGCTATTCTTGATAAGGTTATGATATTGTTCCGTTACCTCCAGGAGAAAGATGTTTTCGAGAAATACTACAAACAACATCTGGCAAAGCGACTCTTGTCAGGAAAAACAGTATCTGATGATGCGGAGAGAAGCCTGATCGTGAAGCTGAAGACTGAATGCGGGTATCAATTTACATCAAAATTGGAAGGCATGTTCACAGATATGAAGACATCTCAGGACACAATGCAAGGGTTCTATGCAGCCTGTGGTGCCGAGCTGGGAAATGGCCCGACGTTGGTAGTCCAGGTTTTGACTACTGGATCTTGGCCTACTCAATCAAGCAATACTTGCAATTTACCAGCTGAACTATCAGGTCTATGTGAGAAGTTTCGCTCATATTACCTGGGGACTCATACAGGTAGGAGACTATCCTGGCAAACAAACATGGGAACGGCTGATCTAAGAGCAACCTTTGGGAATGGCCAGAAATATGAGCTGAATGTTTCGACTTATCAGATGTGTGTCCTAATGCTGTTCAACAATACCGATGGTCTTAGCTATAGGGAGATTGAGCAGGCCACTGAGATCCCCTCTTCTGATTTGAAACGGTGTCTACAGTCCTTAGCTTGTGTAAAAGGAAAGCACGTGCTTAGGAAAGAACCCATGAGCAAGGATATTGGGGAGGATGATGTCTTTTCTGTTAACGACCATTTTACCAGCAAACTTCGTAAGGTGAAAATAGGAACAGTGGTTGCACAAAAGGAATCAGAGCCCGAAAAGCAAGAGACGAGGCAGAGGGTGGAGGAGGACCGAAAGCCCCAGATTGAAGCTGCAATAGTCCGGATTATGAAATCCAGGAGGGTGTTGGACCACAATAACATCATTGCTGAGGTCACAAAACAATTGCAGTCTCGGTTTTTGGCTAACCCAGGGGAAATTAAGAAACGGATCGAATCCCTTATCGAACGAGATTTCTTGGAGAGGGACAATGCAGATAGAAGATTATACCGTTATCTTGCCTGAATATGGTTACTTTCCTTTCAGGTTAGCTTTTTTCCATGCAAGTGCAACTTATTGAAATCGAAGACGTTTTTATTTCTGAAAGATACATTTGTTTTTGAGTGAAATTCGATCTCTTTCATTTAATCATTGGCCAATGGTATAATGGCATCATCATCGATGTTTTTGTTTTTACTCTCAGCAGCATCCATTTACTTCCGTAAATGGAAGTACATGCAAATTTGTATTGCAGTTCCATATCTCATAAATATTGCGATTGATTATACGCTCAACTCAAATACAATTTGCGAAAGGTTGGAAATGAGGACGATATTATATGGGTCTCATTTGGTATTGAGAATGGTTGAATATTTTCTTACTTATGATCAATTGTTCATGTTTTGTTTGAATTATATTAACATAAAATAAAAACTGTCCTGCAATTCTGTTGAGTTTTGAGGGCAACTTGATCCAAAATTAAAAGATGGAAGGACCAATAAGAAAACAAAAGGAACAAAACTTGTAACCCACAAGCAATCGTTAAGCTAAAGGATTTTATTTTTTAACTGCAATGTATTATGACAAACATAAGGTAAGCAGGAATAATAAGTGTAATCATGCTTTACATATCGATTGTCATGCTATCTTGATGATTGATTGAGTTGGTAAAAAAATGTTAATCTTAAAAATTTAATCACAAATTCGGGCCAATAGCCATCAATGGTATGATCATAAAAATATGGCTTAAAAGGTAAATCAATAGAATTGGAAGGTTAAAAGTTAAAACCATGGAATTATTCATTATTATATTTAATTGCAATGTAATATCACAATTGACAATGCATAAAGAATGGGATGATACAGTTGGCGCGAAAGCAGGCATCACTGCGGCGCCAAAATCCAAATATTTTCAACAACTCAGTTCTCTTCAATCCCGCCATTAATCTTCTATCATTATAAGATTCCCAATTCCTGAAACCCCCCACCATGTTCGACTCCACCCAGAACACACTAAACGAGAAATCTACCAAGAACAATGGACATTTCTGAGATAGCCAGGAAACTGGGCCTCTACGATTCCAAACAACTCATCCGTAAGGCCGCCGAGCTCCGCCGCCTTGCCGACATACAATTCGATTCCTCAATCATCGGCGTTGTAGGTTCATCTAATTCTAATCGAACCAGCACATTTGGATTTACTGCTGTTTCAAATCATTTTTGTTATGCCAATTTAGTTGCTGAATCCGTGTCTATTGATTTTTCAGGGGGAGACTTGTAAGGCCGTGATTTGCCTCGAGATTGCTGCTTCCAGGTGATTGTTTCTGCATACATTTTTTTTTTCTAATTGAGTAAACAATTGTGTTTTTCGAATGTTTTCTAATGGGATCTGTGTATAAAATTGAATCAGGATGGAAGTACTATTTGATCGGCAAGCAGCGATAAAGTTGAGTGGGGTTTCTGAAAAAGCTTATAACAGATCATTTAACTCAATGCAGAATGGCCTTGGTGTCAAGTAAGTGTTCATTATGTCTGTCTTGGTATTATTTCACAATCATGTATATGTTCGAATTTCCTGGCTTTTGATGATATGGGATTTTCTTTAATTGATAATTAATGTATTCATTTATCATTTTGTTAGGACTAAGCTTGATATAAAAGCACTGGCTATTCAATTTGGATGTGTACGACTCATCCCTTTAACACACAAGGGCCTCTCATTGTAAGTACCAAGCTCATTCTGGATTCTCAGAATTATATATGTTTATTCTCATGAAAGAAATTAGACTCCTAGAATTGAATCAGGAGTTATGTTCAATTTGATAAGATGATATCATAAAGGTGGTTTGTGCTATCTTTGACAATGGTGTTTATTTTCAGGTATAAGGATCGGTTTCTTGCTTCGTTGCCTTCTTCTCGAAGGGGAAGTACTGATTTCAGTCGCCCAGTTTTTACTGCTTCAGCGTTCTATCTTTGTGCCAAGAAGCACAAGGTGTGTTGAAGCTTCTTGGATGACTATCACTCTTACGTTTGCTTTCTTTTTTTAGTTGAGATCATGTGTTTGCTATTTTATTGACTGTTGTTTGCAAATTTTGCAGCTCAAGGTAGATAAATTTAAGTTAATTGAGCTTGCTGGCACATCAGAAGCAGAATTTTCTAATGTAAGAACCCCCTTATCATAGATATAAGCAAGGACTTATATGGTTATGTAATTGTATGTATCTTTTTGCCCTCCATATCATTAGTGCTCATTCAGCTTTGCAATAGCAGGTTACTACCTCAATGTTAGACCTATGCTTCGATGCCTTTGGAATATCAAGAGAAAAAAAGGATGCTAGAAAGATTAAAGGAAACCGAGGTAACATCAATATTATTTTGTATGCCTTTTTTGCTAATAGGATTATCACATTGATGATTTTATTGCCTGTTTTGACTGCAGAGCTTATTGATGCATTACCTGAAAAACGGAGGCTTGAGGATGGTGGCTACTCTTCTAGTGATGGAGAGGAGGTAATAATCAGCATGCTATATAACTAATTTGGTTTTTACACTCACATTGAAATGGAACTTCTTGAGATATCAATGCAATAAGGCCATTGTTTCCAATATAACTTCATTTCAGAACAAGGTAAATGTATACCTCTACACAAGTGATGAATTCTTGTTTTTCTCAACCTGTTAAAACATTAAACTGACTGAAGTGGCATTGTTATCCAAGGAATCTTGAAGCAGTGTTTTCAGTATTCATCTTCATTTTATACTAATACAAAGTGATGTACTTGCAGCCTTCAGCCTACAAGAAGCGTAAGCAAATGGAGAAAGACGATCATGATGAATGGAAATCAGCTGTTCTCAAGTCTAATAAACTCAGCAGAACCGAAGGTAGATAAGATAACATTACGCCCTTTATCTCAATGCACCTAGAGATTTCAGTTACTTTCATTTACGCTAATAAATGGTGATTTTGCAATTCTAATACAGCTGTTGAGAAGATAACCAAAAGCAAACAGACAACACTTGATTTTCTGAAGAAGGTGCCTGAAACTACCGCAGATGCCTCTTGAGTGACTTTGCATCTTGGGATAGACAAGAAGATCCAATTTTTGGCTTGCATGCTCATTTGATTTTGCATGGTAAAGATCAGGGAAAAAACAGTTTAAATTGATTATATTATTTTTGTTTTTTTGTAGTTTGAATTTTGGTGTAAATGGGAAAATTTTTACATGAAAAAAAGGAGGGTACTATAGGATTAATGTTTTCGTCGTGTGTATCACTCTTTTATTGGCGAATTAGTTTAAGGGTAATTATAGTAATAGCCCTACTACTTTGCCTACCGAAATATATTAATATATGATCAAATGTGTTAAAAATTTAATAAATTTATTAATTTCACTTTTTATGTAATAAAGTGATGTGATCATTATATGTCATCGTTAGACATATTAAAAATTGTTCAAAATAGATATTTTAGCATTTTCTATTATAGTAAACTTTATAAATTATTCAAATTTTTACCTGTTATCTATTGAACTTTTTATTGCACATTATCCATTATATATTATGGTTAAAATAATAAAATAAATTTGTTCTGAATATCAAAATTAAAATTGTAAAAATATTTTTAAAAAAATTGAATTTTAATCAAATAATAAAATCAGAAATAAAATATTGTAAAATGAAAGTGACATTTTATTTAGGCAAGTCACACTTTTTTAGATTTTTCTTGCTATAAAAGTTCATCATAATCTTTAAATTTGAATTCAATGCGAGAAAGTTAGCCAGCCCACTCGCTTTTCTTGCTGCGAGAAGAACAGCTAAAAACAAAAAATGGAAAAGACTGAAAAGCCTTCCATTTTGATCTGCAGCTAAATGATTTCATTATTTTATTCTTGTTTTATTTTTGAAAGGAAAGAAAAAAAAATAAAAAAATATATATATATTTAAAATATATTTTGCATGGTTTCAGTTTTATTGTCCAAAGTCAAAAAAGAGTCAAAAGGACAGGCTGACAGACAGTTTGAATTAGCTGTTAATATCGGTTTCCAGGAACTCACTCCTTTTACATGTTCTGATTTTTCCAACAATGGTATCTCAGGAAAACTACACTTTGTCATCTTACACCTGCTAGAGAACATAGATTTAAACCAACCCCAGATCTATTCAACATCTTCACTAGGGTTTTTGGTTGAATTTCAGGAACACAGACCCTAGCCCCTTTTTATTTTTAGGCAAAGGAAAAATACATTCAAGCAGGATGATGATGGGTGGGTTACGAATTTCAGATGAATTGTTGGGGACTGTTGTTCCGATAATTTTGTATTGGGTTTATTCTGGGATTTATGTAATGGTAGGATCATTGGAGAGTTATAGGCTGCATACAAAGAAGGACGAAGATGAGAAGAACTTGGTGGCTAAGAAAGATGTGGTGATAGGTGTCCTCTTTCAACAGGCTGTTCAAGCTCTTGTTGCCACCATCCTCTTCGCTGTAACTCTCTCTCTCTCTCTCTCTCTCTCTCTCTCTCTCTTTCTCTCTCTATCTATCTATCTATCTATCTATCTATCTATCTATCTATCTATCTATCTATCTATCTATCTATCTATCTATCTATCTATCTATCTATCTACCTACCTACCTTGTTGATGCATCTGTATTGTGAGTTTCTCCTTTTCCATTGGGGAATTGAATGCTTAAGCTAAGAACTGAGTTACATATTTGATATATGGTGCATTCGTTGGATTGGAGATGCTTTGACTTGTATGAATGAAATTATGAGATATAATAAGTAATGACATATTGGGATTTGTTATTTTAAACGTGGCAGCTTGTCTTCTGAGGTTTTGCATTGAATTGTGGAAGAAATATTCTGATGGAAATTTATAATTTCTTCAATAGTTAGTTGTTTGTGAAATGTACGACTGGAACGATATGGCCAGCCTGATTTTTATAGTTCTCATGTACAACATAGCTAATTGTAGACAGGGTGAATCATTGGAAAGATGCGGATTGGTTGCCACATTGGAGAACTTGACAATCAGCCTGCTTATGGCTTGCATCAAAATGTTTATGATGTTTTTCTGTGTGGTTTGTTGTATGTGTTTTTTAATTTTATGAGTTCGAGTGTTGTGTCATATAGATTTGGTGTTAAAGATAGTCTTGCCAATTATTCTTCAATGGCGGTGCCTACTCATTTCTGTTCTATCTCTTTCAGACTTGTCTTTCTGTTTCATGAAGAAGAACGTTTTAGCAATAATGAATCATATTAAACTATTTTGTTCAATGTGAAACCTTTTTATTTGCTCCATAACAATATAATTTACATTTCAGATAGCTTTTAAATATTTGAAGCGTTCATAACTCAATAGAACTTTTGACATTGTGGCTTAGAGTAGCAAGTGGTGACTCAATACTCCGTATAACTAGCAGTCTAGCATTTCTAAGGATTCGTGATCAGATATTGACATTATCAAGAATATTCTTGCATCTAATCTTGTGTTGAAGTCTGATAGGTGATTAATCATTCGTCTAGGTGATAACCATATGAATATTGATTATTCAATATTTCACTTTGGACCACATGGCTACAAGAGTGCATATGATGATGATAAACATTCCAGAACTTTTATCACTTTCGAATTAACCATATTTTGAAGATGAATCTCAAAAACTTTATGGTTCAGTGTAACAGCATGACTGCATATTGAATGTGGTAACATTGACCATAAATATATTGTAGCCAGCTATTATGACCATAATGTCTTATGATATCTGATTTGTAACAGGCTACACCTTAGTGCTACGTGTTGTAATTTCAGTACACGTCGTAAAGATTGATATGTATGATACGATTGAGTACCTCACTCCTTGTTTGGGTGTTTGGCCAGAGCAATGGTCCCTAGGCCATCCTTCTTGTTCCACTGCGCAACGCCTTTGATTCTGTTATTCAAGATGAAAGACTTAAGATGCTTTTAATTATATATGGAACAGTGTTTTAGTTTTCGGCTATATCTTTAAACCGATGAATAATTTTATCTGAGTCAACAATTCTTGACATATCATCTCTCACATCTACTTCAGTAACTTTGCTGCCGCAATTTTGAAAAGAAAATAACTTCCCCATGTGCTGGTTTTGGGAGATAGGACATCTATGGTCCATCTTACACTAATGTTTCTATAAATTAAAGGGATTTTTATTTTTAATTTTTTTCCCCATATTCCATATTGCAGTTGCTTGGCATTTTACTACATTAATTTATTACAGTCATTTAGTACAATCACAGAAAATGCTGGCAGAGTAAGCACAAATATTCTTGAGATTGTCAAGATATATTCATGAACGAGTGGTTTGAAGAAAAAGGATTTGAATTGTCAATAACTGATGATATGCTCCTTATCATAATCTATGACTTTGCTTTGTTGGAGTTTAAATTACCTATATTATCATGCAGGTTACTGGAAGCGAAAGTGAACCCACACAAGCTCAGCAGACATCCCTCATAGTGCTTGTGAGACAGTTCTTTATTGCAATGATAGTATTGGATACATGGCAATATTTCATGCACCGATACATGCACCACAACAAGTTCTTGTACAAGCATATCCATTCTCGACATCACAGGCTTGTAGTCCCATACGCTTTTGGAGCTTTATACAACCATCCCTTGGAGGGGGTGTTGCTCGACACAGTTGGTGGGGCTTTGTCCTTCCTTGTCTCAGGAATGTCTCCTCGAGCTTCCATCTTCTTCTTTTCCTTTGCCACACTCAAAACAGTTGACGATCACTGTGGGCTATGGCTGCCTGGAAACCTCTTCCAGCTTTTCTTTAGGAACAACTCAGCATATCACGACGTTCATCATCAGCTTTATGGCAACAAGTACAATTTTTCACAGCCATTCTTTGTGACGTGGGATAGAATGCTTGGCACATATATGCCCTATAAGATTGAGAAGAGAACTGAAGGGGGTCTAGAAGCACGGCCTACCAAAGATTGCAAGGAAATTTGATGGATCAGTCACTGCACGCGACAGGTGTGCATCGATCACAATGGGCTTCCGATTTATGTTTTACTAAAAACTGAGTGGATTATTGACTTGTATAGTTTGATATTATTTTTTTGCGACGTATCATTTTATCGTTTCATTGGATAGAAGTGTTTGGGATAGATAACTAAAGTGGAAGCTCTTCCATGGATTTAGCTTGTTATATATTCTTGTTGTGACATTTTCTGCTGGTATATTTTATTTGTGTATAGTTTTCTGGACAAACTATTGACTTGTTGCAATTAGGAATCTGGTTGATTTTATCCTAAAGTAATTATCAATGGACTTGTATCAAAAATCTCTCTCTCTCTCTCTCTCTCTCTCTCTCTCTCTCTCTCTCTCTCCCCACCTTATCTGAGTTGGTAAATGGTGTTTTCTGCCATTAAATTTTGATTCTTTCTGCCTTGCTAGCAAGTACATTTTGTCAAAATTTGTCAATCTCATTATCCATTAGACCCCAACTGCATTAATAAACCAGTGCAGATGTTCATCAAAGCCTGTGGACCAGTTGAAATGCAGCAATTTTCTCAATCACCAAATAAAAGACATTAGATTCTTGGGTAATTAAGATGTTACATAAGAAAATGAGGCAATATATAGTGGCCCTCTTAATCAAGATAACCATACTCCATATGCACTTTTCTTTATCATCTTTTCAGAATCCTAAAATGGGGTAACTGCTATATATAACGTTACCTGCTAGAGATGCTACGATTATATCAATCCAATGATATACGACTAATAGCAATCATGAACTCATATCTTTTTCCTAAATTATTTCACCACCTCTATGTCATGTCACATTTCATTTTCTTTTTAAGCATAGTTCAACCTTTGGAAATTTTTTATTTTTATTTTATAGAGTAGCCAGCTTCACATCTAGTGTCAGTATCACTTGTTGACCCACCTGCTTTATCCTCCAACTGTCCCCCCCCCCCCCCCCCCTTTTTTTTTCTTTTTTCTTTTTCTGCAGTTGCTAAGTAAAATATATGTGTATACATAAATACACACGTGTGTGTCAGTGTGTGAGTTGTATATATTATGATATTATTTTGTGCTATATCCTGCATTTAATGACAGAGTTGAGTTAGTTTGGTTGGATAATGTATGTTTTGCTTGCATGAAATTTAAAACTTCGTAAAATGTACGTATTGGTGAAACTATAACATATTTGAATGATTTATACTCAATATTGAAGATACGAAAGGAAGGAAAATAAATCAAGAAACAGTCTTAGGTTAGCCAGGTGATGATTTTTACAACAGTGAATAAGATAAGATGTCGGAATGCCATCGCGATGGTGGCTGTCCCGGTGGGCCAGGCAGCCAACCTTTCATCACGAGCTATCTTGTGGCCTTCATTAAAATAGCATCTAGTACTGAAAGGGAAAGACATTCCCATCTAAATAACCTTTAAGAGTTTTCATCATAATGAAATGATAAGCAAAAACTTTCAGATTTTAATCTGCATTTAGGTGTAACATTAAGCTGCATTTAGATACAAAAGTATACATTTATTTCTGAGAATTATTCTTGCTTAAGCTGCATTTAGATACAAAAGTATACATTTATTTCTGAGAATTATTCTTGCTTCTCTCTCAACATAACTTGTAGTAAAACATAAACTGAATGAACTATACTAAGTATATAACAGATGTTGCCTGCTTTTAGCATCAACTCTAGTCTCATCATGAAATCGTGTCATTGGTGCGAAGGATTTTCTTGCACTGGAAATTTCATGATCAATTGGTCTATGTGCACCACCAGCAACTCTAACAGCTTTCTGGCTCTTACAACCTGGAATAATACTCTGGCCAAGTTTAGGAATTTCTCTGAAAGAACTAATTTTGGAGTTTACGCCAACTTTCTTTGGACATGGGATTGTGATCTTTGAGGTTAACTCTTCAGTATCCGAAAAAACGGAGAAATCTGCAGCACTTGCTGTAATAACACTCCACTCTATGCTTGCTTCACTTGGTGCATAATTAGTGGGAGTTCTACAGCTTGACAGGCCATCTGATCCTTGTCTGGAAAGGAAAGGATTGCCTTTGGATAAGCTCTCGATTTCAAACAAATCTGAACTTGCATCACTATCAGAATCATTGTGCATTTCACTGGAAATTGAAGGGATTTTGATTTCTTCACTTGGAGAAATTGCCTCCCAGGTCATCATTGTTATCTTCTTCTCCATGCTGAGGGCTTCTAGTGATGTTCGTTTTGAAGAATCGTCTTTCTTGGAACTGAAAACGGGGAAGCTGAAATGGCCATCAGAGTTCACTCTCACCTCTGGTTCATCAAATTTCCTAACCAAATGATGGCCACTGGTTTTATCTTTATCTCCTTTTCTTGATTTTCCATTAACCACCCCAGGGCTTATGCTCTTGCTCGAGCTATTTTCGCCTATACACTCGTTGATGTCTGTGGAATTGTTGTCTGCACAAGAACAATTGCAACTAATGGTTGCTAGAAAGCTCTTCTTGTTTGCTTTTCTGGGCTGCTGGTTTCTTGAACCATTATGCAATAAGGCGGAGCGGCTATTCCAACTTGCCTCGGAGTGAATACTGAGTGGTGCAACTGATGGCTGCTCTTTGATCGAATCATCTTTCTTGTGGTGGTGACTTGATGAGTTTTTAGAACTGGCTTTAGGACTATGATTCAGCCCCTCGTTGAAGTATTTCTGGGCATCAAAGACATCTATTTCTTTGTCATCTGTTCGGAGAATGTGATCATGTGGGGTGGAGATGGAGGGACTAAGGCCCTGAGTTCTTGCACCTAATTTGAGTACAAAAGCTTCTTCGGCTCCATCTAAGTAGGACGAAAACGAGGCTTCCCTAATATTTTTAGTGATTTCGGGTGGATTTGAAATGCTGGTTTTGGAAGATGAAGTCAGAGTTATTACAGGGATGGACATTTTTGGTGTTTGGATGGATTTAAGCTTAGAAAAGAATGTGACCCTCTATGAGTTCTTGATGTCAAAAGGCTTTAGAAGAAGTTATGCAGAAGCGGTATAGAATGGCTGAATTTATGAGAGGTCTTCAATGCCAACTTGGATTATTAAGGATCACATAACTCCCACTTATATAGGTAGCCTTGGAAGGCACACAAGATCCTGTTTCAGCTATTTATCCTCTCATTATTACAGTAATATACACGTAGCGTATATTGAATAATAGAATACGAGATTAAACAAGAAAAAGAAGTATAAAAAAAAGGGAATGAATTTGGCTCATTAGATAAAATATGGAGTTGACTAAAGTGATTGTTTTCTTGGCATACTTCTTTTAACTAGAGAAACTGTTTTGGCTTTTATATTTTCTAAACAATATATGTTGGTTGATGTTGATGGGATTTGGGCCTAACCAAACCTTATTTTCTGGACACCAAATTATATTATTGAGAGAGATGAGAGAGACTAGAGTATTAGCCAAGTATGTTAGAGAATTCACATGGGGCAGAGTCCACCACCATAGAAATCCCACTATCACTACTTAGTGCAATAGCAGCATGTGATGTGCATAGCTTATCCATTTTTAGACAAGAGAATGAAGCATAAACAGTGTCCCTTTTCTTGCACAGTAAACATCTGAGGACCATAGCAATCAAGTTTGGCAATGCATTTGAGCCTAGTGTTATCAATCCTCTTTACTCTTCTCTTCTAACCTCTTTTTACGCCCAAGTCAAGGCTCGACCGCTATGGTTTTGGGGCAATATCGAAGGTAAAGTCTAGGGTTCGAGTCTCCAAGACAGGGTCCACTCCAATTTGTGAAGAAATACCAAGCGTGGCAGGATTTATTGTATGTCTTAACTTATTTGATGCAATAATAGAGAAATTTACCAACTGTCGGGAAATTTATCAGCACCTAATTACTTGTGTTCAAGAAAATTTATGATGCTGCCAAAATACTTGTCCTTTTTTTTTTTTTTTGAAATAATTTACTCGGTTATAGTGTCGGCATTGACTCAAGATCATCATCTGTTTCTCATTGTTTCTTACAATTTCTAATCCCAACAAAATTGAAACTTGAATGTATTGTGGCCAAATATTATATTGTCCTACCATCATTCTTGATAATGTTAGGCTTCCGAGTTGTGATTAGACAAAACTGTCAACTTAGTACACCTTCACATCCAACTTTACATATCACATGATACATCATAGAAAAAGCACAATCTTTGATTTAATAAATGTACACAAAAAGCATGATTCAAATAGAATCCTACTCATAATCTGCATTTCATATCATGTTTGTATTTTGAGAGACAACATCCATGTGTATGTGTGTGTGTTTAACTTAACCTCCCAATCTGATAAAGGAAAATGTTTCACAAGACAAATAGTTGTGCAGCAATTAACTTCAATTACTGTTTTATCAAACAGTTCTTCAAAAAACACTAAAGCTAGAAGAATAACAAAAAATGCAAGTGAATGTCTAAAAGGTCATACTGCTCTTCTCTTTGAATCGTTGGGGGAGACAGGGTTCTACCTTTCCAACATGATAAAACGAAAAAAAAAAATATAACATTAGTGTTACAAGGAACAACACAATCTATAACTTACTGATCTAGCCCAACTATGCCCCCATTCGTGGAAAAATCATCGACCTGCAAAAACCCTCAGCAGTAAAACATATAGTGAATCGTTGGAAGCTATAATGAAGACCAAAGAAGTGAATTTGAATTCATGACATTTGGCAGTCAAGAATTGATGTTTAGTTGCTGGTTTCACTGCGTAGAAGTGGAGTTGCCCACCCAATATTGCTTAACTGCAACGAGTATTTTCTCAGGTACAAGGGGACCATCTTCGTGATCCACCATCTTAGAATCCCATCTCATGCCTCCAATCATTCGCTTCACCTTCACAAGTACATCAACTTCATCCCGGAATATAACTGCACCTTCTGGCCGCAGAATCCGGTCCATCTCTAATAAAATGTCTTCAAAGTTGCACCTATATTCATTTGTTACAGAAAACCATAAATTCCGGGATTTATTGTATCAGAATCTTAATAAAGGTGCTATATGAACTAAATAAAATATAGAGCGTAACGTCAATCCTCACAAACTAAAGGTATAGGACTGGATGGCATACTTAATAATTGTTACTTACAATATATTCATCATCTATTAATTCCTCATATTCAGCTAATAAGCTTAAACCAGGCAAATAAATTTTATTTTACATTAGTGAAACAACAATGTTGAACCAAGTTTGAACACTGTTCACCCAAATGACCTGGGTTCAACAACAATGTAGATTCATAACTCATATAGTTTCAATATCATGCAGCACTACAATGTTCAATGCATAAAACCAATTGATAGTTTGCTGCATGTTTGCAAGTCCCCCAGATAACAATTCCGGTAGTTAACCTAACTTCAAGTTAATTACAAAATGTACTGTCTTTCTTAAAACATTTATACATTCCAGTTCCTAAATCCTTGGAGTTCCTCTATTAAGACAATAAAAAGACGCACTTTGAAGGGATTAACTTGTGCGAAAGAAGAAGAAAAAAAAAAGGGAAAGCTATGTAGAGCATTGCACCCAACATCCATTTCAACTACTACAGAAAAGCACACGGAACTATTGGGAAGGGTTTGAGAAGCATCATTACAACCATAATCTCTTGTATTTTCTTCAATTTCTTTTACTTAAGTTGCAATGTTTCTAAATTTACAAAGTAAATTGTTTGCAAGCTAGATAGCTAAGTTCATCTGGATAATTCCATACTGATCACTGCATATATAAAAGGTTGTTTCAACGCATAAATATCAGAAGATCAAGCATAAATATCAGAAGATCAAGGGTTCTGGGTACTTACTTATCCTTGTACAAGCTAAAAACACCATTAGCATGAATGAGGTCATATGTCCTAGGATATGTAGAGAAGCCTTCACACCTAAAAAATAAAAAAGTCAAATCAGCAAGAGAGTTAAAAGGCCAGTTAAAGCTGAACTGACATAAAATATAGGCAGTTTTGTTCACTTGGTATTGTAAGAATAAAAAATAAAGAAAAGGTAACAAGCAAGAGAAAATCATCGGAATTTGCTTCAATCATTGAAATAACACATTTATCAAAAATATAAGCAATAGTTGAGCTGTTTCATGAAGCTTGGACTCAATGGTAAGAAATGAGTTGCATAGTCAGGGGACGATTTCAGGAAAATTTATCTACTTTTAACCTTATCGTGCCTACCTGAAACATTCATTTTCATGGTCAAGTTTGGACAGTTAACTGTGCATATGGTAATGTTCGCAAGATTTTTTTTTTTTCTTTGATTGAGGTATGATGTATTTAACTTTATCATAGGTTTTAGAGCACATGGAACTACATTAAGCTGGCTCCTAAAAGAGCTCAATCCTATGGTTTCATCAGAGACCTAGTGACAGCTACATACTAGAATAATAATCGGTAAAATAAGAAAGAAGGATGAAAGAAAGAAGTAGCATTAAAGAAAGTTCATATAATTTCACGCGCAGTGAGAAGGTCAGTTGAGAATAAGCCTAGCTGGGTTGCTTAATTAAAGCTGAAAAACAGCAGCAAAAGAATGCATACCAGTCATGATAGATGCCAATCAACCCTCGTTCATAAATAACACCAAGGGTATTTTTCTTGGCAATAGTGGGCATAACATTCATAACCCACAATTTGGGAGATTGAAGTGCAGCAGCAAAACCTCCAAGTCCAGCATTCATATCCATAATGTTGCGGTACCTTCCCGTGTCAAGAAGCGGGTTAATCTTTCTATATGCATTTACATGTTTTTTCCATTGCTTATCGTCCTCCAGGAATGCCTCAACAGAAACTCCAGAAACTGAGCCACTAGAAATTCTTGGAGGAACTGCATGAAGCCTCTCGGGAAACGGTTTGAGATCCTCAGTATTAGCATTGTTATTTGGAGTAATGCATGGCTCCATTTTCTTGTACCTGATTAAAGAAAAGAAGCATCGAAACAATTAGTTTCAGCTCCAATTACCATCCAAAGTCTGCAAACATCAGCCTCTTGTGAAAACAGTTAAACAAATAGATTTAGACTGACACTCTATCACTAAGTTATCCATACCAGGCATCATCTGTATCTTCAGATTGACAGAATGTTGCTCCAGAATTTTCCTGTTCAGCATAACAAGAAGCAGAATCCTTTGTCTTCTGCCATATAGCAATTTCACCTTTCTCAGACTTCTTCTCCCAGCAGAGAAGTTTAGCAGCCTCTTCTATCTTATTTTGTTCTTCCTTAAGCTCATCCATTGGGCGCTGCCATGCCCTGTAGTTAGCCTTCCAGTTGATGGGAGGGCCTGAAAGCACCCAATAGCCACCAGGTCTGAGCACACGATCAACTTCCTTCATATACAACCCATCTGCAGAGAGGAAGAACAAAATTACAATACATCTCCAACAGCTAAACTGCTTAAAGATGATGAGGAACCTTTCAAAGAGAAAGTGGCCAGATTGTATCACATTCTGAAGACTATCAAGCCTCTTCACCCGTTTCAGCTCTGTTAATTACAGATTCATTGCAAAGAAGCGTGAAAGATAAATTTTGATGCTCACCGTTTATCCCCCAAGGTATAAGGCAGCGGGAACAATGAGCCATGTCAAAAGCTTTAGATGGATATGGCATTTTTATTGTTCCAAGAACACCAATGACTGCAGGTACACCCCTTTCAAGAGCAAACTGAACCTGGGCTTCATGTGAATCTCTTGGTGCAAAAGACATTGCTATAACATTTCTTTTCCATAGATACGCACCCCAACTGGCTACCTAAAACAATAAAATAGAAAGTTAATCACACGGATAGCCCACAGACAGAAATTAGACAATCATAATTTTCAGAAGAATATAAATGGGATGACAAAAAAAGTTATTAGAGAAACCAGTTCTAGCACTCAACGTACCCCACAACCAGTGTCCAGAGCAGTCCTAACAACTCCATTGTCAATTGGTATAACCGAAGCAAGCTGATCAATGTACTTATCAGCCCCCTGAGGAAATTGTGTTCCTCCACCAGGGAACCTAAACACATTGCCCTCATACTGAATCCAGTTCTGAATAGCTTTCTCTACTGTCAAGCTTTTATATGGAGCATTGGCATAGGGTACATAATCACGACTTTTTGGCCATGGGAATGGGGTTACATATCCTTCAGGAGCTGGAATAAGGCAATGCAGCTTTTCTTCTTGAGGAGGGCAGTGCCTCTCACGGTAGATCATATTTTCCCTTGGGAAAGTCATTGCACGTGGTTGATCTTGGCAGGGCGTGTAATCAGTGTAGCGAGAAGCGCATGACTTATACACTGTCGCTTTAGAATCAGAATCATCAATTATGCCAGCTTCACCACCATGATGGGTTTCGAAATTGAGGTTTGGAAGGATATTGCAGTTTTCTCCGCTCTTGGTCATCTCCAATGCTATGCGGTCCCCCTTTCCAAACCCGCTTCTCTGCCATGCTCCTAATATGTAGAAGAAACAGCAAAGACCAGCTACTATAAAAATAGACAAATGACTCCTGGTCTTATTGTCCCCCGGATTAAACTTGTTCGCCATCACAGACCTGAAACAGTTATAAATCAGATTTAGAAGAGGCAATTGAAAGAGAAGCCTGATGTAACAACCACCCTTATTTCTTTTTGACAAAATATTCCCAAACTAACATGCAAAAGTGCAAGAAACAACCAGCACAAATATGCATTAAGCTTTGAAAACAGTCATAGATCACATCCAGGAACTGTGAAATCTGAAAACATTGAAACAAAGCAGGCAATGACTCTCCAGGGACGAGAGCTTCCCAAAACAACCATTGACCGCCAACCATGAAACATGTAAAATCTTCTCCCAGAAAACTCCCATGATTTGCTCAGAGACATTACCAAGATCCATCTTGAGTATCTATTTATCAAATGTAAGCAGATCTACATGTTCAGGCATAAAAACGCCATCTTTTTGCTTCAACATAATCCAACAATATAATTTTATTAAAACCATGTCCAGGAAACCTACACAATAATTTTACATTAGATCATCATAAAAAATTCGGAAACTTCAACATGACTTCATTTACATGAGATCCCAATTAATAATCGTTCAAATCAAGCAACACTTTTTTCAGAAAATAGGAAACATTAAAAATTCAATCACGCTCCAACAAGAACCGAAATATGCCACTCACGTAGTATTAGCAGTGGCCAACTATCAAAAGTTCCTCAAAAATTATATGAAAAAGTTTGAAATAACAAAAGATTCGAAAAGCGGAGGCGTTCTTAATCTGGAAACATCCATGGCATTAAATCTCATACCAATTGCATCAGTTGATGCAAATCCTGAATCAAGATCTTGAAATCTCGTTTTATATTCCAGTGGTATTTCGTTTCACTCGTAAAATGGCGCAAGCAGATCCGATCAACAGCAACAAAAAGACCCAATTTGATATTCTGAGAGATCTCACTCTTTAATGATGATTCGATATAGATATCCAATGTATATATAGACTGAGCACACAGCTGTCTCTCTCTTTCTCGCACATGTCGAACGACAAATAAATCTCGGTTCTTTGAGTTAATGCTCTAATCATCAAAGTGAACTTTCAGGCTGGCCCAGTATTAATGATAATATCATTTTGTACCCCTAAAAGTTTTTAGTGTTGTTCGAATTAATCAGGTTTGATTTGATATATTTTGTTATTTGATAATAATTTAGAGAGGTAGAATTGTATCCCAAAATTAAAATTGGAACTAAATTATAAAAAAAACAAAAAACCTATTTTGAATTTGATTTTAGTATGCCTATTTTTTTAAACGTGAAATTTCGTATATTTTTTCTTTTTATGTAAAAGTGAGAGTATTTGTTAAAAAATTCCTTGTATTTTTTTGATAGTGATTAATTTATTTTTAAATTTGAGATCAACCATTAGTTTAATTTTGAAAGTTATGGCACAATAATTAGGATGAAATAGTTAAATTGTATTCTTCTTGAGTAAATATTCTGTTCAGGAAAATATTGGCTAGAAATTGAGTGGTTGGCAAAATCTAAAATGACACATCAGTTTTCTTGTAATATTTACAAACAGATGACAAAACAAATCATTTTTTTATTTTATTAAAAAAAATATCTGCACATATGTGTATAATATTAAACTATGCCACGATATATATATGAGTTTTTTTTTTTATAATCTAGAAAAGAAAATAAAACATGAAATAAAATATTAAATTATTTTAAGAAAAAATAGAAAACTAATTAAGAATAGAAGATAGATAAAAGGCATAAATGAAGGGAAAATGAGAATATTAATTGATGAGTATTAATGAGTAAAATGTTAAAATTGTGGCCCCCTCATCCTTTCTCTATTTCAAGCAATGATGAAAATATCACTATCGCATGTCGTATCGCAATTTTGATTTTACGAATATATCCATCGATATATCAATATGGTATATCGATATCGCAAAAATTTTGAAAAAACAACGGAAATCATATTAAAATTTTGGAAATTTAATATAAAATTTTAGGGATTATTTTTACACATCATTACACAAATATTCCACTTAAAATTACATTAAAATAATATATTTAAAACTAACATATAGATAATAAGCATTTTAAATAATGTATTTCGAATGAAAACTGACAATATATTATATAATACAAGACAAAATTAGAAAAATTACATCACACAATACATTAGTACTAAAAGGATGACCTATGAGGTTCAAACATAGTAGATGGAATGTCATCTTAATCCAAGCAGTACTAATACTAACTCATCACATTAGAGTATTTATTAGGGAAAAAGTTCAAATAAGCCACTAATATTTACTCTCAAGTTCATATATCCCACTAAAGTATGTTTAGGTACAAAAACATCATTAATGTTTATTCTCAAGTTCATAAATCTCATTGAAGTATTTTAAGGTACAAAAACACAACTAATGTTTACCTCTAAATACATATAACTCATTTAAGATTTATTTATAATACAATACACCAATAATGTTGTAAAATTAAAATATATATTTACACATTTTAATTTTTATTTCTTATTTGGACCTCATGTTTTTTTACATATTTTAGAACAAAAATCTATTCATGAAAACATAATATAATAGCTTATTATATATATGTGTGAATATAAATATTATGAATAATAATTATTATTATTTACACTTTTTTAATTTTGAAGACTAAAACTATTAAACAACTAGATTTATTTGAAATAATAATTTCGCCATGATATTATTTTTTAATTTAAATACAACTTAACCTCTATATTTTATGAAATGTCATGTGAAAAAAAATATCATAGTTAATTCTTTTTATTTCAAATCAACCTAATTGTTTATTTCGTCTTTAAAAGTAAAAAAAAAAGTATAAATAATAATAATATAATAATAATTAATGGTAATAATAATAATAATAATAATATATTTACATATATATAATAAGGTATTATACTAATGTTTTCATGACTAGTTTTTTGTTATAAAATATGTAAAAGATATGATGTCTAAATAAGAAATAAAAATTAAAATGTGTAAATAAATATTTTAATTTTACAATATTATTGGTGTATTATATTATAAATAAATTTTAAGTGAGTTATATATATTTAGAGGTAAACATTAGTGGTGTTTTTTTACCTTCAAATAATTTAGTGGGATTTTTGAACTTGAGAATAAACATTAATGGTGTTTTTGTACCTAAACATATTTTAGTGGGATATATGAACCTGAAAGTAAATATCAGTGGCTGATTTGAACATTTTCCCTACTTATTAATATAGTTATGCACATGTCATTCATAAGTTGTTCTATCTCGTCAAACTGCTTCATCATGAATTGGATAGTGTATACTAATCCAATCACATTGTTGATATTCATTTTGGCCTTCATAGGATATTTGAGAATGTGGGTGATCAAAAACATCTCGAGTAGTCCAACCAAATTGTGAACTTTTATAAATATCAAGAACATATAAATTTTGAGACATATCACTATGATTATAATAGTTTTTCCTCGACAACTTTATACTTCAACGTCATCACAACCATATTCGAAAACTACTTGTAGGTTAAAACTGCAAAAAAATATAAAAGTTTATGTTATATATAGAAATATTCAAAAATTTAGTTAAAATTGCAAATTAAGTAAAATTCATGATTTTTCGGACAACCCTTATATGAGATAACTGAATTTCAAATTCGAAAAAATAATTTTACTAGCATAAATTTCAAAATTTATCTTTTAAATCAATTATTACAAAGGACAATGTAGAGACCTAATATAATTTACTTTATTTGAAATCTTAAACCTAAATATCCAAATTTCCAAAATGAAAAGAATTAATTGGGAAAGAAAGCTTTTTGGCAAAGAGTGACAGAGGTTTGTACAGTTGTTGTTGAAGAAATAAGATGCAAATACGTGAAGATGTTGAAGAAATAAGATGCTTATTTCTTCATACGGGACATTGTGTGTGAACCGAGTAGAATCCGTATTTCATTTACGAAAATAAGTTTCTGACTTTTTAAATCTCTACTTCTTCGCTTCAAAATTCCAACTAAAATTATCAACACATAATTAATATAGTGGACCATCTCTTTTCATTTTGTTTTCTCATGTAATTTCTACATAAACATTACAACATACAGTATATCTTAATTACATATTAATCTTGTTTTCTCATGTAATTTCTACATAAACATTACAACATACAGTATATCTTAATTACATATTAATCTTGTTTTCTCATGTAATTTCTACATAAACATTACAACATACAGTATATCTTAATTACATATTAATCTTGCTCCTCACTAATTTCTCTCTTTCTTAAAAACTCCCTCCATAATAGGGGAGAAGAATGGAAAAATAAGAAAAAAAAAATTATACAAACTCTTGTATTAGGTATCCATGAGATTTACTCTTATATTATTCTATATACTATAGTTTATACTGTATGTTATATACTATATGTATATAGTATAGTTTATACTATAATTTTATTTTATATTATATACTATAGTTTATACTGTAGTTGTTTAACAAATATTTGTAAGATTATCAATAATTTTAAAATATTTAGTTAATTATTATTTGCATACCTTTTAATATTTATATCAATTCAATATGAACAATTTATATAGAACTTGTTGAAATTATAATATCAATAATATCAATTGAAATATCTATATATATATATATATATATCAATATTTAACTTTTTTAGAACTTGTCGATATTAATAATATTAATCATATCAATATTTAAATTTTTTTGAACTTGTCGATATTACAAACATCAATCATATATATTTATATATATTATTGAAATATCTATATATTGATATTAACCAAATCAATCATATATATTATTGAAATATCTATATATTAATATTTAACTTTTATAGAACTTATTGATATTAACGACATCAATCATATCAATATACAACTGTTTTTTTAGAACTTGTCGATATTAACGACTCAATATTTAACTTTTTTATAACTTGTCGATATTAACGACATAAATCATATATATTATTGAAATATCTATATATTAATTTTTTTTTTAACTTATCGATATTAAGAACATTAATCATATCAATATTTACATTTTTTAGAATATTAATGACATGAATCATATAAATATTTAATTTTTTTAGAATTGGTCCATATTAATGAAATTAATCTATATATTAATATTTAACTTTTTTTTAGAACTTATACATATTTTCATTACACTGTATATTTCCTTTTTAAAAACTTATTTTTATATTTATGTTTAATATTTCTATTCAATTTGATTTTTTTATCTTATAAATAAACCTTTCATTTCAACTATATATTAACTCATATTTTTTCTCCACTCTAAAAGTTTTCTATAATATTTATGTTAACCATAAATTTTTTTATAATCTTTCTGTTTTTTTTTTGAAATAAATAGAGATTTTCATTAAGATAAAAAATAAAAGTGTTACGAGCAAAAATGCAAGCGACGATCTTTCTGTTAAATATTATAATATTTCTGTTAATCCATATCTATTCTTATTTTAAAAGTTTTTCCATAATTTTTTTGTTAACCCATATCTGAATTTCAAAATTGTTCTAAAAGATTTTTATAATTTTTCTTATCAAAATTTCATAATTATTCTTATTTTAAAAGTTTTTTCATAATTTTTTTGTTAACCCATATCTGAATTTCAAAATTGTTTTAAAAGATTTTTATTACTTTTTTATCAAAATTTCATAATTATTTTAGGAGTTATTGGAGAAGCAACACTTTCAAAGATATGTAAATAATAATTAAATAAAGATAAACTTAATTGAAGATGTAAATAATAATTAAATAATTACCAACTTAATTAAAGTATGCAAATAATAATTAAAATAAAGAGCAAGTTAATTAAATTTAGCTATTGTTTTAATAGTTGTATTGTATTTAGCGGGAATGAGTAGAAAACAGACGTCATCTACATTATTTTGCAGCCAAATTATATTAGGGTTAGAATAGTCATTTAATAATATTAATAACATTTTTATTTAATTTATTTTACTTTTTGTCATGACAGAATCTGCCCATATAGCACGTCCCAATAATTCTATGTGGGCAAATTCTGCCCAGACAGAAAACGATAGAGCATTAATTGAAATTTAAAATGGTGTGTTAAATGACAATTATATCCTTAATGAAAATATATACAATCAAATTTTAAAATTTCAAACCAAAACAATATTTCTCTCTCCACTCATTAATGAAACAATATTTTCTCCACTAATTCATAATTTATTGTCATAAATTACATAAAAAAACTAAAACGTCCATTTGAGAAGATATAAAATTTGACTTCATAAATATTTTAAAATTATTGATGATTGTACAAATATTTGTTTGATGATGAAGAAGATTTGACTTGAAAAATATTTTAAATTATTAATTATCTTACAAATATTTGTTTAATGTGTGAAGATTCGAGTTGATAAATATTTTAAAATTATTGATTAACTTACAAATAATTTTAAATTATGAAGAGGAAGATTTGACTTGATTAGGGGTGGAGATTGGAACGGAAATTCCCGATATCCGCCTAATCCAATCCGAAATTTTTCGATTTTGGAACGAATATTTTTAATCCAAAAATCCAAATTCTAATTTTTCTGAAAATTTTCGGATGGAAATCGGAATTAGTTTTGAATTTTTTGGAAATTTCGAAATTCGATCCGAAATATTTCCGAAATTCAATTTTCGATTTCCGATTTCCGATCTCAAATTCTAATCTGATTTCCGATTTATTTTCAAAATTTAATAATACTATATACTATATAATATATTTTATATGCTTTATACTATTTGTAAATATAAATATACATATTATAATATACCTTATAATACTATATAATATATTTTATATACTTTATACTATATGATAGTATATAAATATATTATATACTATAATCTATAGTTTATACTGTAGTATATGTAGTTGTTTAGTATTATTTTATAATATATACTATATATTATAGTTTATACTGTAGTTTTTTAATATATATACTATATACTGTATATTATATACTTTATTACATATAGTATAGTTTATACTATAATTTTATTTTATTCTATATACTATAGTTTATACTGTATACTATATACTATATGTATATAGTATAGTTTATACTATAGTTTTATTTTATACTATATACTATATAGAAGAATACTATATACTATATATTATATACTTTATTACATATAGTATAGTTTATAGTATAGTTTTATTTTATATACTATAGTTCATATTGTATGTTATATACTATATGTATCTAGTATAGTTTATACTATAGTTTTATTTTATACTATATACTATAGTTTATACGGTAGTTGTAATATCTACTTGATTAGACTATAATCACCTAACTTTACCGTGTTAGTCCAATATAATCCATCTAAATTTATGAAAAATTTATTTTAAAACGAGAATTTTGAATTTCAAACAATCATTAATGATTTGTTATTATTAAATCCAATATTTAGAAAGTAAATTTGAAAAAATATATATTTATAATATTATATATTCATTAGATACGTGTTATAAACTTACAATATACTTACGATCAAGGAAGACAATGTCGGTGTCGGTGTAAATATTGGTACCCTTATTTTACGGAAATATCGGGGGAATATCGAAAAAATATCGGTAAATATCAGAAAAATATACTCGCCGTATTATATTGGTTACGTGAAAAAATGGAAATATCGGAGATATATCGGAGATATTTCCGAATATTTTCGTCCTTGCTTACGATTGCGTTTTGTCACCATCCACCGTAATATGAATATAACTAAACATGTGTGCATAAAGCACATTGATAAAACCAAAGATGAAAATATCACGATATATCGCGGATATGAATATTGCGATATGGATATTGGGGTAATGTTTTTTTCTTGGATATCACGGATATATCACAGCATATTGATATCGCTATTGATATCGGTTCGATTTAGAACAAAATTGGATGAAAATCGCAATATATCGTGAAATATCGCAACAACATCAAAAATCGCATTTTTGATGAAAAAAAGTTGATTTTGTCATTATTTTCATAATTTGAATAGTAATAATCATAGTGATATGTCTCAAAATTCATATGTTTTTGATATTTATAAAAGTTCACAATTTGGTTGGACTACTCGAGATATTTTTGATCACCCACATCCTCAAATATCTTATGAATGCCAAAATGAATATCAACAATGTGATTGGATTAGTATACACTATCCAATTTATGATGAAGCAGTTGGACGAGATAGAACAACTTATGAATGACATGTGCATAACTATATTAATAAGTAGGGAAAAAGTTCAAATAAGCCACTTTCAGATTCATATATCCCACTAAAATATGTTTAGGTACAAAAACACCATTAATGTTTATTTTCAAGTTCAAAAATCCCACTAAATTATTTTAAAGTAAAAAAACACCACTAATGTTTACTTTTAAATACATATAACCCACTTAAGATTTACTTGTAAATCGAACCGATATCGATATTTTACGATATATCCGCGATACCCAAAAAAAAAACATTACCCCCAATATTCATATCGCAATATCCATATTCACAATATATCCGCGATATATCGCAATATTTTCTATCTTTGATTTCAAGGAAGGACATAAAAGCTCTCACCATATCCGCGTTTGCTAAAGTACGCGGGGTGGGTAGCGCGCCCAACGGTAACTACTATACCGCAAAATAAGATTATGTAACATGTGGTTAAATTTATTTTAACCGTTACATTAAATTTTCCATATTGATAAGGTATGGAAGGTTAGTTGTGAACAATGACAAAGTTTTTTATAATATTTCTATTAATCCATATCTATTCTTATTTTAAAAGTTTTTCCATAATTTTTTTGTTAACTCATATCTGAATTTCAAAATTTTTTTAAAAGATTTTTTTAATTTTTCTTATCAAAATTTTATAAAATAATAATAATTAAATAATAATTTTTCTTATCAAAATTTCATAATTATTCTAGAAGTTATTGGGATTGTAACACTTTGAAAGATATGCAAATAATAATTAAATAAAAACCAACTTAATTGAAAATATAAATAATAATTAAATAAATATTAACTTAAATTAAAATAAAGATCACCTTAATTAAATTTAGCTGTTGTTTTATAATAGTTTCTCCTCGACAACTTTATACTTCAACGTCATCACAATCATATTCGAAAACTACTTGTAGGTTAAAACTGCAAAAAATATAAAAGTTTATGTTATATATAGAAATATTCACAAATTTAGTTAAAATTGCAAATTAAGTAAAATTCATGATTTTTCGGACAACCCTTATATAAGATAACTGAATTTCAAATTCGAAAAAATAATTTTACTAGCATAAATTTCAAAATTTATCTTTTAAATCAATTATTACAAAGGACAATGTAGAGACCTAATATAATTTACTTTATTTGAAATCTTAAACCTAAATATCCAAATTTCCAAAATGAAAAGAATTAATTGGGAAAGAAGGCTTTTTGGCAAAGAGTGACAGAGGTTTGTACAGTTCTTGTTGAAGAAATAAAATGCAAATAGCACGTGAAGATGTTGAAGAAATATAAGTTTCTGACTTTTTAAATCTCTACTTCTTCGCTTCAAAATTCCAACTAAAATTATCAACACATAATTAATATAGTGGACCACCTCTTTTCATTTTGTTTTCTCATGTAATTTCTACATAAACATTACAACATACAGTATATCTTAATTACATATTAATCTTGCTCCTCACTAATAGGAATAAGCCTTTCTGCAGCTCAAACGCTCCTTTATTGGTTACGCTGAAAAAGACTGGATGTATGACTACAAGAAGGTGGCATAGTGGTTTTTATTTTTAGAAAAATAGCGCATTCTCATATTCTATTAGACCATCTCCAACAGCTTGCACTAGAGTAGTGCATGTTTTGCACTACTCTAATACAGAATCAACATCTTTTGCCCAACAGCTCGCACTACTTTCAGCACTACTTTATTTTTAATATCATTTTTTAAATTTATTAATACAAAAAATGTAATTAAAATACAGGATACATGAAATTTTCTGTTTTATGTATTTCTATATTTTTCATTAATGTAATTTTCTGTTTTATGTATTTCTATGCTTTTCATTAATATAATTTCTATATTTTTCATTAATGTAATTTTCATTCAAATTACTCTATGTTTATTATATTTTTTACTATTCAATTAATTTAAATTTTCATTGAATAAATTTAAGGTAATTAAGTTTTAATTAATTGAATTAATTAACACATTAATCAAATTTAAATTGAATTTAATTAATTAAATGAATTAATAAAAAAATTTGTACAATACATTAAATTAAAACCCAACCCAAGCTCATGCCCAAGCTCAACTCCAAAAAGAAGAAAAAAAACTTGCAGGCCCAATGTTTGCCAAGCCCTAACCCATTTCTCTTTACAAAATGAATTAAAAAAAACAAAAAAAATAAAAAGAAAATATCTAGCGCAGACTAATCCTGCGCTGCAACCAGCGAAGAGGGAAGGAAGAAGAAGAGCTGCGCCATTTTAACTCCGTTAATAACGCATGGTTGGAGATGCAATCTCGCAATCTCTGTCCTAAAATAACATTTAACGCAGGGTTGGAGATGGTCTTAGTATTCTATTTTTCTATTAAAATATGATTTCAATAGAAGGACCAGCTGGTCCCAAAAATTTAACAGCTGCGAGAAAATAAATATTTAAATATGCCAACCCCTTTTATTTGTTTTTTACTACTTACATTCAATAATTGAAAGCAAACCAATATGCATGTACATACACCTAATAAAATTAATTAGCAATGTTATTAATATTATTAAATGACTATTTTAACCTCTAATATTATTTGGCTCCATTATTATGGAGATGGCGCCCATTCTCTGCTAATTCCCGTTCATTCCAATACAATTGTTAATCAACATTTTCAAAACAACAGCTAAATTTAATTAGGTTGGTCTTTATTTTAATTATTATTTGCATACTTTAATTAAATTGATATTTATTTAATTATTATTTACATTTTCAATTAAGTTGGTCTTTATTTAATTATTATTTGCATACCTTTCAAAGTGTTGCTCCTTCAATAACTTCTAGAATAATTATGAAATTTTGATAAGACAAATTATGAAAAAAAAATGTGTAAGAAAAATTATAAAAAACTTTTAGAACAATTTTGAAATTCAGATATGGTTTAACAAAAAAATTATGAAAAAACTTTTAAAATAAGAATAGATACAGCTTAACAGAAATATTATAAAAAAACATAGATACAGTTAATAGAAAGATCTCGATTGCACTTGTAACTTTTATTTTTTATCTTAATGAAAATCTCGATTTATTTCAAAAAAAAAAAAATAGAAAGATTATACAAAAATTTTTATGGTTAACATAAATATTATAGAAAACTTTTAGAGGAAAAATATGAGTTAATATAGTTGAAATGAAAAGTTTATTTATAAGGTAAAAAAATCAAATTGAATAGAAATATTAAATATAAATATAAATATAAGTTTTTAAAAAGGAAATATATGGTGAAATGAAAATATGGACAAGTTCTAAAAAAAAAAAGTTAAATATTAATATATAGATTGATTTCGTTAATATCGACCCGTTCTAAAAAAAGTTAAATATTGATATGATTGATGTTGTTAATATCTTCTAAAAAAATGTAAATATTGATATGATTAATGTCGTTAATATTGATAAGTTCTAAAAAAGTTAAATATTAATATATAGATATTTCAATAATATATATGATTTATGTCATTAATATCGATAAGTTATAAAAAAAGTTAAATATTGAGTTATTAATATAGACAAGTTCAAAAAAAAGTTAAATATTAATATATGGATATTTCAATAATATATATGATTGATTTCGTTAATATCGACAAGTTCTAAAAAAAGTTAAATATTGATATGATTAATGTCGGTAATATCGACAAGTTCTAAAAAATTTAAATATTGATATGATTAATATGGTTAATATCGACAAGTTCTAAAAATATTAAATATTGATATATATATATATATATATAGATATTTCAACTGATATTATTGATGTCAATACTCTGACAAGTTCTATATGAATTGGTTGATATTGAATTGATATGAATATTGATAAATATTCAATATCAACACAAAACAAAATAGAATCAGAAGAAAACATAAATATTATAGAAAACTTTTAGGGTGGAGGAAAAAAAAAGAATTAATATAGTTGAAATGAAAATTTTATTTATAAGATAAAAAAATCAAATTTAATAGAAATATTAAACATAAATATAAAAATAAGTTTTTAAAAAGAAAATATATCGTGAAATAGTTTAAGTAACCCATAAAATTATTATATATTTTAATAAAAAAATACTGTAATTTAAAAATATTTGTAAGTTAATTAATAATTTTAAAATATTTAACAATTCGAATGTTTCCCTTATCAAACAAATATTTGTAAGATAATCAATAATTTTAAAAATATTTTGTAAGTTAATTAATAATTTTAAAATATTTATCAATTCGAATCTTTTCCTTATCAAACAAATATTTGTAAGATAATCAATAATTTTAAAATATTTATTAAGTCAAATCTTCCTCTTCATAATTCAAAAATATTTACAAGTTAATCAATAATTTTAAAATATTTATCAACTCGAATCTTCACTCATTAAACAAATATTTGTAAGATAATTAATAATTTTAAAATATTTTTTGAAGTCAAATCTTCTTCATCATCAAACAAATATTTGTACAATAATCAATAATTTTAAAATATTTATCAAGTCAAATTTTATATCTCTTCAAACAGATGTTTTGGTTTTTTTTATGTAATTTATCACAATAAATTATGAAAACTATTCTTGAATTATTTGGAGAAAATATTGTTTCATTAATTTGATTGTATATATTTTCATTAAGGGTATGATTGTCATTTAACAAACCATAATTAATGTTTTACAATTTTTTACACGAAAATTGTAAAACTAGTACACACAAATTGTACTTTAATAATTAACAAAATTGGGATTACTATTAATAATAATTTGTTACATGAAAATAATTTGTTATCTCAAATTAATTTTAACTATTGTTAATAATTTAATAGTTTGTACACGAAAATTGTACTATTAATAATTTTACTAATAATATGTTAATAATATTGTACACAAAAATTGTACTATCAATAATATTGTATAATATTATTATTAGTATTTAACAAAATAATAATTTTCTATTTAACAAAATAATTAAAATGTAAAAGAATATAAAATTGACACGTGGAAGGCATTAGATTAAATAATGAGTGGGGTGTACATTAATTGATTGTGGGGTCTGTATAATACCAATTACATAGTGATTTTAACTAAAAAATGGGTATTTTGGAATTATCTTCTATATTTTAGAATAATTTGAAATATATATTATATTGAAAATAAATTGAATTTAAATTATAAAGAAATGGTTGGAAAAGGCAATTTTCTCTTATTAATTATTATTGCTTTCACATATCATTGACTGATTTGGTTAAATGAATAATGCACTAAAAAAAAAAAGGCATAAAAAGGCAAGAATGAATGAAGTGACATAGCTTAAGAAGCTACTAACTCTATATGGCTTGTGATTAAAATTGGTAGCTACTAGCTACGATGTTCGACTTAATGATTGTCACATTTTCTAAAACCAACTATCCAACTATTTTGAATTGGTCCTTACCTTCAACTACACAATTTTATGGCTTCTTTCAATTCAATTTGAACACATCTTTAAATTACCTTGATCAAAATAGCATGATTTTTGTAAGATACAAACCATATAATAAATTGTGAAAATGAATTTAATTTATATACAATGAAATTTTGTTTTATATAAATGATTCATATTAATATCTACTTGATTAGACTATAATCACCTAACTTTACCGTGTTAGTCCAATATAATCCATCTAAATTTATGAAAAATTTATTTTAAAACGAGAATTTTGAATTTTTAATGATTGTTATTATTAAATCCAAAATCATCTTCAAATCTTTAACTGAGGTGGAGTCTATATATAGATCTTTGGACTCATATACATTATAAATGATTTACTAAACTTAGAAAGTAAATATTTAGAAAGTAAATTTGGAAAAATATATATTTATAATATTATATATTCATTAGATACGTGTTATAAACTTACAATATACTTACGATTGCGTTATGTCACCATCCACCGTAATATGAATATAACTAAACATGTGTGTATAAAGCACATTGATAATACCAAAGATGAAAATATCGCGATATATCGCGAATATATCGCGGATATGGATATTGCGATATGGATATTGGGGGTAATGTTTTTTTCCTGGATATCACGGATATATCACAGCGTATCGATATCGGTTCGATTTAAAACAAAATTGGATGGAAATCGCGATATATCGCAACAACATCAAAAATCGCATTTTTGATGAAAAAAAGTTGATTTTGTCATTATTTTCATAATTTGAATAGCAATAATCATAGTGATATGTCTCAAATTTCATATGTTCTTGATATTTATAAAAGTTCACAATTTGATTGGACTACTCGAGATATTTTTGATCACCCACATCCTCAAATATCTTATGAATGCCAAAATGAATATCAACAATGTGATTGGATTAGTATACACTATCCAATTCATGATGAAATAGTTGGACGAGATAAAACAACTTATGAATGACATGTGCATAACTATATTAATAAGTAGGGAAAAAGTTCAAATAAGCCACTTTCAGGTTCATATATCCCACTAAAATATTTTTAGATACAAAAACACCATTAATGTTTATTCTCAAGTTCAAAAATCCCACTAAATTATTTTAAGGTAAAAAAACACCACTAATGTTTACTTTTCAATACATATAACTCACTTAAGATTTACTTCTAAATCGAACCGATATCGATACTCTACGATATATCCGCGATACCAAAAAAAAAAACATTACCCCCAATATTCATATCGCAATATCCATATTCACGATATATCCACGATATATCGCAATATTTTCTATCTTTGATTTCAAGGAAGGACATAAAAGCTCTCACCATATCCGCGTTTGCTAAAGTACGCGGGGTGGGTAGCGCGCCCAACGGTAACTACTATACCGCAAAATAAGATTATGTAACATGTGGTTAAATTTATTTTAACTGTTACATTAAATTTTCCATATTGATAAGGCACATAATATATGGAAGGTTAGTTGTGAACAATGAGAAAGAAGTGTATCGAAAAAGATTTCCATAAAATAAATATGGATAGTTGATCTTTATCCAAATTGTGAAATAAATTATCAAAATAGGTTAAATTTGTATTACTGAATAAAATAATATGCTAAGAAAAGGGGCCCACACTTTAATTTCATGCAAACAAAAAGTCAAAGAGGTGATTTCGTATGAGAGCTTTTGGATGGTGGAGGCAGATCGTTGGATGGCCAACAAATAAAAAAAGTAGTGTTTCTTATATTGTAAGTTTTAATGACTAGTATCCATAATTTTATTCCTTTTTTTAAGCAGGAACAATTGTTGGAAAATATGATTAAATAATTATTCCGGATACCATAATATCTATTTATTTGTATTTTAAAAAAAAGGTAATACAAAAATGCAACATGTACTTTAGTATTTTTATTTTCCTCGTTTGGTGTCTAAAATAAAAAAATAATTCAAATTGATATTCATGCTTTTTATTATTTTTCTAGTTTGTGATTCAAAACTAAAATTTTGACATATTTAAAAAAAAAAATTATCATTGGAAAACTCGAAATTACAATTCACCTCCAAAATCAACAAAAATACATGAATTATTATATGCGAAAATGACTCTGAAAATAAATTATAACCCTAAATCTGTTTCATAATTTTCATTCGATTCAAATTGGAATCGAACAAAAAAATATTCTAGTGTTATAATTTGCCTTTGAATGAAGCCATTTTAACATATAGCTCATGAATTTTGTTTAACATTCGAAAATAAATTACATTTTCGTATTTCCTACAATTTTTTTTTTTACCAAAATATATCAAAAATTGAGTTTCAACAATAAATTGGAAAATTAGTCAAAAGTAAGGACATCAATGTAAATATTTTTTATTTAGACACTAACTAAATAAAAAAACTAAAATACACATTACATTTGATATTAACCCATATATTAATTTGGATCCTTTTATATACTCAAAAAAAATTATCCCATGTAAGGTTAAGCAAATTAAATATTAGGTATGGACAAAAATATCACCCAGAAAAACTTTTAGCATCTACCGTACTTTCCTTCTCTGCGAATCCTCGTCGATTTTGCCAAATTCTCCCTGCCTTATCTTCAGCGAATTTGGAAAGTGTGTATACTCGAAAATACACTGAAATCACCATTAATGGCTGCTACTTTATACACATCGGTTACTCGTTCCTCAATCGCTACTCTTTCTCTTTCACCCAAAATTCGTTCTCCCATTAAAACCCGCTTTCAAATAGCTCATGGCCTGCCATTTAAGCCATTAACGCGTGCTCTCAAGCTCCAAACTACAAGCACGAGAGGACTCTGTAATATTTGCTGTTTCAAGAATAATACTCCCAATGAATCTGTTGAAAAAGTAAGCTTTATGCTTTTTATTTTTCTTGTTTAAGCAGTTTGTTGTTTTTCTTTTTTTGAATACTTAAGTAATAGCGCCAGCTAGATTATAACTTTGCATATTTCTTTGTGGGCTTTTGGAATTGAAGTGTCTTAATTGAAACTATTGTCATTCATGATGTAATTACGATTTCGCTTTTTAATGGAACTATACGGGATTTTCTTGAATGGCTTTCCATAAAGAAGGCTTGGACATGTATTAAAGAATTTGCTTATAGAGGGGGATTCTTTTTCATGAATTAATAATGAATACATGAATCCTAGTTCACTTAAGCACAGATTTGATACCAGTGATTTGTGATCAATGTTGGCATATGTAATATAGACTCGAGCAATAAATTGCCTTTGTGTTGTTACAGTGTATTCTTGTGTTTTTTTACAGGATGATGGATTGAAATGGCGAATATTGAAACGGTGGGATGTGCCCTGGAATTGGCAAACAATTTCTCTGACTTCACTTGCATGTGGAGTGAGGTGCATCTACAATACTAATCTGCCTAGTTTATTTTAGTTTTGCTTTGATTAGTGATGTTAGCATTATTTAGAGATGTGACTTCAATCCTTTCTAGAAATGTTTTCAGAAGTCTCTGGCTTTGTCTGTTATCTACTATCGGATTATTTGTTATGTTTATGTGGCAGAAACTTATTATTTTTTCAGACAGTTTTGTTTTGACAGGACTAATTGAGGCAGCAGCATTACAATATTCAGGGCTTAAAATTGAAGAGTTAAGTTTGGATCAGAAGGCAGAAATTTTGTTTTTGGATCAAGGGTACGAAATATTTACTCTTCACTCAAGTACTTTATTTATTTATTTATTTTGTAAATTTTGATGTTTTCCGTTTCCCTATCGTAGCATTGCAACTACAGTGATTCTTGCTGTCCTGTATAGTCTGACAAAGTCATTCTCTCCCCTTCCTGATGACATATATCGATATGGTAATTAACACTATCTCTATTAACATGGCCATGGATGGCGTTCATTGTGTTTTGGAAGGCATCTTATCTCTCTCTATAACTTTATGTTTCTGTGCTCATACATTTGGATGCTCTACTTTTTGTTGCCAAAAAAATTGAGGTTGAAACTTTTGTGTTGCTATTTTCTTTTAGCAATACTTTTTAAGTTTATTATCAGATAGAGACTTCTGAAACTTCCTGACATGTAGTTGATGCATACATCAGATTGGAGGGACCCTTTCAATCTTAAGAAAGGTTGGCTGTTATGGGCTGGAATTGGTCTTGGTGGAGCTGTGGCTGCCATTGCAGTGACTGGAGCTGCATTGTCTATTTTCAATGGTGAGACCCCACAAAGAGAGGTTAGAATTTAATTTATTGCTTGTCCAAGGCTTTTTTTTTTTTTTTTTTGTGTGCTTACCTTCTAAATGCAAACCCTACATTCTCTGGCTCTTACTGGTTTTATAGATCTTCTCATTCTGTCAAGTATGATTACTCTTTATGAACATTTCATTATCTAGCAGTGAAATATTTCAAGCCAAGCCATTCTTTTTTCAACTTCTATGGAATTTAAACTGTTATTTTGTCCTTAATTTGCTATCAGTTTTTGGACACATCAGTTGTTGAGATCAAGGAGTAGACCAAACGAGAACAAAACAAAATCAATAGCAACGAAGGATAAATTCCAGGAGAAAACCTCCTTCCCAAGCCACTGGCCGAAATCCACAATGATCAAAAGATACCTAAACTTGAAAAATAAACAAAAAAGCCCATAAACAAAAAAGGCCAAAACTAATTAAGAAAGCAGTAAATAATTAATAGATAATAATAATAACCCATCATGGGCCTTGGCCACCAACATTTGCTGTTGATACGAGATCGTATCATCAGTGATCTTGAATTTAATTAGTCTGACAAATTGATGCTTTATATGGACTACACTTTTCTTTCTACTATAATTTGATGTGTGTCCCTTTCATTTCACTCAGACTGATGCTCTTGTGCGCTTACTTCCATTGATTGGGTCTTCAACTATCAGGTAATCTTTGAATAAGATTCAAGATTTCACATTCCTTGTTCTCCCAAAGACCCTTCCATGTGTTTGTGACTTTATTTGTCCACTAGCTATGATATAATGTGGAAAATATGAAAAAAACTAATTGTCATCCTACTTTAAATGTAGCACTGCCTGCTTGGTGGGTATCACAGGTGTACTTGCTCCCATTCTTGAGGAGACTGTCTTTAGAGGGTTTTTCATGGTTTCTCTAACCAAGTGGTATGCCTTATGCTCTTTACATACTGTACAGTTGCATGTCTGAGTTGTTACAATTAAGCACCACACGATTGAACTAAACATTTACTATATATGTTTAGAAATAAGTCTCAGATGCACCTAATAGTTATTTTCTTTAATTAAGCTTTAAACAATGAATATTTTCTCACTTCTAGATCATAATCCTGAACATATACTTAAGGTCCATGCTAGGTTCATCATACATCTGTGATTATTTTGACAACAATAGTGAGATCATTCTTGTTCTGTATACTACATGTATTTCCAAAGCTGGCTTTTAAGAACATAACCTTGTAATTGTAATCTTCTGATAATGCAATTATTAGTGATGTTAACCACAGAGTTTAGTCTACGTCTTGCTCATGTTTGTGAAATTCAGTAACTGAAAACAGAAGGTAAGTGGTGTTTTGTTAAATGATGACTGAGAGGCTGCTTCCCAACAGGTCTAGCTACCGAGACCAGATCTTGATATTTTCGTACCAGGCAATATAAAAATTAGTTCACATATTTGGAATTTAATGGCTTTTGGAAATTGGTATTATTTATCCAAAAAAATGACTCTGAGTGAGATGAGATGTTTTGAATTTTGGTGATGTCTGGTTGCTTTTTGTATATGTATATGTCAATGCAGATCCATACACTTCACCTCTGATTAGAGCTCTTCTGATTTTTCTGCAGGTTGCCAACACCACTTGCTGTGCTTCTCAGCGCTGCCGTATTTGCTTCAGCACATCTCACTCCTGGAGAATTTCCGCAGTTGTTTGTTCTTGGTATTTTCCTAACCCCAAAGTTCATATTCATATTAGAATTTATAATAAACAAAGAAATAATATAAATAAAAGATGGTGAGCATCAAAGAGTGATCAAAAGTCCATATTATGTGGGGATATTACATTGGGATGACTTTGCAAAGGTTTTGATAGTGAAATGTCCATCTGGCCTTGTTCACCTATCAGATTTGAAAAAATCAACATAGTTTGAAAAAGTCTCATACAACAATGCATTTTGTAGTTAGAAATTAACTAGAGGTACGCATTTTCAAATTAAAATGCTCTTACATTTCATATAAAGCATTCATGCTTTTGGAATAATGCATGTTGCTAATCGATGCAATTTTGGTGATTACATAGGAATTGCTTTGGGATTTTCTTATGCTCAAACACGAAACCTTCTAACACCAATCACGATTCACGCCTTTTGGAACTCTGGTGTCATCTTGCTTCTAACCTTCCTTCAGGTAATTCCTTGTCCAATAGTGCATGATTTAATCTCTCTTTGAGGGTCTGTTAAGTACTATTTCTTGAATCTGTTCTTCTGGTTGTTTCATGTGTAGCTCCAAGGTTATGATATCAAGGAGTTGTTACAAGCATATTGATTCACATAGGCTGCATAATCAGCTAGTATTTACTCATCTTCTAGGAGTGTATTGAACCCCACTTGTATTTATTCGATTATAACCGTTTTTACATTCTACTTACTGTTATGATTCCAGAGTTGTAAACCTTACGATTGTTGTCAAAACATGTTACAGACGTCCTTAGGAAAATTGTGCAAAATATGACCCTGTAAACTTTTTTTTTTAGTATAAAATGACGTTAATTTTTGTCTTTTGGGTCATTTTAATCTTAAAATTTATTGGTTTTTAGTAAAAAAAAGCACAAAAAAAGAAAGAAAGAAAGAAAAAACTTTTGATGAGATTGAACCAAGTACTAACAAAGCATTTTAACTCCATTTGTTTGGCCTTCAGTCTATGTTATATGTAGAAAATTATAAATGAGTTTTATTTTGACATAATTAATATAAATAACTAAATTAAGAAATTGAAAAAAAAAACATATTTGCATTATATTAAAGGAACTATTGTATGCTTACAAAATGTGCACTATACAATAATTAATGTAATTTAGAAATGAAAAGTACTAAAAAAGTAAATGAAAACTGACTAGTGCAAATGAGTCAAATTACTATAATAGTACAGAATCAATTCAACAAAAGATTATTTAACATTTTCCACACAAAGAGGGAGGGGGGGGGGGGTTCAATCTCATATTTAATTCTACATATGAATCTTAGGACATTTAGAGATGATACCAAATAAGTTTAGGATCACAATTTTCCACCATATTCCAATTGAATGTACATTAACCAATATCACTTTTTAATAAGTCACATCTTGATACCCTCAAAGCCCAATTTCGAAAAAGCCCAACAAGAACAAATAACTACTAGCCCAAGTCCAAGTGAAGTATTTTTAAAATGTTCTCTTTATATTTAATTTTTTTCGATTTTTTTTTTCATTTTTTTTCATTAATTTAAAAGAATGTCCCTCTTATCATAAAAATTTGCTTACTATATAAATTTTAACTCCCAATCTACTAAATATTTTGACAAGGAAAAATTTGCTTCCTTAAAACAAAATTTTAGATCCGTTGATGCTCGCTCCACCCCAACCCCATCTATCTTGTTTTTGCACCTGCATGAAAGGTGGTGGTCTTGTAATTATGGTCGATTACATCTTCATTTGCTTTAATATTATGGTTTATCATCGAAGATACCTTCTTGTAAGACTATACATTCTTGGATCCTGGTCAGTAAGATGGAGCTAAGAAAATGTGAACTTTGTAATCTTGGTTTCAAACAAATTTAAATGAATTAATCTAGGATTTTTTTTTATAAAAAAAAAGAAAAGATTTTGTTACCCCTTTAAGCATATGTGATAACTAAAATGAATCTAATCTAATCATCTAGTAGGATTTTTCTAATTAATTCCCTTCCACAATCAAGATAAAACACAAAATTTACATAATTAATGTTACAGTTACACAAGGTAGAATTTTTTTACTCTTATTATGTCTCTGTTAGTGTTGTTGTTGTTATTACTATTATTATTAAGCAAAAGGAGACTAATATATTAAAATGAACACCAAGTAGAAATTTATATTGAGAAGATCTTTCAAATTTGATCCAACAATAAGGATTTGTAAAATCACGAGATTGGCATGTAACTAAACTAATAATACGAATGTTGATGTGTCTCGATATTGACATGTGATTTTGCTTAAATGCCCATTGTGGACAACTCTTAATATATCCATCGATGATATGTAATTATCTCATCTTCTCGTTACATGGAAAACAAAATTAATAGATATTTTGGATTTTTTACACATTAACCGTGAGCATATATTAATGTGTCCACGATAGGTAGATGAGCGGGATTGTGTCATTACAACTAATAAAATCAACTGAAAATAAAGAATTTTGCAATATATATACACACGCGCGGCTAAGAATTAGCAAATGCAAAAAGGAAACATGTAGCCACGCAGTTTGGAAAGATAATTGATTTAGAGAGAGACAAATCAAAATATGTTACCTTTTTTAGCAGCATTGATGATGAACGGCAAACTAAAGAAATGGGAAATGCAAATTACATATGCAAATTAGTTGGAATAACTTTTCTAGGAAATACAAAAATCTTGTCACATCTGAAACATAGTATAGGACATTACATAAACTAAATAGAGTCATTTCAGTGTCTAGGCCAGTCATGAGTCATCATCTGGTGCTACTGACATTTTATATTGTCACGTGTTTAATTTGCATAATCCTAAAGAGGTCAAATTCCCTAATTACCCCTACAACTTAGGCGACTCCATGGGCGACCTCACCAGATTTAGTAGGTCATTCCAATAATTCTTATTACCATCTTCGAAATCTCCGACAATGTTGTAGCCATCAGAATCGTGATTGTATGTACCCTGGTCCATTGAGTCCATCATATCACAAAAATCCAGTACTGGATAATAAACATTTGTATCCTCGTGGAGCTGAAATGGATTCTTCGTGTCTGTGCAGCTGTCTGATAGTCCTAACCCTCGTGCGCAGTAGTCATTCGTGGATACGATGTTGTTTGCCGTGACTGAACTAATTGTAGGAACTGTAAGACTGTTACTTAAGAAGTTTAGGGTAGAAGTGGGAGACTCGAGGGTTCCAGTTGGGCTGAAAAAGCAGGTGGGGGTGGTGGTTGCTTGCCAGGCTTTTAGCACGTCTAAGTCCGGCGGCGGTGGGGTTGGGGCGGTTGATTTATGGCGGAGCCGGATATTCGACAGAGTCTTGGACTCAAGAGCGAGCCTGGCTTCGGCTTCGAGCCGAGCTGTTTCCCATTGAGCCATGTGGCTGACAGTGGCGGCGAGCCTGGACTGATCAGCCGAGCCAGCGGGGCTGTTCTTGGGCTTGTGGGTTACCGGGTCGATTCCCAGTCGGGTCAACCGTTTCTTGAGGCGGGTGTTCCAGTAGTTCTTGATTTCGTTATCGGTTCTCTTTGGTAAATGAGCTGCTATTGCTGCCCACCTGAAACGAAACGAAATTATTTTTTTGATAAATATAATCATATGGGTAGTTATGATATTGTTGCAATTATTCTGTAGTTTATTTTATTTTTATAAGGAAAAAAAAAAAAGGAAATTATTTTGTAGTTTCTACATAGCATTTCTTTTGTAATTTTGACATCATTTAAATACTTCAATTTATTCGGCCGTTTTTTCGTTGGGATTGGTTTCTATAATATATATTGAACGTTAAAGAGTACAGAATATATGGGAGTAAGAAATAAAAATATATATAGGGTTTTAAGACATTTTCTGCATTATTTCCTAAAAGAACAGAGGTCATGCTTTTGCATTTTAGTTTAGAAAGTAAATACGAAAGGAGATAAAAAGATTAGGGATGATGAAGAGAGAGAGAGTACTTGGAGGAAATGAAGAACAAGTAACTACCTATTAAATCTAATTAATTATTATATACAAGTGCTACAATAAATAAATAAATAAATATATATATATATAAATGACCATGTTCAACAAAAAAAGTAGAGAAAATAGTTAATAGTATCCAGACCGCTTATATATGAAGATTATATTGGGAGAAAGAGGTGGCATATAATACTTGTAATAGATGAATAAATATATAAAACTTCATTAAGATGATACAACGGATATAAGTTAATTGGTGAGATGGAAACTCAGTGCTCATAAGTCAGAATTTGTTTTCGTTGGTTGACCCGTATTTGTGAACGGGCTCATAAGATTTACCCTACTTAAAAAATGTGCATAATGAAAAATAGTTAAAATTATGATAAGATGATAGTGAAAGAATTAAGGGTGTGTGTGTTAGTTAAAACCTGTTGCCTAAAAGAGCATGGAGACGAATAATGGTCTTCTCTTCTTGAGTGCTGAACTTTCCTCTAGTGATATCAGGCCTCAGATAGTTTGTCCATCTCAATCTGCAACTTTTCCCACACCTCAAAAGCCCTATAAACAAATTAATTAGTTAAACATCATCACCCAATGATCTCTCTCTCTCTCTCTCTTACCAGCTTTAGCAGGGAGGTTGCGCCAGTTTCCATAGCCATGTTGTTGGATGTAAGAGAGTAGTTTTTGGTCTTCTTCTCTAGTCCATGGGCCTTTCTTCAACTCCATCTGGGCCTTGTTGATTGGTGCACCCATTTGAGTATTTTGCATTCCCCCACATGCAGAGAATGATTGAGCTAGGATTTGTAGACGACTAGCTAGATGGTTATAAAATATGATTGCTATATATAAAGTAAGACAGATATATAGTACGACTCTTGATTATTTTTTATTAATCTTTTTACCTAATGGATTTATGAGGGAAACTACCTGCATGGATCTAAAATTGAGATATTGGACCACCATTAATTCATGATCATCTTTCCTTTCGCTTTCTTCTTTTTATTGTGAATTTAAATGAACATCATATAAATGTTACTGTGGGGCAATCAATAATTAAACTATGACGTCAATATTAGCACGTGACCAACTTTTGGGACACTGTGATTTTGTTGTACGATTTGGGTTGGAGCACGGGGGGGATGTGCTTTTTATATTCAGAATTTGCATTTGAATTTTGAAGGCAATGAGTTCACTCTATATATTTGAAATCTCAATAATATTTGTCTCCAAGAGTAGGGTCGTAGCCTGGTTAACCACCAAATTTATTGTTCATAACTAGTGAAACTTTTTTTTCCTCAATCTCACTCTAAAAAACACGGAAGTTTCCATTATTTAATTCATTATAATTAATTAAAATATCGAGATTATGCATTTGACTTCATCGAGCTATAGTACAATTCCACTCAATTCTAAGAAAATACAAGCAAAAATATAGTCTTTCTTATAAGCCATCCATGGTTTCTAGCCTTCTTTGTAACTTATATATGTGATGCTTTAATTTACATTTTGTAACTTTCTGCCATTAAATTACTATTATGTTAGCATATTTATGATTACATGATTATTTGACATGAGACTAAACAACCTGGCATATTTTAGGCGAAATTCACGTAGAGTTATTATGTGATACAAGATTACATATCAATTGATGACATGAGACTCGGGTGCTAATATTGTATTTAACAGAGATCGCATCATGTGATATGATGAGATTCACATGTCACATGCATGCATAATAACACATGGTTATGTATATATACTTGGTTTATCTAATAACATAATCTTATACGTATATGAATCAAGTATATAAGAAAGAACATTTTGGTAAAAAAATGTTATAAGATGGTTAGAGAAAACCTGTTAGTTACCAAAATGGACAAAAAGAAATATTACCTTAAATTTATATAGTAAATTTTGTTGAGTTCTCCTAGTGCAATAATTTATTTTTCTGCCACTAAACTATTGTTATTATTTTCATGCATGCTACGACCTTAACAATAATCGATCAATAACACTCAACTTGCATTTGACAGATGTGTCCTGAAAGATTGGCCACACATGTTTGGAAACATAAATAGTAGTCGTTTGGTCGATATATCAATAGACATTGATTGTGAGATACTGAGATATAAATGGTCTAATATTGATTGTGATGAACAGACCACAGATGGGTTCCTACATATAATTAATTATATATGTTACCCCGTGTCGGCAATAATAAATAGCAAAACATATATGTTCTGGACCACTCAAAGGAGTTTGTGTTATTATATTTATATTATTGTTGATGTGTTGTTTCGGATGGGACGAATCAGCAAAGTAAAGCTAAAAAACAATAGGAAACAAGAATATTAGGGAAAAACAAGAGTAGGGTTCGGTAGTCTGGTTGGTCCAACCCCTATTGTATTGTTGAATATCAAAGTAATACTAGTATATTGTTCAAATCCAATGAATTTTGGGTTTATTTTTTGTAAATAGCCTAATTTAAAAATTATATAATTTAGAAAAATATATCGATTAGTTTGATTTGGGTTAAATTGTGCTAGGGGGAGGGATCTGGCCCTCCCTTCATATTTGGACCTAATCGATCTCGACTCTGAACAGCTTAGGTTCAAAATGTAATAATTTTTTTTTTTTCTTTTTTTTCGTCAAGACCACTCAAAGGAGTTTGTGTTTTCTATTATTGAGAAATTGACTACTCCCACGAGTAAAACAAAACGCCCCTAGCCTCTCACGTCTAGAATAATAGATCAATACATAAATATAGTTAATCAAATAGGGGTCATTTTCGTCAGGACAGTTTTAACTCCCAACTCAATTTAATCGTGTCTGAACTGAACCACCATATTTATCCATTAATAATTAGGCGATTGCAATATCTAACACCGGTAGAGATTAATAATTGAATCTTGTGTGAACTGGTTTCACAGTTTTCATTCCATGTAATGGATTAATTAAACTAAGTCAATAAACAAAAGTTCAAAGTTAATGGTCATCAACATTCTTAACCCAAAAATATTGCATGATATACATAAAATTTAATAATAAAAAAAAATCCAAAGTTTTATATTATTTTTTTCTATTTTAATTAATTCTTTTAAAATTATCAATTTAACCAGCATTTTCATAATCAAATGGGCGGCCAAATCGACCTGACCACCGGTTAACGGTTCAACCGATTCGTTCAACCTGTCGGATCAGTTGAATCACCGGTTCAACGGTAAAATGATCTTTATCTATTTCTTTTCAATATTATTTATATTACATGTGTTGTGATGATGGTATATAAATGATACATCACTTAAAATTAATTAAGTTTAATTAATTATGAATTAACTCTTTATAACCTATACAAATGAAAAGGATATATATAAACAATATTTTAGGAAAATAACACAATACAACAAAAATTTAAAACAAGAAATGAACTATAGTTTTATTCACTTATACAAACAAATCCAAAATATTAATAGAAAAATAATACAAATTTTAAAGTAATTACATTTAAAAATTATAGATGCAGAAAGGAAGGTGATTAATATTTCAAATATAAATAATTGAAAAAAAAATCTTTTATAAAATCCAAATCTTAAATTAATAAAAAAGAAAAAGCAATTTGAAGCTTCAAGGGTTGGAGCAGTTCATATCGTTAGTTGTGCTCGAAATTTAGGGGCCAAATTTTGGTACAGGAAAATGTCATTGACATTGATTTTGTTGTATGTATGATTTTATTTTATTAACTTTTCTTTCCTATTATTTTAATTTTTTTAGCTTAACATAGTTAGACTATAATTAATTAGACTTAAATTATAATGTATTATATATATATATATATATATTATCTACGTGACATTCATATGACAACACACATAATCCATATTTGACATAAATCATGAATTGACAAAAATTAAAATCAATTGGTCAATTCTTGGTTAAAATCGATAATTTTAAAAGAATTGACTAAAATAGAAAAAAAAACTATAAAGTTTTGGAGTCATCTATATATAAAAATATTACATGGTGTTTTATTCTCATAATGTAATACTTTTATATATATATCATGTTATACTTTCAAACAGTATTACATGATACACATAAAAATATTACATGATACATATAAAAGTATTACATGGTGCTTTATTCTCATAATGTAATACTTTTTTAATCATAACGTAATATTTTTATATGTATCATATGATACTTTCTAACAGTATTTTGTGATACTACATAATATTATATGATATATGATACTTTTATGTATATCGTGTTGTACTTTCAAAAGTAATACATAATATATATAAAAGTATTACATTGAGATAATAAAAGTATTACTTATTAAATTACATTGATTTGAAGTTATAGAATCAAAAGTAGTATTCGTTACAGTAATATCTTATACAAATAAAAGCATTACATTGATATGATTTATACAAAATATAATTTTTCACAAATATTACATGTTATACATATAAGTGTCATATAATAATAATAATAATAATAATAATAATAATAATAATAATAATAATAATAATAATATTGCTTATCAAATTAGAAAATTTCAAATTAATTATGATTTAAAATCTTGAAAGCAAATTTATTTCATGATACACATGAAAAAATTATATAATACGAATAAAAGTATTACATAATATACATAAAAATATTATATAATATTACTTGTCAAATTATAATTTCTCAAAAGTATTAATTTATGCACATAAAATATATTATATAATACGAAAGAATTATTTAATATACATAAAAATATTACATTTGACTTTATTAACTATATGTTAACTTTAACCGTTGATTTAAACTTATTAACCTAATCAAGCCCTACTCATCTCATAGAATGAATACACAAAACTTTTTCAATATTAATTATGAAATTCCTCGAGTATCATTCTGATTAATTAGTTATCTTAAACTGAGACTATTGTGATGAGTTGGACTCAACGAAAGCATTATCTTAACATATAGGGAAATTAAAATATCAGTTTAATTCTTATATGTATCTTTATAAACTACAAAGTGCCATGCATGCAAAGCTTGCCCTCTCAAATGAGAGCTATATGAAAGCCTCAAAAGCATATATGCTAATTGCATGATTAGGCCGATATTTAAGGCAATTTAAGAGTGAAAAATTATGTACACAATCATCATCAAAATTGTTTGTTAATTGAGGGATGTAGAGTCCCCAGTATGAAATCAAGAATTCTTACATTGCATGAGTTAGAGGGGCTATACCTGACAAGTATAAAGATGCATATACATTTCCCAATTGAATACCAACTTAATTAATTACCAAGTTTGTTTTAAGACACAACACACGTTGCAAATAGAAGCAAAACATTGGAAGGTGATTATACTGTTGAATGACTTCATCTTTCCTAGCATTACAGTGTTGGTGACACTACTGGGTCCAACATAGGACTCTTGTAGATAGGGGAACGAGAGGATCCAAGATTTGTAGCATGTGTTTATAATCAGGTGCGGCGCAGAGGTGGGACCGGCTTCAATTAATGTCTTTCATGCGATTTCGGCACTGAACATGATGTGGGGTTTGTAATTGTAAGATGAACAATTTATACATGTATCTGCCTTTCATCCCTACTATAGTGTATGCTAATTAATAACTACTCCACCTTTATTACATAAATCATAATAAACGTCTTACATTATTTTCTAACAACTTCAACACGTGTATCATTCTAAACGACTTCATTTCTTGGTTGGTCTAAATCCAATCAGTTGATTTTTTATTTTTTTTGAGATACGATAATTGCGTTGCTGTAAATTGGGCTATATGATTTCTATTGATGCGGATATAATGGAACCATTGATATAAATAAGAGGTACGAGTATTATTGGTTAAAAAATATAAAAGTGTAGAATGGCCTGACTGTCTCGCGATTTTAATTCCATAAAATGGGTCATTCCACAATTTAACAACTGCAACATAAATATTGATTTGTGAAAAATGGATTTAGATTGTGGGTAATGGAACTTCATTTCACCAAATCGTTAGTGAAATAATCTCATGCTTTCTTTGTCACAAACTAAATGTTGCTTTATAATTTTGCATACATATTACTGTTAAATGCAAAAAATAATCTAAAGTATGATAGATTTCCAATTTGCAACCTTTTTTTTTTTTTTAATCAGATTGTAATTTGAATTTCAAGAATTTTTTAAAGTATAACCTAATTATTTTTTTCCGCAAAATGTACACCATGTGACTTGAATGTAACTTTCATAAGGATAAAATCAACTTCAGGTATGATTGTTATTCAATTTGCAACCTAAAGTATAACTTTTGTTTTCAATTTAATTTCAAACCTAAATTTTTTGAAAATAACATATTTATCATGATGATATTATGTATTGTGCATTACGTCGGAAAAGTATGTTGTCGGAAAAAAAAATTAAATTACACTTTGAAAAATTTCTAAACTTTAAATTGCATCAGATGGAAAAGAAGTCTACATTACAAATTGAAAACATATAGACTATAGGTTTTTTTTGTTTAATCCAACGAATTATGAAAGTTGATAGAAAAACTGATCTTATTAATTAAGTGCAATTATTATAAGTAATCATTTTATATCTATTTAATTTGAGAAAAATAAATTAAGATAATTTTTGATAGAATATAGACAAATATTTTTTTAAAATCTTACATTGCCACCTACTTTGAGACAATTCTTTTTGACTAAACCTTTATTTTTTAGATGGAGGAATTATAAGTTTCTCTAATTAATAAAAGAATATGTATGACTTACAGTTGTCTTTTGATTTCCCCTTTCTAATAATCTTAGAAGTTAGAAGAAGTGCCTCAATGTATAGTTTCCTATAGGTGCGACTATTTGTCTTCAAAGTTCAAACTCTACCATATTTTGGTGTTTATATATAATTAGCCGCATTGTTGAGCCCGAGAATAGTTATCAAACAAATATTCACTCTACATTAGAATTGGACAAGAAGATAGTTTTAATCCTCTTAATTACTGGTTGTTTGAAAATGATTTAATTAAGTTAATTAATCAAAAATATCAATTTTAGTAATGCAAATACAAAAATTGTTAAATTACAGTCACTTTATCATCCGAATTTATAAAATTCATCGGAAATTAATGCACAACATGATCTGTAAATTTGGGGATTTCAACCACTTCATTGAAAAGATTGAAAATTGGCTTGATTTTTGGCTCACGTACATGTAAGTCACATCAATTTCTAATGGATTTTATAAATTTTAAATTTAGGACAAAAGCTGAAAGTTAATAAATTTTTAAGTTGGTACAAAGCTAAAATTTTAACTTAATAATTTTAACCTAGCATATGTAGATCTTCACACAATGTTTAATTAAGGGACAAAAATGAACTTTCCCCCCACCAGAATCTACATTACTTTAATCTTAACTGCATCAATAAAAATACATATCTTTCATGAGATTGTAATTTTAACACAAAAATTTAAATTTAGCAGAATATTTCCTAAATGAAAAAATCATTGTTTTAAGAAAAAATAAATAAATAATTGTGATCTTGTCCAGCTAAGTTGTCCACACAGATCGTCATGACACTATTAGCAAAATAATTTAACAAAATTTAATGAAATGTAAATTAAACAATGTCTTTTCTACTAAAATAAAGGTCAAGCTAAAAAATCCTTTTCTACTAATAACATGGTAACAAATGTGGATAAATTGGGCTGAACAAGCAAGGTTTCCAAAATCAAATGTGAGTTGAATTGTAAGACAATATTAAATTCATAATCTATTTCAAAAAATTTCAAAGTTTATGTTATAATAAATATTGCTTTCATTTCCTCAAAGTTGATGTTCTTTTTCTAGTAAGCCTATTATTTATTTAGCCTTCGTATAGAACATCGTGTAAAACAAAACCGAGTACCAATATTCGCTGTGTTTGGATTTTAAACATGTACATAAAATGCTGAATTTCTTATTTCTAGAAAATGCTTCACCGAAATTGGATTTCATAAAAAATCCCCACTTAAGTTGTATATTACAATAAAAATATATATGTGCCATGATAACATGAAAAGACATGTATTATGAAGAAAATAATAGTCTCCAGTTCAAATAAATGAGATCAACTACTTTTCAGGAGTGGTGATTAAAATTGGCATGGAATTGTCACCTCATTCACCATTCCCAGAAATCTATAAAATGGCATTACAAAAAGGACTTTTCTTTATTTCCATATTAAATGGCAATATTGCATTCAGTTCTGTAACGGTAATATTACGGACTCACTATTCATTAACAACATCATTATAATTTACAATTCTTCACAAAAATGTTAGAATCTGGGTTTGTACGTATGGGGACCGCCCCCTCCCAGCCTCACCTTAAATAGACTTCCTATCATTAAAGGGACCAATAACAAACTTGCCATTTGAGATATATAGCAACATCTATCTTTATTCTTTACTAATCAAAAACACGAGGTTCGTGCATGTGCATGTCACGAACTACACACATATAAACACATACGGTACTTCTTTTTGGGATAGACAACACACACATACACACTTTGGTATTCGATGGGGTTGCCTACTTTTAGTAAGTGTGTCAAATGAATGGTCTTTTTTTTTCAGAAAATGTTTTTTGTCATGATTTGAATACAATATATATTTTATGAAAATTTATAATTTTCGTCATGTAATTTAGCTATTGTCTACTTTTTTTTACCATCAATTACATGTATTCTAAATTAGATCATTTAATTATCATTTTTGTTTAATTTTAGTCTGATTTTTTTTTTTTTTTACCTATATGGATGCTACAACTGCTCATGTGGATTTTTCAATTTCAAAATCCACGCAGGTTGCAAAAATTGATATTTCAATAAAATATCAAATTTAAATTGAAAAAAAAAATGATAGTTAAATGACCAAAATTGAAATATATAAAATTAATAATAAAATTTAGTATATTATATCACTATTTCTATTCTCTTACTTTTTAAAGGGTAAAAATACAATAAAAATATTTCCCCTCACCATTTCAGGGATTTGTTCTGTCATTCATTTAAAATAAACCGCGAATCTTATACAGTATACTATTTATCTTGCACTGAGAAAGAGCAGAAAACAATAAACCAATAGCATGGAAGAAAATATCGTGTATCGCCGTAATATTGTGAAAAGTGAAATATTGTGAAAAGTGAAGGATCAAAATTATAACATGCCACATTTTTATTTCTGTAAATATATCGATATATTTTGCTGAAATATTGTTAATATATCGCGATTGACCATAGGGCTTTTTAGTGGTTTTCCTTTTTTTTATTTTTTTTATTTTCTGTTTCAATTACGTTAATTTGTATTTTTTCCTTTTTTTTTTTCCTTATTTTCTTTTCTTTTCTATTTTTTTCTTTTTTATTATATATTTTTTATATGTATTTAAAAGGTATCTATCAAACTTAAGCTCTATCTATCTCTTTATATCTACATTTTTGTCTATGAATATAATAAATAATAATTTTAGTTAAATTGTTGAAATAAATTAACACACTAGCATTTAGATTTCTCTCATAATTTAATTAAGTTTAGTTATTTTTTTAATTTAATAAAAGAATTATAATGTATATAATAGACTATATAATAATAGTTTATCTCTATATTTATAGTAAATATATTATTTTATTTAAAATTTTAAGTTTAATATATGTATTAATGTTAGTTATAATATTTTGTATATTGATAGATATATTTTTTAATTTTTTTTACAAAATTTTCATATTTTTTAAAAAATGACCGATATTTCTATCGAAATCGATATATTCATAAAATTAAGATATAAATATTTTAATCGATACCGATACTTTCATTCTTGACCAATAGACAGTAAAAAAGTTCCATATTTACAAGAACCATCACTTTTTCACCACATCTATATTTGAGCAAACAGTGACCGGTAATTATTTACCTCGTTCTTTTTATCTTCTCCCTGAAAAATACAAAAGCAAGAAACATTCGCATTAGAAATGTACCTTATTCATGCAATATTCTTATAAAACATTACCCATCTTCCATGAAAAAACAAACTGACTTCAATAAATTGACACGTAATGATGACGTTGAGGTGGGTAGTAATTAAGACAAGCATTGAGCGGCTGTTTTATGTTCTATCCTAAATAGGGTACCTATTTTGCATGAAGCAAAGTTGGGTTGGGCTGATTTCTCTTTGGGCCGTTACATTTTAAGCCCATATCTCAGTTTATTCTTTTTTTTTTCTTTTGGAAATAAATTTATTTATTTATTCTTGTTCTTGTTAAATAAATCTGACATTTTCCCAACTTCTAATACAATTAATTTAACAAACTTATTCATGAACAACCTTAAATAATCATTATAGGAATACTAAATAAACTTGTTTACAGTTGTTGACTATAAATGACACACATCATTAATCAAGCTTTATTCATTTATTAAACTTGCACTAAATTTGTTCAATTATGAAGATCTGACGCCAAACATACTGGCCCTATAGACAGGGTGAGAAACGTTATACTTATTGCTTGGCAGAAAAGAGAAATATATATGTGTATATGTGTAGTACGTAGAATTATTGTTCATGCAGACTTGGAAAACATATAGCAAAAAATTAAAAAAAAATTATTGCAATACAATTATTGTCCTGTGTTGGTTAAATAATATTGGCCCTTTTCTGAAATCCATTTAATTCCAAATTATTTGTTTTATAATATTGGCATTTATGTTGGGGTGAAGTTGTCCTGTTTATGTTTAGACATTAGAGAGTAAGAAGGAACAAAAAATGAGTCGTGTGATTTGTGGACGATGTATTTTTAAACACAAATTCTCCTGTGCACCTGGTGCACGGATCTAAGATCCGTGCAATCCGGGTCGACCCGACCCGGATCCAGCAATTTTTTTTTTTTTTTTTATAAATTTTATACCTTGACCTTTATGTACAAATTTGGTAACCTTTATATACAAATGTTGTGACTTTTATATATAAATGTTGTGACCTTTATGCATTGTAACTTAGAAAAAAAAGGAAGAATTTCAGCAGAATTTGTACATAGATACTTTTATGTAATATTCATGTGACCCTTATATATATTTTATATGACCTTTATGTACAAATATTCATACCTTTATGTAATATATAAAAGGTATATAAAGGTATGAATATTTATACATAAAGGTCACATAAATATACATAAAAGTTATATGAATATAACATAAAAATATCTATGTACAAATTTTGTTAAAATTCTTCATTTTTTTCTAAGTTATTTAACATAAAGGTCACACAATTTATACATAAAGGTCACACAATTTGTATATAAAGGTCACCAACTTTGTACATAAAGGTTTTGGCCTGAAAACTAAAAAAACAACAAAAAAAAAAAAAAATCAAAAGTGCGTGGATTCGGATCGACCCGGGTCGACCCGGATTATATGTACACCAAGTGTACAAGAGACCTACTCATTTTTAAAAGGGTAATGCCCTATTTGTTAATAGTCACATCGGGCTATTAAATTTCCAATCCTTCTTTACCTTCCTTTCTGCCAAGTAATGATTAATGTTGGGTTGAAGTAACTATAAAAACAATATTTTCGTCCTAAATTTAGGTTCTGTTAATTTTTTTTAATTCTTACTGTTTAAGTTTAATTTATTTATTCAAATTTTAGTCCATTTAATGTTGAAATTTTGATACCCGGTTAAATTTGTTGGTATAAAAACCCATGACATAAATATAAATTGAAGATTTGTATTGTATTAGGGACAAATGATTTATTTGATACTAATTTATGTGCAAATTGATACATGTATATCCTATGTTGAGATCTTCTATACATTTAGGATATGTTTGGATTGGACTTTGTCAACCCAAATTTTGAAATAGCTCAATCGAGTTTAGAATACAAACCTATTTTAGTTTTTTTTTTTCTATAATTTTCAACGTGAAAATGATATGTAACTATAATTCTATTCCACAAAAATTCAAAATTTATATTCACAAACTCCTTTTAAAATCCAAATCCAAACTTACAAAAGTCATTGTATGTTGAGAACAAATATAACATTAATGTTGAATGGATTGATTTTCTTTTTATTACAATCTCCAATATACAACTTTCGATGAGCATTATCAAATGATTGGGAATTGAATTTTTTATTAAAATTTTAAAAAATTAAAATTTATAGGACAATAATACAACCTGTAAAATTATTTGTTTAAAATCTAATAGAATTCTATTCATCTTATTACTATTAAAATTTTGCCAAAACAACCATCATTTACTGTAGTCAGGAACTTTGAATTAATTCATTTTATTATAATAACTATACGATTTTATAAGAAAATTATTTTTGTTGTTCACTATGATTTGATTAATTTGTTCAAAATGGATTAAAATAACGTCCGTTCACATAAACTTCTTATTTGTTTTCACAAAATTCTCAAAACTTAAGCGTAAGCTACTTTTGTTTTTTCAATACACTATATATTTAAATATTAGGTGCAATTTTTTAAGACCATTTTAATTAACAAAATTTTATAAATTTTATTTAGTCAGTGTTACTATAACTCTTTTTGCCTAAATACTCTTTTCAGAAAAGACAGAGACATGTTTGATACGAGGATGAGATAATACCTTTTTAGGATTTGTACTTCTTTAATAAGAGTATTCAATTTCTTTTTTTATAAATAGCCACTTATGTCGGTAGAATATTTTTTACACCTTAATTCAATTTTATTTAAAATAAACTAATATTATTTACCATTAAGTTTGAAGGCTTGAAAAATCTTACCAGAATCTCCCGAAGGTATATTTGGTTGCAGGTTGAAATCATGAAATGGGTCCAGGTGGACCGGTATGTTTTCTTCTAGGAAATATACCATGTCTTCCACTATTTAATTCCACAAAATTAAGCTGCGGACTGCTGACAGATGATTATAAAGGAATATGAATTAAAAAAAAAATGTGTAATTGGGTACAGTTTAATAATTGAGTCAATAAATGAAATCAATGTGTATTTAATAACCAACTGAATCCATTAGTTAAGCCGTGGCCTTCCTCATATTTGTCTTCTTATTTAGTGTTTCTCAGTCGATCATTCAAGATAACAACCTAATCTCGTTTCAAGATAACTAATAAATTTACGGTAATTCTATGTTGGCAGATTCTGCTCAGGCAGAAAAGCAGAAAGCATTAATTGAAATTTAAAATAGTATGTTAAATGATAATTATATCCTTAATGAAAATATATACAATCAAATTTTCAAATTTCAAATCAAAACAACATTTCTCTCCCCACTCATTAATGAAACAATATTTTCTCTACTAATTCATAATTTATTGTCATAAATTACATAAAAAAAACTAAGACGTCTATTTGAGGAGATATAAAATTTGTCTTGATAAATATTTTAAAATTATTGATTATTGTACAAATATTTGTTTGATGATGAAGAAGATTTGACCTGAAAAACATTTTAAATTATTAATTATGTTACAAATATTTGTTTAATGTGTGAAGATTCGAGTTGATAAATATTTTAAAATTATTGATTAACTTACAAATATTTTTGAATTATGAAGAAGAAGATTTGACTTGATTAGGGGTGGAGATTGGAACGAAAATTTCCGATATACGCCTAATCCGATCCGAAATTTTCCGATTTTGTAACGAATATTTTTAATCCGAAATCCGAAAATACAAATTCCGATTTTTTCAAAAATTTTCGGATGGAAATCGGAATTAGTTTTGAATTTTTTGGAAATTCCGAAATCCGATCCGAAATTCAATTTTCGGAAATTCCGATTTCCGATCCGATCCGAAATTCCAATCCGATTTCCGATTTATTTTCAAAATTTAATAATACTATATACTATATAATATATTTTATATACTTTATACAATATGATAATATATAAATATATTATATACTATAATCTATAGTTTATACTGTAGTATCTGTAGTTGTTTAGTATTATTTTATAATATATACTATATATTATAGTTTATACTGTAGTTTTTTAATTATATTATATTATGTACTACATACTATATATTATATACTTTATTACATATAGTATAGTTTATACTATAATTTTATTTTATTCTATATACTATATACTATATGTATATAGTATAGTTTATACTATAGTTTTATTTTATACTATATACTATATAGAAGAATACTATATACTATATATTATATACTTTATTACGTATAGTATAATTTATACTATAGTTTTATTTTATTCTATATCCTATAATTTATACTGTATAATATATACTATATGTATATAGTATAGTTTATACTATAGTTTTATTTTATACTATATACTATAGTTTATGTTTTGTAGTTGTTTAACATTATTTTATAATATATACTATATATTATGGTAATTTGCTAAAATATGAAACATGTATATCAATTCATTTATTTTCAATACTAGGATATTAGAAAAGGCTATATAGTTAATAGATCAACTAATTAATTTCGAAAATTTCTGAATTTCTGAATTTTTTAATTTTCGAAAATTCCGAAAAAAATTTCAAAGATTTCTGAAAAAAATTCTGAAAATTTCCGAAAAATTCCAAAATTTCCTAAATCGGATTGGATTTCACATTTTCGAAAAATTTTGGATGGAAATTGGAATTGGTTTTTCATTTCCGAAATTTTTTGGAATTTTTTCCGAAACACCCTATTTACGATTCCATCCGCCCGATCTCCACCCCTAGACTTCATAAATATTTTAAAACTATTGATTATTTTATAAATATTTGTTCGATAAGGAAAATATTATTTTATAAACTATGTCGATATTAATATTATTAATCATATCAATATTTAATTTTTTTTGAACTTGTCGATATTACAAACATCAATCATATATATTTATATATATTATTGAAATATCTATATATTGATATTAACGAAATCAATCATATATATTATTGAAATATCTATATATTAATATTTAACTTTTATAGTGTTGACGTCGGAATTTGTAAGAAAATAATTCCTAGTCTAACACCCAAAAATAATGAAAATAAGTGTGGAAAAAGAGTGGCCCGGAGCCTACTCGGGCAATGTTGTTCGACTGATCCTGGACGGTTAAATGACCGGACAGGACCTTATAGCATTAAGTTAGAGAAATCAGTTCTCTAGTACTGTTTATAGAATTCGGATTCAAATCCTTTACAAGTTAAAATTACATCTATCTTATAAATAAACCTTTCATTTCAACTATATTAACTCATATTTTTTCTCAACTCTAAAAGTTTTCTATAATATTTATGTTAAGCATAAAATTTTTTTTATAATCTTTCTGTTTTTTTTAAATAAATAGAGATTTTCATTAAGATAAAAAATAAAAGTGTTACGAGCAGATCTTTCTATTAAATATTATAATATTTTTGTTAATCCATATCTATTCTTATTTTAAAAGTTTTTCTATAATTTTTTTGTTGACTCAAAATTGTTCTAAAAGATTTTTATAATTTTTTTTATCAAAATTTCATAATTATTCTAGAAGTTATTGGAGAAGCAACACTTTCAAAGGTATACAAATAATAATTAAATAAAGATCAACTTAATTGAAGATGTAAATAATAATTAAATAAATAACAACTTAATTAAAGTATGCAAATAATAATTAAAATAAAGAGCAAGTTAATTAAATTTAGCTATTGTTTTAATAGCTGTATTGTATTTAGCGGGAATGAGTAGAAAACATGCGCCATCTTCATTATTATGGAGCCAAATTATATTGAGGTTAGAATAGTCATTTAATAATATTAATAATATTTTTATTTAATTTTTTTCAATTTCTGCCATGACAGAATCTGCCCATTTAGCACGTCCCATAAATTTATTGGGTTTTTTCGATAAAATAAATTAATTGAAATTGGAAAATGGGTATAAGTAATACCCAATGGTGCAATAATAGGAGCAAAACAGAACAATTTAGGAATTTAAACACATTATAGGATTGGCTACCTAATCTTTGAATGAAAACCACGGCAATATTCAAATATGTAAACAAACAAACTTTATAATTTTCGTCTTAAGTTAATCATTAAACTTAAAAATTGAAAACATAGCATAATTAAAAATCATTCGTATTTCTCAATTTATGTAAAAATTATATTACTACAAGTCATATGCAAGTAACACTCTTGTTACCTCTTATGTCTTTTTAACATATTGTTAAAATTGAACAAATTTGTGATGGTACTTGAGTGTGCTGCCGAAATAGTAAACCAAACACTACATCCAAATATTATACACTATGTTGTACTCACTCAAATAAAATATGCTTCTAGATTTCTTCATAAGATCCACATAAAATACATCATAGCTTATTAATAGGTTTAAGAATACCAGGCCTGCATAAATTAAATTTGGTGAAAAGACGTTCTTATAAAAGTCTTCAAGCATGATCACCTTTGAAGTTGCTGAGTTTTTCCAAATAAATTTGAAACCCTTCATTATATTAGTTATTATTATAATATAACAGGCATTATTTGTTAATTAAATTATTTTTTCTGTGTTTATATCGTTCAGTTTTCGGGGAAATCTATGATATTCTCTCAATGATTACATTTTAGGATGTTTACTGTTTCTTCATTTCAAGTTTCTCAAGTGGTATCCACGAGCCTTGTAGCTCAAGTGGTATCCCACCTTTATAAATGTGCAAATTGTGATGACTAGGGTTCGAACCCGGGTCACGCAAGTTTTCTAATTCTTATTGTTCCCCTCCCTTCCACTCCCCAAACCTATTAAAAAAAAAAAATTCTCAAACTAGTTTTTTAGGATATTATGCTTTTCATTAAATTTTATTTTTAAAATAATAGATTGTGTTTGAAAAGAGTGGTTTGAAATTTAAGATTTGAAATAAATGAATTTACAATCCATCAAAATAACTTTAAAATTAGTTCAAATTGAAAGTGATGAATTTAAAATTTACATCCATCCAAACACTATTGATAGATTTGCTACCATAAATTTCAAATTTCTTCTCAAATCCACTCATCCAAATTGATTCACTTTCTTCCCTTTGTTTTCATTCGTTGTATATGACTCTTCATTGCCAACCTTTCAATCTTTTTTTTTTTTTTAAATAAAAAATAAAAGGACGGGAACATGAGAGGAAAAAAGGAAAAAAAAAAAAGACTGGGCTTGAAGTTTCAAGGTAATACAACTGTGTGTACACACATATTATGCATCATAAAGTTGGGCCCTCTTATCTACTAGTTGTTGGGTTCAGCCCAAGAAAGTTTATATCTCTAATGTGCTTATGAGTTTATTTTACAAATTTGTATATCTACTGAAATTGGCCCAGAAATACATCCCGCAATTTATATGGTCCAAATATTTTCCCGTTTTCTTTATTGGGCTAAGCATAAATCTCAAAAATAACTGAATTGTGGAGATGTTCGAAACACTCTGAATAAAAAAAAGAATTATTGATTGTTTGATTTTATCTCAATTGAATTACTTCAATTTTTTTATATATCAAATTGAATTGTACCAAACTAAATAATCGAATTTAAAACCGAATATAACAGTTTTGAAGAAAGTGACTATATTATAAATTTATATATATCACTTAATTCATTTTTTTTTTCGTATTGTTATATTGAATTAGTTACAAATTAGATTGAATTTTTATATTATTTAATATTAGTATAATTTTAAGACTTCATAAAAGAAATTGATGATTAAATAATAAAATAAAATATTTATAATGAATAATTTTGGAAATACAAAATCTATTAACTACAATAGATATTAATCAAATAAGTAGTTTATAACGTACATAAACTAATACGTGATTTATTTAATTCTAGTTTATATCTACCTTCAATTTTACTATAAAATATATATTTATTTCACTTTTAAAAGGGAAAATTTCAAATGATCACCTATAAATGATCACCTATTTGATGTAGATAAGAAGATTTCGAAAAATAAAATTTGAAGAAAAACTTGAATGTAATTTATTGTTTTCGAGAAAAGATGACTACTTCAATAATTTGTCAAGTTTATTTTATTAATTTATGACATATTTGAATAAATATATTTTTTTAAATAAAATTATTAATTTCCGAAACCTGAGCTGATCTGTTCTATAGTATTTGAATCCTTGAAGAAACCAAACCAATTTGATGAAGCAATTTTGAAGTTTTGTTTTGTTTTTTTTTTTTTTTTAGAATTTTTCAAAAATCTCCAAATTTTAGAACAATTCTAAATATTCTCTTATCCCCAACTTATTCAGACTGTGTTCACCCCTAGCCCGCCTCACCATTTCCTTTCAAATTTTGAACATTTGTGTTTTTATTTATGAATATTTGAACAAAATTGGTTATATATATATATATATTTGTGTATAGATAATCTATATTTATATCATAAATTGATATACAGAAGTTTCATAGTTAGATTTAATTGAAATCAACTTATTTAACATTTATATATAAAAATATTAAATGCAAAATAGAGTGAATTAGCAAAGTGTGTATTTTCTTTAATTTTATTTATTATTTGAATACCAGTATTATTAATTAAGAAAAGAATGCAACCATTAGGTATAAGTAGTGGTGGTGGGTTAGTCGGGTATGAGTCGTATGACTGCTACTGCCCTTCACTCCGTACGCTGTCATTTCTCATCCGCCGCCGTTGAGTCTTCGAGAATCGATGGCGGAAGAAGCCGTGCTAGGATATCTAGAAAACAATGAGCAGATTTCTGATTCTGGAAAGTTCGCCGAGGATAAAGGAATCAGCCACGATGAAATCGTTAACATCATCAAAAGCCTCAACGGTTTTCGTCTTGTTGATGCGCAGGTCCGTTTCTCTTCTCGATACTCCGCATTGTTCTTTAACTTCAAAATTCCCCCTTTTTTAACGTGGCTTAATACGATTTTAGTGCAGCTCTGAAGTAATAATTCCAAATTAAGGGGAAAACAGGGTGGTATCTCAAGTTTTAGTCGTGATTTAAGTAATATAGTGTGTATAGTTCGAAATGCATACTATAATTTACTGCATCACAGCTCGAATTGAATCTTATTGATTGATTAAGTTGTTTTATCCTTTTGTATTAAGTATGAGTTGAGTTGAAAGGTCATTGTGACTGTGTTGAATTCTACAGGATATCAAGAGGGAAAGATGGGTACTCACCCCGGAGGGGGAACTTTATACAAAATATGGATCTTCGGAAGTACAACTTTTTCTAGCTGTACCACCAGAGGGCGCGACACGAGAAGAGTTGCAAGTAATTGACTGATTAATTTCAGGGCCTCGACTTAGTTTGCTAAAGAATATATGTTTTATCAAGTTTTGCTATGTTTGCAGAAAATATTTGTGTCGCGATTGCCTGATGATGTTGAGGTAAGCAGCTAATAGTTGTTGGCTGATTTCAGTGATTTGGTTTTTGGATTATGCAATACAAAGTATATCTATCTCTAATCAATACATCACTGTAGGAATGCACTAAGGTTGTAAAAGCATTGTATTTATACATCTACATATTTTTTGGAAGTAAAGTCCTTGCTGTTAAGTTTTATTAGATTTGTTTATCTGGGCCATGTGATGCTTGTCTATAGGATTAATATTTTACTGTTAAACTTCTTGTCCAGATGAACCGTGTTTTTACTTCATGATATTTCAAAACTGCTACCTTATTTTTTGCTTGAATTGCATTTTTTACTTCAATTACCTAATCCTTGTATGCTGAATCATTTGTGGGTCTTATCAACTATTAATATGCTCTATAAGTTCTAGGAAGACATGCCGGTTAATTTGATTCCTTTTGACACAGGATAAGTTGAAGTCGTCAATTTACAAAATAGGGAGCACGCAAGCCATAAAAAACAAATGGATAGAAATGGGAAAGTCACAAGCATCAAGGAAGGTAATGTTGATTTAACTTGGCTTTTTAGGTACTTTCAGAGTTATCATCAGGTCCAGTAGTTGTCTTGTTAGAGTGCATGTTCATTGAAGAGATTTAATGTTCACTGGGAGTCTTCATTACTTGCATTGAACTACTTTTCACACAAAAAATGAATACATTGTTTTTTTCTTACCACAAGGTACTCAAATTGTGAAGTGGCCTCAGAATGTATGATATCTTATGTTGCTATGTTATGATTGTGTTATTATGGTCAAGATACTTTGTTGTGTGTGAGATGGTTTCACACTGTTCCAAGTTAATGAGCAATTTTCCTATTGAGTGAGCTGTTTTACGCTAAAAAATGCAATCTTTCCCATGTGAATTATTCATAATTTGGATATTTGATACAGGTCCAACATGTTGAAGACAAAGTAAAGGACTTGCTTATACAAATTCAGAATGGTGAGGTGTGTGAATTTTCTTGGATGCTTAACTCTGCTTTGTTCTCCCCTCTTTATTGCATGTGGATGTTTATGAGTGCATATGAGTACTGAAATTCGAAAGTTTGTAAAGTGTCTTATCAAAACCAATAATGGTTTTATAACATCTCAAACACAATGTAGAAAGTTTTGCTCGGATCACTCTATTTACAAAATGAATATTGAATTCATTAGCTGTTGATTTCTGCATATAACATATCAATTGAAATTAATTAATAAGCAGTTTTGTTCCATCGATTTTTTTGTACAAATTAGCAGATCACTATTCTATAGTATTTTGAGTCCATTTGTTCATCTTGTTCATCTGTTCTCTCACAGAAATAGTATGAACATAATTGAGGTAATATTTACTGTACATAGGAACACTGATCAGTAAATGCTGCCTGTGGAGAGTTTATAACAGGTGCTATTGTGTTTGAATTTGCAGTTTAATTGGTATGAAGGAAGATTAATATTGTGCATCTTTGCTCATATCTTTATTGACATTGTGAATTGAAATATGAGATTAATGTCAGAAAAAATTGGTCTTCATATTAATAACCATTCTCTATTTACACCTGACATGTTTACCAAATGCAGGCTGTTGATGCTGAGGATATTGATGCTCTCAAAAGAAGAAAGCTTATTAGTTCCCAGTAATTACCTGCTGGCAGTTTCTGTCCCTTTATCATTTTTTTTCTTAATATCATCTACAATAGTGCCCTTTTAGCTGTCACACTTCTAATTTGATTATTTTCCACATTTTGTTTATTTGTCTTAATACAAGGATATGGAAAGGCTATTTGGTGAAAAAAGGTCCTAAATATGCTCCAAAAAGGAAAAAGGTGGCTACTGATTTGACTCGTGAGAATCTACAGAGGTATCAAGTCCACTTGATTCTTTTCATTGGGCTTAAATAAAAATTATCTTACTATTTGTGATAGCAACAAATGTTAGGGGAGGTGCATGTGATATAGAAACCTCAGAGGACACAGACTAAACCTCAGGATGGTTTCTATGGTAGTCCCACTATGAAAAGAACAGAAAAAATGTGTATATACATACTGGTACATAATATGTTATAACTATAACCTTTCAAAATTAGTGTGCAGATTTAGTATGCAACAGCTGTTACTTGGAAAATTGCAAATGTTTTGATATGGAAATTCTATACATTGGTTCTTTGGTTTTCTTTTTCCAGAAATAACATCAGAATGGACACATAATAAGTTCGTGAAGACTGCCCTAAACTCACCCTGTTTCCATCCCCACTGGTGTGGCCTATACATGCATTGTTTTTCTACTTTTCCTCAAAACTTTATTGGAAGTGACGCGATTCTTAGGGATCGTTTCCGGTGCATAAGTGACACTCTGCTAGTCTGAATTGTATTGCACAATCACACAATTGCATCATCTGATGCAAATCTTCTGTTTTTTTCTTTTTTTTTTTTTGGTTTTTTTTAAGGGGTGACTGGAAGGAGATTGAATTTAAAGAGTATAACTTCCTTGCAAAGGGCCAGCCTACTGAAGGTGGCTGTCTCCATCCGTTACTCAAGGCATGGCTAGAGCACATTCTTATGTCAAATTGATTTCCATTACTATCTGTTCACTCTTTATGTTGCTGAATAACTGAGAATTTTATGGGTTTGGGACTGGAATTATCATATTGCACAGTACTTCTGTTCCTTCAAGGCAACTAACGAGGCATCTATTGACTTTTCTGTCCCATTTAACGTATCAATTATGTAGTTTTTGATTGCATATAAGGGAGGTGCGTTATATTTTGCCTTATCACATTTGAGAAATTGTTATCATTTTGTGTATAATAATGCATTTTTTATGATGTGGTCATCTATCAATGTTTAGTTTGTTTCAAATGTGGTCACTGTTGATTGTATATATTACTGATTCCAAAGACTTGATTTTATGTTTTTTTGAAGGTAAGGTGCCAAATTCAGATGATATTTCTTCAAATGGGGTAAGCAATATTAATTTATTGAGAAGGCTGTTTTAATGGTATATCCTCTTACATGCTCATAATTGCTGAAATTTCATTCATGGTATGCAGGTTTGAGGAGATGCCAACAAACAATTTTGTGGAAAGCAGGTGTGCAGTTCAATTATTCTGCAAACCTTATTTAACCTTGGTTTTAGCTTATCTGCCTTTTCAGTAGATTATAAATTATAATCATGAGATGTGTGATAACATGAAGAGTTCCATTAGCTGTTGGATGAGATAGTTTTCATCACTTTGACACAATGCTGATAGTCTGTATGGCCTTACAGTGTAATTTTGGCTTTTCAGTTAGTGCTTATGATAGAAACTATAGCATTAAGATTATGATGACCTCAAAAAAACATAAGATAATAATTTTATCGGTTTGCAATTCTATGCTTTTCACATTTTGAGAACCAGGAGATGGGGATTATTCTTTGTCCATTCTCTTCAGTTTTTCCCTGGCTGCATGAAGAACTAAATTGAGATGCAAAGTAAAGTCAACCTTCAAATCGGAAACAGTACACCTCGCTTACTGCTGAGAATTTTTGTTTGGCTTTGCAGCTTCTGGAACTTTGATGCACTTTTCCAGCCACAACAACACCCAGCTCGTGATTCGCATGATACTTTCTTTTTGAAAGGTGTGGCTAAATCTCATTTTAATTCTCTATTATTGATGTGGTCATATTTGTTTTATGGAGGTTGATGTTCTGCAGAGCCTTCATGCACAAGAAGTCTGCCTGAAGATTATGTTGAGCGAGTTAAACAAGTTCATGAATCCGGTGGTCATGGGTCGCGGGGGTAGGCAATGTTTAAACTAGAGGATGAATTAGTTCTGTCCTTAAATTTAAGTAACAAAACTTTCTTTTTTGTTCTAGGTATGGGTATGAATGGAAGAGAGAGGAAGCAAACAAAAATCTTTTGCGGACTCACACAACTGCTGTATCCTCAAGGATGCTGCATGCACTTGCCCAGGTTAGCTTTTCATAGCCTGATATCCTAGTTGTTTTTCTGCTATTTGTGCAGTGGTGGTTTTTTTTTTTTTTTTGGGTATAATTTATGCAAAAGTGGGTTAATTCTTTTGCTATTTCGGTTATATTTGGTTACTTCGGTTAAATGGAATTCAATTAGAATCAAATCTTTGACAGGGACCCTTCACTCCAAAAAGTTACTACTCCATAGATCGTGTTTTTAGAAATGAAGCTGTAGATCGGACTCATCTGGCAGAATTCCACCAGATAGAAGGTATACGACTGACTTGATGCAAATTTATGTATGGTTAACATGTTCTAACCAGGCGCACCTTATATATCATGCTGCCCATTTTGATGCAAGTTGAGAAAAAGTAAAAGTTCTTGAGGCGGAGAATATAAACTCTATTAATTATGTGCATTGTGCATCACCTTTAAGATATTTTGGCATGCAAACAGTTTGATTGCTGTTGTAACTAATAATAAACAGTTTCTAGAATTGATACGCTGATATTATGTTGATATGATGACACATTGTCAAAGTTGGAAGTTTGTTGGAAATGCTATTGCCCTTGGTAAGTACTAACAAACTCATGCGAGTCTTCCATTTTGCACACTCATAGTTCTCATTTCCGCAAATTTGTATCTGGTTAGCAATGCATTTCGCTGATGTCTAATTCTAAGGGTGCCGACTTTTCATCAGGAAATTATGTATAATTAAACTAGAATAGTTTTCTTTATTTTTTGCTGCAAATATTTATTCAGAAGGCTTTTTGCTTTCATAAAACTGATGTGCTTTAGTTGGTAGGGTTAATCTGTGATCGTGGCCTGACGCTCGGACACTTGATAGGAGTTCTTCATGACTTCTTCTCTCGGCTAGGTAAATATATTTGCTTTCTACTACTCTTTGCTTCAGATGTTCAGGTGCAGATTTGGTTGGATAATATGATTGTTTCTGTGTTCTCCGCAGAATATCTAGATTTACCACTGGATGAATACTAAATAGGTCGTTCCATTTCTTGATTTCAGGAATGTCCAAACTTAAGTTCAAACCTGCCTACAATCCTTATACCGAACCCAGCATGGAAATCTTCAGGTGATGATTAAAAGTCCTCACCTATCAGATCTGGAGCCCTTACCCATTGAATTCAAGCTTCTAAAATGTGTGTATGTGTTTTCGTCAGTTATCATGAAGGTCTGCAGAAATGGGTGGAAATTGGCAATTCAGGCATGTTCAGACCAGAAATGTTGCTTCCCATGGGACTTCCAGAAGATGTTCAGGTGATAGCATGGGGACTGTCCCTTGAAAGGTAATGTAACAAAAGATTTCATCACCAACATTTGTTTATTTTGTGAATATATATAGTTTCATTGTCTATCATTTGGCTGCCATGATCTATTTGAATACGAACTCTTATTGCTTTCTTTTTATCATGTTTTTTTTTTTTTTTTTTTTTTTCTGTTTTACCAGACCCACAATGATACTCTATGGGATTGATAACATCAGAGATCTCTTTGGCCACAAGGTAAAACGAACGTCTGCCTAACACAATGAGGTTTATTATGGATTTTACGTGGTTATTTGGTTGCATGATTTTTCTTATTATGGTGCTTCTTTGCAGGTGGATCTTAGTCTCATTAGAAGAAACCCAATATGCCGTCTTGGCATTTAGAAGATGCCAGATTCTGCTGATGATTTTAACAGTAAATTGTTTCTGAAAATGAAAACAGTAATATTTCATCAAGCATTCACAATGTTACAAGTCATTAGGTTCTTTATTTATTTTTTCCTTCCTTTGTCCTTCAGATAGTTGATCTACGATAGAGATTCATTGAAAATGACTATAATACTCGAATCCCTTGCAGATTCTTTTTTTAATTTTTGTTACCTTCTCTTTCCTTTTATAATAACTAGAATTTGTTTTACAAAAATACTATCCACTCATCTCACAAAGTTAACATACACATTTATCAACTATTTTTTCTCACTCTATCTCTTCCCTTTTTGCTTTTTTTTTTTTTAATTGACAAATTTGTTTTTTAAAAGAAGATATCTTCTAACGATCGTGCAATATTATTTATTATAATGAGTTTTGAGGTATTTATTTATTTATTTATTTATTATTGTTTCCATCTGAGGACTGAGAATACTACATGCATGTACTTTGAGACCCCTAATTCAGTTACTGTATGTTTTATTGTGAATCAAGACTTGTATTTATGCAAGTTTTGTATATCGCTACATCCAAAAGATAATGACAGATTCAGTTTTAATGAGGGAATTTTGAATAAACACAATATCAATATAAACAGTGATTTGAGAAGTGAGATTTTCTATTACATTTGGTGTTACATTTCCTATTACAAATCTCACCACACGTCATGTGTACTCAATGACATCACTAATTAATACGTGACTTATATTAAATACTATGCAACACAAGATGTAACACCGAATATAATAGAAAATCCAAACTCGATTTGAGGGTGCTTGGGACCACAATGTTCAGCCATAACAAAGTTTGAAGGAATTTAGGATTTAGCCTTTCATCTTTTGCTTGATAAGCCCCACCCTTCATCTTTATTAATCCAGTTACAAGAAATGGAAATTTATATCCTACTAATGTTCACATATTTTATATTTGAAGAAAATACACGTCAAAAGACAAATTACTGTCATGATCTCTGAATGAGATGTCTGAATAGCTCAAAATGTTCAACTATTTTATAAGTATCTGTAGGAATTTTATTATACCCTTTAGTTAGTGTTAACTAAAGATTTAAATTTGTTGTCCATTTAATTATTTATACAGCATTAAGACCAACTCTACAGCTTAAAGCATCTTTATTAGCGTTATTAGTCAAATAAATCTAATCTGACCAGTCAGTGGATTAGAAGCTTAGAAATAGACATTTGACCCTTGTGCATAGGGAGCAGTTAATTTCTTGGTCCTCATTTTTCAAATTACATTTCAAACCACCCCTCTTTCATATAGAAAAAAACCATGCATTTTGGAAGCTTGCTTTGTCTTGACACTAAAGATAATAATTTAATAAGATACTAAATTATCTTGATTAATATTAAGAAAATCACTGTATCTCCATGAGGGCTGATTTAGTGGTTCTTGAGATTCCTCAATTTGGATATAAACAATCCCAAATGGCTTCATGGTCATTATTAAAGTGAGGATATGCTGTGAGTTATTGCAAGGACTCCCACATATGTATTTTCTAAACTTGGTTTTTAGCTAAGGTTTATCTCCTTGACAGCGCGATTTTGTTACCAGAAAAGGCGGCTGAGTTTCAGTTTTGAAACTTTTGAGTTCATCTTTCCATGCTTTTAGGTCACTCTACAACTTTGTGGATTAGTAGCTTAGTATATCTATAAACAGTGAGAGAGAAGTTCGGTTGAGAAGTAGGAGAGAGAAGATAATGGAGAAGAGAGATGAAGCTGATGATGAAATGGATGAGTTTATGTTGCCTGGGTTCAGATTTCATCCAACTGATCAGGAACTTGTAGGGTTTTATCTAACAAGGAAGATTCAGCAAAAACCTGTCTCCATTGAACTCATCAAGCAACTTGACATCTATAAATATGAACCTTGGGATCTTTCAAGTAAGAAACCACTTTTTTTTTAATAATTCAAACATATTAGAGATCATACTCTTGATTTTTCTCTTGGATTATTTGGACACCAATTACTCGGTCAAACGAGTATAGTACATTGTTTTCTATGCATCTTCTGATCTATCAAGAAGCAAAACTTATCTGCATGCATATGATCAAATGTTGTAAAAGTTTTGGTTAATCAAATGTTGTTTTTAACCAGAGTTTGCAACAAATGAAGAAAAAGAATGGTACTTTTACTGTCCAAGAGACCGAAAGTACAGAAACAGCACACGGCCTAACAGAGTAACTGGAGCTGGATTCTGGAAAGCCACGGGGACAGATCGGTCAATCTACTCTACTCAAAGTTCAAAATGCATTGGATTGAAGAAATCCCTTGTTTTCTACAAAGGCAAAGCAGCTAAAGGAATAAAAACAGATTGGATGATGCATGAATTCCGACTTCCCTCACTCTCAGACTCAACTAATTCACCTAAGAGATACTTAGACAAAAATATTCCTGCAAATGTAAGTGTCTGTTTACTTAGATGTTTGATCTTCATATCCAGCTATTTAAAAATGTTTCCTTTGTACAGGAAGCGTGGACGATATGTAGGATTTTCAAGAAAGCTAACTCGAGTACAAAGAGGGCTCTTTCCCATTCTTGGATTTCTCCAGTTTTTGATGATACTAATCCTGCTAATTCTATCAACAGTATTGAGTTCAGTTCTAGCAGTATAACAATGGTAAACAAAGCTAATTCAATACTCCAATCAGGTTTTGGCAATGATATACAACACTCATCCATGGAATATAAATCATCCTCAGTTCCATTGATGAATGGAGATCACTTAATGCATCCAGTTAGCTACACATTTTCTTCCTCAGAATGTGCCATCAATGATTCTTCTTCCTTATTGCCAGTCATGTCGACTTCCATACTATGTGATTATGAGAATGGCTCAGACAACATGGAGTTGAGTACATTTCACGACCAGTTCAACGGCTTATCAGCAATGCTGTCTGAGGATATGCAAGAAAATTTTGGGTATGAAGAAAGAATGGTACAAAAGGAAGAGATGTTGGACAAATATATGATGAGTTGGGGAATATAGTAACATAAATGGAACTTCCTTGCAGTTTTGCATTGAGTTCTCCTGATTTTATGTGGGACCATCTCCTTCTCCTTGTGACTATTCCACATTTCCACTCACTAGTGCTATACTTGAGTAGATATACTAATTTTACTTCTATATTCATGCTTCACTAATTTTTTGTTACCTTTAATATTGTATTCTCTGAGTTTCTCTTTATATGTCCTCTACATTGAGGGAAGGGATTTATATTCATGTATTTTTTATATTTGATTATATTAGGTAAGTGATCTAATATAAATTCTATAATTCAAACTCTTCATAGACAGCTATATTATTTAAATAAGTACTAAGAATAGTTAGGTAATATAATATTTACTTAGCTTTTGCATTCGTTCATACAAAGTAAAAGACCTTTCATAATCCGAACTCTTCATCGATGCTTAAATTGTTGATTTTCTTCTTCTAAACTTTTGAACACCTTGAATTTTGTAATAAAATTAATTTTGTATCAATGTAATAAAAAGCTTTTCAATACATAATAAAAGCATATATAGAAAAAATATACAAATTAATGGGTTATTAATTATAAAAGAAAAAATAATAGTTGATTTTAGTTTTTCGAGAAAGCTAATTTGAAGAAAATTTTAACCAGAAGCAATAATATAATGCAGAAATCAGAGAGCAAAGATTATCAATGGGATAAATGCAGGTGAAAGTTTCTAAAAACGAGGAAAACAGCCCAAGATCAAGCAATTAATTAAGTTCACTGGCAAAAACAATGAGGAAAACAAATAAACGATTAACACATCGAGTTAACAATGAGATAATCGCGATTTAGTGACAACAAAACTAGAATTACATGAGAGCATTATCAAAACAACAATTCATATTTCAAAGAATGTCAATAACAGTGCAATAACAGGGAACATGCTTTAAAACCTCAGCACAACTGCAAAATTCCTTGGCTAGTTTCCAAAACTATCTCCAGATCCTGACTTCTCTTCAGGCCTTGGAAGCAAGCTTTTCCTTGGCCTTCTGTATCTTCAAAACCTTCTTCACAATCTTCTGTTCTTCCACCAAGAAAGCTCTAATGATCCTGTAAAAACCAATACAGAAACTCAAATTACAATCTTGACAAAAGAAATACACATTACATTAACGTGCAAATGATGGAAATATAACTACACGAGGATACCAACCTTTCTCGCACAGCACCACCAGATAAAACTCCACCATAAGCGCGGTTGACAGTCCTCCGGTTCCTGGGTAACCTAGACCTTTTGTACTCAGCAGGTCTCAGGTGAGGAATCTGTTCACAATGAACAATATTTAGGATTTGATGACAATAAAAACGAGGAATGGTAATTGTCATATTTGCAATCATAGATAAGTAGTGGGTGTTAAGAGAACTGGATACAGTTTACCCAAAGATCATGTCACACAATCTGTCTCAGAGTAATAAGTGTTTATTTTGAAGTTTTTTTTAAGCTATTAAAAAAACATAATGCCAATCTGATAAGAATAAATAATGAACTGAATATAACAGCAGTTACAGAAAAATTGTATTAATTAAGATATGTCAGCTTTTCTAAAATAAACGGTTCAGCAGAATCATCTACATACATTTTCACTCCCTACTAACATGAGCTGGAAAACTTCAATTAGTTGTGGTCATATCACATTCACTTATTTTTATTCCCGCCGAAATTCATCGTCTCGTTGTTCTCAAGTTCAAGTTTTAAAAAACTGCATGTCGTTTTATTAAATAGCCCCAGTCCCCTCAGAACTATGCATCAATTATATATTTTACTCAAAATGGAGCTTCAAACAAGAGATAGAAAACAAAAGGAATCTTTTTCGTTGCCCTAAAAGATAGCTGAGACTTGAGGGTCATCATCACTCAATAAAGGTGTTTTTAAGAGGAATAAAATTCAATTTCAGAAACCAAAATCGTAACCTGAAACATCAGGAGATTTGTAAGGCCGTATTGCAAGACCAACTTTAAAATATCCAAAGAAACAATAGGCTATTATCAGAACAGGTGATGAAACTTCTCAAATCCCACATTGGAGTTGAGGACAAAAATCTAATACAGGTAAATATTTACACAAACCCAAACCTAGGAAAATATATCATTATTTATGTTATTTCACTTCTATATACAAACCAAGACTCCCACATTATCCAACAATGACGTCTAGGCATTAAAACTAAATGGCTGCAGAAAGTAATCAAGGCTTCTTGTAGTAAGCCAATAGTAATTGAGATTGTACAAAAGCTATAAGAGATACCAAAAGAACTATATGGAACCTACTTCCACAATAGAATTGTACGACATAGTCTAAATCAGAAAATCAATATACTTCACAAAAAATACAGAAATATAGACAGATAAAACTGAAAGAAAATGCATACCCCTTGGATTCTCTTTCCAGTAACAGGGCACTTGGGACCGCTAGCCCTCTTCTTAGTTGTCTGATACACGAGCTTACCACCTATTTTTGCACACAACGCACACCATCAATCATGTAAACAAAATCAACCAAAAAAATTGCAGAGTAATAACCAAATCAAAAACACGTGACAAGAAGAAAAAAAAAAAAGGTTCTCGTGAGGGAAAATACCGGGAGTTTTGACGATCCGGTGCTGATTGGACTTTGTAGCATAGCTATGCCGAGTCCTATAAGTTAGCCGCTGCACCATGTTTCCACCTTCAGAGTCTCAGTGTTTGGTGAGTGAGGCGAAGATGAAATAGAATTGCAATTGAGAGAGAGTGGGAGGGAAGGGGGATCAATGAGGGGGAGGCATTTTAACTGAAGAGACCTGTTATTGAAGCCCTAGATTGTACGGCTGAGATGTTACTCTTTTTCGAGTTTGGAATCTACGGATGAGATTCCGAGAGGACTTGGACCGTTGTCTTTTCCTTCTTAGTATCCAGTAGCACTATCACTGGGCTGATCTCATACTAAACCCAATGATGAGGCCCAGTAAGTAAATCTATGGGCTACATGTATGCTGGGCCTGGTCCAGTGGAGGGAGGCTGCTGAGTGCACGGTGGTGGGATTTTTTAATAAAAAATTCAAATCATATAACTATTTCATTTTAAATCCGTTTTCAAAATATAAAATATAAAACTATTTATTTCTAATCATATTTCGTTTATACCCCATATTTCATATATAAAAAGTTTTGTTATCTCAAATTGCTAAATGACTATACTTTCACGTTGTTATTATATATATCCACCATTAGAGAAAGATGAGAGTAAAAAAATTAGATCACGTATTTAATAGAAAGAGTTGAGCATAAGCTAGCTCAAATATTGCAATTCAATATATATTAAACGTAAATAAATTAAATTCTTCACTTGCAATTTACTTTTCGGTTCATAATATATTCATAACCGTAATTAGGTTCCTTGACAAGGTTGGAAAATCATTGTTAAGTCTCAAGTTTAGATCCCACCTCAACTTCAGCTCATATTCAACTTCAACAATAATTAAATTTTATTAATTACTCATCCCCATCAATATTTGTCATGTCACCATACACACAAAAACAAGAAACAAAAGAATTATTGGCACATCCAACACCTGAAAATGATGGCATTAGTCAAATTTACAATGATTTATAAATTATTTTCTTGATTTTCTGACAATTATAGTTAATCCTTTTTCTTTTTATCACAAGAGCATTAGAATATAATGTAAACAAAAAAGAATTCCAAGAGTTAATCAGTAAAAGTAACTAAAGCTTGCCTGCCGCCACACCAACCATCCAAAAATATTCTATATGTGTGCCCATCTTTTCATAATCAACTAACAAATAAAATTAACTTATTATTGTGTTTAATTCATGTCTTTCATTTAATTATTAACTTATCCTACAATATATACTCATAAAGTAAAATATAAAATTAATGGATGAACATTAATTAAAGATAACTGCTGAGCAAACTAATTGAAAAAAATATTTTACTACAATAATAATTAATTATAAATAAGGATGACAATACTCTTCATTGAAGTTGTTAAATCTGTGTTCTTTAACACAATTTTTAACTACATTTGAGTCTCGTTCGAAAGGAAGTAGATTTTAATTTTACTTCCCCTAATATTCGAATTAATCTTGCTAGCCTCTCAACATTGTTATTTACAATTAATTCATTTGATATCGAACTGGAGTTGTTACTTAATAATATGGAAGAAACTTCTAACAATAATAATAATCTGCAAGAAAGGGAGATACTCGTCTTTTTCTTTCATCTAATTATGATAGGGTTTTTTTTTTGTTTTTTTAATGGTAGTTTTAAATGGACTTTTGATGTGTGTTAAATTAGAAAGTGCAATGATTGGAAAGGAGGAATGAGTATGATGTTGGGGTTTCTTTTTATTTGTGTGTGTAAAGGAATCTTGTATGGTTTACCACTTACAATATGACCTGAAAAACATTGTCAATCTTATTATTAAAAAACAGAAAGAAAAAAAAAACAAGAAATTAACAAAAATATATTGTTTATATTTGACACCATCTTAGAGGTATATTTAATAAGTAATTGATATTGCAATTTTAATTTTTGACAGGTATATATAGTTAGTATTTCTTTTAAAATCTTAATTAATACAGTTTTACATTATACATTTTGTACATGCATGTAACTTAATAAAAGCTTTCGAAAGCTTCACCGACTACACATTAAATGAATTGACCCCATCAACCAAGTGTACAAAATTTAGGAGTAATTGAAGATGAAATTAATTAAATAGGATCGTATAAAGAAGACAAAATTGCAGACACCATTTGATTTTGAAAATTGAAGAAAAAAAGAAAAATCAGCTTTCAACAGCCAAATTAAACTATTAAAACATAGGCCTTCATGCTGGCTATACTTTCAAATTAAGTCACAGGCATTTAATATTTTAAATATACATATATATATATATATATATATATATATATATATATATATATATATAATTCACTCACATCCCATGACACCCAAAGTTTGAACCTACTTGTCTGAACTACGTACTATACTTCAAACAGAGAGAAAAAATATTAATAAATGAAAGAAATAAATATTAACCAATTATTTATAATTCTGTCTTCTTTTTAACTATTCAAAATTATATATGAATCTTTGTCATATACAAAAAAAAAATGTATATTTTCTGTTATTGCGGTCATTTTCTTAGATAAATGCTATATGCTAGTGATGATATAATGGCACGCGTTTGAGATAATATTTCATATTATTTTTAACATATTTACAAGAATATTCGAATAAAAATTTTAAAAAATAATTAGAAAATTCTAAAGTTTTTTTTTTTCCTGCCAGCTGCTAAAATATATCAAAAACTTACAGAGATGAAAGGAGTAGTCTACTCATACTATGAACACGCAAATAAACAAAAGAAGAAGATGAAAAATTAATTGATTGATTAATTAGCATTAATAAAAGTATTTATATTCTCAAGCATCAATTATTAACTATTAAAAAAATTAAACATGAGTAATTAAGTTAAGATCAATTAACTGATGAATGAAAACAAGAACAATATACATGGTTGATTAATCACATCAAGGTGAAGAAGAAGGGCGATAATTATTGGAATGATGAAAGTAAACTCTATTGCCACTCTCATTCTGAAAATGACTCCCACTATCAGTGACGCTTCTAATTTCTTCAATTTCGATGTTGTTGTTGCCGCCATTAATGCTGCTCAATTTTCCATCTATGGTTTCTTTCTTGCAGAAGGTGTTCTTGTTGTTGTGCATCCAAACCTTGAGCACACCCTTCGAAACTCCGATTTCATGGCAGAATTCTCCCACCGCTGCTTCATCGGATTTCTGCATTTTCCACCCGATTTTCTCAGAGAAAGACTGCATTTTTTCCTTCTGTTTCTGGCTGAACTTTGTTCTGAAACGCTTTCTGCCACCTGGGTTCTCCCCCGTCGGCGTCGCCGGCTCCTGGTGGCGCTCCTCTGCGAGCAAGGCAAGTTGGAACGGTGGGCTCGGCGGAGAGATTGATGAGGAGGCTCGTAATTTGGCCTGAGGAGGGAGGCGGAAATCGAGGAACGGCGGGGTGATGATGGCGGCGGTCGGAGATTCCGGCTGACGGCGGTGGAAGTTACGGTGGCAGCCGCAGGCGGCGCACGTTAGCGAGGCCGGGTCGGCGGAGGGCCGGGCCGGCATGTACTCGCCGCAGCCGTCCACCGCGTGGCCACCTATGCTGGCTGCATGATTCTTCATGCATTCTTTATACGCCACCGCCAGCGGCGGCGGCGAGCGGCGGCAGTAATTCCGGCTAGTGTGTGTGGGGGGTGGCGTATCAATTTCAGTGTCATCTGGGCTTATGGAGGGGGTGGGGATTAAGTCTAGGTCCATTCTTGTAGCTTTCTTCGTGTTAATTGAGAAATTTCAAGAAAAGCAACAACAACGTTACTTCTAGTACTTTGTTTAGGTTGATTTGATGGGTTTCTGAAAATGGTGAAATGAATGTGAATCGCTGATTAGAGATTGCAAATTTGGGGTTTGGGGGGTAGTACAGGGACAGAAGTTCATTCCCAATAATGTGAATCATGGGAAATTGAAGGGTGGATGCTGTAATAAGGAAGGGATTAGAATGATGACAACATCTGTTCAGAATTCAGACAGGCTTAGGTTAGTAGTTGTGGTGAAATTAATATTCACTCTTCTCACCTCTCTACATTAATACAACTAATTTAGGTGTGTGTGTCTTAATGCACACCAGATCCCAAATCTAATAACAACGTCACACGTGGCGGATACACCCTGCTTAGGGAAATTAATGTCAATCCATTGATTATCAAGTCTCATATGAATTTTTATTTCCAAAACACATTTCATCTCAAATATATATTCCAATAGTTTGATATATGGTATGCTTTGATATGGGAGAACATATAAAAATTAAAAAAAATAAAAAAAACAATCCGGATGGTCTGTTGTACACCTTTTTGTTATACAAAAAAAGCGTATAAAAGCGTGCAAGAATTTCATATTTTATTTTATATTTTGTTATTATCGATATATATGTGTTATGTCTACATATTACTATTTAAACACATTTGTGTAATAGTCCTCAATCCTCAAATTTATCTATATTTAATCTTCTTAAATTAAACCTTTCCGTATTCTTAAACTGATCTTCAATCAGATTAAGAAACACCTAATAATTAAACATAAATAAAAACAAATAGATCATTTTACAAAGCTTATAATTAATCATAGTAAAATCTTGTAAAACCATGCACGGGTGTTTTGGAATCCGGGAAGTATATAAAAAGACTCCTTCCAAATAGGAACCCTCAATATTAAAGTTTCTATTTTTTTTATTTAATTACCAATATACATTACTATAATATTAATTACTTTAGATACTTGATAATCTAAACAGAAAAATACAGTAATTGAACTAATCATCAGAAAATTACATCCAAGATTGATGTGAAATTACTAGAACAAGTTTTGATCATTATTAATTGAGATGGACGTGTTTGAATTTGTTATTAAATACATAATCACATTTAAATCTTAACTTTGGTCGGCACTTAAAGTCAGAATTAGCTTCTGAAAAGGTTATCACATCTTCTTAATCGAGTGGACACCATAAATTAGTACGAATGCAATATTAAAAAAAAAACAAAAGGACAAAAAAAAGTTATTTAGGCCGACATCACCTTAATGGCTTCTACATATTAATGTTTAATCATCGTACTTAATTAGATTTGTCCAAAAAAAAAATTAAATCGTATTAGATGACACGTTCTGCCTCTAATAATCGCATATATAGTCTTCTAATTTGTTTTATTAGTCTTGAAACAGCACGTGATACGACTAATTAAGATACGTATAATTTTAAGTTTAATAGTCACGTAGATATATTACTAAGTGTCACGTCAATGGAATATATAGTTGCTTTAATTAGAAATTAAAAAGTTAATTGAACATCAAATCATAAAATTATAGAAAGTGAAAAGAATAACCTACTCATATGTGAATAAAAAGACTAATGTTATGATATCAAAAAATATTATTCTGATGATGATGTATACTACAATATTGCATCAAATTAAATATAACTTGCCTAAAAATTGATTTTAGTTAATTGAGAAAGTTCGCATCAAGACACCATATTAATTAAAATTCACCATTATTTAATATAAGGAAGCATGCGCCCCAATAGTACTGCTATATATTCAAAGCATAGGCTTTTTAATGAATGAAATCCTATCATGAAGTATGAAATGACAACAAATGATTTGCATGTTTTATATATTGAAAAAAAAAAAAGCCGTTAAATTTGCTGCAAGAACACAAGGAAATAAAGAAAAAGAAAGAAAGAAAAAAGGTTCAAAACTAGAAGACTCTATCTATGGTTAGGAATCAATACCTTAATTAGTGGATTAGAACAAGGTCAAGAAGATTTGTCATTATCACAAGGCACGCGCATGCTAGCAATTTGCAAATACCAATTTGATTTTTTTTTTAAAAATTTTTATAATTTAGGGTAATTCAACTAGATAAAGACACTAACATATTTATACGTGGATAATGAAAATAAATAATCTTTTATGGTGGCGAAATATATCACAATAATTTTGCTTTGTTTTTCCACTAAGTCAATTCACTTGCATCAATATCAATATGGGTTTTGAATTGATCAATCGATTTTCAAATTTTATATTAAATTGTTTCACTATAGGACCATCATATAAGCCTTGGGAAAAAAAAAAAAAAAAAAACTAGACTATTGCACATGGGCCTATGATCTTCTAGCCCACATAATTTTCAAACAATTTCCCATAAGGCCATAATAACTGATTTATCTCGAGCACATTTCCAAAATTTCAGCAAATTTTATTTAATTGAAGGAACAAGATAGTACCCACTTGGTGGTCAACATAGCTACATGCAATTTAGCAAGATTATGAATTCTCTACGGTAATTATTGCTTATTTGTAGAAATTCAATTAACTTTTGGGTCAAAAAAAGGGAATGAAAAGTTGTCATTCAATTATCTACAATTTCAAAATTTTGTCTTTGTATTGAAGGATTCGAAGAATAAATGAAAATTTATAATCGAGAAATTGTTGGTGCCGTTTGAATTGATGCATTTGAAACCCTCCATCCAAACAGCAACCTTAAAAAAAAAAAAGGAAAGGAAAACTGCTTTACTAATTACTATATGAAGAATGTAATAGAGACCATGATATGATGATAGTTTAATGTTAGTATATTGGTCTATATGCTTGAAAAGGCCTTCCCACATCATCTGGACCAGTTATATCACAACATGATCTTAGAAACCGTTGTAAGATCAAGTTGTAATGATGTTGTCTAATATGCACCGTGATCTTTCTAGAAAGGTTCAGCTATGTAACTAGGCAATTTTGTCTGGGCACTCTTCTTCGTTTTACTAGTAAAATGGCAGGTTCTTGCAATCCTCTTCTGTTTTAGGAATTAGGACAAAAATCATCATCAACTGTAAATTTCAAGCCTCTTTGTTGAGAAAGTTCAATTTGTCTATCAGATCTAAACAAGATTGGTTTATTACCATTGTTGTCCTACTCAAGCAAATGATCTTGAATTTCTTATGGACTTATATTAATCACTCAATGTTATAGTTGTGAACTGTTATGTAATAGGGAGGTGGAACAAAAGTTTTGTCAAAACTTAAGGCATCAAACGTGTATAAGAATGGGACAAAGGAAAACAAAATACCGTTACATCTTCAAGAAACCAAGAAATAATGAATCCAAAACGACCAAATCTTCTTCAAAAACCATGCATGCACTTTGGTTTAACAACCTTTGGCTCCATCTTTTCTTCTTTGATATGCAGGGGAAACGCGTTGGTGGCCGGCTCGTAACTACTCTACTCTATACATATAGCTCTAAATCCATTCAACGAACGACATGGAAAACCTTAGCTAGCAGACATGATCCACCCCTAAGGTTGTTGGAAAACAAGACTTGTCTGTTCATGTCAAGTTCTGTTGTGGATAGGATCTGACCCTCTTCGAACTTTTCTCTTGCTCGATTGGTTTGGATCAAATGCCTTCTTTACAGGGCTCAGTTTCTTGTCTCGAGACAGGCTGTTTGTTTCAGCTGTCTTCAGCATTCGATGACTCTTTAACACCGATTCTTGATCACCTACGCCTCGTCTCAGCATTAGGCCTGCACTTGTTGCGCCACAAACTTGGTCTGAATGCAACGCTAATATTAATCCAATGCATATAAATAGTACCAGAAGTGATCTGTGAATAGACATAAACATGTTTGGTTGAGAGATGAGACAAGGCTAAGTCCTATGTTGCATTGAAACTAAGTCTTATAGCATTTGGGGGGGAATGAAAAGCAGAAAGCAAGGAGGGCCCAGAATCCATATAAGAGTTATAGAATCAGGCCAATCATAAATCTGCAAAATCCAAGCAAATTAAGGCTGTTATTAAAGAAGAAGAATCTGAATAGGATGAATAAAGGGGATTGGAACACCACCCTCGAGAAGCTAAGCATCTTTTTCGATATGTTTCCCTACACTTGTATCATTTCCTCTGCTTTTGTCTTCTTCAACAAAGACCATCTCACTCACCTTGGACTCCCTGCCAACTTCTTCTTTCTTGCTTACGTGGCACCTTTTCGTTATTAAATGTCCGACTAGACTTCATGATCATGTAATCGTCTCACTTTTAAGCCCCGTTTTTGGCCATAAACCGGCCTTACTTAGTCATTAAGGAAGTAAGTTAAGAAGGGTTATATATTCTTAGAGCAGCCAAAACATAAGTAGTGATAAAGCAGAATGGTAAGAAAAAAGAATAGGGAAATAGATGGATATATTCGCTTAAAAAACCAAACTTCAGCTTTATGCCATTTAGAGAGATCTCACTTTAGAATTCCAAGCTCTATTCTCTATGCACCACAAAATACAAATCCTGGTTTCTTGTGCTAAATGTGTTTTCTTTATGCTTTTTTTGCCACTCTCTTTGAGTGTATTTCTTTCATTTTATTTTCCCAGGAAGACCATCTTTTTCTTTATCCACTTTATCTCTCTGTTTATCAAATATAAAAAATCACATGCAACTTGGAACATTCTAAAGCATGGTTCTGTTCTGATGCTTTATTTTAAATTCTGCTTTTATGAGATTCGATGGCGTTTGAAGGGATAATTAATTTTGTATGGTCCAAACTACTACTGCTTGACAATAATAGCTCATAAGAACTGATTCTTTGCTTTTTGATCAACCAAATTGAGTTGAAGGATTCAATTTTTGCCAACTAAGGTACAACCCGTGGAGCGGGATGTACACCCCTGTTGCATGCATACACACTGCAAACATGGTAGATATGTCCATGTATATCAGACCAGAAAGATGATATGTACATGCATAGAATTCTTTTGTTTACCTTTTACCTTACCGAATTCCAAAAAAAAAAATTTTTTGGGGAGGTTCTATTCCTCAATTCATATACTTCATAGTAGGACTATCTAGTTTATTATAGTTGAGTCGAGAAGAGTCTAAAATACACAATAAAACCAAGATCAAAAATGAAAATAATGAACCTTCAAATACCTATTTGAATGGACATATCAGACCAGAAAGATGATATGTACAGTCTTTTATGCATGGATAGTGGGCTACTCATGAAATCAAGAATCCAATCAGTAGTGAACAAGACAACTTTACTATTAGTTAATTGCTCCAAAAGTTAGCAATTTCATCTATGCGTGGATTATTTATTTCAGATTGAGAGTTAGCAAACATGGATCATGTGCTAAGAAAGAAGGCAAAACACCAAAGCTATTACAGATCTGATGTAGTAAATGAAAATGGAATCATTTTTCCATGCATTTGGATCGATGCCCTAAAGTTCTACAATAAAAATCTCATAGGGTTCATCACATTCCCCTTTAAAAGTGATGGATCAAATTCTCTAAGTAAAAGATTGGAATTTTCTCTTGAAGAATTAGGTCCAAAGAATATGCACAAATTCTTGAGTTAAGTGATTTAGTCTCAAAGCAATGGCCTTTTAAACCTTTTCAAACATATGGGCTCCATAGCCAGAGCTGATCTTTGAACATTCCAATGCCCACGTCAGAGCTGATCTGATGTAGATAGGCAGTCAAATTAATGCTTATTTATTCACCAGACAAACATAGTTTTATGTGCCTTAATTATTACTCTCTAATTTATGATTAGATCATATATGATAATGTTAGCATGAACAAAAAGCATTGCAAAAATAAAGAAAGAATGAATAGGCAATAGTTATTACATTAACATGGTACAAGAAAATAAGTACACTTCTGAGATGTTTATGTTGAATACAAAACGTCTAACCGGTGGATAAAGCTCATCCGAGGATCCAGAATCCATCCATATACACATATGTAAAAAGAGAGAGTAATTCTCATTATGAAAACAAAAGTGAAAGCAAAATTCACTGCAGTTGATTTGATCTTCCATGGTGTCGACAACCACAAGCACGGTGGAGGGGCCAACGAGACGAGACTCCCACATATGTTAGATCGGATCCGTATTTGTTTGATCAAACGTGTTCTTGGCGAGGAACAGCCTGCGAAGAACCAGCCTGTGGAGTTGCTAATGGAGTCACTGCTGGTGCAGCTGAGGCCACGAGGAGCCCTCTGCTCTGTGCCGACTGAACCACTATTGCGAACTGTGTTGCCGCCAGTGCCGCCGCCTCCTGATATATTCCACCACCAAATTACAATTTCAAAGACAGCTTAATCAAGAAAATACACATCTTTTGGCCCATTTAATCTTTGAGCTCTGCCCCGGCTTTGTTAATGAAATAAAGTACCTGTCTTTGCCGCCTGCGTTGCAAGATGCTGATGGCCCAGATCATGATGTAACAGGGCAAAAGAAAGCCAACAGCTCGAAGCAAGAACAGCTACATTTTATGAATAGAACAGCCATGGGTAAGAAGACTTCGATAATATAAATTTATACAGTGCATGTAAATGAACTTACAGATAAGAAAGTTGATGCATCATCTTCTCCGTCTCCATCACCATCACCATCATCGGTGATTGACAATGCATGCCTCAGTAGCAGAAGAGCCATTAACTGCCAATCCAAACACCAAATTAGAATACAAAGATTTAATTAATCTGATGCAACATTATCCAGAAAATTATTACAAGTGGTCCTTCAATGATTTCTATGAAAACCAAATCCAAGAAACCAGTTCTAACAGCACTCACATCAACATAATAAGAAAGTTCGGAGTGGTTTGTGTGTGTAGTTTCTATCTCAAGCAGGTTCAAGTTCTATGGCATAACAAGCACCAGGTCAAATAGAGTGGGTTCAGGAGAGTCAAATTATTAACAACTAATTTTTTAAATTGGAAAATTTATTTTCTTGACACAATGACTGAATTGATTACTATGTCTAAATACAATTCCCCAAGGGGAGGTGGTAAAAGGCTATCTTTAACCCTGGGTTAAATGTGACAAAGAAGGGCACCGCTCATCCAACTTTTTATTTTTTTCTTGAATCTCTCAATCAAATAGATAGATTTGACAGCTGAACGAGAAATGGCAATAATGAACTTGCAAGAGAGTATCAGAGAAGGCTTACAATTAGAGCAGCTGAACGGCAAAAGGCAGCGCCACTGCTGTTAGTACCATTATAATCATCATAATCAGTGTCAAACAACTGACGCTCAGCCTCAGCAATTGCCAGAAGACGAGGATCATTCATATCCAGTGGGGTGCCAGAAATTTGCCATACTCCACTAGAAAGATACAAAAATGACAGAAAGTAGAAATAGGTCACATGTAATTCCATGTCGATGAAAATGAACGAACAAGGTTTTGCCTATTAAAATTTCTATTAGAACCGTTCTCTTTCTCATTCAGAAGCAAGAGAAGTTACTAGAATATGAAATTATAGAAATGTAATTTTGACATGTAAGAATAAAATATTACCCTATATCAATGGTAGTCTCATCAGGTTGAGGACGTGGGATAGCAGTATAACCAGGCTGATATTGCTGCACAATAAAGTAAAGAATGTCATTTGCAAAATGAATGAACAAGTTTTGTTTGTTTTCAGGTTGTAATGATCGAAATATTAATATGGAAAACCATTCCAAATGCTTAATGTTTTATGGGGAAATGTAGTAGCACCTTCAAGTTGCCATGATTAATAGATATATCAACAAACGACAATTTCAGATGACTAGCTTTCACTAATAGTTGTTCAGTTAAATCAGCTTTCATAACTAAAAACTTTTAAACAACATTTTTCAAGTGATCTGTGTTCCCTTAAATGTACTTGAATACCTTGAAAAAGTCATAATGAAAGAAATTTTCATATTTGAGAAGAATCCAGCTTCGTTTATAAGAGGAAAAACTGGAACATGCCATAAATTATCTTATTTGATATTTGTTGGGTCAGAAAAAGGTTAGTGGATTGAAAGGTCCAAAGAACAATTACATACCTGATGACAAATTTCACAAGTAATGTCTCCCTTCTCATTGCACCAGTGCTGAACACATTTTCTGTGAGCATACTGCAAAGATAACTTTCACTAAAATTAATCATCTAAACAAATGAAGGTCCTCGAGAAAAGCTTACTAATTCTAAATAAAGCCCATTACAAATACCCAACCACAGATTATATAACTGTCTTAGAAACAATTTTCTTGGAAACACCAAATATATTTAAACAATCACAGTCATTCAAATAAGCAGAGTGCTGTTAATTCATCATTTAAAGATCTGAACTTTTTTGCCCAGTAGCACCCAATATGATCACAGTTTTAAAACCAGAAAAAACAGGGATATATAACAAAAAGATCAGTTTAAGGATAAATACCAACCAACCCAAACCAAAAGAGTGATGCATCAATCAAGCCAGTTAGTTACCTTAAGACTCCCACTGCAAGCACAAGGACTTTCCAAATTGTTTATAGAATCCTCCTCCTGGCAAATTCGGCACTCCCCCATCCCAATGAGTGGTGCGTTTTCGTCTTCCTCCTCGTTGTCAACTACCACCACCACTTTATCATCCTCTGCCGCCATTGATGATGATGAGGAACCCACCATTTCAGGCTTCTTTCCACTAGGCCCAAATCCCACAGCCTGAGAAACTGGTTGGCTAAGCCCAACAACCTCAGACTTTGGTGGTTGGTTCATATTAACAGCCAAATGCTCACTCATTTACACCTTCTTTACTGCACCACGGCCTCAAGCAACAATAATTGACCACAAGAAATCCTGGAAAATACACATCAACAAAAATCCCTCAAAATTCAATCCATAAAATTCACTTCCCTATTTTACTTTCACAAATTAAAGAAGGAAGGCAATCATATAATCTTTTGACCTCTTTTAATTAGAAAGTTGTGTTCTTTTAACCTCTACATTCACTGAAACCACCCAAAATGAAGAACTTGGAACTAAAAGTAAGAACCCATTACAAAAAGCGTAGAAACCTAATTTCCTAAAACCTAATATTAAAAAATATATATATATATATATATATCAGACCTTTTAAACAAATATCCACTCTGCAATCCTTAACAATATAAATTGAGGATTGGCAGGTGCTCCAACCAAACAAAAAAAGTGAAAGAAATCCATTGATCACGCTGGCATATGCAGCGGGATCAGAGAATTCTCTATCTCAGGAATTTCTTAAACCAAAGGTGAATATCAAATCAAGAAGAAATGAAAATGAAATGGATAACAAAAATAAAAATAAAAAGATGGAAAAGGAAAAAGGAAAAAAGAAAAGCGTACCTCCAGTAGAAACAACCAAGAGATCGAAAAGAAAAACGGAAAAAATATCGCGAATTTGTTGCACAACCAAGAAAAAATAAGAATCCTTAACGAAGGTCGTCGATACAAATAAATAAAAATATATGTAGTTGATTGTTTCAGACAATTCACGCGTTTTAGTTTTTACCACTTGGGCTTTTTATGACTTTTGTCTAATGTATATTTATATATCGGTTTGGCTCCCAATATTTACTCAACCGAGTTCGGAGCGGCTTCCTCTATCTTTTCTTTTTTCCTTTTATTTTTTTATTTCTTTAAATATAAACTTATTTATTTACTTTCAGAGAATATAATAAAATGAAATAATCTTACCAATGAATTGTATAGGATATTCCCATCTTTACAATACATATAGATTTATTGGTTGGTATAGATAGAGTTAATTAATTAACAAATAAAACATTGGATTTGGTGAAAACTGGTTGGTTTTTTTAATGAGGTTGGTACTGGGATGATGGGTTTTATTTTATTTTTTCTTTTCTTGTTTTTCTGAGTCTCCAACGGTTTGGAATTCAATGGCAATGGACAAGGTTGTAATTTCCCATACTTTTGTCAGTTTATGTTTCTCAACGGAGTAATTGTCAGAAAATTTGTTAGGTTTTTCATTTTTATTTTATACTCCTAATCCTAGAGTGCGAACGAAGATTTATTTCTTTTCTTTTCTTTTCTTTTTAATATGAATATATCGTCACTTTGTCCATTTTGGTTGTTATTAAAAAATATATTGAATCAATTATATGTTAATTGAAGGAAATGGTTGCAAAATGGGATTTGTTATTGGCAGATATCTACCTAAATCATATGTTCTGGAATCTACTAGTTAAATTAAAATATTAGTCCAATTTGTTCAATATTGACAAGATGTTGTTCTATTAAAGGTGGAATTGAGCTGGGGATGTGTGGTCCAAACAAAATCAACAAAAATTATAATTCAAAAAATAATAATAATAATCAACAAAAGAATGGGTAAAAGATACATACAATATGATTTGTCAATCCGATAGCAACATATGAAGGTAGAAGGAGTCAAAAATGATATTTCAAAGGTGAAAATAAATTTAAAAATATATAAATAGATGAACAAACAAAGTGTTCACCCACATTGTTCTGTAAGTAAAAAAAAAAACCCACATGAAAATCAGTTGATAATTAAATACTATTTAGGGAAACTAATCGTTGTCCGAGCAAGCTAGCTCCCTTCTATAATTCACTGTATTATCTTATCTCTAGACAAAATCCTACACCTTTGGTAGTATGGACAAGAAGAAATGTACCCGCGATTAGGTTATCATGCTCTTGCTCATTAATCAGCTAGATTCTCAACCAACCCCCACACCAGATCCCAATCTTTTCATTCTTGAACGAGGAAATGCCGAGAGGCTCTTAAATGGGGCCTACATTCACGGGAGTGACTTGTCTCGTCTTGGTGTATATTCAGGATGCACAAATGAACTCCTATAGACTATGAGTATCTACCGATGCGCGTGGTTATGTACTTACCTTTCTCCAGGTCATATATAGTCTTCAGCTGAGGCTTTTTCCACTTTGATACAAACCATGATACAAGTATCAATGCGAGGAAGATTGCAAATATAAGAGGCAATCGTGAAGATTCACCCACCGTTATGGTGGCCAGCCAATCAGAGGTCTTTACATTTGACTCAGCTGCACTCTGCAGGATGAAAGCTCCTAATGCCCAGTCAAGTGGGGTATTGTGCACTTGATTAGCATATTGAATCCTGCTTCAAGGTCATTTGAAGGACAATATGAGATATAAATGAATTCGGATGAGAAGCAGATTATAAAATTTATATACTTGTGTGCATACTTTCAATTCTAAAAAGCTACAGCCTAAGCATATTTTGCTTTTGCTTCATTGTTATATTGATAACATGAACTATCTATCAATCTATTCATCCTTTGTTTAGTCAATGCTAACATTCCATATTCCTTCTCTGTATAAGTAGTACTCGCCATGTATAGAACTATCTATCAATCTATTCATCCTTTGTTTAGTCAATGCTAACATTCCATATTCCTTCTCTGTATAAGTAGTACTCGCCATGTATAAGCTGAAGTGAGGCTAAGAAAAACATTCACACAGATAATCACAGGACTTGATACCAATTCACAGATCCCAATGCGAGTCCAAATATTTTAGGTGAACCATCACATAGAAAAAAATCAACTTCATTTGGTTTATTCAGTAATTACCTCGGATCATCCAAAGCAATTCCAAGACTATCATGAAGCATGGCCACGATGTATGCAGAAGAGAAGCAATAGTGAATAAGATCCTCTTCCTCAAGAGAATTGTATTTTTGTGTCAACTTTGACCAATCCTCACCACAGAATTTTTGCCCAGCAATCACAAGCTCAGAAAGAAAGGGCTGTTGGCGCAATCTAAAGAACTGTTTGATAGACAGGAAAAGGAAAAAATCAGAAGAAATCCTCCAAGTTAGCGGATGGAATTGAAAAGACAAGGCAATATTAATTTCATTTTGAATACCAAAGGTAGAGTGGCACCTTAGAAGTATGAAAGAAATTTTCGGTTGCCAGAAATTTTCCTTGGAGCTCTGGAATAAATGTTGTCCCTATGCTACAAGTCTGGTAAGAGCATGTATCTGCAACTCATACAAAAAAGCAGTGCTATCAATCAAATATAATGGTCATGAAATGACCTGACTCGTGATTGGCGTAGAATGACACAACAAAGGAACATATGAAAAAATAAAGGAAAATACCTTGGCCCTTCTGCAACAGCTTTAAAGAAGCAGATCTGCACTTGGAGAAATTACCACTGGGAAGCAATGTAGTTTGGTATCTACTCTTCTCCATCAATGAGGCAGGTGGAAGTTTCCACGCCTCCTTTTCAGGGGCATATCCAACAGGAGTACAAGGATCCATTTGTTTCTCTCTCTGAGGAGATTCAGTAGCTGCATTAACAAACATATGAATTTATACACTAGAAAGTAGGACATTTTGATGTTCCCAGAGCCCCCAATCTAACCATCATAAATGAATGATGAAAAGTGACAGGTGAGCACTTGGAATATCATATTTTAATAGAAAAGTTTATGTTTTAAGTTACATCCTCCAAATGAAATAAAGGGTGGCAATTGAGGGAAACTGATTAGTTCCGAGTCACAACTGAACTCCAATGTGTCTTCCCCAGTGTGTGGAGATGAGTAACAAGCAAGGTAGTCTAACTGAACTCATTTTGCCCACAATAGGCAAACTGAGTGATGGCTGCTTGTTCACAATTGTTTCAATGTTTAGCCAGTTGTCAACAAGGCTTAAAAAAATTCTTGGGATGGGATACTAATGAGAAGGGTTGTGTTCCTTATTTGAAGATGCGGTAAGAATTTTAAGTAATGATCCACTTCAGTTAAGAACTTAATGTAATTCACCAAAATATTGAGAGGGGGGGGTGGGGGGGGGGGGGTGGGATCACAGAGCTTTATTTGAGAAGCTGTACTAGACATACCCAATTCTTGGCCTTCTGATACAAGAGATTCTTTCAACAAGTCATAGGCAACATTCTGCGAAATTAATACTAAGTTAAAAAAAAATCTGGAAAGGTACTAGACATGATATTTAATGACAATATACATAATGATCAGCTTTGAAGAATTTTCATACACAATGTAGATCAGAATACAGATAAGTATGTATACAAATAATTACATATCCATGTCACCATATTCCAGTGAACCAAATTTTATTATATGAACCACATGGAGATTTTTGCACAATTTTTCTTTATTGGATAATACTGTTAAAAATTCCAATTATATGCAAAAGACTTAATAACCATCAATTTTGCCAAGTAGTGGTAGAGGCAACGTTTTCCCTTTCTTTTAACAAAATTTAGAGAAACCAAAAGATGGTTTAGGGCTCAGCAACATGCTCTACAGCTAATTTACTATTAAAAGGGAGCAAAATGAAGTTGCTGCGCAACATGCTGAAGTTGCTTCAGAAGAAACTCTACCTGTCCAAAATGAAGTAAACTGTGACTGTATAGATTGTAACTGAAATTCCCGAATTTAACTTTTCGAGAGAACTCAGGGGGCATGGGCTCATTCGAGACAAATGTAACCTGCCAGAAATCAGATTAACTATGAGAATATATGAAGAAATAAAAAAAAAAAAAATGTTTGAACACATATGCATCAACCAATGAGTTCGCTGGTTCGTGTTTAGAAAAATATAAAATAATCTAAGAAGCATTAGCATTATTCACAAGTGTTTTACTGTAAAAAACTTCTCCTACAGATTGCTTAAACATTAAAGAACCATAGGAAAAAACAGATTTGAACCTGAGCTGAAGCACCTCCGAGTTCAATAATCCCAGTTGTTTGTGCTGGTTCAGCTCCAAGAGTTCCAAGTGCATAGTTAGCCACGACCCAAGCATACAAGCCCTCATCAGACCCTAAAACAATTGGAAACTTATTATTAAAATTATGAACAGATTCTCAAAATTGAAGTATATAAACACATAACAGATTTAATAGCTCAAACTGCTAGACATGCTGTTTGATATAAATATTGTACACCGGACAGTACAACGATTTCATCATATCTCTAGTGTGATCCAGGTAACAAAGGGAGCTAAACAGTTGAAAATGTAAGACGGTGACCGAATTGCACTTAACTAATTAACTTCATGGTCAATGGGTTCGATGGGCAGAAGCATAACTAATAGCCTAAAATGCTCAAGGGTAGCCATCAACATGGGAGAACCATACAAACAAATAGAATCTAAACTCCATGTCATATATAAAGAGTAACCAACAAAAGAAGTTTACAGTATACAAAAGGAAATTGATTGTCCTAAGTTAACTGATTTTCCTCAAAAGCTGGGATGAGTAGATTACTTGCAAATAAATTCTTCTGATTCAATTTAATTACCAGGGAAGCACATTAGAAAAGAACTGCATCAAGATAACTCACCAAACTACCACAAAATAAACGAGCACACCAAGAACAATACTAAAGTGGAACACAAATACATCACATTTTCTGTACCAGAAATAACAGTAGCCCAATCATCACGAAACCTAAACCCAGAGGCCCTCAAAACCCTCCTGCACACATTCAAGATCTTCTCTTGATCAACTTTCTCCAACAGCCTCATACCAGCTGTTGCCATCAAGCGAACGTCAGACTCAGCCCATCGTTCCCTCGGAATATGCCTCTTCGCAAACTCCACCAGCTGCGCCACCGGAGAGCCCGCCCCTTCCGGATCCTCAGCATAAGCCGACAAGCCAGGGTTGACCCTCATAGACACCAGCCCTTTCTCCGAGAAGTCGACAACCAAATTCCCATCCCTAACTTCGTACTTAAACACGTGAATTCTAGTTCCCGTGCTCCCACCATCAATCACGACGCCGTATTTCTTATTTTCTTTATGTTTATTGCCGAAAAACAGAATGTAGCAGAATAACACCAGCGCAATTGAGATTGAAGTGTATAAACAACACCTTGATCTGGAATTGGACTGCCTGTTGCTGGGGGATCGAAATCCGGGTCGGGTCGCTCGGAATTGGAGCTTGATCGGATCCATTTCTTTGATTTCCTCCGAACTAGGGTTCACTGTGCGGGCATTCAATCGGCGCATCAAAGATGGAAACCTTGTGAACCATAGGAATATATTAATGGATCGACAGAAAGGACAATCCTATGGATTCACAATTTTTTTGAAAATTTTAGATTTTTTTCGTGGGAATTTGAGTTAGAGAGGGCCTCTTTGATTGATATTTCAGCCCCCTCTGTTTTTGATTAACTGTTTTTCCTGATTCTCTTTTATATTTGTGAGGAAAATAATGAGTGTGCAATTAGATGGGATTTCATTGTCTGAAAAATATTTCCTTGTTCAAGATAATGACGAAACCACCCTCCAAAAATATAATATTTTAGATTAATATATATATATATATATATTTTTTTTTTTTAACTCTCCATTAATATCTTTTAAGACAAGGAAAATGATTTATAAAATAAAATCTCTAGTTAACAATGCATGAAACACCAACATTATAAAAAGTTGCACGCGATTTGCGGGCAACTGTTGTATGATCTTACAATGTAGGTTGGGTCGGATTGAATTCAACTCAAATCCGTGTATCTTTTTTTTTTTTCTTGACCTTTATATTAATGTAATATTTTAATTTTAAAAAAAACCTTAATTTCGATGAAAAAAACCCTTATTTGTACATATATATTTTTATGTGGTATTACTCATACTAGCAGTGTACCCGCGCATTGCGCGTATTGTTATATAACGAAATAATTTTAATATAATTAAATTAAATTTATAAATACACAATACATCAATATTGAATACAACTATTAAACATTAATTTATATACACTATTAAATAACAACATAAACAACTAAAATAAATCATTGTTTTCAAATCATACATCAGATCCATACATTTATAATTGTATTATAAACAACATACCATCCACCATCATCTCTAATCATTCTCGCTTCGCCCACAAGCTTCAATCTTTATCATCTCCCTTGAAATACATATATTCAAGATGTATGCATACTAATTAAGTTAGGCGTCGGCATCGAAAATGATGGAGATGGAGAGCTCTTCAATTTGAACTTCGGGGTCGATCGGATTCCGTCGATAGTGGTCTAAATTGACTATGATGGATGTGGTAGCCTATACCAAGAACTTTGTTCTCTAAATTTTTTTTTTTCTGATTTTTTGTTTTTTCTTACCAATCTTATATAATGTACACATAGCTTACTCAGTAAAATTTATAATATAGCTTACTCAGAAATATTTATAATATAACTTACTCTGCAAGATTTAGAATATTGAACAACATACAAATAGCTTATTAAGAAAGATTATATTTTTTTAATATTTTTAATAACATGACATTTTTTGACGGGAAAATTGCATTATTGTAAATATTTCCAACTGTCTTGCTATTAGTATAATATAAATTTTTAAATAATATTAATCATATATTTATATAATACATAAAAATACAACTAACATAATTAAAAAATATGATTAACATAAAATAAATGTATGTTTAATATAATATAAAAGTTCTAAAAATATCACCAACATAATATAAAAAAATATTTAATATAATATATATGTATAACTTCTTGACTGAATTTAGATGAATTTAAATTCACTCACCCAACTGCGTGGGATGCATGGAAGGTGCATGGGTAGGGTCAGAAATCCGCAACAGTTGCACGGATTTGCATGCAAGTTTTTGTCCTTTATAAATGTCCTTATTTCTTGAAAAGTATGGTTAAACAAAGATGAGTCAACCAAACTTGAGAAATTGGAATCTCAGAGCCAATCACCACCAAACAAAGGCACTTCATTCATCAGAACTTGCTTCAACACCAACAATACTTGTCGGAATAGCATTTGTCTGTTTCAAATGTACCTTGTCCTGTTCTTGCTTGCAGTTGAGTTCCTCATACTAGAAGGCGATCACTTGCACAAGCTTTTTCCCAACGTCAATATCCACATTTTCGGAAAAAAGATTATAGGCAAACAGACCTTTCTCATTCTCACTGCACTCCTGGTTCTGCCCAACATGGCTGAGAAGTCTATCCCTTTTAGCTTACATCTCTGCCACTGGGATCTTAGCCACTGTCATTCTCATTATCTCCGTTTTCTGGATCGGCTCGTTTGAGGATGTCGGATTTGATGAAACCGGAATTCTCTGGAGGTATAGAGGATTGTCATCGGCTATGAGCTTGTACACCTTCTGTTATTGTGCTCATGCAGTTTTCCCCACTCTATGTTCTTCAATGAAGGACAAGAACCAATTCCCTAAGGTATTTGGTTGTTTTTTTTTTTGGTTGCAATTAGTTGCTTTGCTTTGTATTTGATTCTTTAAAGAAATGATCTTGTTTTGTTTTGCAGGTATTGTTGGTGTGTTTTGTTTTAAGTTTTAGGGTATCTGATGTACAAAGAAGATTTAATGTCTCAAATAACACTAAATCTTCCCACACAAAAAATAGGCTCAAAAGTCTGTAATTTATACAATAGTGATAAATCCGATAACAAAATATGTCCTCGTCTTGACGTCGATTGTAACAGCTCTTGAACAATTGTTGGTCCCAAGTAGTAGAGTATTGATGGGGTTAGCCTAGTCGACAAAGTAATTTTAGTGGTCTATACAGTTATTATCGTTCTCATTGTTATATTTTTGTGTATGTTATGACGTCTATTGAGACCTTTTTTTAGTGTGAGTACTTCCATGTTTTTTCCATATCTATACTACCTCAAGATTATCAAATCATCGAGAAAATTGGAAGTGAAATTGATTTTGTTTTAAGGAGGATAAAATAAAAAATTCAAATCAAAACATAAAACAAATCAAATGCTATATAGTATACAAATTTTTATAATATAAAGGGAACGAACTCTTATAAATTAGTAATAAAAATAAAAAATATTAAAAAAAATAATTTTAAAAGTCGAAGGAAAACGACCACACCTCACTTAAATCCGTCACTGTTTATTGTGATTATTCTTATTTTGGGAGCCTTTACTGCAGTGACTGGAACTTTTGTTTCTGTGAGAAATATTGTCAAACATGTTCATACAAAGTAATGATTTTTTTTTGTGGAAACATTAAACTAGTTTTAGTGCTGCACTAATAAAGGTTTTTAAAATCTGACTTTGATCCCATTTTTGTGGTTCAAGAACTTCTTCTTTTTTATTCTTTTAATTGTTTTAAGCTTGCTTTTCACTTCTTAGTGCTATTGCTTTTCTTATTAAATTTCGAATTTAGGTATATAATGGTATAGATTTTTATTTTTTTTGTTTTTTTTAAGAATGAGAGAGAACTTATCTTCTTAAATGGAATTTGGAAATGGAAATCCAAAAACACTTCACAAGAATCTAAAGGTTATCCAAAACAATAAAAATAAAACAGAACGGAACAGATATATTTAGGAAAAAGCCCAAGCCCAGTGTCCAAAACTATATGTTAGGGAAAAGCCCAATATGCCAAAATACATTAGACAATAAGATGAGGCCCATTATCTGACCCGAGCCGGCCATTTAAAGAAAATCATATTCCACTTTAGAAGAGGGTAAGAGAATGTGAAATGAAGAGGAAATTTTGGATGTTGCAAAATGGAGATAATGAGTAACTTAACGAGATAACATCGTGTTTTAAACATTTAATTTTTACATTATAAAAATTGTTGTTATAAACATTTAGTTATATATAATTTGAGTTGTCAACTTCTAATATGACAGTTTTGATAGTTAAGTAAAAAAAAATGATTGAATTGCAAATTTTAAACTCCATTTCTGACATTATAAAATCAAAAAGAATTGTGATTAAATAGAAATTTCTATAAATTCCATGTATGAAATAATAAAAATAAAAAGACCACGATTAATTTACAAAAATAGCTTTTATTAGGTTCTTTAAAATGTGCGTCCTACGCACTTTTTGATAAGAATAATGAAAAATTATTACTCAAGAGTAAGAATTTAATACACGCGAATGAATGGGTGAAAATCTAATACAAATGAATGAAAAATTAATAAATGTCAAAGAAGCAAGTATCTGAACAAAATTGGGTCATAGAATATCTATTTTTATATGCTTATTTTTAAATTTAACCCTATTAAAAAAGGTCACAAGATTTCTCTCTCTTTATATATATCATTTAAAGATCTACCTTCAAATTATATCCTATCCCTTTTTTAGATAGTAAAAAACTCAAATTTCTTTTTGCACAAAAGATATATATTTTGTATGTATGTTCACATTGTTAGAGCTCTTCTTTTATTAAAATATATTAAGAGGACAACAATAAGGTGATAGCAGTTTAGAGGAAAGTAGCACTTAAACATAACCATATATCATAGCTAGTCAATCTCAATCAAGAACACAATTTTGATTTTTCCACATGTATGTCCTTTCTTGAGTACTGATTTTGACAGTTGGATGCTCTTATTTTGTATCGTGAAAAAGGAAATGCTTTAAGCAATAATGGTGTTCATATTTGATTTTTGAAATTTCGCTTATATATTGAACATTTACAATGTTAAACCGATTAAGAATAAATAAATATATATATATATATATATATATATATCATACTAAATTGAAATCCTCCTTTTTTTTTTTTTCACATTTTGTTTATAGTAGGATTCTTATAAAATCATCGCACAAATCTAATTTAAGGGTCGATTCACGACAAATAATTCATAAATAAAGATTAAATAAAAATTGAATTGTAAAAATGAGTTTAAATTATAAATAATAACAATCAATCTCATAAAGTTATATAAGAGATTAATGGGAGTATCTCTCATAATTTTTATTTTTTTAAATTTTTCAATAATAAAATTTAAATTATTATCATAACATATTTATCGTTGTCCCACTCTGAAGATTGAGATACAACAATTAAAACTCACATCCAATTCCCAAATAATTGAGATACAGGATTAAAACTCATTTCCCATTCCAAAATTATAGAGATACAACAATCAAGACTCATTTCCAATTTCCAGATTCATAATCCAAGGAATATGCCAAAAGAAAGATCCACGATTAATGCAAAACAATATTTCCAACCCCTATATTGTCCCAATCAAATGAACATATTTATAGCAAGCCAAGCCTGTCACGATCACCAACCATCAAGTCTCAATTTCACATTGAAAGCAACGTAGCAGATTGTCTTCAATACCATTAACTCATACAAACATTTATTTTGTTCACATTTCTACTTTTTCTCTATAAAAATGGCAAAAATCCGATAATCAGTTAAAATATCATCTGCAACTCAGCCCAAAAAAAAAAAAGGTGTGAAAAAATGGACAAGAATTTCCATTTTTCCACACTGATGAAACTCTTCCTCTTACAATGTCTTTCGGTGATCTCTTCTGCTCAAAGTTTCGACTTCTTCTACTTTGTATTGCAGGTAATTAATTAACCTATTTTTCTGCTAAAATTTCAGTCGCATTCTTGAAATATAAGTATAAATATTATACAGTGGCCTGGATCATACTGTGATACCAAACAAAGCTGCTGCTATCCAACCACTGGGAAGCCCCCTTCAGATTTTGGCATCCATGGGCTTTGGCCCAATTACAAAGATGGCTCTTATCCTTCTAATTGTGATCCCAACAATCCCTACGATCAATCCAAGGTAATCATGTCTTTACTTTGTGTGATAGCAATTTGTTAATTATCTAATGGCCCGTGATTATTTTGACAAAATGAATGATAACTTATCCCACCTCTCCTCTTTGGATAAGCAGGTCATTTTTGTCCAACAATTTTTGTTATTAGTGCAACCCAATCTTATAAGACAAAGTAAACGGAGCCTGTATTTAATAGTTCCACCAAATTTTAAAGGCTAGACGACCAAAAAATTCCATATCTTTTATGTGTCAATTTAACCATGTTTTATCAAATTAATTGTGATTTAAGTCAAATTTTAATTTTAGTCAAAATTAGGAAGTAAATGTCAACGCTAAGAGCTAGATTTAACCACACAGGGACATGTAATAATCCATTTTGACTGGGATTTCATATCCACTTATTTGTTATATAGGAATATATCAATTAATTTTAACTAAAATTGCTATTAATTGATTAAACATGGCTGAATTGTCAATTTTTAAAGAATCGGTTAAAAGAGCAAAAGCCTCGAAATTTTTTCCATTTATCTGATTATTAACCAATTTTAAAGGTATCAATTGTTTTATTTATTTTAAAATTTCATTACAGATATCAGACTTGATTAGCAGAATGCAAGAGAATTGGGCGACTCTAGCTTGTCCTAGCAACAGTGGGACAACATTCTGGTCACATGAATGGGACAAACATGGAACATGTTCCGAATCCATTCTAAACCAACACAGCTACTTCAAAGCTGCTCTTGATCTCAAATCCAAACTTGATCTTCTCCAAATCCTTCAAAGTGGAGGTAATTCCACCTTTCCACTATTTAATTTGAAGGATTTTAATCATACTAGTATTGTTTTAAACATTGTTGCATATTTATCAGGGATCAATCCAGATGGAGGATCATACAGTTTGAGCAGCATAACAAGCAGTATTAAAAGTGCAATTGGACACACTCCATGGGTAGAATGCAATAGAGATGAAGATGGGAACAGCCAATTGTACCAGATATATGTGTGTGTGGACAACTCAGGATCCACACTCATTGAATGCCCTGTTTTCCCACATGGGAAATGTGGCTCAACCATTGAGTTTCCATCATTTTAGATATATAATTTTCCTATTTAAATCTGATTTCATCACTTAGGATATATCATGCTTTTGATATGATCATTTCATTCTACTGTTCTGTTGCAAAGTTGTAATGAATTGCAAACTCTGTAAGATGGATATAACAAGCTTTTGTATTGTGGAATGTGGTTTGGAATTAATTCCAACTAAAAAAAAGAAAGAATTAAATGGGAGCTAATAGAGGCGTATACGCAGTTCCTATCTTGTCTTAAAAGAGTGGAAAGGAAAATGCTTTTCACCATCAACCAACCCTTGACGTTTAGCATGTATTCTTGCAAGGAAATTCCATAAAAGTCCCTATAATATTAGGCCTTATTTCCATTTCACATACACGAATTTGCACATAAAAAGGTCCATTCCTTGTGACCAAGTCCCCCAATTTACGTCTTATTGTAACAACTAATTTCAGCATCTTTTCAATAACGCTTACTACTATGGTTTGGATAACCAACGATTGAGTTAATATTGACGTTGTCAATGATATTTATTGTTTCTTTTTTAATAAGTATGGAGAAGTTAAAGGGAGGAGAACAATAAAAACTATAAAATCAGCGTGACTCGGATTTGAGTCTTGATTATCACAGTCTATTAAAATGGTAATATAATTGGAACTACAACACGCGTGATAATAACATAGCCTGAATAGGCTTGACTAATGTGAAATGCAACATCAATTAATCACTAGCCTAGTACAATTTTTATGATTAAAATAATATTATCTGACCTAGTATGTTCTATTGTTTGTTTAATTAAAATCGAGTTAGTATCTACGATTGAAATAATATTATCTCACCTGTTACTACCAATTGCAAATAATAATAATAATGACGATGATGATGGTGGTGGATATTAGAAGAATGTTGAAGTGATGTCATTAGGATATTCTCGAAGCTAAAATTAAAATAAATATATAAGTTCATTTCTCATTCTATATATTATTGCTAGTGTTATTTGTCTATTTTCTTAAACAGAGAGAGAGTCACCAATAGGGCAGGCTCCTAAGTTACCTAGCTTAGAAGTATTTATGTAGAACTCATCATAAAATCTATTTTTTAATAGAAATCAATCTCGAGAGCGCTGTCGTAGATCAAGTCTGGATTTTTATTAAGGAAAAACTAAATGTAAAACAAAAAAAAAAGCGATCAAAATTCTTGTTGGAAATTTTTCTAGCACCTTACTTTGGGTTGAAACTTAAATTGGTGCGAGACATGATTCTGTCAGGTTCGAATCCGTGAGCACAAAGTTACATAAATATAAGACATTAAAATTGCGCCTTATACTCATTGGATATTATTTTAGTGTAGCGATAAGTGCTTGATGATTCTAACAACTGTTAAAAATAGAAAGACTTAATTAATTAAAACTTATTATGAAATCTAATTCTTAATATAAATCAAGTCTTAACTTTTAATAAAAAAGAAAAGAAAAGATCAAACTTGTTAAAACAGAAAATTTTAATTAACACACGTCATAAAGGTATAAACCTTACAAAGCAACATAAAATCTAACATGATCATTTGGACAAAAACAGAAGAGTTGACTTGTCTCACACACAAAAAACTTGTAGTAACGTCAAAGTCCTATACGTTAATTAAACTCGTCCCTAGAATTTCTTATAAATATGCATAGCATTGAGGTCCTATAACAGCATAAATACTGTATAAGTTGTATATATATATATATATATCTTAATTGTCCAAATATTTGAATTTGATCATAATGAGAGGAAAGGCAGTTCTGATCATCAACCTATTTGTTCTACAATGTCTGTCGATTTTGGGTTCTTCACAGGATTTCGATTTCTTCTACTTTGTTCAACAGGTTAGCAACTAATCAATCACTTTGGATTGTGTAATCTGATTGTTATGGATTTTGTGCATTAAACAATTTTATTACAATGAGTGTTATGTTGTTCGCAGTGGCCTGCTTCGTACTGTGATTCAAGACAGAGTTGCTGCTATCCTACCACTGGAAAACCTGATGATGATTTTAGCATTCATGGATTGTGGCCCAATTACAAGACTGGTAAATGGCCACAAAACTGCGATCCTGAGACTTCTTTACACAAATCAGAGGTAATTAATTAATGAATTCATCCTTAATTAAATTATTTAATTTAAAGGGACATCAAAATTTTGATACAGGATGATCTTCTCGTTGAGTTAAGGTTTTAATAACATGGAATAATGAGTGATGAAGTTATCAAGAAACTGGCTCGGTGCTAGTTTGAATTGATTTGAGGCAACCCAGGCATTCATTATTTTCCTTGGTTTTATTAAGTTATTTATAAATGAATGGAAATAAATAAAAAATGTGCAGATCGCAGATATAATGGGGAGAATGCAGAAAGATTGGCCAACTCTAGCCTGCCCATCTGCAGATGGAATGAAATTCTGGGGTCATGAATGGGGGAAACATGGAACCTGCACATCCCTTGACCAACACACTTATTTTCAAACTGCTCTTGACCTTAAGAACAAAGCCAACTTGCTCCAAGTCCTTGGAAATGCTGGTATATATCTTTTCATCTTATATATATATATATATATATTTATACATGTACGTGTTATGTGTTGGTTATTTGGGAATATAAAATGGGTTGCTTGCAGGAATTGGACCAGGAAAATTTTACAAAATGGAAAGTATAAAGAAAGCAATTGAAGAAGGGGTTGGGTATGAAGCCTTCATAGAATGCAATGTTGATCCACAAGGAAATCACCAGCTTTACCAGGTGTACTTGTGTGTGGATAAATCTGCTTCCAAATTCATTCACTGCCCAATTCTACCACATGGAAGAGCTTGTGGTTCCACCATTGAGTTCCCTTCTTTCTCTTCTCATTCTCACTCTCGTAACGAACTCTGATCCATCCTTGTGTTTTTTCGGATCAATTTGATCTCATCCTATGTTTTCTTCTTCTCGATATGATGTTTGTTCAATTTAATTTTCTCAACATGTTGAGAGTTTATTTAATCATACACCAGAGACTTCACCCTACGCTCTGTTATTTGGTAATCAATGATTTAAAATGTTCATCTCTAAATTTATTTGTCAGAACTGAACCTTGTAATTCAAAATCTATTTTTATGTAGTAAAGTCATGTTGAATTTATCTAAGAAATAAAGTCGTGTCAATTAACAGAATAAAGATCAGGAATGTAATAGTTGAGGTATATAATTTTGAACATATTGCACCAATAATTAATACGCTAAACGTATGAAATACATTTTTTTGCGCCCTTAAGTTACAACTGAGGATGGGGTAATGTTACATTACTCTATTAATAGTATTATACTTACTATTATTTCTCCCTTATGTTGCATAAGATATCATATTCATAGTTATGTTTGAACAATTATTCAAAAGCTTGTTTCTAAATTTTCTCCTCAGATAATTTAAAATTTTATTTATCGATGTCTTATATTATATTTGTAAATTCTTAAATATAACTTGTATGTTGATCACATATTTTTCTAACTTCAATATTCTAGTTTACAACTATTGTCAAATAATTATAATAAACTAAAAAAATCTAATATTCCCAAATTTAAATATTTTAGTTTGGATATTTTGTTTTTATATATGCAAAGCAAATAAAAAAAATTATAAAAATGATAAATTCGATATTTTTTGGATTACAACTATGAAATAAAGCGGACAATCATCAAAATTACATATAAGAATAATAAATTTGATACACCATCATATATACATATTTTTTTGGATTTTTTTTATGTAAACAGTGTAAATTAACAAATTAAAAATCATAATAATGATGATTTTGATATGTCATGCATCAAAAACAAAATTTATATGAATAAATTTTAAATTGAAATCATAATTCATTTATGAAATTATCATCCTCAACTCCCTTTAAAACTTACAAATACAAATAATAAAATAAACTTGACAATAAACAAAATTACATATAAAAATGACAAATTCAATACATCGTGTAGTAAAAATGACTAATAAATGAAGAAGTTATTTAATTTTAAATTTATGGCTTATAAATAAAGTTGCAAGTGATAATAATAAATTTGACACATCATGCATGTATTAAAAATAAAATTTAAATGAAATTAATTTGTAATTATAAACTTGTATTTAGTAAAAAAATTAAATTTGTAATTCTACATAGTTCCCTTAAAAATTTCATAATTATTATGTTTTTCAATTTAAAATTAAATAATAAATGTAAAAGTGATTTTAATTAATATTTAATAGTTAAATTAAATATTATTAAGTAAATTTGACTATGAAAAAATTTAATCCAATTAAATACACAAAAAGTCAACTTATCAAAACATAAAAAGAGATTGTGAATAGAAAATTTGGGCTTTCTATTTTGAACTATGACATTATTATTATTATTATTATATAGACGTAGATATAGATATAATATTCAATTAAATATGTCAATTAATAATTTTTAACAATCATAACTACATAAGCAGAAGCCAAGAAGTTTAGGATTTCTTTGACACAATCCATGTGTATTGCGGCCAGCAAAGGCAGCTAGGCACGTGCTGTCGCAAATATCATCGTTTGTACACGTGACTCCCAAACCTATAGTGCATTGACCGGCTTTCATATCTCCTACTGTATCAATATCACCTCCAACAATCTCTCAAAAAATGTACAGGAAACATAAAACAAAGAGATACACTAAACACACCCCAGGAATTTCTAAGTACACTCCATTCATGTGTAAAATCATGTGATTTTACACATGAATGGAGTGTACTTAGAAATTCCTGGGGTGTGTTTAGTCCCACCCTAAAACAAATTGTCGGTTATATTGAATTATTAAGATTATATTTTAGAGTTGAAATATAAGATTTAAAATGAATAAAATTAAAATAAATTAGTACAAAATTATCGGGAACAATTTTAAATTTATTAATTCAAACACCATCAATCCATCACAACATTTTATATATAATTGCTTAAAGAATTGAAAAAGGAATTGTAACCTGAAACTGAAATGAAGGCCAACAGAACTAACAAGGTTGTGGTAATGCTTGCCATATGATATGTAGTATGAAATATTTTGATTTAAATGTTTGATTTCCAGTGTTTCTTATGAATTTTGTATGTGATATCTTCTATATTTATAGCGATCAAGTTGAGAGTATATGTTTATTCTATTACCATAAAACCTGAGATTCTCAAAATTAAATCCTACATATATTATTAAATTAAAGTGAATTTCAGTAACAAATATTTTGTTAATTAATTTGAAAACAACCAACAATATCATGCACATGTTATTCTTAAAAAGTATATCTTAAAAAGTAGTGACATTTTTACTTATTGAGGAAGTACATGTTATTCTACATTTATAATAAAATATATTCAATTTAAAATTTAACTAAAAAACTAAATAAATACCCTAAAACTATAATTATATTTGAATATATAAATTTAGATAATAGATTTAATGTTTCTAAAATATATGTAGTTAGAAAATTTCGAAGTTGAAACCTAGATTTTTATCTGAAATTATTTAAGAAATATAAAATTACTTATAATATTTAAATATTTGCAATGCAATGAATAGTAGATAAATCTAAATTACTAAATAGAATCTCAATATTTACAAATTAAGATTTAACAATCTTCAAATCGATTTCGAAATTATGATCAAATCTAAAAATCATTTTAAAAATATAAAATCAATTAAATTCAGAAATTATTCAAATAATTCTAAGATGACCAGATAAATACTTTATTTGAGACTACACATTAAATCAATATACAAGGACTTTTTTTTTAATAATATTTTTAATTTAATTTTTACCGAACTGATAATGGTTCATATCAATCTAAGCATTAGGATTCGTGCAACTCGTTTCAAGATATAAAATGGTTCTTTATCAAAGATTTCGGTTCATTTTTTAGAGAAAAATCACCAAAATAACATAACTTGAGAATTAGATTATGTTTATGGATTATGGTTTAATATTACAAAATAATATCGACGTATCTTGAAAAATAAAGAAAACGCCTAAAAATATATTGTCCAAAAAGCCCATCAGTTAATTCCATTATAACCAACTCAAGTAAATCGAATGACCGGATCCAGATTCTGTAGTGTTGGGCCATCGTACTGCCACCTAGATTGGGCTTGGGCCTTAAAATATATTGTCCAAAAAGCCCATCAGTTAATTCCATTATAACCAACCCAAGTAAATCGAATGACCGGATCCAGATTCTGTAGTGTTGGGCCATCGTTCTGCCACCTAGATTGGGCTTGGGCCTTAAAATTTAGCCTAACCCAGCCTACAAGAAAGGCCGGGCAAAATTGCTCTGTAATCTCTACCGTCGGATCAAATCACAGTGAATACTCGATTCCTTCCTACTGTAACTTCACCTTAAACCCTTCAAGACACAAATAGGAAACAATTCTTTCCAAGAAAAAAGCCTCTCATATCTCTCTCCTCCTTGGTGTCCCCTTCTACAAGGTATTCATATATTTGTGTGTGAGTATTTGCTTCTATATCCCGCGATTCATGGTTAAACGATTAGCGTTTAAATCATGCCAAATTTCTTCTCAAGGGCTTATTGTGCTATCAAATCAATTCATAATCGCTCTGTATGCATAAATTAGTGTTGAGTATCTGAGACACTGTTTTGGGTTTGATTCAGTGAGTGCAGTAGGAGTCGTAAATGGCAGGAGGTGGTCCGGCTTTGGGTGCGGCGGGGAATGCTGTGAGAATTGTGGTTGCTGGTGATGCTAAGACGGGGAAATCGAGTTTGATAGTAACAGCCGCTGCAGAGAACTTTCCGAGCAGCAATGTCCCTCCGGTGCTGCCGCCCACCAGGCTCCCCGTGGACTTGTATCCTGAACGTGTCCCCGTCACCATTATTGATACTTCTTCGAGGTCTTCAAAATATATTTTCTTTACTACTTTTCATGAGTTTTGATTGGAAAATTGAAATTGGTCGGTGTTTAGTTTTTAGGATTTTGAAAGAGGCATTTGAGTATGGGATGCTAATATGCTCGAGTATCTGTATATAATGCGGAAGTTGTAGTTGGAGATTGTGAACTGTAAACTTCAGCCTCAGTGCAAGCATTTACTGATAGCTAAAAATGGACTTCTTCTGCTTGTGAATTGGTTTTTGATATTCAGTCTCATGTACACATCCAGTAAATTGATATGTATACTTGTACAGATTTACTATCGCACAAAACATTCTTTTTCTTTGGGCGATTTGATTCATTCAGTTCACCTTGAGAGATTCTAATCACATGGTAGCAATTTGCATGGTTTTGCTGGGTTGCTACTCATATAATATACATTGTTATCCTTATAAGTTGAAGTATGATTTACATTTTTTATCCTCTTGAATTGCAGTCCTGAGTACAGAGGCAGGCTAGTTGAAGAACTGACAAGAGCTGATGCTATTGTTCTAACGTATGCATGTGATAAACCCGAAACACTTGATAGATTAAGTACCCACTGGCTTCCTGAACTTCGACGATTAGAGGTATTCATGGAAAACATTGTGTAGTTAGTGGTGAAATTTTATCACCATTTTCTTGAAGCTTGGATAATTTACTACTATAATAATTGGTTAAGGTTGCAGATTGCCTTTGAATGCTGGATCCTATGATTTCATGCTAGGTGATATTTTAGTTCAAATTTTTCTTGGCAGGTTAAAGTGCCTGTAATTGTGGTGGGTTGCATGCTAGATAAAAGAGGTGATCAACAGCCAGTTAGTCTGGAGCAGGTTATGTCGCCTATAATGCAACAGTTCCGGGAGATTGAAACCTGTATTGAGTGTTCTGCAGTAAACCATATTCAGGTCAAGTCTACTTTATTATACTAACATGTGATGTTAAAATAGTACAACGGTCAATTTTGTAATAAGTATGTTAGTATCTTAGTGGCTGTCTGTATGTTGAATTTTTAATGTGTTATGAACTGATGATGTTAGCACTTGTGTTTCATGTCTTGGGATTAGGTTCATGTGCCTGGCCTCTTAATGATAGCCATCAGTCTGCTCACCATTTTGTTCTGACACAATTTTTTGATCCTTTGTAACCATTCTTTATGAATTCTGAAGACAAGTTTTTCAACTATATATTTTGGGGGCAGGTTCCTGAGGTTTTCTATTATGCACAAAAAGCTGTGCTTCATCCAACTGCCCCTCTGTTCGATCAAGAGCAACAAGTTTTGAAACCACGGTGTGTGAGGGCCTTAAAGAGGATCTTTATTCTCTGCGACCATGACAGGGATGGTGCCCTCAGTGACGCAGAGTTAAATGACTTTCAGGTCAATTTCTTCTGATTCTGTTTCAAATATTTTGCTAATGCTTACATAGTTATATGTAACTTGTTTGATTTAGGGATTGGGATCTATAACTTCTCATATGTCCTGTATTAATTTCTTCTTTTATGATGGACAATCTGACATGGTGTTATAAATATTCAGGTCAGGTGTTTCAATGCCCCTCTACAGCCATCTGAAATAGTAGGTGTCAAAAGGGTTGTCCAGGAAAAGTTGCGGGAAGGTGTGGATGATCGTGGTCTTACATTGACGGGATTTCTATTTCTCCATGCTCTTTTTATTGAGAAAGGGCGTTTGGAGACAACATGGACTGTCCTTAGGAAATTTGGATATAATAATGAAATTAGACTTCGTGATGATCAGTTGCCACCTCCAATGAGTAGATATCCTGACCAGGTGGTTTTTCATTTTATAAACAAATAGTGTGGACCTTAAAAAAGTTATGTTTGGATGATCTTCCTGATTAGTTTAAGGCTATCTTAACTATTTGTGATGAAAGGATCGATTTAGAAAACAGAACAGTTAGTTTTCTCATAAAACCTCCTTTGTTTTGATATTGCATATTTTTATTTTTGTCTAATTCGAAATGACTTGATCGTGTTTACGATATAAAATTATCGTGTTCCACTGGTTATGTTGAATATACCTGAAAGGCAATATCCCTCTTTGTGCATGATTTCATAGTTGTCAAAGTTGATAGGTGCACATAAGGCGCAAAGGCAATATCTATAGGTGCACCTATTGTATATTCATGCTTGCTTCTGTTACTGTCTGAAAAAAGTTTTTTTTGTGACTGTTGGCTGTTGATATTGATAACTGGTTTACATCAATGCATGAAGTGTTTTCTCCTGGCCCACTTGATTAGGGGGTTGAAGTTCATTTCAGTTCTTACTTCTGTTTGTTTCGTTTATTTTTTTTATGGTTTAGATTCCAAGTGTTGGACCCAGCTAACCGTGTTTTCATGATGCATGTCATGGTTCTTTGGTTTCTTAATCTGTAGACTGTCTGTGCTTGTGAAGGCTCAACTGTATTTGCATGTCTAACACCTAGCATTTGTGCAGAGTGTGGAGCTAACTGCTGAAGCTGTGGAGTTTCTAAAAAGAATTTTCTCCACCTATGATGTTGATGGTGTACGTAAATTCTTTTCTTTTAGATTTTGTTGAATTCTGCATGCCATCTACTTTAAAGTTAAAACATAATAACATGCTACACTCTTTTTCTCACTTGATTTCCTTCTAAGTATTCCCCTTATTTGAACCCCTTTTATTGATAAATAAGTTGAATTTTTTCTGTATTTAGTTCTTGTTATTGAACTTAATTTCTTACTGATATCATTATCCGAATTATATACTCTTGAGGTCCTCACAGTGTGGAGTTTCATAAGATAGGAGACCAAAATATTTCTGTCCATAGAATCTCTTAATAGGGAAAATGACTTTGAATTGATTAATCCTACTTAGAATAGTAGTATATCTAAACAGGTTTCCCATGTGGCCTGTTACCGTTTTCCTAATGATGACTAATGAGGTGACGCTCTTCACATTCATTTTCCTGTTGTTATAAATAACTGTTTCATGGAATTTTTGGTGCACTATTAGTCTATAAGGAGACATTAATTTATTGCGCTACAACGGCAATACTCATTTACTTTTAAGGAAATAGGAGATGTTGCTTGTAGTTTCATATATTACTAGTTTTAAGAAAGTTCTATACTAAACCTTTGAAGCATTTGAGTGTGCACTTAATTAGTGGTAATATTTAGGTTTTAATTTCCTCGGCATTGATCCTTTTTTTTGTTGTTTGCCTTTATCATGTGTCCGAACTGGTGCTTGTTTTCTCACTGATTTATTGTCACATGAAGTCACAAAATGTTGACTATTGGTTTTGATGTTCTATAGGTTGGAGCTCTTCGGTCTGCTGAGCTTGACGATTTGTTTTCTACAGCACCTGAAAAGTAATATGTGTTGCTTTAGATCGCTAAACTTTCTAGTGGGGTTTGCTTTTGGTTGCTAAATGTTTCGAAGTTAAAATCGTATGTACTATTATTTAATGAAGCTATCTTTTGGCTTTTTACTGATGTTGATTTACCTTTGGAATATAGTCCTTGGAAAGAAGCTCCATATGTGGAAGCCGCAGAAAAGACTGCTCTTGGAGGCCTATCACTTGATGGGTTTTTATCTCTGGTGTGTGCTGTGTTTCTTTTAACATTATCTATGAGGTTCATGACAACTCATAATTCATTAATTTTACATCTACATATGAACAACTTGTTACTTCCACGACCATTCATCCTGATTTAATCATGGTGGAGAAGTTAAAAAGTATCGATGATTTTCTTAATTTATAATATCTGTTGTCTTTCATCTCCTCTGCACATTGTGTCTTTCAAACTTCCCTTAACCTCTATCTGTATCCTAGTTGTTTACATGAATGAATATTAACAACAATTCCAACCTCCACCTCCAGTTCCCACCCCCAAAGGACAGGAGAACAACAAGCCCCTAGTCTTTGAAATTCTAAAAAGAAAAAACAAGTACTTTGAAGCTTATCTGTAAGACTATTTATCCTTTTGGTTCATGAATTATCATTTATCTATGACCCACCCGGGATTTATATGCAATATATATTTTCTCAATCATTAAAAAAAAAAAAAAAAAAAAAAAAAAAAAAAAAATATATATATATATATATATATATATATAACCCTCTCCAGCTTTTTGTATGGAGATCCTTGCACTAGGTCGTTGTTATTAAGGGTTAAGCATGAAATTTTTAATTCATATACCAAAACAATTCCCAAGTACTAACCGCATTGACCTCAATATTATTTAATATGCGGTTGGCTAGATGAGTTTAAAGTGTGCTGATCTGCTGATAGCCTTTCTTCTTGCCTATAGATGTATCAAATTAATTGTTTATTTATCCCTCTATGATCTTGATGTTGTTAGCATAAGTCATTATCATCTGATGCTGGCACAGCTTATTTCCTTTTGATTACTCTTTTAATCCATCATCAGATTACTACAGATTGAATCATTGTTTTCTATGAGGCCTTGGTTAAGCTGGACATTATAGGCAGTACAATTGGCCCCTCTTACATGCAGTTTAATATACCACCAACCTTTTGCTATCTGTGATCTATCAGTCTTTCTAATTATCGTCCTATAGTCCACTGCCCACATTGGTTTCTCTTTTCTGACGTACATACATCATGCAGTCATGGTGCCTATTTCTTATACTCTAGGATCTTGTTTGTTTACTGAGATATCCTGTTGTGTCCATAACATTCTCTGACGATTAGTTGTATTCCAGTGGTCCCTTATGACACTTTTGGATCCAATTCGTAGCGTGGAATCCCTTATATATATAGGTTTTGGTGGTGATCCCTCAACTGCTATACGTGTAACTCGGAGAAGACGTTTAGATCGTAAGAAGCAGCAAACAGAAAGAACTGTGTATCAGTGTTTTGTTTTTGGACCTAAAGAGTCTGGAAAATCTGCTTTACTCAACTCTTTCATTGGAAGGTACCGTTTGGATGTACTTTAAAAAAGGATTTGATTTTACAGTTATTCAGATGTTTTTGTCTTACGGAATATGCTTATCTGTTTTGTAGGCCTTTCCCTGAAGAGTATGTTCCCACAATTGATGACAGATATGCTGTTAATGTTGTTGATCAACATGCTGTAAGTGTGCTCTTATGATTGCTTTGAAAATGAAGAAATGACAAAGAATGAACAAGTCAGGAAATTGTAGTTTACATGAGTTGACAGACGCATATACTAAGATTTGATTGACTATTCTTGAAAATCTTAACATAACTAGCTGATGTAATATGTGATCTCTATCAGAAGAGGTTTATCAATTTTTAGTATGGGATAACCTGTTATCTGTTGCCGTCAGCTTGTATGAGTTTATCTGTTTTCGCCTAGCAGAAAATGGGTTGGAAAATAAATTGACTGCCCTTTGTAATTTGAAACTCTTTGTTGAAGAAAAGCTTAAGAGAGTGCGTGTGGCAGAACGAGAAGTTCTATATGAAATATTTGATACTCCTCTGATAGTTTCTGGATTGTTCCCTTATATGTGAAATATCCACTCGTTGACTCCTAAGCTAGCATAAAATAAGTTCCTTGTTGCATCTTCTTAGTTGAATAATTTTGAGCATAATTAATGTACTAGGTTTTGCTTATATCAGATTATTATTTGTTTTATGTGAAAATGTTTTGTACGTAAATGTTAAAAGGTTCTGAAATGACTCTTTTCTAAATTTGAGGCTAAGATATAAGAGAACCTTTAGCATGATGTGTTCCGCAATGCGGGTTGCGTTTGATATGGAAAGATGTCCTCAAACGTTGCTTAAGGCTCTCACTCCAATTTCTTTGATGGAAATATAATATGCATTTTGAAACAATATTGCATGGCATCTTGACAGGGACTTAAGAAGACTCTTGTGCTGCGAGAAATTCCTGAGGAAAGAGTGAAAGAGTTGCTATCTAAGAAGGATGCTTTGGCTGCATGTGATGTTGCAGTGTTTGTTCATGACAGGTAGCCTGTTTGATGCTAATTATAAATTTGATTGCATCGTGAGTCCAATGGATGACTGTTCAAGTCATAGTGAATACTTGCATTAAACAATATTAAAAATGAAGCATTAAGGCTGACTACATTAAGCAGGTTCTTTTAATCTTTTTTATTTCGGTTTTCCAGGGAGCAATCCATAGGACCTGCATAATTTGTTTCAATTAATCCAGTTATGGTGGAATTCGTTGTGACCTAATTGTGTTGAAGCACTTCTTAATTAGTGTCCCGTTATGAAAAATGGCTATTCAAAATTGAGGATTGGCTTACTGCTACCCTTTAATGCAGTACCTACTACCCACATATGCTGGAGCATTTGAATGCAAATAATTGTCAAGAGTTTACTTTAGCTATTATTCCTGAATATCTTTTACCTTCTCTATTCCCTTCATCTTGACTCATGTTACTAGCTCATTTTAGTAGAATTTCTTTACTCCTTTCCAGTACAACCTATTGGTAGAAGTTACCAAAACATAAGAATGCATTATTTTTCACCGCCTTTATTCCTTGTGGGGGGGGGGGGGGGGGAGGGGGAGCTGCCTCTGCCAAAATGTGATTTTGTGTACAGCCAATTTGGTCTCCTCCAACAGTCAGCTGTGTTCCTATCTGCATGATGATTATCACAGCCTCTCATTTTGTTTCTTACATTGTGCAGAAGTAAAAGCAATACATTTTAAAACAAAAAAGTAAAAGCAGGATAACCATGGAGATTGACTAGTCAAAAATAATTTGTGCTGCTGTATTTTGGCATGATATTGTATCATTGAGCAGTACATATTTGGCTGGTTTCCTTACTGTGCTGTTCTTTATATTCCCTCGTTATTACTTATCTATAATACATCACGATTTGGTTCATCTATGAAGACATTAGGTTGTATTCATCTTCATTTTTAAATTCAATTTACACAAGTTCTCTATCCAGTTCCCGTGAACCATCCTGGGTGAAAGCGACAGAGATGCTTGTGGATGTTGCAAGTCAAGGGGAAGCCACTGGTTATGAGGTGCCTTGTCTCATTGTTGCTGCTAAAGACGACCTGGACCCTTATTTGACGGAAATTCAAGATTCAACAAGGGTAAAAATCCGTTGTAGTGAGCATGAGATGAGAATATCCCTCCCCCCCCGCCCCCAAACCCCAACTCCGGACTCTTTTTTTTTTTTTTTTTGTGCGTGTGTTTTTTTATTTTATTTTATTTTATGGTTTAGTCCTTGTACTGTGGTCATGAAGCTGGAATTTTAAATGTCTTGAGCTTGCTAAATACGAAGCATGTTGAGGAAAAAATTCAAGCTTGCACCCATAAAATTTCAGTTAATTTCACATTAAAGTCATTAATCTCGGTTATAGGAGTTCATAAAATTGGAAAGCCATCTTAAGTGAAAAGCCTGTCTGTCTGATGTTAGTCACTTAGTCCACACATTTATAAATTGTCATTTTCCCTTCCATTTATTCGGACGCTATCTCACATGTGACCTTCAGAGTGTCTACAAAAATGCTGTAGGTAAACAATCTTGGGATTATTAAGATTTGAGTTGACTATATGTGTTTGTGTCTCACCTTATATACATTGTGTTAACAGTTTCCCAAGGGCTATTGAAATAAATAATTCTGTACATTTTTGTTCCCCCTTTTAGTCAATCGAGCAATCACATATGATACTTTGTAGTAGCATTGCATGTTTTATATGAATATATGAAGATGGTCAGCATTTTGCGTTTCCATTCTGATTTCGTTTTCAGTACATGTCTGAAAAGCTGATGGATGGTGTGAAACCTAACAGGTAAGCCAGGATATGGGGATAGAGGCACCTATTCCTTTGAGCACAAAGCTGGGAGATTTCAGCAACATATTTCATAGGATGGTGAGGGCTGCAGAACAACCTCACTTGAGCATTCCTGAGACTTTGGCTGGCAAAAGCCGTAAGCACTATCATAGGCTTATTAATCGCTCCCTCGTCTTTGTATCAGGTATCTTCTTTTTGTGCGTTTCATTTCTGAATTATTGGTTTTTATTTGAACCTAGATATACCAAGTATCTTGTGTATGCTTTCTTTCTTGTAATGGAGTGTCGAATCTTGAATCTATGTGGCAGTTGGAGCTGCAGTTGCTGTAGTTGGAGTGGCTGCATACCGTGTTTACTCTGCTAGAAGAAATTCTTCTACTTAGGAGACCCTCATGCTTCAACCATCTCCATTTCTCTTCAATCTTTTGTTGTTGCTTTAGTGGGTTTTATTTATCATTTTTTTTTAAACTTTTTCCAATTTTGCTTTTAGCGTAGGGGGTTTGCTCAGGTGATATAGCTTGTTGCAGATTGTGAAACTAGCTTTGTAGGGTACATACATATTACATAACATGTGATGTTATATCTCTTGCAAAAAAATATCCTTTGCTAGAACAAACTTTTTCCCCTGTTTGACTTTGACAAACACCCTTTTTAATTATGATTCCATTTGCTGCATATTTTTGCATCTTCGTTCTCTTTGGAATAACCCCAGGGAGATCGCTAATCAATACTTGTCCCCTCATCCACGTACCAATAAAAATATACGAGGCAAATTCTAAAAAAAAGTTGAAAGTTAAAAAAAAGAGAGAAATATCTGTACTGGCGTTTTCTCTTTATTGTAACAATGAAATGGATATCTTTTGGCAAAGTAGCTGTGGGTCCTAACCGGGATTTATGGGTCATAATTTCATGTGTCGTGATCTAAGTACACGTGGAGGAATGGGTGTTTAACTTCAATTTTAATTTAAGGACTTACTTGGTTTGGCGCAAAACATTACAAAATTCCCAAGGACAGTTGTTCAATGCTGAACAAAATTGGTTTCAGGATTTCTAAATTCCAGTCAACGATTTCGTCAAAGTCTAGCCCTTTTATAATATAAAAGTTTATTGACTATTATATATACTTAATCCATATTCATTTTCATTTCGCTTTTGAATACTTTTTTCCTTGCAATATATTGAATTTGAGCAATATTTAGTTTTACACCTTCCAATAAGTTGTCAATATGGAGCCATATTTAGTCGCCTATGTACATGGCCAAATTATGTTAGATGCATGTTTCCTATCATTTTATTATCCATAAGGGTGGATTAGTAGTCATTGACCTGCTTTGATTGGTCTAGAAAGTCGTTTTTAGTTTATAATTTTTATTCTCTCCAGTTATTTTTTAATTATCTAAGCCCAATTGATAGTTTTATCGTTCATCATTCCATTGCATTTGATTAAGAACCATTTCCCCCAAACCCAAAACTGACTCCATCTATTTCAATTCAAACCTATTTAAGCTTAATTATTTTAATAACTTATCTGCTCGACAATCTGATTATCCTCTTGATGCAAACCCACTTTTAAAATTCACAAATCAAGACATCGGTTAATTGGGGTATCATATGAGTTGAAACAACACTATAAATATGGTATGAGCTCATACTTTTAATCTTACATGTTTTTATTGTTACAATTGAAAGAACATTCTCAACAATTAAATAAACGAAGATTATGTTTTTTCATGCAATTTACTCATTACAAACAACCAAAAAAGATAATTTAAAGTAACTTTCTCGGATTACCTTTCTAATAAACCTTTTGTTAATAAAATGCATAAAATTGAGCTTTATTAATCAAGGCTGTTAAAATTGTTTCACAATCTACATGACCCAATGACATTTTATTTAGTACTCTGTTTAAAATATTTTTCCATTTCCACTTGACCTAGTTATAATATTCAAGTAGGATCCAATCGATTAGTTCAATACTTTAACTATATATTTTATCATAGACATTTTTCATTATATATACACACTATATATATATATATATATATATAAATAATATTCTAACCAACCCCTCAATTCGAAACTAGTTTGCCCCAAATAAACTCAGTCCCAGAAAATTATCGAAAAAATTATGGTCAAACTTTGATTGAAGGATAACCATAGGATAAATATGATTAATAAAATTCAAAGTTGTTCTATTTAGTTTGCTTTTGTAGCTAATTTGAAAATCTCATTTTGGACGATTGTTAGGGAATTTTATCTGAAACCTTTCTCTTAAATTACACCATCAAATCAAATCTCTAATCTAAATATAAACTATATTTGGTGAATATAATTTAAAATAAAAAAATTAACAAACGAACTCAAATTAAATTATACAGTCCAAAATAAAAATAAGAAATGTGTATAAGTGCCTAGGAATATAGTCAAATTGGTAATGTATGTGGTAATATGGAAGAAATCCTCAAATATCGCAGATTCAAATAGCAGACTCAAATCTCACGTGGACAGATATCTTGTGTGGGACAGATCTTGTAATCTGAGAAAAAGTGATATTTTCATAAATGTCTGTCATGTAGATATATCCCTCGATTTATATTTTATCCAATTGAAAAATCTATAGTCAGAAAGAGAAAGTTATATTTATTTTTCTCTAATAAAAGAAATGTCCGTAAGTTAAAATTAAAATGAGGGTACATGATGATACCTAACGATCGCGACAACACAACCTCTCTACAATCCCATTTTCCTTGCCCCATGCCACCTCGGGCCACTCCTTAATCGGATAAAAATCACTGGAGGTATTAAACCTAAAATTAAAAAAATTCTTGTATTTATTTTGGAGTTCACAGGGTTTCATTATAGTTGTTCCGTCACTGTCATAATGTGAAAGCGTAAAAGGGTGGATGTAGTTATATTATATTATTGTGAAAACTTGTTGGAATAATATATATAATGATTTACAATATTTGACATTTTATTGAAATTTTCCAGAAATGATAGGAAAATGCATTTAGAGTAAGAATGGTATATTATTTTTGAATCTTGATCATTGTTTTAGGTAACAAATTTCAATTCAAATATAGAGATTTGTTTTTTCCAGAAATGTGTAGAAGCTCGTGACCTCACCAACATGGAACATTCAACATGGAATATGATAATAACTATAATAACGCGTTAATTTATAGATAAGTCTAAATAATTGACTTTCTTACTATTATTCTTTTAATTTTTGGTTTTCTCTTAAAAGACTTGGTATTTGAACGTGAAAATATATATATATTAGTAAAATTTATACCAACCACAAAACCGACAATATGAGAAAAAGTGACACTCTTTTACTTTCCTACGACTGCTTTTCCTTTCTGTCCAGTTTCCCTAATTACGGTTCTTTCCTTTTACTACACAACACAAGTTTCAAGCAGCTGACAACTCATACTCATGACCGTAAAACATACATAAATACTTTTCAATTAATAAAAAATTAGCAATTATGGTACCTTAAAACACCTTAATTATTCAAAACCACCCGACACTGTTTTGGCGTAGAGTTGAAGTTGAGTTTAACTCCAAACGACACAGTTCAAAATTTGATCTTTCTTACTCCCTTTCTTTTTTCTCGCTCTAAATCGACGTTTCAGGTTGTGGTACCTTAAGGTACGCCTCGTTTTACGTTTGTGTTTTCATTTAAGCAGACCGTTTTTCGACATTATTACGGTTATGGTCAATAATTGTTACTATCTGTTGTTATTAATTTCTGCGGAATAGTGTTTGGTGTACAGCATTTCGATATGTGGAGCTTATTTCTTCAGTTTAAGTGTGTGTATTGTCTGCCTTTTACGAATCTGAAGACATAGTAGGAGTTTTGTGTTGATTAGGAGGTTGGCGAGTTGGAAATTTTGAATTTTGTGGTGATTTTGAGTTCCTTGTTTGTTTTCAATCATGCTGTGTGTCTGTTTTTCTGTAAAGGGGAGTATTGGGTTTTTTTATTGAGTTGCTTCAGTGAGTTTTCATAATGTGGTTTTTTCGGTGGGATTTATGTTTATGACTAATTGAGGTTTGAGACTGAGATCTGTAGTTGGGGATTTTGTATTTTGTCTGTAAATCTATTTATATGTTATTATTTCTTGTTAATTCTGTACAATGTTGGCAACTGTTAGTTTATTTTTCTAAGTAATTCCTTCTGATTGAGCCTTTAGAGTTTAGTGTATTTGAATTTTTTTTTTTTTTTTTGGGTATTATAGGGAGGTTGAAAGCTTTTGCTTTTAGGTGAAAGAGCAAATGATATAGTTAAAGTGGTTTGATATGAACTTCTTACTTCACTTGTGTGCTTCTATTGGTTTAATAATTCTTGTACTCCCATCGTTCACCTCATTCACTTCAAGAATTGAGATTATTTTGTTATATCCTCACTCGTAATATCTGTTTGCTATTGCAGATACTTTCTATGTATTCATGTTGATTCTCAGAGATCAAATATGATATCTAGGTCTGTATGAGTGAACACACACCATTAATGAGCAGAAATGAAGAAATGGTATGGTGGTGTTCTAATTGCATCATTCTTGATGTTATTTCTTTTTGGATATCATGTATTTAAAAGTCCCATAAATGAGAGTTACTTCACGAGTCCTATAATCTTCAACGGGACGAATCCTCTGGAGTGGATCAACGCTGGAGCTCCACCCGCACTTCCCAATCCAGAAACTACTTCTCAAGTGATATCTATTGAAGCTATTGTAGCTGATTTCTTTGCTCAAAGGAACCTATCAAAAGAAGAAGAAAGCTCTTTGTACACATGGAACCGGTTGAAACACTTGGTCACACATGCTCAGGGCTTACCTAATGCTGTTGAAGCTATTAAGGAAGCTGGTTCAGCATGGAAAAACCTGATTGCTTCTGTTGAAGAAGAAAAACGTCAAAGTAATGGAAGCTTACCCAAGAGAGGGAAAGAGAAACAGTGTCCTCATTTCCTTAGTAATATGAATGCCTCAAAGCTTGATGATAATGGCTTTAAGCTGCAGGTTCCTTGTGGCTTGACTCAGGGCTCTTCAATCACATTCATCGGCATTCCTAATGGCCTTCTTGGAAATTTCCGAGTTGACCTGACTGGTGAACCACTCCCAGGCGAGCCAGATCCGCCTATTATTCTGCACTATAATGTTAGACTCCATGGCGATAAAATTACCGAGGATCCTGTGATTGTTCAAAACACCTGGACAATTGCACATGACTGGGGCGACGAGGATCGTTGTCCAGCTCCTGATGGGGGGAAAAATATAAAAGGTAAATTCTGATTTTGTCTTCTTTCTTGATTCTTTTGGCCCCCTTTGTTTATTGCTTCATTAATGCTGTATATTTCCATTGCATGTGTGGCATGCTACTTGCTGATATCAGTGGATGAGCTGGACCAATGCAACGAGATTCTGGGTAAAGAAAATAATCATACTGCCAGAGTTAACCGACTGGTGTATGATGGAAAACCAAGAAAATACTTTCCTTTTAGGCAAAACGACTTATTTGTTGCTACTCTAAGAGTTGGTTTGGAAGGAATTCAAATGACGGTTGATGGAAAACACATAACTTCATTTGCTTTTCGAGAAGTAATTTTTTCGGATCCCTTTTCACAAAAATTTCTGAACTATGTAGATTTGACTCGTACTTGACTTTTCTTTTTCCCTACTGTGTAGACTTTGGAGCCTTGGCTTGTGAACGAAGTACGAATTTCAGGGGACATAAATTTAATTTCTGTTGTTGCGAGTGGCTTACCAACATCAGAGGACTTAGAACGTATAATAGACTTGGAAGATCTTAAAGCGGTCCCCATACCTCCTCGAAGACAGCTGAATCTCTTTGTTGGTATTTTCTCCACCGCCAACAATTTCAAGCGTAGAATGGCAGTGAGAAGATCGTGGATGCAGTATACTGAAGTACGGTCGGGACAGGTGGCGGTCCGTTTCTTTGTTGGACTGGTAGGACACTGTTTCTTAAGAGCCCTGAATTGTCTCACAATCCTTCTTCATTTTAAGACAAATGTGATCTGCATTTTGTAGCATAAAAACCAGATGGTGAATGAGGAACTATGGAACGAGGCACGGACGTATGGAGACATCCAACTGATGCCTTTTATGGACTATTACAGTCTAATTACATGGAAGACCATAGCCATCTGCATCTTTGGGGTAATGTTCTCTTTACACCTTCACAGCTCATGCTATTTATTCCAACAGTACCTCATTACCTTAATCTCTGCAACAGACCGAGGTTGTTTCAGCAAGGTTTATCATGAAGACAGATGATGATGCATTTGTTCGTATAGATGAGATCTTGAATTCTTTAGGACGGACAAATGTTACTCGTGGCTTGCTCTATGGCCTCATCAATTCAGACTCACAGCCTCATCGGAATCCTGATAGCAAGTGGTATATTAGTCCTGAGGTATCTATTCAACTCGTTTTAATATGTGGTTCGACATCCTGTTTATTTTTACTCAATATTATATATTCTGAGAAAAAATGAACTGAAGATCAATAACAAATATATGGAAACAAGAGTCATGATCAAAACCTTCAATCCAAACAATTACTAATTGAATGCTATTATGTGGTTTAAAATCCATCATGAAATTCTTCGAAACACACCTCTGTTAATGAAGTTTAAGTACTTAAGTGCCGGTTTTGTTAGCCCACTCATCTTGCTCAAATTTAAAGACTGTTTTTCAAGTTTCCCTATGAGTAATTGATCTGAATCGTTTTTTTTTTTTTTTTTAATTTCTTGAGGAATGGGAAGATGACGCATATCCACCTTGGGCCAGTGGTCCTGGTTATGTCGTGTCAAATGATATAGCGAGGGCAGTTGCCAAGAACTATAGGAAAGGACACCTAAAGGTAAGAATTCATTACGAACACATATAACCCTAAAACCATCAAATTATCCAAGTTTCGCATTTTACCCATCAAGCTATGCACGTTGCCTTTTCAACTCTCAAATCTCCCAAAATACGCTTACAATAACAATATATTATTACAGATATTCAAGCTAGAAGACGTTGCCATGGGGATTTGGATAGCGGGGATGAAAAAGAACGGATTGGAAGTGAAATACGAGAAGGATGAGAGGATCATTAATGATGGTTGTAAGGATGGCTATGTTGTTGCCCATTACCAAGGGCCCCGAGAGCTGCTTTGTTTGTGGCAAAAGATTCAAGACAAAAAACGAGCTTTTTGCTGTGGTGAATAACTCACATCTGATGAACATGCTATAAATTGTTCACAAGTTACTAAAAACCAACAAGCTATACACTAATGATACGCTGAGGAATGTAAGAGTCAAGATGATAATGGTGTAAATTGAGCCCTACTAGAAAAACTTTGCTTCTAAAGGAGTTGACATAGTTGTACAAGTAGTAGATACAAATCAATATGCATTATGCATATGAGTATAGAGGTATTAGTTCTGTCCATTTTTGTGCAGCAACTGAGATTTTTTGTATCATTTGTATAGAGAGAGAGGTGAAACTGTGCCTTATTGGAGCACTGGATATGAACTTGTTAATCCTCTTTATTGTTTAATAGCATACGGTTATGATATCTTTGTGCAGAAGGAAATGAACTTCACAAAATTTACTCTTCATCTATCCACATACATAAAGATCTTTATCATTGGCCACTGAGAAACTTCATATATATAAATACACTAGTTACATAATGTGTTCGTTCTACTATATGTAGAAAGGAATAAAATAAAAACATGAAAACAATGATGCAATAAGAAGGGCTAGACTAGAGTTATGCAGAGACACAGCCAATCCCATATCTAGTAGTGGGAAACACAAGAAACAAGCCACTGCAAATAATCCCCACCATCAACGGAAAACTCTGCATCACTTCACTCAACTCCTTGGAATGACCCGGCAGCACACAACCCGTGACCCGGTAATCCGACAAGGCAATGGCCACGAACACGAGGGCCGACATCAACGCATGCACGAAGTCACTCAACCCAATGTTATACTTGTCGTCCTTGGGTACCTCCACCCCCAGCCCCGCCTTGAAAACCGCCAGCCCTTTCGGCGTCACGAACCCATAGTAGAGTTTCCCGTCGGGGCCCCGGAAAGAGTCCGTGAAGTGGAAGAAGAAGCATGAGAGGGTGCAGAGGCCGAGCAGAGCGTAGATCATGTGGGTCGTGACGGGGGAACACGCGCCATTGGCGTAGATGGAGGGAAGGACCATTTCGAAGGTGAGAAGGGTGCCTGTTGGAAGGAAGTTGGCCAGAAGAGAGGTTTTGGAGAGTGTCTTTTGGACACTGCTCGCCACTGCTCGTCTCTTCCGCCCGGCGGTGGGTGGAGGGTTGTCACCGGTGGTGGGAGGGTAAAGGGGTGGTGGGTCCGGTTTTGGGGAGGGGGTGTAGATTCTTATGCCAATTCCTTCTGATGATGATTTCTCCATTGTTTTTTCGGTTCACAGATTTTGTTTGGACAATTATATCTATCTATATATATAATAACAGTTAATTTTATCAAAAGTTATCAAAAGTTCAGTTTAGTAAAATCAATATCACAAAATCATTTCCTAAAAAACTACGTTCATTTCAAAACTTCTTTTTTCAAAATTTTTATTAATTTTTAAATAAAATTGATTATTCCCTCTCCAAATTTAAAAATTTTAATAATTAAATTAAGATATGTTTATTTTACTAATCTTATAATAAAATAAAAATTATATTAATCCTCAATAAACTTTGTTGATTTAATAAATATACTTAATAAATTTTGTTGATTTAATAAATATTCAATCAATTCTCAATAAATTCTCAATTTAATAAATGTTGTATTAATCAATACATTAATATAATCATATAAAAAAAATTATAATAGCACTCGAAATTTTGTTAGATATACATTATTTTCATTACTAATCAAAAATATATTAAAATAATCATAAAACCGTTTCCTAAAAAAACTGCATCCATTTTAAAACTTCTTTTTTAAAATTTTTATTAATTTTAAATAAAATTGATTATTCCCTCCCATATTTAAAAATTTTGATAATTAAATTAAGATATGTTTCATTTATTTTACTAATTTCATAATAAAATAATAAAATAAAAATTATATTAATCCCAATAAACTTTATTGATTTAATAAATATCCCTAATAAAATAATAAAATAATAAAATAAAAATTATTTTAATCCTCAATAAACTTTGTTGATTTAATAAATATTCTCAATAAATTTTGTTGATTTAATAAATATTCTATAGATTCTCGATTTAATAAATGTTACATCAATCAATACATTAATATAATCACGTAAAAAAATTTATAGTAGCACTCGAAATTTTATTAGATATACATTATTTTCTTTATTAATTAAAATATATTAAAATAATCAGAAAACAGTTTCCTAAGAAAACCGCTTCCATTTCAAAACTTCTTTTTCAAAATTTTATTAATTTTAATTAAAATTGATTATTCCCTCTTCAGATTTAAGAATTTTCATACTTAAATTAAGATATGTTTTATTTATTTTACTAATCTCATAATAAAATAATAAAATAAAATTTATATTAATCCTCAATAAACTTTGTTGATTTAATAAATATCCTTACTAAATTTTGCTAATTTAATAAATATTCAATCTATTTTCAATAAAGTTTTGATTTAATAAATATTGCATCAATCAATACATTAATATAATCACGTAAAAAAAAAATCATAGTAACACTTGAAATTTTGTTGGATATATATCATTTTCATTACTAATCAAAATATATTTTCCTAAGAAAAGCCGTACATTTCAAAACTTCATCTTCAAAATTTTTATTAATTTTAAATAAAACTGATTATTCTCTCCCCAGAATTAAAATTTTTGATAATTTAAATTAAGATATATTCTGTTTATTTTACTAATCTCATAATAAAATAATAAAATAAAACTAATATTAATTCTCTATAAACTTTGTTGATTTAATAAATATCCTCAATAAATTTTGTTAATTTAATAAATATTCAATAAATTCTCGATTTAATAAATGTTGCATTAATCAATACATTAATATAATCATGAAAAACAATTATAGTAGACTCGAAATTTGTTAGATATATATTATTTTCCTTACTAATCAAAATATATTTAAATAAAAACAAATTTGAAAATCTTTAAATTAAAAGGCTTTAAGTTAAAAACGAATTTGAAAGTCTATATTATAGATATTATTCCATGTGAAACATATTTCGAACTCACTCTTATAAAACATATTATTCAATACATAGTTAAACTAACATAATTTTTTAATAACTAATTATCGAAATTGATTGATATAAGATTTATTAAATATCCTAAATTATTGATATACAAATTTACTAGATTTATATAAGATTTACTAAATGTCGTACATGTTTAATATATCCTAATATAAAAATTTAACAAGTACCGTAAATTCTTAATATTAAGATTTACATCCTCAAAAAACACCTTAGATATAACTATCATTCATCTTCATATAACTACTATTCATCTCCATAAGCAAAATTAATATTCACAATCTCAAAATAATATTATATTAAAACTTACATTCTCCAAAAAACAAAAACAATGGTCATATAACTACCATTCATCTCCATAAGAAAAATTAATATTTATATCTCAAAAAACATACTATTCCAATACGTAGTTAAACCAACATAATTTTTTAATAACTAATTATCCAAATTGATTGATATAGGATTTATTAAATATCTTATTGATATACAAATTTACTAGATTTATATAAGATTTACTAAATATCCTAAATGTTTAATATATCCTTAATATACAAATTTAATAAATACCGTAAATTCTTGATATTAAAATTTACATCCTCAAAAAACATCTTAAATATATCTACCATTCATCCACATAAGAAAAATTAATATTTACAATCTCAAAATTAATATTATATTAAAACTTACATTCTCCAAAAACAAAAATAATTGTCATATAACTATCATTCATCTTCATAAGAAAAATTAATATTTACATCTCAAAAAACACACTCATCTTCATAAGAAAAAGTGTATGTCTCATGAGAAAAATTAATATTTACATCCTAAAAAAAAAAATATGCTCTCTCCAAAAGAAAAAGAGTGTGTCTCATATGCACTTGGTATACATGTAATCTAAGTCTATCCAGATCTGCGTATTTTTTTTTTTACTTGACCTCAAATTCTTTATGTACAAATTCATGCATTGCTCGAATACATATATTGATATTACACTCATTTTATCATATTATACAACTAATCAATTACTTTAGTTTGATAATTCATTTATTTTGTTTGCTTTTTCGTAACTTGAATTGGTCTAATTATTATAAATATAAATGAAAACAATAAAAATATAAACTATATAAAAATAAAAAATATTAATATTTAATCATGTGCATTCGTCTATCTAATATGAAAGAGTGATTTATTTTATATTTTTTAAATCTGTAAGAAACCGTTCCCGCTTGTTAAAATAGTTTTATGTTTGACACAAATAAACTAACATTTTACGCAGAGAACTAAAGACATATTTGGTTTGTGTGTGGGATTAGTTGGGTTGTGGTGAGTTTGCATTATTTGAGTAGACAGAGAATTAAAAATATATTTGGTTTGTGTGTTGAGTTAGTTGGGTTGTGATGGACATTATTTGGGTTAAATTTAGTTAATTTTTTGATATATTTAATTTGAATGATTAATGATAGATTTGATTTAATTTTGTGTTTAATTTGAATGTTGTGGTATTTATTGAGTTAGATTTATGTATTAAAATTTTATTTGATTCAAATATTTGTTGTGGGTTTAAAAAAGTCACATCCGAAATGTCCTTAGAATAAATTAATATAATTTTTTAAAAATAAAAATAAAAACTATAAACATGAAATGAAAATTGGAGTTTTGGTGAGTTTAATAAACCATCTAGGAAGTTTATCTAACCCACCACAAGATTATTTTTACCATTTTTAATCCGAATTTAAAAAAAATAAGAATTTTTCAATTTATAAAATAAATACGAATTTATCCTAATTAATTAATCCTAATTAATTAATTAATCCTGACGGACAGAGTGCCTATTTCACATGGAAACGTGACCTGCTGTGCCGGTCGAGGCTCAAAACTGAGCGTTGTAGTCCACGGACTTTGACTCCGGGAAAGCTCATTCAGTTATGGAATGCGTTAGAGGCTCTTAAGGAGGAGAGATAGGGGCTAAACCCACCATCCCTAGCTGGAAAGTCTCATTGAGTTCCCAACTTGGCCTACGCTACGATCGTTAGAACTCCCTCCATCCGAACCAAACATGAGCTTTTAAAGTTTATCCATTTCTTCACTCAATAGTCATAATTATCATCCGCTTTTACAATCATAATTAGACATTGTCCGAGCATTACACAGATATAGTTTTAAGAAAAATTAAAATTTTCGATGTAGTCAATTTAAATTATCATACAAATTCAAATTATTAATCTCTATAAAAATAAAAATATTTTAAATTCAAGAAAATATCAAATGTTGATGTTGGAAAAATTCTGAAAAAAGATAAAAGTAACAATTAAAATATTTATATATATTTTTAAAATATAAGATATCTTAGTATTTCCAATATCACGATTTTGATATCAATGGTCATCATATCTATATATTTTCAATATCAATGATTATGATTGTCATATAGAGATAAATATATTTTTCTTAAATATTCAAAAAATATCAAAAAAGGTCGATATCCTTAATTTGAAATTACAATCTCTTGAGATATTTTATAATCGCAAATATTGAAAATTTAAAGAAAATATCAATAAATTTGAAAACAACAAAAGATATACTTTTAAAAGTCATTTTTTATAAATATTAAAAAGATCTCAATACATCCATTTTTAATATGAATGATTATGATATTCATAATCACAAAATTAAATTTTCGAAAAAATATCCAAAAATATTAATCACAAAAAAAAAAAAAAAATTAAAATCAAAATTTAATTATCTCTACATTCCTAGCAAAGGCAGTGTCATAGACCTCTAACTTATTAATTTGGTTGAATTTCAGCATCATGATGCCTAACTTATTAATTTGGTTGAATTTCAGCAAAGGCAGTGCATTTGACAAACTCTTATCTTCCACTCTCCTGTCGTAGCTTTATTTATAAAACTCTAATCCCCACTCTCCCGATATAACCTCTATTTGTAAAGGTATCAGAGTTTATTGTCATACTAAAGCTAACCTTTCTTTATAAAGACATATTGGATTTCGAGTATTATTCGGTGTACCAATTGAGAAATGACAGATTGGATTTGAAGTACTGTTCGGTGTTGCAATTGAGAAATGAAGAAATGGTATTGTGGTGTTCTAATTGCATCATTCTTGATGTTATTTCTTTTTGGATATCATGTATTTAAAAGTCCCATAAACGAGAGTTACTTCACAAGTCCTATAATCTTCAACGCCGGAGCTCCATCCGCACTTCCCAATCCAGAAACTACTTCTCAAATGATATCTATTGAAGCTATTGTAGCTGATTTCTTTGCTCAAAGGAACCTATCAAAAGAAGAAGAAAGCTCTTTGTACACATGGAACCGGTTGAAACACTTGGTCACACATGCTCAGGGCTTACCTAATGCTGTTGAAGCTATTAAGGAAGCTGGTTCAGCATGGAAAAACCTGATTGCTTCTGTTGAAGAAGAAAAACGTCAAAGTAATGGAAGCTTACCCAAGAGAGGGAAAGAGAAACAGTGTCCTCATTTCCTTAGTAATATGAATGCCTCAAAGCTTGATGATAATGGCTTTAAGCTGCAGGTTCCTTGTGGCTTGACTCAGGGCTCTTCAATCACATTCATCGGCATTCCTAATGGCCTTCATGGAAATTTCCGAGTTGACCTGACTGGTGAACCACTCCCAGGCGAGCCACATCCTCCTATTATTCTGCACTATAATGTTAGACTCCATGGCGATAAAATTACCGAGGATCCTGTGATTGTTCAAAACACCTGGACAATTGCACATGACTGGGGCGACGAGGATCGTTGTCCAGCTCCTGATGGGGGGAAAAATATAAAAGGTAAATTCTGATTTTGTCTTCTTTCTTGATTCTTTTGGCCCCCTTTGTTTATTGCTTCATTAATGCTGTATATTTCCATTGCATGTGTGGCATGCTACTTGCTGATATCAGTGGATGAGCTGGACCAATGCAACGAGATTCTGGGTAAAGAAAATAATCATACTGCCAGAGTTAACCGACTGGTGTATGATGGAAAACCAAGAAAATACTTTCCTTTTAGGCAAAACGACTTATTTGTTGCTACTCTAAGAGTTGGTTTGGAAGGAATTCAAATGACGGTTGATGGAAAGCATATAACTTCATTTGCTTTTCGAGAAGTAATTTTTTCGGACCCCGTTTCACAAAAATTTCCGAACTATGTAGATTTGACTCGTACTTGACTTTTCTTTTTCCCTACTGTGTAGACTTTGGAGCCATGGCTTGTGAACGAAGCACGAATTTCAGGGGACATTAATTTAATTTCTGTTGTTGCGAGTGGCTTACCAACATCAGAGGACTTAGAACGTATAATAGACTTGGAAGATCTTAAAGCGATCCCCATACATCCTCGAAGACAGCTGAATCTCTTTGTTGGTATTTTCTCCACCGCCAACAATTTCAAGCGTAGAATGGCAGTGAGAAGATCGTGGATGCAGTATACTGAAGTACGGTCGGGACAGGTGGCGGTCCGTTTCTTTGTTGGACTGGTAGGACACTGTTTCTTAAGAGCCCTGAATTGTCTCACAATCCTTCTTCATTTTAAGACAAATGTGATCTGCATTTTGTAGCATAAAAACCAGATGGTGAATGAGGAACTATGGAACGAGGCACGGACGTATGGAGACATCCAACTGATGCCTTTTATGGACTATTACAGTCTTATTACATGGAAGACCATAGCCATCTGCATCTTTGGGGTAATGTTCTCTTTACATCTTCACAGCTCATGCTATTTATTCCAACAGTATCTCATTACCTTAATCTCTGCAACAGACCGAGGTTGTTTCAGCAAGGTTTATCATGAAGACAGATGATGATGCATTTGTTCGTATAGATGAGATCTTGAATTCTTTAGGACGGACAAATGTTACTCGTGGCTTGCTCTATGGCCTCATCAATTCAGACTCACAGCCTCATCGGAATCCTGATAGCAAGTGGTATATTAGTCCTGAGGTATCTATTCAACTCGTTTTAATATGTGGTTCGACATCCTGTTTATTTTTACCCAATATTATATATTTTGAGAAAAAATGAACTGAAGATCAATAACAAATATATGGAAACAAGAGTCATGATCAAAACCTTCAATCCAAACAATTACTAATTGATTTGCTATTATGTGGTTTGAAATCCATCATGAAATTCTTCGAAACACACCTTTGGAAAGGATGTGAATGTTTCAGTTTATGAAGGTTAGTATAGCCCAGTTTCTGATATACTTTAAAGAATACGAGTCAAGGCAACATAAAGCAACAGGAATAGCTCTGTTAATGAAGTTTAAGTACTTAAGTGCCGGTTTTGTTAGCCCACTCATCTTGCTCAAATTTAAAGACTGTTTTTCAAGTTTCCCTATGAGTAATTGATCTGAATCGATTTTTTTTTTTTTTTTGAAACTTCTTGAGGAATGGGAAGATGACGCATATCCACCTTGGGCCAGTGGGCCTGGTTATGTCGTGTCAAATGATATAGCGAGGGCAGTTGCCAAGAACTATAGGAAAGGACACCTAAAGGTAAGAATTCATTACTCGAACACATATAACCCTAAAACCATCAAATTATCCAAGTTTCGCATTTTACCCATCAAACTATGCACGTTGCCTTTTCAACTCTCAAATCTCCCAAAATACGCTTACAATAACAATATATTATTACAGATATTCAAGCTAGAAGACGTTGCCATGGGGATTTGGATAGCGGGGATGAAAAAGAACGGATTGGAAGTGAAATACGAGAAGGATGAGAGGATCATTACTGGTGGTTGTAAGGATGGCTATGTTGTTGCCCATTACCAAGGGCCCAGCGAGCTTCTTTGTTTGTGGCAAAAGATTCAAGACAAAAAACGAGCTTTTTGCTGTGGCGAATAACTCACATCTGAGGAACATGCTATGAATTGTTCATAAGTTACTAAAAATCAGATTTAACAATTTCCTCCACAACCAAGAAGCTACACACTAATGATACGCTGAGGAATGTAAAGAGTCGAGATGATAATGGCGTAAATCGAGCCTTACTAGAAAAACATTGCTTCTAGAGGAGTTGACATAGTTGTACAAGTAGTAGACGGAAATCGAGCCCTCTGGGCGTCACGAACCAGTAGTAGATTTCCCGTCGGGGCCCGGAAAGAGTCCGTGAAATGGAAAAAGAAGCATGAGAGGGAGCAGAGGCCGAGCAGAGCGTAGATGATGTGGGTCGTGACGGGGGAGCACACGCCCGTTGGCTTAGATGGAGGGAAGGACCATTTCAAAGGTGAGAAGGAAAGAGAGGTTTTGGAGAGTGTCTTTTGGACGTCTCTTCCACCCGCCGGTGGAAGTAATGCTGATTTTGTTTGGACAATTATATCTATCTAATATGAAAGCCAGTTTTTTTTTTTTTAAATCTATAAGAATCCGTTCCCGCCTATTAAAATAGTTTTTTTTTAAAACAGAAATAAACTAACATGTAAGTTTTTCCATTTCTTTCACTCATAATTAGTCGTCCGCTTCTTCACTCATAATTAGACAGTGTCCGAGCATAACACGGATATAGTTTTAAGAAAAAATTATATTTTTCGATGTATTCAATTTAAATTATCCTACAAATTCAATTTATTAATCTCTATAAAAATATAATATTTTAAATTTAAGAAAACATCAAATGTTGATGTTGGAAAAATTCTGAAAAATGATAAAAAGTAACAGTTAAAATATTTATAATTTTTTTAAAAATATATGATATCTCAATATTTCCAACATCACGATTTCAATATCAATGGTTTATCATATCTATATATTTCCAATATCAATTATTATGATTGTCATACATAGATAAATATATTTTTCTTAAATACTCATAAATATTAAAAGACATCAATATCTTTAATTTGAAATTACAATTTATTGATATATTTTATTAATCACAAATCTATTAATCTCTACTTCTTCATAATCTTTTCTTCAAACATCTTTTATCTTCAAGGAAGTGGGAGTTAGCTTGCTCCCACAGCTTCCTGTTTTATAGGATAATTGATAGAATTGTGTTTTCGGAACCCTATCTATCCGTTTACTTGGTTTTTCTTTCTAGGATTTAATTGTTATTTTGGGACCAATACTAAACATATTCTGATCGGCTGTTTTCGATTAGCTGACAGGTCATATCCTAGGCGAGTTCGGATCGGGTCCAATGAACTCTAGATTGATTTTGTGTTCTCTGATCATCTCAGTTGGCCATGACTTTAGCTCTTCCTCAGATGACACTGACGATTTTTTGATTGACTAAATATTTTCAGGGTTTTCTAAGTTTTTATATCTTTGATCTAACAAATTATCTCATCGGTCATCTCTAGTCGGCAGAATCCCAAATTATTTTCTGATTGGCTAAATATTTTCAGGGCCTTCTAAGTTTTATATCTTTGATCGGGTTAATTATCTCATTGATCATCTCTAATACGCTGAGTCCCAAATTAAACATTTGAAGATTCATTTCTGGTCAGCTCGGATCCAACAACCTCTATTTATAAAACTCTTATCTCCCACACACCCGATATAACCTCTATTTATTTATAAAGGTATTTGAGTTTATTTTTATACTAAACCTAACCTCTCTTTATACAGACAGATTGGATTTGAAGTATTATTCGGGGTTCCAATTGAGAAATGACATATCCTCAATAATTGTATATCACATTAATACTAATATTTTTGAGAAAATATATATAAATGGTAAGTCTGATTAATTATGAATATTCAAATAATAGATTTCAAGTATTATTCCGTGTTCCAGTTGAGAAATAACATATCCTCAATAATTGTATATCATATGAATATTGATATTTTTAAGAAAATGTCTAATTAATCACAAATATGAAATTTTCGAGATAATATGAATATTGAAATTTTCGAGAAAGCAATCTAGAATGATTTCTAAAATGATATGTTCATCGTCTCGACTTGCATCTAGAATAATTTTTAGTTGCTAAACAAATTATGTCTTATCTAAATGACCTGCAAATTATAAACAATGAATTGATGAATACAACTTTCGAAACAAATCCTTTATGATAATATTATATTACTAATATAGAGACCAACATGAAGACATCGATGAAGGCCTGAAAGACGAGTTCACGGATTATCATCTTATAGACAATCACAATGATGATTATGAAGATGATGCTATGCAAAAGTAGGAAGCTGAGGTTTATTAATATTATTTTGCTCACAAACTGAGTTGATTGAGGACTTGTGTGTGGTCTTCTTTTGAGTTTGGATTTTATTATTCATATATCATAGACCTATAGTTTTCATGAATTAGTTTACAGTATATTTTGGTTGATCAAGCTTGCTTTACTGGTATACATATTTCTCAGTTTACATTCCAACGTCTCAATATACACTTTTCTCCAGCCTTTGCTTTTCACATTTCACTGAAAAAATATACAAAAATGGAAATGTAAACAAATAGTTGTGGTTGTAGCAAAGAGTTTCTGGCATACATTTTTCAATGATGAAGAAGCATATAACAAGCTTTTAAATACACATAGTTGCTGCTAAACCATCAAATGCAAACAAGCTTGAAGCTTTGCATATATAACCTATAGCAGATCTACCTTGACAAGAAACCATGTTCAGCAATGGCAATTTCAAAGGCTTGCATTCGTTCTCCTCGAGCCAACCCATTTCGATCATAAGATGATATCTCGTTGATGTTGAGATCCACACAGGCCTTGATAAGCTCTTCCCCAACACATTTAGCTGCCTCCTAAAATCAAGAATTTCTACTACCCTTTAGAGTCTAGTTAGATTAGTGAATAGCAAAACAAGAACTGAAAGATTAAATGAAGTATTTACAGGGGTAGTGCAAGATTGATCTTCGTTCCGCATTGATTTCTGCAGAGTGCTTCCGTAAAACAAACACTTCTTATTATGATCATCCACCAACATAGCGTACAATTGCTTGTCCGAACAGAACACAGAAAGCCTCGGTCTTGTGGCAGTCCCATTGAACTGGTAAGAGAAGATCATAATGTCTAAAACCTCAATCCGCAATACATAGACAAATTAAAGGGATTGTTTACCTTCTTTCTTAATCTTATATTCCTAGCTTTAGCCTTCTCTGTCCGTGTGTTGGCTCTTGCTTTTGCTTTTGCTTCAATCACCAACGGCTTCATAACCATATCTGAACAACGTTATTCTCATCAAAGCTTGTTTCTTCAATAACAATAACTCCGAGTAAATGAACACACAAACCTTGTTTCTTAATTGCAAGTGAACTAACAGACAATTGTTTATGGAACAGAGGAAACAATATTTTACGCACTTGTAGGGTAGAAGTGGCGGGTGTTGGAGCTAAGAAGAGCAGTTCCAAAGATCCCACAAGCCTGAAACTTCAAAGCAGAAATACAAGAACCAATCGCCATTGATTAGCCTACAAGATGGATGCGTGGTTCAGAACCTCTCAGAGGCATTTAATCAAACACATTAGCTGCAATTGTGATGGTGGAGAAGAGTGAAGTGCTCAAGTACCTAATTTTGAGCGCACAAGGTCAATGAAAAGAAAGGCTTTGTATGGATGGTCCCTACCCAGCAGCAATTCATTCAAATTGGCAATAAATTAATTATCTAATTAAATTAAAAATAAAAATTATATACTATATGACAGTCTAATATATGACTTTACTTTAATTTTTGTATTATTATTATTATTATTATATTATTATTATTATTATTATTATTATTATTATTATTATTATTATTATTATTATTATGATGATGATGTTGGCATAAACCACTCATAAAAAACACCATCCAACTTCTTTATGTTTTATTTCAAAAAAAAAAAAAATTTGTTTATGCCTAGAAATTTTGATGATCTCAGTGTCATTTGAGATTAACACATTTTTTGAAAATCGATCGGACTTTTGATCAAATAGTTTACTGATTACATAATCAATCGATCGGACTTCTGATCAAATAGTTTACTGATTACATAATCAATTTGAATATTGCTCACCACACTAACTGCTAATCAGTGTTGATGAGAGATGACCTGATTGTACGTTTCAACCAACCACGTCTCTACGAGAATTATGGTAAATCCCATGTACTCAATAATCCCCTCAGAAAATATCTCCTGTACCTTTAGATAAACACAACAATCAAACATAACTCTCAAACAATTGACTTCTAGATCTTTCTACAGACTTCCTGTTGGCGCCCACCTTCCTGCTTAAAACCTCCGCCTTTTCATCTCTAACCCTTCATCAAAATCCTCTCTTTTACTGCATCCAATCCAATCTCTCCTTTTTGTCTTCTTTTTCTGAATTCTTGATCTCAAATGGCTTCGGAAACGTCTCCCTCTGAGCCCTCATCGTTCATTGAAAATCTGATAAATTCAAGAAACAGAGACATCTCTCTCTTCCTACCCTTCTTCTTGGGCTTAAACGCCTCAAGCCCACTTCAAGAAACGGAAAATTGGGGCGGCCCACTTGACTCTCCTGATCGGATCATCCTCATCAACCCCTTTACACAAGGGATGGTGGTGATAGAAAGAAGCAGTAGCAATAGCTCATTTTCAGGCTTTGATTCTTTGTTCAACGACTTGTTTTCGAGCAAAGGCGGCCAGCCTCCGGCGTCGAAAGCATCTATTGATGCTATGGAGAGTGTAGAAATTGTGCGGGGTGAAGATGATGATGGTGATCAGTGTGTTGTTTGCTTGGAGGAGTGGCAGGCTGGTGAGAAGGCTAAGGAAATGCCGTGTAAGCATAAGTTTCATGGAGAGTGTATAGAGGAGTGGTTGAAGATTCATGGGTCTTGCCCTGTTTGTAGATATGAAATGCCTGTGGATGAGAGTGAGGATGAGAAAAAGAGAAGTGGTGAGAGTGGTGAACAAAGGAGGAGAGAGATTTGGGTGAGCTTTTCATTTAGTAGTGATAGAAGAAGTGGGGAAAGTGGTGGGAATATTTCTACTGAGAATACTGATTCTTTAGAAAGTGATCAAGGAACACAGAGCTAGAAACAGGCTGTTTAGATTTTTATGTTTCTTTCCTTTTCTGTTGTCTGCTTGTGGTGGGAATGACTTGTACATAAATCTGAGTTTTTTGTTGAAAACCTTATCTGTCGATGAATAAAATTTCTTCTTTGGAAGCAAAACATTCTAATTCTCTGTCATTTGTTTGATATGATTGACATTGTTACATTGTAATGTCCAATTATTATGAGCAAGTTAAATTCCCTTGTCCTGAGATGCTAAATCGTAATTTCTAGGCAAGACAGTTTATGGAGAAGAACTGTTAATCTGAGATAAAAATTTAGTCTTGCCAATGTTATGTTTCACTAAGACTGAGATTGGCTTTGTGATTATATAAGGGAAAAATACTATATCACCTCTTTGAGTACTCACTGTAATCATCCTGAGAATGCCTGCTTTTCTGTAGGAGTGTGTGAAGCTCTACACTTTTACATCTTTGTGAGCTATGCAAGCTTGAGAAAGCATTTAATGAATTTATCTAGCATATCTGGTGCAATTTTGGTTGTGTTATCATCTATGTGTGTATGTACGGTAGGACTTTCACACGTTAGCTATATTGACTCAAATATAGTAATTACCTAGTTGTTAGGGGATCTAGCTGACTTTGATTGGTCTAGAATGAACAATGCTTAATGTCTTCAATGAGAAATTATGAGATGAGCATGAAAGCAATGCTGTTTTTAATGGACAATTTGATCTTGATCTTATATTTTCAAGCTTGTAAAAACTAAGATATTGGTTTTTGATCCTTAGATTGCTCCCTTCATTCGTAGACAAGGATAGGGTATAGCAATAAGGTAACTTTTACTTTGAAAGTAGAATTATACTTGCTAGCCATATAAATTTACTGCCACATTTTGCTCGAAAATAGTAATAATCGAGGTTATAGCTTGGAAATTGTAAATGGTTTACAGAGAGTGAATAAACAGATTCTAAAAATAGAGAATATAGTTGCGGTGCAGGTATTGTCCGTTAGCCAGATAACTAGTAATATGTCATGTAATGATAAGGATTCCCACAATTGGAGGGTTGAGTTACATATTTCCATTAGTCATACCATGTAGAGAAGTAGAATATACACGAGATGTACCTTTTAACTTGGATATACTCCAGAAAGTTCATTATGGTCCATACACAAAGCAATATACATATTTACTATATGCATCCTATTGGATAGTAGAACCAATTACTTTTTATAGTATATATCACTCATGGGAATCTACTATTACTGTTTCTCTACACGAAAAGTCGAACCAAAGAGTTCAATGCCATTGGAGTTCAAGTCGATCACTTTTGGACCTGAATCGAACTCATTCAGGGAATTGCAGTTCAAATCAATGTTCTCACAAGACCTCAACCTTTGTACTTGTTCATCGATGGTTCTTTTGCTCGTCTTTCGACTCTCTGGTTCACTAGTGATGGTTGGATTCATCTCCATAAGTGAGAGCATAACAGAATCCTTCTTCCTTTTAGCTCCAATGCCATGATTGTAATTATTGTCAACTTCATGCTTTGTTTCAGGTTCTTCCTTCCTTGCTGAGCTGTCAGATGAAGTCAGAGAACTCTCCAGTGAATATCCATTGTGTGCCAATAGCTTCTCATTTGCATCTTTTAGCATTGAGCCATCGCTCTCTGTCAAGACTGAGAATGAAGAACTGGTGCATCCAGAGTCGACCATTGAAACTAATTGGGAAAGCCGAGCTTTGGCATTCTCCACCTCAATCGAGCAAGCACTGTATCCAGAAAGAGTCTCTTGTGCCTTTTTCAAGACTGATTGTAAGTACTTCCCTTGAGCTTCGATTCTTAGCTGCAAATGTCTCTGAACCTGATAATGGTTTCTTTTTATATAAGTTCTCCATCAATTATCCGACTCTCAATGCTTAAATTGGAGATGAAGTTTATTACCTCAATCTGTTCATGAAGCTTCCTTTGGACCTCCATTTGCATTTGTAAAGCTTGAGCCACCTGCAAACTTCTGAAAAAGGCTAAACTGTAAGTGATCAAATCCTTCTCTTTTTAGTTTTATTGTTAACTTAAATGTTTATGAAACTATATCAAAGGTATTACTCATTAATCTGCGCATCTGCCCCGTCACAAATCCTGTCGCTCAAATGGCTTTTTCTCTGATTTACTCTATCTGAATTGGAAAAGATGCATGTTAGTTCCCTCACTTTATCATGATATCATGTTACAATCTTTGTATATTACCTTCCTGTTTATTGTGATGGTAGTTTTGAGGTTGTTGACTCCTCCCCAGTCTATATTTCTGCAAGAAAAAAACCAATCATCCAATTCAGAAGGATTGCCAAATTAAACTGAACAATAATTTAAAACAATGGAATTGCCTGTAAATGGCTCTTGAGGTGGTACAAAGTGAGTCCATGAATGCCCATCACCCTCATCAACGACTTGGGTGTAGCCTCTGCATTACAAGACACAAAATTTCCTGTGTAAGAATGTCTTAGAATCTGATATGCACTAAAATGAAAATCTTTATAATACTCAACTCTCTGTACCCCCTAGCTGGCTTACAGCGTCGATAAATCGTTGGTGCAACTCAGGAGTCCATTTCAATCTGGGCTTTGCGTCACTAGATAAAACCAAACTCATTTCTTGATTGTGAAGAGCCATTTTTGTATGTGTGAGAAGAGCAAGAGGTAGATCATAGGAGAGTAAGGATGCTGGTTGATTTGTAAGTGTAGGTGAATATGTGGCAGCTTGTGATTGTCTTTATAATTGAGGAGTTGTTAGAATGTCGTGTGTTCTCACTCCATATCTGGAAACATAAGTGGGGTTACACTGGAGAGGGAATATATGCTATGAGCTGTGTGGCCTTTCCTTTCTCCCATTTCCCATTTCATATCCATCTTTCTTTATTTCTATTTCTAAGTTTTTTCTTTCTTCTTTGACTTCAAAGAGTGGAGAGAATCTTTGATGCAGCAAAAACAGAGAAAGCAACATACTTCAATTTGAGTCTCAAAAGCAGAGAAAAGAGAAAAAAGTGTATGGTTTGTTTTTATCCTCCTGTTCTCTCTCTCTCTCTCTCTCTCTCTCTCTCTCTCTCTCTCTCTCCCTCCCTCCCTCTGTGATTCCCATATGAGTTAGGCTGTCCCCACCATGATGTATAATGGGTGCAACTTTTATAAAATCTTGAAGAAGCTTTGATGGAAAGAAAAAAAAATTCAATCATGATGATGCTTTAACTGATGTTTCTTTTTAAAGATTGAAAGGGATAACAAAATGAGTGTGTTCCTTTTTTTTTTCTCAAATTTAATTAGTTTTTCTCACTAATATTTTTCTTCCTCAAATTTCCTTTCTGAGGAGTTGTGGATGGTTTTGGCCGGTTCTTTTTGTATCTTGTAGGGATAAAGGAATCAAAGAATCTAGCATTAGATTTTAGGACAAGCAAGTTTTAGTAGCTTGTGATATTTTGATACATGATTGATATGATATTACAATTTTATTTAATGACTTGTGTCCCTCAGCTTGTAATTTTCTGACACTATAATCCAAACTAAATAAAAACTTTGCCAGCTTTCGATACATGGTTTATGCAGAAACAGATATGTTCTATCACAAATTTACTTGACTTTTTTTTTTTTTTACCAAATACAGTGGTTAAAAGCTTGAGTTTGCATGCATGAGTTCTCGAACAATTATATAAATATTACTATTATTAGTGAAGTAGAATGAGATTCAAGCCATTGACTGTCTTGACCTAGTTTTGCTTTATCACTACCAAGGATTAATTAACTATCAGAATGTGGCTTATTGCAAACATTATAAAGAATTATCATGTTGTTGGAATTAATTAATTAAATGTACCAGAATCTCCTTTTCCCCTCAATCACAGACACAAGGAAATGACAAAAAGGCTCATTTAATATACCCATCTCTCTCCTTGCATCCATACAAAAGCAATCCATGAAAAAGGGAGCACACAATCAAAAGCAGGAGGGTAAAAAAAAAAAAAAAAAAAGATATTTTTCAAATTCCTTGAACACATCCATCTATATAGAATTGAATAAGAAAAAAAAACCCCGTATTTTTTAAAATTTAAAGTCAAGAGAAAATAGTAAAGAAAAAGAAGGAAAAGAAAAGAGAGGTGAAATGGCAAACAAGAAATCTTAAAAGTCATATAGATCAGATCAGTCTTTAACATTTCTTGGGTCTTGGGCAAAGAGTTGGATCCCTGGAATCAAAATCCAATGATTGATCTCCAAAGCATTGCCATCTCAGTGCCTGCCAATCAGTAGGATCTACTACATTCTTAACTCATTTTTATAGATCAAGAAGATCATTAGCTAGATGCAAAGCATGCAGAAAAGACAGCTACCATATCACCTTATAAGCTTCCACCGCTCATTTCTGGTTTTTTCTTACATGATATATAAATAAATGTCAACAATCTACTATTAACATGTCATGTGCCTGTTACTTGCATTTGAGGACATAGTTTTGAATGTTATGGTTGTGATAAGGGGGGAACAAATGTGGGGCAAAGGTTTGAAAATGAAGGAAAAAGAAAAGAGTAGCTTTCCCTTTAACCAGCTGCTGTACTTGAAGCTCTTTTCTTGCTTTTATATATTCCATGGCAAGAAAAGGAGATTCTAGGATGATGCAAAACAACTCCTTGGGATTTTAGGGTCGCTTGAACAATCAAAAGTCATTGCCTCTCATCAATTATTATTCTCAGATCCATCTCACTAATCCTAGCCCATCAAAAGACTATTGATGAGAAGAATATATTATGGCCTCAGGAATCAAGAAAAGGTAAACAAAAGGAACTTGTCACATCTCACCAATCAATACTTCATATTTATCCCACATAATTCATCTAAGTCATGATGTCAGCATTATGCAAGGCTTCTGTCTGTTTTAAACTGTTGGTAAGAATATTTTATACTTAAGTGTTTATGTCCATGGATTAATATAATAAGATTATCATAAACACAATATTGTCTTAGACCATGGAACAAGATCACCGAAACACTTCCAGAATCTGTCGGTTTTTAGATAGGTTGCGTAAAGCTTCATTTCATACCAAAAGGTATTCGTAGTTTTCTGGCCACTTGTTCCTAAAATAGCACACTTCGTCGTTAATTATATGCTATCCATCTGCTTTAGTTTCATCATTAAAGTTAAAGAACTGCTTTGCTATACTTGTAATAATTTGCAGCAAACTTCTTAGTACTATTCTTGAAATCAAAGCTAATCCCCATTTGTGTATGGACTTGAACATTTTACATTAACACCCACTTAATTAAAAACAGTGTGAAAATTCCCAGAAATTAAGAAAATATTCAAACAGTGATGAAAGATGTGGACGTTTATACAGAATTCCCCATAATGCACGCCAAAGGGGAAAACTTTGTACAAGAAAGATGAAAATGATGGTAGATATTGGCTATTATTTGCACTATCAGTGCCTGACACCTCACATCCACTTCCTCCACTTACAACACATTATTGTTACTGCTTTTTTTTTTTATAGTTTGTGGATAGTTTAGGTGGTTTACATTACATATCATGTTCTTTTTGAAGCTTTGAATATTTTTAAAGATGCTCCAATATATGAGATGCCCTGATCCTTTTTTTTTTCCCCCTACTTTCTTTAAAAAAGCTAATTTCAACATGACAATTTTGTGGGCTTCAATTATTTCAAGATATTTCCCTTCTACATATTTTTCTTGATTTTCTTCAAGGGATGGTTAAGTAGAAGTGTCTTAATTTGATGTATGTAGAGTTAGTGTTCATTTGGTCATTACCAACCACAAGGATTAGAGTCCAATAGATCTGTTGACCTAATTAGTTTGGGTCAATTAGGCCCGACTTTTTTCAGACCAACAAACACAAACCAAATAATAGGAATTGACCCAAACTAATTTTGACCCAATTACTGTATGTTAAAGGTTATATGCATCCACTTTTACCCTAAATTCGGAATCAAAATATACGGGTAGCAAAAAATACTAGAATTGGATGATTATGAATGTGTGTATGTTTGTAGCCACAACAAATGACAACACTTAGGAGTAAATGGTGAATTCAGTTTGGTCGGCCAAAATAGGAAAGATGTGGTTGCAGTGACAAGTAAATGAAACCCTGCAATCCATATATATATCATATCCATCTTTCTTTACTTTCTGCCCTTTCTACTTATTACCTAATTAATGCCTTTTCCACCATCAATATAACCTAGGACCAACTACCTTTGGTTACAACACTATTCGCATTATCATCTTTTTATGATTTTATTTATAACATAACACCAATACCCTCTTTTGAAATTCTAAAAGATGAGATTTCCAATAACAATCATGATATTTACAACAGCTAATACGGTCAAATTGAAATAAATTAATTAACGTTTCTTGATAGTAGAAAAGTTGTGCAAATATTTAAACACGTTTTATTTGCTTAAACGAGGACTATTTTGATATGAAAGGAATGCTAATTTTTGTTGGACATAATTGTAGATGAATTTTGAAAATAACTAATTATGTAGAGTTATTTTATTTAGTATGCAGTGTATTTAATGTATCAATTCAAGAAAAACTAAAGTAAAAATGAGAAAATATATAGAGGCCGCCATCCTGCACCGGTCCAAAATTCGGTGCTTGTCCAATTGCGTGAGGACCAAAGCATTTTAAGACCACAAGTATTATTTGATTTTTAGAAAGAAAACTAGCAAAACATTTCAAACTTCCACCACATGATAATGCATCACAATTATGAATATTTTGATACCTGCTTTTATGAAACCCGATTTCGGGTACACCAGCAAGAGTAAATAAGAGATGTTTTATTCATTTTCTCAAAAAAAAAGTAGATAAGAGCAATGAAGCCTTCACTTAAATGTGTGGGCTTCATTCAATTTTATGTATGTTAGTTTATATGTTTTTTTGGGTTTATTTATCTATTATGTTTTAATGTTTTTATTGCGATTTGTATTATATTTTATACTTTATCATATTCTATAGAACTATAATAGATTATTAATGACTCATCATAGTAAATTTAAGATTTTTGAATACTTCATTAACTCATGATAAACTTCATGAATTGGGTATTGATTTTATGTCAATCCAATAGTTGTTTGTTGTTTATAAGCTTGTAGTAATATATATATTTCAATTTGAATTAACCGGCCAATCAAGTACTCTAAAGAATAATAAACAAAACTCACAAAGTCTTTTTTTTTTTAGTTACAACTAGCTAGGGGAATAAAAGTTCCAACTTAAAACCTTAATTAATTTGGTATATATATGAACTATTGTATACATGTGTGTGTCCTAACTCAGAAATTAAGTTTTTGAATGCATAATAATAATAATAAAAATTATATATTTTCAGTGAAGCATATGTAAGCTAATTCTAATACTTTGTCTTATGGTCAAGAACTTCAGAATATTTTCCACTTTATTGTAGTTCTTTTAATAAAACAATTGATTTAGATAATTAATTTATTCTGGGAACTGTCAATTTACGTATTATTTCCTAAAAAAGTCAAGATATCATTTAAATTAATCTTAATTTTCAATATAATCTCACTTAGTATAATAAAATTCATCTTCAAAAATTGACATCCAAAATATGTTGATATGTTATTGATTATTTTATAAATTATAACATATACATAGTTAGTTAGATTTAATAGTCATTGATATTATAAAATCAAATAAAGGATAATCCTTTATAATTGTACACTCATTCCACGCAACTATACATGAGTTTCTTAAGAATCAGGTATGACATTTTAAAAATAAAAATTAGTAAAATCAAATAACTAATCCTTTATAATTGTACACTCATTCCACGCAACTATGCATGCGTTTCTTCACTATCATGTGTGACATTTTAAAAATAAAAATTAGTGCTGCAGAATTTTTGTACTGAATATATTATGTTTTAAATTTCTCAGTAGGATAAGAGAGTAAAAGGTAGTGTGTGGGTCCATTCTTATCTTCTCGTAAGAACTCGGACACGTGTCGGCAGTGTAGAATGCAGTTCTAAACTTAGATTTGGAGCCGGCAAAGGAGAGCCACTAGTAAAAGATTCTTCGATAGTGGGCCAATACGATTACGATGTAGGACATGTGTCACTATGTTATGATCTGGATGCGGAACTAACCTGGCTGACGGATGGGCTTTTTTCACACACTTTTTGCAGATGGGACCCACGTTACCTGCAGCCTCGTCCCATATCGACCATTTGCCACGTGTTACTTTTTTTCGATCTTTGACAGCTTGGAAGTTTGTTCCACAAAATATCCTTTTTATTTTCCTTTAATTTTGGGTTCAAAATTTCCTTTAAAAAAATAAAAAGTTTTTTTTTTTAATAGGTTTGGAAGAGTGGAAGGGAGGGGAATAATAAGAACTAGAAAACTTGCGTGACTCGGGTTCGAACCCTAGTCGTCACAATCTGCACCTTTATAAAGGTGGGATACCACTTGAGTTACAAAACTCGTGGTAAAAAGAATAACTTGAGCGATTTAGAGTTTGACATTTTTAACTAAATTTCAGTATTAATATGGATATCTCATTTGAAATTTAAATAAGAATTTTGATGGATAATTTAATTTAAATGTAAAACCAAATACAAAATTTATAAGCAAAACATCTAGTAGAGTTTATATCTCAGCATTCCTAATAATTGAGTGCTCATATAATATTCGTAAACGAGTTTCGAAAATAAAATGATCAAATTTCTGGAAGTACGAATTCATCCTCCTCTAAAAAAATGCCAATTCTTACACGATGAACTAAAGAATTGAGAAAGTGAGTGCTGACTTGGACCAACAGTTGAATACGATGATAAATAATAAAATAAAAAGAAAAAGATTCCAAGGCAAAGCTCTGAAATTCATTAGAATGATTTTCCTGAAGCCACAAAACAAACTTGTGGCTGAGAATTCATTCCCTGTCGCTGACGTGGCACCCCTTGTCCAACTTTCTCTCTCCTACCTTCTCCCCTTATACCACTGCAAATTCAAGATCAAAATTTTAAAAACGAAATTAAACGAAAAGACCCTGAAATTTTCCAAAGGTGAATTAAAAGGGAAAGTTAGATTGCCAAGAGAGAGAAAAGAGTAGAGAACCAAGAAAAAGGAAGACATTTATTTTGGTAAAGAGGATTCTTAACTGTGATTAGTTGTGCAGAGAGAGAGAGAGTGAAAGAGAGGCTGCAGATCATAAAGAATGTCAGAAGTTATGAAAGATTCTGCAATTAAACTGTTTGGAAAGACCATAATTCTGCTGTCTGAAAACAGACAGAGTTCCTTCACATCATCAACTTCCATGGACAGCAAGGTATGTCATGTTCTCTCTTTCTGTGTATGTGATTTAGATAGGTCTGAAGATGAACCCTTTTCTTTTAAGTTGCAAAGCCATGATGGGATACTTTCATTTCTTGAATTATGCTTTTTTTTCCTCCCTAAAAATCTATGATGATGAGTTTGTGAGAAATGAATTCTTGAATTTGTTGTCCAAATAAAGAAAGTTGCTCATAAAATTCGGCCTAGATTCCATTCAATAAAGGCTCAAGAGCATAGATTATAACAAACATCAGTAGTAGTGTTTTGACAAAAACATGGTTGTTTTGAACAGGATGAATCAGGTGGAGAATTCACATGTATTAAAGACGATCAATACGACACATCATCTGAGATCGACGATGAGACCAACACAATCCAGGTCGAGGCTCCAAGTCCAAAAGACAGCAATACCCCTGAAGAAACAACCCTGAAAAAGCCGGACAAGATCCTCCCCTGCCCCCGGTGCAATAGCACGGACACCAAGTTCTGTTACTACAACAACTACAATGTCAACCAGCCTCGTTACTTCTGCAGGAACTGCCAGCGCTACTGGACTTCCGGTGGCACAATGCGCAACGTGCCAGTCGGATCGGGGCGTCGAAAGAACAAGAACACCATCGTTCCAAGCTTTGGTCATATAATCGTCTCAGATGCCCTCCAAACGCCTATGAATGGATTCTTAATTAGTCCCAATTCGGGCTTTTATCCAGCAACTACTTATTGGAATGTGCCAGCTGTCAGCACTGCTACAAGTCCTGTTTCTTGTCTTGGGAAGCATTCAAGAGAAGGTGACATGGTTAAGGCATCGAATTCGGGGAATCTTGATGGAGAGAGGTCGGTGTTGATTCCTAAGACGTTGAGGATTCATGATCCCAGTGAGGCTGCAAAGAGTTCGATATGGTCTACGCTAGGGATCAAGTACGAGAAAAGCGGCCCGTTGAGTGGAACCGGGCTTTTTAAGGCCTTTGATTCCAAGGGTGATCATAGGAGAAGCATTGATAATAGGACGATGGTTCTGCATACTAATCCGGCAGCCTTATCGCGATCGGTTAACTTCCATGAGAGTGCCTAACTAGTCAATTTGGCTTCTTGATCTTGAACATATTGTTCTAACACTGGGACTTAAATTATGGCTTTTTTGGATTGTCCTTTTTTTGTAAATTTTGATACAAGATAGGAGTAGGGTTTGTATTGCTCAATGTAGAATAACTCGATTTTTGTTGACTTGATCAGCAAAATGTGAATAAGAATGATCAAATTGCCTTTGTTATCCACCTAGAGTTGTTGTTGGTTGAATCTTTCTTATTTTAGTTACTGATCAATTTTAATGGTAGTTTGAGATATGCAAAAGAAAAGGATTTAATTTTTAAATGGTCCCCATGTGGAGGGATGAAGAATAAGAAAAAAGGGCAAAAGCCTTTACTTCTTGGGGAAAAGGATGGGATGTAGTGAAGCCAAAAGTTGCAAATGTATGAATAGATCCTCCTTTATATTCTTCAATTTGTAGACCCTTTTTTTTTTTTTTAATCCATATATCCCACAATATTACGACACTAGGATACATCATTACCTAACATATCTATCAAATAACAGCTGCCTATATGGCCTACACTTTTAATAACTTGGATTTGGTGATCTCTTCCACCTGGATGCATTTCAAGATTTTAATAAAATGAGTAATATTGTTTGTGTGTGAGTTATGGAGCAGGTGGAGACAGGAGAGATATTTCAGTGTTGTTATCAGCAATTCAAGGCCACAAATTTAAGAAGAAAACTTAGTTGGAATGGGACCTAAGCCATGTGATATTGTGACAACTTTTGTTTATCCTTTGTGTTTTTTCTTTTTTCTTTCTTTCTTTTTATATATTTTTCTTATTGTTTTTGTGCTTTTCCTATTCAAGAAGCAAAGAGTCTCTTGTATGAAGTATTGATGTTTCAACATCATGACTTTTCGCCCTACTACCTAACTTTAGATTTCATAAACAACTTTGTGTTGATTAGGTGTTGCCTTTTAGATTACATATGATAGCTTGTTATGCTGATCATATTTCTGCTCTAATGTAAATAGGTTGTAAGAATATTTTGGATATAAAAAATATAAAGGTTGATGATCTCCTTAATCTTTCCATCCCATCTCAAATGGTTTTTGTTAAAAAAAGAAAAAAAAAAAACACTTTTTCCCCTACTTAAAAATTAAATGTAGTAATTATTACTCTTACTACACTTATCCATGGACCCGGTTATATCATTATATGTATCTATAAATCAGCTATAGATAATGCACTTATTTAATTAATGTTTTGTCTGTAAAATCCAATATCTTTTAATATTGGTATTTTAATTTGTAATTGGAGCACAAAGATTGTGGTAATCGTAATGTTTAAGATTTGATCTAATAGATTCTCAGAATTTGGGGTCGTTATATTATGATGTAAAAACACATATACTGTCATTCTAGTGAAAGAAGATTCATATAGTAAGTATCATATTAACTTTGTTTATTTTTGCTTGATTTCAAAGATAAAAATAAAAAAATTATTTATTTTTGAGTAAACTCTATGTTTGTGATACGTTCACTATTAAAACAAATAAATTACTAAGATACATGTTCACAAATTTTCGAGGATAATTACATTGTACGTAAATAAAAATTCGTAAAAAAACTCTCTTTTATACTTTGTAATAAACAGAAAAAAAATACGAAAAAAAGAAAAGAAAACAGATCCAATGAGGGCCTCCACAGACTCTGGATACGTCCAATAAAACGGGCTATCAAGGCCCTACAGGCCCATAGTTGTCTTAATAAACTAGGCTTTAGATCCAACAAATCCTAACGGCCCTTGGGCCTTTAACTAAATGGATCCGCCGTACAGATACTTCAACATGATATGCGTTCTATTTTTAAACGTTTTATTTGTTTAGAATATTAAATCATATATTATCAAAAAAAGAAAATCATACAACCAAAAAAGACAAACGAGTCTTCCACAAATCGACATAGGTTATCAAGAAAAGATCTCATTTTAACTTCAATATAGAAAAACCGATATTGAGGAAAAAAGTACCATGTTGCAAACTAGGAAAATCGAAAGTAGTTTTGTTTAGAAAAATAGTAGAAAAAATAATAACTTAAACCTAGGGGCACTATTCCATCAATGGAAATCCACTCTGAATTTCGAAAGTAATAGGTTCGGTTGGTCTAATAAAGCAAAAGGACAATTTGCAAATGTCACTGAAATGGTCTCATCAATCTTCTCCTCTTTATTTAACAAATAAATGCAAACATTAAAAAATATATATATGGTTGTTGAAGTTGAACCCATATCACAAGTCCACGCGTTTATTGCGTCAATACACAAAAACTATACCTTTTTTTTGAACCTAGCCACTAAAATACAGTAATTAAAACTTTTCCGGAACAATGAATGTGAAAAAAGTAGAGAAAAAAAAAAAAGGTGACCTCTGACTAGGAATTATACTTACATAAATAAATAAATAAAACAAAGAAAGACTTAGGATCTAAGTATTGGAAGTTTCTTGGAAACCCAAGAAATCCGTAATTAATAATTTTGAGATGTTCATTAAAATCTCACAACATTTTCCATCTTTTTGTATCGCAAAGAGTGACATACACCTTCAAAATTAAGTGACATAATTTCTTAGCAGCAAAATAAAATAAAATAAAATTGGATGGCGTTTTTTACAAGGCTCAATTTCCTGGAAATACGAAGAACCAAATCGTAAGTTTCATATGTAATACACACGACAACATTCATACTTATCTTAAAATTCTTATGCATTATCTCTGACGCCATAGCCCATACCTACAGAATTTGAAACTCTAAGTTTATAAATACATGGTTAACATAATATTATATATGTGCTTAAAACAGACAGAGATATATAGATACACACATACCACCCAAGAAGAAAAATGGAGCTTCGACTTTCTAATTTGCTGTTTTTGCTGTTCAAATCTCTTTGCAACGACATCCAGAGTTTCTTTACAAGTCTAAAATTTGTTCTGCAAACTTTTCCAATGATTTCTTTTACCAAATGGGATATTCAATATTCTTGGAGAATCTCAATCATTTGTGTCAACAAAAATCCATGCAAAATTAATGAATCTTTTGAGGGTCAAGAAAGAATAAGCATTGCAGAAATGAATACAAGTTTTGGTGCACATGATTTGGTGCACATGATTGAGGATATTAATGAGAGTGCAAACTTTGGTGCAAATGATTTGAGGTCCTTGTTTGAGGAAGAAGAGCCTAGTTTAGATGAAATTAAGAAAACTTTTGGGGTCTTTGATGCAAATAATGATGGGTTTATAGATGCAAGTGAGTTGCATGGAGTTTTTTGTAGGTTAGGGTTGAAGGAGAGGTCGTCATGTGGGTTGGAAGAATGCAAGAAGATGATCAAAGCCTTTGATGGTAATGGAGATGGGCTCATTGATTTTCAAGAGTTTGTCAAATTTATGGAAATATGTCTTTCTTGATCACTAATTTTATTTTTATTTATTTAGATATATTCAATTCGTTCGCTATATTAATCTTGTCAAATTATGTTTGGTTGTGCTTTGAAGCAAATGATATTTGAAGAATGATTTGAAATATCAGTATAATAGTGTAACGTTTGAATTAATATGGATTCCAAATGAATTAAAATTATCTTCATTTTAAACTATTTTTTAAGATAGATTTCAAATGCATATAAGAAAAATTAATTCCTAAAATATATATAGTGATAAACAACAAAATTATACAAACTCAAAACTATGAAACAAATCCCCCCACCCCCAAAAACTAGGAAAGGGAAAAAAAAAAAAAAAAAAAAAAGAGATTAATTCATAAACAACTCATATAAGGAAAATCGACCATCTTCGTTTAAATACGAGAACCTGTTTATTGTGACTGTATGTAGAGTCTGTTATAATCCTATGCCAGATTTGCATTAATTGGTGCCATTTTTTAAGCTTTAAACCGTTGGTTTTAGCGAATTAATGTTATTCTCTATTTTAGTGTGGTTTTTTGTGATAATTTTAATTAACCATCACCAATACATGAATAAACTAATTATATCACTAACTAAAACATATCATATATTAAAAATAATGAAATATAACAAATGATGAAAGTCATATTTTGAGACCAACTTGATTCAGACAATTCAAGTCTATATTCTATGTGTACCACTAGTATGGTCCACATGACTGTTTCAACTCGATTTTATTTTTTCCAATTGATTTTGTTGTTTCAACATGCACGACAGCACGAGTCTTGTGATTGCATGCAGATAGATGGGTGTAAGACATGAATACACGTCATTTAAGGGGAAAATGCACTTTTAGTTTTATAAGAACACTGTCTTGTGTCTTTTCTTCGTAAAAAAGAAATACTGTCCTTTTTGAGTCTAAATTTTATGTTTTTTTGGGTCAAAACCTAACAATTAATTAAGTCACGTGAGTTAAATTTTGTAATAAAACCTTTTCACTTTTGGTACGTCTTGTATAAGTTACTGATTTTTTAATCTTATAGTTTTTTTTTTCTTTTGATTTTTTGAAGTTTCACCATATTTACTATATAGTACAAACAATTTTTTACTATTCGGAATTAATTTTTCATAACTTTTCTTTTTTTTTTTTTCAAAATTAATTGTTTTTTTTTAAAGATGGCAATTTATGATCAATCTAAGGATGTGGTGTTGGGCTTTATCCATCATGACAAGTAAGATATTTTATTTCATATTTGTTGTTTTATTGTATATTTTAAAATAATTATTATATATTAAATATAAAAATGATATCATTAATTTACACACGGTGTAAATTAAAAATAGGATGGGATAATTCACACTTCAAATTTTTCTAAACAGACCCCATTTTGTTATATATTTTAATTAGAAAAATACAAAATTACAAAAATCTCAATTATACCCTTTATGAATAAAAAATATTAAACTCTCCATTTTTGCCCCCTCCTCCTCCTTCTCTCTTTCATGTTTTCTTCTTCTTCATGTCTTTTCATTCTCTTTAAACTTTAAAATGCATAAAAAATCAACATTTCCCATCATTCTAAACTTGTTTTTTTTAAGAAAAACTCAAAATGAATAAAAAATTCGACTTGTTCAAGTAGAACGTAATATTATCCGTTTGACCAATTCAAGTAGAACACAACACTATCTGTTTGTCCAAGTAGAACACACAATATAGTGTCCGACCTGTCCAAGTAGAACACACAGTATAATATTCGATCAGTTCAAGTAGAACACCGTTTATTAGCGAGCTTTTTTATGTTTTTCATTGTAAATATATTTCATGTTTCGTTGTACTTTTTTCTTTAGAAAATAAGTTTTGAACCATGATATGTATTGATAATGTAAGTATTTTAGGATTTATTGATATTGTAAATATTTTAGGATTTATGAAGAATGAAGCAAACATGTAAAACAAGAAAAAAGAGGTGGGAGAAATATGTTTTTTGTTTTGTTCTAAAGGGTAATTAAAATTGGAATTTTTTATTTTTTTAATTAAAATATTTAAAAAGCTAGGTATGTTTTGAAAAGTATGGAATGTGGGTAAACCCATCCTTAAAAATAATAAAATATAAAATGAAATATTAAATTAAAATAGAAGATTCATTTCGCTATATCAAATATACCAAATGGAGATCAAGTCTATATACCCAATCAAATCAAACACTATAACATTGAAATTAAACTGAATAAGGAGATTCATCAAATGTGGAGGGGCATAACAGTAATTTTGGTATGTTACGAGATATCACATTGTAACTCAACTCAAGTTACACGCAACAATAATTAGCCAAAAATGGTCCTTGATTTAGCGCGTAGAGATCTCCTAAATAAAATACACACACCAAATATAAAGAAGGGAAAATTAGAACTCAAAAACTTTTATGACACTAATCTAAATAAAATTTTACGTTTTTTATATATTGATCATTTTTATTGATTCATATAAATTTCATTTTACATAAAATCTCACATAAGATCTACTCAAATTAGAAATCTTTGGAAACTACTTTGTACATGCATCTAGGTTAGGTATTATTATTCTTCATGAGTTTTTTGTGACTATAAGTTTCAGAATTTAACTAAAAAAATTCAAGTTTAAATATGTATGTAGTCGACAAACAACAACAAAATCGAACACTGATTAGATTAAACACGATTTTGAAGATGGGTAATAAAATTGATGTGATGAGGCAAAAGATAGTATGAAACAGTTAGGACATTGAATGCAATGGAAAAGAGGGTTAATATTGAGGAGCAGAAAATGTGCCTGAAAATTGCAGGGCCATAAGAAAATAGACGTCTTAAAAATTGCCAATCTGCTGTTTGTCTTTTCCATTATTCATCATATTTTTTGCACCCAGAAAGTCACGCACTCATATACTCCCTTTCCATTTCCAGTCACTAACTCAACATTTATCACAACAACGTGGGTAAAAGTTATGCCCCTTAGCATTTTTCCATGTAATCCACACCTAACGTTGTAAGCATTATTATCCTTTCTCATACATCTAAAATGTGAAACCATGAGAGAGAAAACATGTGAGAGGATAAGAAGTGACTAGACCTTATTGATACAAACCAGTTCCATCTGAGGATAGTGAAGTTACAAGGATTAAGAAAGTTTGAATATTGCTTCATTTTTTCCCATGGAGCCCAAATTCAAGAACTTCCTTCTTTTCTTTTCTTTTTTCCTTTTTTAAAGTCTCTTTGACAGTCAAACAAAAAGGCTAAAGCCTAGCTGGCCCTTCTCAACAAGTTAGCAAAGAAAACATGACATAGTAGTACAGTACACATTGATTAATTCTAAAATAAATTATTGATTGATCACTAATCATTAAAAGATTTATACTCAGAAAGAGCCAACACCAAGAAAGTCTATGAATGGTGGATCGCTTCTTTCATCTGGATCAGTTGGCTCAATGCGTGAAGCAGCTTCATCTTTCAGACATTCTGATGAGAAATTAGAGTAGTTGTAATGATGATGATTATGGTAGAAATCTGTTTGGTCCCAAGCTTTGTTGTTTTGGTTGAAAAAGTTCATCATCATCATCTCACTGCCATTGGGGCCTGTATTCAAGAAACAACCCAATCAAAATGATGCTAAATATGTTCTTTTGGGATCATATTATCATGTTCAAACTAATTACAAAATAGGCACAGAAATTCATATAGGCAAACTGCATGCCACTAAACTTTTAGCATAACAAGAAACAAATTAGTTGGACGAAACGCACAAAAAAAGAAAGATACCTGGAAAAAAACCAAGAGAAGAGTGAGGTGGGCAAAATCCATGACCCATGGAATTGTACATTAATGCAGCATTTCCAACAGCAGAAGAAGTAGAAGGTGGAAGATGATGATCATCTTGATCATCGACTCTCTTGAAAACAAACTGGCCCATCTTTCTCCTCCTATAAGCACTGGATTGCTCTCTGTACTTCCTCGCCATTATCACATGCCAATGATTCTTCACAGCATTATCAGTTCTCCCAGGAAACAACCTCGCTATCATCGCCCATTTGTTTCCGTACAACCTGTGAGCCGACATTAATCTCTCTTCTTCTTCCTCACTAAATGCCCTTCTGTTGATCCTCGGATCCAGCTGATTAAACCATCTCAACCTGCAGCTTTTACCTTCACAAAACACATATATATATATATATATAAAACATTAGTACTAAATTAATTACTAGTTTTGAATCCTCGTGTTCTTACGTGTAACATACCTGATCTTCCATCCAGCTTTTCTGCAATAAGGTTCCAATTCTGAGGGCCATAAAGAGCCACAAGCTCTTTGAGCTTAGTATCTTCGGCAGGCCTCCAATGCCCTCTCGCACAGAGCTTCGAATTTCCAGTGTTAATGGAGTCCTTACATGGCCTCATTGACCCATGCATGTTGTTGGAATCTTGATCTTCTTCTTCTTCTTCTTCTTCGTTCAAGCTCATGTTGAGATCAATCATCATCTCATTGGTGACGTCACCCTCAGAAAACTCGAAGTTGTCCGCGTACATCATTTCCACAATTAAAGACCACCCACCTTAAAAAAGGGTAAGAATGAATATATAAGTGGTGCTTGAAGATGGGATGGATATGGTGCTGCGATTCTTGTCTTTGTCTTTTGCTTGAATTACTGATCTGACAAAATATACGACACTGTTGCGATGTCATGTGCTGATCATGTTTGACGATCAGAAGAGAGAAAGGAACAAAAGAAGCAGGAGGGTTATGTAGAGAGAGAAAGGAAAGAGAGGAGAGAAGGGGAAATGGAGTTTCTTAAGTGGGATTGAGTAATCTTGGGAATACAAGAAAACAGCAGAAAGTAGTGGTAACAGAGAGCTCTACTTAGATATCATATGATGCTCATCATCTTCTCTCTCGCCATTGGAGACCCTCTGTGTTTCACTCCATTAATATTTATGACCCCTTGTGCTTATTATTCTCACCCTAAATTTACCCACCACTCTTTATTCCTATCTTTTTCTATTTTCACTTTCCTTTTAAATATAATTTCTAAATTATTGTTTTTTAAAGTTTAAAATAAGAGTTTTTTTTTAAAGAAAAAATGTACATTTTATTTTCTAAATAATATACATCAAATGTATATTCATAAATATTGTCAAAATTTAGCTAGAAATTAGAATATAATAATTCTCCTTAACAAGGTTTTGTGATAAGTATTAACCACACATTACCTCCAACATTCAACAAATCCTATACAACTTCCAAAAATAATGCGTTTCATTACATTGGCTGAAATCAAGAAAAATATAGTTTATATAAATAAAAATATATATTAAATAGAATGTGTTAAAAGTTAAAACAGATCGGTCCACAACCCACAATTTTTATCATGTGGTTGTCTCACTGCGAATGCTAGATGGCTCAGTCTACCAAAAAAAAAAAAAAATTAAAGAAAAAACTTCTATTTTAAATTTTGTATATTATGTTTAATTACATATTCATTCCACTATTGTAAAATACAAAAGTGTAGAAAAATAAGAAAATTCTCTATTTATATAAGGCGACCACCTTAATTTTCTATACGTAGATTTCATTCAAATTCAAGTAAAATGTGATTAAACATGGCATATTAGGAGTTCACATCATTATTAGTCATTTTAAATGTTTTACTTTAATGTATCATTTCACATCATATCATATATTAATTGTCTTTTTTTTTTTTAGGGGATTCTCATCCTCATTTCCTTAATTGTTGGTTAGTCAATGTCTGTAAGAAAAAGAAAATCTTAGTATTAATCAAATTTAATATATATATATATATATATATATATATATATATATATTATACAATCAACCAAATCCAACAGTGGTTGCCTACAAAACGGATTCGTAGGCGAAGTCATCACTCATGAGTGAAGTCTCCACCAAACCCTTTTTTTTTTTTTTAGAGAGAGAGAGAGGGGGTAGGGTTTTGGGGGGTTTAGGCCGTCTGTCTCAACAATGACAAGTAAGAGTCCAAACGTGATGTCTGCTGGCTGGCTTATAGAACAATTCTACACACACAGAAAACACATCAACCCCTAATTGTCAATCTAAAATAAATACATTGCTTTAATTGTTCCCTATCTATATGTCCTCCTCCATCATCTTTTTTTTTTTTTTTTTCTTATAATGCTATTTTGCTTTATTCAATGTCACTCTCACAAATTTAAGATTTCACCACACGTAACTCACATTTAGTGTACGAGTTAGAAATATTATTTTACCTGCACTTGCTTTAACTAATATTTTCATGATCAGCTATTTTATTTTTGGAATATTATTTTTCATAGAGAGATTTTGTATATGGAGAATAAGAATACTATCATGTATTTTAGAACGATTTTTTTAACTCTAAATATTTTGTTGATGTTGTTTTTGTATTAGTTAGTGAAAACTATTATCTAACGGTTGTACATATATTTGTTGGTACTTCATTGGGTATACTAGAGTATTAGTGTGTAGAATTAGTTAATTGTAGTATAATATATGATTGATATTCTGAGAATGGAAAAGTAAAATTCAAAAAAAATATAAAAGAAAACATTTGCGATTTTTTCTAATTGTACAAGAGTCAAATATTTAAAATAAAATTTCTATATAAGCATCTTAAATTGAGATCTTTTCTTGTGTAGTCATGTTGTAAAAACAACAACACATTAATGACTATTTTTGAAGTCAATAATTAAATATTATATTCCGTGGGGGAGCCAAATCCATCTTAACTGTATCATCTCATTATAAAGATTAATGTCCTATATGTTTTTAGGTAAATTATATATAGCATAAAATAAAGAATGAGCAAATTTCACTGTGCATGCCCAAAGTCCAATCAGCCATAAATAAATTGAATTCTGGCATGTAAAATATATATTAATGGTACTAAAAAGGGGCAACTAGCAGTAAAATCATTAATTGAGAAACTGTTAAAAACAGAGATCAATTGGTAACTGTAATCTGATATTTTTACCAATCACTGTAACCAAAGCAAAAGCCAAGAGCAGAAGCATTCATTTATTGGTGGCGAATCAGAATAGTGGCAGCAAATTTACTACATTTTCAGTGAAACTCAAATATTTTTGGACAAAAACTGTGAAACTTAAACCTTTTTACTGGAACAATGCTAACTGGCTTTTGCCTAAAATATTCAACAAACTGTTGATAGTAAAAGCAATAAATGGATTTGACCCATTAACCTTTTTTCTCACCATTATAGGGTCCCTAAAAACCTTTGAAGAATACATTTTCTCCCATCGTATCTAACTTTAATTTTGGTTGGTAAATTATTAATTATGGGTTTGAATTGAATAGTATATATTGAGGAATAATTTGTTTTGTGTGTGTCTGTGTTACACCTCTACAGAGGAACATACCCAAGAATTGCAGTTTTACTGCTTAAGGAACACTATCTTATTACACTGTACAACTTTTTATTTCTTTATCAGAATATAGTATTAAGATTTTATTTCACTGCTCCAAGTAAAAGTTTGTACTATGTTTTACTGCTGAGGAAAACCCAGTATAGATAAAGAGGGCTACTTCGAGTAATAATTAACCACATTTATTAGAAATTTTATAACAAACATGTATAATAATAAGTAATGTATCCATCATTTCGGATTTAATTTGTATATATTAAATCAAACTAAATTAGGTGTTGGGGGTTAAAATTTAAATGGAAAAGAAATGAATTATAAAGGGTGAGGGTGAAAAGATGGATGATGAGGTAGATATTAGTTAGGAGAGAGAAGACAAGATTATAGGAGTAGGGAGGAATAGAATAGGTAAGAGCCTATCTACTATCTGCTCTGCTAATTTTCGGACCATAAAAGTATAACCAGCTATTTTAGTTTTAAATTATGAATGGAGCTTGTGTGCAACAATGTGGATTAGGTTGAATTCGATTCGAATTCATATATTTTTTTATTTTAATTTTTATATTGTATTAGTTATATATTTATATTATATTAAATATATATTTATGTAATACTTTAATTTAAAAAAAAACTCTAATTTCAACATAAAAAACTCTAATTTCAACATAAAAACTCCTAATTTGTACATTTAAGTAATATTGGTTATATATTTATATAATACATAAATATACAACTAATATAATTAAAAGGTATGTTTAACATAACATAAATGTATACTTAATATAACATAAAAATCCTAAAGATATGCTTAGCATAACATAAAATCATAAAGGTATACTTAATATAACATAAAGGTATATCTAACGTTACATAAATGTATACTTAATATAACATAAATGTATGTTTAATATTACATAAATATATACTTAACATTATATAAAAGTATACTTAATATAATATAAAGACTTTAAAGAAATGTTTAACATAATATAAATATATGTTTAACATAATATAAAAGTATAGCACCTCGAGTGGATTTGGGTGGGTTTAAGCACACTCACCCAAACGCGTCGGGCGGGTGCAGGTGCGTAGACCGGATCGGGTTCAGTTACATAAACGTTTTTATGTTAAATTATACATATATGTTATATCTATATATTCTTTTTTAGTTATATTATCTAAATAATGTTGGAAAAAATTTATGTTTAAGTTAAAAATATTAATTTCAGTGATCATTTAATTAAAAAAAATTATGCAAGTTCAGTCATTTTGAAACTGGAATTAAATATGTATTATATATAATATTTAAATCTGATTGAATTTCTTCGAGTCCCACGGGTGCCCAACTTTCTGATAAACTGCACGTGTGAAAGCTTCCCCACATTATATGTTTACTTTAGATTGACTAGAGCAATAATAATTGACGGCAATGAGGTCATCTATGAAGAATATTGGGACTTCACGCTTTCTATATCCAACTTTAGAAATAACTTTCTTTTTTTTTTTTTTTTCAGAAAAAGGTTGACTTTAGAAATCTCATTATTTATCATAAATTGGTAATATAAATAGCTTCAATTTGTAGAGTAACACGCCTGAAGATGTACATTTAACCACATAAAAGGTTGTACAAATACTTGAAGAAAAGTATAGAAAGTAATTGTGGAGAGACAAAATGTAAACAAGGTTATAGAAATAAGATGTACATTTACTTAGGATTGATTGTATATGTAGTAAGATTGTTATCCCACCAGTACTTGCATGTAAAGGAGGAAAAGATTTGTCATCAAAAAATGGACCCCTACATGGAAAATGAAATATGATGATACATATTTTCCAACATAAAATAAATGCAAACGTATAGTTTGCTACAAATGACAATTCCTAGACATGCACTTCCAATTGTCCCAACTGTCCTCTACATTATATTCCTGTGAAACATTCATTAATTGAATCAGCAACTCCACCCCTTGCTAGTTCACACTACAACTACTAAAAAGGGTTCTTTGATAATAACGAAATGCAAATGATCAGCGGTTAATGTTATGTCCATCTTACCTCGATTCTTGACATAATCTATTTGCATCAATTATTATAATTTCTTAGTAAGATGATTTGTAAATCGAAGAATATGCCAGGATTTCTCCCCACATCATCTTATATGCCAGGATTGCTGCAAAAGAAAATTTTCTTTTACAACAGTATACTTGTAAAAGAGTTCTTTATGCATCGAATGATGTTGGCTAAAAAATTTAGACTAAAAAAAAAGTGACATTCTACCATGAGAAAATATACGACAATTAGTGTTAAGCTTATGCCAATCAACCAACTATTGTGTTACAATTTATTATATGGGTATTGAGAACATAGTTACAACAAGTAGGAAGAATATGGTTGATACATTGGAGCTTAATTAATTACATTAACTGGTGGCTCTGAAGGGGAAAAAAAAGAGCAAGTGTAAAGGTAAAGTGTACGAGTGTTGCATATAATGTGGAAAGAGATTGTAAGAGAGAGGAAGGGAGGGAGTGACCCACAATATATAAGTAGGACTGCTGCCATGAGATTCTGTTGGGTGTGTTTCCTTGGAATGTAATGCCTATTATATTTGCTTGATGGTTACCTCTCCATCTTCTCTTCTCTAGGGTTCCACCTCCAAGAAACACTTTACTACAAGACAAAATCCATCTTATAAACACATATGAGAGAGAGAGAGAACAAGAAAACATCATGAAATTCAATTCTAGTACAAAATCCAAACAACAAATGTCAAGCTAGATATGAAGCATGAGAGTCAGTTAATTTTGTCCAACGGGTGCAGGACCAAGTGGGCAAATGTTGTTGTCACCTTTCAACTACTCTACTGCCTCATTAAGCAGTAAATTAGGCCAACCATTTTAAGGTGGGGTTTCAACAACACTTATATGAAGATGGATATGTACTAAGAAAACTCGAAATTAAAGCCATGCGAGTTCAGACCGTAGATCAACATTATCTCACCATTTATGGATATTAATTAGTCCAGCAATTTTCTCAATTGTCACACATAATAGTGCGTAAGCAGAAGCCATTAAATGATGGCAATAATTACTGTGATATATATCCTGAATAAATTATTCATCTTTCTATTAAAATAAAGGTAATTAGGGAGGATACACATTTAAACTCACATACTGGTTAGAACATGGAATAACAGTGATCATTCAAAGGACCTTATCTGCATTCCCATTTCCTAACTACCTCGTTCTGTGTTTTTTTTTTTTTTTTAATTATAGTATCATAACCATATGCATATGGGCAGGCTGGTAAAATGAAAATCAGATTGAAATTTGAGGAGGAAGATTTGAATTTTACTTTGATCAATTTGATATATGAGCTTAACAACACCAGGCTAAGTTTAATGATCAACTGTTTTGGTTAGCACTAGAATTCTAATTTTGCTGAAGACAAATGTTCATCATTCCAAATTTGATATAAACAATTTATTTCATTTTAAAAAAGGAAGAGAAGTAAAAATGGTAATTCAACAAAGCCGTAACTCTCTCCACGTAATCCGCAAATGCAGCTGACAGTGTAGAACTATACAACAAAAGAAGGGATGCATGCCATCAATCATAATTACAGACCTCTCTCAAGTATCCAAAGAAAATATTGGAAAATAATGCATATAATATGCACACACATAAGAATAACATTTTTTACTGTCTTATAATTATAAAACTTAAAGATTTCGCGCCATCTGATAACTAATTGGATATATATCCCCACTGGGATCACTTTCATTTGATTAGGAAAAGGGTTAATTTATTCATCATATATATATATATTTAATATAACGAAGAGGATGATTGAAATACTTTTAGAAATACTAAAAGTGGTAAGATAAGGAACAGGAACTGCCACAGTTTCCAAAGAATTGGCAGAGAGATGTTAACAAGTGAGAGGTTATGGAGTTGTACCATGGCCCCACTTCTGGGATGGTTGACATCAACGCTGCTTAACCACATCAATCCTAGGCCCCCTAGGGGGTACCTTCCTACTTTTACATATGCCTGCGTGCGTGCACCTCTATATATGTATATGTATAGAGAGAGAGAGAGAGAGAGAGAGAGAGAGAGAGAGAGAGAGATAATACTTTTTTAAGGAGTGATTAGGTAGGAAAAACCTGGTTGATGATAAAGAAGAATGAGGATTAATGAAAAGAGTGTCAGAATGATGAGGTGATGATTACATCACAAGGTCAGAACATGAAATAACTGAATTATAAAGGGTGTTTGTACAAAGTAGCAAATGGAGGGGCAGATTTTAAGCAACCATAGCAGAAATGGTACAATTCATACAATGCACACAAAGGCTACTACTGACCTCGCAGAGCTACCCACTGATCTCCTGGTGTACCCAATGCCTGGAAGCATGCATACCCTCTCATCTCTATTATTTAATCAACTTTGACTGCATATGAGCAGAGAGAGAGAGAGATGAGATTCAGGTTTGGAATTTCTCATGTGGTCATTGATTATCAATATGTGTCAGCAATTTTTACTCAAGGACAATTTTGGCTTCCCTTACATAACTTAATCGACAGCCCTCATTGATTCTTCTTTATCAGGGTGTTGAATCCACCAAACAATCACAAACCATGTATAAATAAAATGAATGGTAGATACTACATACATCTGATGCAATACACCCAGCCCTTGTTCTTTGTTATTTTAAAAAAAAAAAAAAAACATCCATTGTGAAAGCACCTTATGAACAAAAAACTTCAACAGATAACAAAGTAATCTATAAGCTACAGAAGTGGAGAAATTATTGTTAGAAGAGTTGGTACTTGATCTCCTCTATTATGGAGGCTCAAAATCCCACCCTATCTCAAATATCCTAATATGGTTTAAAAGTTGAAGTTTAGAGAGAGAGGGAGAGAGATTACTTTACCTTTTGAGACGAGCCAATATTAGTTTGTATCTATCTATGTGGGACAGGCTACTGATACAACCTGATCAAAACTGCAACACTCAATCTGAACCCTTAAGTTAGCTTTTGCCATTATTGAAGCTGCTATGAGAAGTTATTAGTATATCAATTCTACAGACATAATAAAGCACACTAAGCTATATGATCATGAATGAAAAGGAGAATACTTATTGCTGAACTTGAAGATTAAAGAGTTTCAATCACAATCAACTTTTCTTTGATGCATAAGAACTAACATGCCTGAATCAAGATGCACATAATTGTAACGCATGAATTCACTCTTCTATTCATATTTAATGGAATGCTTTTAGTTAGCTGATCTCATTTTCCCTTCCTTTCTTTGGTTGGTAGATGGGTTTCTCTTAAAAATTGGATGAGATCAATAGCTTTACTGGTTTGTTTAGAAGCTTCAAAACTGGAACAAGACATGAGTAAAGTGCAGCTACTTTCAAAAGAAGTGGCATGATTCCAACAATAACTGAATTCAGATCATGTTAGATTGAGTTAAACATCTTCACAGTCAGAAGTTTTTAACTGCAATGGCTTCTAAATTTTGTACAATAATCTTGATTTTTACACACATCTCACATGTGAGTGCCATAAGTAACTTTTAATGCTCAAAAGGTATGAAGCCTTTATATCAGGAGACATATAATACAATTTTAGGGGGTAAAGCTCTTTTAAGAGAATTACAGTAAGTGTAAGTACCAATTGTAGTACTAAGCTTGATATCCTTTTTACAGTGGCAGTTTCATAAGTGCTACAAAGGCTTTGTCGAAGAATTCAAAACAGAAATAGGAATGCTAAGGATCTGATTTTACATGGCACTTAATGTGTTTTGTGAATCGGTGCTTTGGTGTGATCTAAAGGCGAAGTCTAAATCAACATCCATGAAAGCCATTTGTTCAAAAAATATACCATACAAAAGTACTTGAGTTAAGCTTACCACTAATAGTATCTCAAAATTTATCTAGTGTAGCTTACATCTCATTGTCAAACAAATATGTTCCTTGTTGAAAGAAAACAATCAAGCAAAATACACAGATGAACTTTACTAAATTCAATCATTAGCAACTGACTCATACTTAAGAGTTTTTACAAGTTCAGCCGTTCCCTAAAAGAACCATCAAATTTAGCACCCTTCTCAGCTACTTCAATTCACACTGTGATAATATTTTTCAATGAATTTTCAGTAGTCACAATGCAATAAGTATGTGTTACTTGACAGATGATGAATGTTCAGGGTAACTCCTGCTCTCTTTATTCTTCACTTATAAAACGAGAATCAACTTGAATCCATGGTCAGACATGTCGACAACTTCACTTATATGGCATTAGAAACATAGAAGTCCAGATAAAATTCCTCAAGACATCTCAGACAGGATAGCATTCAAGAAGTATTCAATAACAGATGCTTACTTGTACACTTGCATGTGAGCCTTACTCCATGAAATAACTCTGATTTAAAACTCTCTTCAGTATAAGAGTATAACAGTCTTGACTCCAACGAAGTAAATGGTTGTTATTTTACAGTGGGTGCTTACACATCGGCATCTTCCATACCTCTTCATTTAAGCGGAGCTAATGATACGGCCTACTGAAGTAGGCTACATTGGAAAGACTTCAAAGTTAAATAAATACAGTTCTGTAGTTGGGATCGAATCTGTTATCTATCATTTTCTGGGCAGACAAAAATAATATGGTCAGCAGATTGGCATCCTTTTCTATATATACCACTCATGAATTGTATAATATATGTGCTTCAACATTACTGCTAAGAGCAAATCTTTCTCTGTATTCATGTAGTGCTACATTTTGAGTGCATGTAGGTTATGGTGGAGGTAAGCAATCAAAGAATGTAACAACAATACAGGTTATCAAAGCCTCCCTGTTTTTCTTTTTTTTTTTTTTTTTTAGGAAAATTTGGGTAACATAAAATGATAGCTCAACAGAGAAATAGCCAGCATAACATCTCCTAGTGTTGCTACAATCCTACAGCTATTAACTACCTCAATTACAAAACAAGCCAACTGGATGGTGATTTCTGTTGACAAAAATGAGATAGTCAGAAGCACAAAACCGTCACTAATAATTCCCAATTTGCAATTCATAAAGATGACTCCTTCTATAAGGTAACACCAATATCAAGAGCTTCATCATCCTCATAATAAAATTCAATCTTTACCACCAGCAGATGAATCAAGCATCTCCATGGTTTTGCAACTATATATGTCCTATCCAATATCGATAAAACTGGACTAAAGATAAGTCTCTTATAGATTGCAACAAGAGATGAACTAATCAAAAGATTCATAGCTTGAATCTCCCGAATATTCAAAACTATGAACTCACAGTGTAACAGAAAAAAACACTGTATTTCAATAAACTAATTACAATTAAGACAACCTAAAATTTACAGCTCCATGATTGCAGTCCAGATATTACATAGTGGAATCCATAATCATACATGAGAACACAATTAACCAAATGTTTCCATATCTGCAACAGAAATCATTGCAATATGATAAAGCATGTATATATCAGAAATTTTAAAAGGTTACATTTCCATGCATATAGGCAGTACTCCAAAACAGATATGGAAATTTAAACAAGGGCAACTTACAAAAAAACTACAATGGCTTCCCCTCCATCATCCGTAATCGTTTATCAACCAACCTCGCATTAAACTCTCCATCACTAACCTTCAACATATCAGACAACGGCATTGATAATCCGAGATCCATTAAGAGCCCATGACGAAGCTTAATCTTCCTCTCCAAACTATACGAAAAATACTGTGGGAACCTCTTAATTTCCTCCAAATCTCCATTCATTTCCTTCAAGAAATACTCCACCTTCGGCATATAATTATTCTCCACACTAAATGTCAACAGCCCCGGTGACCTCAACACCATATTCCTCACTTCATCATACTCAAATCCTAACCGCACCAAATACTCGATCTTTGGCATCAATACAAGCTCAACGCTCGAAACCAACAGCAATGCAGTTTGAGGTGTTAATCTCTTCCGGCCTGTAAAGCCAAATTCAGTCAAAAACTCAAACGCGGGCTTCAATTGGGTTTCCGGGTCGGAAATAAGAAGCCTAGGGCACCGAATTATCGATTTCCTAATATCGGGAAATGCAATTCCAACTGTATTGAGCAAAAAGTCGAAAATCGGGTATATATCTCTATAGGGGTCGGAAGTGAGGAGCTGAGGATACATGTCTAGAATACGGCCAACGGCGGAGAGTTCAATGGCCATTGATGAGATGCATTGGGTGATAGAATTGAGGGTTGAGAGAGGGGCGGTACGGAGATTTGGATTTCTATGGAGTGCTTTTGCGGGATTTATTCTCAGGGATTGGAGGTAGAGTATCTTCCGCCGAAACTTTATGCCTGAGTCGGCGGTGGTGAGGAGGAGGGTGTCGGGGGCATTTTGGGTATTTAAAGGCTTGGGTGGCGCGTGTATTTGCAGCCTTAGTATCATCTCCGCAGAAAGAATGCTTTGAGAAATTTGTTTGGTGAAGGGGTTTATAATTTTAAATGGGTTTAAGACTTTTAGTGCAGTTAATTTTATTTTTTAATAAATAAATTAGATAAAATAGTTTTCTAAATAGAACACTGATAAATATAAGATCTTTACTGACATAGTGACATTTACATCTTTAAATTAAATGCAATCTATTTTTAAAAAAAAATTATAATACACGAGTCAAAAAGATGGGTATGTCGTTATAGTCTTCTTATTAAATTGGGTTGTAACTTTGAACCCAACATCGGAATTGGACTACTTTCAGGGAGCCCAACAAGATAAAGCCCAACTGTGATTATGTAATAGTAGAATATAAGGAGCCAAGAACTAGGCTTGGCAAGCCCAAGCCTGCCGAATAATTATAGATTTTAAAAAAAGAAAATTATTATGCGCGAATTATAGTCCATCTAAGCTATTTATTATAGAGAATGCTGATTATTTCTTTAGTTGACTGAAATGTCCCTTAAATACTCTTTTCTCATGAGCAAAACATGTATTGAAATAGTTTCGATGATTATCGATTATTTGTATCACTTAATTAAAGATAAAATAGAAAAATAATAAAAATTTATAATTCCAACTACATTTAAATCTTATAATTTATTTGAAGAAACAGTGGTTTCTTATTTTAATAGGGCAGAAGAAGTATTATTGAATATATATATATATATATATATATATATATATATATATATATATATATATATAATTTATTTATTTTAGAGAGAGAGAGAGAGAGAGGGTCACGGGGCTCAAGACGCAGAAGAGAGAGTGGTGGCTGAATTCAATGGGAAGAAATCAATGAAAGAAAGACTAAGACTCTGTTGTAGCTTTGACCAATCAATCTTAGCATGCAACCATCCCTATCGAAGACTACGCCACTAATTCAATTCAACCCTTCTCTTCATACAATTTTGCATTTCGAGGAGTTTAATTGATTCATTAACATTTTCATCTTTTTTTCTGTTTTTTTTTTTTTTGAACAATTATTTTGTTTTAGTTGATAGTTCATACTTCATACCATATTTTATTTGAATAATTTCGAATTACCATTATTTGGAAGAAAACAAATTAAAAGGCAAATTCTGGAGACTAGGGACGGACTTGGGCCGACCTGCAGTTTGCTTGCTTAAACGGATAGGCCCATATATATACTACCGTTTTCAATCCATTTACTTTAGCAAAAATTGTTTACTTATTTAATAATTAATTGATTCTACCTATTTTTAAATTATATTTAATGGCATAACAAGTTTAGGAGTAAATAAAGCAAAAATCAGAAAACTAAATAAAAACAACCCTTTTTCATAAATTCATTTAATTACAGCTGCTGCCATTCTTACAGACCCAACATGGACAAATATAGTAAAAGGAAAAAACACTGGAATTTGGAGTAATATAATTAAAAATACTACTAATCCCTAAAAAACCTAAGCGGGTGGTTATAAATCCACCTCAGCCATCTTCTGCCTTCAAACAGACACCAAAATATTTCCCCAAAAAAAAAAAAGAAAAATCCCAACCCAATAGCCTCAGAGCAGGAAAAGACAATTCCACCCCCATAAATTGAGTAATTCTCTTTTCAACCCCAAAAGACAAGGACTATTTAAAATTAGCCCCTATCAATTTCGACCCTGGAGACCAACTAATCACAACTAGTGACCTTAAATACACTTACCAAAATCCTTGGAATAAATATATTCTTAGATAGATTGTTCTAATTGAACTGAGCTCCGGCGAAGGTCTGGCCGAAGGACCAGCTCGCCGGGGCGGCGTTGTTGGAGATTATGGTGCGGCCATCACTGGTGGTGATCTTGAACGAGAGGCTTTGGCCGTTGAGATTGGCGTTGCTTTGCCAATTTTGCCCCCAGTTTCTTGACATTGTCTGCCAACCTGTCCTGGACCCTTTGATGGACACAGCATGAACATCACCAGCACCACCAACGTTGGTCACGAGTACCAGGTTGAAGAATGAGTGTCCATTAATGGTGAACCTAATGCCACCCCTTCTCCTGCAGGCCACCCTGCAATTATGAAGTCATACAAGTTTAGTTGCAGTAACATTGGGGATATATTTGTCATTTACAAATAATTTAGGGGCCTCATGCAGAACTTATAAAAAATAGAGGCTTCCTGAAGGGGCCTAATGCAAATATCGAAGATTCCAATTTACAGTTGGTGAGATACGTAGGGCAAAATTGTCCGGATGAATATTAGTGATAAATGACCCAAACCAGAACATTAAGATGAGTCAAGAAAGCACCAAACAGGCCATTAAAGAGGTTTCTTCATTAAATGTATGGTTGGACAAAAACCAACCAAATCAAAGGTTAATACCTAGTAAAATAAGAGTGAAATGAAACAAACCTTCTGTAAGAAACAGGGACAATTCCAGCTCTATACTGAGCAATGTGTTGGAAAACAGGCTGAGACAGGTCGAAGTGGTGGCGGGGAGGGTTGCACCACCCACCAGCATTGTTGGGTAAGGCATTGTTTGGTGGGCAGAAATTGGTTGCAGTTACCAAAATTGACCCCCCCAAGCACGACCTGTCATTGGCGCACCTAATCTCATAGCATGCGCCGCAGCTCAGCCCGTTGTTGAACAGGGCTGTACTCAACGCTGCTGTGTTTGTACCATACCCCTGGCTGTACAAATTCCCATACCCACAAGCCCCACCTGTTCCCCACCATAAGAATTTCAGTGTTGGTACAAAGAAAAAATGGTAAAGATTGAAACTTTCTAAATTTTTACTGCATACCCATTGTTCCAGAGGCGTCACTGCCGCCATAGAAGGTGGCATGAGCATTAGTCCAACCACCACCATAGCCATGAACACGTGACACCAGTGCAAGAAAACCAACCAAGAAAACTCCCAGAAAGCCCATTATTGTTACCAGCGAGAGAGAGAATAATGAGTGAGAAGAAGAGTGGAATGAGGAGAATTGAAGGGGGGAAGTGTGGTGATATAAATAGAGGTTTAAGAAGGGGTGAAAGAAAAGAGGCGCCTCTAACTGCTTCTCTTCTCTAGGGGGACCATAAACTGTTGCAGATTAAACCACCAAACAGTCCCTGGTGCTGCCTAAAATGGTAATTTCACCCCCTTCGGGGATCTGGTTTCCATAACAATCCAAGTGGGGTGGGGGGGGGGAGTACACCGTTTCTTTTTCTTTTTTTTTTTTCTTTTTTTCAGCCTATTTTGATCTATATTTTAGAAAAATATAAAAAAACACATCGAAATATTTTTTAAAAATTGTTGAAATTCCATTCAAATAATGGATGTGACCAATTTTTCAAGGTTAGAAGTTAAAAACCTATCAATTCATAGCATGTGCAAAGCAAAGCCCATTTGCCGCAAAGCCCTTTTTCCTGTTTTGTCCTTTTTCCTTTTTTCTACTCTTCTCAACTTCCTTGGGCTGTCAATATTTATATATTTTTCTTTTTTGTTAAATTAAAATTCTTGATTTTGTATGAACAGGAATTCAGATGTTTTTTCTTAATGGGTAAATTTTGAAGTATTACGAAATTGTGCTTTTTTTTTTTTTAATTGTTCGACCCTTTAACTGCACAAGTATAATTTTTTCTCATCATATAATTCTGTTGTTCCCCTTGTTTTATTAATTTGTCAGCATATTTTTCCGCTCCTTTTATAGACTAGAAATGTGCATTGCATTCGCACACATTTTGGCTTACAGTCAATTCTCAAAATTTTATTCTTTTATTTTTCTATTACTCATTACATTTATTGTATGAACATTAATTATCATTAGAAGACTCTCGTGTATATACTTTTCTCCAATGTTTTGAAATTTGATACATTTTGTCCCTTTGAAATGTAGAAAGTTGTTTTAACTGCTTTACCATAATTAGTGGCATACTTTAAGGTGCTGGAATTTCTTGCACTTCATCAAAAAATGAGTCATTCAAATATATATATATATATATATATATATATATATATATATATTAAAATTACGTAGATTTAACAACAATTTTAGTTAAGTATCAAACTTCCGTGATTTTGGCAATGATAAATAAATAGGCATGATAAAGTGGGATAAAGGATTTAGATTGCTTATAAATTTTATAATTAAATTTGATGATCAATTTAATTATGCAACGTATCTTTAATAGTCATACTAATACAATTCACCTTTCTTTTTTCATGAAAGCGTCAATTACCTATCAACCAAACAGTAGAGTACTATTTTACTTAACTCATTTAGTAACTTAATCACATTTATTAAGGGTAACGAAAAAATAATGTCTCAACTCTCTAAGCATTGATAAATAATTAAACTATTGACTGAAAAGTAATCAACATAGATAGTAAGTGAATGGGAAATTTGTATTTTGATGGAAAATGTTAAAATACTCACTCTGTGTATCTTTTAATATGTCAACCGATGACATGTAATGATTTCATTCCCTCATTATATAAAAAATGAAATTAATAGACTTACTAAATTTTTGACACATCAATCGTGAACATATATTAATATACTCACGATGGGTAGGATAACATGATTGTATATTCCAATAATCTCATGTTAGTAAAACCTCTTTACATATTCTTCTTCTTTTTTCCTCTTTATTTTATTTTATTTTATTTTTCTCTCCTTTTCTTTTTTAGATGGTAATCAATTTAGAAACAAATGTTTTCTAAACTAGTCCAAAAATAAATTCCTAAAAGTGGGAGTTAAATATTTTTCTCTTTTCTTCCATAACAAGATTATAACATTTTATTGTACTTTTCAAGTAATATCCCACTTTTATAAGGTGTAAATTATGATGATCCGATTCAAATCTAAGTCACGTAAGTTTTTTAATTCTTATTGTCACCTTTCTTCCACTTCTTCATATTCCTTATTTGTTAGGATAAATTTCATAAGAAGACCCAATCTATAAATTAATTTTCAATTTTGAACTCATATTTTAAAGTTTAATTTCTTAATAAGGGTCTTAATTTAAGATTTTTTTTCTTAATTTAAGGCTTAAAATTTAGATTGACTTCTTAATCAAAGACAAATTCAATATTATTATTTTTTATTTATATTTATAAATTTATTTATATTTCAATATGTATTCATATGTTGGAAAATTAAGACAAGTTAGTGTGCTTTAAGAATAATCTTCATCCAATTAATCTTCATTTATATGAATATATATATATATATAATTCAATTCATAAAATGTAATTTATATGAGACAAATTAATAATAAAATCGATTTTCTATACTTTTATTTATGAAATTAAGAAAATAAAGGAATCGTAATTTTTTTAAATTGTATTTATTATATTTATAAATTAATATAAGTCGAATGAAGATTGTTCCAAAATTGTACGAACTTATCTTAATTTATCTTAAACATAAATACATATTAAAATATAAATAAATCTATAAATATAAATAAAAAGAAAATGAAAATGAAATTTTGTCTTTAATTGAGAACTCAATCTAATTTTTAAGCCTTAAATTGAGAAAAAATGTAAAATTGAACCCCTTATTGAAAAATTTTAAAATTTGGGTCTAAATTTGAGAACTAATCTATAAATTGAGTTTTATTATGAAATTTATTATATTACTTATCAAGTACGATTTTACAAGCATGTGACGAATTATTACACAATCCACAAATCAAAGATTAATTTATAAAAAATAAATTTGAATTGTGAATAATATAATTGTGAGCAGATAATTATTAATTATATGAAATAATCTTGTATGAATTTTTTTGAGTTAATTATCTTTTCTACTTACAACATTTAGCAATAAAGTTTAGGCGAACACAGATAGGGTATCCTCTCATTTTGTGCACAAATTGGTTCTTCAAAGAAAAAGAAAAGTGTTATCGTACTTCTTCATTACTAATTTGGAAGTCATTAGGGAGTAGCCATAAATTAAGAGCCCTCCCTCCTATTGAAGGTTACGGTTAATTAAATGCTAATATTGCATTATAATTTATATTATTGTCCTAAGGCTTATAGTCATCCTAGCAATATATAGCAGACCATTTTTTTATTTAGAAGTAAGTTATTAGTAAAATTTACTTAAAATCCCCTCATTTCTCTCTTTATTATATTTTCTAAAAGAGAACTCCAAAGAATTAATAAGACAGAATATATGAACAGAAAAACACAACTAACATTTTTGGTTGTTGAGGATGATTCCATGTTATTCTCATTATGTATTGACATTGACAAATGTAGCATGTATATCGATTAAAAGAAATTAATTATTGGATATTTTTAAATTAACATATATCATAAATTCATAGATGTTTACAGTTTATATATACACAAAAGATGAAAAAAAAAAAAAACAAAAGCCTGAAATCAGGTTGTTATTAAATGGTGTGGGTGAAATATATACGATTTCTGCGCATGGGCTCAGAATATTATGAATAGGCTCATAAGTCATAACTAATTAAGCATTAAGTATCATTAAATAGCAGCTGAAGCTTTTATTTAATTTTGCAATATAACTCATGGAAAAAATTTATTGCACATTATATAACTCAACACCCGAAATAGATAACTAGTACTTTATAAGCGGAGAACTTTAATACTTTTCCTTTTAAGAAAAGATCGTCGAAATCAGTGAAGTATATACGTCCACGGTTAACATGCATACTGATCCATCCAATAATATATAAATATCTTTCTAATTTTTTTGTCATAAATTAAGAAGTATTAAAATTAGACAAAATAAAATAAAATTCCTTAAACAATCTATTTCCATCCATCCGTTGATTGACATTATCAGATAAAGAATGAAAGAAGGAAAGGTGAATTTTGAAAAAAAAATAAAAAAAAATATATATATATATAGCTAAAAGTCGAATACAAATAATTTAATTTAATTAAACTAAGATTTAATAATCCTTAATTAAGTTATACTTCACTCGATCTCATTTTATCTTATTTAACTGTTGTTTGAGATGCTTACATTTGTTTTCTATTATTTGTCATTTTGACTATAATCCCACTTTTTTTTTTCAAGTTTACTATATATATATATATATTATTTATATTAATTTATTTATTTCAACTTACCTATTTAATATTTCTCGTATTTATTTTAGACCAAAAATTCATAAAATCTTCGTTTATGATCCCTTGCATACGATATCCAATTTGCCAATCTCTCTTTGTTTCTTGGATTGTATTTGCATATAGGCATAAAAAAGCTACGGATATATTTATATAAAATATATATATATATATATAAAAAAAAAAAAAATATATATATATATATATATATATATATATATATATTGATTTTGTGAATTTGGAATTTTCAATGGCTCGTGTTTTGAACCTTCATGAGAATGATTAGATTTCTATGATAAAATTAGGGGAGGAGTGAGATAGAAGGAAAAAAAAATCATTGTTGCGACCATATGATAGTTTAGGAAATAGTGAAAGAGAGATGAAGATTGTTTATAGTTATTTTTAAATAATTTTTAGTATTCGCTACATCGTGACAAAAAATCTGAAATGACAGTTAAATGAAATCTCATAATAACAGTAATTTGATTTGACTCAAAATTATTAATTATAATAATGTTCAAGTGGCTGAATTAGCATGTAGATTCAGGATAAAATGGCACACGAGCAATTTGCATAAACAAGTGGCGTTGGAGTCAGCTCTTCAAACCCAACATTAACTTACCAAAATTAATCACCAAAGAAGTGGACTAATATATAGTTAAATAATGGAATCGTCTTTTTTTTTTTTAAAGATTAATATTGCAATTTTACTTATCTATTAAATATATGTAACCTGTATAATGCAACGTATTGATGATGAAAAATTAATGTGGAATAAATTTCTAAATACATAAGATTAAGTACTGTAAATGGCATTGCAAATTTGTAACCACAAGCGACAACAATCGTGGTTTTCTCAAATTTGGACAGATATTATAGCTAGTAACACCAAAGTGGTAATCTACTTGTTTCTATTGTTATCAATAATTATATCACCCAAACCAAATATGTATGCATATATAGTCATGCATAATTATATGTGTGATCGTGAATAGTAAATTTTTATTAAAAAAACCATGACAGATAACATTTTTGTATTAATATTGTATTTGAACAACATTTCCCACAACTTGTATTTTATATAATGATTTTAGCGATAATTTATCATGTAATTTATATCTAGTTTAGATATTTTCTTATTTCTTATCTTCTTCATCTATTTTGTGGTTGCACCATGATTTTAACTATTTATATGTGAAAATAATGAGGAAAAAAGAATCAATTTTGCTCCTCGTGGTCCCTTTTTTTCTCAAACATCGTTTTACAAAATAAATATTTTCTTCTCTTTCTTCCTGTTCATATCATATGAACATACAAAATAATTTCTATATATTAAAACCATACAAAAAGATGTATATCTCTATAAATAGCTATTTAAAATATTCATACACAAAATATGTACTTGCTGCTATGAGAAAATGAAACAGTGGGAAGAAAAAAGGTTCTGACAAGCGAAAGTGATTCATAAACGGCGGAGATGCAGCGGCTGCACATGCACTAATCTGTGTGCACATGGATCTCGTATATTTTATTTATTTTGGATTTTTCCATTACCAATAATAATTAATAATATTTCTCCATTATTTTATTTTTGAAAATTAATAGGAAGCTCATTTATTTGTTTGCAATTTAGGTGTATAATCAATGCCATAAAATATATGCCTCTAATTACTAATTAATATGAGGAGATTCGTTGAAATAAGAAAGAGATTTTCTTCTTTTTATTAATCTTTTTCGAAAAAAGTTGCAGCCATTTCTGATGTATATGAATATAGGTGGTTTGTTCATAAATATCATTGCAGTGTAAATAAATGGGTATGGAGGAATAAGTTAACATGAAAACTGCTACATTTAATAAAATGATTTGACCATACGATGTTGTTTCTCTTGGCATTGGGCCCGTTTTGATACTACCAAGAATCAAATAGATCTCCTACCCCTCTCATTTTAACTTTATATAAAACTTTATATTATCAAGAATATTATGTGGTAAATATAATTTTATATTATCGAGATGAAATCTTATGCATGCCTATAAATTAATTTCATTTTTCATAATTATTTATGAATGGTAGATTAATGATCTCACATAATTATATCTAATTTATGTGATTGTAGTCCAACTCTTATCTTTAACTACAATTCGAACTTTTTTTAGGAATTTTTTTTTAGAAAAATAATTTTTTTTCTTTTTTGGTCATGAGGGTACAATCTTACAAGTCTTCGCCTATCATTTATATCCCTTTCATTTATTAATGAAAGTATTCTCTAGAAAATATAAAAATCATTGTTAAACAATTGTTGTTTGAACATTAGAAATTAAAAAAATAAAAAATAAAAAGAAAACTTCAACTTTGAAATATAATTTTTTTTTGGATCAATTAATTTAGAAACTTAGAAAAGAGAACTCTTTTCTACGGATAAGATAATGTGTGATATGTCTAAATTGTATTTACTAATTTATATAGTGCAAAATAATAATTAAATTTAAACTGAAAGACCACATATTTTAAAAGTTTCGTCATTTTGTGGAGTCAATTATCATTGGGGTTAGAAAAATGGCCCTTCTAGACGATTGGACTTTCAAGAAATATTAAATCTCATTTTAAATTTTGACACGAAATCCCATTTTAAATTACTAATGAATGTTCTAAACAACTGGATAATATATTATAATAGTACTGCATACATGATTCATGCATGTTTGGTAATTTAAAAGGTGAATTCAGGCAGACTCAACCATACCAGGTTTGGGAATAAATGTGAGCAGGAAAGGATTTTATACTTATTTATTTAATAATTTACTTTTAAAATGTTATATAGATATAGCCTTCAATTGTCAACAAATAATTTATGTTTCATGATTTTTTGCAACAACACAATCGACTATACAGACATTACACAACAATCTCTAACAAAATTATGATTTATGACTACACATCTTTTATATTTAGCATATACATAGTTGACACACATATAGATAAAAATGTTAGATGTTATTAATGGTCCAAACTACATATATAGCTTATTAATGTTATTAGCAATACTGCAATAGTGATGACACAAGAAATAAACTTTTTCTTGGAAGAAGAATCAGAAAAGGAGATTTGGTAGTTCTGCAATCTATGTTGATTAGATGGCCTCCAAGAATCTAGTTTGCCACAATTTCAAGCATTGTCTTACTAGTACTATGTATGCATTATGATTTGGTTTATATATATTTATTGAATTATAATATTAAACACTTAATTATGACACTATTATCATTATTAATCATGTCTTTAATGAAATCGTTTCAAATTCATCAAAATATTACCGTCACAAATCGAGGATGGAAATTAGATTTGTCATACCTTCAAGCTATATGATGATAATATAGTGATCAGTAACAAAATTGATAATAAACTTGAGATACTCTCATTGAAAACATTCAATAATAAAGATGATATCGCATTTAAATGTTATAAAACAAGGTTGATATTGCAACTGAGAAGTATCAAGGGTCATGCTCCCAAAGTCATTACAAACAAATTTGTGAATTTATTATATATAATAATTAGTCATAATTTAAGTACTGTTCTTCTTGCGTAAGAAATGCAATTTATGATTGGATCCAATTAACAATATTATTAATAAACATTATTAAAAGTGTCCACTCAATAACACACGAACACATAACTTTAATGCAAAACAGCATACCTTCTTAGTTGGATTACACTAATTAACAATCGACAACCCTTTATTTCTATTGAAGCATCCATTCAAATAACGCATCATTCCAATTTCAGTTAAAAACACAAGATTATTATTGTAACGGTTGATTTGATAGGTTATGAATTTTAATTCTAAACCCAGATGGTAATTTAAAGGTTAATATTTCTTAATTTAATACATAGTCTCCTCTCACCAAAAGTTTGAATTAATTCATAAACCAAGAAAATAAACAAAATCAGAGTTACTTTCACTATAGTGTTATGCTAACTTGAATTATTTTAAAAAATAATAAATTTATTTTTAAAAAAAGATACAATACCTTACAATCTTTAAGTTAATCATTTGTTATATATATTACTGGAATAGTAATATACTAATATTACAATACGTGGCGCGACGTCGTAATGCCCCCTCACCTGCGCCGCGATTAGTGGAGCTTTTAGGTTACAAAAGTGTAGAAAATATAATATATATTTTTAGTGCATTAATTTAGTACTTTTGCTTCCAATGAAAAGAAAAAGAAAGATTTGGTGGCTAAGCTCTTAATTTTCAACTATCAAGTATGAGCTGACCTAACAACCACCTGTGCAGTTGAATTATTTTTAAAACTTCCAACGAACCAATCTTGTTATTAAAACGTATTTCTACCTTGCTACATTTATTTAATTTTGCAATTCAGTAAGTTTTTATTTTATTCTTAAAGGAAAGTGATGGTTGTTTCCATATATTTGGGATGAGGAAATTATTAGCTATTATTATGTCTAAACCATATATATCATGAGTTTTTTTTTAGAGCATTCAAATAATTATAGCAGCCTACATATATACTTATAAAGTAGACTACCCATTTTCCAAAACCTCACTATTAATATGATGATTTTGAAAGACATCGAGTTTTATAAATAAGATAAATCGTGGGTACGTAATAATTAGAATTGTATATACATTATATGATCAACGTCTACATGAGAAATTCAACAATTAAATTGTCATACATAATCGAACCTCCACCCTATAGCCCCTACTAAGATTATAATCACCTCGTTTTAATGTACAAATCACTTGAATTATCTTCGGTATAACAGTTTGAAGTATATAAATTATCTAGATACTACAACATGCATAATTCACTGGAATGTGATATATATAGATAAGTTGATTGACACATGTGTATATATAGGTTATTAAGTACAATTATATCAACTTCAAAAATCTATTGAAAAAGAATAAGAAATATATCTCAAGTCAAAAAGTTGTAGTTCCAACTTAGAAAACATAATCTTAATTAGGAAGAGGCAAAGAATAAAGTGTATATGATGATTATCCAGATGATAATTTTCCACTGATTAAGGACAATTAACTTTTCATTACAATTAATCACAAGACTTAAACACAATGCTTCCAAGACACTTTCAAATTATTAATGGATCATTTTTCCATTATTGTTGCCTTTAGTTTAATTATAGTCTAGCTAATTTGTGAATGATGTAAAAGTCTTGGTGGAATATTGGATTTGCTGACAATCACTTTGGGCCATGAAGTCTGATCGCTTAAATGATGTCCACGAGTACGACGATCTAATTTTGGGTATAAATAATTTTTGAGTTATTGTATTAATTTATTACAAAAATTTAGTGAATCTCCTGATTTGGTTTTTGACGAACTGGGTCAACAAATATGTATTCACTATTTTTTTTCATATCAATTTCTCCATAATTGTGTTTAAATTTCTAACAATGAATACGTGAAGGGTGGTTTAAATTGCTATACACACCTCATCTATTATTAAACATACTCCATAAAAATTAAATTAAAAATAAATATATATTAAAAGACATAAATATCCTTACTATTTATTATTTATTTAATTCTATGCTTTATAATAGTAATGATAAAATGACAACATTATGAGATGTGTTTAGAAATTTGATAATATTAATTATTTTAAAGTTGGTATATTTAATAATTGAGACGTGTTTAGTAATAAGTAGGGTGTATATAACCAACGCTTAGTATTATCAAGTAAATAAACATATCAAATTATTTTTGTTGTACAAATTTAAATAGCATTTTCCATTTATGCAAATCACCTATTTTAATAACCTCGTTTGAAGCATTGCAAAAACAAGTATGTACCAAACCGAAAAGGAGGAGGAAAAAAAAAAAAGAAAAAGAAAAGACAGCATTAAAAAAATATATATCTGGTAAACCTGCTTTTCGATCGACAAAAATAAAGTAGTGAAATTACAGAATTCATCCTTGTCTGCCATTATCATAATAACTACCTCATTTCCTTCATATAAATATTACATACGACTTATATATATATATATATATTTATAAAAAATTAGCCCTAACACTTTTTCATTGGATTTGCACCTTAATTCATTCACGCTCACCATTCTTTTTTCTTTTTCTTTTAGAAATCAACTCCACGTCAGCTTTCAATATAATAATGGAAGCATAAAAAGATTTTAAACACCAGTTTGTTTTAGAATTTGAAAGAACTTAACCATTCTATAATCGAAAGAATTGTTTCTGATGTTTTTGATTCGATAATGGTAAGAGTTTATATTTATTGTAGAATTAAAAGAATAATTAAACTTTATCGTATACGTCAAATCATCTCTTGAAAAATAAGTTATATGATTGTTTGTTATATCAGAAAAATTGATCATATGATTATGTTAGACTGAATAATAAATTATTTGTGTATTCATAAATGGTGGTAAATCAACGGAGAGAATTTGGAGAATTGAAAAATTAATAAGCAAAAATTGGAAAAACAAATAGGGGTAAAACTACTGAGTAGGGAAAATGGAAGAGGAAAAAAAAAAAGATTTAATTATATTAGTGAAGGCATGTGATAGTAAAAAAAATAAAATAATAATAATATTTATGCTTCAAAGGTGGATACCAACTGGCCTTTAACAACCTAGTCTATTACATGTGACAACTTGTTAGTGAAAGAAGATAAAATGTCAAAGCAGCACATGGCATGATTGCCCAATTTTGATGCAAACATACGGTTATTTACATCACTCTATAAGATTGCTGTTATGTTGCATCTCTTTTCTGACCATCTTTATGTTTAGGTCTATGTATTCATATGGTTAGACAAAAATACAACATTATTATATCAGTGATGTTGTTTTAGATACGTGGAAATGAAACTGAAATACGAGAAAGAATACGGTTTAGGATAAAGGAAACGGTACGTGGATGCATAGGCAAGAATGACAAGTATATGATGTAGAATAGCATTAACAGCATTAACACATGAACTAAAGCAATCCCAATTTGCTTTAGGAATGCACTTTTTTAGGTGTAGTGTCTTTAGCAGTAACTAAGAATATTGAGACAACTCAATGAATGGAGGAATGACCTTAAAAAACAGTAGATGAGTGCTAAAGATGAAATGCTTACATAGGAATAGTGTTAATTGTAAGGACCAGAATGTTTGAGTACATGAGGAAGTTTGTTAATTCAATGTTTCTTTGTTTTTTTTAAGATATGGATTTACCCATTATGCTCATGGACCCATTGTCACGTGTGGCTCACATGAATCATTATTTTGTTCTGCTTTTTTTCCTTTTATATTTTATTGCTCAATTAGTCATACTTTATCTATTACCAAGTATTTGATCTTGTGTTTCATTTTTTATTCAAATTGTTTGATTTGGGTTATCTCAATGTGTCTACTTGTGCTACATTCTTGTTTTGAATTAGAAAAATGGGTTGTAATATATAGAGGAATTCAATTACTTATATAAACTTGGAATTGTTCAAGGATTTTGTTTTATATATTAAGAAATAATATGACACATTGTTGGCTTACCATAAGCCACGAAAAAGTGTTTCATTTTACAGTTTTTTGAATGAAAATATAGAATATATTGGTTTATTTTTTATTTTTTATTATGAGATAGAAAAATCCAGACACATCAGATAAACATTAATGACACAAAATTATCAATACGTCATTCTTCATTTCAAATCATATTTAATCAGTAATTTTCATATCACCAATATATGTCATATGTATTAGACAAACATATTGTAATATTGAAATGAGAGATAAACTGTTAGCGACATGGAAACCCAACTGCAAATCAACACCACGCCATAATTATCTTTATATTTCTTGTAGTGGGGGTAAATTTATATGGCAAGTAGGCAAAGAAGATACCTTATTTTGATAAGTTGGAACTTAGGAGAAGCAATTTGTATTAACAATGACAAAAACATTAAACATGGATAGCGAAGGCCAATATTGTTGTACAAGCATGTTGAGGCAAAAGAATTTTAGGCACATGTAGGGAAGAGGTCCAATTTGTGTCATTTTCCTAGTAGTATGTGCAATTGTCTCTTATAATGCAAATACCACCACATAAATCTGATAACCTTTGATCCCTTTTTTAAGTTTTAGGACAAAAAAATGAGTAAAGACTTGTGATCTTCCCGTCTGTAATCCATAAAATAAAAATTAATTTATGAAATTGAATCTAGGTAGATAAACACAGTTTTTATAAAATTATATTTGTAATCGTAAATGCCGGGGGGTGGGGGCGGGGGGGATGCAGGTTAGGAAATGGATGTTGATGAATATTCAACCAAAAAGAGAAATATTAGAGTAAATGGGCCATGGGCCTTTTCAAATGAAGCTTGGTAGTGTTGGGCCATAATCGAATGGTGGGACCATGTTGCCCTAGAAATATAGTTGTTCTTTTATTGGGCCAAGAAGTAACTGTTATTGGATCTTGTTGGCCTAGAAATATTATTGCCCATAATCAGAAGAACCATTTTTTAGAAATAAGTTTCAATAACAAAAAAATCAAGAGACATATTATTAGTAAACAGATTAATTTTTCTCTTTCTGAAAATGAAAAATAATTGAATTATCCAAATTATTACCCTCTCTCATACATCATTCTCTCTAAGGTTAATTTAATTAAATGATTGAACTTTCTCTCGCCTTTCCCTCACCCAAAACTGATCCATTTGGGTGATAAAAAATGGTATTTAGCAAGATTAACATATTTTGGTCGGTGGGGTTCTGACTTCTGATATAAAGAAAATTGCTGGAAACATGTGACCCTTACAAGTTACAATAATGCCTGCTACAATATATTACAAACAACAGTTTTAAATCATATTCATCAGCCTTCTTCATCATAGGACCCAAAATAATAATAGGAAAGATTCACATTCTCCTAATACAATAACAGTCTAGCTTCCCCTTCACTTCAAACTCGAACCCCCCGTTGTCTTGGAGGAACCAGCTCCACCATGTTCGACCGATCCTATAAATAGCTGGGGAGAAAATGAGCCACTTTTCCTCAATTTTCCTGGCAAATCTCGCCCTGCATTTCCCTTCAATGAAAGATTTTTTCTGAACCGGCCCCTGTTTAGGGACAGCAATGTGTTCCGCGTAGGTGTGTGCAACGCTCCTTCAACACAATCTCCGGCTTGTACACAGCCCCATTGCTTCGATGGTGGTGCATCTTCAGAGAATGTTTTGAGTCGAGGGAAGCTACCCCTCAACTTGGAAAAGATTCTCTGATCAGGGGAGTTCTCTTCTTCGATTTTGATGCAGATGGGGCATGGAGGGTCATTTCTACGGGCCTTGGGCGTTGTTTGTTCCAAGCACTCTGCATGGAAGACATGGCGACAAGAAAGGACTCCAGCAACTGGCATATCTCCACTTCTGACTATCCTACGAGAACTCCAAGGAGATCGTTGTGATAGGAACCTCTCACACAAACCACATCTGAAGCAATCTGAAGGACTACGAGACCTGGTTAAAAGATCATATTCAAACGACTCAGGTGCTTCACTGAAATCAATACTGTTACTAGCACTGCTCAAGTGATGTCTGTCTCTTTGTGGAGTAATGGCATCAAATTCGGGCGTCCCAGTAAGGGCAGTAGTGTTGCCACCTCTACTGGATGTTTCTGATGGAAATGATAAAGGGTGAATTGCTTTAGACATAAAGCAACGACGATTACGATGAGATGAATGTGACTTGAGCATGGACTCATAATCGCAACTACTGTCAGATCGTGATGATGTAGAGCCTCCACTATCCCTGGCTGCTGATGTTCCCTATAAAAAATTCAGTTTGGTAATCATTACATTTGAGCAAAATAATTGAAGTCTGAATATGAATGCAAATAGTCATGTACCTCCATTGTTGGTGAAAAGGATAATGGCCTCAAAACCACATCTGGAAAGGGGGGAAAAAGAGTATTATATCAAATACTGCAGATGGAAGTGCTTCAGAGACAACTTGATTTCAGAAAAATGCTGCACTAAAGTTTCAGTAAAAAGCCATTCCTGTCTAACCCCATAGCAATGGAGAAGGTCCAGGAGGTTGTCAAAATGTTTTCGTATTTGGGGCAAGCAAGTTGTGTCAGGAATTCCCCACATAAAAAATAGTAATCATAAAATAAAAATACAAGCCCGTTCCATGACAATTTCAAATTAAGACCTGTTCTATTTTCATTTGATGTTTTCTTTGAGAGCGATTTCATATGAACCAGTGGTGTTCTTATAAAAGATACACATGTTTACAGAAAATGATCTACCATACTCAAATAAGGTACAGAAGTGTTGAACTCAAAGTTCACAGTCTGTCCAAGTAAATTGAAACATCAAGAATATAAAATTGTAAGACAGCCCCAGGGTCAAACAAATGTTTAAGAAAACTATGAATTTTTACTGTGTACAGGAAAGTAGATGGAGACATAAATTCTCCAGGTAGTGGCAAGATTGGAAATAATAGGATATAACAGGAAAAAAAAAATACTGAGGCACTTAAGGCAAAATAAATTTCAAATGAAAACCATAATCATAATGTTGCAGCAGCAAAGAATTTCATATTTTATACCTCTCCTTGAAGTACCATAATCATCAGTACTGATTTCCTGTATAGCTGGAGGAGTCCAGTGCTGGGTAGGAGATATATCAGCTGGACTGCTCAAGTAGGGGCCAATTCCATCAGACACCAGAAATTGATGATTGGTCAGATTGTTTCCTCTTGCCCAACTTCTACTTTCTCTGCTATTTGATGATGCTGAAGACCCAAACAATTGAATGCCATCATGGGAACCAAATGACAGCGCTTCAGGTTGGAACTGAAAGTCCCATCTAGATGGTGGAGGAGAAAAGCTTGTGTTAGTTCTCCAGTAGGGCTCGTGTGGCCCTACGGACCAGTCCCTACTGGTTGTATTAGATCCATGTGGCCTCGCAGCCACACAACAAAGGGACCCCGTTTTAGCTATCTTTCACAACACACCAAAAATCTTTAAGGGATTACCTCCTACAAACTTCACCAAGCTCAAAGGACAAAAAAAAGTCGATCCATTTCTTCTGAAAGTCAGACTTCACAAAATACTTAAATATCGCTCGTTGTGCTAGGCAAGATTTCACAATGATGTTAAATTTGGCCTTAAAATTCTAACTTTACTAAGTTTATTTGACCACTAAAGAAAGTTCAAGGACAAATTACACTACTCCTACTTCAAACAAACAACAAAGGCACAAAGAAGAATGCACAATCTTCTACATTCACCAAAGTACCAACAGCCATTATTCACTGGCATAAAGATTGCATATTTCTTCCTTGAAAGTTGAATGAGAGCAACCCTGCACAACTGAGAGCAAGAAGAATCAAGTTTGATTAAATTCACATACTGCTGATATTACATGAATAAGATGAAATCCAGAACTTTAACAAAAAGAAAACCATTTGAATCATACAACAGTATAGCATTGATTGCAGCTTGAATATGCATAAAATATACCAATTAAATACTTTAGAAATTTCATTCCATTTAATCAACTTAAGTTCACCCCTCTTGAAATTCTGTTCTGAAAACTCCAGTTGTTGTAACTTAAAGACCTGCATTGTCTACTAAAAGATGATATAGCGCATTTACAGAGAGATTCCGAAAAATTAAAACTTTTAAAAGCAAACTTGAGCTTCATATGAAGAAATTACATGAACAACGAACTATCTATATAATTTTTATCCTGAAAAGTCAACCACAATGATGGTCCTTTATGAAAATTAAATAGGAGCCAATTATTTTCAATTATTGCAGCTCATGATGAAAGCTTACCCCCACAAAAATAACCCAACGCTGTAAAGAAATACAAGAAAAACCCCACAAAAAGAAAGCAATCTGCCACCAATTTTCTCCAATTAAAAGAATGAGAAAAAATGAAGAAAAAATAAAAAAAATAAATCCCACTCAAGAGATAAAACTCGAAAACCTTAACAACTATTCAATTGGGAATACGTACACCCACATAGAAATACATACATACATGTACATATATAGCTATAACAGTAGAGAGAGAAAGGACGAGAGCTTACAGTTGGCCGAAGAGACTGAGCAGAAGAGAGTGAATGGGAAAATGTATGCGTTTGAGTCTGATATAAGAACCCTAATTTGACGGAGAGAAGCGCGATTTTTCCATTGGTTAGTTTGCACGTTTGCCCCTCATCTATATAATATTTACACTTTTGGTCCCATAAATTTATTTATATTTGGACCCTTCCATTTCTGTCTTTTAGTATATGTACGGGAAAAATAGATAAATGACGTGTAATGATCCATGGGGTTGTAAAAAAAAAAAATTCACATTTTTTAACTAAAAGCATTATTTGGCACCTATATATATACATTTTTTTTTCTTTTTTTTCTCCTCATTTCTGTACTTGATGAAGTTTTTTGTCACATTTTATGTCAAGGGGAAAAGTATAAATAAAACATAGAAATGAGCATCAGTTCAAAACTGAAAAAATCCGGTGAAAATATTAGGTACTTTAGAAAAATATAAATAAATATATTCATAACAATAATTTTAAAAAAAAAAAACATTTCTTGATTTAATTCAGTTCATGTTTTCATTCCTTGAGATTTAGGCGTTTAGTTCTTCATCAATCGTTTTCATTGAAGGAAAATAAAAACTAAAATATAGTTAAAGTTAGCTAGCACAGATAGTTAATTTGAGTTAAACCAAAAGCATATGAAAAACAAAACGAATATCTCTAAGCAATCAAGTAGATTAAAAAAATGAATTGATAAACAAATCATTTAGACTTACAAAGATAAAAAATGCAGAAATATTCCTAAATAATAATAATAAAATTGATGATGGTCCACAGTCTTAGCTGGTATGTGCAATCATTAATCTGCAGGTGACAGCCTAAAAAACATTCTGTTTTATCAGATTCTTACAAAATAGTATTCCCCAAAACCAACAAACTGAAATAAACAAAAAAACCCATTATTGTTCAAGAAAAATGGCAAACAAAAACATGGAAAACAAGGACATCAAGAATAGGACACATTTGAAGGTCCAAGAAAGCAGGTCAGAGAAACATGCACATCAATGAATCAACTCAACCACTATCTGATCATTCTCACATGTTCCCTTTCAACTTCTTACAACATCAATAAGTTAAGTCCTAAGAAATTTTGCAAAGTCAACATAAATCAAGTGAACAATTGCAACAATGTATGAATGTTCTGTCCAACATGCACTTTTGGATGATGTTGTGAATTTGAGACTATCTGTAGGCGATTCCGTAGACATGGGGGTTTATGAGTGAAGCAGAGGATAAAACGGCCCAATTAACATCAAGTTTTGCAAAACCTGCTCTAGAGATATTATCTGCCGTGTTTCTGGTCAGATGACACCCATCAGCTACAGTTTGTTGGAAGGGATCGAGAACTCCCTGCACGAATCTAAGAATCGTTCCATCTGCATCCAACGAGGGGATTAGCCTCAATTTTTTATGATAAATAACTCACCAAGAGAATAGTGTAATCAATAATGTGGCCATAGTTGAATAACTTCTATCTTTTGTGTTGTGTGAAAGATTATAAGTCTGATTCATCACCTTTTGCTGCCACATGCTCGACAAATAGGAAAATGCCACCTGGCTTGAGCACCCTCCTCACCTCTGCAGGATTAATGGGATTTGGAAAACTGATATACAAAATCTCGAAAGGGATTTGGAAAACTGAATAACAAAGATCTAATATACCTTGCAAAGCCTGATCAACGTTGTTTACAGAGCATAAAACGAGGGTTCCAACAACAGCATCAACAGAAGCATCATTTAATGGTAAAGCCTCTGCAACCTGCATAAACATTGAGCAATATAACCAAATTTTTTTACTGGAATTTGTTAAGTAACATGTAAGAGAAACACATTTTGCAACCTGTTATCTCCATCTATAAAAGATGAAAGTTTTGAATTATATAGTCCACTGAATGCTATACTTTCTAAAACACAACTTTGGCTTATAAACCATAAGAAATCTTCAATTATGACCTAAAACATAATATATCATTTAAAGACAATGACACATTTATGGATATTAAGATATGCTAACATAGTCACTGTACATACTGCTTGTGAAAACCTAAAACTTGACATTGGGAGGCCTGCTGTCTCTGCTGCAGCCTGTGCATATTTCTCCATCTTCCTATTTGGATCGATTCCAAAAACATCAATACCTGGATCACCCGCATAGTACTTAAGATTAGGACCTGTCCCAATGCCAATTTCCAGTATCTTCTCTGCCTTTCCTCTCAAATTAGCAAAAAGCTGTGACTTGTAACCTGCAATCTTACCCCACAGGGCACGATTTGGAATCGAGTTTAGCTGTTATATATGCAGAAATACTCAACAAGACAGTTTTTTTCCTCAAGATGGCTCTCAAAGGACTCACTAACCTCATCTTCATAAGACTTCATTGATTTGTCCATAGCTAATGCATAAAACTCCTCATACCAATCGGGTCTCGGAGGATGAATTCTATTCAGCATTGCCTGAATTGAATGCAGCAAACATGTAATAACTCAGGTTTCAATTCTATTGTTGTAAACTCCATCAAGACTCAATCTTTTCACAAATCGAAAGATGAATTAAAGTCATGAGACTCATGACTAGCTTTGCACAGATAAAGGGTCTCAAGAATAACTAATTTACAACACTATGCTTCTTGGAAACATTCAAACTGGGTTCATCTAACTACTTAACCTGGATAAATTTGCCTCATAGGTTCACTAAGATTTGAAATAGCAGAAGATTAAACCAACTGCAGTTAACATTCATCCTCCCCCCCCCCCCCCAAATCGATACCATCTATAGAAATTAGGCATCATACCATAGAATCTTGGGCAGTGGAATCTTCATGAAGGGCAAAAGAAGGGAAAACTGGCAATAAAGCTGTTCCAAACACTGAACCAAGAAAGTGTCTTCTGCGACAAGATGGGCAGAATCTGCTGCTGCCCAGCAAATCTTGGACTCTTTTCTTTGATATTTTCGGAGCTTCGCATGTTAGTGAAGAGCTGTCTTTGTTCACTATCTTCAAGGTGTGATTGGAGGAGAACCATGAACACAGATTGGGTGAATGAAGAAGTGTCATTCTCTCAATTTCTCAACACTATGGCATGAAGAATGAAATCTTGATATCCACCTAATAATCCTAACTCCGATTAGTTAAATCATGGTTTTTACTATAAATTTGTACAAATCAGTGATTCGATAACGGAACAGATGATGACTGAAATTTCAAGGACAATTATGATACAGACTTCGAGGTTGAATTGGATATTTTAGATGAGGGTGTTTTAGTAAATTACTAGAACCTTCTTGTATTTGTATTTGTTTTGAATTATTCTTACCCTAAAATTTCATTAACCAACTACTGTATTCCATATATATATATTTTGAATTACTTCTGTATTTTAAGCGGCGGTTATACAGAAACGTGTACTACACAGTTCTACATATGCGCTTGCTAGTTGCTTCCGAAGAGATTTAACGGCTAAAGCTTCCTAGTTTTGTTCTTTCCGAAGAGGATTCACCGTTAAATCTCGACTGTATATTTCCATTCCGCATTCTTTGTGTATCAATTTTTGCAATTCTTTACATTTCATGGCTTGAAATAGTGAATTTGAAACTGATATTTTTGTTGGCATAAAGGTACAGTATTCATGTAACAGTTCAATCCTTCTCATGGGTTTATGTTGAAGTTAGCATTTTTACTTTAATAGGTTCATCTTTCTTCGAAAGATTCTACACTAAATAGTGAAAACCGAAGCAATTTTTCAGCTTGTGTGGTCTTAGCTGAGCATTCATTGTTTATGTATGCACGTAGCTCTGGTTTCAATTTTCTTGCTTTTATTTGGCTTTTTTCATTCTTGTGGTTACTGTTTGACGTGGAATTATTTTTGCGTATCTTGGTTTCTTGTCACCTTTTGTATAACAGATGATAGATTGTATTTGTTGTTGTTAGGTGAATTATAACTCAAATGGGCCAGCGAAGTGATTATGGAAAAGGGTCCCACATGCTATCTGATCATTCTGGGAGTGAAGAAGGGAAAAGAAGAAATGAGAATGAAGAAAAAGAACTGAATTCCATTGGATTGGATCATACCGTTTATCGTTATTTGTGCCCTTTGAGAAAAATTGGGAGCATTATTGGTATTGGTGGGGATATTGCTAAGCAATTGAGGGCTCAAACTCGAGCTAGGATTAGGATTAGCAAAACAATCCCTGGTTGTGACGACCGTGTCGTCACCATTTATAGCCCAAGTGATGAAACCAATAGTTCTGGAAACGAACGTGTTTGCCCTGCTCAGGAGGCATTGTTTAGGGTTCATGATAAGGTAGTAGCTGAGGAATCGCCTGTGAATGGTAGTACGTTTGAGGAGCCTTTGCATGTCACTGTTCGACTGCTAGTACCGTCAGATCAGATAGGTTGTGTTATTGGTAAAGGGGGCCAAATAATTCAGAATATACGTAATGAGACTCATGCTCAGATCAGAATTTTGGGCAGTGAGCATTTACCACCTTGTGCTTTGAGTTCTGATGAGCTTATTCAGGTACTTGGCATTTTACTTTCGGTTTTATGACTATGTTCCCTAAGCTTTATTACTGATCTGCCTATCTCTGTTGAGTAATTAGTTGCATTAATTCTTCACTTCAAATATGGCTTTAGAATGAGCATTTATTTTCCGTGTTCATGGTTTTGTGAAGCTAGAACATAACACAAGAGAATGTTATCTCCCATGAGCCCTCTCTTGATGTCTTCAAATGGTTATGCTATAAATGCCAATCTTAATTTTTCTGCACCTTTTAATCCGTGTTGTTTTTAGTAACTAGTATTGTTGAATAATTGCTTTCCTTATTAGTTGAAAGAACTGGATTGGTGATTCACTGATTCTTTGCATGATCATATAAGATAAATGGGGAATCCACTGTTGTGAAGAAGGCTCTTTACCAAGTGGCATCTCGTCTTCATGAAAACCCCTCACGGTCACAACAATCAATATTGAGTTCACCAAGTATCTACAGATCTGGAATTTCATTCAATAGTCCACATGTTGGTGGGCCGCCTATGGGTGTGGGCTCATATATGGGTCCTTATGGAAATTACAAAAACGACAGCAGAGATTGGTCTTCTCTAGCGAAAGAATTCAATCTTCGTTTAGTTTGTCCTACTGAAAATCTTGGGGCGGTGATTGGCAAGGGAGGTGCTATTATTAAACAAATAAGACAGGAATCAGGTGCATTTATCGTGGTTGATAGTTCTGGTGCCGATGAAGATGACTGTATCATATCTGTTTCTTCTAAGGAGGTGAGCATATAATTGAATGTATTTCTGCCATATATCATAAATGAAAAGGGTATAATCAATTTCTGAATCTATTTCTGTCATTTTAGATGTTTGAAGCTCCTTCCCGGACTATTGATGCCGTAATGCAGTTGCAACCACGGTGCAGTGTGAAAATGGAAAGAGATTCAGGTGATCTTGTGATCAAAACCCGTTTGCTAGTCTCGAGTTCAAGAATCGGATGTCTCATTGGTAAGGGTGGGGCTATCATAAAAGAGATGAGAAGTACCTCTAGAGCAAACATTCGTATTTTTTCTGATGAAAATGTTCCCAAAGTTGCGTCTGGCAATGATGAGGTGATCCAGGTGAATGAATTCATGCTCTTGCAATTTGAAATTTTTGTATTTTTCTTTTGTCATCCATTAATGTCATTAGTTATCATATGATAGCACTGAAATCATTCGTATAATGCTGACCAGATAACAGGGGACCTAAATGCTGCTAAAAATGCATTGTTCCAAGTAATGCAGCGTTTGAGAGCCAACATATTTGAGATCGATGGAAATTCATCAGCATTTCCTATAGCAACACCAACAGAGGCATTTGATGGGCAAAAATATGTAAATTGTGATAATAGAGTGCATAATCCAGGATATTCAACCTACTCTGGTGGATACAGCTCTAAAACCTTGCCTCCAACTGACAGTTATGGAAGTTACGACAATTCACAGGTGGCCTTGACTTTGACTTGATTGGACTGAGATAGTTGTCTGATAAGTGCTTTTATTTAAAAACATGGTCTACAAAAATTTCCATTATTCCAAGTTAAATGTTTCAGATGGCCAGGAAAACCGGTTATGAGGCTTATGACATGTACTCAACTACTCACTCTGCTGGTGCCAGGTAAAAGTTTTATCGATGAAGTTTTTCCTTTTGACCTACTGATAGTTCTTATTACTGTGTATTCTAACACAATTGTTTTCATGTTTTCTTTATCGTCTCTGATGCTAAAACAGCTATGGTGCGTGATGCCTAAAGCAACCATATTTCCCCAAATGGTGAGGCCAGTAGCACAAGTGAAGAAAAGAGAACCAGATAAACGGGTCATGATAGTGTTTCAATGAAACTTGTTAGCTGGATGTGGTCTTTATACCATGGACATCTTCTAGTTTTCATGCTTTCATAAAATAATAATCGAAGCTTGTTTGAATTCAGTAATATTTTACGGATGGAATCCCGATTTTGTTTGACCTTTCTGTTAGACTAGGATTTCGCTAAAGATTTATTAATATAATTGCTTTGCCCTTGGCTATGTATTTACATTTCAAGGAAAATAATGTTGCTGCTTTTCTGTCAATGTCATTTTAGTTATTGAATAAACTAATCACAGTGTATACTGATGAGGGAAGCAAAAGTACATAGTTACAAATCTGCTAAACCTAATCCACATTGGTTTTCTTCCATTGGTGGATTACGTAGGAAGATCCAAACTTGCTTCTCTATGCAAATCTGTATAGAGTTCAAGAATGATTTTTCAAGTTTCTGCAGCTATATGAATTCTACTTCGAACAGATACAATCGAAAGGCAGAAAGATGAAACCAGAAGGACCAAATCAAGAATCCAAAGAGTTGGGAGTGAGCAGAGGAATTTCCATAATAGACCTTGTGCTTAGAACTCTAGCAATAGTTGGCACATTAGGAAGTGCTGTGGCTATGGGAACAACAGACGAGACACTTCCCTTCTCCTCACAAGCTGCGATATTCGAAGCTCAATACGATGATATCCCAACTTTCAGGTTCTGTAATAATAACCAGCCACTTTATGCTGTCAAATGATTTGTTTTATTACATTTTTTGTAAAAGTTAAGTCTTAACCTTGCATTTACTTGTTTTTATTTTTTCTTTCATCATAGGTTCTTTGTCATTGCAAATGCAACAGTTTGTGGATATCTTGCAATTTCTCTACCAATGGCCATCTATCATACTATCAGGCCGAGAGCTGCGAAGACTAGGGTGTTCATGATTTTCTTGGACACGGTAAAAAAAGAACCACTCTCTGTATCCTTATTTCTGAGTTTATTGCGTGCATAACTGATATTTTAATGCAGTTAATTTACAAATATTTCTGCCAAATAATTCTTCTAGCGTTCTTTGACTTAAAATTCACAATTCTTTTGCAGACAATGCTAGCTGTACTTACAGCAGGAGCCTCAGCATCAGCAGCTATTGTATACTTAGCACACAAGGGGAACACTCCAGCAAATTGGCTTGGAATATGTCAACAGTACCAGACTTTTTGCAATCGCATCACGGGATCTCTAATTGGCTCATTTGGTGCAGTTTTAATCTTGATTCTGTTGATTCCTTTATCAGGCTTAGTATTATATATGCAACAGTTATCGACATGAGTGATACGTATACGAAAAAATGTTGCTTGTATGGGCTCCTCTACTGGAAAAAGCTGTGCTAACACTATGTGATCCTGCTATAATTTCAATAAAACAGTGTGTACTTTTGTATGTAAAACCTGCCTGCTATTTTTGTGACAATGAAAGCTATATTTGAGGTTCATTCCTCCATGGATGCTATAATTCCTTTTGTACAAAAAGATGAATCTCATTAGATGGAAATATTGAACTTTTTTATCAAGAAAGTTACAGGCGTTTTGAAATTGTAAGTTTTAGGCCATTTTCCATTGATAGAATCGTCATCATCCTGTACTTCACTTGATGCCCTGGTACCAACTTGAATTCATAGAATCTACATAGAATAGCAAGAGCCATCTTCATCTGTAGGAATGCAGAGTCTTTTCCCAAGCATATCCGTGGCCCTGCCTGCAAACATGTCAAATTGTCATCAGAATTTGCTCGATCTAAATCGTCTCAGGTACAGAAAGAAAAAGATCCCTGTTTCTTGTTTATGATAAGTAATCCTTATTTTTTGAACTATCATTCTGAATGTACCTGAAATGCAGTGAATTTAAATGGAGAAGCACTTTGGAAGACTCCGTCTTTGAGCCATCTCTCGGGTTTGAAAGAAGCTGTGTTTGGACCCCAATTGTATTCCATTCTTCCCATAGAATACGGAACGTATGTCACCATTCCACCGGCCTTAACTTTCGTTCCAGCAGGTAAAACATCATCCTCTAAAATACCCTTCGGATCCTGAAAATTAGATTCCGTTTCTGATAAAACACTAATGCTGTTATACTGTTGTTGTTTTATCACAAATTCAATTAGAAAAATCACTAACCTGAGGAACAGCAGGGTAGAGTCTAAGGGTCTCTGTTATTACAGCATGCAAGTAGTATAGTTTCCCCAATGAATCATAACTCAGAAATTGAGCAAATTGCATTACTCTCTGATCAAATGATTCTTGATCCTCTTTGTAATGCTTGTTCAGCTTGGCACCCTCTTCCTCGGCTCTATCTTCTTCAAACTTGGTTAGCTCTGAGTAGAGTTTCTCTGCCACTTCTTCATGACTCATTATCATGTAAATAGCCCATGTAAGAGTCGTTGCAGTTGTATCACGACCAGCTATCACAAAGTTGAGAACCACATCTCTAAGGCTTTTGTCACTCATGTTGTTGTCAGGATCTTTGCTTAACTTGATGAATCTTGACAATATGTCGTGTTTGATCTAATACATGTTCCGTTAGGACAATGTAGCATTGTATTTAAAGATAAAAGAATCTTCAATCGATCACTCACCTTTTCATCTGTGGTTTCTTCCATTTCTGCCTTCCTCCTCCTGATGACAGAGTATGTGAAGTCATCTATAGTTTTAATATTCTGATCAAGAACAGCCTCTGATCCCACATTGAAAAACTTCTTTAATTTCCAAAGAGGATCAATGAATCTTAGAGTCACTGTTATGTTTGCAGAATCGAAGGCTTTTGCAAATTTATTATCGGGTAAATTGGGAGCCAAAGTTCCTATTTCCACACCAAATCCCACCTTACATATTGAATCAAGAGTCATCCTCATCAGAAGCTCCTGCAAAAAATTCAGTAAGAAATTCTTGCAATTTAAATTCCGAATCGTGTTCGAAATCTACTTTTCTTTACCTGCATATCTACTTCATCTTTATTGCAGAATGCTTGATTCAGAATTGCAGAAAGCTTAAGGCTATACTCTCTGAAAACCACAGTACTAAAATCCCTCAAATTCTTGGAAGCAAACTCAAAGCTGGCCGTCTTTCTTTGCTTCTTCCAGAGCTCTCCATCGACATTGAAAATGCCGTCTCCGAGCAATACTTCCATATAAGAATGGTACACTTCACCCTTCAAACAAGAAACACTAGATTTCCTTTAAAGAAATTCACAAATAAATCAGTAGAAGTTCTGTGATCACCTTAGGATAATTATTGAAGTTTGTTTTGAGAACATGCTCCACGTCAGCTGGGTGAGCAATGTAAGTATAAGTCGTGAATGGCATTGGCACGACTACTGTTCTAGCCTGGGATAAATACTTGACAAGCCAATCGTGCATGGTGTCGTAGTTCATCAGCTGTTCGATGGTTGCCCCAAAAAAGGGCCACGTTTTGGGTCCTTTGCTACTTCTCTGCTTCATTCTGTATATGAAAAGCCATGAAAGTAGCATGCAGAGAAACACAAGTGTTATTTGCATTGTGAATGATGAATAGTTGTGCCTTAAGAGAACATGAAATTCACTCTTTTTATTTTTTCAGTGTGTTGATTTTTATATATGGAGAATTGTGGGGTTTTGTAACTATTTTGGTATTAAATTAGGTGAGAAATAGGTTATTAAAGAAATACGAAAGAATATTTTAGCTCAACAATCTTGGCATGCTTTTAGTTGGAACTTTTTAAGTCACTTCATATGCTTGGGACCTTCAACCTAATTTAGGTGATTTAAAAAAAAAAAAAACCATTATTTCAGTTACTTTAAATTAGAATTTAGAAGTAAGAATGGCAAAATCCTCATGGGAAATCAACTTCTTTTGAACCTGAAGCTAATGGGTTGGGAAAACCTGATTTTTTTTTCTTCCCAGGATTTTTATTATTTATTTATCTATATTGTTTTAGTCAAATTTACATAAATATAAGTTATGATGGAACATTGGCCAATTTTAGATCAAATAGGGATAACTTGATAATTAAATAAGGAGTTCAAATAAGCCCAATTGATCCTCCAATAGCTCAAATTTAACTGGTTCGGTCCATAAAATCAGGTCCGCAAATACTGCGCATTTTTATTATGAATATTAATTAAGTATTTAAAAACACTTTTTTTTTAAAATATGTTCACTTCAGTTTTCGAGATAATGAATTGGAGATTAAACATTGCAGATGGGATTTCTGGAGATTAAACATCTCTATATGTTTTTTATATCAATTCAATTTTTTGCAATTACTTTGGAAGAGTACATATAGAGTAAAAACAACTTATTTATGGAAACTAATCTAAACTTGGAACTAATCTCGTGGGATCCGATTTTGCAGGATTTATGAAGTTATTCTCGGACGGCTATTGACTGAGATTTAGATTACTGACACGAGACTCAATGATACTTGTACAATTCGTGCTTCCCTTAATGTTCTATTTGTATAATATTGGATCTTTAATTGAAATCTAATTTAGTTTTGTTCTAATTATATAAAATAGTGTATATTTTCACTAAACATGTAAGTTAGCCAAGTTGTCGTGTAGGGCTGGCAATTCGAGTGACCATGTCGTGTTTCGAATCAATATGGATACAATAGAAATAAATACAAATATGCCTGATAAGTTACAAATTTAGTGTAAATACGAATATGAACACATTAATATTTATTATATTTCAAAATAAATATCGTTTTAAATTTTTTTATATAAATTAAGAAAATAGATAAAAAGACTGATCTACAAGACAAATGTTTGATAATTAATTTGTATCTCATATTTAATTTGAGATTAATAAATGAGAGCAACTTTAATAGAATATGAGCAATTATTTCTTGAAATCATATAATTACATTTATTTTGAGACAATTCTGTTTTAGCTACAACTTACATTTATTTTGAGAAGGATAAAATATTTTTTATTATTGTTATCATTTCAATTATTACAGATTAACATGTCATGTCATTAATTTGTCAACGTGTCATATATTAATTTCGTCATGATTTAATAAATTAATATATATGAATATAAAATGCGACAGAATATATTATATGTATATATATATATATATGACACAAAACAAATTCATATCATTATCATGTCAAAATGATAAATATGAATATAAAAAAGTTTATATATTGGTCCATTTTACATAATATTATGCAATTATAGTGTGAGGAAAATTGCTCTATGAGTTTCCAGCCAAAAAAAATCTGAAAATAGTAAATATTCAAATATACCCAAAAAATGAGGACCCATCAGTGAATTAAGAGGATTAAACGTGATGTTCAAATTCATTTATCAAATTGATTCAACCTAAAGCCATAAAGACAATTACATGTGAATATAAATGAATTCGTCCTAATCCGAAAAGGAAGCGCTTAACATGTCAATGTCATTTGAATGAGTGCATGCAATGCACCTATCCTGCTTAGACAGATATCTTAAAGTATATATACCATGTCAAAATTCTTATCCTTGTTTTCCTCAAAAAAAAAATAAAAAAAAGAATCTTATCCTTGCAGTCACCAAAACTCTTTTTTTTTTTTTTTTTTTTTTTAATCTTTCTCCTCCAAAAGAATCCTTAATAATAGCCATCGTTAGTTATCTTCATATATACTAATTTTTATTTCTCAATTAGTTAGGATTCGATGACCGATCTCTTTTACTATATATTTTATTTATTTAAATTCTTTATGGATAGGTAGAATACTATTAATTCTTTATTCAACTTAAATTCATAAGTACTCAGATGTGGTTTGATTTTCCAAATTACGGCGCAATTAGTTGGTCTTAAACTTATTCAACTTTTTCTCTGCTTAAATCCATCAGTCTTTGTTTGCTTGTACAGATTGAATTCATTGGAATATTCTTTCTACTTAAAAGCATTATATATGTCATTCCAAAAATCTGATAACTAAGCATAAATGTACAAGTTGCTTTATATAAATCAACTTTAATTAAATCTGTGGACTAATTAACACTTGCACCAAGCTAGATTAATTGGATAACTATGAAAATAAAACAAGATAAAGTTGTATATAATTTAATTCTACAAACAAATCAGCTAATAACTAAGATTTGTAAGATATTTCTTCGAATTGACAATGACATTGCCTGTTTTCTGTACAATTAGAGCTTCATTGGATCCTCATCCCTAATTTCCTTCAAGCTTGGCCTTTTCTTTCTCACTGCATTAATCCATATGATGGGTTCACAAAGATGGTCTGATTCACTTGGGACTTGTTACCATCTGTACTATGTGGTTGTTGAAGTACTTGTCCTAACTGATCCTTTTCCCCCACATGCGAAAATCCCTCGTTGACATTGTTTGATGTTTCTTGATTGTTGTTGAAGGACACATTGTATGATGATGAGTTGTCATTCATAAGTTGGGAGATTGATGCCATGTAATCAAACTCCCATAAATGGGCTAGTGAATAAGTCCTCGGAAATTTGTATTGTTGTTGTTGCTGTTGTTGTTCGTTATTGTGATCACGAGCATGATCACTTGCACCCATTACTTGACCAAATGAATCTTCAACTTTTACTAGTTGATGATGATCTAAACTTCTTGCCACATTCTTTTTCTTGTAGATTCTGCATAGCACCCAATCGTCCAACTGATATGTGTGCATCAAACACGAGTTCAATATCCGTCAGACATCACATGTAATAAATATTGATAAATTACGTATATTCAATAAATTACTAAACCTAATGTTAAAAAAAAGAAGAAGAAGAAGATTAGAGTAACCATACATACCCTCATGGATCCATTTTGCTTGTAGGGTTGGGATCTAGATTCACCCAATCGATATTCATGCATGATCCAATCGGTTTTGATGCCCTTAGGAGGCTTACCCTTGTAAAAAACAAGGGCTTTCTTAACACCAACATATTTCGAACCACTATAAATTGCTTTGTCTGTGCCTGTGGCTTTCCAATACCCTGAGACCGCGGCTCTATTAGGCCGGACCCCGTTTGGATACTTCCTATCTCGAGGGCTGAAGAAGTACCATTCATTCTCTCCAAACTCAGCGTTGTCTGAATTAATCAATTGCCAATCAAATGCAACAAAACCATATAAGTATATGTATAAGGGTTTGTAATAATATATGTATGAATGAATAAGTAGTAAGATAATTAATTACCAGGTAACTGCCATGGATCAAATTTGTAAATATCAACTTCTGGGATGATTGAAACAGGGCAAGGCTTTGATGATGCTTGATTTTTTAGGTAGTAAATAATCAGTTCTTCATCAGTTGGATGAAATCTGAAACCAGGTGGAAGCCCAGAGCTGAATCTTCCTACCATTTTTGTAAAGACAAGAAAATAATATACCGGCTACTTGCCTAGTTTATATGGTGCTAAAAGATGGGTTTTTTTATTTTTTATAATTGTTTTGAAGTTGTATATGGGGGTGGTAGCTACTAGAGAGAATTGTAGTATGGGAAAAGAAAAGAAAGTTTGAAATGTTTGCAAGAAGATGTGCTGCCGTTTTATATTTGAGGGTTTTGTCATTTTATTGGGTTATGTCATAAAAAAAATTATTTTTATTTTGAGGAATATTATATATTAGTACTTTGATTAGGTTGGGTCTTGACTTTTTACATTCATACGTACTTATAGTATGTAAGGGATGAGCAAAGCCATCAACACTTGTGGGATTAGGTAAAACGCTTTTAATACTCGATATCTCCATATGTATTATTATCATTTATTTCTTCTTTCTCTATTTTTTTTATAAATTGAAATATATATATATATATATATATATATATATACACACGTGCGTGTATGAATTTATAATATTCTTCTAAAGGTTCTTTGTAACTTGCACGGCAGTTTTTATATTAGCAGTCTTTAATTATGTAATAAAACGTTACATGCGTATAAAGTAAATTAAATGGTATAATTATTTAAAGGATGGAAAATTGTTTACTGGTGTTACTTGAACGAACTAGTTCCTGTTTGAAGCTGACTAATTTTTGTAGTCAGTTAGAGCAAAAAAAGAAAAAAAAAACAAAATTAATTAATTAATTAGGTTCTGCATGCAAAACTAGCTACTTTCATATACATGTTATACATATCATATGACATAATCTATTCAAGTATGCATATTAATTTGGCTACTCCTATCCATTATCACTTATAGAAATTATTAGTATTTCCCCCTTATCTATTGCGATTCAGAACATGCATGTTCGTTACATTTGATTTAATTAGATTTAAAATTTAGAGTTTAAATTATCTTAATATATATCTCCTACCAACACTACAAGATTCCCAAGTGATGTTCGAGGTTCAGAAGGGATGAATGAACCTTGGTCGATTTTGCAAATCTTTTTCAAACTTACTGTTCTACAAGTTATTTGAACTTACAACACTAGTAGTTACTAGTTACAGCAATAAAATGCAGTACTGTACGCTGTAACTTAGAGTTTTTAACGCAGCGAAAAATATATTTTGACCAAAGATTTGTTTTCTCAAATATGTTTTTCTTTTTAAAATACTTTTATGCTTATAACCAAGGTATATAAAAAAGATGTAGCACATATATATAAAGTAATAAAAACACTTATGGCTTATAGTGGTTCGAAGGTGGTGTAATTCTTTTACGTCCACTCTACTGCTATCTTGAGTAGGAATTTCTTTAAGCAAGATTGAATTACAGGGAAACACCTAACAATCTATCAACCTAACGAATTAACACCTACTAGAACCCAGCATACACACAGCAACTGCAAGTTTTAAAGGCAAACCTACACATGATTTCTATACTCCCATATAGGGAAATTGTCTATCACCTAGACAACTATACAAACAGCAAGGATAAATCCTTTCAACTGTTCGACACCTAAAACAACCTAGCACACGTACTTCAACTACTGCGGTGAAGTGAGATTCTGAATCCTTCTTTGAATTTTTCAGGTTGAACTCGTTCACTTCACTTTAGGTCGAGTGATTGAAACTGTAGAATGCTTGAGAATATAGCTTTAAATGCTTGAGCTTGTTTGAGCGTAGAATGTTTTGTTGTTCAGTTTTTCAGTTCTCAGTTTCAGTGTTGATCGACCTCTATTTATACTTGTAGAAAGATATCTGTTGAAGGAGATATCTCTCATTTGAATTTTTGGCTTCTGATCAAAGGTATGACTTACATTTAATGCGCCCTAACTTCTCTTCTCAGATCATTTAATGCGATGGTTGAGGCTCGCAGTTTTCTGCAACCTGTCAGGCCACATACCGTCTTTGTATTGGCTCCGCGTCTGCAACTTTTATCTTTTCGTGAATGGCTCTAATTATACTTGTTTCGTTTTTCGTTCCTTGTACTGCATTTATCCTTCCTCGAATTGCTTGTTTCTATTCAACATAGACGAGGTTTGTTGAGTATGCAACAAGTCATGGCTTTTGCTCTGTATCCTTGATCTACTTGCAGCAACTCTTTTCATACAATACTGCTGTATTTTTTACTTGCAGTAGAACTGTATCTTTTTCTTACAGTATTACTGCAACTACTTCCTGCAGCATAGTTGACTTCCTTCTTACAGCTGCTGTGCAGTAACTTCTTCCTGCATCCAGCATCTTCTTCATGCAGCGATGCTTGCCATTCTTTCTTACTTATTGTATTGCTGCATCCACTTCTTGCAGTATCTTCATACTTTCATTTTTTTGATGCAGCATGGTCTTGTTGAGCTCTTCCATCTTTTAAAACCTGTAACTATAGACTCAATTTTAATCTATGATTTCATTTAAATATTGTGAAAAATATGGTACTCAAACTTCATATTACATATGTGATTTGTCTTATCAAAATCTATATATTGAAATCCCAACCGTTTTCAGATTAAAAATAAAATCTTGTGGCGATTACATTTTTTACTAATATGTAATAATCATTGAGACAAAATAATGACACAATAAAGTATTGGGTAAACTTTTATTGCAATAATTAATATTAACATTTTTTTTATTTTTTTGTTTATTTGATCTTACAGTGTTAACATCTGATTACTGATTAGTAATCAAATATTAGAGATAAACATTTTGGTCTTCTTTTTTTTTTGGTAATTAATCTCAAACTTATATTAGAGCTGGAAATTGATCACTTAATTTAGTTCCGCCTCTCCAAACTTTAGTAATTAACAAGCATTATTAAATACTAATAATTCATCTTAAATTTGTCACTAATTAATATATTTTAGATATGAATGTTTTCATGTAAAATCAAAATTATTATTTTTATCTGTAATTTAGTATTTTCTTGTAGTTTAGAGATCGATACACACAGAAGATTTATGACTCTGAGAGAATTATTACCCATCAATAAATAACAACTAAAGCGAGATGGAATAAAGTGGCATGAATATTCAAGTGATTGATTTCATCTCATATATGTCATGCACAAGTACCGGTACCACTTTTAAATGTTTGGTTTTAAGATGCTACTTATACATATAGGTTAGTAATTTTCTCGTTATTTATTTATTTATTTATTAATTTCTTCTGTGTAGTACTTTAGGTAACTTTAATTTTGGTCAATAACGTAAGGAGCTTGAATAGGTTGTTTTTTCCTAGTCCAGCAAGTTCTGCTGTTCTAACATCTCAATCTAGTATTATTTATAGATAACTAATTATATATTAAGCAATGGAAAAGTGTGATTAGATCATGCTCCAAAAAAGCTGCTATCACTACCCACTTAAAAATTCGACACCTGTCCTTAATTTCATAGAATGAGTGGACAAAGATGAGCACTTGAAAATGATACTATTTAAAATCATTGGTTGCTTTAGAAAACGAAAAAGAAAAAAGAAAATTTGGTGTTTTAATTAACTTGTGGTCCTTATCTAGCCACTTCAAGATTAGGGTTCTTACTGGAGAAGATCAGTTCGTGGTTTCAGCATGGATTGCAGAAACCATATATACATATATTTTTAATAAAAGTTAAGGATTTTGATTAAAAAATTAATTTTGCAATCAAAATCCTTTATACATTTTAAGATTTTTATGAAACCGACTTATAAATTTAATTTTGTGAAATGAGTCAATTTGATCTTTTATATTTTATAAAATAAAGATTAATTTATGAAAATAGATGAGTCGTGAATAATGAAATTCTATTTCTGAAATTATATGAGATTGTTTTATATATACTTATGTATATTATTAATTAATAATTCTCTAAAAATAAAAAAAAATACTGGTGTAGATGAATTTGGATTAACATCATCTTATCGACACGTGGCGTGGTCGAATTGTGCTCTGGCAATAACTGGAAATGGAGAAAAAAATGGGTCCAAGATAAATCAAGAATTCATTAATATTCTGTGAATCTTATTAATTATTTAATTCATTGGCTCTCTACTATTCATTTATTTTTAGTATTTGTGTGTATTATCTTTTCAGTGGGGTTGTCTTTATTGACCCCTTTTCTGGAATTATTGTCTTACAAAGTGGAAGACTTGTTCGTGATATTGTTTTTAAATCGGCGAATTAGATCTGCTTAGTAATAGATAATTAATTCTTCCAACTAATTGGAAATGAATAAAATAAAGGGACTTATTGTAAGTTGACATTATCAAAATTAATAAGATGATGTGTCACAGCCCTCCAAATATCGAGAAAAAAAAATACATAAATTAGATTTTGAAAATATAGAGAGAGACTTAAACAATATTTCATCAGTGGCAAAGTGTGAGCATCAATTTATGGAAATAAGTTTTTAGGTCTTCTAAGTTTTTTATTGAATTTTTTATTCTTTATTTTTTTTGTTTTGATTTTTAATTTTTTATGTTTTAGAATTATCATTTTTAATCATTTTATCTGTTATAATAAGTAAATTTTTATTTTTTTATTGGGATTTCAGTGTTTAAATTTTGATGAGACAAAACAAATATTTTGAGTACCCTATTTTTCACAATATTTAAGTGAAAATATAGAATAGGCTTGAGTCTAGATATAGGTTTTGAAAGACGGAGGTTTTCATAAGTTATAATGCTGCATCGAGAAATTCAGAACCAAGCTGCTACAAGAAAGAAAGCAGATACAGCAACACTGCAAGAATGCAGATACAGTAATGCAGCTAAGTAAGAAAGAAAGCATCGTTGCAAGAAAAAGTTACAGGAATACTACAAGAAAAGATACAACAATACTATACAAAAATACTGCAAGATGGTCGAAGTTACAGCAGCACTACAAAAAACGAACAGCTGCAAGTAGACCTAGGATACAGCGCGAAACTTACTGCTCAAACAGTGCCAATAACAAACAAGATAAAGTATCATGCAGTACGAGGAACAAAGATCCAAATAAGAATAAATAGAGCCGTTCCAGAGAAGATCAAAGTTGTAGACACGGAACCAATACAAAGATGCCACATGGACTGACGCGCTGCAGAAAGCTGCAAGCTGCAACTGCCGCTCCGAAAGAGAAAGTCAAGTCGCATTAAATGCGAACCATGTCTTTGATCAATTACAATAAATTCAAACGAGAGATATCTCCTTCAACGGATATTTCTCATACAAGTATAAATAGAGGATGCGTAACCCTGAAGCTGACTACTGAAATATTTGCGCAAAAACTCTCAAGCATTCAAGCCATTTTATCTCAAGTCTACTCTCAGTTTCAGTCACTCAACCTCGGTGAAGTGAAGCAAGTTCAAAGCTGAAAGATCTTTTGAAGGATTCAAACGCTCACTTCACCGCACCAGTTGAAGAACAAAACCATATACTTTTTAACCTTGTTGCTGTGTGCTTAGGTTGTTTTAGGTGTCGAACAGTTGATTTGAGATATCCTTGCTGTTTGTATAGTTGTCTAGGAGTTAGACAGCTTTTTTGTGTGGGAGTTTGAAACCCTGTGTGGGTGTGCCTTTAGAATTTGCAGTTGTTGTGTGTACGCTGGACTCTAGTAGGTGTTTACTTTGTAAAGTTGATAGATTGTTAGGAAAGTCCTGTAAACCAATCTTGCTTAACAAAGTTCCCGCTCGAAGTATCAGTAGAGTGGACGTAGAAGGATTACACCACATTCGAACCACTATAAGCCATAAATGTTTTATTGCTTTCTTATCTGTGTTTTATCTTATATATATTTCTATCTCTGTCATAAGCATAAAATATTTTGAAAATGATCATATTTGAGAAAACCAGCCTTGTGTAATAAAACTTATTTTATTTTTCCGCTGCGTATAAAACTCTAGTTACAGCATACAGCACTGTCTATTTTTCTGCTGTGTATAAAACTCTAGTTACAGCATGCAACACTGCATCCTAGTGCTGTAAGCAGTAACTGTCTGGCGCTGCAAGTTGTAGTAACTTGTAGAACAGAAAGTTTTTCAAGAGATTTGCAAAATCGATTAAGGTTCATTCACTCCCCTCTAAACCTCGGACACCACTTGAGACCAATATTTTTAATGAAAATTCATCTTTAATACCAATTTTTTTAATTGATAAAACACTAAATTAATATTAATAATTAAAAACTATTTTTTTTCATATTTCTAAGTTTGGAATTATTAATATTAATAACTAATAATAAAACTTTAACTCATGTCTCAAGATGAAAAATAAAAAATTATTTATTAATATTAATTTAGACATGTTGGATGAAGAGTAAAAAAATTATGATTGAATAAAATAATATTATCTCAATTAAAAAAAATGGTGTTAAAATTATATTTTCATTGAAAAAAATAATTACGTGTTAGAAGACTAAAAAATAATATTTTTTTAAACATAAATGACTAAAAATCAAAAGATGAAAGATAAAGAATGCAAAATCCAACGAGATATACTTAGAGTACCAAAAAACTTATTTTCCCTTAAATTTAATTATTGGTCTATTCAAATGCTTGTTGGGAGGTAAAAGTAATATTGGAAAATAATTTGTTCAAGTAAGGTGAAATATATACTACACCGTGTTCAAAAATATAAATGAATTTAATAAAATAAAAAATTAAATAATTATTTATATACACTAGAAATAATATATTTATAATTTTGGTATGACATATAATCTAATTTATTAATAAAATACAATATAGTTTAATTAATAAGTAATATATGAAACATATATTACATTTATAACAGAACATAGTTTTCGATCATATTTGAATATACTTTTACACACCATATCACTATAATGCTACCAATATATATATATATATATATATATATATATATATATATAATTATTTAGGGTTAAATTCATTTTTAGTCCTGCTCCAAAGGCACTGTCCATTTTTAGTTCTGTTAAAATTCGATTTTCAATTTTAATTCTATAATTGAAAAAATTGTCCAATTTAAATTCTTTTTTCGCTTGATTTTCGATTTCTCAATCAGATTTCGATGAGTGTGCTTCACTCGCCCCCAATCTGAACATTTCAACATGACATGACCCTTTTTTTTTCACACGTGAAATTTCTTTTTTGATATTATTTCATTTACACTTAATGGCCACATCTATATTTTTTTTTGTTTAATTAATTGAATTTTCTATTTTTTTCTATTTTTTATATTTTTGTTTGATTGAAATTTATGTTTTATACTTCACATTTTTATGTTTTTTATTTAATTAATTGAATTTTCTATTTTTTGTTCTGTTTTTTATTTTTGTTTGAATGAAATAATATCAAAAAGAAATTTCACGAGTAAAAAAAAGGGACCAAGTCAGTATAAATTGATTGAAATGTTCAGATTCGGGGCGAGTGTAGCACACTCGTCGAAATCTAATTGAGAAATAAAAAATCAGGTCAAAAACGAACTTAAATTGAACAATTTTTTTAATTACAGAATTAAAATTGAAAATCATATTTTAACAAGATTAAAAACCAACAATACCTCAAAAGCAGGATTAAAAATGAATTTAAAAGTAAAAATAATCTTGAAGCTTATTGATGAATAGCACTTGTTCTAGATCAGTATGACATATATAAAAGTAAAAATAATCTTGAAGCTTATAAAATCTAGTATTAAAAATTAGTTTTGATGGGGTAAGTGATGGATGATGAGATTAGGGGTGGGTCCTATTCTTATATGTGAGCTACTATGATTAGGTTTGTCCAAATCTTTGGAATTAAAAAACCAAATATAGGAACTTCATAAGTGCTACTATAATACTTTTTAATTGCACGATGACGACTGCTAATAGTATACAAACCAGGTATTATTGATTATGAATTTATGACAGTATTCTACATTATGCATCTTTTAATAACATTTTATTTTGAGTAGATTTATCTTTTGGGAATACATACTAATCTCGTCTAATCTAGACTGATCATGCTCAATTTAATAATCTATTTGATTGGAATTTTGAAGTAGTTAACAAATAAGGAATAGCTAAAAATGTTCTCGAATTGGATGATTAATAAATGAGATTGTGATATGGTTCTATCTTATACAAGAGAATTCTATACGCTATTACTAGCATTTATAATCGATCAAAGATGGTAAATTTACATTTATAATTATTTATAGTTTACGTTTTATGGAGGATTTATATATCATTTCGAAAAATTAACAGTAAAAATTAGATGAGTTATTAGAGATATGGTATGTCATCGAAGTACCCAAAAATAAATCATTTGACGACAAATAAGAATCGATGAGATAGAGAACAATAAAATCAATTAAGTGTTAGTGTAATAAATTAAAGTAACAAATAAAGGGGGTTAAAGATAGTGAGAGACAGTCCTAACTATGATATGACAAAATGTGGTCTACCACTTCCAAGTATCGAATCTTATTTGGAGTTTGTTTGAAATGTATGTAGTCTTTAGTTTGACATTGGAAAGTGGAAACACTCATTCATTTATAGTCCAATTTGGGTAAAATTAGACTATAATCATTTAGCCATGCATATGTTAAATAGGACGATTTAGTTTGATATTGTTTGGTCTTGGTTAAGAGTACCTCAAAATCAATAAATGTTGGATTTTAAATTTGGATTAGCTTGCATACATTTAGAGCTGTTAAAAAATATTTTTTATTTTTTTATTTTTTCACTAAAACAATCAGTTGCCTTCGCAATGGATTGACCCACATATCATAGATTTTTGATTGGTTGACTCGTGTTAATGTGGGTTGACTTGCCATTATATAAATATATATATATATATATATATATATATATATATATATATATATATATTAACACAATGGAGATATATATTAGTAATAAAAATAAAACGCTCTTAACATAATGCCTATAGTGTTATGACTTTCAATTCTTCTTTACAAAAAAAACATTATTGATATGAGATTGACATTTAGAATTCATACTTGTTACAAGATTGTGGATGAAATTGTTAAAAAATGACGGTAAATTACAATACAATATAACTAAAATTGTTATTTATATATTTTATCAGTTATGTTATGTGCTTGATACCTAGCTCTATAGGTTATAAATATCTCATTATTATTTTATATATTTATTTTACATAAACTAAATTTTAAGACATCAAACTTTTGATAATAAAAATATAATTGAAAGTTTGTATTATACTTTATTAATATAAAATACTCATATACTTTAAGACTAAAAAAATTGATTCATATTAAAAAAAAAAACAAAATTGTGGGCTAACAAATAAACTGGTTAATCCTCAAATTGGTTCAAGCGGATTCACACTAAACAGAATTCAGATTAAACAAATAAATAAACAAGCCAAAAAAAAATGAGCCCAAATCCTTGTTTCTTTTTATGTTTTAACGGGTAGGAATGTTGGGTCATGACCCGTTTAACATCCACATAGCGGAAAGAGTTTTTTTTTCCCCTTTTATATTCCATTTTTAACAATTAATGGATTGATTATAGTTGAATGAATAGGTAATTTCACCTAATTTGGATAATGTGATTCATTTAATAAAATGAGATCTCTAAAACAATTTCACAAAAAATCATCTCGATTTAAATTTTTAATTCATGCATTCATTTTATAGTTTATTTTTCACTCAACCTCTTACAATTATATATGGTCAAATTCCAATTCAAATCAATTATGGTTAAACTACCCCAAAAGAAGGGAAAAAAAACCCCAAATTATTTTTTAAGCACAAAATATAAAATTCAATTTACTTAGACTTTAACCTGAATTGCATTGCTAAATTGTTTTTATTCTGCATTAAATATCATAAATACATGCTATTCATATAAAACAACATACTTGCATGTAAATGGTATGTATTGATTATTATGTTATTAGTATACGAAATAATTTTTTATTTTTAAAACGGAAAAACTCCAATACTTTTGGCTTGCTTTGAGATCAACACTACATCTAAATTAGTAAAAAAAAATTATTTTTTTAAATTATCCTTTTGATCTTATCTTCAATCTGAACCATACCTTGGGTTAGTTTTTCCTTTTTTTAGACGTAGTGGTGGTGGCCTACTAGTGATTGAAGAGAATAATAAACTTGCTTTTTTTTGAAATTCTTTTTCATTCCTTCTTTTTCAGTATAAACCAGAGATACATCCACGACTTCTTTATTAATATCTATATTTGGGAGTTTTGAAATTTTTTTCATAACAATTAGCACGTTTCCTGAAAATCTGACATCATCTATGATGTGTAGTTAATTAAATTCAAATTTTCTTTTAATCACACTACTGTTTCAGTGACCTTCTTTTTTTTGGCACAATTTTTTTCTTGAAAAAATTAAAAAAATATCGTACTTAAAAAGTATACATACGTATGCATACAAGAAAACTAAAAAAAACATAAATTAATTTACAATTTGCAGAAATGCTAGCAATATTATATTTACATGGGCCAGCTGTGCAGCCCATGTTCTTAATTCTGATCGTAAGCCCACTAATTTTACCACTAATTTTAAGAATTGGTTAACATCTTGAATGCAGTTTTATTCAAACAAGATTTTCTATTTCATTTTAAGATAAAACTATATGAATTATCTTCATTTTAAGATATTTTCAACATAACATTTTTTAACTGGCACTCCAATATCAGATATTTTTAAACATATATTGGTGAGATGTTAGTATTAATCAAATCACAAGTTATATGTACACACTAATGTCAAGTTTTTGTGTGTTCTATTTTGCATTTTTTTGAGGAAATTGAGCAATTTAACAGTGAAATACAAGAACATAAATCAGAGCGTCGATACAAAGAAGTATAGAAACAATTTATTTCCAAAAGCAACATAAACCACAAGTCAGAGTGTTAATGCTCAAGAAGACTTGAACATATTAATTTAAAAAAAAAAAAAAAAAACTCAATGAAATTAGTCTGTAAACCTCATTCTTGAAAACTAGTAAATTGAAGCAATTTCTTGAGTGCTTGTTTCTTCATCACCTTCCCATAAATCCCTCTTCCCAATTTCATAGCCTTTTCCATTTCCACCACACCATTAATCCCACTTCTCTTCATCTTCAATCCCTCCAAAAACACTTTCAAAACCCTCTCATCACTTCCCACTGCATCAAACACACTTTCAACCACATTTTCACCTAATGGGATCTTTCTTCCCCATTTTCTCATCACTTTTTCTGATCCAAAAACTCTTGAATATGCCTCCCAAAATGATGCCCTCAAATACCCTTTACCCTTCCCTCTAACCATCCATCTCCTCATCCCTTCTTCCAATCTATACACAATACTTCCCATGTCAACCACCCCTTTTCCCACCCCCATCTCTATCTCTCTCATCTCTTGCTTGTAGCTCACACTCTCTTCCAATTTGCATCTCTTGCATTTGCACCCAAACCCCCAATTGTTCGCCATCTCTCTCCGTTTATTGAGAGGCGAAAGAACGTCAAAATAGGCGAATGAAAGCTCTTCCCCCGCCTTCACATCTCTAGAAGCATGAACAACCACATGATCACCAATGTGCACACGCCTTGCATTAGGATCACAAGAATGGTTGATGAATGAAGCCAATATCCATAGCCCAACGCTTTGATAATCAGCGTTTTTTCCCAACACTTTAGCAGAAATCGCATCCTCAAGAATCGAGTTCACATCCAAGATACTGAGTAGTCTCCCCTTATCCAACTTTTCATCGGAAACAACCCATTGAACCTCTGATTCAGGCCTGAAAATTCCTATATCAGGGGATTCCATAACATCCTCATCTTCACCTGCAGATAGATAAGAGATCAAGTTGTGGATTTCATTGCTTTTTGAGGCTGATTCCACAACCTTATCAATGAAATTCTTCCATATAACTAAATGGGCATTTTCCCCAGAATCTTGAGGCATTATTATAGCTCTATCAACAGCAACAGCTTTAGTCACAAGCAACAAAGACCCGGTTTCGATATTTTTGGTTGCAAATAGGCCACGTCCACTAATCTCAGATTTCTTGATCTCTACAGAACCAATATACTCTGCAAATTCTGGCATTTTCCCTCTAAATCCACTCAAAACCCAATCAGAAACATCAAATGCCCCAGTTCTTGATAAAGACTCGAGCTTTTTGCATTTCTCCAACAACCCATTTACCACATCAGAATTCTCATTAGCCTGTGGATCAAGATTCGCTGCTCTGAAGCAATCCAAGGCCAAGCTATACCTATTCAAATTCATCAAGATTTTACCCTTACAAACAAGAGTCTTGAAATGGGATTTCTCAATTCTCAGTACCTCCTCACAATCTTTCAAAGCTTCAGAGAACTCCAACAATCGGGCCCGGGCTTCGGCCCGGTTGGAGTAAGCTAAGCAGAGGGTTTTTTGGAGCTTTGTGAGATCTGGGGTTTTCTTGGAAATGGTGATTTGGCAGAGAGATATGATTTGGGAGTAGACTTGAATTGAATCTTTGTATTCTTCTCTTAGGAGAAGTTCTGTGGCTTTGGATCTCAGATTTTGCATTTTCTCTTCTTCTTCTTCTTCTTCTACTACTACTACTGCCACTTCCATTCCTTCCTCTTTCAGTGCTGCTGATTCGCTCATCTTCTTTCTAGTTGATTATTTGACACTGTTTGCTACTTTTTTTTTTCTGATTTTTTTCAGAGAGTTGTGTGAGTAAACTTTGAATCTGAAGAAATAGCAACGGTCGGATTGCAGTAACAACCCATTTTTAAATGCTGAATCAGTAACGTCTATAATTGCGACTTTTGCGAGGGTCCGTTTATAATTATATAACGCCTTTAATTTTCTATTATTTATTGTGTTGCCCATTTCTGCAATGTTTTTCTTTTTTCTTTTATAAGATTTTGAATCTATTACACAATCCTCCCCACTCTTTGAAAAACTTTCCAATTCAACGAGTTCGATTATATCAGATGAGAGAAATCTAGTTGCTCAAATTAATGCCTGGTCTGAATACCTATTATATCATGTGAATATTCAACGTCCATTATTACAGTGTGTGTGTGTGTATAACATCCCAAATGGTTCGCATAAATTAAACACATAAATTTTGAAAGATTCAACACAGGGCTAGTAGTAAGCTTGCTTCATAACATCATCAATTTTACATTTTCTTGAAGATAATTAGTTGATTGACTAAACACAAAAGCTTTAAGCTGTGATATACTATTACTTAATCACCATTTTTCTCCGAGTTTCAGAATGAAGCACAGATGGTAATTCATGGGGTAATTATTTTTTTAAGAAATACATCCCATCTCTAAGTTCAAGCTTCTCTTCTGCAACTAGGCCAGCCAAAAAACTTTGCAGCTGTAGGAGTGATTTGTCGTAGGCTGGATCGCCGATGCAGAACATCTGCAATAAACATTGTTTATTCATTAGATAGTCATGCTCTTATGTATAATGTAGGTGTAACAATACTTAGCTTTTTCTAGACTCGGGGTTACCTTGAGAGTATTGTGAATCCGATCCAATGCCATGCTGCCAAAATTGGTAAGCATCCCTGTGATAAATTTCTGCAACAAATTACGGGTAACAAATGGTCAACTTGGTAGTAGTGACATCTAAATTACAATGCTATACCAATAAAAAGAGTATTGAAGATGACAGGTTAATGCTCTAGATAGTTCACATATTCGCAACATTCAGTTATTGTCTTAAATAGCCGCTTGCATCTATTCTCTCATCATAAATTTACACAAGCTAGACAAACAAAAATGATCGATCTCAAACTGAATAAACTTCAAGATAACATAAGGGAAATCATAATATCTAAATTTGGAACATAATTCCCAATGAAACTGTATTTTATCTTTAGCAATCATTTGGAATTGGTAAAATTTTGAGCCTGTCAACATATATCTCTGGGAAAACACAAATGAGGATTTCGCCCAGTTTCTTTGTAAAAAGATTATTATGGTTATGATGACATACTTACATGGGTGTCAATATGTTAAAGTTGTCTGTAAGAAATACGACGATTGTGCATAACAGGAAGCAGTGTACTCAAAGCTTGGAGTAGAGAAATTAAACATATTTCAAGATGATGCAGTAAGCTCGAAAAATCTACAAAAGTGCAGATATAATTTTCCAATGCATATACCTCATAAACAGTCATTTCTTTACGCAGTTGATCTTCAACAGATGCCACTGATTTCTCTCCATCTTCATCACCCATTAGAAGCTCTTCGCAGTTACCACTGTTGATTCCCGCCTTTCCACTCTCAGCCAAGGCTTCTACTAGAGTAAATTTATGATCACCAGACTCCAGTACCGATTCAGATAGGATTCCCTAAATTGACCAAAGGAATAAGAGATTAACCATAAAGATTCTGTCAGTACAGAGTGTTGGATATTCTTGACCTTCAAAAACGGAAGATAATAGACCTCGAAAGGCAGATGAAAATGTACTGTGGTAACACCTCTGTGGATTGAGAAATACACAGAAAAGCTAAAACCAACAAAATTGCATGTGGCACAGAATTTTTGTAAGATGGTCTTATTCCTTTTTCATAACTGAAGAAGCTAACATCCACACCATGCTGATCAAATCGAATGCCTAAGTTAAGGGGTAGATTTTCTAAGAGATTAATTATAATGCGATACCTTGTTTACCCAAAAATATATTCTTCTGTTCAACACATCCACAGGTACACCAACAACAGCAGCAAGATCCTTGGAGGTCCAACTGAAAGCAAAATAATACATTTTAATAGAAGAATAAAGCATAAATCAACAAAAATGGCGAATATCAGTCCTTAGGATACCTTGATTGATCCTCAAATTGACTGATGATGGTAGCATGGAGGGGTGTGACAATGAATGGCAGCGTTCTATCTTCAAATTGCAGCTCCAACTAGACATAATGACAGCACATGATATATAATTTTGTTTTAACAAGGTAAGAGACAAAGAGGAGAGAAAGATATCAACAGATATTCCACCAAGGAGTGTAATAGCAGCCGCTGTGGTGTACAACTATGATATCTTAACATTCTGTGACAATATTTATAGCAGTTGATTTCTCAGCACTAATCTAACATATTAATTATGATGTTTCCAAGTTAAGTGCGACTAATAATATCTATGCAACAAAACAGCATATAACTTTTTCTAAATAGTTTCATTCTTTATGGAGGCATCCACAAATAAAATGGGCTCCAGAAAATAATACAGATAAAACAGATTCTCAATCTGAAACTTCCAATTATACTTTATTTTTAAAACAAAAATACTGCATGGCAGCAACTGACCTTTACAGTACCAAGACTTTTCTTCCAGAGGAGCTTACGTGGGGTCTTGATCTCATTAAACCTTCTAGCATAATCACTTAAAGTCTGGTCCACAGGTCCAGGTAAATTAAGTGCCTCATCCTGAAATAAATAAACATTATTCTCTGGTGTAAAGTTGTACTTCAGTGAGCTTCAAAAATAATGTGCACAGTAAAAATCCTAAGCATGTCTATGTATCCAGTAGGGGAAATGACATGAAAGCCACTTAATTCCAACCAGAGAATATAACTTCTCCAAACATCTGTAACTTTATGGAAGCCACCAACCACAAGGTTGATGTCTTTTCTGTTCACGGAAGCTACAGGTCATTTAAGCCAATGAAGTTAGATACCTGGATAGGTGGCCAGAAGTTTGATGATATGATGGTAGCATTAAGATTATCCAGAGAAAGATCATGCTCTTCTGTGTCAGCAACTGCATTTTATTTGCACAAAACAATTGTCCAAAATTTGTAAGCATACAGCACTAATCACAAAACTAGCCAACATTGTGCATGAGGAACAAATATTCTGCCCCCAAATCAAGATATTTGAAATATAATTGCAAATAAAACCTGGTTTAGGTTGTTTTTTGATGGTCGCTTTTATATTTGTGTTGGTCCTTTTGGAATCAATTAGATCATTGAGCATTATTTCACACTTCTGCATGCTGCTCTCACCAAAATGAATCTGCAATTGACAACACAAGAGCAACAGATGTAAATCAGCTGAGAAACAATAAGAGTAGAAGAAAATCAAGTTACACAACTATTAACTATCTTCATCAATGACCTTCAAGAGTTCCAGAGTACGTATCTCCGAGTCAATATCATAATCGGATTTGTTCAAAAGCTTTTCAGCCAGCATAACACGATACTCATTTACCAACTGATCCTTTGAACCAATTATGCCAACAATCATACCAAGAATGTCAATCTTCCTTCGATATCTACCACCCTTCAAGGGATCTGCCTCCACCGGATCAGGCTCCCAACTTGGCATATACCATCATACTATGTCAACAGTTTGAAATTTGGAAGCAATATAATTTTATCACGACCTAATAAACTATTACTTTAATCTATTGTATATAGGGGTATTTATGAAATTAATCATCATAAATGTTTTTTTTTTTTCAAAGTTATGCAGTTTACCATTGGGCATTAATCCAAGCTTGCTTGTCATCTGTGTTGACATCATCGTCAAAGCTGGAATTCTCTTGATTTTCTTCTTCTCTATTTAATTCTTCAAGAAGGCTGTCCCCAGCACTTCCTGGTCCACTAGGATTGCCACCAGCCCCATCAGTGAGCATAGTGACAATGCATTTAATGGTATCCTTCCTTCCTTTCAAATATTCTCTTATTGGTTCACCTACAGCTTCAAGGAATACACCAGCTGGGTCTATTGCTCGAAGGGCTTTAATAGTTGAAACATATTGGTGCAATATATCATTGGTAGAGGCACCAGCTGTCAGTAAGCGATACTTTAAAGCAGCTATGAAAGAATCAACAAGTTTTGAGTGCTGCCCAGTATAATCTAGACACTGTTTCAAGTCTTCAATAGCAGGGGAACTGAAATATAGAGAAGAAAAACATAACAACACCAAGCATCAGGAGTTCTCTTAAAGATCAGAAGGTTTTTATTTTCTGATGATGCAAATAAAAGTCAGGCCAAATGAAAGGTCCTGTACTCCTGCATTGTATTTTACTACCACCCATTTATAAAATATTGAATTAATATTAAAATGATACTCCTCTCTACTAGCTAAAGCTTTTAGACAAGGAGGTTATTCAACATATACCATTCTGAATGTTGCGCTTGCAACCAAAAATCTATACTCTTCAGCTCTAGCAAATACCTCTATTGACAATATATCAGAGCAAGGAACTTCAGTGTTAACTATGCTATTTTTAATGTTATATAGTGTGAAAAAAATAATGCCATTATACCTGGTTCAACAGAAATTATGTAAACTGCTCGTTGAAGACATCATTCATCAATCAGTTTACATGGTAGAAACAATTAAGTAATAACCGGTTTCAGCAGTACTCTTAAATTCAGATAGCCATTTAAACTTCAAAAAGCATTCTTTAAAAACTAAGGATGCATTTTTTCAAACTGATGAATAATCTCCAAGACCATTATGGGCCAACTCTTAGCTAAATTATTTACCTAGAGTGCAAAAGAAATGAATTTACCTGTCAGGATAATCCACAATAATTTCAAAAAGCTTGGCTATTCTTAGATCTTGTAAAGTTTCATAGGCAAAATACTCTAAGCGCAACTGCCATCGAATGAGTCCCTCAGAAGGAACTCCAGTTCCATAATATCTAAAAGACGGATGTGATGCTAGAGGTGATTTCAGACCAGAAGAAGGGCTTTCATAACTTTTGGAATCACCAAGATAAGCAAGGAGAGCATGTAAAAACTGAAGCGGCACATCCTGCAAATGATATAATTCCTTGGTTAGAGGTCATATGTCAAGCCAAGATTACATGCCCTCCTCTATCACCTCACAACATATTGCAGTGGCTTGAGCTCACTGGAAAAAGTTGTAATAGTAAAAGCATATATATGAAGGAGATGTCACTCTCTTCTTGATTCCAAGGAGAACTATGAGAACTGAAGCAAGATCATTTCTATGTGAATTACCTGTATCCACCGCTTGATGGACTCTAATACTGAAAACCTAAAGTCATCACCAGCCAGCTCATGCACTTTAGACTGTCAAAACAACAGAAATTGATAAGTTGCATCTGCATAATCAGTAAGCTTAAAAGCACAAAGAAAGGACATACAAGCAGAAAAGTATATTAGATGTCAAATTTAGAACAGAGTAACAATACTTCTTCAAAAGAATCAATCTGCTATTACTTGAGGCAATTAACTGTGCTGATAAATGGTTTGGAAGCACATACAAACCATCAATAAAAGAAACATAAATACAAACCTTCAATAGAAGAAACATAGCAGATGCATAGGCATCTTCAGCCATTGAGGTAAATCCAAGGTTTCTCAGATCACACACAACCTGTCCAATGTTCCGTACTAATTTGTTATTTCCCAATATAGTTCTATGGTGATGAGTTCCATCAATATCCATGTCCCCTGTTTTGCTGCCCAGGTCCACTTCATCACCTACATCTAACTTATTATCATACTCACAGCCTGTAGCCATCATTGCACTTAACTCCTCCAGCCGTCCCTTAAAGTACCAGTGAAGTACATCTAAGCATTTTTCGAATCAGAAATAACAACAGTTAAGAAGTTACTCATCATTTTTAAGAAAAATGAGACTTTGCCTCCCGTTATCCCTTAAAATAGTGAATGTGGGAAGGCCTAGGGATACAAAGTGTAATAGAAAGAATCAGAGAGAAATCAATATTACCAAATGCTCTGCCGGACCAAAAAAGATAAGTGGACAACGGCATAATTTTAACTTTAATCACACATTATTACATCAAATATTCTATATTTGAAGCAGAAACCATGAAGCTCAAATTACCCTGAGAGCAAGATAACTAAACTAATATCCAAGAAAGAAATCAATTTATTTTGTCTACTGCAACTATCTGACGTATTTACACCTTCAAAACTAATCTTTAAGACTTTCAAAATGGAATTGCTAAATAAACAATGAAACCCTAATGTTGCAATAATCTAATATTAAGACTCACACGATCACTTGCATACCGTACACACAGGATTTAGTGGGTCTCAATCCACAAAGTTATTACATGATAAGTGGCTACATGCATAAAAATATAAATAAAAAAAGAAAGAAAGAAAGAAAAGAATATACCAGGAAAATGATGAGGAAGACTAGCCATGAGAACTGATGTTACTGTTAACTGATATTTTGATAATAAATAGGATCGTTCTGCATCTGGATATGTTTGGTCTGTTGCTTTACTCTCTCTGCACATCTCTAAAGCACTAATCAACATTAACAAGCACTTCTCCTGATATTGCTTTTCAGATGATATCTGTTCCAAGGCTGTCTGTACGGCATCTTGCATCTCCCCTACTTGATCCTGATTCAAATTCTTCAAAATCGGAATGTTAATTCAACTGATAACACATTGCACATCTCATCTTCATTGGTACAACCCTTTAGGAAAGCAAGTGCAGACAATGTTTCTGTTTAATGCCATTCATAGCACCTAATAGTTACTATTATTACCAATTGACTCACCAGAAGATAGATATTTTAGACATTCCTAGTTTTATTGAAGATGAACGAAAAAATTGGAAAGGCTAAGAGCTGATTGTGAAATCAGCAAACGAGTGCTTACAATATTCAGCTCCAAGTTTCCTCTCTACATTCAAGTTCTTTTTATTTTATTTCTCTGTTTCCATGGCTCATTTACTTGACAAGTTATAGTCCCAAAAGATATAATTTTTATGTATTTCAAGAACAATTATTCTGAAGACTACATTTTTAAAGCAAGGGAAATAATTAGGACTACTTTAACTGAATGTTAATGATGCATAATAAAAAATGAAACTCCATTAATCATCACATTAATCTAGAATAGTTTTTGCATTTGGTAAGACTTTATGTCCATAACAGGTAAGAATCTTATTTAAAATTGTGTGGATGAAGGTGTGAATTTTAATAATGAATGACAATAAGTCACCACAACATTGATTCCTAACTTTTCAGGGAAAATATATATTTGCCTTAAGATCACACTGCAACTTGTACATGGCTTTTTCTCCTTCCTTTTATTTATCCTCTGAAACTCACTCAAAGTTTCAAACAATCTAAAAATGCACTCAGTAAGCAAAAACAAAAACGAGAGAGCCAGCGCTTATGCATTGTGTATGTACCGGGTCTTCCAAATCTAGAACTGAAGAGTTGTTGTAGGCATCAAAATGCTTCCAAAATCTTGATGCTCCATTTTTCTCAAATACTTCCTGTAGCAACACAAATAATAAATGAATTTGTAAAGAGGTGTCATATAAGGTTGACGTAGCATAAATCTGGCCTCTAAAGTGGCCAAGACAATTGAGCTACAAAATTATAAATGGAATTGATGTTGCTTAAGATATATGATATATTAACAAGCAACTAGAGAAATTCTACAGTGATTTAGTTAGGGAAGGCAAATCCTACTTTGGTAAATCTAAATTTATTCGAAGAGGAACAATAATCCTTTCAATACTGAACTACCTCCTTTGTCCTATATAAATGTATCTCATATTTTATAGAAATGATTTTGGACGCTTTATTCCAAGCCATATCAAATGTAAAGAATGGAGCAATTTCCAAAACGGTAGTCAACCATCACACACTACATATACTATTCCTCCAATTGGTAAATACCACTACAATATAATCTTCCTAAATGTCCCACACTTTATCATTCTATTCATTTTTTTTTTGAAGCTCAAACACTTGTAGAGAATTTTTCAGTGAAACAGACTTTTGACATTAATTAAACAGAAAGTACAGAAAAGGTAGGGATTTGAGATCCTGAAATTGATTTGCACTGATTTAAGTCTTAAGTAAAGATGAGATTTCTACTTCATTCACACTCAAAAAAAAAACAAAAAAAACAAGATGACCATAAAAGAAAATGATTCCTCAAAGATATTACACTGATGATTTCTGAAATCAAGCAAAAGAGCTAATAAAACATAGATTTACTTCTTTCAGCCTTTTATAATCCCACTATCAATAGCCTCTGAAATAAATAAAAAGCTTAATTCTGTACTCAGATTACTGACACAATGCAGTGCAACGAACAAAAAAAGTATAATCAAATTATATAATTTGGCTGGGCCAAAAATTAGAATTCCCTAGTTACAAAAAATAAATATTCAATGAACGAGTGATAGGAGAATAGTACCTCCACAGAGCGAAGGAAGCGTTCGACAATTAGCGACTGGAGTCCACGACTACATAGAATTCGAACGTGTGGAACCAAATAGGAAGCGTACGACAAATCGCCGTCGCCTCCCAGTAGTGCTTCTGTTGCTGTGCAGTACACATTCCAGCTATCCGTCAATTCTCCGGTTGAACTTACAGTTAATGAGTCCAGAATCGCCAAATTACACATCGGCGACGAAGATGAACCCTCCGTCGTCGCCATTTTCAGTGGGAAAAAAAAAAACCCGACTTTCAGCTTCCACTATAAATCAAAGCCCTAATTTAGCTGATAAATAAATAAAATTATCAATTTGATATCGGAACTCAATTGGTTATTACAAGAACGAAAGGTTCTCGAGATTGCACTTCAGCAGGAAATGAATTCTCTCATTTCCATTTGCCGCCAGTTTTAACCTTTGAACAGTGTGGACGGAGCACCAGAGCCTTGTTCATGAATCCATGGCCCGCAGTAAGACAATACTGGGCCGGGTCTAATTTTGGGCCGGATAAGAGGAAATCAAGCCTAAAATGCAAAGCAAATATGTATTATTAAACTTATAATTGGGCCCAATTTGGTCTATAGTTCATTTTTCCAAGGATAGGATAATTAACTTATTAGAATTATAATTGGGCCCAATTTAGTCCAAGTTCAGTTTTCAAGCATTGGTTGTAATTAACTAATTATTTGTTTCATACTAAAGAATATCATTTATTTCATTTAATATTAAACGACGTAATATTTGAGAAATATTCATATGGAAAACTTTAATAAAAAAATAAAATATGAGGTTGCCCGTGGCTTAATGAATTCAGTTGAGGCTACTATTACTAATATTAAATACGCATTCCTTTCATTTACCAGCTCAATTATCAAACTGCACTTATGCATTTATTTGTTTGAATCAACTATATTTCTAGCTCAATCCAACATTTCAAATTTGAAATTTATAATTTTGAAAATTTTGTAATTAAAATGTTGTCGATTATGTGCAATTTTTTTTCCATTTTATAAGATAAATTCAAAAATAAAATCTCATTATTTAAATATTGTAATTTAAAATTAATGAATGTATTGAATTCATGACTTGATTGTGGTCATATATACAAAATTGTACACGATGGATGGATTAACTAAAAAAATAAAAAATATTATAAACAAACACAATCTCCTTAGTGGGATTTAATTTTGAAATAAATTAGGAACCGTGAAACAATGTACATACATATTAAATATTCAGAAATGATGTCTCAGCCATCATTATTTATCAAGCAAGCTTTAATTCTTCTCTTATTATTGCTGCTGCAGCACCTAGTAGAAAGGCTATTGGGGGGATAGTCTCTGTTCAATCACTGTGCTCTAAACCTAACTATAAATGTTTGTGCAGAGTTCTTAAATTAATTAATGTACTGTTTGATTAAATTTCAAGGCATTCAATCATTTATTTCAATTTCCTAAAACAAACATTCATGCATCAATCCCCACAACAAGACAGGAAAATCTAGGATCTTATAAATTAATTATTTCTATAAAATTTATAGAGATACCATCCATGTGTTTTTATTCTATTATAAATTAAATGAAACTTATTTTAGACCTGTTCACTCGAAGAACACCATAATATATGCATGCAACTAGTGGTGCCCAACCGCTTTAAAATATGGGAACCACGTTCAACTGTTGGATTTGTATATTTTTCAAATTGAGCCACGGTTTGAATCGATGGTTTGTAATCATTTTACTCTTTAATTTTAAGTTGTATTGATTATTTTTTCATTTATAATGTGAGCTGTATTTTCTTAAGCTTATGGTTTTAGTTTAAATTTTAATTTCTAACTTTTAATGTTATAAGTTGTACAGACATTCATGTAATTATAAATTAACTAGTAACTTGTAAATGTAAATTTTAATTTATAATTTATATCAAATTATGAATTCAAAAAAATTATTATTTTATATAATAGGAATAATTGTATTATTTATATGTAGATTTAAATAAAATAGTTTTTTAAAATAAAAAAAAATGAAGAAAATCACCCAAACTGGAACCAAAGTCAAAATCCTCACTATTAGGTTTCATTTCCAAGCTAGACAGTTTCCTAAAATACCGTGGGTCCGAAACCGAAATTGATGGTTGGAAAAAAATGAACACGGCTACACGAAACTACTCAATAATATTAGTATAAGGAAAAGACATGCAATAGTACATAGATATGTTAATATCTTTAAAGGAAGCTATCATCTGAACAGTGAACAAGACAAAAACATTTTAGAAATGGCAAAAAAAATATGAATTCAGCCTCAATATGCAAAGTTTCACCTCCTCTTTTAATCTCTCTCAACAGTTGTACGTACACCTCTCTGAGCCTAAGGTACAGTCAATAATAAAAACTCATGGAATACATTGCAGACTGTATGCATGAATCAATTTGCACAGCGAGCTATTTTTCCCAGTAAGAGAAAGTAATTGAGACATTCACAGAAACCAAGTAAATGCTTTGAAGCTTTTGGAATTTTTTTGAAAAAGAGACTCTCTGATCCCATTCAACTGCCATTTTAATAAGAGAATTTTGTTTCTAGTTACATGTGTTTTTTTTAAGCTAAAATCGAATCTCTTTCATAACAATCTTTCTTAATTTAGTGCAGATTATAAGATTTCTTTAAGATCATCAACAGTTTTCCTACAAAGACTGTTGAATGTGATTGAAGGGTTTTATAAATATATATTATAAGAAGGAGAAGATAATTATGTTAGATGATCAATATTGCCGAGGGATTCTATATATATATATATATATATATATATATATATTCAAAAAATGTTTTATCCCATATTTATTTTGCTGGATTAATATATACGTATATTTTAAAATCTCACTTAATATCGTTATGATCATTCTTGGAAATGAATAATTTTAGAATACATGAGGCAGCAGTCCAATAGTTAAAATAGAGAAAAAAAAAACAAGATTTGCAACTGAAGATAATGTCTCCCTGGCCAAATAAACTTATGACTGAGAAATTACTGCAAACATTAAATGATTACTCTTTCTAACAGATTAACATGATATTAGAAAGATGCCATGTAAAAGAACTTTGACTCAGATTTAATGATCACATTGCCACTCAAAAAGGAAAAAACAAAATCCCTAAGATCTAGGGTTGCAATCATGCACTCTGCAGCCAGTCATTATAATCTGTTAATCATATAGCTTTTTTAGTGTATATATATATATATATGTATATGTTTATATATCGTGTTCGAACACTACTGAGAGAGATATATAGAGAGAGAGAGAGAGGTGAAGCAGTAGGTTTTCTATAAGACTATAATTGCATGGCAGAAGGGGAAGGTAGATAAGAATTGAAGGCTTAAAGACATGATGTGACTAATAATTAAAATTACATCATCTACACATCACGACCAATTACATGTCACTTTTCTTTCACCTCATTTAATATGTACATAATGCGCAACAGGACTGCTTCAATCACCCATTTTTAATTAACTAACAAATAATTCGTCTGTCAAAGAAAACCACATCTCATCTTTTCTTTCAAATTATTTTCTATCTCATATTTCAAAATTTTCAATACATAGCTAGCACATGTACATGTAGGATCTCATCATGCTGCGCGCCCATATAAAGTACCATAAGAAATATTAGTCATTCAAGAAAGTGCCACAAAAATCCAGTTTAAAACGAAGATAATAAATGTTGGAACTGAAAATTTCACCTCAACAATTCCGACATCCACTTAAATAAAAAAAAAATGGAATTTCAAACAAAATCAAATGAAATTTAAAAATAAAAAAATTGATAGTTAGATTAATTGCATAAAATTAATGGTAACGGATATATAAAGCTTAAGTTACATATAGAATGAAATTATAATGTTCTCTTTTGAGTATTACAAATATATACATTTTTAAACAAGTATTAATAAATACATAAATTATTGGTAAGTTTTTAAAACTAGTTAGTCATATACTTAAAAGTTAGAATTTGTCAGAAAGTGGTCCTATTTAAAACATCAATTTTAATTCTATATATATAACACAAAAATATCTAATTTTGGTCGAAGTTTTTGGGCGAAAATTGCCAAAGTTAGATAATTAGTCACGTGGTACTATAATTTTGGAATTTTGACTTCATCATTATTTCACCACAATTACAGAAGCAATGAACACCCTAATTTCCAAGGGGTGGTCTCATAAAAAAAAATAAAAATTAAAAAGTCTAAACAACCAATCTAACTACTGAAGTGGTTAATTCCAAAGGCTTTTGTGATGGAAATTTGGAATCAAATAGGACATCTTTTTAAACATATAGAACTTCTTTTTTGATATTTTCCCCAAAAAATAAACAATATATAATGTGTCTTCTCAAAAAGTACTATTTGAATGTAATAAGTCCCTCATTTAATTCGAAAAAGGAAAAGAAAAAAAAAACATTGAAAGAGGTAGCAGCACAAATTTGGCCAAGAATTAAAAGCCTCTGCTTCTTATAGGTGTGTATTGTCTTGAATTAATGATATCGTGAGAAGTAGAATAGAATCCAAAACCCATGTCGTCATCATTGCGTCATCCTTCTGCACAGCACGTCTTTTAAATTTATTACTCACAATGCATTCAAACTAGAGTACCACCTCCGTGTCCCCAACCCCCTCTATTCCTTTTTTCTTTTTCTTTTTTCTTTTTTTAATTTCTTTTTTCTTTTGGCACCTTTTCTTTTCTTTTTTCTTCTTCTTTTTTACTCCTACTTTTTTTCTGCACTCTTCCTCCCATTTCTTCCTACTTTTTTTTTTTCTTTTCTTCTTTTCCTCTCAATTTCTTCATATGATTGCTATAAATTTAGGATTTTTATTTTCTGATACAAGTTCTTATTTTTTGAATGTATATAAAAATCTAGGATTTTCTTATAATTTGAAATTTTTTCTATCTTTATCCGATTCATATTAATATACGATAAAATTGATGCATCAAACATCATAATTGATTATTGATTGAGTAATATGATTTTAAATAAATTTTGTGGAAGAAAATGATGAAAATCGTGTATTTGAAATTTTAAAATTTTAAACTCACTCTACAATGATACCTTTAGAGTACACAAGTGATACCTAAAGAGTATACAAGTTATATTGAATGATCAACTAATATCTTAAGAATAAATATGTAATATCTTAAAGGTGCATATGTAATACCTTGTACTATAAGCATTATTATCTTAAAGGTAAATATATAATATTTTAAAAGTGCATATATATAGTACATATAAGGTATTTATGTAATATTTGAAAGGAACATGTGTAATAATACTTATAAGGTACTTATATAATATTTGAAATAAACATGTGTAATACTTTTAAAGTACTTATGTAATACATGAAAGAAATATGTTTAATACCTATAAGATACTTATGTAATACTAATACCTGTTTTATCTAATATTTGAAAGAAATATGTGTAATACCTATAAGGTGTTAATGTGATACTTGGAATGAACATGTGTAATGCCTGTAAACTATTTATGTAATACCTTAAGAGCATACAACTAATATTCATTGAAAATCGTAAAATTTCAAATGTTTCATCATCTTCTTCCTCAAAATCTACAAATCATTATTTATATTATTTGAAATAATTGGTTTTCAATGTTTTAAAATTATTGTAATAAATTTTGATTTGAAATCAATTATCTAAATCTATGAAAATGAGTAAAAGAAAAGAAGAAGAGAAAAAAAAATCTCATAAATGACTCATTGGAAATTTGAAGAAAAGTAAGAACAAGAAGATGAAAAAGAAGAATAAGAACATGAAGATAGAGAAGAGAAGAATGTACAAAACAAATCAGAAGAATAACAAATTGATAAGAAAAAAGATTAAGAAGAAGAATGAGAGAAAAGAAAAAAAAAGGAAGAAGAAAAAAACAACATTGTTTTTATAGTAATAAATGAAGGTTATGTTGGAATTGCCGGGTCGCTAACCCTATGCAATTATCTGATTTGGGATCCATAAAAGATATGATTAACGCGCAGCGAAAAACAAATCATATCTTTTACCGTAATAGGTGAAGACAAACCAATTCTACGGTCAGAACTGCCGAACTATCGATAGAGCATGGAAGTAATAGGTGAAGACAAACCAATTCTAAGGTTAGAACTGCCGAACTAAAACTGCCGAACTATCGATAGAGCGTGGATCTCTCAATTTGTTAATATATTCCTCGTCTTTTTCTCAAAAGTTATGGGGGCAACGATATTTCGAGAAATCCAGCCGCCTTCTACTACAATCGTTTTTAAGATTTATGTGTGTCTAGAAAAGGCTGAAAGCTTATTTATAGGCTACAACAGGGACCTAGAAGAGGATTAGGATTAGGTCTCCTGATGGGCTTAGGAGAACTAGTTCTTAATCTCATCAATAATAACTCGATCTACTAAGGAGTTATTATTAAACTACCATCCTAAATCAATATTAAATATAAGCTCATATTTATTATATGTACGTTTATCTCCCCGTGTTTAAGATATCGAATGTCTGTTAATTAAATGAATTACTGACAACTCAATTAATTAACATCTAATTTCAAGAGTAGTACCACTCAACTTTATTATCATGCGGAATAAATCCACCTACAGGGTTTACATGATAATCCTTATAAACTCCTCAAGGAGACATCATCATCCTAAATAATTAGGACACAATTTCATTTTATAATCAACATCACATCATATAAATTACACTGTATCTAAATCTCACCAATTGGTAAATTAAAGAAACATATATCGAGTATACGTGTCTGTTATTATATAATGATTAAGAGGACGTACATCCATAATAACAGAGGTCTTGTTCTATTATATAATCAGTATAAATCGAACAACCTCAATTGATCCTGCTCAATACGTACAAAATGTACTAATGTAATTTTATAATCAAGATAGACTAATACCAAATTACACTACAACCATCCCGATAATTTGTCCAAAATTATCTTGATTTTGAGCTACCATTTATAATTTATAAGGAACTGATAACATGATCTTCTGTGTGGCACCACACACCATGTTATCTACAATATAAATTAATTGGACAATTGTGATAACATATACAATAAATATAAAATGCAAATATTTGACCATAAAAGATTCTCATATCAAAATAGATGTTCATACAAAAGTTAGGCTTATGGTATACATTCTAACAGGGTAACAATGTAATATCTTAAGAGTAAATGTGTGATACCTTAAAGAATAAAATTCAAGTGGTGCACAACCCACATCAATTATGGTATGACTATACGTGGGGGCGTGTGTGGAAATTGCCCATGCTTCGGGTCGAGTTGGGGGGTACGAATTCTAGATTCGTACCTCTTGTGCATATAAGTTTTGATGTTCAAACTATATATCAAATCAAATCTCATATATCAAAAATCTCTATATCATATATGTATCACATCCCAAAACTAATTATATTGATTTTCAAAATAAATGTGGATACAATATGATAAATAAATCAAAATTTCATAATTTTGATGTGGTACACAAGTAATACACGAATTTTGGTACAGAAGATCTGATATGTATATATATACTACCTGATACAAGGAGTCATTTGCTATTTTAATTATTATCTAATACTTCTCCCATATGATGTACAAAATGTCACATTTGTAGTCATATTTGAACATTATATCAAAAGTTTGTTTTTTTTTTTTCAAATAATTTAAAATTTTATTTAAATAATATTTTTATTTTCCTAATTTGTAATTTTATTTATTGATGTCTTCTTTTGTATTTCTAAATTTATATATATAAGTTTTACGTATAATTTTTACTTCAATATTTTAGTTTACTACTATCATTAAAATAATTGTGTATCAACTAAAAGAAAGTCAAATATTCCAACTTTTAAATATTTTTTGATATTTTATTTCTATATATGCAATATAAATAAAGTTATAAAAATGATAATTCGATATTTCATGCATTCAACGTAAATTTTAAAAATAAATTTAAATTTGAAATTATGATTTGTTTAGAAAATTTAAAACTCTATTAAAAATTACAATTACAAAATAAAGCGGACAATAATCAAAATTACCTATAAGAATAATAAATTTAATACATCATTATAAATAATTTAATTTTGATATTTTATTTATATATATACAATATAAATAACAAAGCAAAAATCATAATAATTTATTTGACATGTCATTCAATTAAAATAAACTTTATATGACTAAGTTTTAATTTGCGCTCATGATTTGTTTAAAAAATTATCATCCTGAACTCCCTTACACATACAAATAAATAAAAAACTGACAATAAACAAAATTACAAATAAAAATGATAAATCAATACATGATGTATTAAATATGAATTATAAATGAAGAAGTTATTTAATTTTAAACCTATGACTTATAAGAAAATTACAAGTGGTAATAATAAATTTGATACATCATGTATTAATAATAAACTTTAAATGAATTTAATTTGTAATATATGAATTTATATTTAGTAAAAAAATGGGAAAATAAATCCTACAAAGCTTCCTTCTGTAGTTTATGTTTTTAACCAATGAGTAAGTACTGTTTAATTAATTAAGCAAATCATTCACCCACTAGGCCACTAGTGATGTCAATTAAGAGAGCCATAGGTTAATGATTCAAACAGCCCATATATTCATTTTCAAATTGTATTAATTTATATTGATAGAACACAATATAAAACAATTCAATTGATCATCTCTCATATATGTATAGAGTGTTCTTTGTCTAAAATCACATATTACCTATATATATATATACATATATATAAATCATATTGCATAGTACTATTTCGTAATTATTAAATACCATACATAATTGGTTTCATACTGAACAATTTTTTTCCTAATACATAACTCATAATTTATACTCCCTTCGACCTTATATAAATGCTGATTTTTAAAGACTCAATCGCATTATATAATATATTTAGTTTATACATAATCCAACTCTTCTTTCAAATTTATCCAAATATCAATAAAATAAAGCTCAAAAACCATGTTTAAATTGGAAAATTGGTAGAAAACATATTACCCATTGAAAAATAGGTTAAAATCAATAAAACCCTTCATTACACTCATGCTTCGTTTTTTTTTTTTTGGTAAAGTTATAAAACAATTATTTATCAGTTACTTTCAATAACTTTAGATCGGTCATTGTACTTGGAGAAGCATTAAATTAGTGGCCGCCACGCGAGGGGCAGGCAATTTAGGAATTTGGATACAAAGCTAGATTCTAACATTTAAGTGAACATATCATGAGCAGATATACTTAAAAGGTGGATATATGTCGCCATAATTTAGTAAAAAAACGGGGTTACAACTTACTTAATTTGTAATTTTAATCAATTTTTTAATATCATCAAATATAATATAAACTTTCATACTTTTTATAATTTTAACCAATGAGTAGATTTCTAATACATTTATTTTAAAAATAACTCCCATAATTTTAAAATATTATAATTTTATATGTTAATCATTGTTCTATTTTGAAACAGTGAAAATTATTTTCAAAATAAATATACCTGAAATCTGTTTACTAGTTAAATTTAAAAAAAAATATGAAAATTCATATTATATTTGGTGATATTAAAAAAATGATAAAAATTATAAATTAAATAATGTTTGTGATTTGTTTAGCAATTATACCTAAAATAATAAAGACATTGATAAATGAGAGTAATATTTGTGTGGAAAGAACCGTTAGAAAAGTGACTGGATGGAAAATTAGGGACAGCAGAAGGGTCATAAATATATGGGAAAAAAGAATCAGAAGAGTTGTTGATGCCATTTATAGCGTAGACATGAAACGGGCCCGTTTTGGTCTACTCACTGGAGACAAATGATTTTGTTGTAATAAAGAGGATGGGATGCCCTGAGAGGGGGCGGCTGTGCTAACTTAAAGGCTGACAAAACCTAGATAATTCACGGGTACTGCCAAATAATGCATATAGTATGTGTCACTCCAGTGCAATTCTTTCAATGAAACCGGTCTAATGTTAATTGCTTCGTTACCAAAAAAAAAAAGGATGTTTGTCCATACCATTCTTTTAGGATAGCATATGTTTTTGAACAAGTTTGTGATTTCGAGTTTTGAGTGGACCTAGATTTAAGTGATCTCAAAAACTCATATAAAAGTATATTTATATATATAAATGTAAGACCGTTTCGTTATTTGTGCAATTATTTGCATAGTAAGTAAATGTTCTTATTAATATAGATATTACTAAATATCTATTAAATATTGAAACAGATATTTTAAGCATTTGAAAATTCTTTTTAAAATATAGATAAATAAAGGCTTTAAATAGATGGTTTGTTACCATTTTATTTAATAAGTTTAATTGAAAACTTTCTCAATGAAACATTTTCTATAATCTATCTTTATATATATATATATATATTAAAGACCACTAGGAGCATGCGGCAAACTCAAACTTATGATCTCACATTTAATGTTATTTTCATTGTTTTTATTTTTTTAAAATTTAAACGCAAATTTAAAAATAAAAAGTTTAAAGTGTAATGATATAACATCAAAAGACCACTAGGGTAATTGAATATTTTTTCTCCCTACATATATATTATTTTAACAATCTAAGATCCTCCAAATAATAATTTAGTATGTTAATAATATAGGATACCATCCTTCATTGGTGGAGAAAGCTAGACAGCGGTCCGTACTGACATCGCGTGAATAGCATTCAAGATGCACCTGACTCATTAAACCCTTCAAATTATTTGGGTCCTATTATACATGGTCTTGCATGCATGCCTACGTACCACCCAACCATGTCCCCACCTATTATATATTATATATATAAGCGATAATAGTCCATAATACATCATTTGATTTGATATAAGAGATTTTTTTTTCTACCCTAAAGATAGTTTTGAATATTTTCTACCATAAATCTGGAATTTTGATAAAATTACTCTTATGAAAAAAGTTAAAAATGACAGTAGATTCGGTGATTTACATAATTATTGTGTAATCTTATGTCTCATAATGTAAACCTATGATATCATAAGGTTGAATGAAATTTATGTATATCAATATGCAGTCATTTCTGATTTTTTCAGAAGAGTAATATTAATTTTGATTTGTGATAGAAAAGATACAAAAATATATTTAGTGGTAGAAAATGAATCTCTTATATCAAATAATGTAGTATAGTCACCAAGATCTTATATAGAAAATGATAAAATGTCCATCGTGGACAACTCTTAATATGTTCACCTATGACGTGTAATAATCACATCTCCTCATTATATAAAAAATGTAATTAATAAATATTTTTAATTTTTGACACATCAGTCGTTGACACATCTTAATGTGTCACGGTTGGTAGAATAGCAAGGTTGTAACTTATATATAATCTTACTATGTCCATATATATCTTTCGCTCTCCATCACAAAATTCTTGGCTCATGGACTTGCATCCATTATTTTTTGAATTTGTTTTAAATAATGGATATTTTATGGATACATGGTTGAATGATATAAGCTGAAGTCCAACGATCATAAAGTTACCCCTGAAACATAAAGATTAACCCAGTTGATGAGTAAGATTCCTGCAACGAATTAATCTAATTTAATGAGACAGATCAATCACAACTATAACTCATAAATTAATTAGTGATCGACTAATGAAAATGATCGAATTGAATTATAAGTGATTGATGAGATATGTGGCTCACAAAATTATCTTTATGTATGGTCTCGTATAAATTTTAATTATGTGTGTAAATTGACCCCAAGAGGTTGTCCCCACCTCCTCGTTGTTAGCTAGGTAGAATCATTTCATTTACTATGGCTAGATCATAATAAGGTGGTCCACATGAGATTGGATTTAATTTCCTTTCGAAGTAAAAAAAGGTTCCAAAAAAAACATTGACGAATCGGATAGGCATAGATCTACTATCGTAGAAGGAAGTTAGAGAGGGAGAGTTTGCTTTATTTATGAAAGCAGTCAATTTCCAGATGATTAATGACAAGCATTCACTCCTTACGTGGTCCACTAGAAAAATTGCATGTTTTCTAATAATAACAAACATTCACTCTTTTGTGTCAAAATAATTACTATTTATTGCCTCTATAATTTGATGGTAATAATTATTATTATATAACATGCATCAAAAATATTAAAATATAGCGCCTTTTTTCTGGTCATACACACTTTCAAATACATCCACACAATTAATGTTGGGGACAGTGTGGATTACAAACCAATTTAATAATTAGACCAGATGACAACTATTTCTGTTCCTAATAATTACACTGATTACACGTTTATTATTTATTATTATAAAGTATAATTTATAATAATATAAATAAGTGTAAATATAGATATATTAATTATTATTTATATTAATAATAAGTAATAATATATATTTTTTGAAAAATATAGTAATAATCCAATCATTGAAATGTAATCTTTTATTTCATCTCTACTTCTATATATAAATAATAATATAGCTTATTATGTAAGATATATTTAAAACTTATTATGTAAGATATATGTGAAGCTCATGTTATAAGATACATAAAAAGACTATCATTTTTTATTTTTTATTACCAAATAATTTAGGTGGGAAAATGACAAATTAATTTTTTTACCAAATTTCTCGGTTTTTCTATCTAGATAGATTACGTTGTTGTACAGGACTAAGCTAAGGTACGGACAATGTTAAAAAATTGCATGTTTGAAACAACTTAAAGAGGTATATTCATATTAATTTTCATGATCAGAAGGGAGGACCATAGGGGCTTACACGGTGTGAAAGGTGCTTATTAATTATAAATATTCTTGCTAGGCTTGTATGGTTCTTGTACATACTTGAGTTTGTACTAGTCGTACGAAAAATTAATAACACATTAATGTATGGTTATTTGATGTAATAAACAATTGTCACATCTTTTAGAGTTACGAGATGAAATAAGCTATATATACTATTCGATAGAAGCCTACATAAGGTCTGACCTAAATTTGGTCTTGACGGCCCGATCAATTTATTAAATAAATCAGATTAATGTCTTTTATCAAACATATTTAGAATATATATTAGCAAGTCTTAAAAAAGACCAATTTATAACATGTGTGTATTGATATATATAATATACTGTTTTATATGTTATATCATGTTTGTGTTTTTGATTTAATTTTTTGAGTTCGAATTCAAGTACTTCATTGAAAACAAAAAAAAATTCATATTAGATAAGTTTTTCTTAAAGCAAATTTATCCACAAAACAAGCTATATTAAATCAGAAAACATATCATGATATTTAATAAATCAAACTTAGGTTCAATATTTACGATTAATATCTAAACTATTGATCATTAAGAATCCTGACATAACTTCACACCCCTTTCTAGAATCCATTGTTTGATGATTCCAGTTAATGGAGCCATGAATTCATGAATATGTCTCCATATCTTTATGCTATTAATACTTAATCTAAGTTGATACTCCTCATATGAAAACAATACCAAAAGTTTTAGAGAGAATATTATATGTTGTGTTTGACTCAAATTATATGCATTCAAAATTCAAATAAATTATCTAAAAATTATTGATTTGAAATTTATATAAATACAAAATATTATTGGGTCCCGTGGCTAAAATGTCATATTCCATATTAGAGAGATTATTTTTTTACTACAAAAAAAAATGACAATATTACTTTTTTGAAAAAACTAAAAAAAAGTTAGCTTTACATTTGATATTACACAGTATGTTTTAGTATTACGTAACTCTGTGAAAAAAAATACAGATCATGTAAAGTTATAGTGTGCAATGACTCTTTTTTATTAAAAGAATAATTTTATCATATTTTTTATTTATAATAGAAAAGTAACAAAAATTTTCTTTATGGTAGAAAAATAATTTATCGGGTTATTTTCCGAAATACAATTTGAAAGTATATAGAACTAGTGGCAAAATGCTCGAATCCTACAACAAAATCCATAGTGGTCCCACGTTTTAAATAGCCATAAGAAGAGGGTGTGTCAGTTGCTAGCTCATCATCCTAGCAATAAAGAACTCGCTGCTCTAATCCTGACGTCATAGCTCATCAATGTCGCGACACTATGGTGCAACTTTTAATCTACGCAAGTATTTATTTTCTGCACGGTCGAACGTGTGGTACATACAAAACAAGTGAGAAGAGAAAAACTAATATTGGTTCAAATAACTCTATTTTCGAACCATGCAGGTAGTTTTCCTCATAAATTTTATTAGGTAAAAATATTATTAATAAACCTAGAATATTATATGTAGTTAGAGTAACCGTATCCATTGTCCTCTCATACTTTATATATACATGCTAGCTAGCCTCCAAAAACGTAGCCAATTAATTCCCACTCATTCCTAAACATTCTACACACCTTTTTGTGCGTGTTGTCTGAAGTATACTTGGGAAACTAAAACCCTAGAAATGGGAGCACCAACCAGCAAGGCCCAGGTGGAGTTGAAGAAAGGCCCATGGACTAGAGAAGAAGACCAGAAACTACTTGCTTATATCCAGCAACATGGCCATGGAAGCTGGCGCAACCTCCCTGCTAAAGCTGGTGAGAGAGAGAGAGAGAGAGAGAGAGAGAGAGAGAGAGAGAGAGAGAGTTATCTATATATATCATTGGGTGATGATGATGATGATTAAATAATTAATTTGTTTGCAGGGCTTTGGAGGTGTGGGAAAAGTTGCAGATTGAGATGGACAAACTATCTTAGACCTGATATCAAGAGAGGAAAGTTTAGTACTCATGAAGAAAAGGCCATTATTCGACTTCATGCTCTTCTAGGCAACAGGTTTTTACTTAACACTAATCATGCCCCTTTTTTCACCACATGATTTTCGTTATTTTTTTTCCTTTGAAGTTTTATTTATGTCTACTTTCTTTAACATGTTAATTTATATGTCAATCCACTAAAAATAGCTGCAGATGTGTGTGTGTGTCATGATATATCTCTTCATCCTTGTAACTATTATTTAATCTAAAAATTCACGTTCAAGTAGTGCATTTTACTATTTACACAAGGGATTTTCACAACAACGAATATTTGTCAATTCGTGAGTATATATTAATGATGCTAGTTTATTCGCTTTAAATGGCTAAAGCACATGGGAATCACCTATCAAGTATCTATGAAGTATTGTTGGCTTTAAATGGTTAAATGACGTGGGAGTCACCTATATATGAAGTATGAAGTATTAAATAGAAACGACAAAATCAACCTAATTGCCAACTGGTCCCATATGACTAAGAACAAGTACACCCTAATCGTCCTCCAAATGACACTTTAATTCTTGCAACAATGCCATAGAAGTATATCTAGTTATCTACAATTTCTTGAAGAAGCAAGATGATAGATATTTAAAAATACGTTGATTATTATACTTTTTTCTAGCTTAATCAAATTCATGAATTAATTTGTTTTCGTGTTAGGTGGTCAGCAATAGCAGCTCATTTACCAAAGAGAACCGATAACGAAATCAAGAATTACTGGAACACCCGCCTCAAGAAACGGTTGACCCGAATGGGAATCGACCCGGTAACCCACAAGCCCAAGAACAACCCTGCCGGCTCGGCTCAGTCCAGGAACGACGCCGCCCTCAGCCACATGGCTCAATGGGAAACGGCTCGGCTTGAAGCCGAAGCCAGGCTCGCTCGTCAGTCCAAACTTATGAGCAGTATCCGGCTCTTCCATAGATCAACCGCCCGACCACCGCCGCCGCCACCTCCGCCACAGCATCTGGCCTCAACGCCGCCGTTGCTGGACGTGCTCAAAGTCTGGCAAACAAGCTCCATACCTAGCTGCTTTTTGACCTCACCTGGAACCCTCGAGTCACCCACTTCAACCCTAAACTTCTCAAGTAATAATCTTACGGTTCCTACAGTTAGCTCAGTCATGGAGAACAACGTCGTGTCCATGAACAACAACTACGGTGCATGTGGAGTAGGACTAGTGGATAGCTACCCAGAAATGGAGAATTCATTGCAGCTACAAGACGAAAATGTCGTTTATGATCCAACGGCATATGATTGTGATATGATGATTGGTTCAGTGGACCTCGCCGTATTTAATCACGATTCCAATGGCTACAATATGCTTGGTGCTGGCCAGTTTGAGGACTGTAAGAGTTATTGGAATGACTTACTAGATTTGGTGAGCCCGAACATGGAGTAGCTAGCTAGGCTATGCTGCAGGGGTAATTAGGGAGATTAGTATGATTTCTAAGCTAGCTGGCGAGTTTGACATTTTTAATGCACGTGTGATAATACATTTTAGGTTTTAGGATTAAGGTACTTGTAGTATGGACCATGACTTGACTAGGTTTCGAGATGTCTCGTCATGCTTCCAATTTGACCAATTAGCTAGAAAGATCGAGTTTGCACATGTAAACTTGTATTTGGAGGTAAATCACTAATGTTATTTTAGAGGTTATTTTATAGAGGAAATGACACTGTTTATCCTAAAATATATAAATGTGTATCAAATATATTCAAATTATCATATTTATATCTCAAACTATCTTAAAGTATATATTTGAGTCATAAATGTATTTGGTGATGTGATGAGATGAGACTCTAAAAAAATAGAACGAATCCTACTATGTTGAACAATAAATTACTGCTATTTAATACACGAATTTCATTCAGTAAAATTACTACCACAATAACATACACTATAATATATTCAAGAAGAAATTTTGATGTTTTCTGGAATTTCTTACATGAAAACAGAAAATTGAGGTATGTATTTTGTAAATATTATTTAATTGTTTGTATTTTCTTATACATTATAATATTATATTATTGTATAAATATAACATTAGATTATAAATACATGAAAATCTAAAATGGGATAATAACACGATTATTGTATATTAGATTATAACATTTTCGTGTTGTAATGTTGAACTAAATATTATAATATAATTCTTATTATCAATGGATACACGAAAATCACCTTAAGTTTCAATTTAACGGCTACATGAAATTCGGATAAAGGATTACAAAAAATCTATACATAAGGTTACACGAAATTCGAACAAAGGGTTACACAAAATTCATACATAGGGCTACACGAAAAATGATTGCCTCAATTTAACTTTTGACTTTAATTATATATTTAATTGTATTGAGCAATGTGAAAGGGATTAGTTTTGAACATTAAATATACACACTATCTTAAATTGGGTAGTTTTGGTTGTTGTCCCTTATTTTATATGCTCTTATATTTGTGAGATGTTTTTAGAATTTAAAAGCCATGACATTAATTTGTCTTTAAAGTAATTTGTTGAAGTTTTTGTATAATTATATAATTAATAAAGGTTTTTAGCAAGTAATGAAAATTTTCTAAATCAATTTAGGAATATATTTAAAGAAATTTATTGAAAATAAGATTTTATTTTAGAGATAAGTGTAATTTTTTTTAAACAACTTATAAGCTTTAAATTTTTATGTCGGAATGAAATCTGATTTATTTTTAATATTGCCATACATTTTTAATAAACTTATAAACTCAATCAAAAAGATATTTTTGTAGAATTGGCAATTTATAAAAATTTATAGTTACTAATTTCCATCCCACCAGTATATCTTAAAAAAGAAGTTTACAATTGTTAATATGAAACTTGTTCATGGATTTAGGATCAATATAATTGGGTTGACTCAACTCAAGACATGCTCTGACATGCCCACACGCACCTTATTTTATGTGCTAGCCGTGCTCGCTTGTTATACCTCTTATTTGTGTAAGTAATACTTTTTAGTCATGTTAATTATACTTTTTAATTATATTAATCGTATCTTTTAGTTATTTTAATTGTAACTTCACATTAGTTTTATAGAGACATACAATACCTTTATACTTTTTAGTGATGTTAGTAAAATGTATACAAGTATGATTATGTTGATATAAAAATATAAGTTATATCACATAAAGATATGTGTACAAATGTGACGAATTTATTTATTTATTTTAAATTAAAATATTATATAAATGTTAGAATATTTGTATATAAAGGTTATACATTTCAATAATATAAATAAAAATCATCATATGAAATAAAAAAGGACGTTGATCAGGGTCGATCCAATTATACGGCGCACCAATTTCATACAAATAGTGCTTAAAAAAATTAGATACCTTGATATATCTTGCAAATGTTCTCGACCAAAATCGCCGTAAATTATGGCATATTTCTGTAACATTGGCAATATGTATATGTGATAATTATATTTTATTTACGTACAATATAACGTTTTTATTGAATAGTATATGGAAATAAGTGTACATACTTGCATGGTGTAGAGTATAACGATGGTTTATTACAAATATTTTGATGCGAATCATAAATAGTTTATGCAAATTGCCAAAAGGAAACTGATGATAAAAACTTGAACAGTGATTCAATTAATTTAATAGCCCAATGAACAACGAAAACAATAGATAAAAATGGATAGAGAATATTCTTATTTCTATAAAAACTGACGTTCTTTTCTTCAAAATGGATAAAACTTACTTCCCAAGATACAATTTGGGGTATTTTTATCTTCTTTATAGGTTAAAGGGTACAATAAGTATTTTTCATATTTTTTGTATAACCTAACCCTAAGATAACTATAAGCTCATTGGGCTTGGTCTCTCCTTTTGCTATTTTTTCATGAGATGGATCAAACCCTTTTGTCGCATTTTTGGGTTTGACTTCCTTATCATTTGGGCTTCTATGGTTGACGATATTATTGGGCTTCTTGGGTCGTGGGTATCAGGCCTGCACATGAGGACCATCAACATTAACTACTCCCCCAAACGGATTTGATGACAGAACTAGTTGATCACAACATAAGTTCTTCTCAGCCAAAATCTCCTTTCAATATTCTTGTATTATTCCATATACATGTGTTGCATAGGTGTCTGCCAATTTATTAAAAAAAGAGTAACTTCTACATAATCTCAAATACGTATACACACCAATGAGTAGGATTGCCTCCATAGTAAATATATATATATATATATATATATATATATATATACACAAAAACTTTTGTACACCTTGTGCATGGATCTTAGATCCATGCACAACAATCCGACCCGGTTCACGCGCCCTCCACGCGCCTCCACGCGCCCTCCACGCGCTCCCACGCGCCCCCACGCGCCTGGGTGGGTGCGCTCAAACCCACCCAAATTCGCTCCAGGTGCTAGACCTTTATGTTATGTTAAGTGTACCTTTATGTTATGTTAAGTATACCTTTATGTTATGTTAAGTGTACCTTTAAGACCTTTTATATTATATGAAGCATACTTTTATGCAAGTCTTTTACATTAGACCTTTATGTTATGTTAAGTATACCTTTATGTTATGTTAAGTATACCTTTATGTTATATTAGTCATACCTTTATAATTTTATGTTATGTTAAGCATACCTTTAGAGTTATAATGTTATGTTAAACATACCTTTATATTATGTTAAATATACCTTTATGCTATGTTAGTGATACCTTTTAATTATGTTAGTTATACTTTTATATATTATATAAAAGTATGACTAATATTAATTAAAGATATGCGTAATATTTAAATAAAGGTATATATGTATAAATTAGGATTTTTTTGTGTTGAAATTATAATTTTTTCGTCAAAATTAGGATTTTTTTGCCAAAATTAGGGTTTTTTTTAAAAACTAAACTGTTATATAAAGGTATACTTAACATAATATAAAGGTATACTTAACATAATATAAAGGTACCACTAACACAATATAAAGGTCAGGATAAAAAAAAATAAAAAAAATAAAAAAAGTGCGCGGATCCGGGTCGGATTCAGCCCGATCCGACCCGCGTTGCATGGATCTAAGATCCATGTAACACATGCACACAAGCCTTACTCATATATATATATATATATATATAAACCCATCTAATTAATTTAATCAATAATTAATTAAACTGGTAAAAATAAACCCAATCCCCCCCCCCCCCCACACAAATTCTTTTAAATTTCAATAATTTATAAGAGAAACTGATCAATTGATGAAAAACCAACTCAGAGAAAATTTCTAGGATTTAATATTTCGACAATAGTAATAACATATTTAATTGTATGCAATCATGTGATCTCAATTCTAGTGGAAATACAAAATTAGTGGTTTCAAGGAAGAAATGCAAAATACAAAATTAATTATACATAATTTCAAAATTTCAACCGTAGGAAAGAATAAATGAATTTTGCTTCACTACAAGAAAAATTATATTAGAGACGGAAAATTCATTTCTAATCACTAAATATCCATATTTACAGTATATTAGTGATAAATTTAAGACAGAATCATTAGTTAATAATAATAAATAAAATATTTTATGTAAATTGGATTGGGCGACATCAAAAAGGAAATCAAATTAGCCCAAATAATATGGTGGCCCTACTCTACTCCATACTGAACTATATAGGCCTGGAAAAAAATTATCTAAATAGGCCTTATTTTGTTGGTAAGGCCCATTTCAAATCTGACCATCAAGTAAAAATTCTGTCCAAATAATCCTAAAACGGCACTTTCTACCATCGAAAGATGGTCGCCGGCGAGCGGGATATAGGAAAAGTCATGCTGACGTCACTCTCCGCAATGGCGGCGGAGACGACGACGTTTCCTATCGACCTTCTCAAAACTCGGCTCCAGCTTCACGGCGAGTCTGTGCAGTCTGCCCAACCAGCCTCCGCGTTCAAAATAGCTTTCCAGATTGTTCGAAACGACGGCGTTTTGGGGATGTATAAAGGCTTATCACCGGCTATTTTCCGGCACATGTTCTACACTCCGACTCGAATTGTTGGCTATGAGTATTTGCGCAATTCTTTTGTCAAATCATCTGATTATTCGCTCTCCTTTTACAGCAAAGCAGTAATCGGTGGAATTTCTGGCGCAATTGCTCAGGTATTTATTACTTAGTATAGTTTCTTAAGTTGATTATTTTGTGTATCGTTTGTTGGTAATCTTTTCGTTTTTAGTGGTAAGCCAAGATAGTTTATTGATTTTTTCACAGAAATTCGCTTGTGAATTTGTGCTTATATCAAAGAAATCAAATGCAGTTCCAAACATTTCCATCAATTGCATTAGTAATTCTCGATAGATTTATGGTAACTTTGCTGTTCTTCCTCGAAGGAAATAGAAGAGAATTGGCCTAATCAGTGAGTAAGTACTTTGAAAACTTTTGTAGTTCTAGGTTTTTGAGTTGAATGGTTAGAAAAATGTTTGATTTTAAGGAAGGATACGCATGACTAAGATTTACTTGGAATTGTTAACCTCTGAAGAGAATGAAGATGATATACTTAATAACTCTCGAATGATTACTTGCTACCCCAAAACAGCAAGTTAACACAAAACAATTATTCGATTATAAAATGGTTTGAAAATACAATATTTGGCAAATAAATAGGCAACTGAATTATCTCTTGCATTGCCTTGGGTGGCATAGTAGTTGTATGCAGATTGTTGTTATATCCACAACAGCTCAAGACAAAGAAGATTCCTGAATACATGATAAGGGTAATATTTTGGCATGTAAAAAGATCTACTATTGCGTTATCATTTACGGAAAGGGTGAAAATTGTCAATTATTTGGTTTTTACGATGCTAATTGTACTAGTGTATTAGTAACATGATAAATGCTCGTAAACTATTTTATGCATTCAGAGTTCACTCTTTGAGCATTTTGGTTGAACGTTAAAAGGTAATAGAATGCATACCAATCAAATAACGTAGATGAGGGATTGGGATCAGTTTTGTAAGGGCTTGTGATTTTGTCCTGGTTGGTAGGTGATATTTTTGGTCGTTATGTGCTGGACCTCTTGAGTTCTGTATGATCTCTGAGGGGTTTCTCATCCCTCCTTTTTTCTTTATAGTAATACAATTTTGATTCTTTCTCCAAAAAAAAAAAAAATCAAATTTCATAGAGAATATAGAACAGCAGTTTGGTGTAGTTGCACGTAATTGGCAGATTCAACTCTTGAAAAATCTTTCCATATAATTAACTATCCATCACACCTTTATTATGATAATCAACTTGCTATTGCCCCTAGAATAATATTGAACTAAAGGCAATTAACATTGAAAGTCATCGAAGATCGTTGTCATTATACAAGCATAAGTCTGAAGTGATCAAAGCTAGCTGACTTTTATCGATTGAGTCAATGAAAGAAGGTTGAGAGGAGTTGATGGTAAGAAAATCAGCTGAAAAATTCTAAAATGTTATCATTTGTCAAATTCAATGTTATTTCCTATTGGCCATCACAACTGTCTTGTTGTCATAGATGCTCTGGCTGTCATGTCCAAATCATTGTTTAGTTGGATAAGATGCAAATCATCTCTTGTAGCTTTTCATTGTGTCTATGCTTCAGTTCTGTTTTGTTAGTAAAAGAATGTTCTTTCTAAATCAGGGTCTTGAGGATCGTTGCACTCCAGGGTCCGTAGTCTTCTTTGTAACACTGTTCAATACTAGTTAGCTACTTAAATCATAATAATCTGATTTTGTTACACCTGAATTTATCATCCTATGTATAGCCAAAAATATCTTGATGTTAGTTATTTTACCTATTCGCATTGCACGTGAAAAGGGCATTACTCAGTGAATGAATTTAAATCTATATCTCCAGTTTTAGAAAACTTCCATCCTGCTAACCTCTTTTTTATACAAACTATGTTACCTGCCTTGAACACCTTAGGTCCTCAACTATTTTATGACGTGATTTCATATTCCTTTGTATTCTCAACATATGCAAGTGCTACCATATAAAGCTTATGCAACTTTATACCCCTAAAGGTGTGCCTTTGCGACATTCTCTGTGTATTTTTATTTTTTTAGGTAAAATACATTTAACTTAGACCATTGTTAAAATGAAGAAACCTCTTGATAAACCTAACATCACTTAATTGTTTCAAGAGAAAAAAAAAAAAAGAAAAAAAAAACTTGAAGATGATTCGACATCTTCTTATAGGGCTAGGAAGTCTATCAAGCAAACAAAAGAAAAAGAACAGAATAGTTGGGGAAAGAAGTCACAATTTGATTTGGCATCTTCTCATATGAGAGCCAACTCTTCTTTAGCACTTTGAGTTGATGAAGAAATTGTTTTGAAGAATGAGATGAAATTGAGAAAATTGGAAATAATCAACTTGATGATGATGACGACTGGGACAATATTGAGCTGGATCATGGTTAATTGATTAATTTTGCTTTGATAACCGGTAAGTGTTATACTTTGAACTGTTGCTATTCGCTTTTAGTAAGCTTAGGAATTTATGTGTGTAGGTTTTGAAACCTTTATTAAATTTTGTTTGTGTGTATGTTTTGAGTTTTAACGGTTATAATCATGATATAAGCTTGCTACAAGCCTTCTAGCAAGTTTTTTGTACGTGATTCAATTTCTTGTTTCTATCAGGTGCACACCTGCCACTTGCAGCCTTGCGCCTAAGCTTTAGGATCCCTTTGTTGTGTCATTATGTACTTACTGTGGTGATGATAATGTCAAATCATGCTCTTATTCAGTTTATTCTAATTGTTATTTGCCTTCTATTTATTTTTGATTTTCAGTGTAGGTAATTGCTAGCCCTGCTGATCTCATCAAAGTAAGGATGCAAGCAGATGGTCTCATTGCGAGCCAGAATCTCCAGCCCCGATATAGTGGTCTTTTTGATGCCCTAAGGAAGATAATTCATTCTGAAGGATTTTTAAGCCTTTGGAAAGGTGTTTCTGCAAATGTCCAAAGAGCATTTTTGGTAAACATGGGAGAATTAGCTTGTTATGATCATGCCAAACGATTCATAATTGAGAATCAGATTTGTAATGACAATATTTATGCCCACACTCTATCTTCCATTACGTCTGGTCTTTCAGCTACTTCTCTGAGCTGTCCTGCAGATGTAGTTAAGACTAGAATGATGAATCAGGCTGCTATGGAGGAAAACAAGATTAAATATAGAAGCTCTTATGATTGTCTTGTGAAGACTGTGAGGATTGAGGGGTTGAGGGCATTGTGGAAGGGATTCCTCCCAACTTGGGCTAGGCTTGGTCCTTGGCAATTTGTATTCTGGGTCTCCTACGAGAAACTCCGACAGATTTCTGGCCTACAATCCTTCTAATAGACTCTGGTGGGATTTCCTGAACATTCGTATCCCTGTTCCTGTTCTTTTGAGTTTTTAGTCAGGTGCAACATCTGAATAGTTAACTACTGCGTTCTGATTCTAGTTCGTGTTCTGAAACTGGTGTCTTCTCCTAAAAGCTTCAACTTGAGTCATTCTGGCCAAATAATCACAATAGAACTACTGGATGAAGAAAGTGCTGCCATTGTTAAGCTAACTTATATAAGATATCATGTGTGATTGAGGATTTGTTTTCATTGCCTTCACTTTTCTGGAACTATCTGTATTGCTCTACCTTTAAATCTGAATAGCTATGCTTATTGGCCATGCTAGGGAACAATCTGTTATCATCATGGATGATTTGAGTTGCAGTATGGTTCTCTAAATGTTCATTTTGAATTCTTTTTAACTGTCACGTTGAGGTTGAGACCTAATCGACAGACACTAGCTGCCGGTCCCCTTATCACAAACTTCCAGCCATAAAATGAGCGTGTTCCAAGACCTAGAGCTCTTTGTTATATGTGATATGGTTTCTGGTTGAGGTGGGACGAAACTTCAAATGCATCAAACTTTACTGGTGAGGTATTGATTAGTTACATTATGCAGAATAATTGCTTCTTTCACTTCATCGTACTTCTTCTCCTTCTGGTTTAAAATCTTTTGTTTTGCTGACTTTGTCGAACAATATGTGGCTTCATTAGTCTGCTGTAATTATCTTGGAATTGCTATTTGAATCATGCATATGCAGTTGATTTCATCTTCGCTATACTTTTTACTTTGAAAAGATAGGTTGAAAACATTAGTACTTTATTGTGGTATAAACTGCATGCTGCAACCTTGACCATGTGTAAGGTTGAGTTATGTCAGCTCAAATTTCAAACCTCTTGCACTTGAACTACCTCTTTGAAGTTGTTAAATCTACATATTCATTCCTTGCTCTACGACCAAACATATAATCTGAATTGTTGTTTTACTCGAATCAGGCCGTTGGATTTTTTGTGCAAGTGGATATTTTCTTTTGGGCATGATAGGTTAAGAACATAGTTGTCTCTCCAACCATGTGCATCCTAAACATTTGGTATGCTAAATCAGGTCTGTTTAGTTTATCTGCTGGACTTAATACTTTCCTGTTTTGGTGCTATCTAGAACGTAAAGAATATTAACTTTTAACTTATTGTGATATGAAATATCAAGCTACCATGAATTTACAACTCATGCCATTGCAATTGTTTGGAGATACTTGTACATCATGTACCAGGACCTACCACGTTCTATAGATTGTCTCTAAAGGACTTTGTGTTCTATCTGGCTAGCAGGTTGACAAGGACTAAGATACACTACTATATCATATTGAATGGCTGAGTCTATTATAGGGCACAGGTTAACATTTCATTCAGGTTGATGTTAAAATCTTAGGTCCCCATAGATTACCAGTAATTGTTTTGCGTTTAGCCTGACATGTTTGATCCTATTAATTGGATTTCTGGTTGATTCTCAGGTTGTTTGCCAGACCTTTGAGATGGAAACATTTTCATAGGATAGTTATAAACTAGGCCACAACAAGTTTTATTCAATAAAAATCTATATTATCCCATCAAGCTTGGTCAAGACTGCAGTTTCATCAGAATTACAATTTGGTTGATAGATTCTTCAGCTCTTTTAACACATAATAGAAGAACTTATACGTTTGTCTGTCACGTCTCCAGTGTAAAAACTCATGAACCACAGGCATAGTTATCTCCTCTATATCATCAAATCCCACATTCTGATCTGCAGAATTAGAATCACACCATTTATCTTTGTAGAGGAACGCTTAGTGGGTTAAAGAATGAAGGAATTGAAAAGTGTTGATCACCAACCATGTTAATGGAAATTGCTTATCATCTTCATCCCCCCCATTGAACTCTAGCATTATCTGACTGCAATTAAGGCTCTTGAGTTGTCTAACACAGGCTATTGATGGCAGTGTGGCCACCCTGTTTGTGCACTCAATTGTACTAATGACTTTTCATATGCAGTAAATTCCTGTAAACATATCTGAACTCTTTCCTTGTGGGTGTTTTTCAATTTTGCTGCTGGTTTTTCCTTTTCCAATACATTTGGTTTTAACACATTCTGGTTATGGTTATTGTATCATTCTGTTTCATATTTTGCTTATTATGATCATTAGGTTCGATTTCAATTATTTTAAAGTGGTTTGGAGTTCAACTATGATTTGCAGGGTCTTATAGATGCTACATTTGATGTTTTCTTTAAGAGTAAAGTATAATGCAAGTGTTTCGTAGTTCATGTACTATCTTGCAGATCTTTGGGAAGTTGAGTTTTCGTTTTCCTCTTGTCTTTATAAATCATCCTTCTTTTTTTTTTTTAAACATTTGACATGATAAGACTACATTTTTTTGTTTTTTTGTTTATATGTAAAATAAAATTGATAGTATGAAAACACAACAACATGAATTGCCACCCTTAGTTCTGTGAGAAATATTCTTCGTCCCTTTAACCATCTTGTGCACAACAAAACCACAAAAATGAATAAAAGACCAGATCCATTAACTAGCAATTATGGCATCTATCAATTCATTCAAAAATAAAAAAACTATCCATTCGAATTGTAAAAGTTAAAACAATTAATCAAAGACCCACTCAAGCTAACATCAACATCTTGTAATTCTTAATTATTTAAAATATCTATTAAACGAGCTAACAAAATTATATATAATAATAAGGTCTTGAACGAAATGCAAAACATTGTTTTACTTTTGTGAATGTTTAATCAGTAAGTTTATCATTCAATACTTTTAATTGATAGTTTTTATTTTCAGAGACAACTAATTAATATTTTTTAAAGTTTAATCGAGAAATCTAATGCTACATTTATTTATACCACGTGGACAACGTGGACGCATTGTGACCGCTTACACAGTGACACCACATTGCAAATATATAAATGTACTGATCTTAAGTGAGGAGCAGTAAATGTGGAATAGGATATTTATAATCAATTTTAATTATCTGTCAAGTGGGTTGGAAAATTTCATCTTTTCATTAATTTATACTAATAAATATGGTTCTGTATTTCGGTACCGTTCTGAACTGGGAAATATTCATACCACAACTGCCAAACAAAATACATTTACTATTATTCGTATTTTAAATAAATTTCACAATTCCTATTTAATAATTTTGCAAATTCATACGCGTTAAGTTTAACCCACTTTAAAACCAACAGAATAAAATATTTATTCTCAATTCACTCACTTTACTGTTCACATTATTATTGTGCTATCTACCATTCATCTCTTTTAATACAAATTTTAATTTACGCTGAATTACATGCAACGTCTTTCATAAAACTATTTGAAAACTAACAATTTAATTCCTATTTTTGGTTCTTGATTTAATTGTGCACTATGACGAACACATGCTTGATTTAATGACAAAATTGGGGCCATAATACTGTCTTGGATTTGAGAGACTATATGAAACTAAATAGTGTCTATCATCCACAACTTGGAATCAATTTTCACTAATCAATCTTTATTATAAGTACCTGTCACATAAAATTGAATTCATTTTTATGAAAATTTCTTATTTGAATTGATTGTAAATTCCGAATGGAGGCAATATTAATCCTATCTATCATAATGGATTTTACATTTCCAACCCTCGATGTTTACCTATAGGAGAGACATGATTCATGATCTTATATTTGAATCGATAGTAGGCGACAAATTTTCTACTCTCTATGAGTACGTTCTTTAAGATTTGTTTACCATCTTCTAGATTGTTCTTGAAGGATTTTATAAGCTTAATCTGCATTAATTATAGATTTTGAAGATAAACTAAAAATCCCATTGGTTTAATCATCAATTCAAGCATGACCCAACCTAATCCAATCAAGTCGGATTATCGAGACTAGAATAGTGATTGACTGAATTTATAAATTCTATAAAACATTTCAATTATAACATGTTTAAGAACTTGTAATTTAGTTGCTTGACAGTGGTAAAATTTTAAAAATAAAATGTTATGAAATTATAAATAAAATCTTAAAATTACTTTAAATCTTAAAATTTTAAAGAGTTTATAATTTTTTTTAAACAAGTTTAGCTAAATGGTTCTATATAGCCGGAGTGTGGTATTATCTCTCCTAATCATGATTTGATCAAGAGTAATGTTTGTGTGAACCAAGTATATGAATCCTAATTAATGTAATTGAGCACGTGAGTTGGTTTGAGTTCGATCCTGTCTGGATCCACGCTCATATTTTTCTTTTTATTTATTTATTTTTGTTTTTACTTCATAACTTTTATGTATATAAATATAACATTTATGTTATATTAGTATAATCTTTATGTACATATATTATAACCTTTAAGTGAATAACTTAAATTTTTTAGTATAAAAATTCATGTAATATAGTTGAAGCCTTCATGTTATAAAAGTATAACATATATATTATATTAGTAAAACCTTTGATTACAAATATCATAATATTTAGGTAAAATTATTTAGATATTTTTCATTACAAATAACATAATTAAAAGTTATGTAACATTTATATTATATTAGTAAAACCTTTACGTAGAGATATCATAACCTTTAAGTAAAATTATTTAAACTTTTTTCAGTATAAATAACATAAAAGTTATGCAACCTTTATATCATACGAGTATAACTTTTATGTTATACTAATATAATCTTTTAGTGATATTACTTAGAATTTTTGTTCAATATATATAACATAAAATATTATGCGAGCATAATATAAAGATTATGCAAACATGATTAAAATATTATGTGAAAATAATTAAAGTTGGGCACGAGAACTAGGGTTTGAGCGCAAACCCTATAGCGCGTGAGGGTGCATGGGACACGTTTTTAACACCTTTCGGGTCATATGACTCGGATTGCATGACCTTAACTTGGTGAAAAAAAAATTGTGTCTGAATAAATGATGACATTACAACTAGAAATATGAAAAAACAAAAAGACTAATGAATATTAAATTGATAAATCTAAGTATTTTATTGTAAAATTAAAATTTGTTCAGGTAGTAAAAATCACGAAAATAATCCTATCGTTACAGTTCTATATAAATGACATTTTGTGGGTGGAAATTATTATTATTATTATTATTATTATTATTATTATTATTATTATTATTATTATTATTATTATTATTATTATTATTATTATTATTATTATTATTAAGTCATATGTTAATAACTTCATATCATAATTAATTATTAACATGAGTGGATGCATCAAATCATATTCTCTAGTTTTTCAAATGTACACCTTCTAACATTAATGTTCTTTCCCCACATTTACAAGATAATCATTATTCAAACAGTGTGATCCAACAGAAATCTACTTTATATTAAATGTTGTATTCATTAAAATATAAAATTTCTGGTTAAAACAATCACTCCAATTTAAGCCATATGTCTCTAAAATAATTAATTTCTCACACAATTTCAAACCAATATCTACTAATCTTTGTCCTCAATTCTCATCCCAAATTCATGGCATTTATAACTAGTACTGTGTTCATGTGGCAATCAATATATATATACGTTTACTCTGATCATTTTTCTATTTTTATTAACATCTCAGTGGTCCCTTATTTTATTTCTTCATAAATATGCACTTCTACTTGAAAGATGTACAAATTATTTCCAATAAATTTGCATAAACAAATAGTTGGTTTAGGAAATCAACTGCATATATACATGCGTGTGCAGCTAATTAATTGTTAAAGAATTTAATTATAGAGTTCGAATTCATGACAACAATTTCAAGTAATTGACGTTTGTCTATTTTCAAGTATGAAGTATGTAAAATATAAAAGTTATTTGAACTCCTTTTTATTTATTTACAATTTTCTTTAGATTGAACACCTATTCAAAATCGAAGATTGTACTATTTTTGAAAAAAAGTGTTCAACATTTCAACTAATATCTCCTTGTCTTATGATATTTTTACGATGAAGCCTAAAATAACATGTTACAAACAAACGGATTGTCTATAAATACATACATTTGAATTGAACACTGAATATATATTTGGAAAGAAACTCAAAATTCTTAATCCATTTGTGAACAACATCTGATGCTTGAATATGGAAAATGTTTCCCAAATGTGACATAAATGGATAATGGTTCGTATGGTGGGGAACAATCAGCAAATATAACTTTGGGATCAAAATTTGATTTGCCCACTCTGTTAATTACCTGGGCCACACTCTCATTAACAAGTCACCACCTAACCAAACTTACTACATAGTCTTATACGTACTATTAAATACTACTCTTACAAACTTATATCCAAATTAAATATTTTTGTTGTACCATCTAAATTAAACACTTGCATCAAATATCATTCATTTAGCCCAACAACAATAGCACTGAAAATAAATCTAAGGTTGTACAATTATATAATTAAACATACAGGCTTATTAATTAGTATTTGGAAAGTGCTACTTATAATTTTTTTGATTTATTGGATGAGTGGATCCTCCATTTAAAAAAATATTTTATTTTATTTTTATTACATTAATATAATGCATGCATAGTGATGATATCAATAATATTTTTATGCAAATATTGGGGTAAAAATGATATATGTATACAACTATCTTAATGCGAATAAACGAATTCAGAGTTTTTAACTTATTAGTAAATTAATTAAAAGTTAAAAGTTATAATTACGATTGAATTACAGAAACGTGTGAAATCTGTGGTAGCAACATTTATGGGGTCAGTTTCTTTTACTGCTACTGAGAACAGGAAATTGTGGCAGCGACCGTACACATTTATATGTGGAATTGTACACTATTTATAAGGTATTTATAAATATATATTTTCACACATATATATCTATATAAATGGAAATAATCTTTTTTTTTTCTGCTTGCGTATGTTCTTTTCAGCAGAAATTCCATACTATTAAAAAGGGAGTGAGGTGGTTAATAAGTGTTTGAGAGTAATCCAATAACTTTCACACTTTTCTTATTTATACTTTATGCCGTATATATATATATAATATTATGTGTCGAATAGAATCAGTGACATCAGCCCACATGAACTATCCATTGATCCAATCCATCAACCCAGTTTCGATTATTAATCCAATATTTTAAATTTATATGTAGATCTTTTAGCACCTTATCATCGTGGGGGAAATCGAACTATTTTGGGTAGATGAGGTTGGCAAACAATATTTATTATAGGAATATGACTGCTATACACCTGGTGTACATACAATCCGGGTCGACCCGGATCCGTGCATTTTTGCTTTTTTTTTTTGATTTTTTTATTCCAGGACAAAACCTTTATGTACAAAGTTGGTGACCTTTATATACAAATTGTGTGACTTTTATGTATAAATTCTGTGACCTTTATGTTAAATAACTTAGAAAAAAATGAAGAATTTCAGCAAAATTTGTACATAGATACATTTATGTTATATTCATATGACCTTTATGTATATTTATGTGACCTTTATGTATAAATATTCATACCTTTATATACCTTTTATATATTACATAAAGGTATGAATATTTGTACATAAAGGTCACATAAAATATATATAAAGGTCACATGAATATTACATAAAGGTATTTATGTACAAATTTGGCTGAAAGTTTTCCTTTTTTTTCTAAGTTACAATGCATAAAGGTCACAACATTTATACATAAAGGTCACAACATTTGTACATAAAGGTCACCAAATTTGTACATAAAGGTCAAGGCATAAAATTAAAAAAAAAAAAGAAAAAGAAAAAGAAATTCCTGGATCCGGATCGACCCGACCCGGATTGCACGGATCTTAGATCCGTGCATCAGGTGCACAGGAGAATTTGTGTTATTATAGAATTGATTAACAATATTCCCAAAACCCAAAGAGGACGTATCCATATATATTTCACTGTCTAATTATATATCATTCTCAAACTGAATTCTTAATATTTTAGTTTTACATAGTCTCAGTATCTAATTATATATCATTCCCAAATTGAACTGAAATAGTTATAACGGTCGGGAAAATTGATACAAATATACACACAAGTGACACACGCGCACCAAAATTAGTGTAGACGAAAGCATCAAAGAAAGATAAGTATGTTCCCATTTTCTTATTTAATTTTTAAATTTCTAGTATAAGTAAATGTTGAGACATCACTTGATAACTGTCTCTGCTGTTTTTTGTAGTTTAAAGGATAAGTTTTATAACTGTTTCACTGTTCTATACGACATGATGCAGTCTGAAGTGGCAGTAAATCCACAACGCATCTAATTTACTGCAATACTATACTATGTGGATTTGCCTACATTAGATACACTGGGTTCCACTTTCTGGTCCTACACTATTTAATTTTCTGAATTTTTTTTATATATAGTTTTAATAGATATATATTTATTGCATCTTTCAAGTATAATATTGAGCAGAAGTATTGGAAATGATTGTTTACATTATTTTAATAAAACAAAATGCTTGAATTTAAAATATCTATCTATATATATATAAAAGCAGAATAGTCTGTCAAAAATATCAAAAGTATTTTCTCGCCCATTTTAACTTTCCATTTTAGGAAATATCATTTCTTACATTTCACATTATATATTATTATTTTTTACCAAATATTTAAAGTGTAATAACTATATCTCAAATTCATTTATAACATATAATATATCAAATTAATCACTTTTAATGATTTTTAATTTCATATTCATATTGTATACATAATGAAATACATTTTTTATTTACTTTAAATAAAAATGTAACTTTAAGTTATTGTAAATTTATATTAAAGTCTACAAAAAAAAATATATATGTATTATAAAAAATTTACTTAATAAAAATATATATAATTAAATCAAATAAAGAATCTCAAATTAAACAACATCATTTGAAATTTATTTTAATGCATATGTATCATATTTCTCATTCTTATTTGAAATTTTGTTTATTGTCATTTTTATTCTATATTTATAATTTTGATGGATGTTGGTGGTAAGGGGCGAGGTGGGGTGATGGTGTGGTGTGCATTTTTCAATCATAATTTCAAAATAAATGGCTTCTAATTCGTCTTAATGCATGATAAATCAAATTTATCATTCTTATTTATAGTTTTGTTTATTAACATACTTTTTATTTTGAATTTGTAATTTTGATTGTGTAAGTAAGGAGATATGAGTGTTTTTTTTTAAACAAGAAGTTCAAATTTAATAACTTTTTCATTTTAAGATTCATTTTAAATACATTATATATCAAATTTACCATTTAATATAATATTTAATTTGATATTTATATAGCAATTTATCAAATCTAATATGTTAGAGAATTTGAATATTTTTTTTAATTGATTTGTAGTAGTTACGGCTATAGACTAAAATGTGGGAGTAAAAAATATGTTTACAATTAAAATTATACCTAATAAAATTATAAATATGAAAGAAAATGCTTTTAATTAAAATTACAAATTAAAAAATGTTGATTATTTAAATTTTTTTAAAAAAAAAACAAATAATCTCTTGGTATAATGATTTGGTTTATTTATCTTAGTTTGGGATGTTGAATATATTTTAGATTAAGTCCAATTTTCAATAATATTATTTATACAAATAGCAATGGATTTTGGGTATTTGTATTGATGGAACCAAATAATCAAGTTATTTGTATTGATGGAACCAAATATTTCATTAAAATATCTCTATAGTTATGAACATTGATGAAATATAATATTTATTAATCTTAGTTTTTTATTTAAATTTATATCGTTTTCAATATACATAGCATATTTGTAGGATTCAAATTTTTTTTATTTTATTTTAGCTATTAAATTTAATTTATGTGATTTTTAAGTACTTAATGGTTGCACAAATTTGGTCAAATTGAACATTTTTATTTATCTCATTCTTATTTCGAATATAGAGTTTTCAATTTGTTTGTTTAATTCATCTATATATTTGTATATTATATATTTACATTATGTTATTATAAGTATAAAATTATTAATTATATTTTATATGGCAAACCGTGCAACGCACGGGTACACTACTATATATAACACCAATAAATATTGTACTCCTATATTAAATAAAAAATGTAAAAAATTAATCGTACATTTAGGACTGAAAATCTAACAAACTATTCGATATTCGATTCGAGATCGTTTGATAAAAATTTCGTTTAAACTCGATTCGATAGATATATCAAATAAGTTTGAACATACTTTTGTTTGATAAAATCTAAAGCTTTGTTCGAACTCAAGCTTGATTCGAATCGGGCTAGATTAAAACTCGTTCAAACTCAATTCGATTAATTATCAAAAAAGTTCAAACATAAATTTTGAAATTCGATTATATTTTAAATAAACTTGAATAATTTTTTATTTGATTCAAATTATATCATGTATAGCCCTACGTACATTGAGTATGTGTGGGGACTGGCCGGTCCTCTAAAACATAGTTATCTATAGATAATTTACGTTAAAAAAAAACAACAAAAATATCCATTCATCTCTTCCCTTAATTCAACCCTTTTCTTAAAGCCCCCTTCATTCAACTATTAAATAATTGTTTAGTGAACACCTAAAATGCTGGCAATGAAATACTGATTAAACAATCTTTATATTACATATTTAAAGATAATTACAAGCAACCCGTGTTACAGTTTTCTCTCATTATGTTAACAATTAATGTCTAATGACATTCAAAATCTTGCACAAAAAAATGTTGAAGTTTTACATTATTTTCATGTAAAAATTGACATTTGTCTCATGTATACTATTATTTACATTAAAAATGAATATTTTATAATATCATGTGAAAATAAAATAATTTTTTTTTAACGCAAGTTTAACTTGCGTTGAATTGAATAGAAGGTGGTTGGTTGAGATAATTTAGCGTGAACTTTTAAATACTGTTTTAATAAAAAAAAATCTTAAGATGTTAAAAATGTAGCATAGTGATGGAGATGCTCAATTAATTAATAATTAGTTAATTAAGATACTTAGGTTTCTTAAGTCAAAAATCGTAATCCGCTTACAGCTATACTCAAAATTGACTATTCATGATTCTAACGTGACATAGTACTATACTAACAGCTATATAACCCAAACGGAAAGTTGAGCACCATGGGTCCCACCACAGCTCTTTCTGTTTCTAGTATGAGTACGTATATGTGTATAAAGTTTCTAAATTTACAATTGTTGATATAAATTGTTGATTTATTAATTCACTAATTCCAATTAACTTATAACTTATAATACTGAACTAAAATGAGATTAATGATAAATTATTTTGACAACATCGAGTCAGAATTAATTTATTAAAGTTTAACTTAAATAGCCGATCAGATTCATCTAATCTTGACTCTATAATGACTAATCTATATATATATATATATATATATATATATATATATATATATATATAATGCACACATAAAAGGTACACTATTTAGAAGTAGAGTACCTGATGGCCACCAGTAAGGAATTAAGTTAATGGTCCCCTAAAAATATTTCATGCATCCTACCCTAAGCCAATAAAATTGTCCCCGAATATTTTCTAAGGTACAGACCTCTCTCGAAAAAAAAGAAAAAAAAAAAAAGACATGGTTGGTATAACATAACTGAAATATCAAGAAAAGAAAACTATAAACCATTCATTTTTCTATGTAATAAAATATAGGTAACAACATTTTGTAATTCGAATCTATTTAAATGTTTACAATTTATAAACTATCATATTTTCTTCATTTAGCCATTCTTCAATATATATGGGGCTCAAATATTTTGCCCAAATACCAATATTTTGTGTGTAATAGATGAAATGAACAATTGATTATTTTAAGCGGTATCACATAATTTAAATACTTCAAAAGAAATTTCTCGTGATCAACAATATCTTACAAATAAATAATACGAAGTTATAGACTTTATTAATTACTGTTAGTATTATCATTTACAGTAAACTGGAAGTAATTAAGATTAAACTATTAAATAGACAAGGATGATGATCTGATATCTATGTCCAAATTAAATAGGATCATGAGTATTAATGTTAATTGAACGTTGAAAGCCAAGATTAAGACAAGGTATAGATAAGTAGTATTTATCTTTTGGACCAGCTCTTGCCTTTATGCATCGAAATTGGTAGCTTAATTATTATGTAAATCTGTCACTATTTTCGTCTTCTGATCTTAATTTATGACATTCTCATTAATTAGTTCTTGATTACTGTTTTAAACCTCTAGTGCATCATTATGAACTTTAACCCTGTGGGGTTCCAAGAAAAATATACGTAAGTCTGAATCTTGAAATAACCTAGCTAACCCAACAATCTTTATTATTTAAGTTGGATTATATTTAATTTAAACAAACACACTTCAATTCTTCTTAAACTGTTCAACCAGTAGTTGTAATAAACACATGCATACCAAATCCTATGAACACAACATTTGTCTGCATTAAATTGCTTATCCTTATATATATATTCTATGACAATATAGAGTTTCATCACACACCAATTTCACTCTAGTCTTTCAGCCCCAGCCTCAACCTCTTACCCGCTAGCTATAGCTTCAGTTTAGATTATCATTAATATTAATTTTTTCTAAAATAAAGAAAAGAAAAATGGGCAGGTCCCCATGCTGTGATAAGGTAGGCTTGAAGAAAGGACCATGGACACTTGAGGAAGACCAAAAACTTTTAGCTTATATTCAAGAACATGGCCATGGAAGCTGGAGAGCTCTCCCTCCTAAAGCTGGTATTTATTTATTTTCTTTTTATGAATATTTAGTTTGTCTCTTACAATGATGTATGTAAATATACATGCACACACTTAATGATCATTAATCTGAAAGTTGAACTTATATTTTAATTTGGAATATAATGCAGGGCTTCAGAGATGTGGGAAAAGCTGCAGATTAAGGTGGACTAATTATTTGAGGCCAGATATTAAAAGAGGAAAGTTCAGCTTACAAGAAGAACAGACCATCATTCAGCTTCATGCCCTTCTTGGAAACAGGTGCTTAATTTAATTATGATCATACTTATATGTATATATATCATGTTAATCAAATTAGGCTCGCTGAAGATCAATATGAAGAAAAGAATAATACTTTTAAGTGTTGAGACCAAAAGTACAACTGATTATCACATGATCATGCCTTCCTAGTTGTAGGCAAAACAATATAATATAAATGGCCATCCCTGTGAGAAGTAATTTTCAAGCAAAGTACTCTTGTCTTTGGCCTTGATGACGCCTCAGCTACCAACATGTACTTATAAGTTGCATCGATTGTTAGACGTGATTTTCATGGGGTATACATAACATATATACCCTTCTGATCGAATAAACTTGGATGTTAATCAATTGATTTTGTCGATGATTTGCAGATGGTCAGCCATAGCTAGCCACTTGCCTAAAAGGACTGACAATGAAATCAAGAACTATTGGAACACCCATTTAAAGAAAAGACTGGTCAAAATGGGAATTGACCCAACCACTCACAAGCCCAAGAGCCACGCCCTCGGCTACAGCCAGCCCAAGGACATAGCCAACCTTAGCCACATGGCTCAGTGGGAGAGCGCTCGCCTCGAAGCCGAAGCCAGGATCGTCCGTGAGTCGAAGCTCGTCGCCACCTCCTACCACCACTCCCAACTCACCACCAAATCCGCCGCCGCACCGCCGCCGCCGTCGAGGCCGCCGTGTCTGGATATACTCAAAGTGTGGCAAGGGACATGGACGAGGCCCAGAAAGGACGTCATCTCAACGAGCTTCTTCGCCTCCAATGGCAGCCTCGAGTCGCCGACGTCTATACTCAACTTCTCCGACAACGCGATCGCCGTGGTCCCAACGGTCGGATTGATCCAAGAGAACGCATTCGCAACGGATCATGGCGTCAATTACGTTTCTACCCCTGGTGCATGCACGATCGGGAAGGGCATAACGGAGAACTCACTCCAGCTACACGATGATCAGATTTACATGGCTGATTCCTTAAAGTTTCCAAGCTTCATGGATGGCTTCTCCGATCTGCCACCTGGCACCATCGCTGATCATAACGTTAATGTTTTCGAAGATAATAAGATTAATTATTGGAGTAATATTCTGAACGTGGTGAATTCGCCCATCGGTTCGCCAGTGTTCTAGAAGGAAATTTAAAAGAAAAAATATAAAAGAAAATAGTACCGTTACGTTAGCTTTGATAATCTAATTATCTTACATGATTCGCGCGTGTGGGTCACACGACTATGAGGGTTGGGTTGAGGCATCGGAAACTGATGTGTAATAACTGGCTAACAGAGTTCGATTTCGATTAGGGTTTTCTGTTAAGAGTGGGTTTTTCAGTGCATCAAATGTAACCAATATTAATTTCAAATTTTGTATTAGTTCACTGTTCACTGGATTTTGTGTTATGAGTACTGATCAGCTTTTTTTACATTTATGCCCTTATTAATTTTTGCCAGATTTGCGGTCCATTGAAATATCCTCCATCAAATACGATGTCAGAATATTATTTCCCATTTATATAAAAAATATGGAGCAATTACTATTGAGATTTTTTTATATATTAGTTGCAGAATGTTAAATGAATAAAAGCATCCAATGATATAAAGTTCTCCTTCGAATTATTTTCATTTTCTATTAGTTTGGAGTATATGACTCTTTGTATTAATATTTAGTTTGCAATTCATTTTTATCAGCTATTTGCATGCAAATTGAAACCCTCAGCATCTCTTTAATTTCTCATGATATTTTCTTGCTTTATTGTTATTTTTAATTCCTTATTTTTATAAATGAGCGGTATATTATAACAGCTTCCCTTATATATGTTTTCATAATCTCAAAATATAGGACATTGTAATTCAAACGTAATCTTTATAACACCTCAACGACTAATATTAAATTGAGAAAATTCATTTTGATGCTTCATCTTATTATTTTTAATAAATAACACATGTTAATAAAAGGTTTCATTTAATTTATATATGTAATGTGCAGGGGCGGAGCCTCATGGTCCAATGTGGGGGCTTTAGCCCCCTAAATTTAAAAAAAAATTAATTTTCTATATATTTTTTTTTTATTTTTTTTATTTTAAGTGTTAAAATATCCATTTTATAGTAGTTTAGTCCCCCCAAAGCCAACGAGCCCCCCTATATAAACTGTCTAGCTCCGCCCCTGATAATGTGTGATAATTATTTTGAAATAACAGATGATTCAGATAATTTACACGTGTTAATTAGGTAGACAATATTAAAAGAAAATTATGTAGGTTTAAGATCATATCATCAGTTAAAAGTGAGACGACCAAGAAATTAGATTTCCAGAAGAACATGTTTACAAAAATAAATAAATCAATATACGATATACAAGTGGACTAGTTATACATACACAACACAATATATTTTTCAACGAATATATAGCTATAGCTAGTACAATAGGGGGGAAAAGGAGATAAAAAGAAGAAATCTCACTACACTAAATGGACTCTATAAACTAATTTAGAACCGATCACAACTCATGGTTTGCTTTCAATATATATATATATATATATTTACGTCTTTAGTATTCGTGTATCCTGAATTAGAAATGGTATGAGAGCCATGTTAAAAAGAAAATAGTAGTATATATATATATATATATATATATATATATATATGAAGGAATCAACTTTATTACCAATATTATTTACATACATATATAGTACGGGTCAGACTTGTCCGTATACAACGTACAAGTCTACAATTGCATGCGATCATAAAAATTAAATTGCACTTATTTGCAAATTTCAAATAATATCTGATAGTAGGCGCTGAAGATAATTTCATATGGTTTTTTTTTTTATATTATACACGTATTTTTTTTAATGCTAGTATTTTATATGTTAATTTTTTTTTTATCAATTCTCATTTCAGACACCTATCTCCTCATCAATATTTTTATATACGAACTCTCTTATCAATTTTTATCTCAAATACAACATAGATCTTTTTAACAATTCACATCTCACACCACACACAGATGCTACACCATGAAAAATATTGAATTAATCAATTAAATGAAATAATGAAAAATATTCAATTAATCAATTCTTAAGAAATCCTAAATTCTAATCTATGTTCGAGAAATCCTCAAATTAATTCAATCATCAATTAATAAATCCTCAAAATCAATAAATCATATCCTCAAATTCAATCATCTATTACGAAGAAATCTTCAATCAATTCTCAAAATTCTCAAGTTTATTTAATTACTTGTTTTCTGGTATCGTTAAATATAATATGTGAAAATAAATTGAAAAAAAAATCACTACCATAATTTTCTAAATGTAAAAATTTCTAGAAAAGAGGAAATATAAGAAAATATTATACCATTGACGTGGTACAATTTTTCCTGTCGTCCCACTAATGCCACAAACAACACAACTATTAATGAGAATTTATTCTTTTTGCTGGTCAATTCATATTTTAATTTTAAGGATTTCTCTAACATTGATTAGGATTTATGATTTCTTGAGAATTTATTAATTGAATATTTTTAATTGATTCATTAAATTGATTAATTTAATATTTTTCATGGTGTATTTTAATTCAGTATAGTGTCTATGTGGATGAAAATTTGGAAGAGAGTGTATGTTTGATGTGTGAGATGTTAATTGTTAAAAATGTCTATATTGATAAGAGGTTATGTCTATATTTGAGATGAGGATTGACATTTGACGAAAATATTCTGATGTTTCTTAATTTATTTTTATTATTTATGTATTTATTCATTAGACCATAATTTATATTTTCACTCATTTGTGGTATTTCTTCTGTATTTTTGTGAGATTTGACGAAAAAAATTCAAAAATAATATTCATGAATTAACCGATCACATCAGCGTGTAACTGGTTACTATAGATCAATGAGTATTATTGACCAGAAAGGGTATATTATATGGAATATTTTTAAAAAACCAAAAATTTAAGGATAAAATGATAAGGGGTAATATACAAGTAATTTTGTCATTTTTCCATTAATGCTACTATTCACAATTGATAGATATGTGCCCTAGAAATCTGTTTCATATATATTATATACACTTAAAATTATATGTATTCGATAAATGATTTAGGAGGGCATAATTTTCTTAGGATATATATTATCAGTAGTTTGGGGGATATCTAATCATTTCCAAATTAAGATCTCAATTCTATCATAGGGTCATCAAACATCATAATTAATTAAAACCCTCTAAATGCCTTGCAATCTTGTAAATACTATGTCTGATGAAATACATTAATTAATTAATTAAAACCCTCTAAATGTATATGTGTTATTTGAACATCATGACCATCTTTGGTGTGACCATTCTTTTCCAGGAAAAAAATTTACGTTGTCAGAGTTGATATACAGCTTTTGGTTTATGTTGTGTGCAATATAAATGAAATCATGCATTGTTGGAAAGTATAATGCCCACTGCCCAGAAATGATGATGATGATATTATTATTATTGTAATAGAAAAGAGTTTTAATTAAGAAGCAGCTACATGGGTGCTTTTGCCTCCTCTCCAACGTGTTTTATGGAATAAATATCTTCTGCCACTTGCCATGTACCTATGTACCTTTGCCTACTCTTCCCCAAATTACTTTTTGATATTAATTGACCTCATCCTAAAATTTCAATATCCCTCATGTAAATTATATTTTGTCCATTTTTTTTAATTATTAATTTTATGTAATTTAATCTTAGTCATCTAAATTTTAAATTTGGTCCGATTATATTTAGAATGTCAAACTCTACTTACGTGGACACCAAAATTAAATAAATCCACTTCAACATTTCCAAGTGTTATGTAGGCAAAATTGAAATTTAAACAAAATCAAATTAAAAATGGAAAAAAAAATTAATGAGTTAGAATACAAAAATTGAAATACATAATATTGTTGGTAAAAAAAAAAGGATAATTCAAGCAGAAATATTGTAATTTTCTTTTGAACGCACAGCTCCGTATTTTATTAGATCAGAGAGTCCATGAAATATTTATCAAATTCCTGCATTAGTTTTTATGTACTCGAATAGTATAATTAGGATTTAATTAACTTTAGAATGTTACAAACAATACAATTTAATTACTTAATTAAGCGTTACTCATCATTTAAAAGGCCCCGACGGCCCGGCCCGACCCGTTGCTCAATGATGTAAGCGAAATTTTATATATCAAAGAAATTATATAGACTTCAATGCAAACATGCTATGCCATTAATAGATTAACGTGTAATTTAATAATTTTAGTTGTGTTTTAATGGAGTGACACGAACACAACACAACACAATACGATGTTGAAATTATACACACACTTAACACAAACACCCATGAATTAATATTATAGAATTGCATTGGCATTATTAGAAAAATAACAAAACCAGTTAATGTTAGTGTAATAAATGAATGCGTCTGTTTAGTGTTGTAAATGTAAAGATAGATAGATGGCCCCTATGGGAAAGATGGTGTTTTGAAAAGCTCTGATCCAAAAGCTGAGAGCTGGTTAAATTGTCAAAGACAAAGTAAAGTTGGTGAGCCATATGGTATTAAAGGACTTTCCTCAGATCATCATCTTCATCCTCTTTAATGTTATGTCGCTGTCACCCACAATATATCAACAGGTGTCACCTCCTACACCACATTTCCTTTCCTGTTAAACTCATTTTGTACGTTCCTGTGCAATTATCTAGTCTTCTAAATTTGATCGCATAATTATCATAATTTATAATTCGTTGCACAATTTAAGAACAGTCAGTCTAATTTTAACGAATTTCATTGAAAAATATTACATGTTAAATTATTACAGGTGGAATGCTAAAATTAAGATTCTATTAAAAATTTGACACATTACATTTTCCAACAAAATTTAAATCCTCCAGATAAAATTGAATTGAAATCAGATATATTTTTAAATTGTGGAATCAAATTGAAAATTATAATAATTATAAGACCCAAATCAAAATCAAAAGATACCATAATTAGAGCATAAAAATGATTTTAACCTTTCTTTTCCCTTTCAATTGTTTTTTTAATTTTATTCTTGTGTAAATTTCAAAAAAGGAGTAACTTATGGGATGAAAAGCCACGTGTATGTATATATATCATGATCTCTACGAACATGGACTTAATGTTAGAAACGAAAGTTTCTAAAGTACTCAAGTTAATGAACATTGGAAGTATAATACAAGTGAAAATATAGAGACCTAAATATGCTTTGTTTTCCTAGAATAATGGAAAAATTGAATAGTAATTAATTATAATATATTATATAATATTAAATTCGAAAACCTACTTCATGTAATATGGGACACTGTCTTTAAAATTGTCCAGAAGGATGAATAAAAGCTAGAGGAGGGTTTCATAAAAAGTCAGACATTTAATCAGTTTTCACAATGAGTTACTTAAATATTCGTAATATTTGTGTCTATAACCTTGAGAACGATGAAACAAGATAGCGTTAGTTGGGAGTTTTGATGGAAGCTATAAATAATGGAAAGCAAAATATATGATATAATAATTCCACTTGAAAGTATACTGAGAGTTTTGGCTATTTTAACAAAATATAGTAGTTTATAATATTTTTTAAAAAAGTGTAGTGAAAAAGAGATGATTTAGAAAAATAGGTGAAGTCACCGTGACTTCTGACAAAATTATTATTTTAATACCTTGACGATCTTAATTATTTTAATATTTTCTTTCTTATTGGTCGCCACCATCGATGGCGACTTTAATTAATTTCTCTCACCTTATTTAATTTTGATCGTTTCTCTTGCTGGTGGTGACCATAGTTATTTTATGCATTTTTCTCTTCTTGGTGGCGACCTTAATTATTTTATATTATTTTCTCACTCCTTACTTATTTAATCGTTTATCTTCTTAGTCGATCTTAATTATTTTAATAATCGTCGTCCGAAATGTATTTTAACTAACATATTTCGTGTACTTCAAATATATACCCTTAATTATTTTAATAGTCGTCGTCCAAAATATATTTTAGCTATTACCGTCAAAAATATATTTTAGCTAACATATTTCATGTACTTTAAATATGTAAGTGTTCGTTATATAAATTAATTAGACAATATTATTATTGTCTGATTAATAATGAATAATATATAATAGAGAAATAAACATATCAAACAATTATAAATAAATATTACTAATAATAATGATCAATTCCACAACGACGTTTTTGCATGTTTCTTTTTCTTCTATCTCGAACCTCAATTACATCAGACTCACTATCTTCTTTTACTTTTTTTAACTTTGATTTTTTTATTTTTTTACATTTACCACAATTGAGATTTGTTAAAATTACCAAACAATTTCCAAGGTATGTAAAACTATAATTAAATCCATTTAACTATCAATTTTTAATTACATGACCGTTTAGAATTGAAGTATATATGGTATGAAATTGATAAAAAGAAAAAAAAAAGGTAGATATTCAAATTACATTATTTACCATAGTAATCAATTGGAAAATTGCATGATTTTTTTTTTAAATTAAATCCACAAAATTGGAGATTTATTTGGTAATTCGATAAAATCTTATAAATAATTCACCCTTATTTAATTTCTTGCATGGGTTAAATTTTTGCTTTGAAATTCACTAGAATTGTCTTGCTTTTTTAACAAAGAAACTAATATTAAAATAACACTCTGAATATAATGGATCTTAAATTCTTGACAGTACTTGAGATTATGTTATTGTACTTACGTAGACACCCAACATACAAATCATATCTTGTTTAATTGCAAACAAATGACAAGACTTGTTTTAAAATAACAAATACAAATGACAGTACTTGAAATTATGTTATTGCACGTACGTAGACCCCCAACATACAAGTCACATCTTGTTTAATTGCCAACAAATGACAAGACTTGTTTTAAAATAACAAATACATATGACAGTACTTGAAATTATGTTATTGTACGTACGTAGACCCCGAACATACAAATCACATCTTGTTTAATTGCCATAAAATGACAAGACTTGTTTTAAAATAACAAATACAAATGACAGTACTTGAAATTATGTTATTATACGTACATAGACCCCCAACTAGAGCGGTAAAAGAATAAGAATTTTCTAATTCGATTCGAGATTCGATTCGTATTCGAAAAATTCAAATTCGAATAAGAATTTTTTTTAATATTCGAATTATTTTAGAATACGAATAAGAATACCGGTGTATTCGATTCGAATATATTCAATTCGAAATATTTAAATATACATATATATACACTTATTTTTTCATTTTAATTCATTTCATATATCCAATTATTTCATCATTTAGCAGGTTTTCGAATCGAATATTTAAAAAATTGTGTAAAAATTTCGAATCTCGAATCGAATATCTAAATTATATTTTTGAATCGAATCGAATATTAATTGAATTTATATTAAACGAATCGAATAAGAATCCAAAATCAGTATTCGAACTCGAATCGAATACGAATACTATTGAAAATTTTCGAATTCGAATAAAATTTGTCAGTATTCGATTCGCTTCGATTCCTTTACACCCGTACCCCCAACATACAAATCACATCTTGTTTAATTGCCAACAAATGACAAGACTTGTTTTAAAATAACAAATACAAATGATAAGACTCAACACAACACATTCCAATTGATAGATCTCCAATTTTTGAAACGGAAATTGTCAATCGATTTTTTGGTGGATGAAACAAAAGTTAATAGGATTTTAATTAATTTAATACTATTTCATATTAAATATATACAGGTGTAGGTGTACTCAAACAAATCATGCAGAGAAGAAATATCATACAACTTTTACAGAACTTTCTTAAGCCTCTGGACATTGTGGGTGACAATATCATTTTATGAGATTAAATAGTTTTCGAAGTAAAAATAATATTTTTAAAATAAAAAATATGATAAGACTTGAATTTCGGGTAATCTGATTATTGATCGTGTTGATCTATCAATTAACTGTATTGATTGACTCAATACAATTGACTTATATTACTGCTTGTTTATTGATCGTATTGATCTACTCATTGTAAGGCCCGATTTTGCAATAAGATTCATATAATTGTCTTGCATAAGTTTTTATCCATTAAAATCGAATTATAATTTTGATTACTTCAAACATTTGTAATTTCGTATCATAAGCACCAGCATTGGCCGCAACTATTGGATAGACATATTAAATTATAATTGCGTATATATCTTGAGAATTCTTTAAATAGAATTTGAGTTGAATGACTACAAAATTAAGTCGATTATTTCTTATAATGCAAGGACCACAGGAGACATATTCTTTTCTCCTTGGGGGTTAATTTTTTTATATGAAATGCACAAGAATTCTTTATTATAATAATAATAATATTAATAATAATAATAATAATAATAATAATAATAATAATAATAATAATAATAATAATAATAATAATAATAATAATAATAATAATAATAATTTATTGTTGTCGTCGTCGTCCATCGTCGTCCGTTTTACCAACACAATCAATGTATACTTTGTTATTGATAAGTCATTTTAGTACTTCCAACTCAAATCACATCCTGTCTCTACGAACAATTACTGGACTCCACGTATAAGTATATAACATGTACACATTGATTATTTAATATTTCTGCACTTGAAAAATGTTGTACAATGCTGAGTAGGTAGTTAGAATTAAGGGTAGAAGTTTTGTTAGATTGTTTCATAAATTTATATTGTTTTTAGGAGATGGTTTGGTTTTGGATACATAGTGAGATTCATTCTGTCTAGTTTATGTGTAAATGGAAATAAACAAAATTATTGGTGAATACTCAACTACAGTACTTAAATAATATATGAATTCTTAAATAACATATAGGTCCTTCTAATTTTGTTTTTTTCTTAAACAAGTTGATTAACACTTAGATCATGACAAGACATTAATTCTAGTAATTGCAAAAAAAAAAAAAATGACAAGTCGACTAACAACATACATTCCAGTTGGTGATCAATAAATATTTCTCAATTTGATGAAAACGTGGTGTATCAAAGCTGCATGTGTAAGTCATAAACATTACAAGGGAAAAACAAAATCTTTGGTGGGTGAAGTAAAAGTTTATAGCTAGATTCTATATATATGTTTATCATTATGGATGTGTTGGTTTGAAAACGATGTATAGGTTTGCCTTTAGGTGAATACACGATATTGTAAATATCGAATCAATTAATAATTTTGGTAGGGTTAGTATTATAGTCAGATAATATTTTTTAAACTTAATTAATACAAATTACTTCATAAAAATAAAGGCGAATTGGAAATGAAAAAAATATTATGAGTACTATTTAATCTTATTATTAATTTTAGTTGGTCATGGAGAATGAAAATATATGAGTAATAATTTAAATCTTACAGTGAAGATAAGATTGCCACAAAATGAAAGAATGATACGAGGAACCATATATGAAAGTCTAGGTCAAACATCTTTAATGTGGAATAGCATAATGGTTTATTTATCCAAATAGTCTAAAAACTAAAAATACATTATATCAATCTAAATTGGGAAATAATAAGAAATTGAAGATGAATTAACTAAGAAAAATTCCCTGATTATGGAACTGGACTTGGTTGGTGAAGAACCGGCATCGAGCTAGCTGAACAGGAGCAAGAGAATCAGACTTCCGAACCAGATCTTGGTAGTTAGGCAGTTAGGGTTGTTGTTTTAGGATTTAGGTCATGCGCATTCAGTTGTAAAATTGGCGCTCGATTGATAATTGTTTTGCAAAATTGGTTTGGGGCTTTGTTTCTATATATAGTGGGTTGTATTCAGATGTAAACACTTACAATAATCATCAAGCTTAGAGTGTGATTAGTCGAGTGTTTAGGGTTCCGGAATTGGGGAAAAACCCTAAACTGCGTGTTCTTTGTAATCCTCATAATTCTCCTTCGTTTCTGAGTGGAATAGATTGATTCTTGCTTTAGAGTGGACGTAGGTCATTCAAGGACCGAACCACTATAAATCTTTGTGTGATCTTTGCATTTAGTTTCGATTTTAGTTCGATTTGTGAGTGTGGTTGTGCTGTTCTTGTGTTGCTTTTTTTTGGTGTTTCTTTCTAAATTCTGGGCTCGATCCGTACAGAAATCATCATTAGCAAACTCCCAAATGCATTCTTTGTTTTAAGAGAGCCATAATAATTCGAAAAAATGACTAAAAAATAAAAGGATATAGCGTATATAAGATTGGAAAGTGATAGGTTGAAGAGTGCAGGAAGACAAATAATAATAATAATAATAATAATAATAATAATAATAATAATAATAATAATAATAATAATAATAATAATAGGATCGAAAAAGGGACAAATTCGATTTCTTGAAATTGTGAGAATTTTAGGAAATAAATAGATACATCTGGCTAAAATTAATGGCATTGTCTTAAGGGCCTGTCGCAAGTTCTAAATTTATGGATTTCTCCAAACATATTTACATCCACATGGGCATAGATGGGGACACAACGCATGCATATATGTCGCACTTCAATCTCCTATTTATTTATTTTATTGCCCTACTTTGCATTCTAGTTCTATTCTTTATTATTTAATATCGTTTTTTATTAGTATAATGGTTATCATTTATTTATTAATGTATGTATTTGCATTATATGTTTTTTTTTTTCGTTGATGAATTGATGCAGTTTTATATATTAATGAATTTTCTTAATTATTTTAGGAATTTATTCATTTATTTTATGTACCTTTTTTATGTCAATTAACAACAATAAGCTACTTTGACTCGGTGTTGTAGTTAACATGATTAAAAATCAAAAGTTTCTACATTTATAGGTAAAAAAAAATTTGATTCTTAGTCTTGTCAAAGTGAGTTGACTCCCAACTGTTATGTTACCTTGGAACATGCTCTGGTAAGAAAAGACGATTCTTAGTCTTGTCAAAGTGAGTTGATTGTTTGTCTATACTTCCTATTTTTTTCCAAAGAAAAAATAATAGTAAGATAAATAAACTAAATTTGTCTCTAGAAGTAAGAGAAGCAAGCAGGTCCGGTTCGTCTGTGCAAGTTGGATCAAGACTTTATAATTGTTAATTATTGAATATATGTCATTCAAAACTCAATTTTAAAATGTCCAAAAGGGACGACTATCTATTTAATTTACCATATCAAACATGAGGGTTTTTTTTTTTTTTAAAGTATTGAGTTTATGCGTAAACTGTTACTCATTATTTGAATGAAATTAGTAAAAAAGTGCTTGTGAACCAACCTGGGCCAAAGATATTATAGTCCAAACATTCCCTTACTAGATAGGCTTTTTAACTTTTGAGGCCCAAGTAATTCAAACAAGATATTCAGATCATTCAAACTGGCCCTCATAAAGAACTTTTATTTGGGCCTTCCTCAAAATATCTTCAGCCCAACTTTCTTATAAAAAGGAAGCCTAAACATGGCATGGGCCAGAGATACAGGATTAGGATCCACCAAATGACCGATCAAACTTGTTCATCAATCACACTACATACACTATTATACATATGACAATATGCGTTGTAAACATACCACAAGATTAAAAAATGACAATTCAATCAAAATCAGTGTGAGAGTGAGTGATTTTACAGACTAAAGAAACAGAATCAGACAATGATCATAAGCAACAACAATTCTAGGATTACACAAACTATCTCACAAAGGAAAACCAGTCCATCTTTCAAACTTGCTCATTTCACTTCCTTGAGACACTGCCAATCCAATCCCACTTCTCCCCCCTCTCCCAATCCCTCTATAGTACAATCTCCATTCCTCTGTCTCTCCATCCATTTGAACCAAGCATGGGGATCCCACCCCTTCACAATCCCACCCCCCATCATCTGATTGCTCGAAAACGGGCCTATCTTGCACCCTCCTCCATTGCCTCAATCCATCCAAGGACTCTGCCATTCCAATGCTCCTTTTTCCATTGTCACCACCAACTCCTTCATAAACCATCAAGTACTTCCCATCTTTCCTGTTTCTCAAAACACGAGCATTCACTGCCCCACGCTCATCGAAGGCACCTATGGCCCCTGCGCCTAATATCTTCCCCAGCTTCACCCACCTCATCCCATCCCTTGACCTTGCAACACCTAAAGAGAATTGCCCGTTTTGTGTATCGAAGGAGTGGTAGTACATTCTAAGATCACCATTGCCATGGAAGACAACTTGTGGAGAGGCGATGAACAAAGAATCCCATTCGCCTTCTGACCCTACGTCAAGCAATGCACCACTGTGATGCTCCCCTTCAATTCTAGCCCAATGCCTCCCATCTTGGCTCATTGCTAAACCAGGCAATGACTTGAGAATCCTTCTCTCAGAACCTTCTTTGATATCAACACCTGATTGCATCCTTTCAGGGTTCTTCAAATCAAAGTCCAAAGAGTTATCCAAAAGCACATAGTCCGAACAAAATCCAGTGTAATATAGCCAGTAAACAGCGCTGTTAACTCTAACTTTAGCGCTTGACATTATTACAACCTCACAAGGCCTAATGCTGTGAGTATCAAAAGCCCACCAATCTTTACTACAACCCATGACCAATCCCACATCGGCATTTGATCGAACACCTCCTGCGCCTCTTTCCCAGTGGATCCCATTGCTGGAAAGAGCCAAACCAATTGAATCAGAATCAGGATTCTCACCACACCTCCCATGGTACCACATGTACCACCTCTCCTCCTCATCACCCAAGTACCTTTTCACCACAGGAGAACCAATTTCAAGATTGTCCCATGAATTATTCGCACCTAAATCAAAGACTAACCCCCTCGAAATTGACGAACTTGAAGAAAATTCTTGGCTTGCGATTGGTGCCGCTTCGGATTGGATTATTGAATTTGGAAGTGATTCGGAACTCAAGCAATTCTCGTCTGTCGCCTCTTTATTAGAGTTTGGCTTTGTGGAGCAGTGGGTGAGAAACAAAGCAACATTGTTTCTGAGTTTGAAGCGGGTATTATTGGAAATGAAATTGAGGAACTGAGGTTTGATTTGAGGCCATTGTGAGGATAAACTGGCTAAATATATGGGTCTCCGATGCGCACCTGTGGCTGCTTCCATGGTTGCAGATGGCGTGTGAAGAAGATGGGTGGAATGAAATATCAGTTCGTTAAATTTTGTAGGTTATATAGCCAATTGGATCTTGAAACGTGTCATCAACCTAGTCTACTTCGTATGTTCACATTTAGCAATTAATTTTTTTTAAATGATTCACTAATTAAATAATAAATAATATGTTCGAGTTTTGTCCAACTAATTCTAAAATAAGTTGTGTTCTCTTGACATGTTTATCGATTACCTCCTCTTAAAATGGGACAATTTGAGGTTAAAGAGTAAAACACGGTAAGAAACTTTGAGACCTAAAAAATTTGAACGAATTATAATTTATCATTTAATCATCTATAACTCGAAAGAATGATTTTTTTAATCTTAATTTAACCACAAGATCTGAAACGCAATCTCATCTTTGACTGATAATGCCAATTTGTCATTAAAGCAAACAACATTGTTCAAGTAAAGAAGCATGATCTGTGATTATTTCATGTTTTTATAACATAAATTGATGTAAAGATAAAGAAAAAGTACATGCTGCAGAAATAAAGTTACACATATAAAGAATGTGGATTTGGACATAAATTTGGGGAATATCTACTAAAGAAATCCAAGTAACATCAAAAGATAAAAGACTGCTAAATCTTGACTCTCAAGAAAGGTAGCATTGCCCAGAGTGTAAGATTGGAAGCATGTTCATTTTTGTAGCTCAAGAATTTGAGTTGGACACAATGGCATCAAAAGAGGAAAGATTTCCCATGTCGAAACCATAGTATTCAGCGAAGAAAATGCCGTAAAATCATCTTCAAACCATCCTTTATTGAGGTTGAAAGTTAAGACATAGCCCTCATACCAGAAATAGACTGTGTCTTTGTTCCATGGATGAAATGCCAATGGAAAGAGGGGACTATACGTTGATAGCACGTTGGATAGAACACCAAATGATGCCTCAATTCTTGTCTCGTTCGCCTTTTGATCCAATCTCCAACTCCCCCTTTCATAGTCTTCTAACACCCACAATTTCCAGCCAGGCAAGTTGTATCCCTGAATGGAGATTCTACTCATTTCAAAGTAGTAAAATTTATCACACGAAACTCCCAGAATTGCATTCCTTCCGTTCATATAGTAGGCCTCGTTGGGTACGGTGATGAACCTGCATTGATCAGAACAAGAATCATAGGCCAAAAGGGCTGTCATTTTATTACATATCCAATGAACAATCCCTCTGAATGCAATGCATGGCCTTGCATCAAATTCCACATTGGAAATGCAGTTTATTGGCTTTAAATCCCTCCATTCACCCTTTTCAGAAGAAAACATTTCAAGAATCAGACAGGGATTAGTATGATCCTTAACCACTCGTACAACGTTGTAGCTTGTGATCCCGCTTCTTATCAATCCTATGTGGCCATAACCTCTTCTTCTGTTATGTATTGGGATTCCAACACACTGTCTCGTGAAAGGGTTGGCCACAATATACAGAGACTCATCATCATTCGATTCATACAGAATCAAGTCATGGCTCGTTGCTTCAACTTTTAGGCCTCGGAATTGATTTGGTGTGAATGGAGAAGTGAGGTGGTTCCCAGCAGAAACAAAGCAATGTATTCCAATGTGGTTTTGACACTGGAAAACTAGAGCAAATGGAGGCGAATCCTTAGACCGTGAAACGAGCCAGGGAAAGAATGAAGCATTGGAGATCAAAGAGAGCCAGTTCTTGGAAACACATCTGAATCTGAAAACTGATTTGAAGGGGAGTTTAGCAAGAATTTCAAGCAATATTTCATCAGGAAAATCAAAACTTTTGTCTGAAATATCATCTTCGTTTCCCATTTTTCTCAGTTTTTGCTTTCGATCATGAGTTAAGACAAGTCTTCAGAATTGTGGTCTGCACGACCTGTCATAAACTAAACAACAGGTGCGATATCATGCAAACATGTCCTGTCCTCAGTTTTTTCTTCATTAGTATTTGGTTTTATGGAGACTATAATGCTGTGAAAATGTTATTGATTTAATATATAAAGTGTAGAGAAAAAAGGGCAGCTATAATAGGATTAACCAGTTGACCAGCAGTTACCTTCATCTGTTCCTTTGGCCCATGACCAAGAAAAAGTTCAGCTTTTTGATTGGTGGATTAAATCTTTGGGATTGGATGACATAAATCCAACATTCCATCAAATGAATCGTGTAATCTTTTGTATTTTAAAGTGAATTCTAGCTCCTATTCTGAAATTGTTGCATTAGGTTGTAAATATTTATTAACACGATCTATAACCGGGGCAATCCATCTAGCATGAAATTATGTAACTTAAGGTAAAATTAAATGATAGATTTTTCGATTATCTCTTATAAATATATATATATATATATTCTTAAATCCATCTAACATGAGATTATATGTAAATACCTGAAAATATTACTTGGATTCAACCTTCATTATTGCTTGAATTTAATTTAATATTTATAAAAGTTATTTTTAAATAAGAACAACATCTTCAAAATATTGCCAATGGAAAAGAGTATTAATCAAAGAAATACTGACAAGAGAAAAGTCCTTTCTCTTTAATTATTTTAAATTTTTAATCTTTTGTTTTCTCTTTCTACACAAGAAAAAACAGAGCCAATAAACTAAAATAATGCTTTTTTTTTAACATAAATAATGCAATTTCTTTTATTTATTTATTTTAAGCAGATTTTCCTAATACAGAAAAAAAAGAAAAAAAGGTTCTACCGAGAATTGAACTCGGGTTACTGGATTCAGAGTCCAATGTCCTAACCGCTAGACCATAGAACCAATCATTAATATGTTCACGTTTAAAATTAATATTTAGTGATATAAAAAGCCTTGACTGGATCACTCACCACCATTTCCAAATTTCCCATTAAAACAGAACTAGATTTCAACGTACATATAGGGATTTCCACTTTTCACATTAAAACAGAATGAGATTTAAGCGTAAAGAGAACAAACGTCTCAAACTCGGTTAACTACAAGATTTGCCATTCTCAAGTCCATATTAGACCTAGCAACCATTTATCTCTTTCTTTCTAATACTCCCTTCTTCTCTGCAGAACCACCTTATAAACCAGCATATATACATAACGTGCTCGTATTTATACATTCATCTCAAGGGAAGACAAGTCGTATAAGTAGAATATATTGAATAGAATCGTAAACCAAGTAACACTTGTACAGACATTGAGTGGGATCCAAGATGTCAGTTCCTGGGTAAACATATCAAAAGTTATTTCAAGACAGCATCATGCACATTATCATGAATCTACTCTGAATCATTTCAATCTAAACCAAGCTATCAAGTTTTCATCGAGCAAGATGAGTCCATTTACAGCTGCAGACCGAAAAAGATAATTATAGACAACTATGAGAAAATGTGCAATTTCCTTAACAAGTTTTTTTTCTCCTCGAATGGAGGATTACACCAACCAACCATAACTGGATAATGTTAAGGATCTAGATCATCAATGCAACAGGAACCCTCGTCTCACTGAAATCATTCATGCAATTCCATCACCGAAGACATGCAAAGCCAACACAGTATTGTAATGTCCTTTCTCTATTTCCTCTTCTTTTACACTATGGAGGAGAAGAGTTTCAATGACGAGATCTTCCCAGTAAATTTCCACTTGCAGTTCCCTTCTGTTCTTCTCGGGCTTCTCAGACCCAAAGAAACAAAGATCATTGCTATAATCAGAGTCGGCAATTTCAGGATGCATAATCTTCTGAATACGCAACTTAGCAGCTTCTATCTTTTCTTGCCTCTTTGCCTTGGATAAACACCCTCTGTCAAAAGATGGGGTATAGCATCCAATCCCACATCCTTCTTCAATATCTGCTTCAGAATAAGCTTTTTTGCTCAGATCCGATTTGCCTCTCCACCAATCAGTACATGCTTGAATGTCAAAAGGTTTTCGACTTTTGCTTTTAGTCTCCATACCAGCCTCCACCTCTGCAGTGGCCTTCACCAGAGAAACTTCCTCCAAGAAACTTGAATAAATCATGGTTACAGATTCGGAGAAACCTCAAATTTATCAGGAATATCATTTGTCAAATTTAACAAATGGCCCACTTCAAAATAATTAGAGCTACCATCTTCCCTGTTATAACTATCAAAGCTATATCTAATCTCTACTCAAACAGTCTTCAACGAATCCTTCCATATCACAACCAAATTGCTCAATGGCCAGTCTTTCCCCACAAGATTTTGTCATCGACTTCATCTCCATGTATCGAATGACACAAGGAGCATTCTTCAAGATATTCTTCACCGTAACATCTTTTCCCCAAAGGCAAAACACGCACAAGTTCCACAAGCTTCTGCAGGAGTTCATCATACCTTAGCCTGCACACAGCAACAGCTACATGCAATTCCATTGCCACACCTACTTGATTCAATTCCCCAACAAAAACCATAACTGCAGCTACCACAGGCATAGGCTTCCTTCCCGAGGTCAAAAAGCCACTGAACCAAACACTGCACTAAAAATACCCCTTGCTTCAACATCCTCTCAAACACATCCTCTAGAGTTCTCTTCCTGCAGTTCTTGCAGGGCAAGAACTTTCCATCTTCTCGATAAATTTGAACAGCGAAAACTTCAAGGACCTGCGTAAAATTTAGATTTTCCGATAACAAATCAGGTGAAATACATAATGGATTCAATGGATTAAGAAACGAAATTAAGATGATTTCGAAGGAAGAGCGAAAGGTGAGAAAAACACCGCGAGCAAAACCTTCGGCCTAATTAGATTTTGGTGTACCTTGAATTGGTCAGAAACGAAATTCGAGAAGAAACCGATCAATTAATGGTAATGAATGCTTCTAAGGGTTTCGACATTTGCATCTCAATTGATATGTTATTTATAGGTTTCCAATCCCGACTGTATCGCCGGCGCTAGTATACTCACGCACATGCTTAGGTTGTGTTGGGGACAAGGACAAAAATATCCGTGTTTGTGGATATATCGATACCTTGATATATCGACGGATATATCGATATCGGTGGAAATATCGGTATTTACGCGAAAAAAATAAAAAAATTGAATTTTTTTTTGAAAAATGTATCTAACACTTTACATAATATTACAATGAATATTAATATATATTGAAGTTAAATTTCAAACAAAAAGATATGTTTACAACCAATATTAAGTGATAAACTATTATATAAATGTTGTCTCATATTGGTTTACATGTCAAATTACCATTGACAATTAATACATGACCTAATAATAACTTGAACTCTTATGAGGTTCAAATGTATAAGATCACATGCTAATCACTCATTACTCATATTCATTGAATCAAGACTCATATAAAGTGATTTAATATCAGTGTTTGGGCTTTCATCTTGATTCCAGTTATAACCATGTATTCTTCCGTAATTCTTTCCAATAGCACCAATCCTACGCCACCTGATCTACTTCCATGGTCAGAATCTTGTGTTGCATGACGCTCATCGGTAAATGGAAAATTTAGAGGCTCCACTAACTGTAAAATAAAGAAAATTTAGAAAAGTGCCAAAAAAGTGAAAAAAAAAAACAACAAAAACTAGTCCACGGATATATCCGGGATAAATTGGCGATATATCCTGGATATATCCGGATATATCCGAGATATATTGCAAAATAGTTGTACTATTTACGGATAAGGATATATCTTCGATATATCGCGGATATATCCGGATATATCGGGGATATTACAACGGATTATTTTGTCAGCCCATATCGATATCCATAAGTTGATTTTACGGATATATCGGGGATATATCGCGGATATATCCGGATATTTTCGTCCTTGGTTGGGGATTTAGGGAAATTAATTTTAAGGGGAGACCATCCGCATCCCACATTTTTCTAAGCATATCCTACAATTAAATAAATTAAAAATAATTATTTATTAAAAGTCTAAAAAATCTTTATGTACCCAATATGAACATAGGCATCTTTAGAAAATAGATATCTTTAAGCACACCTCATATTTTCTAAGTACACCCCATTTTCACTTATCACCCCTACTCAACTCTTTCCTCCATTTCTATTTCTCATTTTCAAGCTTTAAAGGAAAATTTACTTACTGCGTGAAAAATGTTAATGAAACGTGAAGAGATGTGCGAAATGAGCAATGTAAGATTTTTCATTCATTTTTTAGAGTTTTTAGTGGTGTATTTTGAAAAATCCAAATTTAGGGTTTGGGAGAAAAAATCTCGTTGGAAGAGTCGCGTTCGACTACACCAGACGGAACATAATGCAGAGTATTCGACCTGAAGTGGTCGAACAGGTAGAAGGATGTTCGATCCTCTAGGTTGAACGTAAGATTTGATATTCGATCATCTTAGTTGAACGAAAGGCTTGATGTTCAATCAATCCGATCGAACTAAACCTTAAGTGTTCAAACAACCAGGTTCGAACAAAGTCGTGCAGAATTAACAAAAAATTTCTGAAAAATTCGATTCTCACCTCCAATTTTCTCATATACAACTAATATTTACTAATTAAAGAACATGGATGGAGTTTTACTAACTAAAACAATAAAATGAAAGGGTAAACACTAATCTTGGGAGTTCACTGTGCTTGTTCGATTTCTTGTCGATGAAGGTTGCACGGGATGTTCGATTCTTAGGTTCGGCCTCTCTTCTCCTCTTCTCTAAATCCTAATGTGTTGTGTTGGGGTGTGTTTCTCCTCTTCTCTAAATCCTAATGTGTTGTGTTGGGGTGTGTTTGGAAGTGTATGTTGTAGTGAGGTGTGTGTTATTGTGGGGTATGTGTTGTATTTCTCTTCAAATGTATGCAAAGGGTATAATAAGAATTATGTGGGGTGTGTTTAGAGGTTAATAATATTTAAAATTGATAATGTGGGGTGTGAATAGAAATTGGGGTGTGCTTAAAAAATGTTGAGGTGCGGATAGTCTCATCCTTAATTTTAAGAGTCAAAATTTGTAGCTATATTTTAGGAACACAAAAACTCATCTATAAAAGGTGTAAGGATATAGGATTCATATAATATGTTGGAATTCGTTAGAACGCGTCTTCATATGCTTGCTGCATGTCCTATGTTAATAAGGGTTGGGTCGATTGAAACTCGTCGGAACACGTTTGCATATGCACATCATGCATCCTATGCCATATACTTAGTTTAATTTGACCTTTTTTGAGAAATTATGTATACATTTTAGTTATAACTTTAATATTTTTATGGTATGACATTCACATCTTTACATTTTTTTAGACAGATATTAATACATATAATATTCCTAATTTTAGTATTGTTAGTTATAAAAGTATGATTTTTTTTAAAAGGCCAAATAAAAATTTATTACAAAAATATAGAGTACAAGAGATACTCACACTCTTCGAATAAAGAAGAGTTCACACCTTCAAATTTATATAATAACAAAACATGAACTTAACATTTCAAAAACTAACCAACAAGTATAAATTAAAAAACTAATATCAACTATTGTGTCTTTCTCAACAGACAACTCCAAAGCTAACAACACTATCCAACTTCTACATCATTCAAAATTGATGCACCTTTCACCACACTTACTGTCAGAGGTCTAATTCATTACAACCTTCTTCATTAAGAGAAAAAACCTCTTGATTTCTACATCAATCCAAGAAAGACAAACTGTCTCCCATATTTGTTTTTGCCAATAACTATGACCAAGTTATTACTTTAACCTCAACAACAGTTTTCGAAAGGTTAAGAGCTATACCTTCGAACACTAATGCATTCCTTACCTTCTAGATCATTCCCACAATTGCAATCCAAATCGAAACAGAACAATCATTGGATTTTGAACAACCTAGAAGGGTGTTATGCTGTTCCAAGTGGGGAATAAGTTCAGAATGAGGCGCCAGTGGAGTTCCAATCCATTTTTAAATGTGATAAATGTATTAGTAATTTCACATAAACGTATAAGTAATATCACATAGAAATGTATATATATATATATATAAATTATATTGAAATTCTTTTTTTTAAGTTAAAATATTATATAAAGGTAAGAATATTTCATTAATGTCACATTAATATAATATAAAGATATATGAATCAAAAAAAAATTTACGGATTCGGATCAAGCGATTGCATGTGTTTCAGTGCACAAGAGACCAACTCTTTTAGGAATTGTGGGTGTATGGAGTCTTTTATTTATTTATATTTAGTTGCACGTTTAACCTCTTTTTACCAATTGAAAGTCAAGTTTTATATAAATATCTACATAAAAAAATTTGTATAACTGGTGCACGAATCCTAAATTTGTACAATTGATCTGACCCGATTCATGCACCACTTACACAAGTTTGGATGGGTACACTCAAATCTACCCAAATTTACTTCAGGTATTATACTTTTATATTATGTTAAACATACATTTATATTACGTTAAACATACATTTATGTTATATTAAACATAAACATACTTTTAGGGTTTTTATGTTATGTTAAACATATATATTACTCATACCTTTTAATTATATTAATTGTACATTTATGTATTTTATAAAGGAATAACTAATATTACTTAAAGACATGCGTAATATAATATCATATAAAAATATATATGTACAAATTAGAGTTTTTTGCGTTGAAATTAGAGTTCATATTTTAAGTTAAAGTATTATATAAATGTATGTTTAATATAACATAAATGTATATTTAATGTAATATAAAGATATGACTAAAACAACATAAAAATTATGATTAAAAAAAATAAAAAATACGTTTATACTGATCGAATTTAGTCCAACACAATCTATATTGTATAAATTCAATTGCATACAAGTGCAACTCAAATATGTAAAGTTTTATTTAATGAAAATACATATATTCATTTTGGTATAGAGAATCATCTTCTCTTTTTAATTTTTAGAGATTCGTTCCCCTTCGAATCGGAACCTACATTTTTGATAATCCTATCATTTAGTATGTAATATCGCTCGAAATTAAATTTTGACTTTTCATTAAAAAGAAAAGGTAAAAGGTAAAAGGAAAAAGGAAAGAAGTAAACTGTATACGACGTCGTACTGGGCTACGTTTCTCTCAGTCGCCTAAAGCCCTAACTCTTATACCCCCATTATTTCTCTCGAAGCAAAATTCACACATCAAACAATTAACAGTCTCGATGCTGAGAAACGCCGGGAGGAAAACGGAATTCGCCGTTGGAGGTCTCCGGCGGCTGGCTCATTCATTGACTCAACCTGCGCCGCTGGGAACCGCCATCGACCACCAGATCAACAACACATTGCCGCCATTTGTTTTACCTGAAGATCATGAGGACCACAACTGGAGTATTGAAAATCCGGATTCTCCATTCTTTGGTGGAGCCATGGAGCTAATGGCTGTTCCCAAGAGGAAGGTAAATTTCGTCTTAGTATTTTTATTTTGGTGTTGAAGGTTTTGTCTTTAGAATACATGTTAAAATTATATATTTTCCATGTATCATATTTTTTCACCTTTCGTATATTTCAGTTCTTCATAAACGATTTAGTCTGTTTATTTATGGGTGTTATCAGTAGCCGCTTGATTGAATGGATTTTCTATGCTTTAGGTGTGTTTTCGTGGATTAGGGAAAATGATGTTGATATGCGTATTTTGAATGTTTGAATCTATCTGTGATTGTTGCTGTTTAAAGAATATATATACTACTCCATTATTTAGGTATTTACCACTCCATTTGTTTTGTAGAAGATCTTATAAGTTTTTCTATGCATTATGATTATTATCTTTTCTTTAGATTGCCTTTGTTTCTCTTCTCTCACCTAACTTGGGATTTAGATTTGGAAGAAATTTTAACTAAAAAGAACTAATATACAGGTTCAATCTGAGTTTATGTACCTTTTGTTCCGAATTAGGTGATGTATCAGCAGCATTTGTTGAAATCCAGAGTGTTCAATAAACCACAGCCCATAGTCAAAGCTATGAGTTCATGTTTGTGAAAGTTTATATTTGTAAGGTCTTCTTTTTTTCCCTATACTAATAAAAGCTTTATTTTGAAAAGATAGTGTTTTTGAGCATTTCGCAACCTTATGACCTTACTTCAGTTTTGTATTAAAATTGGTTGTGGAACTAATCCGATTTGTTTCTTATAATCCTGTACTTTGTGCCTCATTAGTGTGTGGTATAGAGACTCTTTTACAGAACTGGCTTTCTTTTTGGGACTTCAATTTCTTTCCTGTTTGTGGTTAAGAACTTTCTTTAGTTCTTAAAGTTTACAATTCGTGTTCTTCTGGTCTGATTCTTTTCTTATTTCCTAGAGCTTATATCAAGAGAAATTTGGCACTTGATTTGAAGAGTCGGTTTACCAAGTGCTTTTATTGGTTGCTCACTATTTAGCTTACATAATGAGAACATTAACCCATGACTTCATATGTTGGTACTCTTTATAGATTATGGAATCAGATGAGATTGTTACAATGTTGTCTTCTCGTTTTGATTGTTAAATACTCAAATTGATTTACTTCATTTCAGGTTACACCACACAGGAGAGGTATTAGAAATGGGCCAAAGGCTTTGAAACCTGTTCCTGTAATTATCCGTTGCAAGTAAGTTGTTTCTTTTCTCTACAGTGGTTGAGTGGATTTTCTGAAAATTTCATGTTTATTTACTATAGTATATGTTAAAGCTATGTACCATGTTGGCGTTTACCGTGTGAGGTGACTACTGAATCCTTTAGCAAGAAATGATTGCTCTATATTCGTACATCTCAAGAAGAGAGATTCACTTCAGAATGTATAAACTTGCACCCACCATCTCAATTTCCAATCTCCAAACTTGACAAGAGATTCAACTGTATGTACTAACAAATCACCATGGCCATCATTATCCTCTCCTGCAAGAATTTCGCACTACAATTTGGTGACTCACTTAGAATCCCTTTTGATCTTGGCAGGGTCTGTGGTCGTGTCAAGCTACCACACTATTATTGCTGCAGTGGGATCAAGCCAAATCCTGAAGAGAATAATAATTAAAATTGTTCTTCTACTCAGGTCTGCAGATTCTTTGTGGCATGATCCAAGTGGAAACGGGTGAGCATGTTTCAGCAATGCAGAGAAGTGGTTGCATTGAGCGCATATTCTTGCATAAATTGGTGTTCTCTTTTATCAATTTGAGAGCATAATGTCTTCTTATACCTTTTAGTTCTAATTATGTAATAGTAGACGTTTTTGAAGTTATTTATTAGATATCCATGCCCTCTTGAATAACTCCTTTTTTTTTTTGGACATTGTGGCTACTGATTGCTAAGGATCTATTTCCATGTTACAAAATCGATCTCGCTGGATGGGGGATTTTCATTTTCATTTTCATTTTATATATGGTCTATTTGGCTAATGTGATGAAAAAAAAAAGGCTTAATTCCTAAGTAAAATATCATCTTTCATAAAATTGTAATTTTAATATGTACATTTGATTTTTAGCAAACTAAATTTTCTAATATATATAAGATATATATAGAATTATTTAATATAGGATAAATTTCATAACGAAACACAATATATAAATTAATTCTCAATTTTAGATTTAAATTTTAAAGGTTGTTAATAAGGGGTTTAATTTTACATTTTTTCTCAATTTAAAACTTGAAAATTAGATTGAGTTCTCAATTGAAAATAAAATTTCAATTTTTTTTCTTTTTATTTATATTTTAATATATATATATATATATATATATAGTTTAGATAAATTAAAATAAGTTCGTGCAATTTAGGAACGATCTTCATCCGACTTGTATTAATTTATATATATATATAATAAATACAATGCAATAAATCAAGATTTCTTTATTTTCTTAATTTTATGAATAAAAGTATAGAAAATCGATTTTAATATTAATCAATTTAATATAAATTATATTTTATGAATTAAATTAATTATATATTTTTTTCTTTTTATATATAAATTAAGATAAATCGGATAAAAATTGTTCTTAAAGCACACTAACTTGTCTAAATTTATCCAAAATATGAATACAAAAGAATATAAAATTTTGTTTTGAATTGAGAACTTAATCTAAATTTCAAGTCTTAAATTGAGAAAAAATGTTAAATTAAACTTTTTATTGAGAAACTTTATAATTTGGGATCAAAATTGAGAACTAATCTATAAATTGGGTTTTATTATGAAATTTATGCAAATAACTCTATGTATATTTTACGTGTGTATATATATTAAATGGATAAATTACTATAGAATTTTTTTAACGAATTTACTATACATATTATTTATATGAAATATGTTAATTTATTTATAAATAATTTATTTTTAAATTCTTAAAGAAGGATATGCTATAATTTTTATTGTGATAGAACCGAATTTCCTGCAAATGACGTGGCAACTTGAGTTCGAAGTTTGAGCCACCTTTTCTTTTCCGAGGCGTCAATTAGCAGCGTCGCTGCTGAGGACTACATGACGTATTTGCCGATAAGCACACTACTACTCTATTTGATACTTGAATCATCATATAAGCAATTATTCCCTGCTTCGTAGTCCACCTTAAACAATCCAGCACTAATACTTATCAAGTGCTAATACGCTTCCACGTAGCATCCACTTCGAGTCTTAGGTGGTCCTTCCCATACCCAATCCTTTTCTCCTAACTGAAATCTGAAAGCGGCATGCATTGTTTTTCCGGTTTATATATATATATATAACCGAACAACAAAATCTTTCACACACTCTGAAACCCTTTCCAGCTAGCGAAGACATCCGAGGCCAATCGACTTTTTTTGGTAATTCAATTTCGATCGTTTTATGATGAGGATTCGTTTGTTTGTACGGTAGAGAAATGCGATTGATTAATTGAATTTGAGGTGTTGAATTTTGGGAGGCAATGGCGATTGTTTATCTGATGGATTTTAGTGTTTTATGCGTTAAAGTTGATGATAATCTGTGGTTAATTTGTTGATTTTATTTTATTTTTAAAAATTGTTTGTGGTTTATTTTGTAAATTATGCAATGGCAGTTGCATGCAGCTATAGTAAATTTACTGTGAGTTTTTCTTCCCCCAACCTCTTTGAGGATTTGGATCCTCCAAAGTCCACAACTCCTGCCTTGCATTTTTTACTTTTTTTGTATCGTAATAATATACAAGTAATGTGTGTTGTGAGACCTGCACAGCAGGTGTTGTGCGCAGCAGAAGATCCAAATCATATTAGGTACTATGATCCTTGAATTTCGAAAGTGATGATGGCTTTTGTCGAACAAAGGCTGTTATTTAGTGGCGAATTGTTCTACTTCGACATCTACTTGGTTCCGGCCATCAGTTTCAGATGTTGACTAATGCTAGTAAAATTTTAGAGTTTTTGCTGGTTTTCATAAACTGAGTTTTGGTAAACTATTTCTGTTATTTGTATGACTATCATCAGTTTTTAGCTTGGAGAGTGTTGCATCTAATGGATTTATGATAGATGTGGCATGTGATTTTAGAAATTAGTTAATAGCGTTGACATTTAGTTTTGTTCTGTTGGATGGGAACTTGGTGAATCTTGGGAGGACAGGTTCAGGAAACATACTATGAAGATCAAACCTCAATCTAGATGAAGCAATTGAAAGGTTATTATAGGCATTGTCATTGCATGGTTGGGAATTTTCCTGGAGAAAATGTATGTGCCTCTTTATAATAATCATATCGTTACATATTTTGAATAAACATTTAATTGTATATATGAGACCTATCTCTTTGTAGTTTGCCCTGACTAATTTCCTAAAATGGTAGTTTACTATGTGTAAGAATCATATAAAAGAGACCACATTTTAAGGTCATACATGTCTATGGTTTCAAGTTGCTTGATAATCTACTTGCTTGTTAAGGCCACCAATTTATTCATTCACTACCATGGTTGTCTTGATCCTAGCAGGAACTATTCAATTGGAGGTAAAGTCAAGGAAGCGTTGAAACTAATCATTAAAAGTTCCTCTCTCTCTCTCTAGTTTTTTATTCTACCGAAGATGGGAATGCAAATATGAAATTTGGGAAGGAATTTAAGAAACAAAAGGTTCCTGAGTGGACGGAGGCATATGTTGACTATAATGGACTCAAACGAATATTACAAGATATTCGCGATTTCAAACAAAACAATCCAAATCCACCAAGAGCTTCTCAGAAGAGGTTATCTCTGTTCAGGGACTTCAGTGCTTCATCTTTACATGATAGCAATATCGAGAACCAGGAGGATATTGAGAACCAAGTAATATCTGTTCACACAGTGCTACAAGCGAACAGGAGAAAGTTGTACAGTACCAAACTACTGGTATCCTCAGAAGAAGGAGAAGAGAAGGAGAAATATTTCTTCAAAAAACTTGATGATGAGCTCAACAAGACAAATAACTTCTATAAGGACAAGGTGGAGGAAGTTGTTACGGAAGCTGCTTCGCTAAAAAAACAGATGGAAGCATTGATCGCATTGCGAGTGAAGGTGATAAACCATGATTTTGATGGATCGAATTCTGTGCATCATTTTTCCATGGATATCGACAATTTGGTGAGCTCAAATAGCATACCTCCAGGCAGACAAGAGACTGTCGGTAGGTGATTCATCCACCAATAATGCTCATTTTTAATTAACTCCTTGTTCTTTATATGATAATAATGTTACATCTGTATGCACTTTTTGCTTCAAATTGTGTTGTCTAATAAAATTGAAGGTATAAAGTGGTAGGTGATTCAATCTAATCTAAGTAACATCTACTACACTCTCAATCACATAGTTCGGAGGATATATAATATCTTCATGACAGTGTTTTCTCTGAAAAACAGTCCACATTTGTATCCATGTTTCATCAAGTAAAGTTAATAATCCTTGAAGGATTTTTCAAGAGTAGAATTTTTTTTTTCTTTTTCTGGAAAGTGCTGGAAACTAGTTGACAAACATTTGAGACATGTAGATGTTTTGAACTTGTTCTTCATCAGCACCCTTCTTCAAAAAGCCATCATTTTAAGTCACCCTTACAAAGTAAAGTAGCTTGTTCGCATTTGTTTTTTTTTGAGGTAATGTCAATCTAGTGTAATGCATTAATTACTTGTGCAGGTCAAATGGATAGGAAAGTTGGCGTTGAAATGAGCAACAGAAGTCAGCAGCAACCTAGCTCTTCTAGTGGTGATGCAGTTCTGATCTTTAAACTTCACCATCATATAAAATATGCACAAAAGTTCATGAACTTCAGAGTTTTTTATTTTTTTTTAACATTTCTGATTTAATACAGAAGAGGACTTGAGCTGTCAAGAGCAGAACTTTGTTAGTCATCCTACACATGGTGTCTCTCTCAGGAGAAATTCTACTGATACTTCAGAAGTTGGTGGAGATACCAATGGACATGGAACAGCTGGTTTAGAAATCCTTGATCATGTAAAGATTTATAATACATTTGATACTCCAATGTCGACAATTAAAGGAGTTTTTAGAGACTCAAGAGAAAGAGGTTTGAGTTACAATAAATACGAACTAAAAGAAGTTGAAGAAAGGTTGAAGACTGCATTCATCGAGTTTTATCAAAAGCTTTGCCATGTAAAGCAATACAGGTAGATGACAATTTCCAAGCACAGTATTGTTTATCAGGAAATTTTCTGCTTCTGTTACTAATATATCTGTTAAATGAACAAACAGCTTCATGAATCTCTCAGCTTTCTCGAAGATCCTGAAGAAATATGAAAAGGTTCCATAACTGTTGATCTAAATGTTTTTCTATGTTCTGGTGGTGCAATCTAGTATGTAAAACGAAAGAGGAGACGAATTTAGATGGTTATCTGGATCCTGAGTATCTGTAGTGTTCAAGTTACTTATTGCTTGAATGCAGATAACATCAAGGATTGTCGCGAGATCATACATGAAAATTGTTGATAACTCTTATATCGGAAGCTCTGATGAGGTGTGTGGTTTATTATTATTCTTGAACTTTTAAGAAAAAAGTTATAATAAGATGATCGAGTCAGAATATTAAAATGCATCGAATCTCAAGTAGAGGGTTAGATAAGCATACATATTACCTATGTATACTTTTTACATCATAAGTCAATAGTTATATAAAGTGTATGACAAAACAATTCTCTTTCTACATTCTCTTACCCACTGAACTGTGTTGTAAACAATTCATATCATACCTACCAGTCTTTTGATTTTGTCTAGACAACAAAGGTCTACTAAATATCCAGAAGTACTATTTTGGTTTATGGTTTAACCTTTTACAGTGTTGACTGATATTCCATGGCCCTTAGATTATATATGACAGCTTTAGATGTAATAAATGACATCAGGGTGGGGGTTACCATGATCTGTAACTGATTTATTCATTCAGTTGTTCATTCTGACTTCGAAAAATTATTGCTCTGCTACATCTGAGATTCAATTCAATGGATATAAGCTACTGTAATTGTTTACAAAATTCCCAAATGCCGAATCCACCATCTCTTTTGTAAAAAAAGACAACAAACACACACACAAATATATGCATCTCCCACCCTCTTCGTCTGATTATATACTAGAAAAGTCAGTTTCTAATTGAATTCCTAAACTGACATCCATATGTGCACACACACATCAATACATATATATGTCATTAATTCTCAGTCTATTATGCTGCTTTCTTAACAAATATTGATGATAGTTTGATGTTCACTTCCTGTAATCACAGGTCACAGCTCTCATGGGAAGGGTAGAGGCGGTCTTTATTAAGAACTTCTTGAGTTCCAACCGTCAGGAAGGAATGAAGCTACTTAGGCCAAAACATAAGATAGACAAACACCGGATAACATTCTTCTCAGGTAACTAGCATAACCAATATATTATACTTTTTGAAAATTTATTCATTTGCAGCTGAAGCTATTATGCATATCTAAGATGTTCAATGCTTTCAAAAGCAGAAACTTCTGTCTTTAACTTCTAATTCAATTACAATACCAGGTTTCTTGGCAGGCTGCTCAATCGCTCTATTAGTTGCTGTTGTTCTACTTTTTGAAGAGAGACAATTAATGCATATAAAGAGTGCAACCATATACATGGATATTATCTTCCCACTCTACAGGTAAAAAAATTTAACTTCTTTTCATGCAACATATACCACAAAGCAGAAATTCACTGAATATGCTTTTGTCTACTCTATGAGTCTGATGAAATTATAAAATACTTACAATTTCTTAACACCCCCCCCCCCTCCACCCATATGATACTGACATCTGAAACTTCCTGCAGCTTCTATGCATATATAGTCCTTCACATGTTTGTATATGCTTCAAACATATATTTTTGGAGGCGTTATAAAATCAACTATCCATTCATATTTGGATTTAAGCAAGGAACTGAGTTAGGCTACCGAGAAGTTTGCCTCCTTAGCAATGGTCTTGCAGTGATTGCTCTTTCTGCTTTACTATTGCACTTGCACATAAAGATGGACTCAAAAACTCATCATTATGAAACATATGTTGAGCTTCTCCCTCTGGGCGTAATCATTGTGAGAAATGAAAGCTAGTGATTTACCAATCATTTGATGCATAATCCATGTCTTTCCTAATTATCTCCATTCTTGTAGGTTGTTCTAGCTATCACATTTTGCCCCTTCAATATCATCTATCGATCTAGTCGTTTCTACCTTATTAAGTGTCTGTTTCGTTGTCTTTGTGCTCCTCTGTATAAGGTTAGCTTCACATGGATGAATTTAGTCTCAATTGTATGGGGCAGATTAATTTTGGTGAGATAGTCCCTGATGTAGTAATCCATTTTCCATAGGTTACACTACCTGATTTTTTCTTGGCAGACCAACTCACTAGCCAGGTTTCACATTATGCTTTGTTTCTGGTCATAATTGTTACTTCATAGTTAGGTCAAATGTAAGTAACTTATTATCTGTTTGACTGTAGATTCAGGCTATAAGGAGCTTTCAGTATTACCTTTGCTTCTATGGGAAGGGGAAACTTTCTCGAAAGTTGAACAGATGCAATAGTCATGATGTTTATAATGCTTTCTATTTTATCGTTGCAGTTATACCATGCTGGTTTCGCTTTCTCCAGGTTCATGATTCTTCTTTTTAGATTCAGACGTGTGATCTAATGCATGACATGGATTAATCAGTGTTATCTTCCTCTTTAGTGTCAGCTCTCCAGAATGCTCATAGTTAGCTCTTTAACCTTCACAGGTCGTTTTAACTTTAAAGAGCTCATTTGCAATTGTTAGTTTATGGATTTTGTTCATATTTATGAAGTTCAATATATCAGCAAAGCTTTTTATATGACAGTCGAGTGTGACTACTAATTTAAGCATCTTTACTTGTCCACTAATGATATTTTCCTTGGGCAAACATAACTTGATCTGGTGACACTAATTAAATATCTTTACTTGTCCACTAATGATATTTTCCTTGGGCGAAGATAACTTGATCTGGTGATTCTTAATTTATTTGTTTATTCTTCTGTTCCTTAGTTCTTTTTTTTATCCAAGCCCATTACAAAGTATGTCCTTTTTAATACTATAAAAGTTGCACATATGAAGTTGAACTGAGACACAATCATGGATTGTTGTAGTGTGGCCGCCGGTTGTTTGAAGAGAGAGACTTTGCTCATGGATATAACGGTTTGAGATATTTCATGACAATTGTTGCTGTTATCATTAGAACAGCTTTTGAATTCAGAAAGAAAATAGTATGGAAAGTGTTAGCTTTGTTAAGCTCAGTTATTGCTGCTATAGCAAATACATACTGGGATATTGCTGTTGACTGGGGGCTTTTGCAAAGACAGTCGAAAAACCCGTTTCTGAGGGATAAACTTCTTGTCTCCCACAAAAATGTCTACTTCACGGCTATGGTAACACAAAAGCTATTGAAATCTGAGGTCTTAATGCTCTGTGTGTTCCACGTACTTCCTAATTTATCCTCTTTTTTTTCACAGGTTCTGGACATTCTGTTCAGATTTACTTGGGTACAACTTCTCTTGATATTAGATGTACAAACATTACAGGGTAAGACAGTATCAACGATATTTTCATGCCTAGAAATCCTTCGGCGTGGCTTATGGAACTTCTTCAGGTAATTAAGCATATTTCACATGTAAAGCTTTGTTACTTCAAAAACTATTTAGTTGGTTCACTATCATTCATTGATTCAACTCCAAATTGATGCTCTAAGATGAGGATTAATGCACCTTAATAGAAGAGCTTTTCCAGAATTATCCTTCAGATACAAGTTTAACGCAATATCATTAATTTCTTGAGCTAGAAACTCATAGCGGTCATTTTCAGTGTCTCATTGTGCATAAAAGTTGGTCCAGATTTCAACAATTCCCAAACCATGGAACACGAAACAGCAGGATTCCATTGGCATTAGCATGAAGCATACTTATTGGCATTCACTCAAAACCTAGTGTCAAATTCATGTAGACATGTTCATAACCAAAGAAACTCTACATTTTATCAGGTTGGAGAATGAGCACCTGAATAATGTTGGGAAATACCGAGCATTCAAGTCAGTTCCACTCCCTTTTACTTACTACGAGGATGGAGATGATAGTGATGAGAACGATAAGGACGAGTAGTACTTCTCGTCTGTGGCTCATGCTTTCTGGCTACAGCAAAACGTGTCAATTGAGATGATATATGCTTGTGAATTTGAACCTCTATATTTTTCTCCCTTAGTTTTTTTTTGTGATTGCTCTTTGGCATTGTTTAATGAAACTGTTGGTTGAGTTCTTGTGTGGGAGTTCTACAACAACGTCTACCTGTATTAGTCTATGAAACTAATATATAACTACAAATATATACATTCACAGACATTACACTTAAAGATATATACATATATATATAGAACCCCCCACCCCCCTCTCACCCGCCTCTATAAATATTCCTAACTAAACTAACACTATTGAGGGTAAGCAAATTCTAATAGTCAAAAAAGGTTCTAATAATCAACAAATTAATATCTATAATTTTTACAAAGTGAATGTAAAGACTTTTGTTAGGTGATTATATTCATTGTATATCAATTCGAAAATAATAATTATAGGAGTATATTTTACTTTAGTTATATTTAACTTAAATAATTAGGTGTGGTAAAATTTCACTAATGACAATGTTGATGATGATATAAATATAATGGATCTTGTCACGCAAAGTTCGACAATACTTTATAATTTTTTTTTGGGAAAACATTTAATAATTATTCTTATTGGCAATAAGAATAATTTTCAGTGATGTTTACAATGGAGTCCTATTTTAATTGAATATCATAATATTCAAAACTTATTTGTAATTTTACTAGATTAATAATTATGCTACTGTAAAAGTATGGAGTTAATACGAGGATTTCAAAAAATGTATACATCTTATCATTTTATTATAAAACTAACATTTTTTCCCGTGCGTTGCACGGATTATAATATTTATAGTTAATTTTAAAAATCATGATATTAATGGATTCAAAATTTTATATTCGCTAAGTTAACGCACGGATTATAATATTTATAATTGATTTTAAAAATCATGATATTAATGGATTCAAAATTTTATATTCGCTAAGTTAGAAAAAACAACATAATATAAAACAAAAACTGTCTATAATAATAACTAAAAATATAATAATTACAAAACTCACAAAACTTCTTTATATACAACATTAATTTATACATAAATAAAGTTATGAATATAGTTAATATTAATACATAAATATAAAACTAAAAAACAATAATAATAAATAATTGGACCTATTTTTTAATTTCATTATGTCCAAGGATTTGTGTTTTTGTAGATTTAACTTTTGGACCATAGTCTTATTATTTAAATTCTACAACTTTAATTATTGTAAGATTTTTGAAATAAATTTTAACTTTAAAAATAATATTTAGATTTTTAAAATAATTATTAGATTTTGAAAATAAATTTGAAATTGCTCAAGAAAATTATGTATTGGTTATATCTTTATTTTAATTTCAATTAATTTTTTTAAAATTTCCAAATAATTTTGAAATTTTTAATATTTTGTTTTTAAAATCAATCACTTTTAAATTTATTATTATTAATTTTATTGTAAAACTTTTTTAAGATTTCACTTGTAGATATTTAAAATAACTTTTCTGATTATTTATTATGAAAATTTTAATGAAATTATTTTAATTCTTTTATAATTTTGATATTTAAACCTTACAATTTAATTATATGAAATGGTTATATTTAAAAAAGAGTTATTCAAATTATTATGGTTTTTTTCACTAAAATTATGTTTAATTAAGAGGATAATGAGATTTTATCAATTACTATTAAAATTCAATTATTCAAGGCAAACTCAATTAACTATTTTATTAAATATATACATAAATAAGCTCAATTATTCAAGACAAACCCAATTTTCATGAATACATAATATATAATTTTTTAATATTTTATTATGATAGTAATAGATTTGGGTGGGAAAATGACATTTTTACAATTTTCCCCAACTTCATCCTTTTATATTATTATAGATAAGATGTAAAAAGAGAAAAAGCAAATATTAGAAAAGGAAAGAACATAAAATCATATTCTTATTATAAAAAAAATAATTAAAAAAAAAAAAGAGAGGGGTTTAAGAAGAGAGGTTTAGTACCAGACATTTGATCAAAGCCTCCGCATCCAAACTCCATCTTCTCCCCACGCGCCGCCGCAAGGGTCACCATGTATTCTTCAAATACCCAGCAACCCGATCACCAGCTGGAAAGCCCAGAACGGAAAACCCCAATTCAAGAAACCTCCAATCCAGATACAAAGCCAGAGTTTCAAGAAAATCCAGCAGAAAGTGAGACCCTTTCTGAAGAAGATTCGGGAGGATCGACCAAAGATGGAGGTGGCGATCAGGGAGAAGAAGAAGAGGAGGAAGAGGGCGAATGCGGATTTTGCTTGTTTATGAAAGGGGGTGGATGTAAAGAGCCGTTCATAGAGTGGGAGAAGTGCGTGGAAGAAGCAGAGAAGAAGAATGATGATATAGTGGAGAAGTGTTTTCAGGCAACTTCGGCGCTTAAGAAGTGTATGGAGGTTCATTCCGATTACTATGCTCCCATTTTGCAGGCAGAGAAATCTGCTGAGGCTGAGGCCGCTAAGCATATGGAGGAAGAGAAACAACGATTGAATAGCCATGGAGGCGGTGGCGAAGAATCAAGAAAGAAGGAAGCTTTGGGAGGTTCTGATCCAAACTAGTCTTGATTTGGTAGGTTTTTTTTGAGAATTGGCCTTTTTTTTTTATTGTTATTGCTGATTTTGTGAGGATTGAGAGAGTTCTATCTGAGTTAATCTAACGTGAAACTTGAGAGTATCGGATCGAATTTTGTTTTTTTCTGGGATAATCATATTGATAATGGAAGAGAATTGTTTCAGTGCATATTGATGATCTTTACTTGTGATATCAAATTATGTTGGAGAGAATAGAAACTATGCTTGGATGCTTGTTGTGTCTTATATTTTGCTGCCTTACTGGATTTAGTAATGTTACATTTTTGGATATGAGGGGAAATCTGAAATGCTTTGCTTAGAAAAAGAGGGAAAATGTGAATTAGGCTGCAATTAGCATGTTGATTACATTACTTTCTTTTCGTTTCAAGATAAAACAATTTGATTAGTCGGAAGTATGTGAGTGGTTTCATTGCAGATGAATGACGAATACTATATACTATTATGCATTAGATAGATGAACCGTGCAATGAAAATATGAGATCAATGAAGATTACCTGTGTATAGTGTAAGCTTCAGTGCTATATATGCTGAATCTGCTTATTGCTATACTTTCTTACATGGTCACCAGTAGGAGACTCTGTTCAAACATGCAACCAAGAAAATCTATATGGTTTTTATGAAGATCTTCTTTTGGTTTCAGTGTGATTATAGCATTTCCTCTGGTTTTTTACTTGATCTTGTGTTATCCTTAATGCAGGCTTTTGTAACATTTGTTGATGGGTTTGATTAGGCATGATTGGGTATTTTCACCGGTTCTTTATGAATATATTGGGTCTTAAATGTGTTGCTCATTCCAACATTCGTGATGAATTTCTTGATAGAGTGTTTCTTGCAACATCATCGACTATATATGCATTATCTAAGGAGTTCGGAATTTGATTTTCTTTTTGGACTTTGAATTTATGCTTTTGTCATCTGAAACGCTATATTTTTTCGTAAGCAGGTGTTGTTATGCATTCATATGCTATGGTTGAATCCATTGAATATATTATTGAAAAGTACTTTACAAAACCTGTACGATATTGAAAGTTGACATGTTACAAACAGAAACAATCAAAGAATTTGACTGAACTATTTTCTCATTTACTGCTGCTATTATTTGATTTCTCTTCTCTGTACAGATCAGTGCAGCTACTTTTCTACTCATCTTTTTCCTCATCTTCATCATAGTTGAAAGGTAATGGCACTGATTTAAAAGCACGGAATTTTCCAACATTGTTGAGATGTTCGTTCTCCAGCCTGTATTGATCAAATAGTAAACTTATCATCTTGTATACAGACATATGAATTCAATGATAAAAGGATTTAGGATGTCTTTAAATAAGTACCTGAAAAAGTTCCACAAACCACGACGAATTATCTCCAGAGAAGCCACGAGAGCAGTCATAGTCTGTCTATGCAGTGAAAACAACGTGATGTTCATCACAGTTTGCATCCATGCTAGTCTCAAAAGGACATTCAGAACCTGATAAAGAACGAAAACTGTCAAAACCTCATTTAAAAACTAAAGCCCTGGGAATCTGTGTTGTGAAACTCACAATGGCTATAAAGTAGACACTTTTGTGTGGAATAAGTAGCTTGTCTCTCAACCATTTGTTCTTCGATTTAGGCTGGAAAAGCCCCCAATCCATGATAATATCCCAATATGTGCTCAAAATTGTCGCGATAATGGATGCTATCAAGGCTACCAACCGCCAAGTGGCTCCTTTGTTTAGGCTGTAGGCTATTCTTGCACAGACTGCTACAATTGTTGACAAATATTTCAAGCCATTGTAACCTTGGTGAATGTCTTTCTCGTCACAGAGGCGCCTCAGACACTGAGAAATCAAGAAACTATGTTAGAATCCAACGTATGATATTGGATAAACGAGTCAGTTTGGTATGTTTGTTTTATGGACCTGAAGAAGGCGCCACCAGTAAGGTATAACGGCTACAATGAAAGCGAAAGTGTTGAACACATTGCTTTCTTTGCAATTGTTTTGTCGTCTTTTGTAATCTCCCCAACCATAGTAGCATATATAGAACTCCAAACTCCTAAGAGATTGAACCTGGCTCGTAAGCTGATCTGCTAAGAAGAAATCTGGTAGATTAACCTGCATGAAATATACGAGTTAGATATGCATAAATATATATACTGCTTGTCTTAATCAATCACCAAGTTCAGAACTTGTGTTTTATTACCTTGTAAAGAGGAGACCAGACACAATGGAACAGGCAGACGAGCAAGAAGTAGCGACTTGAACGGTATAAGATGTTTAAAGGGCAGAGCATAATGACAATCACAAGCTGCAAAAAGGGTCATTTGATTATGCATATATAACAGCAAAAAAACTGAAATTGAAGTATGAAAAATATTTGTTCTTATCTTACCCCTAATAGTCCAAGAGGGAGGAGTTCTGTTATGGCTTTATAGTCGAGAGTGATTGGATCCATTTCCATGTCAAGATTGGCAAGAACACTGGCTAAAGCCAGCACACTTAGAAAGAAACCTAAGAGCAGAACCTCTCTGTATCCTAGCTCTGTCCCTTGTTTGAATCCGAATATGAACGAATAATTGACTCTATACCGCCTCCAAAAATATACATTTGTAGCATACATGAACATGTGCAGAACTATGAATCCAAACAAACTGCAGAACAAATTCAAAGTTTATCATTCTGAAATAACTTCAACTATGGATTTTGGACTTCAAGATTCTACTGACCTGTAAAGAGGAAGCATGGTTTCCATGTACAGTGCTCTCCCCTCCTTGTCTAGGATATTACGAGCACGTATTATTAAGACGAGCGCCAATATAAGAGCAAATGTGCAGCCAAAAAGAAATCCTGCAAAAACACATGATATTGTAAGAAACACATGATATGATAGTGTGGATCATCAAAGAGTAGAACATCTTACCCATAGAGAATGTTATTCTATGCTTTTCCTTTCTCTTCTTCGGCCTCAAGACGTTCATCCCTTTACTACGATTCGAGTTGGAGAAATGCTTGATGAAAATAACTTCCACTCTTTCCATTAATTTGCTTACCTATAGTGTACACGATGTTATTACAATGCCTTCTATATAACCAAACAAAACACGTTGTCTTCGATATCTAAGCGTAAAGCTCACCTCATCAGAGCTTCCAAGGTAGGAATTATCAACCATTTTCATGTAAGGCTTTGATGCACTTCTTGAAGCAATCTATAATCGTAAAAAACTAAGCCATTCATAAAGCAATCAACAAAATACTTATAGACATTTCTGGTTTGAGGTTTAAGCAGTTTTATTACCTTATCATATTTCTTCATGATTTTTGAGAATGCCATAATATTGAGGAAACTGTTGCAATTATTGAAAAGTTAAATCAAGAACAATAAAAGATCATTTATAACAAAAATAAAGAAATCTGGATTTGCTTTTACCTGAAGCTTTTAAGAAGCCTTAGCTTATGATAGAATTCTACAAAAGCTTTCTTGAGTTGATCTTCAGCTTTCTTCAAATTATCCCTACTGAACTTCATATCTTTCTGGTTAGGAAGATTGAGAAAGCCTTTGATAGTGGATCTAGGAGTTTCTTGAGATGCATTAAACTTCACATTCTTAAGTATCTCTATTGATGCAGGTCTTTTCTTACTCACTTCTCTCCCCTTATGTTCTTCAATCTCCACATGCACTTCCTTCATCTCTCTACCATCCTTGCTATCATCCCCATACTCATCTGATTTCCCCTTGCTCAAAGTCTCTTCATCTATAACATCCATTGGAACTCCTCTTCCTGATTAAACCAACAACTTCTGTTTAGAATCCATCTCGTTGTTCTAATTTTATGGAAATATCGATGTCCATCTCAATAAAATTTCGAAAAATTCACCAACTTTAAAATTTTAATATGAGATTTTCAGAAATACTACAATAGAATTTAACTTAAAATACTGGCAAATAGTCGAAACTACCATATTGGCAGATCAACCGAGCAGAGGAAATCATACAAACAGTCAGTTACGATTATAATATGTAAATTATAATATTATTTAAACTACAAAGTACAAACTAGATCTATTTCTTAAAAAAGTGGGGTTATACATAATAAAAAAATCACTAAATTTTGATCCTTTGCATCAAGAAATATGGATATTATACTCACTGCTAGCTCGAACTGCAGATGGAGCATTAGCAAAAATGGCAGCTCGAGAAGCTGCAACATCTGATGCCAGCTGTCCCGTTTGTTCCAAGCTATTACTCCAGCCTTTAGGGTTCTCCACTTTGACACGAAATGCAACCAAAGCTTCCATCTGTTTGTTCAACAAAACAGCCTCCTTCATGACTTCACAAACCTTGGCCTTGTAGAATTTGGACACTTTGTTGAACTCATCATCCAGTCTTTTGAAGTAGACAAGCTCATACTCCCCACCTTCTGATGCAGCCATCAGGAACATGGTCTCCGACCTTTCGTCCCCGTCCCCGTCCCCGTCCCGTCTCACATTGTGGACCACTATCGCCTGGTTCTCAATATCCGATGATTTTGGGGAGCTCCCGTTGTTGTTGTTGTTGAGTGTTAGCCCGCTGAAGGCTCTGTACAGAGTCAGGCTTCGCCTCATCCCCTGCGCCTTTGGCTTTCTTCTTTGCTTGAACTGTTCGATTTCTTTTATTTGGGTTTTCAAGAACTCGTAATCTAGGTATGCTTCTTGCCATTCTGGCACCATTTGTGATGCAAATTCTTTACCAAACTTCATCTTTCTTTCTTTGGCTCTCTCTCTATTGGGGGTGATGAAAGAGAAATCAATGCAGTATATATAGCTGGAATTTTTTAATTAATTATTATTTCAGGTTGGTTGATACAGTGAAATGGGAACCAACGTGTGGGCATAGTCCAGATTTTGTGGTGAGTAATATATTATTATTATTATATGTATAACAGCAAAAGGTAATCTGATATTCACTGTGTCCAAAATAAATAAATAAATTGGGAAAAAAATTATTTCCAATAAATATCATTATAGAATTTTTTAAGATATATTTAACTATAATTTATCAAAAATACTTTCATTTACTTTTATTAAATCAAAGTTACAGTTTTTGAATTAAAAGATTGTTCAAATGAAAAAGGAAAAAAAATAAAACTTTCATAATAATTATATTTAAATTAAGATAATTCAATCTTTTTATCGATTTTTTTTATATGAAAACCTAATCCACATTTATTTAAAAATGGAGATTAATAATAATAATAAATAATATTGACAAGGTACAACGCAGTCAGAGTTTGACTAGAGCACTCGATTAATTTGTTAAAACTGAAAAATGTTGCTTAATGCTATGTTGACAGTAACAAGTTCTTTTAGGTGGTCCCCACCAGTTCAATGAATTTTCAACGTTCAGGATTTTGTCGGAATTAAATTAGTAAACAATATATACGTAGTGTGGTAAAAGCATAAAAACCAGTGGTCAAGGTTGCTGTTTTAATACTAATTCAATAATAGAAAATAACTAATTTGTTGTAAATAATATTATTATAATATTAATAATGATACATGATGGAAATGTGTGATTGTAGTTGGTGCATGTCTGCCCCGATGTTATCTGAAAAGACAATTATTCATACTTTAAAAAAAAAAAAAAAAGATGAAATCTACCAACTTTAATCGATGAGATATTGTTATTGATAGTAATAATTTCGATTCTCGATGCCCACCTATTTAGATACAAGTGACAAGTGTCCTAATATTATTTATCTTCATGTTCTAGTGTGTGTGAAGATTTTACATGATTTTGTCTTGATGCTCTATAACATGGGATAATTCCAAAATTTTGTTTAGATATTTGTGACAATAATGAATGCGAACGAACATAAAATAATTTAATTCATTATAGGCATTCCACACTTTTTGTAACAAAGTGGGTACGTTTTTATTTTATTTTATATTATCCTCCAACATATTAATATATTTTTCATTTATAAAAACATGCACTTATATTCACTTTTGCCTTAAAGAATTGAAATCTCTGTGATCATATTCATTAATGCCTCAATTATTGAAACCAATTTATGACACTCAGAATAATGGACTGAACAAAAATTGAGTTATTACTTGTTAAGCAGTTAAATTTCTAATGAAAAATGGATATAAAACCAAATTGGGCAGCTCTTTATGTGATACGGTTTCTCATGAGATTTTATAATTGACACATAGTTTATATGAATAAATTAAATTTGTCAATTAATTCAATACAATAATTATGAGTTTCAAATAAAATTATATAAAATTCCATCTCATGTGAGATTTTATGTGAGACGATTTCATATAAATTTTACGATTTAAAAAAACAAAATATAATTCAAAAAAATTGAGATCATGGATCTCCATTAAAAAAATGGAGACGACGGCTTAATTTATAATAATAATATTATGTATGTAATAAATTGGGTGGAGGTTTTATCTGATCATATTAAATATATTAATCGATATCGATTATATTAACTTACGTTAATTAAGTTTTAATTTGATTCATGTATAACTTCATTTCATGTAAAGAGATTTGTGAGACGATTTCATATAAAACTTAATCTTAATGTTATCTATAGAAGGATGTTTCAAATTTAATTTATTTTTAGAAATCATTATTAGTTTTTTTTTTTTACCACAATTCAACCCTCTTACGACGAAAAATAGTTATGATATATGTGAACTCCTCCTCCATCGTTGTCACATCTATGATCTAACAACCTTTTCAAAGCAATACTAATATATATATAGCTGTGTCAATTTGTTGAACAAAATGATGGAAAATCACTTTCAACCAGCACGTGAGAGTATAAAGACAGATAGAATCCAATTAATCTTTCATTTTCCAACTAGAAATTTCTTGAAAAGTAAAAAAGAGATATTCTCAAAAGAAATTGTTTTCAAATAATTGAATGCGCCGAAACATTAATTATTATTCAATATAATATTGGAAAACACGTAACCAGAAAAGTTTTTAACTAACTAATCACTGATAATAATTATAATTAATTTTACTTAGAATTTAAGAAGTTAATTGACCTGGCTCTTTATGTCTCGAATAGGCACGTAATTAATTGTAAACCCTATTTCTTTGAATTCATAAAGAAAGACAAAACACGTTCTTCATTACTTACTTTATTTTTCAAGAAAATCTTCATCTTTATGTAATACCAATTTATGTTATGTTGATTCATGAGACACATAAAATCAGAGTGCATGTGACATATTTGAGTATTTTTATTAATAACTTTAGAAAAAGACATAAAGAGAGTTAGCTACAGAGAAAAGCAGGAATGTGTGTAGTGTGCACACATTCAAAAAAAGCTCTTCAGACAATACACGTTCTTCATACTTTAATTTCTCAGAAAATCTTTAAGGATTAGTTGGTGAGAATATTTTATTTTAGGCAAGTTGTATCTTTAAGGAAGGGCCCATGAAATGCAACATAAAAGTTCAAATAATATTCAATTTTATGTCCTTTCAATAAAGCTGTAGCTTCACTTTGTTTTTGGAATGTCAAAATTGCATTGCATGTAGGCTGTAGCTAAACTTGTTCAGAATAAGTGTGCCCTCTGACTAAGACATGGGCCCATCTAGTCCATTATTAAAAAAGTAAAACTTTTATATAATTTACTTTATGGAACAGCAACCAAAATTAGCCATTTTCAAATAGTGGGTATCCATTATATTCAAAATGGATATAATTATATATATTATATCCAATTTAAAATAAGATAGGTCTAATTATCCAACTTTTTTTTAAACCATCCCCTCACTGACAAATGACCGTCCTCTGACTGATAAATGGCAGGTCCATAAAAGTCAATGGGCCTTTAATGGCCTCATTGAATTCGTGTAGCCCTATTTCCTTCCACGAAATTGCAATTTTTAACCTTACACGAAATATCACTTCAGATAGGTTTTACACGAAATAGTGAGTTTTGGTCTTACACGAAATATCTCAATTTTCAACCTTACACGAAATTGCACTTCAAATATGCCTTACACGAAATAGCCGAGTTCAACCTTACACGAAATAGCAGATTTCAACCTTACACAAAATAGCACTTCAAATAGGCCTTACACGAAATAGTGAAATGTAACCTTACACGAAATAATTAGTTTTGGCCTTACACGAAATATCTCAGTTTTCAACCTTACACGAAATTGCACTTCACATAGACCTTACACGAAATATCTCAGTTTTTAACATTACACGAAATAGTACTTGAGATAGGCCTTGTCACTCATATTCAAACACATCCCATCAAATTCAGAATTCCATCTTGCTGTCGTTGACTTGGGTATATTGGGTAAAAATAATAGTGACTTGGATAAATTTATGGGTTTAATAAAAAAATTTGGGCATTGTGGTATTAAATTAAATATTTTTGGTTATTTTGGAGTATTTCCTCCTACTTTATTTTGGGAAAAATTATAATATGCAAATGTATGGAAGATTTTGCAAATACTTGGATTTTAACAAGTTTGGACAACAATGTAGGTGGATGTTTTCGATAAGAATATGGATGCATTTTGCAAGTTTTAAATTTTAAAATTGTGTTTGTTTTGAATTTTTTTTTTAAGTTTGGATACTTTTTTATTTTTTATATTATATAATTTCTCTAGCATTGTTGAGCTCAACAAAGTTTTTATTTTTTTATTATAGTGTCAATTTGGTATTTGTTTATTTTTTTGTTTAAATAAAAAATTATAAGATCATTCGGTAGTATACCAGTGATATTAATATACTAGTAGTCTTAGCCATTAGATCTTTCATCATTAAATTCTAATCCTTCATTTTTAATTTATTTTTTTACCTTATTTCAAAAAATTACTGCATAAATCATAAAAATTCCCTCAAATAGTTTAATTTCATAAGGCAATGTAGTCTATAGCTACATTCTCCAACAATTGTATTTATCTGTCAATAACTGTTGGAACCGCCAAATTGCTAACTTTATGCAATTATCTTATTTGGGATCCATACAAGATATGATTAACACGCAGCGGAAAACGAATCATACCTTTCACCGTAATAGGTGAAGACGAACCAGTTCTAAGGTCAAAACTATCGAAAAATCATAAAACGATTTTAGTAGAAGACGGCTGATATTCTCGAAGGATCGTTGCTCACACAATTTTCCAGAAAATAAATACGTTTTCATTTAAATATTAATATTAAATATTGAAATAAATTTTTACGTCACAACGTAATTTAATTTTACATTTAATATTACTATTTAAATTAAAAGGAGAGTGTGATTAATTAATTACATACTATATTACAAGTATTAATTTAATTTCATATTTAATATTAGTATTAAAATTAATCATATTGATTAATTAATTAAGTACTAAATTATAATTATTAATTACCTTAATAATACTACTGATTTAATTTAAATATTAATTTAAAAATATTTAATTAACACAAATATAAAATTAATTATATAGTTTAATTAAATACTCACGATTGTTGGTGTTAAGTGATGTAAGAAATGATCTATGTGCATTTAGATTTATATGCATTTTAGCCTAATAAAGAGACTCAATACAACCTATAAGATCACAATTAACAATTCTATTTACAAGTTAAAAATTACCTTAATTTTCTTTATCATATTAAAAAAAATTGATATATTAATATCACTGATATATTAACAGAATTATTGGAGGGAGAATAAATAGTAGTAAGTCTCTAACAACTTGTTGACCGAAGACATAGAGTGCAACAAAAGTAACTATTAGAAATATCATTTGAAGCCCAGCCCAATAAGAATATAACAAGGTCCAAGCCCACTTAACGCTGGATATGTGCCTTATCACTCAAACTTCCATTCCTTTGCACAACCAAACATCACCTGTAAGAACTTAAACAACCAGAAAAATTAATCTAAATCTCCCTTTTTTTTTTCTTTTTCTTTTTCTTTTTTGATTGGATAATCTGAGTCTTTTTTAAAATTAAAGATATTGCATAATTTTTAAATAGCATGTATATTATAAAGAGAAAAAAGAAGTAATAAACTATTACAATCAAAAAGAATTTTATGTTCACATAACAAAAAAATGTCATGACAAATAATATTAATATTGCAATATCTTGACAATTTCTGGAGTATTTTTTTTTCTTTTGTGAGAGTAATGACATAAAACAAAACATTTTCAAAACATTTATACAAGGATTGTAAGAGAATTTTCTTATTCCAATATGAATATTAAGATTCAAATTTGAAAATTTAAATAAGAATACAGAAAGAGTATTTATTTGCATTCAAATGTTAAAATAATACAAATATGAATTCAATTATAAAAGATTCGAATACTTAAGTAAAATATATGGTTCATATTGCTCAAAAATACTACAATTTTAATATGAATTTGATCAATGAAAATACAAAAGTACAGAATAAAAAAAAAAATTCATGTAAAAATAAGAACAAATTTTTAGATTCAAATATTAAAAAATTGAAATAAAAATATTCTCTAAATTAGTGATAAAGAATATAGTAATAATATTCAAGTGGGGTGGATTATCCAAAAGTTTATCCATAAGCAGAAGCTATAAATCCAGTTATCTCAACAACCTCATCTTCTTCAACCTTCACTCTCCTGCAACACACACTGTTGAGTGTTTACTAGACAATGCAGAGAGACTAAGCAAGCTAATCGAAGATAACAATGGCGTCTCTGTCTACTATCTACCCTTCGACTCCTTCTCTCCTCAAAGCAAACCACTTCTCTCTCCTCAAAACCAAACCAACTTTTCATCACTTGAAGAAACGATCTCTCTCTTTGAATTCCCTTCTGTCTACCCAAACTGATCCAACCATCCCGAAAACAGTTGAGAGATTCTGGCAATGGCTCAAAGACGAAGGAGTTGTCTCAGCCAAGACACCGGTGAAGCCTGGGATTGTGCCCGAGGGCCTAGGGCTCGTCGCAATTAGGGGAATTTCGAGAAACGAGGTCGTTTTGGAGGTTCCGAAGAGGTTCTGGATTAATCCAGATGCTGTTGCCACATCGGAGATTGGCAGCATTTGCTCTGGCTTGAAGCCATGGATTTCTGTTGCTTTGTTTTTGCTGAGAGAGAAGTTTAAGGGGGAGGATTCTAAGTGGAATTACTATTTTGATGTTCTTCCTAAGAGCACTAATTCTACTTTGTATTGGTGGGTCTATCTCAAAGTTCTTTCTTGCTTTTGCTGGCATTTCTTTTTTCCTTTTTTCTTAGTATTATTATTATTTATTTATTTATCTTGCTACTTTAATTTTGTTTTGATAAGTTTTGTTTCTGTGTTGTACTCCAGTGCAGGTCAGAAGAGGAGCTTCTTGAGATTCAGGGTCGGTATTTTTTTATCAAGTTTTCTGTTCTGTTGATAAAAAGTTTAGCTTTCTGGTAATGTTTAGAGCTGTGATAATTCATGTAGTGTTTATAAGTGGTTACAATAGATTCCTCTAACAACTCATGTTAGTGTTTGGATGAAGTGGAGTTATAAGTTGGTTGATGTTTTTTGCAGGAACCCAACTATTGGGCACTACACTGGGTGTGAAAGAGTATGTCCAGAATGAGTTTGTTAAAGTGGAAGAAGAAGTCATACTTCCAAACAAGCAGCTTTTCCCTTTTCCTTTAACATTGGACGATTTCTTTTGGGCATTTGGAATGCTAAGATCGAGGGCGTTTTCACGTCTTCGAAACCAAAATCTTGTTATCATCCCTTTTGCTGACTTGGTAAATATCTATAGTCACATTAATTTTATGTAACTTGAAACACAAACCTTAACTATCTTGCATGCTATTATAATCAGACCTGTGTATTTGAGAAATTTCTCTGTTTTGGTTATATCACCACTTGGATCTTTGTATTCCCCAGATCAACCATAGTGCCAAAGTTACAACTGAAGATCATGCTCATGAGGTTAGAGGAGCAGCAGGTCTTTTCTCATGGGATTATCTATTTCAATTAAGGAGTCCCTTAGCTCTCAAGGCTGGGGAGCAGGTGAACTTTTATTACCATAACTCAAGACTTTTACATCCTGATTTGAGTTCCAAGTTTCATACTGGGATTTGCAATTACTGAAGCCTGGATCTTGATTTGGATTCGCAGGTGTTCATCCAATATGATTTGAACAAAAGTAATGCAGATATGGCTTTGGACTATGGATTCATCGAACCAAGTTCAGGTCGTAATGCATTCACTTTAACACTGGAAATACCGGAGTCTGATGAGTTTTTCGCTGACAAGTTGGACATAGCTGAATTAAATGGTTTGGGAGAATCCGTTTACTTTGATATCAAATATGGCCAATCCCTTCCAACGAATATGCTTGCATATCTTCGGCTCTTAGCTCTTGGAGGAACCGATGCTTTTCTCCTTGAGTCGATTTTCAGAAACACGTTATGGGAATTTCTTCAATCGCCCATCAGCCGTGCCAATGAGGAGCTCATATGTCAAGTAGTTCGTGATGCATGTAAATCTGCTATGTCTGGCTATCATACCACCATTGAAGAGGTAAAGAAAAGTAAATCACTTGCATTCTTTTCATGAATTTCTTTTTTTTACTTAAACACAAGAATATAAATCAACTTGCAGGATGAAAAGCTGATGGATGAGGGAAATCTCAGTCCAAGGCTTCAAATGGCAGTTGGGATAAGAAGAGGAGAGAAAAAAGTACTGCAACAAATTGATGAAATCTTCAGAGAGAGAGAGACAGAGTTAGATTTTCTTGAGTATTACCAAGAAAGAAGGCTCAAAGATCTTGGTCTAGTTGGTGAGCAAGGTGACATAATCTTCTGGGAGCCCAAATAGAAATACTGCTAAATGCTTCATTTTGGTATAAATCTGATGGTCCTTCAAAGGGTCGATATGTTAAGGGATATCACTCTTACCATTGACTTTTTATGAGGCTTTCGTGCAATATAGAAGTAATTGTTGCACGACGGCCTCATTGAAGACATGCATTATTCGAGCTGCAAAAATTGTCAGATTATACACTCGTTTGAGAAAAAATCTGAGGTTCGAAACCTTACAAACTCATACCTGTAGAAGAATTTGACTTTACAAAGAAAAAAGATGAAAGAAAGAAAGAAAAACACTATGTTAATGGATCATAATGTCATCTTATACACGTAGCATGTATTGATATTGTTGGAATGGCTGATAAGAGTCGAGACATCATTTGCATTTCAAATTGCAGGTATTACAAAGTAAAAAATGGAAACAAAATTTAACATTTCAATTTCAGACAGTGAATCAAGCCTTCAGTTCCTTCTCATATCACTTTGGATACAACTGCCTAACAATATAAGAAACTAACAACATTGGACATTACTTCCCAGTATACAAATAATGGGGAAACTTGTGTATAAATAGCAGTGGTATCGTGTGAAATACAGTGGCCCAAGAAGAAAACAAATGCTTATGAACAAAATGAATGAAGGCATTTATCAAAGAGCTTTCACATCTCGTTTCCTTTATGCTACCGGCTATCCCTTGCACCAATCATAACGTGTCACAACGACACTTCACATACCTAGCCAACATCTCTACATCATTCGTGAAGCATTCTGCCAAATCAAAGCCTTTGCTCGTTGAAATGGCATCCCTGCTTTTCCCTCCACCGTTCAATCTATAGATAGATTCGGGACAAATACAAATACCCGAGTAAATAAATCATGGTTCTCAGGCACAATTCATTTCACACAGGCATTCATGAGGATTTGCATAGAAGTATTCTTCTTCCTTGGGCTTGTCCACGATAACCCTACGCTGGGATGGCTGCCCCATTCGTCTCTCATGAGCCAGCCGCACAGCAACAGAAAACTCGTCCCATGAGAGGGTTCCATTGTGATGTAAATCCAATAATTCAACAAGTCTTCTACGATCCAGTTGGAACGTTTTCTTGAACCCTAGATACCTGCAAAAATCAGATCAGAAATATCTTCAGAATTTTTCTTGGTGGAATGATCTGAGATAAAAGTATTTACCTGCGATGACCTTCAACGACTCGTGCCATGTTACCATCATAGGTAGGAACAAAGATATCACTGGCAATAGAAACCATAAAATCCAAGGCTGCCATTTGAGATGAATGATTCTGAAACTGCTGCAAATCTTCAGGATTTAGCAGCATTTCCTTTTTCACCTGGATTTAATAGTGATGGTATGATTTAGAGAAACGTTATATGTTAGGTATATAAGCTAGGGAGCCCTAACTTAACCCTAAACCATGTTCAAATGTAAAAGGTTGACTCCCACTTATGTACCCTTCCACACTTTCATGTGGAACCAACGTAGGATATCGTAACATTATATCCTAATAGCAATGAAGTGGTAAGAAAAGAAACCCATTTATGTAATCTAAATAGTAAAATTCCAATACAGAATTATCCAATTTGTTCTTTGAAAGTTCTGTCCACGAGTCTTGATAACCCAAATGACGATTCTGGAAAACAGAAGAGAACTACTGTCCTTGTGTATTTTAGTCCATATCCTGCAAAATCTTAAATAACCACAAGAAGTGTGACAACCCCTACCAGAGATGCAGCATATGTTGAATTACATCAAGGAATATTTTATTTCAAGTAATGCTAATAACTAATTCTCAGGAACCAGAAACCTAAGAGCAATTCCTATTAATTTTTTCCTCCAAAAAGATTTGAGCATGCAGAGAAACATTTAGATAGATACATAGAGACAGGCATAAAGGAATAGTACACTGACTCACAATCTTAGGAAAGCCAGCTCTTAGTGCTGCAAGTCTCCTTTCGCTGCCATAAATCTCACCAGATGCAATATAGATCTGTGTCTTTTTGTCAAAACCCAATGCTTGCAAAATCAAAGCCGTCTCTTCTGGAGTAAGAGGACATAAGCCTCGTGATCTCTTCTCTTCGGACACTATCTCTTTTTCCCTCCACCAAGGAAATGCATACCTGAACCACAGAAAAAGCCATTGGTTTATAGCATCCTTCCAAGTTTAAATAGGTAGAAAACTATCCTCAATTTTCCAAAAGAGCCCCAACAAACCAAGAAACACAGGCATATATAATTACATTGTAATTAGTAGTTCACCGTATACCATGCAACGCAACAAAGTAACTAAACAATTATCCTCATGTAAATGCAAACATTGATAATGAATTTCTTCAATCAATTACCTCAGTTGTCTGAGCTCCTCAGCCTCCTCTGCAGTGCAGCCATGTGTGCAGCCCGAGAAAGCCAACATGTCCATCTCATATCTCAAATGCAATGCTAAATAGGGACCCTTCTGTTGAATAATATGTATCAACTTGTTTCCTAGTGCTTCAATCTCTGGTGTAAACTTTAGTGCATGAAAATTGACACGGCATCTAAGCTTCTGAAGCTCCAGAGAGATCCCATTATTCGCTAGTCGTGCATCTGTTCGGTTGAAGTGTATCACTTTGTACTCAGCAAAGAGAGGCAGAATCTGCAAAGGTAAATTTCAAACTGAACATATGCCCAACTAACATCCAATAAATTAGAAAGATTCATGAAAAGTAGTATCTCAGGTCAGAAGCTATATCTCCTGAAGCAGAAAATGGTAAAATATGTTCATTTATTAAAGATTTCGTAGTGATCTCCGCTTCATAGAGCAATCATGAAACTTAATTCGTAACAGACTGAGTTCCTTTGATTTTTCCTTCATGCTAGCACAGCAAAAAATGATTTAATACAACACATGAACCTGTTGTAAGTAGTATTGCTCATTTGACCAGCTAACAGGAGCCTTCACAAATGGTTGGTATCCATATTGGGGGCCAAACCTCTTTGGTAACCTCTTGATAATCCGGACTTCATCTCTTAATGAACTGATGAAATGTTCCATATCAAAAATATCCTCGAAATTGCTGCATCCACGTTAAAAAACTTAATTCGACGATGCACATCGGAAAAGGATGTTAATAATATATTTCATGACAAATACCTAGGATCGGACCAAAATGATGTCTTATCAAGCTGAGGAACAACCAATGTAAGATTTAAAAGCCGTGCAATTGTCACCATGTCACAAATCTGCAACTCCAAAGATTCAACATTAGACAAGTGAAACATAATTAGTTCAAGAACGAGAAGATAGAAGCTAAAACAGACCGCAGAGCGCATTTGATTCAAGCCGCCATTGCAAGAGACTTTGAGAAAGCCATTACTCGTGTAATTTCCTGCAAAGTTATTATGAATGTACAGTCAATCACCACCACCACAATTGGATTTAGATGACTATCAATTACACATTGTAAAATTTCAAAGCCAACTTTGCCATGCTTCCAATCAACCATGGGGAAGGCCATGAAAGAGAACAAGGATCTTAGTTAAGATAAGACCATATTTTCACTTTAGAAGATAAACGTAGTTCTGAAAAATAAACTTGAAAAGATCATCAAAGATGTGTTTTGAGCATGTTTATAATACTCACTTTGCATGTCTCATGGGAAATCTTGCCTTTTATTTCATTTATGAGAAATAAAGGATATTTTTATTTGCTCAGTTTTCCAGGATCCAATTTGAACTTATCTCATCAAGATAATAAGCTAATTCTCTGCCCAAAAGAAAATGAAAAAGGGAGGCCACATCTCAACTAGCATCAGATACTATGAGACAAGAATAACTGCAAATTCCAAGAAATAAACAAGTTTTAGCAAGGTAAAACTTCCAACAATTCTGCAGAATAACATACAATCCAACTGAAATCCTTTATATCAATGTTTTCCCTCTTCTACTTGCATGAACTCTATAACACTCTGAAGCATAATCCCAGACAAGACTTAACAAGTTAAAACTTCCAATGATATTGCAGAATAATATAAAATCCTACTGAAATCCTTTCAATCAAATCTTGCCATCTTTCACTTGCATGACCTCTGTAACATCCTGAAGTATCGTCCCAAACAACTTAAAATGTGTTCAATAACATAGCATAAACTAACCAACAATGCCTTCTCAAAAAACCACTCTGAATTCTGCCTAGGATTACAGCATGCTAGTGAAATATTCTCATCATCATACAAGTTCATTTCTTATCTATTTGCAAAAAAGCACCCCCACATCACTCTACATTACAATCTCCTCATCATACTATGGACAAGCCACTCAAATTCATAAAACAGCACCACCTGAAGAACAAACTATTATATCTAAACCAACTGCAAATCAAATTACAGCTAAAAATGCTACTCACTCGCAACAACACGAGGCGGAGGGGGAGGAGGTAGAGACGACAATGATCCCATTTGATGAACTGAGGTTTTGGTTAAACCAGAATTTCCAGTAAGCAATCGAGGATGCCAAAGCTCCCCAACTGCCACGAGTTGAACCAAGCACGTCCATATTAGTATACTAGAACAAATCCTAATAAACCACACCTGTAATCGCGTCCTCTGTACCACCGGCCCCTGCAATGGCGGCAATTTCTCCGGGCTTCTCTCTGATCTAACCGCCTCCATTCAAGCCTCAATACCATTGCTTGAAGTTCATCCCCATACAAATACCACAGGTGTATCTTAAATTTTGAATGCAAAAGAATTGATTTTCAGGTGCGCGTGTAATTTGGAAAGGTGGGCAGTGTAAAGATTCGATCTTTAGGGTACATTTGTGGGTTAGAATCAAAATTTTATGAATTGGAAAAGAGATTGAAGTAATGGGATCCCAAGGAGTGAGGGGATCTAGAGAGAGAAAGAGAGAGCGGTGGATTTCACGAGGGGAAACGCAGAGCAATTAAATGAGGAGTGATTTTAATGAAATGATTAGTTAATCTCAGAAAAGTGGTAAAAGTGTCGAAATTAACTGCAAAAATTCTCTCGTGTTTTCTGCAAAATCTGGGGTTAAGGGAATTTATTTATTTAATTTTATTTTTTTTTGCTCTTCTTTTTTACTTTCTCGCTTTCATCAGTTAATTTCTTGTTGGGTATCTGGAGAATTGAAGTCCATTGTTCGGTGGCCAAATGATGATAGAGAACTTTCAGAGAGAGAGAGAGAGAGAGAATGAGGATAGGAATTATTATTTCATTTTTTTAATTAATTAAAGATTGGGTTTGTCTTTGGGTTTATTAAATTCAATTATTTAAACTATTTTCATGCTTTGCCAGACTATTGATTAATATAAAGAGATTGTGGTCACCAACCAAGGGAATGCATTATTTTAGTTTATCTTAACCTTAAAATGGATTTAATTTAATTGGATATAGGTTAGATAAAGATGTTTGTATTTGTGAATCAAGAATCAAGTGTATTGCAATTTGTGGAGTCTGAGTGGATAATCGAGTAATAAATGTAGATTTAAATTTAGTGTGCATGTTATAAATTAATGAGATTTAAATATGGGTTTCATCTTATGAAATGTGATGTGTGAATTTTACCCAAACTTTTAATTTTAACTATATAATATATAAATTTAGGCATTTAGGTTTAGGCGTTAAGCTACTTCAATTAGAAAAGAAAAGAAGAACAACTTGTACTATAATTAGTATGCAATTATATCTCATTTAACGCCAATTGATTAGTGTAATTACTCATAAATATCATGCTTCTTTTTCCTACCTCATTATGACATCATTTTAATGATTCTAGACAATTTAGCTAGTTATTTGGTTTTGCTTCCATTTTTTTATTTTTTTTAAAAGATATCTTAATGAAAATGTATTTGAATCGAATTAATATTATAAAAAAAAATTTGCAATGGCTATTTGAGAAACATGTGTAAATTTATTAGAATATATTTTTCATTAAAAATACATATTCAAACATATTTTTCTGTTTTTGTGCAAAAATCAATCCATATTCTATTTCTCATTTGAAAATTAAAGATTATCGTAATCTTACTGAAAACATGAAACCCAAAGTTTTGAGTTGTCAAATGTAGAATTGAAACAATATAAAATGGGTCTCAACGAGGGGGTTGATATAGACACTAAAGACAATTATGTGACATCCACAATATCTATTTAAATTTGTCGTATATTCATTTGTTGGTCCCTGTTTTTGGTCTTTGCTTTTTACATTGTGCAACTATTTTCTTTTCCTTTATTTTTTTAGTGTTGAAAGTGGTGGATATTAGCCTTTTTTGTTTTGTTTTTTAGGAGACGATGGAAATATTTATTGATTATTTGGCAGACAAATATCTTTAACATTATTTGTTACAAGAAAACAAGTTTGGTAGGAATATGTTCACCATCAATGTTTTTTTTTCCATATTATGCTAAAAAATGAGACATCCTTAATTCGATTAAAAGTATTAAATTGTGAATGAGCTCTTTGATCATATCCTACAACCTTTTCTTGAATTAGAGATGGAAAATAATTTAAAGAATATAGTATAAACAAAAGGAAATAACTTCTCTGTCAAGAAGTTGAAGAATAAAGTCGGTTGTTTTTAGTTTAGAGACAAATCGAAGAAAATTATGCCTTGCTATGTTTGAAGGGAAAACTAAAAAAACCCTTAAGCTAGTGATATTAAATAAATATGGAATTGACTAAAAAAATTGATATTGAATCATTAAAAGAATAGAAATTAAAATACTTCAGCGACCACATATCTTAATTTTAGTGTGTTCTCATATTTAAATTTACCTTGTTTTATTACAAATCAAGAAATCCATATTTTTTCTTAAACAAGTAAATTAAATGCAATTGGAAAGAATATTGAGAAGGACATCCATAAATAATAGAGGTTTGATCGAACAATGGGGACCATCATATTCATTACAGACAAGAAGTCTTAGCAAATGATTAATGTGTTTTAATACTAAATTAATATGAGTAAGTCTGGTGTGAAATAGGTATCCATGCAATTTGAGTCGGCTCGAATCATTGAGTTTGTTTTTTTTTCTTCACTTCAAATATTGACTTTTATATTGTATTAGTATGACTTTTATATATTATATTAATGTGACCTGAAAATGTTATCCTACCTATCATGGACAACTCTTAATATATCCACAAATTAAGTGTAATGATCTCATCCCCTCGTTATATAAAAAGTGAAATTAATAGATTTACTAGAATTTTAACACATCAGTTGTATAATGCATCCACGGTGGGTAGGATAACAGGGTTGTAATGCGACATTTATGTACAAACATTCTAACATTTATATGAAAAAAAAAAAAAAAAAAATTTCAGCACATTTTGTACATATATACCTTTCAGTGATGAATTACTTGATAAAAATGATAATAATTGTTATTATGATGTTTAATTCTAACACAATTATTTCTATACATTAAGTGCACGGATCCGTGCAATTGGGGTGACCCAACTTGAGAGTGTATTTCACGCGACCCACGCGCCCAAATCCTAACCCAAACCTTAGTTCTACTGTTATATTAACATAATCTTTTAGTTTAACGAACTTAACCTTTTAGTTCTAGTTTTATAACTTTTTAGTTATATGCACATAACCTTTTGACTATATTGAATTTTTATAGTGAAAAAAATATAAGTTATTCATTAAAAAGATTATGAAATCTGTACATAAAGGTTATACTATTATAATATAAATATTATATTATTACAACATAAAAGTTTTAGCTATATTACATGAATTTTTATAGTGAAAAAAGTATAAGTTATGCACTGAAAAAGTTATGAAATCTGTACATAAAAGCTATATTATTACAACATAAATGTTATATTATATTATTACAACATAAAGGTTATGACATAAATAAATAAATTTAAAATTTTTTTGGCATAGATCCGGATTAAATCGGATCCAACCTGACCCATATACCCAACTACATAAATCATGACGCGTGCACTTGATGCACACAAACACTACCTTATTCTAATTGTAATTCTAATCTTCCCCAAAACTAACCACGAGTACAGAAGACATAAGCAACGTGCATCACCCAAAACCACGGCCTCATCCACCTTGTGGCTAAGGTTTTTAGAACAATGAATATCTGATTACATGCCTTAATTTCCAATTTGAATATAATTAACAAGTTAAATATTATTTTTCAATGAAATTAATTGCTTGATATAGATTCAGTAAAAATATTTGAAAGTTAAAAGATTTGAAAATAGATTAAAAGACTTAAAAGGGATCAAAATTTGAAAGTTTGAAAACAATCACTAATTTCGGATCACAATATTTAAAAATATGAAATCTTTAAATATCACAAGCTAATGGTTGTTAGGGGATCATTATTTTACACGACCACACCATCTAATTCATACCAAATATTAATAACACTCACACATCTTTCTACATATATATATATATATATATATATATATATATATATATATATATTAAAATAATAACTAAAAACATATGTCAAGACTCAATCTGTATGAAACAAAAAATTATTAAAAAATAAATAAATATGGTTTAATTGCAATTTAGAATGATAATATATTTATATTATATGTTAATATGGTTTGAACCATCATCCAAAAGAGAAAAAGATAAAAAAATAAAATTCACACAATCTTTATCAAACCATAAAATTCCAATTTAATGAACCAATTCTCTTAATTACATTTACACGGTTGGTGTAATCAATCATACGAATTTTAATCGTTCACAAAAGAAATCTTCAAAAGAACATATATCGATAAAGTAGACGCTTTTGCAATAATATTTTTTTATCAAGTATTATTATAGAGGGAAAACAAAGTTTACAAAAAGCATAATTAATTGGTAAATATGATTTTCTTAAAACAGAATTATGGAACCGCCTATGTATACATATATATGTTTATATGTTAAATATCAAATATAACAAAATAAAGAAATTTTATATTAAAACATAAAGCTAAAGGCATAATAAAAAAAATGCATGGTAGTTATTAAAGAGACTATGCTTTTACAAATACAATTTATTCCGTTATCGTGTATGTATCCTACAGGAAGCTATTATCTTGGCACTGTAAAAAGAAATCTCAAACAATACAAAAAAATAAAAATTATTATGGTTTTGTTAGTTAAGATAATGTTATATATATAACGGATACATATAATTTATATATGACAATAAATAAGGTAAATAAGTAAAAGAGAGAAATCATAAAATGCTGCCAAATGAAATTGTATTTAACATATGAAACTTACAAAGTTATTTGAAATTTGAAATCTTATAACTTTAATTATTTGGATTGAGATTTAAGTGAATTTAGTGATATATTATTTTATTTTGAAAAGATAAATATAGTTGTTGGGAATTTGTAAAAAATAAAAATAATAAAGTAGAAATATAGGATTTTTAAGATGCTATAACAAACATGGATTGAGACTTAACTCAATCTGATGAGCAAGTTCCAATCCAAATAAAAAAAAAATCAAAATTTCTAAATTTAGATATAAAAGATTTGAAATTTGAAACTAACCAAATCAAATACATATATTATTAAGCAAGTGAAATCCAAGGATAACCGGATAATATATAAACACAAAATTAAACCATTTCATTAGACCTTAAACGAGGCATCATCATGAGCACTAAGACAGTAACTAATGATTTTGGATGCATTATAGAAAACACATAATTGGTTATGTATTCTAAGTAGGGCATACTAATCAAAAAATAGAAAGCACAAGACAAGACAGTGTTGCATAGAATAGAATGAAAATAGAAAGTAGAGCACACAAACCAGAGTCCTATGAGAGGAAATAGAAATACAACAAACAACAAACTCAAGCTGGAAATGAATCTCATGAAAGCAAATTGATAAACACAATCTGATAGAGAACATAATAAATTCACGGCAAATGAACAATCACTTCATGATCAATAGACAAATACCACTATATATAATTTTCTTCAAGCAGTAAAGAGAAGAAATAAGGAAAAGTAAACTTAATGTCCAAGATTGAATTCTAAGCACGCCAATGTTAACAACAATCGATCAATTATATGATAACATGAATAAGAACACATTGAATTTACAAGTAAATCACAGTTCTCAAGATAAACTTACAAGACACAATTCAAGAGGTTTTCCATCTTAGATGAAGTCAGTAAAGATCAAACAAAAAATATGAAATGATTTTGCATGGATGAGAAAGTTTTGATGCACTATAGAACAACAAAATCAAATACAAACAGAAGCACAACCCACAGTCTTGAGATAGAAACAATACAAAACAAGAGAAATGCTACAACTTAAGAACATACACATCAATGCTTCAATGGTTACTGTTCATCGAGAAAGTCGAAATAAAATGCAAAGAATTGCACAAGAATAACACAAACAACCACCTGTGAGCATCCAACCACTTGGCTGACAGAAGCATAAGATAGAAACACTAGTAAAGATACTGGCTAAATATGAAATCAGATGAACATCAACGGAAACGAAAATATAAGCAAATTGATAGAAACAGGCTCAACTTAGGATATTCACAAAACGAAAAAAAAATGCTAGGCCAGAAGACAAAGTAATGACAAAAGAACATGAGAATGAACATATTACAAATATTTTAGGTGAAATGAAGAATACAAACTTGACAAGGCAGAGCAAACTCCCAAATCTTGAAATTAGATATCACAACCAAGTTTTGTGAATATGAATATGAGGTATGGTGAAGAGAAGAAAACAAACCAGACATAAGATTGAGTCTGTAAGTGTTAAAATATTGCAGACAATGATTAAATTATTTGACCATTCTCTTTATTATCACAACTGCAGAAAATTATAGTTGGATTTTCTCAATCGCAGAAGATTGAAGTTTTTCATGTCAGTAAGGGTCAAAAATCTAGCAGACAATGATCAAATTATTCAGCCCCTCTCTTTAGATTATCACAACTGCAAAAAAATTGAAGTTGGATTATCTCAACCACAGATGATTGAAGTTCTTCATGTTAGTAAGGATCAAGATTTAGCAGACAAACATCAAATCATTCAGCCTTTATTTTTAGATAATCTCAACTGCAGGCAATTGAAGTTAGATTATCTACCGAAGAAGATTAAAGTTTTTCATGTTAGTAAGGATTAAATATCTAGCCGACAATGACCAAATTATTCAGCCCTACTCTATAGATTATCACCCAACCCAACCGCAATATATTGAAGTTTTTCATGTTAGTAAGGGTCAAAAATCTAGCAGACAATGATCAGGATATTCAGTCTTTCTCTTTAGATTATCACAACCTCAGAAAATTGAAGTTGGATTATCTCAACCGCAGAAGATTGAAGTTCTTCATATTAGTAAGGATCAAGATCTAGTAGATACGCATCAAATTATTTAGCCCTTCTCTTTAGAATATCATAACCTCAGAAAATTGAAGTTAAGACTATCTCAATCGCAAAAGATTGAAACTCTACATATTAGGGTCAAAATCTAGCAGATAACGATCAAATTATTCATAGTCATTCTCTTTAGATTATCACAACCTCAAAAAAATCGAAGTTGGATTTTCCCAACAGCAGAAGATTGAAGTTCTTCATATTAGAAATGGTTAAAATCTAGCAGAAGATTGAAGTTAGATTTTACCATCAGCAGAAGATTGAAGTTCTTCACATTAATAAGAGTTTAAATCTAGTAGAAGATTGAAGTCAGATTTTATTAAAGTTCTTCATATTAATACGGGTTAAAATCTAGCAGAAGATTGAAGTTAGATTTTCCCAACAGCAGAAGATTGAAGTTCTTCGTCTAGTAGACTATGATCAAATTATTCAGCCCTTCTCTTTATATTATCCAACTGTAGAAGATTGAAATTATATTATACGAACCCCAGATATTTCATTCGGTCGTTATTCGAACGATTTGTACAATAGCCAAATCATCCAAGATAACAGATTCGATCAAGAAAACACTTGGAAATTCTAGAAATATGAAAACAAGATCATCCAAGAAAGCAAATTCGACCAAGAATACACCAAAATACTTCTGACATTGGAAATACGAAAATCAAATCATCCAAGAAAAGAAATTCGACCAGAAAAACACTTCGAACATTGGAAATACTAAAATTAGATCCAAGAAAACTAATACGTCCAGGAAAACACTTCAAACATTGGAAATACTAAAACCAAATCATCCAGGAAAACAAATTCAACCAAGAAAACAAATTCGAACTTTGGAAATATAAAAATCAAATCCAAGAAAACTAATTCGTCCAGAAAAACATTTCAAACGTTGGAAATACGAAAACCAAATCACTCGAGAAAATAAATTCTACCAAGAAAACACTTCGAACATTTAAGAAAATGTAGGATCATCCAAGAAAACGAATTTGACCAAGAAAACACGACGATACGATCAAAAAAGAAAATCAAACACCAACAATCTCCAATCAAGACGACATTGCGATCGTAATAGGACGAATTTTCGCATGAGAAGAAAACATGAATTGAAATCTCCAAAAACAAAAAAAAATCAAAATAAAAAATCAGAATGACAAAAAAACGAGAGTGTGAGTCAGTGAGCGTGTATATATATATATATATATATATATATATATATATATATAAATATAAAAGGTAATTCTTGACGGCTACGCCTCTACTTAAGGGTAGATTAGGTATTTACATTTATTATTATAATTTGGGCTCAAAACTTGGGCCTGGCTGTTTTGAAAGTCAAAATATAGAATATTATGTTGCTTTAATATAAACTACATCGACAAGTGGCCCATAAATTTGATATTAATTTATGTTAATATGTATATAACTCTTAAAATATATATAACTCTTAAATCTATTGTATTTTATGTTTTATTATTACATGATTTTTTATTTATTTTTATTTTAATTTAGCATATAATTAAAGTATATGTATTACAACTCCGTTAATTTGTTTAATCTTTTAATAAAATGTTGAAATATTTTTCGCTAAAAAACAATTTTATTACCATAATAAAATTAATTTCATACAAATTATTCCCAAATTATCATATTTATTTATTTATAATGTATTACATTTTATAGTAGTTTTCTTAAAATATTTTTTTTGATAAATTCTAGTTTTAATAATATAATAGCACAAGTATAAAAATAATTTAAGAAGATTGTTATTGTTTATTCTTGTTATTTCTGTTTTTTTTTTGGGGTGGGGGGGGTGTTGGTGTTGGTGGTTGATTATAATTTAGATTTAAATGCTAAACGTCCCACTTTCATTCAAAAACATAGATGCCACGTCACCAACAATGAATCCTATGTGGAATAACCTCATTGGACACCATCCTACTTGTGACACAAATAATTTAATTAATCAAAAAATGAATTTACGAGTTCAAGAAATATATGGCGCAGTAGAACAGAGAAGTGATTTAAGGCAATGCAACCTTTGACTCTTGCATCTTCTGATTTCATCTCCACTATCTAACCAGATTATAACACTAGTCATTGTCCGAGAAAATTCAACTACTTTAACCTAATTTCGTACCAAAACCCCCACCTTTTGAATTGTCGATTATTGTTGTTCTCTTCATCATTGATATGAATAACCAAATCCAAAGACAAGGTTTTTTCCTTGTTCTGATTTCAGTTTTGTTGCTATGGAGGCGGGCTGAATCGATCCGATTCGATCTGGAATCGGGTCACACCAAATGCATATCGGAGGACATCAAGAGCAATTCAATGACTGTCGGAAAATACCATATTGTAAACCCTAGCGACGGGCACCCTCTACCCGATTCTCATAAAATCACCGTTCGGGTAATTTTTATTTTATTTTTTGAAGTTCAAATATTTATTGTGGGTTTTAATTTTAATTTACTTTTCTTGTTTTTGATCAGATTACTGATCCGTTTAGATGGGTTTGTGGGCTATGCCCGTGGCTTGAGAATCAAAGACTATTAGTTTTACTGAGACTTTTGTCTGCTTATTTAGATTTTTTTTTGGTTGTAAATTTAGTGACTTTATTCGATGCAAGATTTGTTTATGAGAGCAAGTGTGTGGGTTTTACTTGGTTTGAATTGTTGAATGATATTGATATAAAAAAAATGTCATCTTTATGTTCTTTTTTGCTGTTTACTATTAAATGGATGTTTCTGAATAGTGAAGGTTTATGATTAGATTAAAGCTCAAAATTTCCTGTTTCTATTGTTTCTGCCAAACACATATTTTGATGAATTGGAGGTCATTGCTTGTTATAGGTAACATCATCATATGGAAACAGCTATCACTATTCAGACCATGTCACTGAGGGGAATTTTGCATTTCAAGCAGCAGAGGCAGGTGACTACATGTCTTGCTTTTTTGCTTCTGATCATAAACCAGCCACCACAATAACAATTGATTTTGAGTGGAAATCGGGAGTTGCGGCCAAGGACTGGTCCAATGTCGCCAAAAAAGGATCTGTCGAAGTAAGTGGTCATATACATATGCTTTTGTTTTTGCTTCTTGAAGTGATTGACTTCCAAGTAATGTTTTTAGTTTCTTTTTTGTTGCTTGCTGAATGAATTTCACTTTGTGGATTTCTTAATGAGCCTTGAGTGGTTGGCTTGTTTGCTTGTGAAACAAGTCCATTAGTTTAAGTTTGTCATCTCACCAGAGAACTGAAGAGGCTAGGCCATGAGTTATTTGACTTGTATTCTTTGCAATCATCGTTGATTTGGTGGATAGGCAAAGAAGATTATCTCCAGAGAAGACCCAAATGTGCATTTTTTATACATATAGATGTTTCAAGATCTACAACTGGATGATGAGAGAACAGAATATTTAGAGTATATATGGTTTGCAGTTTCTGAGGCAGGATAAAAGAGTAAGACACTGGTGTCATATAAGTAGCGTAAATAGTTTGACAGTTTCTGAGACTATATCATACGTGAAAAGTCGTTCTAACTCACTACCATGTTTACCACTTGGATTACAGTGTAGAAAACACTATGGAAAATGATTTTCTTTCTTGCTTTATCTTGGGAAATATAATGTATAGAATTTATCCTCTCCCAACCTGTTTTTTTAATCTATTTGAACTTCAGTTTATTCTCTCTATTGCTGAAAGTCTATGACCATATATTGCTGAAAGGTTTTACCTTTTCCATATAAAAATGGTGAACCAGATTTGTTATGATTAAATTAATCAATTGGTGCAACTGATACTTTTATTTTGATTTTAATGGTAAATATTCTTTCTCCCTGCTTTCAGATTTCCAAGTTTAGGTTTACTTTAACAAGAGTTCCAGTTCAAATTTTCAATTTCCAATTCCATAGACACTCCCACAGTCTCCTTCTCACCTTAGTATTTCCCAATTTTAGTTCATTCCCATGACCTTTGTTTCAATCCCTGTCTATGTGACATCAGCCAAATTGTTTTCACAAGATTCCACTAAATCCATATTGAATAGACCTAATCCTAACAATTTCAAGCATTATCTGAAGCCTAAAAATTTCTCAATGAAGAGATACATTCATGATTTTTTTTGTGTGGGTTGGGGTTGGTATTGGCAAATTGTTAGTGTTTCAATGTTAGTGAGTTTGAAAGGTGGAAACTTTGTCTTCTGTTTTCTTACTTTTTTAGTCAAAGAAAAAAAAATCTTGATAATTTTTTTTTTATTCTTTTGTACTTTTCAATCTGGTTTTACTTGATGGAGTTATGCTTTATGCATTTTAATTGCATGTCTCCATTGTGATATGTACAACTTCCGCTTAAAAGCTTTGAAAGAATTTATCAGTGGCAATCACTCTGATACCACTGTTTGGGAGATGAGATTATTTAATTGGATAATACCTCGTTTTGTTTTATTCATAGTTAACTTTGCCATTTTCCCCCTTACCAGTTAATGGAATTAGAATTGAAGAAAATGTTCGATACTGTACAATCTATTCATGATGAGATGTTTTATCTACGTGAAAGGTATCCATCCTCCTTGTTCTTCACTTGAATAATATCCTAATATTATTAGATTTCCAGTGGTTCACCCTTGGTCAATGCTTATTGCAGGGAAGAAGAGATGCAGCAGCTGAACAGATCTACTAACTCCAAAATGTTCTGGTTTAGTTTTCTATCGATTCTTGTTTGCCTGTCGGTTGCTGGGATGCAGCTATGGCACTTGAAGTCTTTCTTTGAGAAGAAGAAGCTTATATAAATGTACCTTTTCAGCCATTTCTAGTCTTTCTCTGTACTGTACAATTACTTAGAGAAGAGATGAATTACATTTTTGATTATCATTTGGGAAATGGGATTGTAATAAAACTCCATTTGCTGTTACAGGGAGTTTTATTGAATGGAGAATTAGGCCATTTTGCCTTGATCAGCTTTCTGTAAGTTGTTTTTTTTAGTTTTAGGCTTTTAGCTATATAACATGGTACAATCAAAAGGGCAAAATTGGACAAATCATGGTTGCAAGATGATTGTACATGTTAGTATTTTATACAGTAACCTCACAGATGAACCACAGCAAATGGTTGTTTTTGGTTCCCAGTATGGTTCCTCCGAAGGAAAATGTATTTTTACCATTTTGCCACAAAAAAGTAGCTCCTTTTTATGCTAATTTGTTCTATAGTCAAACTATAATCGTGTATAACTTATTTATTGAGATGTAAATTTATATATTGGAAGTAAGGATAGAACACAATTCAAATTATTTATATAACTAATCAAGTCGTGCTTGAATTTATTGAATTTGTCATTAGTTCGAATTCGGATACAAGATATGATATACCAATAATGAGCTCTGTACCAAGTTCTACCGAGAATGTCTAAAACATCACAGTAAACAACTATACAAATTTGCTTGTACTGAATTTACTACGGAAAAGAAATCAAAAAACAAAATCAAGACCAGCACTTGAGAGATTGAGATCCCAACGTGACAGAAAAATCCGTACAGCTAACAGTGAATCAACCTCTATCCTTGAAGTCTATTCACAGTCCATCTCAATCCCACATGTTATGCTGTGAAAGGGAGATGTTAAATACGATGCAAATCGAATGATGCTTATACCTCGTACTCCTCAGGTTGGATTTAGGATGCAAATATGTTCCAAGGGTAATCTGATGGTAGTGTTTCCTTGACCTTTTCGAGTCTCCTTAGAATTTCCAAGAAAGAAGGTCTCTGGTTCATGTCTGCTGCCCAACACTCCTCAATCAACCTAACAAAACCCTCAGCTGAGTAAAACACGAAAACGATCAAATGATTGTGTGGTCTGCTTTTGATTACTATCAAACCTCAGCTACTTACTCTTTCAATTCAGGAATGAAACCTTTTGCCTTTAACATTGGTCTGTGTCCTTCAGCCACATATCTGGCTGCATCGTACGGTTCATAGCTGGCCATTGGTGATTCACCTTCGAGCATCTGCAACAGTTCACTGTCATAATATGTATTGTACGATGAAGTTCAGTTTGTTCTACGTCTGGCCAAAATCGAAGTTACCTCAAATAATATCATGGCAAAAGAGAAGACGTCGACCTTCTTATCATATTTCCGGTGCTTGAAGACTTCAGGAGCCATATAACGATCTTTTGAAATCAAATGTTAGTGTTAGTTTTAAGCATCAACTAAAGCTACAGTTGTTGAAAAGGTACTCACAGCTTCCAGTCTCGCCGGTCATTTTGTACACGTCATGAGAATGCTGCACCTTAATGAGCTTGCTTAAACCGAAATCTCCAACTTTTAAATGGTCTGCACTTGTGTTGACAAGAAGAACATTCCTGTAAACAAACGTTATGCATATTGTCAATGTCGTATTTTGAGTGATGCAATGAAAGGCAGAAGAACGTAGTAGGTACAAGGAAGGTGGTTTAGCCTTTTACTAGCATGAAGGGAACTAACCTGGGTTTAAGATCTCTGTGTATCACAACATTTGGTTCACTGTGGAGATATGCCATGCCTCTGGCCAAACATAAGCCTTTCTTTAGCTGTAGTTTATGACATTTGAAAAATGGATGATGCTATGCTAGTTCTTCACCAAAGAGCAAAAAAATGATGCTATCCAACTTTACCTGGCAATATCTAGTGCAAAATTGATCGCAGTTGATGGACTGAGTGCGCCTTTTTCTTTCAAATGCTGATGCAGATCACCCTAGCAAAAATTGTAAATTGGGAACTGAGGTCAGATTATCACACACACACACTTCCTAGGAGGATAGGAAATACATTCACTCACCCCTCTCAAGTACTCTGTGATTAACATCAAGGGCTTCCTTTCAGTGACAGCTCCTAGAAACTGCACAATATTTGGATGACGAAGCTTCACAAGCAAATTGACCTCATGCCTGAAGTCCTGGCTGAATGGTGAGCAAGAGATAAGAACAGAAGTGAAAATATTCATACAGACATGTAGTAACATTACTAACAACACCACACAACCTTAAGCTAATGAATTGAATTGGCCAAACTAGAACAAAAGCACATCTTGTAAAAAAGTTTTTCGAACATGAACTAAAGCAAGCCACTATATCGCCACAAGCCCCATACAGAAATCAGCAAATGGAATGACAGAACACACTAATCAATTCAGAGCATCCGAATTCAACGTGTAAAGGAAGAAATGTGAAGTTGTGCACTGTAGGAATGTGATCATTCAAAAACCTGAGAAACTTACACCACCAATTTATCGTCTGTAAGGTTTGGAAGGATGCGTTTGACAGCGACAGGTGTTCCTCGCCAACATGCTTTTACTATCTCACCAAAAGACCCCTAACAGTATAAGCTATCATCAGCAAAAAGCTCTTGATAATAAAATTTTAAAATGTTAAATTTGTGGAAGTGATAGTGCAGTGACGAATAACCGTTAGTACATGTCGACAAAGAAAATAAATGTTTTATAAATCAAAATATGCACTTGAATGTGTTAGACTTAAACTCGATATGTGCTTTTCAACATAGACAACATGCATGAAATTACCACTAGGTGAAAATTGAAAACATGACCCTAGCCACTTACATTGTGATATGAAATCAATAGTTGCTAGTGTAATTGAACATAGAGTATCAATATATTGAAATGTTTCTATCATGATGATCATATGTTCTTATTAGGTTTTATTAGAAACTCAATATGATAAACTATAAGCTTGCTGCTTAAGACAGGAATGAATCCAGACCTTCCCTATAAGAGCTGAGCTTGAGAAGTCCAGCTCAGTAGGCTCAATTTCCCAGTCGCACTTGTTTGGTAGAGGAGGTGGAACAGACCTTGGTTCAAAATGACTTCCATTCTGGCCCTGCAATATCCCCCCAAAATAAAATAAATCCAAGAAATAACATATAAATCTTTGCACATTAATAAACAAGTCACACAGAAGTACTCAGTATTCAAATTATTCAATAATGACAGATGAATAAACGTGGGAGAGTGGGGGGCGGAATAGCTAAAACACAAAGAAGAATGAACTTACATAAGATAGCCCACCATATGAATTTAATAACTCAATCATCCGAGATCTTTTTGCTCCTTCAGCATCAGCTAAAGGCTGTTATCATGAATGCATAATTCAGATCAGAAACCTATTCAAAGATAACCAGACTACACATCTCATGACAAAAAATGAGTTCAAACAAATCCGAACTTTAAGATTCCACATGCTTACCCAATTCTTAGTATTTCATGATGCTCTATAGCGCAAATAATAGTTTATACTCTAATCCAAGCTAAAAGGCACATGATGTATAATATGGATAAGAATTGTTAATACATATAAAAGATTTTTTTATCAAAAGTATGAGAAAATTATGTATGGAAAACATGAATCCGCACAATTAAACAAAGAATTGACAAACAAAAAAAGAAAACACATGAACAGTGAAAAAAAGTTGAGACTGCACGAAATCGAATGCGTGTTAATGAGGAGAAAAGGTTACGGTGTTTTTCCACCGATCTTGAGCGTTAACATCAGCGTTGAACTCGAGAAGACACTTGGCGACGTCGATCCAGCCGTGAATTGCCACCACGTGGAGCGGAGTTCGTTTATCATAGTCTCTAGCATGCACCAGAGTCCGATCCTCCTCCAGGAGCTTTCTCACCGCCGCGACGTCGTTTTGATGCGCGTGCCACAGAATTAGAGACGTTCTGCTCACCCGCGCCTTCTCTTTCTTCCTCTCCGCCGCCGATCGAGCTGGTTGTGACTCACCGCCGGCGGAGTGGCCCGAGCTGCCTTCGCTTCCGCTCATTGGTTAGATACTTTTGTTTCAAAAATTAAAAAATAAATACTTCCATGATTTTATGTCGAGTCTGAATCACGAAACGCAGTTAAATTTCTTAGACTCGCGCGTGTGGTTTTAATGTTTAACGGAAAAAGCTGGTTTTGATCGAGAGGGGGAGAGAGAGAGGAAATGATGGCTTAAATAGACGTGTCCAAACGGTTCGAACCGTCGGAACCGTTGACCGTGGTTTCGGTTTCAAATCAAAACCGTTTGAAATCGGGATGGTTCGAACCGGCTGTCAACGGTTCCGGAACCGCGGCTATCAACGGTTCCGGAATCGTTGACCGTGGTTCCGGTTCCAAACCGAAACCGTGAACTGTCGAGGTACGGTTCGATTTCGGTTCGACATGTAGGAAAACCGGTAAACCGACGGTTCGAACTGGCGGTTTGTGAAATTTTTTTTTTTTTGAATTTTCAAACTTAGTTGTAAGTTGTAACTTGTGCTAATTTTTTTTAACTTCAATATTGATGTATGATTGTAATATATTGAAAGTTATAAGTTGTAAGTTGTAATTTATTTTTTCATTCATCATGATCATTGTAATTGTAATCAAGGATAAAAATATCGGTATCGATGGAAATATCGATATCTCAATTTTACGAAAATATCGGGAAAATATCGGAAAAATATCGAAAAAATAAACAGGCCGCTATTATATCAGTTACATGAAAAAAAGGATATATCGAAGATATATCAGAGATATTTTCGGATATTTTCATTAATATATTCAATTGTATATTATAAATGTCATTTTTGAAAGGAAATCAAGGCTGACCAATGGGGCACGGCCGTGCCGTGTAGCACGATCGTGCCCTACTTGACAGAATCGGGGCAAAAATCAAAAAAAAAAAAAAAAGGAAAAAATGGGGAAACCGGCGGTTTGAACCGTCGGTTCCGGTTAACCGCCGGTTTCCAAACCGGAACCGAAACCGAATCCCTCACGGTTCGATTCCGATTTATCCCTCCGGTTCCAAAAACCGTCGCTTCAAACCAGCAAACCTAAACCGGAACCGGAATCGGAACCGGCGGGGCATGTGTAGGCTTAAATAAACTTTTAATATACAATGTATTGTGAACTTAATTTCTTGTGGAGGGGGCTAAAGAGTTTTAATATCATGAATTTATTTAAATTTTGATATGTCGTACTATTTCTCTTCGACTCTGGATATTTATTTAAGGATCACAAAAGTTGACATTTTTAAAATCCAAATGAGACTTTTTTTTTAGGATAAGATTTTGGGTACATAATGAGGTATATATGATTCCATATATAGTTTGAAATTTTCCAAATATCTTTTAACTTAACCGAAAAGCATAATAAAAATATAGAAGTGATAATTATAGCATAAGACAAATTGTAGAAACTGTGACAGAGTCTACAATTAAATATATAGATCGAGTGTGAAGAAGTGGCAAATAAAATGGAAAAACACGTGTAGAATTGTAGATTTGAGTTAAATTCAATATTTTCTTAACGTTTTGTTTGATTTTGGATCGATTTTTGTGGCATTTTGATTTGGATAATAGTATATCCATTGAGATTATTTGGATAAACTTATTATAAAGAATTTAAAAATCCACTCTCAAACTATTTTTTAGTGAATGGATAATGGATTTAAGATAATCATTGATCGACAATCAAATTCAATCCTTCAACCAAAACTCAATCTAAATTATCTTAACACCTTTTAATAAAATTGAAAAAAAAAAAAAAAGAAGGAATTTCTGGTGGAACCAAATGCTCTCAAGTAAAAAAAAAAAAAAATTCTTCAACAGAGATATAACTCTTCGCTTATTTTTTTCTCAAAAGAAGGAAAAAAAAACACTTCTTTTTGAGGTTGCGATTAACATATAGATGTGTTTTTTTAAGTAGATATATATTTTTTGTTTAATATTTTTAGTAGAAATTAATTATTTAATTTATAAACGTTTTTAACTATGAAAAATCTATATATAATAGAAAGAAGCAAAAGAAAAAATCCATAAATCAAATCAAAATAGAATCGTACTGCTTTGATGGCAAGTCAACCAATAAAGTGACAGCAGAGGTCAAAAGATATTATATTGCATCATCTGAGTCACGACTGTATAAAATAAACTCAATCTGATATAATTAAAGCAATCATATCCCAAAAAATAATAAGAATTATTATGTCAAGTCATGAACGCTTCACGTGAATTATTAGAAACATACGTAAATAAAACTAATTATTTTCGGGCACAACTCTTATTCTAATATATGTTTTTGTATTTTCTGTAAATATTAAATATAATAGTATTATTTTTTCAAATGTTTAGGAAAAGTGAAGTACGAGAATTTGAGTCTATATAAAACTTATCGTTACCAAAAATAAAAATTCGAATCTTAAGATAATTCATTGCAATCACTTCTATCGATTTTCCCCTATAAATAAAGGGGTTACACCTAAATGTTTGTTACAATAATCCGCACTTGACTTTAGAGAGAGAAAAGTTGTTATTAGAGAGAAAGAGATGGAGCTTGATCTATCACCAAAGTTGGCGAAGAAGGTGTACGGCGGAGATGGTGGCGCGTACTACGCGTGGTGCCCCGATGAGTTGCCGATGCTCCGTGAGGGAAACATCGGAGCCGCCAAGCTTGTGCTTGAGAAGAACGGCTTTGCTCTGCCGCGCTACTCCGATTCTGCTAAGGTTGCTTATGTTCTTCAAGGTATATTCTGATCGTCTCTTCTCGATTGATCAATTGTATACTTTGGTTGATAGAATTTGTTTTTCATGTGGTTGATTTTGCGCTTTCGATTTGATCTCAATGTAGGGATCCCTTTCGGAAACCATATATTTTAGATTTAATTGTCGATGCGTGTTGATACTGCTGTCGTTCCGGTTAACGTGATTTGCCTTAAAAGAGTTGATAAGGAGGAATGTCTAAGGATGCGATTGAATTGAAAAACTTGAAAGGATGTTTTTGAATTATATAATAATAAATCTATTGAAGTTATTTCCAATGTAGTTAATTTTGACCGTGTATCATGACTTTGTTAATAATCTTTTAATTCTCCATGAGTAAGCATGCTTTCCTACAAAGTTGACAGGAAGATGAAATAAGCAGGATTGTATTTCAATTGAAGAATTTGGAAGTATCTATTTGAAATTAGAATAGTAAATCTGTTGAAGTTACTTACAAACGTTACAATTATTGCTTATAATGAATAAATCTTGTTTTAATGAATTAAATTATGAGTTGTTTATAGGTAGTGGAGTGGCTGGTATTGTTCTCCCTGAGAAAGAAGAGAAGGTGCTCCCGATCAAGAAGGGAGATGCCATTGCCCTTCCTTTTGGTGTTGTCACCTGGTGGTACAACAAGGAGGACACTGAACTAGCTATTCTTTTCCTTGGTGATACCAAAACTGCCCACAAATCTGGTTCTTTCACTGACTTCTTCCTGACTGGTTCCAACGGCATCTTCACTGGATTCTCAACCGAGTTTGTGGGCAGAGCATGGGACTTGGAAGAGAGTGTCGCTAAAACCCTTGTTGGCAGCCAACCAGGCAATGGAATCGTAAAGCTCGATCCGAGCTTCAAGATGCCAGAGCCCAAGAAGGAGCACTACAATGGCATGGCATTGAACTGTGAGGAAGCGCCACTGGATGTGGATATCAAGGACGGTGGAAAGGTCGTGGTTTTGAACACCAAGAACTTGCCTTTGGTCGGCGAAGTTGGACTTGGGGCTGATCTTGTTAGGTTGAATGGCAATGCAATGTGCTCTCCAGGCTTCTCTTGTGACTCTGCCTTGCAGGTCACTTACATTGTAAGGGGAAGCGGGCGTGCCCAAGTTGTTGGCGTCGATGGGAAACGAGTGTTGGAAACAGTAGTTAAGGCTGGTAATCTCTTCATAGTTCCTAGGTTCTTTGTTGTCTCAAAGATTGCTGATCCTGATGGTATGGACTGGTTCTCTATCATCACCACTCCCAAGTGAGTATTCAATCATTCATTTCTGTTTTAAGATTTACCTAGATTATCGTATGATATTTGATTGATGTTGAATTGAATGAGAATGTGAATGTTGGTGTAATAATGTAGTCCAATCTTCACACACTTGGCTGGAAGGACTTCAGTTTGGAAGGCACTGTCTCCTCAAGTGCTGCAGGCTGCTTTCAATGTTCCTCAGGATGTGGAGGAGAAGTTCAGCTCTAAGAGGAAAGCTGAGGAGATTTTCTTCCCACCACCCAAATAGATTTGACTCATTACTACACTTTATTTGCTTTTATTTTCTTGGTAAATAAGACTACTGTTTAAGTACCCTCAACTGTTGCCTTCATTTCTACTATTATGCTTTGCATTTTGTGGTGTTGGGCCACGTAGATGCTATGATCTATATATCATGGTTATATTTTAAATTTTTGTTCTCTCTCTCATATGTTGCTATGAGATAAATTAAACCTCTAGAAACACATTTATTATAAATCCAAGAGAGCATACAAGTACCAAATAGCCTGAGCAATGAGCATAATAATTGCATAAGAAATTATATATGCATAAACTTGAATATACTTGAATCAACATGGTCTTTGGGTACACTTGAATCCACTTCCTCTTTGGTTTTTGAAACAGCACACTGAGTTATAACATCACAAAGTAGAGAATGAAGCTACATGCCAACTGAATTTGTACTGATCGGTGAAAAATCTTAAATTAGGATGACAACGATCACCACCAGTACCACGATGATTACAGGGACTGTGAAGCCAGCAATCCACTTAACCCTGCTCTTCCAATTTGACATCGAACTCAATACCATATTACTTCCATCAATCGCGCTGTCTACATCAGAAAGCTGCAAACAAAATCAAATCAACATCGAGCTGCAATGAAAAAGCATCCTACATTATTATTCAGCATGTAGTGACTAACATGCCTTGTTGTGGGAATGTAAGAGAGTTTGACGTTGCTGATGCAGATCGTCAAGAATTGACACCCCGATCTCTTCAGTTTCCAGTGCAACCCTCCGACTGTCCCTTAATCTTTCAGTCGACTGATCCAGCCTCATAGTTGACATTGCCAGTCTCTCCCTTTGATTTTGCTGATGCACATCTTCTAGAATTGACACCCCAATCTCTTCATTCTCCAGTGCAACCCTCCTAGTGTAACTTAATCTGTTAGTCGACTGATCCAGCCTCTCAATCGACATTGCCTGTCTCTCCCATCGGTAAGCCTATCAACATTATTTGGTCCGACTAATTAAAACTGCGCACATAGCTATACAACACAATTTTATGTATAGTCAAATGCAAATGTTGGTTACTTGGGAGGAAGGTAAAAAAAATGGAGCACACCTCATTCCCACCAGCCATTCCAGATTCTAACAACTCTTCACTTGTAGGAATAGTCTGTCTCTTCACTTCCCATTTCATCTTATTCAGATGAATCAGATCAGATTTATACACCCTGAGCTTGGCAAGTAAAGTAGCTTTCACACTTGGCTGCAAACTTCGAGCCTCATGATCCATTTTTCCAATCTGGTAAACACAATCACAACATTCATTTAGGTTAGAACCCAGCAAATCCCGACCTGACTAACGAATTAAAAAAAAAAAGGGTTACCAAAACATCAGCATCATTCAGTCCTGCTTGTAATTCAGAAAACTCTTGTTTCTTTTTCTCTGCAGACCATCATAACATAATCATCATAGCCCACAATGAGATCAAATTCAAATGACAACAAGATGATTATAGATAAACAATACTGGCAGCCCAATATGACTTCTTGGAGCAGCAATATGAAGATACTATATATCAACTACGTATAATTGGATCTCGGAATTTCCAATTCTTAAATCTATAAAATTAAAAATTGTGATTATATCAACTACCTCCATCTGGAAGAGCAGCAGTAGAATTGCATTTTGTGGACAAATTTGCAAACAGCTCACAGTACTGCCTTTCATACCCTTCATAAACCTGGCTCATCTTGTCTCCAACACCTCTGTTAATTCACTAAACAAATAAATAGGAAATTGGGCACAAAAGAAAATCAAAGAAAATGAAATATTATCACCGGTGCTTAAGCTTTAATTATGGTAAAAAAAAAAAAATCTGGAAAACAAAAGGATTTAAAAGACTCATATCATATGCATGGGCATATTGTACCCTGAATATGGAAGTTTGCACGGAGCGAGTTGACTCAGATCAGAGGTTGGATAGTAGGGGGAGAATGTATATTTAGACTGAAACTTCAATGGTGCATGCAAGTTGCAGCAAGGCTGAGGACATTTTCTTCCCACCACCCAACTGGAGTCATTAAATGTAGCTACCGGCCTTTTTTTTTTTTTCTATTTTACTACTGTTGAAGTACCCTAAACAGTTAAGCTTCATTCTCTGGTGACTCTCTCTCTCTCTCTCTCTCTATATATATATATATATATTGATTCCTTCTAATGATGATGTATCTATTTCCTTTAAGTAGACAAAGTCCAACCATAAGAAATTTTTGTTTAACTCTCTCTCTCTCTATATATATAAAATATAGATTCCTTCTAATGAAGATGTATCTATTTCCTTTAAGTTGACACTTGACATTGTCCATGGGCAGGGACGACTGAAGTGGGGCCCTTGGCCCCCCTCAAAATTTGAAAAAAAAAATTAAGGGTATTTTGGTAAATTTTACATTAGCGTTTATCCCTTTTCTCACAGCAGTAAATTTTCTGATTCCAAGTTCGGGAAGAAGATATTTGTCAATTTCCTTTTCTTGTCCTACCCTCTTTATCTTCATTGTTAGTTATTTTATTTGTCAAATGCCTCAATATCATTTATTATCAGAAAAACACAAATTAGTATATCGATCGAAGCCGACTTCATAAGTTCGTAGACGGGTTAAAACTTGACCAAATAAAAGACGACTCATAGGATAAATTTTCACGTGAAGAAACGAAGATTCGAAAAGACTCAAAATACCTTCAGTAAAACTTACATATTATTCGCATTTGTAAGCTCAAAATTATAATATACTCCTTCAGTCCAAAAATAAGTGTCGTATAGCTAGCAAAATTGATCATTTTCGGATTTCAAAATATATTCATATATAATTTACCAAAAATATCCATATTAAATATGTTTATTAAGAATAAGAAAAAAAAAATTCCACAATGATTATAATTAAATAAGGAGAGATCCATCCTTTCATCTAGTTTAGAATTGTTGTATATTTTCCATTAATTGAAATTGGGTGTTTCACCATTCACTGGGATGAGTATGAAATCATTAAAGCTTCTCCTTTGGCTGAAAAAGGAGGTCTAAGCTACAAACAAACAGATCAACTTTCCATATAATAACGTTTATTACAATTACAAAATAATACTCCCACTGGTTCATAATAAATGTTTTCTTAAGTAGTTGTCAAAAATTAATAAACACAAGTATAGAAAACTGTCTGGAATATATTTCCATAGAGTTGTCGTCCGAAATTAAAAAACTTAATGATAATAAAATGACTAGTGGAACCACAAGATTATTGAGTATATAAGTACCAAATAGCCTGAGCAATGAGTAAATTCCATAAGAAATATATACATGCATAAACTTGAATATACTTCAAACAACATGATCTTTGGGTATGCTTGAATCAACTTCCTCTTTGGTTTTCAGCAACGAATTATGCTGCACAAATTTGTTTTTGAAACGTCGCACATCACGAAGTACATGCCAACTGAGTTCGTACTGATCAGTGAAAAATCTTAAAATAGAGGACGAGAATGATTGCCAGGATGAGTGCAACGATTATGGAGCCAACAATCCACTTATTCCTGCTCATCCTTTTTGACATCGCACTCAATACCTTTTTACTTCTATCAATCGCGCTGTCTACATCAGAAAGCTGCAAACAAAATGAAATCAACCAAAATTAATCCAGCTGCAATGAAAGAAACCAGCTTGATTGGAAAAACATTCTACATTACAATTCGGTATGTAGTGATAAACAGGGGCCTAACATGCCTTCGTGTGGGAATGTAAGAGTGTTTCACGTTGCTGATGCAAATCTTCAAGAATTGACACCCCGAGCTCTTCAGTTTCCAGTGCAGCCCTCCGAGTGTCCCTCAATCTGTCAGTCGACTGATCCAGCCTCTCAGTTGACATTGCCAGTCTCTCCCTTTGATTTGCAGAAGCCTATGAAAATTACAAGGAGAAATGCCATGAAAGGCAGCCAGGGAGACACTTGGGATCAAAGTATGTAGAATATTGGAAAAGTAGAGAACAATAATTGATTGGCTAAACCAAATACAAGGAACCATTTAAAAACAGATGAAATCATGAAGAATAATTATCCCGTTAATACATGTGAGACAGTAACTAGAATATGAGAAAGCATAAAATTACTACGTAGACATACTCTGAGATACCTTATACACTGACTAGAGCCAGCCACTTAAACTGAAATTTAACATATCAGTGGTACAGTTATCTAAGGTGCAGTAAATAAGTAAATGCATGATTACCCTTAGTTAATAATCTCACATCTTTCATCTAAATTGACCCATTGAAGTCAGTAACAAAAACTAATAACAATGGAAGATACGCAGAGCTATTATATAGGCATAAGTGATAACACACATGTATGCATGTTTTACTATTAAGTAAAATTGTGCACATGGCTATATTATGTACCAATTAATCTTATGCAATCCCATTATAGTCAAATGCAAATGTTGGATAATTGGGAGGAAAATATCAGCAAGGTAAAGCAAATTAAGCATACCTCATTCCTACCAGCCATTCCAGATTCTAACAACTCTTCATGAGCCGGATTTGTAGGAATAGTCAGTTTCTTCACTTCCCTTTTCAACTTATTCAAATCAGATTTATACTCCCTGAGCTTAGCAAGTAAAGTAGCTTTCACACTTGGCTGCAAACTTCTAGCCTCAAGATCCATTTTTCGAATCTGGTGAACACAATCAGAATCTTCATTTAGGTTAGAACACAGAAAATCCAGACCTGCGTAACAACTTAAAAAACAAAAAAAGGTTACCAAAACATCAGCATCATCCAGTCCTGCTTGTAATTCAGAAAACTCTTGTTTCTTTTTCTCTGCAGACCATCATAACATAATCATCATAGTCCACAATAAGATCAAATTCAAATGACAACAAGATGATTATAGATAAATAATACTGCCTCAGTCCATCAACAATTCAAAATATGCTGAAATAATTATAAATTGGTCCATGCATTGAGGATAAATCATATTAGTTTTATTTCTTGGAAAGAAAAAGCAAATCTAGCAGCCAAATATGACTACTTGGAGCAGCACTATGAAGATATTGTGATGCAACTGAAACATATGAGCTGAAAAGGCGAAGAAAGCTTTGCTAATCTTAAAATAGTACCATATGATTGTTTATTTTATTTTTAAAGGCTGATTAAGCAAAGCTAACAATAGAATCTAGTTTACTACTAAATTTATCACGACTGCAGAAGTTAAACATTCAAAGTAAAACACAATAAATATTTCATTAGAATGAGATTTGCAGTAACCTAATTTAATAAAAACATTCAATTTTTATTCTGAAATGTGTTCCCACTTTAGGCAAGGCAGGGTATATCTAAGAGCAACTTGCAATATACATGAAGCATAGATTTGGAATCATGAAAAATATCAAAGTTAATATTAGAGTAAAACTTTCTCAAATATCAATTGTTTATTCTTCAATTTAGTGGCACCAAAAGAACTCTTCTAGAGTCCAATAAGAGTATTTTTGAACAGATAGAGCATTATGCTGATAAATGTTTAAATAATTTCATGATAGGAAGGCTGGCTTCATCATGGAACCATTTTTCTACACTTCTGATTCTAGTACGTCTCATTATTATGTGCCCAAACCAGACACAGGCATCTCCAAGAAACTAATCCGATTTCGACTAATTAAGATCCTCAGTGTCAAGAAATTAGAGAAACTGTTTACCCTAAGCTCAAACACACACAAAATGGGACAGTAGAAAGGAAACAAACAGAGAGTTGATTCCTTCATTTATTTCCACCAATATAACCTCATTTCTCAACACTGAGGGAGGTCCAAACACTTATCATCTTTCATGCCCAATGAAAACATAAACATAACTAAGAAATGATTCGATTCAACTGATATCTGTCCAGAAAAAAATCCAATAATTTACACAAAGTAACCCTAACATTAACATCATCAAACAAAACATGAAACGGAAATAAACTAATAATTTCCCCCGCGCTGAAAAAAATGCCGAAAACAAAAAATTATAAGCAATATAATTAGATCGCTGAATTTCCATTACTTTATTCTATAAAATAAAAATTTATATTATTTCAGTTACCTCCATCTGGAAGAGCAGCAGTGGAATTGCATTTTCTCGACAAATTTGCAGACAGCTCACAGTACTGCCTTTCATATCCTTCATAAACCTGGCTCATCTTTTCTCCAACACCTCTGTCAATTCACTAAACAATTAACAAGAAATTGGGCAAAAATGAAATATTTTCACCGGCGCTTAAGCTTTAACTTTGGTAAATATATCTGGAAAAAAAAAACGAAATAAAAGACTCGTATGTATTGAACTGTATGTATATTGTACCTTGAATATGGAAGTTTGCACGGATTAACTGGGCGAGTTGACTCAGATCAGAGTTAAAATAGTAGAGAGAGAAAGTATATTTGGACTGACACTTCAATGGAGCGAGATCGTGAGAGAGAGAAAAAGAAAACAAAAAAATATATATATATTAGGAAGGAGAAAGCAATTTTGCTGTTTGACCCACAATACTTTGATAAATATCATTTTACCCCCGGTCCTCGTCATTTGAGAGAAGAAAAGGATTAGTCATACACTCGTAGTCCTCTTTTTTCCCTTGAGAAGATACGATTTTTTTTATTTTCTGAGGAATCCAAAAGTATCAGTGTTAATGCTCTATTACAAATGATCGATTACTGCAAAATGATATATTATATTACCTCTATTACACTAATGAATGAAAACTGTATACTTAGTTTTTTTTTTTTTTATCGGTAAAATTTTTTATTGAAGATAACCAAAGAAAATAGGTATAAGAAATACCCAAAAATATAAAAAAAAAGATCAAAAGGGGAGTAAAACAAAATAAAACTAGACACCTAAGCACATTCTCAGATTGGCTAGCTAGTCTTTAAATGAAAATCCATAACAAAATCAAGAAATAGTGTTTTTATGTATTATATTTTTGTTTCTTTTGGAATCAAGCCACCACACTTTCAATATTGTTTGAATATAGGTAAGGTAGAGGGGTTCAATTCATGTAAGAACTCTCAACATATGTTTTGTTTTTTGTTTTTTCATACACTGATACAATAAAACACGAGATAAGAACATAACAATCAGAAATTAATGTCATGTAATAGAGCATCTTCAACACAATATTCTCAACACACAAGTTAGAACTTCAGATTCTGTACAATATCAATATAAGCAATCTGCTACAGAATCTGGCAAGAAGACACTCAACTTCCTGCAACAGAATCCAAGCCAATATTGTTATCTTCATATTATCAGAGGACAATCAAAATCAAGCCAATTCCTACATCGTAAACGATACAGAGTGGAAATTCCAACCCATCAACTACCGCTAATCTAAAAGATACACAATATTTCACCGAGAAAAATGGAGGCAGTGTAACATCAAAATAAACACGAGGTCAGAAATTCTGTGGCAATAGTTTCTCGCTATCTACCGGAGTTGCTATTTGTTCTAGGCTGAATCGGTTTCAGTCGTAGCAGAATCAGCTTGATTGGACTGTAAAGGCTCTGAATCTTGATTTGAGAACACTTCTGATTGTAGGGATGGGAATATCTTATTCACGTGCAACCATGTTTGTTCCCACACGTTGTCTCCCCCAAGAGTACTAGTAGGAACGAGCACACCCTTTGTTTTCATCACGAGCAGGGTGTTCTTGAGAAGTTCGGGTACTAATTCCTGAAGCTTCTCACCCCTTTTAAGCTTCAACTTCATGTACTTCTCCATCCGGCCAATCACATTTCGCCACAATTTGCAGAAGCTCGATAATTGTGATAACTCGTTTAGCAAATGTAAAAACACTTTGGTTAGCAGCTTCAAGGCGAGAACAAGTGTCCCTTCTATGTTCCGATACTCTTTCTGAGTTTGAGGGTTCCCCTGTGCAATTTCAGCCAAGTCATCAAGCATAGTGAATATGACCATTTCAAAACACTGTGGCCAGAAACCAATTGGAAGGCAAATCTCATCAACCCCTGTTAAGCACATCTGCAATGATAGAAGAGCATGGTTTCTAACTTCTTCTCTCTGGTCCAAACAAACTTTCCTCAATCCTTGAACAAGCCTCAGCCACATCTCCCCTATATCCTGACACAATTTAGCTGCTTCTGCTTCTGCCATAGCTTCCCGAGCATCTTGGGCCCACCGTACCAAACAAGAAACAGACCCTGCCATTAGATCCACAGCATGGACCGATCTATCGGTCTGTCCCACGCGAGACTCTGCAAATTGCCTCGCTGCATCTACAGAAAGTACAAAATTAGATGGGGCCAAGTGGGCTCCATCAGCCATTATAAACGATAGGGCCTCGAATCCTGATTCAGAAGCATCAGGGTGTCTAGCTGTGATTGAAAGTAAAGAAGCAATGGTTCTCCAGCCCATTGGAGAACGGATATGAGTTGCATTTGCTTTCACCAATCGGCTAACCTCCTGAGTGATCTGCTCACAGTATTGGTCAGCAACCCGTGCATCAAGCTTGAGAACGAGCTGCAGTGATCTCAAAAGTTCATCAGCCAAGTTCTCCTTGTATGGGAGCAGTCTTTGGCAAATGCGTAGAAGTCCAAAAACCGCTTTCTCAACTAAGGCACAAGCCACTACTGTTGACTGAACTATACCAGCTATGTGCTCATAAACACCAGGCCAGAGAAGTCCAATTCTGTCACGGTTGTTCAACGTTATTGCAATTAGCAATTCTAAGCAGAACACTGCAGTGTCCTCATCCTCAGGCGAGGTATTGCCCTTTGGTGGTCGTCCAGCAGCCCATATTAGTGCCCGTGCAAGCTGTAATAAAGAATCGGCTTGTAGAAACTTGCTTTCTGTAAAGATGCTGTCAATATGACACTTCTGAATAGTCTGAAGTGTGCGTTGATGAGCAGCCAGTTGTTGTTCAGTAGGCTGAGATCTTGGCTCTTCAGTATCCAAAGACAGGAGTTGGCTGAATCTGCCCATCAAACCAGAAGATCGCCTAGGAGTACCAATAGTTTGCATATGAGCAGAAGATAGTGAGTTTGTAAGAGGCTTCCCATGTCCAGGATCAGATGACATCTCTGAATCTTCAGCTGCATCACTGGCTACCCGAGCAGGTAGAAGGCCAAGCTTGTGTAATCTTAAGATACAGTCCAAAATGTTTCTCCAACCAGTGCGTATATAATCTCCATACCTATTTGCAATGGTGAAAACGGTAACAGTAGCCATCCTGGCTTTTGCATCATCACCGAAGGCTAGAACAGGCTCCTCCACAGATGAGGGATTCAGTAGCGTTGTGAACTTACATAGTGATACTACAAGATCGTCCAAAACGTCTTCAAGATGATGACATGCAGATATCTTTGCAACAGCCAAGAATCCATCAATACATGTTTGGTAAACATCCTCGTACTCTGCATGATCAAATACCACGGAGATAGCAGCAATAGTTGGGCCAGACATGATTGCAAACATGTCATGGTCAAGGTATGTTCTGGAATCAGCAACAATGTATGGAGAAGTTTTTTTGGACTTGTGCATCAAATCAATCCATCTGCTAGGAGTCATTTCAGCAAAACCAGCTCCTTGTTCAGGTGTGGTACGAATCTCATTCTTGCAGATGGAGTAATAAAGCTCCGTGAGGAACTCACGAGGGAGATCATTCCCTCCATTGATGTGCCGGTTATTCCTGATGAAATCCTCTTCTGTCATCTTTTTCTTCACCTGTACATTATGCTGATCTGTGTTGAGCATTATCAAGGAATAAGACAACAAAAGAGCAGCATCTTTATTGGCTAAAATTTGTGGTGATTGCTCATAATATCTCCCAGAGAATGCCTCAAGCACCCTCTGTATCTTCTGAGATTCTCCAGGCAGTCGAAAAGTCTCCAGGAAGAGCCTCAGCGCGGTATCAAGGTTCATGTCTTGAAAATCAAATGTTCCCGCAAATTCATGTAGAACCTGAACACAGAACTCATCATGATTCCCAAGAAAATCTCCAACAAGATTTTTATCTAGTCCAGCTGTATATCGGAAAAAGCAAGCCACACTCTGAGGATCAAGTTTCTCAGGCAACAGATGTGTTCCTTGAAGGAACTCTAGACCTTTTTTAGGATCCCGGTTGAAGTGATCTGCTCCGATCATCAACCTTCTTTTGATATACTTCCTACGGCGAACAAAAGGGACCCAATAATCAGGATCACCATAATTCTCACATTTCACCATCCAGAATGGAGTATACTCCTCAAGATTTACAGGAGTTGATTCATAACCAACTGATCCATTGGCTATTCTCTCAGCCATTCCTTGAATCACAGCAATCAGACCATCTAATGCAAGAATGTGCATGCTGGACAAAGGGCAATTCACAGGAAAAGCACTCTTTGACAACAAATTAGCAAGCTCTTCAAACACATTACCACATGTTATATCACAATCCAAATTTGCATACATTTCTACCATGAAGGTCTTTTGCCTACAGAAATCAACTAAAGCCTCCATAACAACCTCCTGCTGCTGGTATGATGCTCCAAATCGATTTTGTGCAAGTCTCAAAATCACACAGGAAAAGAAGGCTTCAAGCTGAAGCTTCAGCTCGGTGCGCAAATGCTGATATAAATTGAGAACAATGCTACAGACCATAGAAAGAATCAAGGGACTTATCGACAGCCCAAACTGCAAGAGGTTACGGAACAGTTCATCCTGTATCAAACTCAATAATCTAGGATGATGTCGCATAGCAGGGCCACCTAATTCAATTGCTGAGTTAATCAATCCCAATGCAAAAAGAGGTACATCTTCATCAAATGTCATAGAATTTGCTCTGAGACCCATTCCTGTATGCTCAACAACATTAAGCAATGAACAAAGAAAATGAAATATTTCAACCATGCAGGGTACACCATACGGTTCCGTCATTAAATGCAAGTCATAAGGAACTACATCCTTCCCATTATCAGTCCTGGCATCACTTTCATCTATCATACTGCTGATGAGGCCAGATGCAGCAGAACTAAAAACTCCAGATGGTTGACCATCATATTCAGAAGTTCCACTGCCGTTTTCTGCTTTGCTGCTGAAATTGTAATCAGTGTCAAGTCCAGTAGCCTGCAACAAAGGAAGAGTAAAGTTCCAAAATGTAAATAAGCCAACAAAAAAAAAAAAAATCAATAGTTAATTCTCGTGAAGTCCTAGGCATATTAAAGTGCAGGCTGAGCAAGTAAACAGAAGCATCACATGATGAATAATTCAATCTGAATTTTGCAAATTAGAAAATATTGTCAGCTTTTCTAATATAGTCTTACCAAATGTGAAATTGGCCACAATTATCTGAAATCTGAAAGCCTAATAAACCTTAAATAGCACACCCACATGAATGGGAACAGAAAAATTAGTGTGAAAATGATGGGTTCTCTGTCCTTGAATTAGGACCTAGAGTCTCTGGCTATGGGAGACAAAGATAACTAAAGAATTAACACCAAGTTTTTCTCCAGTGCTCTTAGTAGAAGAAAGACAGTACAGATCTTCCAGAAAATCACAATCTAAATGAGAGGAAAATAAATAAAAGAAGAATAAGATGACATGTACCTCATTTTTTATAGAACTGCCTCCTTTAACCAGTGACCGTTCTGTATTGTCGACATCTGGAAGGTGTGAAAAAATGCATCTCACAAGTTCATGCATTGTGTGACGAGCTATCCGCTGTAAGAGTTCACCTTTAGTCCCGGCTTGATGTACTATCCGGAAACAGGTGTTCACTATGGTACAAACATGCTGGTTACTCAACATAATTGATGCTTTACTTTTCATGCAAGCCAGTAGAACCTGAAGTATCTTCGTTAATACAACCTCTTCAGATGCTGGGTCAGCAACCTCAAATCTGCAGCTTGTAACTGCATCAACTACCAGATGCATGGCATCTTCAACATTGATAGTATTTATATCCAGCACATCAAGAGTCAAGATCTTGTAAACAGATGACAATGCAACACCAGTAATTGGGGCCCCTGTTTCATCTGACCGAATTACATCGAGAAATGGCTGGAGATACAAGGAAGGGTTGACCATTTGCCAGTCATTTTGCCATGAAAATACTTGTCTTCTCAATGTTTTAAGAGACTGAATGAGAGAGTGTTCCAACTGATCTTCACCAGACACATAACGACCTCCCCATCTCACATTCCTCCTCATGACAGCCAGCACAGCTCCTATCTCTGAATTAATCATACATCCCAAGGCAGCTTTACCAGAAGAGGTAGGCTCACAGTCTTCTGGTTCCTCTTCAATCACCTTGATGCTAGATTGTAACCTTAAACGTCCCATCACTAGTACAACTTCAACAAGTAACCAAAAACGGCTCTGACAGGATGTAAGGCACAGCAATCAACTACTGATCTAAAACAAAACAAAAAACAGATGAATAAAAGCATGAAAATTCTACAAACCAAAGAAGGTTATGGCAAAGGTATATTCATTTTGTTTTTTCATATATACCATATAGATTTCAAACTAGCATGCGACTTTTATATTCAAATTTCAGATGTAGTACAGTATCTACCATCATAAATAAATGTCCCACACAAACCTAAGCTCGAAAACAATGTAAATGTCATTCGAATGCTTCGCTGGAAGCTACAGCAACATGTGATACTGAGCTATTGTTCCTGTAGTGCTCTAGTGCAACTAATTACTACAGATAGCAGTCACTATATGCTTTAACTGAATCATTCCCAGGAAGCATATTACAGCAAATATGAGAAAATAGTCAAACAACAAGCAAACTATAGTCAAATTTAAATCCCGAGATATCAATCAATCCATATCAAGAAATGAACTAATATACAAATCCCATCATACAGATGCAGGGAGATCGACTAGAACTAATAGTGCAAGGTAATTTAAGAGAATTGTTGAAACTCGGACGGTGCAATAAGCATCAGATTTACATGCTGATCCATTTTAATCCACTCCAATTTAGGGAATTATACATCGGAAGCAAAATTAAGCATACCAATAAAGGAAGTCAAAGCATAAAGCGCACTCCTGGCTCAAAAGTTCTGCAAGTGTGTGCTCGACCCAAGTGAGCGCACCATTCTACAAGCCTACATTATTCAGCACTTCATTATACTTAACACATCATAAGTAGTCGGCTGTCCAACGCACTCAGCCGAAAATCTAGCTTCTAGCAGCCGAAAACTGTAGATAAACAACAGGCAGCAAAAGAAGAAGAAAACGCTAAACCTACCTGCTTCAAGTTTGTTTGCGCAGTCAAATTTTGCCCTAATTAAATTAGAGCATTGTTGCCCGAACTTTTGGGTACTAATTGGATGGAGCAAAGGGCTTTTACGTATGAAGAAAAAGAGAAATGGCGGAGAGAGAAGAAAGAAGTAAGAGGTTAGACTAAGCAAGTCTCACTAGTCGGGGTAGATCAAGCCATTGATGAAGGTTTCTAAGATTTGAGCTTTACAAGGAAAGGAAAGCATTGGATCAAGCCATTAATTATTAAAAGAAAAAATTATTATTATTATTATTATTATTATAGGGTGGGACTAAAGGACCCACCGTTTTGTTAGCATTCCCCAATTATAAGTTCCAATTATATATATATATATATATATATATGAAAATACCAACATTACCCTTTTAAAAATTACAAAATATAAAAAATTTAAACCTATCTTCCCTCTTCCCTTTCACTCTCCCTTCTTTGCATCTTTTTATTTTATTTTTGTAGGTTCTTTTTTTAAATTTATTCATGAATGAAATGACAACGTAATGATAAATATTTCACAAGTTAATTAAATACATAAAAATTATATAAAAAAATATAAAAAAATCGATTAAAACCTAATTTGTTCCGTTCAGTCTTGATTGACCAAACACTTTTCTACTTGTTCTTTCTACATGATTGAACGAATTAATAAGAATTTTTTTATTTCTTAGAGGGTAAATTTATTTCTCTTTCACTCTCTCTTCTTTGCATCTTTCTTTTTCATTTTGTAGGTTTTTTTTTTAAATTTATTCTCAAATGAAATGACAGTATATTGATAAATATTTCACGAATTAGTTAAATACATGAAAATTGTATAAAAAAATGTAAAAAAAGTCGATGAAAACTTGATTTGTTCCGTTCCGTCTTGGTTGACCAAACACTTTTCTATTTGTTCAACCGATGTGATCAAACGAATTAATAAGAATTTTTTTTATTTTTTAGAGGGTAAAATTGGTATTTTCCATTTATTTTAATTTTTTAATTGAAAATCATATAAATTGGTATGTGTTTCGAAATTCATGAAGTGCCCTTAATTATACTAATAATAATAAATAATTTTATCAGCACACTTTTTTCTTCAAAGAGTCTAATATATAAAAATTTAATTGCATTGTTTATGCAAGTATTGACAACTTTTGTCTATATATCCTTTTAGAAGGACATAAGAAATAAACTTATGGTTTAAAAAGAAACCATTTAATTTTTCAATTATTAGTACTATAAAAACAAAAAACAAAAAAAAACAAAAAACTGACTTATAAAATAGATTAGATCCAGATTGTCTTAAACAAAATGTTGCAAGTTTTGAGTTTCGTGATGCATGCAACCATCCTTTCACGTTGAAATGAAAGCTCCATATTATATAATTTGAATCTAAACTATCATTCATGCATATGTTGATCACCATTATCATTCACTCATATTGCTTCGACGACAATAAATTTGAAGGATGCATTACATGGGCCTGAAGAGGATCTCCTCCACCCCATCCGCTCTTCCCACCACCGCCGCACGCGGCGGCAGAGCCTCCACACCGGGAAGGCGCCGCCTTCCCAACAAAAACCTCGAGCTCACCATTTTATGTGGTTTGATCACTGTCCTTGTCTTTCGAGGTACCATCGGAATCCCATTGTTTTCCCCCTTGCCTGAAATCGGATCCAGTACCTACTCAGAAGAAACGGATCGGATCATAGCCGAGATCCGATCCGACTATGAGGATGATGATTCCACACCTGCGATCACCTCCAATCGCAACTACACATTGGGCCCCAAGATCGTTAACTGGGATGGATTGAGGCAAAAATGGCTTCAACAAAATCGAGAGTTTCCAAGCTACGTCAATGGAAAACCTAGGATGTTGCTTGCCACGGGGTCTCAATCGGGGCCGTGTAATAATCCAATTGGCGATCATTATCTGTTGAAGTCTATAAAGAACAAGATTGATTACTGCAGAATTCATGGTATAGAGATTGTATATAATATGGCTCGTCTCGATGAGGCTTTAACTGGGTATTGGGTGAAGCTCCCTCTCATCAGAAAGCTAATGATCTCACATCCAGAAGTTGAATGGATTTGGTGGATGGATAGTGATGCCTTTTTCACTGATATGATATTCGAAATCCCTGTTTCCAAGTATGATGGCCACAATATGGTTGTTCATGGATATCCTAATTTGCTATTCGAGGAACAATCTTGGATTGCTTTGAACACTGGTAGCTTTCTGATGAGGAATTGCCAGTGGTCACTGGATTTGCTCGACTCATGGGCTTCAATGGGGCCAAAGGGGCGTGTTCGTGAAGAGGCAGGGCAGATTCTGACAGCAAATCTGAAGGGTAGGCCATCATTTGAGGCAGATGATCAATCTGCATTGATATATTTGCTGATTTCAAGAGCGGATAAGTGGATGGATAAGGTGTTTCTTGAGAATTCATACTATTTGCATGGATTTTGGGAGAGTTTGGTTGATCGATATGAAGAGTATGTTGACAAGTTTCATCCAGGTTTGGGAGATGAAAGATGGCCATTTGTGACTCATTTTGTGGGCTGCAAAACGTGTGGAGGTCACGGGGTTTACACGTTGGAGGCGTGTTTGAAGAGTATGGAGAGGGCTTTCAATTTTGCTGATAATCAGTTGCTAAAAGGGTATGGTTTTAGCCATAGAGGCCTATCAAGTCCTAATGTAAAAAGAATCAGACATGAAACAGCATAGAGTATTAGCATTTTGCTACTTTGGAAGTTAGAAAGTTTTGTTGTTTCTATTCATTCATTCATACAAGTGTACAATCATTCATCAATGTACTTTCTTAGTTTGTGTAAGTTTGAGCAATTCTTGATCCCCAGTACAAAATACTACAGATGTAAACCAGTATCATACATAGCATAAGACTGATATATATATCATATTGTGTTGCTTCTCATTTGAGTCGAATAACAGAAACCTTGCGACGTGCTAGTAGCATTTCATTCATTTGGGCAATCTGTAGTAAAAGATGGTTGATTTTCTGCAAAATTATAGCCAAAGATTGGTATAGAAGGGCCAATTTAAAACAAGAAAAGGTATATTTAGAAACACATTCAAGTATATAATCCCAACCTCATCTTTATCTCTTATCATAGTCATGAGAGTCTCCTTGCTGCTATCAAGCTGCATTCGCCTCTGCCACCATAGCAGTAATCTCCTATGCATAAAGGAAACGAGTACCATTGTAGCTACTCCACCTGCTATCCATGCAAGTAACCAGAATCCGGCTTTACATGCAACATAGTTTTTAAACTTACAAAGAAACCGAAAAATCCCAATTTTCATAACTCCAAAATGCAGTCTTTTCCACCTTCTTGCCCCATCACCACGGGGCGTATGGACAGGTTCCGATTCCTGCAAGTGCTGGTTATCGTCTTCTGGATTACTAACCGGTAAGTCCTCATGATGTGTAGGTGGAAAGACTGATGATTCGATGAAGAAGTCATCTTTAATGAGTGATGAATTGTCGTTCTCATCGATTGTTTTAGCTGAGATGGAGGAATATGGGGAGTGGATTTCCTGCCAATCAGATCTTTCTTCTGAAACATGCTTGTTTTCCATAGTACTGAATTGGTATATGCTAATAGAATCACATGTATATATTGATCTGATCTAGGATTATCTATATATTATGAGGATGTGATTGAAGTTAGAAGTATGTGAAAAATCTAGTGTCCAGATATTTTGGTGGAAATATCTTGAAGGCCATTTTGAGGATCTGGCTTTGGCTGCTACTTCTTGAGGTGAGAAGACAACAAAACCATGTCAACAGATTACAAGCAGTTGATGTTGATAGGTCTGGGATTTTTTTAACTTTCATTCTCTCAATTTCTTACTGAGATATTCAATCTCATAATTTATTTATTGAATTACAAAAATATAAGTGAAAGTACGTCGAAACTTGAAAGACCAAACAATTTGAGCATCTTTTTATTTTCCTTTCAACTTTTTGTTTCCAATAACTGGTTTTACAAAAGGGTTTAACGCTACCCACTTCTGAGATCCATGTATCTTTTTCTGTCATTCCTGCATACAAGAATAGGCCAATCTGCCAATATAGTGCCAATGTCTCAAAACTGTTTGTTACATATCATTGTTATTCATCGGTGAAACCCAAAAAACGATTAATAAAATTAGCAACAGGTGTAGCATCACCAGGTTGATAATGTATAAGAGAATACGGATCCATTGTAGATATGGTCTGGTAAAGTGTCTGAGGACGAGCACAGAACAAATGTTTTCTTTCTGCCAGTTCTTCAGCCAGCTCGCTTTGATGATTGTCCATCAAATCCTCGTTAACCACCACAATCAGGGGTTTTCTCAGACGCAGCGTTTCAAATATGCTCCCCGAACCTGAAAAACAGAGTAAAATACTTGTCTATTACCTTGAACAAGTATATGAATCAGCACAATCACTTTTATGTTCCTCAGAGGCGAAAACTAACTGAAAGAGTTATATGTCAAACAATATAAGTGAATTTAATTCAAAGCAAACAAAAACTACCTGCGTGACTGATAACAAGAGATGCTGACTTCAAATACTCAGCAATGCTCGACGAAAATGTGAAATAATCTACAGATAAGGACCCCTCTTCTCCGGTAGACTGAAAGTTGATGTCATTTGATTAACATTACAAATCATAGTACCAAGCATATAAACTATGAAAAGTATGAGGAATTTGAGATTAGCAGGCAAGACAAGAAAAGGATAATTAGAAGCACAGGATTTCTAGCAGCCACAAATAAAGAATTTCAGAAACTATATACAAATTATCACTAGACGAAAGAGGGATCACATAGAAACTGAGATGTGGATAAGAACATTCTTCCCAATATGCAGTGCAGATCATGCTTAAATGTAGACATGACTCCAAAGTTCATTTTAGATATTTTTCTCTTGTTTTACATCTTCATAGCAGCATCGGAGCCTGCAAATTGCTATCTCTTTTCTCTCCTATTCTGTTTTGCCCCTCCATGTGGATATTGCTTTATTGCTCAAATTTGAATTAAATGCTAGAAACTCAGTTTCAATTCCATCTGTCATGATCATCACCAAAAGGAATATATCAATTACAAGAGCATCACATTACCTTTGAGGGGATATAAGACCCCCGACCCATTTGAATGACAAGGTGGGTATAGCCCTTCTTAAACAATTCTTCTCTGACCTCCCAAGTATCTACAGCTCTAACCAAGGAATCGAAACTTGTTGTTCCAACAGTCACAAATACAACCCTCTTTGACTCCAATATGCCATCAGCTTCACCCATCCTATGCTCTCCAATAGTCTATCTCACCTTCTCAGAGCAACAAACCATGAAAGGGTAAGAAGTTTCCAGGAAAGTTAACACACTGTGAAAAATAGAAAAAAAAAAAAAAAAAAAAGTTTGCTTAGTTTCAGCCTCTCAGGTCATTCAAGTTTTATATTTTCAACTACCAAATTTCGATAAGGCAGAATCCAACCGAAATTAGAAGCATAGATAAATGAACTGAATCCACTGTACCTTCATATGCCATCAAAGCACACAACCAAGATCAACGGGTTAAGTTTCAGTATAAAATATTGTAAAGATTCACAGAGAAACCTCTCTGCTAAAACATAATTCCAGCTACAAGATTTTAAGGTAAACAAATCCGAGATTCAAGCCGATTAATCAATTATATCTACAATTCCCCGTAATAATAAACCGAAATCCGGAAAATCTAATCTTTATTATGTCTCATCATTCCTTTTCAGTTTCATCACTCAAACATTCCGAGATAAACATCATAAGCTAACTGTACCTTTTAAACCACGCAATGCTCTAGTAAAATCTTAACGGCTCAATTCCACGACAAAAGCAGATTTTGATGTGTTTTTGGAATCAGAATTCATTCAGTAACGAAAAATCGGAAAACAAACTGTGCAATAAACTCACCTTTCTCAAACAATGAGAGCGACACCAGCGTAAATCCGTGATTTGATGTAGAAATCGAGGTGAAATTGAATAAATTGCCGGCAACTGGATTCCCAATTTCACTGTTGGCAATGAGTAACAGTTAAAAGGAGAGAAGAAAAAAGAAACAAATAAAAAAGGATAAAAATTAGAAAAGATCACAAGAGGAAGATCCTGTATTTTATCTAATTGGGCCAAGAATTGGGCTTATTTAAATATTAAAAAAATGGAGATCATATAATGTAAATAAAGTAGGGCCCATAGAAAGATGACTAGACTAATAGATATATTGCAACTGTAAGTAGAATATAGCGCCACCGTCACCGTCACCGTCATCGGTGGTTCGTGTCTTCGTGAACGACCCCCTAATTTCCGTTTCACTTTTCACGCACCCATAATCTAAATATAGTGAGTGAGTCTTCTTGTTTTTCCTTCTTCAATCAAACATTTTTCTCTCCTTTTCAATACCACATCTCTTTCACTGGAGCTTCTTTTCCAGCGTCACATTTCGCACGCGGTTTAATCTGGTAAAGGATTCTTCTCGTGAAGCTTCTCTCGTTCTTCTCGTTTATTGTATTCAGATCATCATCCGGTACAAGTATTTGCTGCTCCATGTTACAGATGGATTGATTTAGTGTTTTGGCTTTCTGCTGGAATGTGACATCACGCGTGGAAATGGTGGATTCAGTGTGCGATTGGAGGTATGCTTGAGTGAGTTTCTGTGATTGACTTAGATCTGATCTGTAAAGTTTTCGATGCATTTGAGTTTTGATAACTTTGGAGTTGTTTTGGGGAATCTGGTTTGTTTGATCAATTAATTTTGTGGAGGGATTGTTTAGGGAAGAAATTGTGAGAAAAAAAAAAAATGGAAGTATCGAGTGGGTTGGGCCCACGGCCCGGCTCGAATGCTTTAAACAGGGAGAAAAATGAAGAGACAGAAGAGGCAGATATTGAGAATCTTGAATTGGAGACGGTTGTCTCTGATCACCATTTTTATTCAATGAGTGCATTGGACATATTAAGAGAAAGTGTTCGGATTCTTCGATACAACTCAACAGGGTTTATGGCAATCCTCGCAGTGTTAATTTGCCCAGTTTCAGCTGTACTTTTATCCAATGTGTTGGTTGAACAATCCATTGTAAAGAAGCTGACTTTTCGTCTAATGCTAGTTGCAAGATCTAGTGGTCTCCCTCTTAAGCCTTTTATCAAACAATCATGCCAAAAGGTATCGGAAATGGTGATTTCAGTTATAATGTGCTTCCCATTGTTTGTTACTATGTCACTTTTATCGAAGGCTGCTGTGGTTTACTCGGTTGATTGTACGTATTCAAGGAAGAAGTTTGATTCCTCGAAGTTTTATGTGATCATTCGCAAGATATGGAAGCGCATTGTTATCACGTATTTGTGGGTGTGTGTGGTGCTATCAAGTTGCCTTACTCTATTCATTGTCCTCCTGGTTATAGTGAGTTGTATGTTCTTGATTATGGGATTCCCATCAGATTTGATTCTGTATCCTGCTATGGTAGTGGGGTTGCTATTCTCAATCATTATAGCAAATGCCATCATTATCTGCAATGTTGCTGTTGTGATATCTGTTCTTGAGGATGTTTCAGGGCCCCAGGCATTGCTGAGGTCGAGTTCGCTGATTAAGGGACAGACTCAAGTTGGGCTTTTGATATTTCTTGGATCGACCATGGGAATGGCGTTTGTGGAGGGTCTCTTTGAACATAGAGTGAAGACACTTAGCTATGGAGATGGCTCTTCCAGGATATGGGAAGGACCTCTTTTGGTTCTGATGTATTCGTTTTTGGTGTTGATAGACTCGATGATGAGCACAGTTTTCTACTTCAGCTGTAAATCTTATCGCATGGAATCTGCAAATGTGGAAAAGGAACCGGTTTTGGAAGCCCTGACTATTGGATCTGGATCAACGGATGTTCAATGACATCGTAGTTAATTTGTTTGATTCTATTGATAGCTATCTACAATCTATGAAGAAATGTTGCTGCAGGAAAAGAAAGCTCATTGGAAAGCAAAAGGTGCTCTGATGAGGCTTCTTTAAGACAAGCTTTGTCAAGTATTACTTTAATATCTGCAACATAGAAACTGAAGAAGGAAGGCATCTCACAAGCTGAAGATTGGACCATTCACAAGTAAACTTATCTTGCAAGGGTTTCTCAAAGTTATAATTAGATACCATGTAACATTTTCTCCCTTTTTACAGTTTACATATTATTGTTCTCAATTCTTTGTTGATATTCTATTTGCTTTGTTGGAGCCCAAGGGTTCTAAAAATATGAATATGAATATGAATATTACTATTCTTGAGAGGTCAGATTCTCAGCATCTGGATTCATGGAATATGAATATGTTGCGAAGAAATATATTTATTCAGAAAACTTTAGATTCTAATGTTGGGTGTTCATATTTGATTTATATAGCATTGGACTACACCATATCAATACCTAGAAAGGCTAGACTATATATCTATAGTTATACACACAGATGTGGTATAATTCAATAGCGTGTTTACATTGTGATCAGAATTATACAAAGGATACTATGTAAAGATAACAAACTTTCGACGCGTTCTTGTCCATTATTTCCAATGTATAATAAATGTGGTGGTGAACCACTGAAAAGATTTCAAAGATTGACCATGATGACTTTGAAGTTTTCCACATTGCTAGAAGAAAATTCCATTCATCGCTCCTTTATATTCTTCCATTGTCTTCTCCATCCTCATCTCTCTCTCTCTCTCTCTCTCTCTCTCTCTGACCATGTCAACCTGCAGGCCAAGCCTCTGGAGAGTGCTCTCGGAAACCTCACGCATAATCAGTGCCCACTCCAGCCATTTCTTGGCCCTGTCAGTTCTTTTCCTCTTCCCTGCCTCAGTTGCCGCCACCATTTACGCTTACCTTTTGCAGCCAGCTTCTCTTCATGCCCACTATCATCGATTCCTTTCCAGCGTTTCAACACCGGACTCAGAAATACCCCCTGCAGGGGAATCCCAACTCCTGTTCCAAGTTCTTTTCTACCTCTTTTCACTTATTCTAAATATATCTGCCGTCTCTTCTATTACTTACACTGCCTTCAATGCATTCTTCGATAGGCCCGTGAAACTCAGTTTCTCACTTAAATCCATTCTGGTTTCATTTTTCCCTATTCTTGCAACCAATCTTGTTTACATGATCATTGTGGGACTGATTTCGTTTTCTTTTCTCATGTTAATATTGATTTTTTACGCCGTTCCTGTGCTGCTTGGCATCAATGCGGAGTATAAAAGTATATATTCTATTGTTTTCCTTATAGTGACCATGGCTTTGTTCATGGGGCTGTTGATTAAACTGGCAGTGGAGTGGTGTTTATCGTTTGTGATTGTTGTTGTGGAATCACAGTGGGGTTTCGCTCCATTAAAAAGGAGCTCGTATTTGGTGAAGGGGATGAGACGGGTTGTGTTCTTAATGATCTTGTTCTTTTCAATTCCTTCGATGCTTCTATTGTTATGGTATACAAGATTGATGGCTAATTATGCAGATAAAGCTAATGAAGGACAGTTGTGTTGGTTGGTGGTGCAGATGGTTGGTTTTGCTGTTTTCTCTACCATATTATCGCTCTATGGTTTGGTGGCAGAAACTGTAGTGTTTGTCTATTGCAAAGCTTTGCATGGTGAATTGGCATTTCAGATTAATGAGAAGTTGGGAGTGGAGTATGGTCCATTGCCTATCGATGTTGTTTAATCTTGTCCTAGGATCTTGTCTTGGTTGATTCTATTGTTGTTGAAAGAGTTTTGGTGAGAAAGTGAACTTGTATAATATATGTTTTTGTCTTTGTTGTTTGTATGAAATAAGATGAGAAGTAAATATGCTTCCCAATGAAATTCTCTATTTATTTTTAGTAATTATGCAAATTAGAATTGCGTGATAGCATTAGTTTATACTGTTTGATCATAATTATTAAAAGGAGGAGACTTTGAAAAGTTGACAAACTGTCCAGATGAATAGTATGTTGCAAGAAGAAGAAATGTAAGCCGGGCCGGGCCGGGCCATCTAGATTGTCTGTATTTATCATTATAATTAAACTGTTGAATAGATCTTAAAGATTGACCATAGTGACTTTGAACATTTCCACATTGCTGAAAGGAAACTTCCATCCATTTCATCATCCTCTATATTCTTTCCATTGTCCTCTCTCTGAAACCTGGCACATAATCAGTTGCCACGTGTGCATTCCCTCTTCTTCCAACTTCTTTACCACCTTTTTCAACTTAACTTATGTCATTCTCTCTTCTCTTCTATCACTTACACTGCCTTCAATGCCTTCTTCGTGTTCTTGATGATGATGTTCTTTTCAATTCCTTCGACTCTTTCTGAGGATATCGTTAACAAGATTGATGGCCTTCTTTCTGCTGCTTTCTTTTCCATATTTTCACTTTATGCTTTTGTGGCAGAAACTGTTGTCTTTGCCTACATGGTGAATTGGAGTTTAATCAGATTAATGACAAGTTGGATCAGGTGAATTGGCTCCATTGCCAATTCATGTTGTTTAAGGTCTTCTGTTTTTGGTGAAGCCAAACTCTTTTCAACAGTTTAATAAAGGGGCAACTCTAAATTATTATATGATTGTAACTAGGAATGTAATTAAGGTTTTTGTTTAATGAGAATTTTTTAAGTTTGTCACAATAAAACTTGGTTGCCAAGATTTTGAATGACCTCTATTTTCCAATGTATAGTAGTTGAAAAGTTGTTGTTTGGTATTAAAAATTGTATCAATAAAATATAAAGAACATATAAATAAAATATTTAAAAATCCAAAATACGGGTCATGTAGATAAGCTGAAACCTTCATACATTTGGATTCTTAAATGTTGTTGTCAAATAATTAAAAAAACTGTAAAAGACTCCAATTATTTAACCTCCAAGACTTTGAACTCTTCAACATTGAAGAAAACAAGAAATCTCTCTGATCATGTCAACCAACAGACCAAGCGTCTGGAGAGTATTGTCGGAAACCTGGAGCATAATCAGCTTCCACTCCCGCCATTTCTTGGCCTTATCGATTCTCTTCATTTTTCCAACCTCAATTGCTGCCATCATCTACTCTTTCCTTTTGCAGCCTACTTCACTGCATTCCCACCTTCTCCCATCCATTTCCGGCTTCTCAACGCCGGAATCCAATTTCGGAAAGTCCCAACTACTCCTTATCCAAATTCTCTACTTCCTCTCCATATTCCTTTTCAACCTTTGCGCCGTCTCCTCAATCACCTACACCACGTTCCATGGATTCTATGGTACGCCCGTGAAGTTCATCTCCTCTCTTAAATCCATTCTCGTCTCCTTCTTCCCACTTCTCGCAACCATGCTGGTGGCCAAGACGATCATAGGATTGATCATCGTTGGTTTCCTCGTTCTCATGCTGTTGGCTTACAATGGACTTGCATTGCTAGGGTTGGAAATGGACTACGATGAAGGATACTTTCTTGCTTTTGTTATCATGATCGTGGCTTTGCTCATGGGCCTTTTGATCTACTTGCAAGTCGAGTGGTACTTGACGAATGCAGTTGTTGTCTTGGAATCGAAGTGGGGATTTGCTCCGTTGAAAAGGAGCCATATTTGGTGAAGGGAATGAGAGGGGTGGTGTTGTTAACGTTGTTGTTGTTTGGAATTCTGTCGGGCCTTTTGTCGATATGGTTCTTGAATGCAGGAAAAGTCTATGAAGGATTGAATGCTTGGCATCTTCTGCAGATGCTTGTTTCTGCTGTTTTATCTACCATGTTGTCTCTCTTTGGATTGGCTGCAAATACTGTTTTGTTCGTTTATTGCAACGAGTTCCATGGGGAAATGATGTTTCAGATCGATGGCGTGGGGTATGTCCGATTGCCTTCTGGTATTGCTAATGTTGTCTTGCAGTATTGATGTTGAAAGTGTGTGCGGGAATGTAATATACATATGAATCTTGGTAATTGAAACTTGAAACAAGTTGGATTTGGTTGTGTTATTTAAGGTGAGAAATTAGATAAGAGTTTGTAAATGAGTAGTTTTCATTTGAATGCCTCACTTAAGGTGAGTTTCTCTTCTACTTGTGTGTGTGTGTGAGAGAGAGAGAGATGTGGGAGGTTTTTCCACCTTTTAATGAATAGATTTTGATCAAGAATAACACCCAAGTCTAGATATAAAGTCAAAGACAAAGAAGAAAATAGAAGGCATGGCGATTAGAGCTGCAAAGGTGATCAACGGTGGGGGCGCAAATACAATTGAGATTACTAAGATTCTTTCAAATTTGAACAAATCCCTTTTCTTCCCTCCCAAAAGAATCACCAAATCTTTGTAAAGCACCTTTACGACCCTTCGTCTATTGTCTCTTACCAAAAGTAGCATCACAATTTCCATGCAGGCAACTCTCTTTTCAACCTCGGCCAAACAAATTAAAAAATCTCAAGAATATCTTCAAACCTTCCTATGGTTCGAAAACACCGACGACGAATTTGGCGCTGCAAATCTCGAGCCACTTCTCTCTGCCTCGGACCCAAACAGAAGGCTACTCCAGTTGCTCGACCTTGGTAGGATTCTCGTAGGAACTCGATCACTGTCTTCACCCCCAGATGCATCATATCCGTCGCTCGTTGATCTCGACAGAGGAATATTATCATGAGTAGCCATGGCTGCAGAGGATAGCCCAACGAGTCTCCTCCCTTCTTCAGCTCCAGACGAGGAGACTCGAAAAGGGTGAATCTCGGGTGAGTCTAAGCTACTCTCTGGCGAAGAACCCATGTTCCCTACTGAGCTTGGAATGCCCCGACTTGGCCTGAAGTCACTTCGGGCTTCAAGGTGTAGTGGGGCCAAGCTCGTTGATGTCTCGTTGATCATACGACTGTTTTGGGTGTCTAAAGATTGAAGCTTGGATAGAGGTTGAAGAGGCATGTCTGTTGGGAGGCGGATGCGCCTGCTCCCTCGTTTTCTATTGTTGTCGGGCCTCCGACCACTGCTGCCAAAACTGCTGTCCGTTTCGAGGGGGTAGTTTGGATCGGGCCTGGATACGGGCCGTAGAATCTTGGACTTTTTTCGTGCCTCTGCAGCGGCCTTTGATACATCCTCTGCATTTAGACGAGCCAACGTCCATGGGCTGATCTTGACAGCTGCCGGATTCTTTTTCTTTGTCTGTTCCTCCACCATTGCCCGTTTTCCAAGCGAACTCACAGACCCGTTGTCGGGGGGCACCACATCAAACTGCAAGAAAACCATGTAGAAACTGCTAAATCAAGAAAATATCTCAAAACTGATGGTTTATAACACAAAATACAATAACAAACATGTAAAAGATAGATCAAAAGGGGGTTTATGAGAATCTGGAGAATAATTGTTACCTGATCCTCAACAAAGAGACGGGGTGGCGTGCACCACGCAGCTCTATGGAAAGTATTGAAGGAGCTGGCACTGCTTAAACCAGTGAGGGAGCTAACAGGGGACATTTGAGGGCTTTGCTGACCTCCACCACCTTGTTGCTCTTGCTCCCTTAATGCTATAATGTAATCGTAGGTGCTTATTCCCTAAAATCATAGTATCACGAAAAAAGGATCAATTCTTGAAAGTTTAAATTCATCGATAATTTAAACAAGGAAAATGCATGAGAAAGTGAAAAAAGTGGCTACCTTCTTGATCAAAAGGATGTGAAAGAAGAAGAGCTGAGCAAGTGGCAGGGTTGCAATCATGGCCAATATGGTGCACACTGCCTATACATACGAATCACAAGTATTATCCTCATAATTGAATCGATGAGATTGGACCCCGTAAATACAAGGTAAAGAGAGGAGTGAAACTACTTACCACCACAATAATGAAAGGAACAATCGTAAAACTGCTTCCTAACTTGGAGCTAATATCAGTAGCAAATTCCTTCTTCTTAAGAAAACAAAGGATAATCACAAGGATTCCAGTCGACCACTGAAGTATAAGCTGCAATCTCAAGTCCAAGGTGCACAAACCATTTATAAACTCATCAATATCCCATTTAAAATACAAAACTGGCCTGAAAATAAAATAACTGACTTTCAGGACCAAACTTCTTTTAGGTAAGAAACCTCAGTTTAATAGTTGTATTATAAGAGAGCCAGCATTATACATGCACTCGAAACTACAATGTCTTTGTGAAGAAAATAGAAAACGGAAGGTTGAGAGCAAACAATTTCTACAATGTCTTTGTGCCAAAATTACTCATGCACTCGAAACTACAATATCTTTGTGAAGAAAATAGAAACCGGAAGGTTGAAAGCAAACAATGTCTACAATGTCTTTGTGCCAAAATTACTCATGCACTCGAAACTACAATGTCTTTGTGAAGAAAAATAAAATATGGAAGGTTGAGAGCATACCAAGAGAAGGGCAGATACCATAAGAGTAAAAAACTTGCCATAGTTCCGTTTGCCTACACAATTGTTTAGCCACTACAAAATCAAAGTAAGAAAGGGTTTGTTAGAAGGCCCTCTTCGATAGTAATGTTAAAAGATCACCAAACTCTAATTCCTGATTTACCCTGCAATGATGGTCAAACCGGTCAACGCATTTGTCACAAACTCTACAATGCTTACTGTACTTGAAAACCTGTAAAATGGTAGTTGTATTAGTCATGTTCTAAGTTGAATGAGAAGTGATACGATAAATCACTAAATCAAGAAATCTAATTCAGAAAGCTATTAACTAAAACCTCTACTTCACACAAACTACAGTAGAACATCCCATCTTCACTCTGATGATCAGAAGACTCTTCGTGCGAGTGGCAAAAGTAAGCACAAGGTAATAAAGCCAACATGCCCATGCTCTTATGAAGCGATGAATTCTTCTTTTCAGGTTCAGTGTTACGATCAGTTGCTGACTCAATATCTACTTTTCGTTTATCATAAGCTTCGTTGGCACCTACAACTGATGGAGTTGACTCTCCACCATGTTTGGACTCACTCGGTTTTACATGTTTCTTGTCATCCAGATTTTTAATATACTTTTTTGATCGAAAAACTCCGGGATCGGCAGGATCAGCACCGGCACACCAAATGTACAGACCAAAGGCACATGCTAGCTGAGAATCGACAAAGAAACAGAATAAGAGGTGTATTAAGTGTGCATTAGAACATCAATGGATGGGATTATGGGAATGCCTTTACAAGCAGCAATTCAGTAAACACGGGCACACGTTAATCAGGTGGAATCAATGTGTGGTAAAATCATTTTCACTCCCTAAATCTGATTACAGCCAAGGATAGTAAAAGCAATAGACAAAAGTCCAATCTTGATGGACAATTACAAAAGGTTTTGAGAGAGAAACGTGTGGCTCTCATTGTATACACATGACAAGGGTAGATGACAAGAACATTAAATTCCCTCGTCAAATAAAGGGACTCAAAAGTTATATTCCCAACAAATCCCAAATCTCATTTGACAGGAAATTAGGAAGTAAATAAAAAGCAATCAAACTAAACCTAGTAGAGGGAAAATGAATTAGATAGAGAAAAGTAGAGATCAATCAGAAATCAGCAAGCATTGAACCACAGATCTCAGCTTTTCTTCAAAGCCTAAAAGAAAAGGGAACTTAAATTTCACAAGAAAACAAGAATCTGAAAGTTAGAATGCAGTTGTGCTTACCAGAGGAGTGTAAATCCCAATAGCTATGTATTGGAACAATTGTTTTCCCACAAAAGGAGCAAAGAAAACATAGAAAGCAAAACCCAATGCCAGAAACACAGCTACAGCTACCACCTGCAAACATATCACTCAGAAACTTGAATACATTTTAGAATAAAAACTAATAACAGAGAAGATAGATAAGCAGATGGAAAATGTAATAAAAATAAAAAATGCACACACCCACAAACGCTCTCTCTCTCACAGAGTGATTAAAATAGAAAATACCTGGAGTGGGTGGTAAGGAAGCTGCCATCCATGCTTTCTCATTGTGTTGATTGGAAAATAATTTCAAGAAAAATATTGGCCAAGAAAAAATAAATGAAACTGGTTTCACTTTCTTACACCACTCTCACAGCCAGTATCCCCCATTTTCAGTGCAGAATTCGGATCAGTGTTCCAATGTAGAAGCAACCAAACAAATATTGCATGCTCATTTTCAACCACTGTTACCAGATACCACCGCAAACGAGCAACCAACACCGAAATAAAGCTAATTTTTTTTATATAAAAGAAAGGGGCATCACTAAAAGCTCAAAAAAGAAAAAACCCACAAATCAAAGTGGGATGTGGTGATGGAGTATGATCAATGTGCTGAGAACCCTTTTTCTCCTTCACTCATTATAACCCACCACACCAAGGTCACACATTGATGGTGTAGAGAGAGAGAGAGAGGAAAAACTGTGGCTTTGGAGTTGAAATGGGCGTTTAGACAAATGGGTTTTTCTCTTTCTTTATTCTGAGCATTCTTGCATCGCCTTTTGTTAGAGGGAAGCAAAGAGATCTGTCTGTCCAGCAAATGAGAGAGGAGAGAGAAAGAGGGTGGGGGGGGGGGGGGGGCAGAGGGTGGACTGGCAAATTGCTTTCTAAGCCTATAATTACCTTGGGTCATTGCCTTGCCAACCTAACTTTCACTTTTTTCCCCTTGTTTCTTGCATTGCCTTTTCCATCACCTAAATCAACATCATATAATGTCACTGCTCACCCCTACATTCACCCCTGTTCCTTTCACTTCTACTCTCTTGCTCTAATTTCTTTTTCTATAAACCCCCATTAATGCCCTTTTTTAATCCTTCTTCTTCTTCTTTTTTACTGTGCATAAAGCAGTAAAATTTGAAGTAAATCTAAATGCTGCCTTTAATGCAGATTGGAACGAACATTTAAAATATTTTTTTATATTGGAAAGCGACCTTACTAGGATCTGTGTGGCAACATTATTTGGAATTTACCTCATGGTCCCTGACAGCGTTTCTCTTCTTTTTTTCCTGTTTATTTCTTTGCATAAGATTTGGAACTATTCTACTCTGGATTCTGGAATAGAAATGGCTCCAACTTGGATTATCCTATTCACATTTTAAGTAAAATATGGAATAAAAAGATGCCATTATGCCAATAATTTAGGTTACTACTTAGGTTCTTAACAATATATTGCTCCCTCCTGTCCCCTAAAAATCGTCTAAAAAATTAATAATTTTACTTTGAAATTTCTGTAATACTTTGTGATAAATTTAGTTTGATTGCTTTGTGAATATGTAGAAGGATATAAATGAGAAGTAGTTTATAAAAGATTGTAGAGTTTATTTGTGTTTTGGAGAAACATACAATTGTGGAACGAAATAAATATATTGATTTTGGAAAATTAAGCTCAAACATGTTTAAATGTAAAATATACAAATATTATATGCAGTACAGTGATACTACTTTTTTATAATAGTGGTTGATTTATTTTAGGTTTATTTTTAAAATAATAAATTAAACAAACATAAAGAAATAATAAAATTCCCTTGCACCAACAAAATACAATGCTAAGTTTATTCCACCATTGTCATTGCTTCTTTTTAACAAAACTGAATAACAAATAATTAAATCTTAGTCCTTTTCCAAAACTAAAAAAATGGAGTGGTTAGTGTCTAACGTAGGAGTTGTTTGGGTCTATAAGTAGGTAGATAACAAATTGGAGGACTAATTCATCAGTTAAGATTCGTGGCAATCATCTTATTTATTATTGAGTCCTTTCAACTAATTTATTTACTGTATATGAATAGAGTAATCTTGAAGAAAAATTGATGGTTGTTCCTCAATCCTCAAGTTTATCTTTTTCTTTTTATATTTCTTTGTCCCCCATTACCCAATTATTCATTCTCTTCTTTTATTGGCCTGCATGCTTTGAGATTTTAATTACTGAAAATTGTCTCAATCACAAGAAAATAACACCTGCCAAAATATATGGAGGCTAAAGGGGTTTTAATTTAATGCATATTTAGTGACACTATTCATATTAAAATATAGGATTTATGGAGAAGAAATAATTCTTTTTTTTTAAGTACATGATGTCTTTGAAGGCAAGTGAGCCTTGAAACGTTATTTGAAAATTTGTGGGGTGAGATAATGAGTACTAAGTATATTTAAAACAGTTGAATAAGAAATTAGTGTAATGTTCTCTCTAGAGATATTAAGATAATGATATTTTGGAGAATTTAAAATAATAATGATGTAGAATTAATCATGCAAAAATTGAGTTTTGTCAATTGATTATTTTTCAATAAAAGTTAAAATCGTTGTTATTTTTTCAAGAAATACATATAAATTGCTATTTGACATCAATTGGTTAGTTGTTGAGACGACCTATCAATCATGTGAGAGGTAGAGATTTTCAATTTTAATTATCTGTTTTTTCACTTATGAAACCCATGCTCCATTTAATCTACATATATAATAGTAGTATAATATGATCTTATTATACAATTTATACAAAAATAATAATAATAAGAAGAAGAATATGTATCCCAAGTACCACATATAATATAATATATCGGGTACCAAATTTCATAGTCTTTCAAGTAAGTAATTAGATACATAGGAAACCATCTATTTTATATGATGTTAAATATTTTTATTATAATTTATTATAATCATATACCATATCTTACATAACACAAATTGAATGTGTGTGGGTAATGTATATTAAGAATATTGGAAACGCTTCCTATATGAATGAATGTTTGTTTGTTTGTACGTTTATTTTTATTTTATCGAAAAACTATATATGCACTTGTAATATATGAATGGTAGTTATAATATAAATGAAAAGTGGCAGTATATTTATATGGGATTTTCGATGAGGCTTATGTTGTTTTATTGAGCTATGCATTCTTTTGGCACCTTCTTGTCAGATGGTATCGTGCTTGATGAGTTGGAAATATTAATTTATATGCACCACCCAATTAAGTCAAAATTGTATATCAAATTCATATAAAACGATTTTTACGGTATAATTCTATGAAACGTAGTTTATTAACTACAAATTACACTCATTTTCATAAATTTATATTATGAATTGTTTATTATAAATTTACTTGTTTTATAAAAATAAATATGAAAAACGATATTATAAGAGTTGTACCCACTTTTTGTTTTTATTAATATGCATGGTACGTATATTCTTGTTATTTATTGAACTTCTTTTTAAGTATTTGAGGCTTCTTGGGAAGTTAACTCGTTTTGTGTGTGCACTCTTGGTCATCTTATTCAAGAAAATGTTTTGTTTCATCTTTTATTTGGCAGGGTGTGTTTGGATGTTTAGTGTATTAATATAGTGTATTAGTGAAATAAATATTGAAATGAAAGTGAAACTCTAAAAACAAGAAAATTTGTAGATTTTTAGTTTCTAGATTGGGTTTCACTCCCTTTATTCCAAAAATATATATATATATATATATATATATATATATATATATCAAAAAAAAAAATTTTTTTTTTGGTGAACTGAATGAAGATTTAAAAGCTATCAATTTTTACCTAACACTTCATCTTAAGAAATTACAAATTTTATGAACATAAGACATAATTAAAAGGGTGAGTGCAACATACTATTGTGAATAGTACAAACAAAACAAGACATGATTTAGTTGAATTATTTTAAATCAAATTTTAACAAAAAGTGTATGTGGAACCAATAGAATCGCTATTTTGCAAAATACAAATAAAACAAGACATGATTTTTGTCGAATTATTTTAGATCAATAGATAATTTAGATTTTAAACTTTTTTAAGAGTAAAAATTTAAAACAGATATTCTAGCGAGTCAATGTCAATCATTCAGAAATAAAAAGTTTGTATTCAAAATATTTGATTCTGATTCAGGAAGCCAAGACAATGCCACTTGTTTTGATATTCACAGGAGATTCTGCTTTGTATGAAAGAATACAAATAAAAGGACAAAAATTATATGAGGCTAGTGAAACTTGCAGGTTAGAAATTTGAGTTGACCCCTATCCCCTTTGGAAATATTGTATATATAATAATAAATGAAAATTAGTCTATTAATTCATTAATATTTACCCCTAAAATGAGTGGATCAACATATTGATCATCTTGTTTGGTCAGCATGTCGGTCTTAACATCTTAAAATGAGTTGATTAGTATGTTATATTTTATTAGACAATTGTTTTTGATTTCTTTAAAATTTTATCAGAAGGGTAACTTTATCAAATTGTAGTATTTTAACTGAGAGAGTCTTAACTAAATAAATATTATTGTTTACATTTTTATACTTTAGAAAGACAAAACCATAAAATTTTGGTTAATTAATTGCCAAATTTAGAACTGTATATACATGTGAAGAGATCCAAGTTTGACTTATTACGTAGTACTCTTCTCACTTATTTATTAACAAGACAGTCATTTTCAGTAAGAATTGTTTGACATAATCCACTTGTTAATATCTAATTGAACTAAACAACAAATTTAATTTTATATATATATATATATATATATGGACGTAAGTTTCAATTAATTCTATGATTTTGATCAATAACCTTAAAAAAACAATTTATTCATCGTATAATAAAAAGTTTATCATGTGTAAAAGAATGTAAAGAGCAGGATGGGAAGCCCGTGACTCATTCGTATCATTGTATGGCCTACTTTCCTATTTCTTGTAAAGTTTTCAAATTTATTTATCGCCTTTTTATTTTTTTTAATATTATTGTTATTATAGTTTTAGTTTTCTTCCTAATATCATCTCTTAGTCGGATGAGATGTAAATTGAGGAATGTGTTAAAATGACATATACCTATGGGATACAATCAAATAGGATGGTTCATAAACTTTCACAATATTTTAATGAAAATTTGCTCTATACAATGTTTAAACTTACAATATCGAAATATTTCTTCCCACATCACCATAAATCGTAACTAACTTGATATGATCTCGAGGGCAATTTTGTCCTTGATAATAGGGCACGTGATTGGAAGTCCGTGAACCAGCTAAGCTTTACACGTAAGCAGCCCCATTTTTGTCAAACCTTTTTTAATATTTTAATTATCTATAAATAGGTTCTTTTACCTTTTTCACTTTTCTTTCCCTTTTTTTTTTTATAATTTTATTTTTTAAAATATTTGCATCGATAGTTTTATTTGCTCTCATATAGGGTGTTGGATAATTGGATCAGCCATAAAGGAGGGCCTAGTATCTATGAAGAAGGCCCACTATAAATTTTATTCTATGATATTATTATGAGAAAATGGTCCAAATGGTCTTTTTTGTCTATATTTTCTCCTCAATTATCATTTAATTTAAAATCTAATCTTCAATTACTCAATTTTTTATATTATAGTTCTTATATATCCAAATTTTTGACCTGATCCAAAAATAAAATTGACATTAAGGGACATGACTGATCTTATCAATAAAATAATAAAGAAAAGTGGCAGTGGACAATCTAGCCTTATACAAAGAAATTGATTAATCTAGCCTTACACGAAAAAATTAATTTCGTGTAAGGAAAAAAAAATTAAAAAAAAAATTTAATTTTTTTTTCTTACACGAAATTAATTTTCGTATAAGGAAGAAAAATAAAAAATTTCCCTAATTTTGGTGTAGGGGAAAAAAAATTCCTTACACGAAATTAATTTTCGTGTAAGGAAATTTTAATTTTTTTTCCCTAATTTTCGTGTAGGAAAAAAAAATTAATTTTTTTTTTCCTTACATGAAAATTAATTTCTTTATGTAAGGCTAGATTAATCTATTTCTTCGTATAAGGCTAGATTGTCCACCGTCACTTTTCTTTATTATTTTATTGATAAGATTAGTCATATCTCATCGATGTCAATCTTGTTTTTGGGTCAGGTCAAAAATTTGGATATATGGAAACTATAATATAAGGAATTGAATAATTGGGGATTAGATTTTAAATTAGGTGGTAATTGAGGAGAAAATATGAGCAGTTTAGTTCAGACCATTTTCTCTAATATTATCTATGTCATTCTTTTTCAGTATTTCAATACACATATAACATATAATATAATAATAGAAAATGAGAGGAAGTCATCATGATACTATTTCGTTTTAATTGGATTCCAATTAAACTCGGAAATTAGTTGTACGGATTTTCGATGCGAATTGGACCCTTTTTTTTTTTTTAAGTTCAACTTATATTATTTTTGTGTTTAATTACTATCGAAATCTGACACATGAAATATTAGAAATAACTTTTGATTTTTTTTTTTTAAATCTAACACATGACAGTATATTTGTGGATTGGTTCATCTTTTTTGGCATGGAGGAACAAGGCATGGTATTGGTCCCCTACTCATTAATCTCACACATCTAAGAAAGCCCAATATTTATTACTAGTGTAATATACACGAGTCATTTCTTCTTTCTTTTTAAATTAACTTATGATTTGTATTTGATTGTCTAAACTTGATCTCAAAATAAATATCAATCAGAAAAAACACATAAATTAAAGAGGTTGACAAATCCTTTTCAAACCATATGTCAACTTTTATGTTAACATTTTAAGTTTTTTTTTATAAATACTCAAAATCAAAATAAATTTAATACATATTATAGTTTTACAGTCCTACTTACCTATCCACGGCTGATATGTCAAAAATTCAAAATATTTATTAATTTTACTTTTCATATAATGAGGGAATAAAATCATTACATATTAAAGTTGTTCATGATGAGCATTTTTATATAATTTTATATATCTAAAATATCTCCAAGAATAAAAAATAAACCCTATATCCATGTTGCACATGGTACACGAAATAATTTTGTGCAAAATTTTAGTCCAAATTTAGTTGTATCAACTCGGTTATATAATAAGTCCATTTGCACAAAAAAAAATTATATATATTAAAATAATTTATGACTATAGATATGCTTATCATGCTTGATTTATTGAATTCAACCAAACCAGATTTAGATCATGACTTTCCCTTACAAGTATATAAACCACATGTCGGTATGATCCAAATTTGTCCAAAATAATAGCGTGCTATATTGTCTCCACTCTGGAGAAAAACTATTAAATCATTTACATGCTACAAAATTCATTATTCAAAATAAAGGACCAAGAGATTTTTTTCTTTTTAATGGAAATTCAAAAACTCTCTAAATTTATGAGATATATCAATTCATAACAATAAAAGATTGGTTTATAATAATACACTCCTCCGTCTTACATGAATTTATCTACAAAACAGTCTTATATAATTTTTTGTGTTATATCTACATATATATATTTTTTTCTTTTTTTCTTTTTCTGTCTAATTTAACATAGTTTTTCCTAACTGCATTCCTTATTTATTTTAAATGCTTTCTATCTGACCAAAATGTACAATTCACCTACTTAAACTGATTCGGTATTTATTGTATTCTTTGTCAAGTTACATTTATGTACCTCGCACACTATCATTACATGCATTTATAGATCTATTTGCTTAACTGAAAATAAATTTATAAATTATAAAACTAATTGAAATTAGATCTAATTTCCAAATAATTTGATTTCAATATACATGCATGTTTTATGAATTATTGCACATAGAGGGGGTGTTCGAGAATGATGATGCTTTCCCTTTATGGTTGCTGCATTTATCTGCATAATCATATGCACACCATTATTATAATTTTCTTCTCACTTTTGCTATTTTACTTTAGTTTTTCAAATATATATCACATTCTATATGAATGCATTTAAATCAAAGAATTGTTATTTTGAGAAATTATTTGGGAGAAAGATGTTAAAGTTATTATTTAAACAAACTAATGATTATGTTATTGTAGATTTCAAATCCTTCAATCCAAATTCCAAATGGAATCCAAATGAATGTTTTTGATTGACATAGATTTTATGCTATATTTGATGGAGAATTATGAATATACGATCCAAAATTAAAATATGGTAAATTTATTAATTGAGTATCGACATTAAAATTAAATAGAAAATTTTACATTCACTATATTTAAATGTAACATCTGCTTCCTTACCTTCGAAATTTCAAATTAGGAGCAAATTTCAGTTGGATTTAAATTTTACTAATTTTAGTTTTATTCACGATTATACACGGTGTGGCACGATTTTTCATTTGAGTTGCATTCACAAATTCACAAACATCATAGGCCCAACTAATAACGAAAATTGGGCTTATTACTTTTACTTGATGGGCTGGACAGCCTGGACTGGCCCACATGTAACTTACTCCATAAATTATTAATTCAAAATGGATACAAAGCACTTCCACCAACTCCACAAACGTAGCATAAGTGGCAAGAAAAGGGAATTGTGTGGGATTGGAGCAATCATATTAGTGAAATAATTTTTATCATCGATAATAGTAAAAATGTATGTTTATTTAAAAATTTAATATAATAATATTATATTATTGGAAGGTAAAATTGGGATTGTAGCAATTCTGTTATTGAAATCCTAAATAATTTTTATAGTATTGATAATAGTGAAAATGTATGTTTTTTTGAAAATTTAGTATGATATAATTATATTGTAGGGATGTAATATTAGGATTGTACCAGTCCTATTATTGAAATCATGAATAACTTTATAGTATTGATGAATAGTGAAAATGAATGTTTATGAGAATTTAGTAGGATAGAATTATATTGTGGGGTTGACGTAATATTTTATTATGAAAATGAGGGTTGCTTAATATTTTATTGTAAAAAAATAGATTGATGTAATATTTTATTATGAAAAAATATATTTGATAATGATTAGATATTTGAAATATAGATAATTATGTTTTTATAATCCAAATAAATACGAAAACAAATATATATTAAAGGTAAAGTTTTGGGTGAGACCATCTTATAGATCAAATACAAGAGATTATGTAATACTTTTGTGTGTATTAAATAATACATTTACGTATATTAAGTAATATTTTATATTATAAGATGCATTTTGAGTTGAGTTAGATTATAAGAAAATATGTAACATTTTTATATGTATCAGGTAATATTTTTTTATATATCAATTAATACTTTTATATTATAAGATATATGATTCAAATTGGACCAGGTCAAATCACTAAAAAAACACATATTTTAGGTTGTTCAAATGTTCTTCTCTCTCGTGCAACATATAATACTATTGTATGTATTAGACAATATTTTTCTATATATCATGTATTATTTTTGTACTAATACACATAAACATTACATAATTTATGACATCTAATCTAACATTCTAACCTACTCTGTCTCACAAAATGAGATCCATAAGTCACATCTTACAACAAAAACATACTCAATAACTTTTGAGGTTTAAAATTCCGGTACGTGAATTCTCTCCGAGCACAGCTTAAAGAGTTGATGGATTTGGTCTGAGGTTGTGGAAGTGGAAGAACCAAAAGGTTGTTGAAATACTTTTTTATACACTCCTGATTGGGAGGATAATAATAATAATAATAATAATAATAATAATAATAATAATAATAATAATAATAATAATAATAGTTTTGGTAAATATCCAAGTATTTTTATTCTATTTTTTATTTTGAATTATTGGTCCATGCTTTTCGCCACTCTGATGATAAGGACTAATTAACTAACAATTTATAAGAATAATTACGGCGCACTTCCATACAAAAGTAGAAAAAAAAAACAATGAAACTTGTACTCATTCAAGATTTTCGTTAGATTACTAATTAATAATAATAATAATAATAATATAATCAACGGTATATTTTATTATATACATTTACACATCCATACACAATTAATTACTGCATGATAGAGGTTAAATGGTTGAGCTTCTTACAATTAACCCACACTATAATAATCACGGTTATTTTAAAACTGACATTGATTATTAAACAATACTAAAATAATTTTTTGATATATAACATTTAACTATTCCAAAAACAAAAAAAATTATACAAAATTGTTTCACGAATCTATACTGTAAGATCGAACTGGATCCTTTATTTTAAGTTAGTGTTTCATCTTATATTCAATTGTTTTTAATTCATGTCATGTGTAAATTGGTGATGTCATCTTTTACACTTGGTGTATGGACGTTATTTTGGAATACCGATAAAACATATTGCTTTTAATTTATGTTATATGTAAATTGGTGGTATCATTTTTACACTTTGCCTGTGAAAATTATTTTGAAATATCGATAAAACATCAATATGGATTAAAGGATCTTGTTTGCTGTAAGATGAGTCAATAGTTGTTGAGTGTTCAAATTCTTCTCACCTAATTTTTGATTTTCTTTTTCTTTCTTGAATTTTAAAGATTTTATTCTTCGATAGGTAGGTAGAAGTGGGAAAAAAAATAAGAAAATCATAGGTTTTTTTTTTTTTTTCGGCCCAGCTGCTGAAAAAAGTTGAAGCGAAATTGCATTCTTGTTGGACACAACCCTAATTGTCAAATTATTAGGAAAAATGATAAAATTGCTAACTTTATCACTAATTGAATTTGAGATTATTTTCTCGAAAAAAAAAAGTTAGATTTGGAGTTATGCTAGCAATATTATTATTTTTAATCACATTTTCAAAAAAAATTTGAGCCTTGTGTATATAGTTAGACGATATAAATTCTAGAAGAAAAATGAATTTGTATGTGAGGACATTAATGCATTTTATAAAAACAATAAAATAATTCTAAATTAATATTCAATTATTTAATTTTAATATTTTTTATAAAATAACCAGACAATAATCTTTAGAGAATCCTCAGGGCATGTTTGGTTGGTGTATTGGGTTAATTATGTTATTTGAGTTATGGTAGGTTTGCATTGTTTGGTTTAGATTGAGTTTAATATTTGTGTGTTTGGTTTGAATGTTAAGTGTTGGTTTTGAAATGAGTTTATCAAACAAATCTTTGATTGGACAAGTGTTTTTGTGGGTTTAATATTAACTTAACCAAAATACCTCTAACATTTTTCCCAATAAAAAATTAATTTTAAAATCCAAAACTAAAGTAGTACAATTTTTTTGTGGGTTTAATATTAACTTTACCAAAATACCCCTAACATTTTTTTCCAATAAAATTAATTCTAAATTTCAAAATTAATTCAAAAAATCCAAAACTAAAGTAGCATAAATTTTTTGTGGGTTTAATATTAATTTGACTAAAATATCCCTAATATTTTTACCCAATAAAAATTAATTCTAAATTTTAAAAAATTAATTTTTAAATCCAAAACTAAAGTAGTACAATATTTTTGGAGGGTTAATATTAGGTGAAATTGAGTAAATACTTGAAAAACAAAAGATTGAGTTGTCCTAAATAATTGAATAATAAGGATAAAAATGATATTTTATACTATAATAAATAATTGATTATTTTGTACTATAATAAATAATTTAACCTACCATAATCCCATTTTAAACTTTTTTGACCCAAGCTCAATTTAAACTCGGGTCTCAAAACCAACAAACCAAATATAAGTTTGGGTGGATTAAATAGCTCTAGCCCACCCAAAAACCCCAACTAAACACACCCTTACGTGATTATTTGGTCCAGTTAATAGCATAAATTAATAATCTGAGAATTTGTAAAAAAAAATTATATACTATGATATTGTTTAAACATAACATACAATGTAATTTGTTTTTCTTTTAAAAATACACACTCATTCTTCTTCAATTATTTTTCTTATTTACTATTGAGACTTAATTTCGAACACGTAATCCCACACCACCAACATTATTTAATGCGTCTTGATGAATATAATTAGAAAGATTATGTGAATTGTAATCATAAATACTATAATTAATAATTTAAAAATAAGGCGGTCTAGTTGAGTCAGTTGACTCTTCATACTTGGTGAAAGAGAAGTGTGTTAATATCTCCATATTCCATGCAAATAAATAAATAAACATTAAATAATGGTTTCATTCTACAAAGTTAATTTATTTCTTATTTGCATTTATTATATATCCTCATTTATTTTTTAATTGAAAGATATTAACAATAATTAATTTTGAAGTGTCAATTTTTTTTTTTTTAATATGTGTTTGATAAAATAAGTGAAAAAAGAAAGATGAATTATTTCGTGGGATGGCGAAGGTAACATTTATTGGCGATGACATTTCTAGTAGTTTATTATCTTGCATTGAATGTGTATATATAAATTTTTATTATTGTTATTATTTATTTTTGATTTTCATGCCGATTCAGTTCAAGAATTAACAGTAAATGGCAGATTAAAATAAGATAACCCTTCCCCAGTTAATTTCTCTACATTGTTTATTTAAATAAAAAAAGGATTTAAATAAAAAAATAGAATTTTTGGTGGAAATCAGTGTATTTGGTGCTTCCTTGTTGCTGCTTTCAGGAATATATATATACTTATTTTAATTTTTCTGGTCTTTGTTTTTTTTTTTTGGCAAAGGGTTGTTTACTTAATTAAATATGTAGAACTCAACAGTTCTCATAAATAATTAAGTGGATGATTATTTTAATTTTTTTAGTAGTTCTGTACACCACTCTAATCATTTGAAGTCCTATTCTTGACTTAAATTATATGGTTTGTTAGGGATTTCTTGAATAAATTTAACAACCTTTTTTCTGTTTAAATTGTTTGGTGTTAATACATGTTTCTTACAATCATCTCTCTCTGTCCAAGGTGGGAAACAACCAAATACTGAAATTAAGTCATACAAAAGGAGAAATCTGGTCAGAATTAGGCTGTGAGGCTCTTAAAAGACCTTATATCTGTTTGATATGCAACCACCAAGTCTATGGTTTTTCTCCAAACAAAGCTAATGATCTTAGGACTGAATTCTGTGTGCAGATAAAGTATGTGAAGCATATCTTTTGAAGCATACTTGATTTTATCAGTCTTGCTTCATTGTGAACATACTAGCTGCTTCGTTTCGAGGTATATTTCAATTCGTTACGTTCAATTTGATCTGTAGTTTGATGTTTAAAGATGTGTTTTGCCTTCTGATCTTTTAGCTCCATATTTATCTTTGATGCTATAGTTCTTGATTTTGTTCTCCCTTTTTTACTTGGCAAGCAATTCAGCATATATATTTGCTTTTCATATCTTTAGCCATGATATCTGTATCCAAACTGCAATAGCATGTGATCTTCATTACTTATTTTTATTGATATTTTGTTTGATTCATATAAAATGTTTGCTTCCAGTTTAAGGTTCATATGAGAAAGATAGTTTTCTCTTTCTGGGATTCTTGAAAGTTTGACACGAACATGGGTGGTTGTGTCTCAAAACCCAATAAGAAGCTAAAACTAAAGGCGAAGTTCATCTACAAATCATTTAAACTTCGGAGAAAGATAGCTCCTTCGAGCACAATCACGCCTTTAGACAACCCTGTGGACAAGGATGATGTTTGTGCAAGTGACTATTCTGTCCAAGAAGTTGTTTTGCTCGATGTTCAAAACAGTGAGACGACACTTTGCAGAAGGGCCGAGGTGCACCTGAGCCACAACCTAATTTGTCCACACAGTAAGGTTCTTCTGCATTTTCACTTGGTTGTTTACTACATTTTGTTCAGACATTTACAGTGTACAATTATAGCAGAGATATCGCGAGAAGAACAATGGTTTGACTCTCTGAGTGCCCTTGATTCGGATTCTGATGAAGACTTTGTTAGCATTGTTGGAGGTAATTCAGATTATATCTATATAATCTACCTTTATTCAATGTAACATGTATAGAGATATATTTTGTGTTTTTTATTTTTTATTTTTACCTTTGCTTTCAGAGGGTTTTACATTCTTGGATAGTCCTATTGAGACCACATTAAATGGAGAAGTTCCAACTGATTTCTGTGAGTAAAAGCTTCACATGTTAATGTGACAATTTGTGTAATTTGAACACTAATATTACTAGTGTTTGAACAGGTTCACTTGAAAGGCATTTACATAGTCCAAGAGGAGGGCTCTTAGTACCACCATCAATGGAAGACAAGCCAGCACAAGGCTGTTGGCGCCCTGTTTCGCCTTCTGCATTTAAGCTACGAGGCGAAAACTATTTCAGGCATGCTTCCTAGTCACCATTCTTGATCATATAGTCATCACCATTGTTTGATGTCACATGTTGTGGTTGCAGAGATAAAAAGAAATATCCAGCTTCTAACTATAGCCCTTATATACCAATTGGGGTCGACTTATTTGCCTGCCCTAAGAAGATTCAACATATAGCAAAGCACATTCAACTTCCTTGCATTGCATCACACCATCAACTGCCCTCGTTATTAATTGTCAATATACAGGTACCGAGTTGTCTTTTTTACTTCTTGTTGAGAAGTTGCATAGATAATATAACCTTTGTTGATGTTTTCATGGCAGCTTCCTACTTATCCTGCTTCCATATTTGGAGATAGCGATGGCGAAGGGATAAGCCTTGTAATATACTTCAAAGTCTCAGAGAATTTTGACATAGAGACTTCTCCTAAATTTTTTGACACTTTAAAGGTAGTCAAGATTAGTTATTAGCTATAACTTATACATACCTTTTCTGGGTCATCATTTTCTTGATCTGTTCTGCAGAGATTTTTCGCGAACAAGATGGAAAGCATGAAGAGTTTTGCAAAGGAAAGTGTTGTTCCTTATAGAGAGAGGCTAAAAATCATGGTGAATCCTGTGAATCCTGAAGACCTTGGCTTGAGTTCTGCAGAAAGAAAGCTTCTTCAGGCCTACAAGGACAAACCTGTACTTTCACGTCCCCAGCATGCTTTCTATAAGGTGTGTTCATTTGCTATTCTTACAGAGCAAAATTTAGGATTGGTGTCTTAAAGATTGGTATGGTTTCAGGGACCAAACTACTTTGAAATCGACCTTGATGTGCATCGGTTCAGCTATATATCTAGGAAGGGACTCGAAGCGTTTAGACAACGGTTGAAACATGGGGTTCTTGATCTGGGACTCACTATTCAGGTCAGGTTGTTCTTTTATTACATTTGTTGTCAGATTGATCTCTCATTGTACCAAGTCTGTAAAAGTGGTGTGATTTGTGCAGGCACAAACCAGTGAAGAACTGCCTGAAAAAGTTTTGTGCTGTGTGCAACTAAACAAGATCGATTTTGTGAATCTTGGACAGATGCCAATACTTGTAACTAAAAACCAGGAATAAGGTGTAAGATGCATTACAAAAATGATAATTTTGGTGGGTTCAGTTCAAGTTCATCAGAGAGTGAAGGAGAAGAAGAATAGGCAGAAAAAACTGATCACGTCTCATAATTCTTTGATTCATGGTTTTCTTTGCATGTCTTGTTTGGGAGTAACAAATTGATTGAAAGAAGTATTATTGCAAGTAAAAGAAATGTCATCAAATCAGACACTTCAATTAATCCAACATAACATTTCAAATGCAGGTGGAATGCAAGCAATTATCAGTGTTTGGGACATTGCAATCTTGGTTACTGCATTTGTGATACACACAAACAAAATGATCACTATGATAATAAACATATGAACAAGTGTAAAGAAAATCAATTGAGGAACAAATTATATATGCTTGACCTAATTGGATGAGGATTCCCTTTAGCAACCTTCTGCCCAAACTTTCGCCAGCTATAACCATCATTCAACAAATCAACTTCACTTGTCGCTTCATTCGATGTCTGAACCTCAATTAATATTCCTGCTACAATTAATACTTGTTTAAAAGATGCATGCACGATCATTGATTCTTAAAAAACATTGCCGGCTGCAGCGCCACCACTCCGCCGGAGATGACGTGGCGCCGGCAAGAAGCTGAGGAGCGGCAGTCGATTTCTGTGAAGAAGTTGGAAAACTAAGTGATCGGGCCCGGGCTGATACCCGGCCCAGTCCGAAAAGATCATCGGCGCAGGTGGAGTTTGGGATTCGTTTTCGGCCGTTGGATGATTCGTGTACGGACAAGATGGAAATTGGAGAATTTCGAGATAAAAATGGAGTATAGTTTTTTGTAGTAACTCCAAATTGGTGATATTAAGACTTAAGCTCAATGGGACTTCGCAGAAATAGGCTTGGCCCAATAAAATAAGCACAAGACTGTATACTTGGCCCATTGGACTTGCAAGTAAAAGTGTGAACCCAACAAGTTAATAATACAAACACTTTTCTTTCTTTTTTTATATATTTTATTCCAAAAGTTATATTTGAACTCGAACGAATATTGGGACGAAATTTGTTCAAAAGTAGGACATACAGGTAAATTATTACCATATGGTGAGTTTAATTATTGTTTTGAGAGTATTAGGGGAAGAAAGTCTTTAGATTTAATTATAGTATAAAAAAGTTGGAATATAATTCCTGAAAAAAAATAAAAATTAGGAGATATAATTTGAGGAGACAGAAGATTTAAGCTAAAGAATTTAAACTGCAGCTGTGACGATCGCGTCTCTCTCAAAAGATAATGGATCAACACCACCAATCCACCACCACAAACTCCGCCGCACTCACACTCACCACACCACTTCATTGCATCGTCAAGCTTGGTAAGCACTGTGTATGATGAGGATTAGATACTTTAATCAAGTTGATCTGGATTTAAGCTGGTTTAATCATGTTAATCTGGAATTAGGTATTTTAATTGATTGTTTCATTAAGTCATCTGAACTTTTCAGTCTGTTTAACCTCAATGTCTAAGCCTAGAGTCCATGCTCTGTTGGCGCTTTGAACTGCATTAACTATCCAATTAAGGTTAGTTGGAAGTAGCGTTTTCAAATATTTGGATTGAAGATGTTTCATAAACTTTAAGTAAATATTATGAACTCTTAGATTTTTTATTGAGATTTGATGTATGCCAAAATTCGTTTTTATTTGCAAAAAAATGTTATCTAAGTATTGTTTCACCAATCATGTTGTTAAGATTTGAACTTTATCTGATAGATAATTCGTTCAAGAGAAGAACAGATGTTTACAGCATACTTAGTTGTTCCGGTGCATGCGTGTTTAGAAGTTCTACGTATATATATTTATTTTGATCGGTGCTATACATCTTTTTGGGATGCAGGTGGTTCTGCAATTACCTGTAAAAATGAGTTGGAGACAATAAATGAGAACAACCTGAGTACAGTTTCATCACAGCTAAGGCAAGGCATGATTTTGGGGCCATCTCAGGGGATGGATTGGAGCAGAAGGCCTGGATCCTTGGACATCCCTACTGTTGTTGATGAGGTTGATGATCGGTTGGCATCGAACCCCAAAAAGTTTTTAGTTGTTCATGGTGCAGGTTGGCATTGTTTGCTTGGTTTGCTATTCATTTTGTTTGTGATTTGTTTTATAGCAGTTCCAGTGGTTAATGTTGGTAGAGAATGTGCCAGTGCCACCTTGTTTGAAAGGCACCAATCTCGAAATTGTAGAAAATAGTTCAGCACTTTACAGAGGCAAAATTTCCAGAACAGTATAGTTATCGATGAGATATATTTAGACTCAGAGGACTTCTAAAGCATGAATCTGTTAGATAAACATTGAACTGGCTGCTTAAGCGGCGTTTTCTTTTTTAATCTGCAAAAGTTTTGATTGGACTAAATGAATTAAATAGAGAATCAGAGAGCATTCTTCATGTACAATTCTTGTGTTTTTATACTATGAGATTCTTTAATCAAGGTTAGTGACCTGTGACAGGAAACCATCATTTTCTTGTTAATGTCCACTTCAATTTCACATGTTGCACTAAGGAGAAACCGTGTCAAGGAAAATAATTCTCGGAAGTGTATTAGGGGATCATGGTAATTCCCATAGATTGTCTGGGTATACTAGCTCATAGTATATTGTCTTCAGGTTCTTTTGGCCACTTTCAAGCCAGCAAGTCAGGGGTTCACAAGGGCGGATTAAGCAGACCCCTTGTCAAGTCTGGTTTTGTAGCTACACGAATATCTGTAAGATCTAAAACTGTCCATTTCTACTATGTTAAATCGGACTGTTGCTATTTCTGGTTGTATCTTATTCTGCTTCTTGCAATGAAAAGCAGTCATTGCTTTAGAGTATAGCATCCGGGTCATCAAACATTGTAATCACATTACACCAACCTAGCATCTTTATTTTTGGGGGTGAGGGGGAGGGGGAAAGCGGTGTGCTTTTGTGTTGTGTCATGTTCCAGCTATTCCTTTAATATTGTAATCTTGTATATCTTCAATTATTTCAGGTCACGACCCTCAATCTTGAAATTATCAGAGCGCTTGCAAGAGGTATGAAGTTGTCTGTCTATCTATCTATCCTCATAAAAATGGATTTCGATTTCATCCTTCTTCTTCTTTGTTGATGTTTCTGCTATAGATCTGTTTCTGTTCTCCTTCAGAGATTTTTTTTTTTTTTTGGAATCAATTCTCCATGTATATCTGTATTTCTGTTCCCTATAAATAAGGTGGTCATGATCTTGTATACCATGTAGATGGAGACAGTCTTTTGGACTCCAACTTCATTGTTCTTTCTTGATACTAATTTTTCTTCACGATCATTTTATCATCTCAAAGCTGCTCAAAATTATGAAAAAACTATGCTTTTCATCAGCCTTTGTGGTTTTTAGGTTTCAAGTAGTCAAATATATAAATTGAGTTTTTGGTTGTTTTGGAAAGTTATTGGTGATTAGCTTACTTCAAAACTTACATGGTTTGTTCCCGCACTATTGTGTCACATCACTAGTCACAGAGTCACAATATTACATGACTGATACCTGATAATTCCTAATTAATGCAAATCCCGATCAAGTTCTTTGAATTCCTCTATTTTTTCTATTATGTGCATTCCGTTGACACATGTTTATGTCTTGCTACAGAGGGTATTCCTTCTATTGGAATGTCACCATTTTCATGTGGCTGGACAACTTCTGAAAGAAATGTTAGAGAAGTCATCCAGAAGACTATTATCAGTTTATTGAAATTTTCTTTTCTATTCTTTGTGATGAAATCTCAGAAAATGGTACCTTTCATTTTCACAGATAGCTGTTGCGGATACCTCAACAGTTGTTAAAGCAATAGACGCTGGATTTGTGCCTGTAAGTAAGTCTAAATATTCTATAAGGACCTCTATATCTTGTTGACATTGATTTTAAGACTCACTGATATATCTAGTTCTGCATGCTTCCTTACTTTTTGGTTGAGGTATCCTGATTAGATAGAGTTTGGATGATTTCTTGGTATCACCTTGTCAGTGCGATTCTTGCTAAAGTATATTCTACATCGTTTTGTCCTTTTGATCAGAATCTGAAATTCTTATTACATTCCAGGTTTTGCATGGGGATGCCGTTCTGGATAACTCACAGGTTTGCCATTTCTGTATACAAAGTATTCAAGTTGGTTTCAACATTGCTACCAGTTCATTCAAATCTTTGACAGGGTTGCACTATATTAAGCGGAGATGTAATCATTAGTCATCTGGCAGAACAACTAAGACCAGACTACGTTGTTTTTCTTGTATCCACTGTCATTTATGTACCGATTGCCTTTCTTATGCTTGATCCTGGAGCTATAATTACATACAGACTTGATTGAATAAATTTTTCTTTCAGGCAAAAAAAATTTCTGTTAACAGATAATCACTGATGTGAATTAATGCTAAGACATAACTTCATTCAGGTAACCTAGTCCAACTTCAAGCTTGGTATGGTAGTGTTGAATGGTGCAAAAACATAGACCATGGCAACCATAATTCTTCTGCTTAACAGATTATACTATCTCTTGCTGTTCCCAAAACTTTGGTTTTCAATAGAGCTTTATGTTCCCACCGTTTAGAACCTTGGACTGTATATGTACATTGGACATATGAGAATAGAGAAATAAATGTTTCTCCTATACAATATTGTTCGAAATTAGACAGATGTTTTTGGGGTATATGACCGCCCACCAACAGAACCTGATGCAGTGCTTCTCCGGGAAATTGGTGAGAGAACAACTCATTTTAAATAGAATATACTTCTCGTCTAGGCTTCACTAAACACTTTGAGCTAGGATGATTGATGAAACATAATACTTGCAGGTGTCCGAGAAGATGGGAGCTGGTCAGTGTTGCAACCTAAACTACAAGACACGAGCAGGCAAGGTCAGTAAAGGAGTAACTCTTATCGAGACAATGTGATTGTATCTTACTTCTACGTTGTATTACCCCCTTGTTCATAAGAACGACGAGCTGTGAATAATTCTCAAACATGTTCCTTTGTTGCATCTGAGACCTAATTGACTTATAGTAACATGCTAATACTGCATAGACCTCTTACAACTATTGTAAGATTAAATCAACTCAAGAAGTCTTCACTATATTACATAGACCCGCTCTTCCATGAAATCTGTAATAATACAACATGGTCTTGATGAAGTGATGAGGGACTCTTTTTCTTTTAGTTCTTGATGAAGTTACATTCTTTACTGTGGGCACTTATTTTGAGCAGTTGAGATAACAGTAGCTGCTCATGATACAACTGGTGGCATGGTCACAAAAATATCAGAAGCCGCCATGATTGCTAAATTGGGAATCGATGTCTATATCGTGAAGGTAACTTAATTCTCTATGATTCGATCAATAATATACACATACTCATTGATTTATCCACACAGGCAGCAACTGATCACTCAGCACGGGCTCTCAAGGGAAAATTGACAGATGATATACCTGATGGCTGGCTTGGCACTGTAATCCGGCTCGCCAAGTAGTCTATTAAGCCATGCCACCTCGCCACTTGGGGAAGACAATTCTACCCCTACTTACTAATTTGAGCTTTTACAGCTCTGAAACATTTTGTATTATTACCTTTATATATTGCAGAGATATCACAACTTGAAAACTCAAAAGTTCAATAAAATTCTTGGATTCCTCTCTCTCAGCACATTTCACGTAGCAATCTTATGGTGAATTGTTCCCCTAAATTATCAGTTTATCCCCCCATCTGCTAACAAATAGGCCTATAACACAACTGGGATGATGGTTTGTTGAAGAGCCATAACATTCACGGTTGAAATAGTCGAATGTAAATTTCTGATATAAAAATAAAAAGATGTCTAAACACTAACCACCAGAAATAAAAGACATCAATTTAAAAATACTTGTGGAAATTATTCAATCTCACATGATCCACATTCAGTACCAACACATGTCCATTCTCCCCATCGCCAATATATAGACAAAAAACCAACAGAATTGAAAAAAGGACTAATTTAAAAGTGAAGACACCATTGCTCATTAGCAATGTAACAAGTCTAAAAGGTTGCCGCCTCACACCCTTAGTAAACAAGTTTCAAACACTGCTCCAAGGCAAAAAGAAAAGGTAAAACTATTACAGCATCCCACAACATCCAAGTAATAGGAAAGTGGTCTCTTACTAGTCGAGGGCACAAATCATCAATGCTTCAGTTTCCGACAATCCCGAATCATCAAACGGCCCATTGTCCTCCCATAATTAACTAACTATAATTATCATATTGTTCAATAAATTTCTAAAACCATCAAATAGTCTCAATGGGAACTACTTTGGACCAATATCTTTGAGGGCACATATCTGCTCCTCTCCCATGGCAGACATTACACTAACAACAAGATCCTTCCCCTCAGCAAACCCATCCTTGATCTGTAAGTATTTCCAGAAATCAAGATGTGAGGATTAATGTCACGTTTATTAAATAACATATTCAAAAAAAAAATTAATAAATATATAAACCTGGGTAAGGAGATTATCATCAGTCGGAAGTTTCAGGTCATCCTTGGTGTTTCCATTCTCAGTCAACAAGCTCACCTAGAGATTTTTCTCATTCAGCATCAATATTATGCAAACAATGAAACGTCAAAATTTGACATAAAACTAAGACATACAAATCCATCTTCAGAGATGTCGATGAGTTGATAGTCGGTGCGGGTAACATGTGGAACCTGAATTTAAAAGAAAATGATTAACTTTCATGCTAAAAAATAATGAAATAAGGAAACATAAAGAGCAACAGATTGATCAAGAATATGCATACGTCACAATTGTGGGAGGAGGGGACAATATCCTCGAGCTTCTTGGCAGTGAAGATGTCAATTCCAACAAAGTGACATTTAGCATGTCCATGCTTCCCAGTTTTGGAAGTTGAAACTTCCACAACCTGAGGAAAAGGAGGTAAGTGTAATTTATAAACGGCTAACTGACAAATAATATTGAAAGACATTCGATGGTTTTGTAACAGACTGACAGATTAATTGAAAATTATGAATCAGAATACTCTGGAAGTGTTTTTAGCTGTCAACTTAGAAAAACCATAAACCATTTCATAGAACAATAATTAGAAAATCGTAGCTCATAAGGAAGCACAAATCCAACCAAACAAATCCAAATTATAGATATCTTTTACAGGTCCACAAATCAGAATTCAAATAAAACATGATGAAGCCAAAACACAAATTCAATGATTATAATTTTAATACACATTCAACTGTACTCCATCTAATACTGCCAACAGAGAATTAAATTGGTCAGTTTATTTGTGATTTCCTGTGATTTACGATTCTCTAATTATTGTTCCATGATTTTATAAAGTTCAAAGATCTGTTCTACTGGAACCGAAATCAGAATTCAAATAAAACATGACCTGTAGACAAAACACAACTTCAAACATGATATTTTTAAGAAACAAATTCAACTCAAATCCATCAAAATCTAACGACAGAAAAATAAAACAATTCCTAGATTATATCAGATATCAAAGCAAACCACCACAAACTGCAACGCCAAGTCATACGTACCTAGAATTGGAATTATACCTAGACGAACAATTTCACCAACGAAATTACAGTAAAACATACCAACAGAAATTAAATATGCACGTCAAAGATTCATAGACAAATCAAAACTAATAATAAAAAAAAGGATGAAACAAACCTTGCATGGACGGTTTTTGATGACAATGTAACCATTCTTTCGAATAGTACCGGCTTGCTGGGGATAAGTCTTCGATGCACCGGCGTCGGCCTTCGACTCGAAGTGATGCTCCTCGTCCGACATCGTAACCGGCGATTCTAGAGAGAAAATAGCCGGGAAAACTGAGAAGAAGAATTTTCTGGAAGTGCGAGAGAATTGCAGTGGTGTTTTTAATATATAGGGTTTTTTTTCCTTGTGTTGTGTGCGCCACAGGGAGATTTTAGGGTTTTCATAGAGATTATTTATTTTGGTCCCTTGATGGAGCGGTGAAACAGTTTACGGTTCAGATTTACTTGCAAAGTTTGCGTCAAAACGACGCAGTTGTTTGCGCCACCCCTGATGCGACCTTTTCTTTTATTGGAAGGGGCTACAGTGCGGCTCGTGCACAGTCCTAACCGTGCACCGAATAGCTCTTAACTGTTAATTGTACTTCATGTTTAAATATTAAAATTTTCTATTTTTTATATATTTTATATTTTTATTGTATTCATTTATATTTATAGTAATTAGACCAATTCAAGTTAAGAAAAAACAAATAAAATAAATAAATTATCAAACTAAATGATTAGTTGCATAATATGATAAAATGAATGTAATATCAATATATGTACTCAAGCAATGCATGAATTTATATATAAAGGTTTTGATCTTAAGTAAAAATGCGGATCTAAGTCGACTCGGGTCAACTTGAATTACATGTATATATGAAGTGTACATGCGACACACTCTTTTCCTTTTGAAGAAAACATTTTTTTTAAATGTAAATATTAATTTTTCTTATGAGACATGATCTTTTTCTTATGAGGATGAACATGTTTTTTGAGATGTAAATATTAGTTTTTCTTATGAAGATAAATGGTAGTTATATTGCAATTTGTTTTTTGTTTTTGAAGAATGTAAGTTTTAATATAATATTAATTTTGAGATTGTAAATATTAATTTTTCTTATGGAGATGAATGGTAGTTATATCTAAGCGTATTTTTTGAGAATGTAAATCTTAATATCAATGATTTACGGTATTTGTTCGATATATTAAACATCTGGGATATTTAGTAAATCCTGTATAAATTTAGTAAATTTGTACATCAACAATTTAGGATATTTAATAAATCTTATATCAATCAATTTGGATAATTAGTTATTAAAATATTATGTTCGCTTAACTACGTATTGGAATAATATGTTTCATAAAAGTGAGTTCCAAATATATTTCAATTGTAATAATATTAATATGTTAAAATTAGAGATCCATATAAGTATATGATTAATTTTCACTTGTAATAATATCTATAATATAGACTATTAAATTCGCTTTTATTTAAATATATTTTGATTAATAATGAAAATAATGTATATCCAACCAAATTTTGAGTCACTATAATTTTTTTTCGTGATTATATTAATGTATTGATTGATGCAACATTTATTAAATCGAGAATTTATTGAATATTTATTAAATCAAAAAAATTTATTGAGCATATTTATTAAATCAACAAAGTTCATTGAGAATTAATATAATTTTTATTTTATTATGAGATAAGTAAAATAAATGAAACATATCTTAATTTAATTATCAAAAATTTTAAATTTGGGAGGGAATAATCAATTTTATTGAAAATTAATAAAAAATTTGAAAATAAATTTTGAATTGGACGAGTTTTCTACAGTTTTCTGATTATTTAAATATATTTTGATTAATAATGAAAATAATGTATATCTAACAAAAATTTCGAATGCTACTATAATTTTGTTACATGATTATATTAATGTATTGATTCATGCAATATTTATTATATTAATGTATTGATTGATGCAATATTTATTAAATTAAAAAATTATTGAGAATTGATTGAATATTTATTAAATCAACAAACTTTTTATTTTATTATTTGTTATAAGATTAGTAAAATAAATGAAACATATCTTAATTTAATTATCAAAATTCTTAAATTTGAAAAGGGAATAATCAGTTTTATTTAAAAATTAATAAAACATATGAAAAAGAAGTTTTGAAATAAACGTAGTTTTCTTAGGAAATGATTTTTTGATATTGATTTTATTAAACCGAACTTAAATTTTTGATAAAATTATTATTTTGTCTTGATTGACTTCTATTATATAGATAGATAGATTTGCCACCTATCACATTTCATAAGATATACGTTAACTATTTTCTTGTTGTCCATCACTAAGCCAAATTTAGTTACAATTCACTCCTCCCAATAATTTTCTCTTACATATTTATAAAAACTTAGGTATATCATTTTTTATTTTTATGGGTGATCTAATTTCAATTTTTATTGATGATATATTAATATACGAAAACAATTAGTAACATTTTTTTTTTCTCCGATAGGATAGTGTCTAAAATAAAGATTTGCTATTAGAAATATTTTAAATATCTTAGTGTAAAACGTGCAACTGCAAATTTGTAACCATCCCCATTTTTTTAGGGGATCTTTTGTTAACAATAAAGAAAAAAAGAGTTGAACTAATCTTGCAGGAGCAGTATAAATGATGCCAAAAGACTAGGGACTCAATTCAATGTGTTTCATTTAACAAGACTCTGTAGATTGGAGTCCTGTATTAATACAGACTATATTACAAAGGTACAATCATAGAATTAGGTGAACATCAACCAAGTAAAGGTAAAGTAGTTTTCAACACATGTACTTAATAGCAACTTAAAGCGTTGCTGAAAAAGTTAAAAGAGGAAGCTATGAGTTTGTGTGAAGAAAGGCATATTAGCACATAGCAGTGTGGTGGGCAGGAAGTTGCCATTGTGCTCCGATCATGTCTTCTTTGAAGTGCTTGAATGGATCGATTTGATGTGTTCATCATCAATGTGATGAATGAATATTTGTGGTGCCTCTTCTCTGTCACACGAGGAATGCATATGAGATGTATGGGAATAATAATCAAGCTTATCTAAATATAGTATGTGAGTTGTAAAAAGATGCAAGCAGTAAGCATAAAGTAACTTGATGCAATGCTCACAAACCTTTCATTAGCCTCCTGGTTAGTGTAACTTGATGCAATGGCCAAGAGCTGTCCCCCATGATTGTATGCCAATGATGCAACACTATTGGGAAGACGAGGCAACTGAAAATGATGCATGGTTTTTATGAGAAAAGATAATGAATCAAATATATAAAGGCTGAGAAATGTGAAACAAATTTGGCATCAAGCAGGCATCCTTTCTAACTAAAGCAATTCATCCTCTAGAAGACTCCCATGTATTAGCCAGAGTCACCCCGATGTTCACAGGTTAATGAATTTCATCAAGCACACCTGATGGCACTAAAGCTTTGCACAAGTCAAGAATAGTTTATACCTCCACTAGTCGTTTCCTGTTCAGAACATCCCAAATTATAGCATTGCCCTCATCATCACCAGTAACAATGACACCATGCATGCTGAAAAGGGAAAGGATATAGTCATGTGATTCTAAAGGTCTATGTACCAAGCTAAAAGAGAGGGAGAACATACGATGGACTGAAGGCAATGTCATTTACTGATACAAGATGATGTCTTCCGTTCCTGTTTCTAGGATGGCATCTGAAAGCATATCTGCAGAAGTTCATGACTTGGGTGAAAGTTAACTTTGAAACAACATGCTGGAAAAATTGAAGGATTATGAAGCGCATGAGTTGCCAATTTAGAGAAGGAAACAAACCCAAAATATGAAGAAAATATAACATTGCAGTGTGGAAAAGTAGATAAAATAATATGAAATTTGATTTGTTCATACTTTAGCATTTGCTATAGGTAATATTGCATGCATGTCAGTTTGGTAGCATTAAGATGAGGACAAACACTTAAATTAATTGCATTATTTCCCTTGGGAGATATAACCAAGATCTTATGGTGTCCCTATTCTGTACTCAGAAGCAAAACCATCTAGCCCTGTAATATATCATTAACTATATCAGTATATCTCCTCAAAAGTATATGGAAACTTAAAGAAAAAGAAAGGAAAGAAGAACAAACGGCTAATCAGAAGATGTTACTAAATAGTGCAAAAACTTATACTGACCCCTCATTCTCTGTGTTGGATGCACCAACATATTCCAAAGCAACCCTCCCATCTATTGATCCTACTACAAATCCTGCATAAATGTGCATCATCATTTTTATTAACTGAAGAGATTAATAACAAATAGATCAACCAGAAATACATATAGTGACATCACAATGATATTTTGGCAGCAACATCAATTATTGACAGTTTAGCTCCAAGCAAATATTTTAAAATTTTTAACAAGTGACATATAACCCTACTAATCAATTATAGAAAGTTATTTGCTGCCTGAGATCATTTGATCACAGACAGCTACAGAAAATTGGAATTACTACTACCAAGTAGAAAAACACAGTTATTATTTCAATACCTTCTACATCTAAATTTGAGCGGACACAATTTATTCGAATGTCCATGGAATGCTCTTTTGCACCAACAAATCCCTTCATGTAGCGCAAGTCATAGAGCAACACTGATGACTTGAGAGCAACCATCAAACTAAATCCTGCTAGTGTCATAGACTCAACCTCCATGCCTGAATAACTCAAACATGCTGAACTAGCTGAGCGTGCATCCCAGAACTTTACTTTTTTGTCCCAACCTGCAGTGACAACCTGACCTGTGCAGACCAAAAAGGAGAGTCTACTGACATATCTTTCAGGACTGAAGAAGTTGCAAGAGAATCAGCACTTGGAAGGTCTGGTCAATTTTAAAAAAAAAAAAAAAATTGCTACTTAACATAGTCCAAAAAAAGAATTTCCTACTACTAATATACATTGCCATTACAACTTGCAAGACTTCAAAAACTAAATAATGGAGATTATGTTGATATGCTCCATTACATTCACTACCATCCCAGATCCAGAAGTATCACAAATCCCCTGATTCATTTATGTACTTCATAATTAAAAGTGGCAGGGGCCCAAACTCTACTCCGCGAAGCATCCATAGAAATGTCATTCTTCCAGAATAATAGGAATAAAAGAATAATCATGATAACATTTTAGTCAAATACTCATAACATAATATGTCATGCATTTATTTAAGGTCAAAATACTGTATCTAAGCACAGGAGCACCAGAGATATGACATCTCTTTTGACAATGATGAGTGGAATAACATGATGTAAATATCTTACATGTTTCCTCACAGTATTCAATGCAGGTGGCTGGTTCGTCATGATTTCCTATTGTTTTGCTGTTTCCCAGATGCATGTCATACCTAGGAAATATTAGATCAAATACGTCACCAATTGCATTTCATGATGGAAACAAATGAATATGAACCGACAAAGAGATTCCCTTGCAACACAGTTACTTCTGATGAAAAAGCATAGAATGGTGAGCACAATACAAGGGGAAGCCAGGGCAACCACCATCCCACCAAAACTTCTCAAACAAAAAAAAGCCCTAAAAAATGGTTTCCTTCCTCTTTGTACAAGTATTATGATATGCAAGGTTTTGTTTAATGCAAAGGCCAGAGGATTAATTAATAACTATAAGTTTTATGTGGTCTTGTTGCAGATTTGCTTTAGTCCACGACTTTTTCAAAAACAATTCAGCTAAAATTGTGCAATAACTACCTGAAATTTCTACTGGCTCTATAAAAGAGGAATATAGTCGTATAAACTGACATTCAGCGTAACAAACACGCATGGAGATATCATGAATATCAGCAACCATGGGCATACCTGAGAATGGAACCATCGGAGTTAGCACTGAGAGCCACTGACTCACTCTCGAAACAACAATCTAGCACCGACTCCCCTCCAGAAGAAGCTTCAAATCTGAGCTCACATTGATCTACATCGTAAAGTCGAAGACTCTACTCAAAATAATACGATATACCCACTCTTAATTGAGAAATCACAGACATTATAAACACACACAGAAAACACAGAGCTCAAGTAACAAGAGATGGATACTTAGAGGTTTGCCATAGTATACTTACGGAATCCCATGAGGAAATTAGGAGATTATTCGAAACGGGAGCAAAGCGGATCCTAGATATGGCTTCCTGAATCGGGTCATTGAAATTCAAACAAGACCTGTTCATGCTGCGAAAGAATGAAGAACAATTGAAGGCGAAATGCAGAGAGAGAGAGAGAGAGAGAGAGAGGCAAAATGCTGGGAGAAGAATTTTGAAATTAGAGTGCACTAACAATTTAACCTGGAAAAATTCCCGCTTTTACGCTGGAGAAGAAACAGGCCAAGACTCGGGGTTGAAGGCCCAATTCCAGACCCGTTTTGGTATGTAATCGGGCCGAATTTTGGCCCGGATTTATCTATTTTATCTTTTCAAGGTTTATATAAAATAAAGATTAAAAACTATGCTGAAAAGTGAAAACTAATGAACACTCGAACAATTTTTATCACTTTCAACGTAACTCCATTAATTTCTCAATTAGGGTTCTCATATATATCATACTTGCATAAGAACAGCACGGATTTAAATAAGTTGAATTTGATGGTCTCACTCTTATAGATGCAAAGATAAAAATTCCGACTATATTTTATTTAAAAATTAATAAATTCCATTAATTGTCACCAAGTTGGGTACTAGATGCATTATAAAAAAATTATGCACTGCGCACAAACGAACCATTAAATTAGCCATAAGGAGTCATGGATGGCATTCATCAAAGTATATAAGATCTTCATTGCCTTGTTACAAGATAAAATTAGAAGTGTTCTCCAGTGAGCAATTCCCAAACAACCTAAGAAAATAACTCCAAATATATATACAGAACATATTTTGCTCAAAGAGGTAGTAATGATGAAAAAGAACAATTATCAAGCAACATCCAGACCCCCCCCCCCCCCCTCTGGATCTCAAGCACCACCGCATTTCACACGCTAAAACCCTTGAACTTTGTCACTGGGTACGTAAAAATCGAATTTAACATCAACAGAACCAGAGCTTTCTCCAGTGTCTTTGTATTCAATATTTGTAATTGCTCCAGTTTCATCATCAAGTTGATACTCTGTTCTCACCCTGCGCACAGGCACCGTCACAGAATAAATAGTGCCAAGATCTGGATCTGTTGAGACGCTCAATTGAACCTTATCCTGTGACTCTATCTCAACAAAATCAGATAACGCGCTAACAACGTTGCTTACTATCTTCTGTTTTGCCTCTTCACTGACAGCACATCGATCAGAGAAAAGAATCATCTTTAAACGTTGCTTGGCAATGTTTGCATTAGACTTTCTTCTGGACATAGGCGATGGAAACATGATTTTCCATGCCAAGTTTAAACGTTCAAAGAAGTTCATGTTAATTGCATTGAGGAGAAAATTCTCAACCTCCTGGCCAATGGGATTTTGTGAAAGCTCATATTCTCCAAAAATTCCAAGAGGCCGTCTAGAGTGGCAACGAGCACTATGGACATCAAGTACAGCACGAGAGCATTTTGGCATTGTCTCAATGACACCCGATGCACCATTGGCAAAGACATTGCAATCAATCTGTAGAAGAACAAATATGCATGTTTCAGACAAACGAACACTATCCTCAGCCATGTTCACCACACCAACTCAATTCTCAAAACATGATTGCTTCAGTTCTCGATATGATTACGCCATTGTTTTATATTTTATCTTTTAGTAGAAGCAAGATAACATTCAACAGGAAGCATTAACCTGTAGCATAACTCAAGATACATATAAACTAAATGAATTCTCATGTTTCCAGATACAGCCTAATTATGTCAATTTTATATTCATGTAAGTTCGTAATTCTGCCTCAAGATAAGACTTCGTATGTAATCAATCAAACAAATGCAAACAAAACATGGACATAGAAGATTTAAGATATATGATCCCCATTTCACAGACTATAAATCAAAATTAATATTTATATACAAATTTATCGGCATAAAACCACTTTATCCATCAACCAACAAAAATTCATCGAGTGCAACCATCACTTACCAAATCCTATTCAGTATACATGAAATGAAAATCGGAGCATGTGAACGCAAGAACACAATAAGCCACTCAGAAAACCTATCCTCTCGATTGGCATATAAAACTATTCCACCATTTATAAATCATTCAAAAAAATAATGTACGCCCTTCATCCTGATTCACAAAGAATTTTACACCAAAAAAAGGCTAAAAAAACACCAACCAGCTTCTTTGTAACCCAATCTTACAAAAGAGGTTCTTTAAAGAAAATAGAGAGAAAACTACGAGTGTATCAGAGAACAGAAATTGGGGAAGAGCAGATATAAAACCTTAGAAGGGGGGAAATGTGTTGTGGAGCGAAGGGGGTTGAATCTGTACGAACTAAGAGCTGCAGAAACCCTAAGATCTCCTGAAATCGCCATTTGAGTATCAAATTATAGCTTCCAGCTCTCTTCTTTTCGGGGGGATTTGCTCTCTATTCACTAGGGCTTTTCTGTTACCGTTTCGGCACTCATTGCCACTTGTTGTAAGAGGGTGGAGACTATGGATTTCATATTACGACGCCGTTTTACCGCCGCAGCTACCTGTTGGGCTAATAATGCCACATTAAATGCGCTTAAAAAACTAAAAAAGCACTAATATGTGACATCGTTTTCCTCGGGGAAAAAAAAAAACCGCTGTTGGATCTCAAATATCTTTTTGTAAGCACCAAAATCATTATTTAGCAAATATTCCAACCTATGCTAGTACTACTGTACTAACTTATGCAAAATAAAAATATTAATTCTGAATCAATTCTGTGATTGTTAGACCACCAAAGAATAAAAATATTGAGAGAGGAAAATAAAATCCTAAATATAATTTCATTGGTTAGCTTGGAGAAATATATTGGGATAGGAAATTAATGAGCTGATACAAGCAATCCTAATATAATAGATTGATAACAAGCTAACCTCCTATATTAACAAAATTAACTAATATTAAATAATATATACTTTAAGGGCATGTTTGGTTCGTGTGTTGGGTTAGTTAGGTTAATTGGGTTATGGTGGGTTTGCACTATTTAATTTTGATTAAGTTTAATATTTGTGTGTTTGGTTTGAATGTTAAGTTTTGGTTTTGAAATAGGTTTATTAAACAAATCTTTGTTTGGATCAAGTGTTTTTGTGGGTTTAATATTAATTTGACCAAAATATTCTTAACATTTTTTCCCAATAAAAATTAATTTTAAAATCCAAAACTAAAGTAGTACAATTTTTTGGTGGGTTTAATATTAACTTGATCAAAATATCCCTACCATTTTTTCTCAATAAAAATTAATTCTAAATTTCAAAATTAATTCTAAAATTAATTCTAAAATCTAAAACTAAAGTAATATAATTTTTTTGGGGTTGATCCAAATCTAAAATTGTAACACCCCATTTTCAAGAAAATTCTGCATTATATATTTTATAAAAATTTCTTTTATCGTTCAAGTATTAAATGATTTAAGTACAAGTTCTTATATTATTTAATGTTATAATTTACAAATCATATTATGATCGATGATTTTAAAATCTTTATGATCTAATACTTCTTTCGAGATTTTAAAGGTTTTTGCAGGATTGCTCATGAAGGAAACCGAACTTGATCTCAACTCACTCGTCAGGTATGAATGAAAGTAAAAGATAAGATAATAAATAAGTTTAGATGCATAAATATGATATTAAGTTTTTTTATATATATATGAATCTACTCGTTTGTGTCGTAAATGCTTTAGTTTTATGAAATTTTAATTATAATCTTTATATGTTATTCTATGTGATGAAACATAGATTGCTTGAACATGAATTTATGCATCATAATGTGTATCAAAATATGTTCTTAATATAAGTAAATTATATAAATAAATTACCTCTTTTGTATATGTTATGCTAATATAGCATTATTATTATATTAATTGTTATCTCTTTATATAAGTAAATATACATGTATCTATATATATATTATATATAAGAAGAAGAAGAAGAAAAAAAAAGAATGAAAAGGAAAAAGGAAATAAATATTTTATGCATTATTATATTACATGTAATTGCTATTACATGTATTATTGGTCTAGTTAATAAAACTTTCTCCTACACCTCCTATTTCATGTGCTAATCCTTATAATATATATAATATACTTTGATGAATCATATAAAGAAAAACAAAAATAAAAGGAGGGTTTCAAATAAAAGAGCAAGAATACATTTTCCAAAAAGGGAAAGAACACCCTTCTTCTCTTTTGATTTGAAGGTATTTTTGGCTTAAACTTTCTAATTTCTTCTTTGAATTATGATATTTCATGAGTTATAGCACGTATTAGAAGATCCACATATATTCTTTGGCATTAGGTTTAGAATTTTATGTATTAAATTTGCTTGAATATACAAAATATGCATGTGTAAGAAATGAAATCTGTAGGTATGTTTTGAGAAATTCGTAAGTTTATGGAAATTGTTTTTTGTCTAAACCCTTTGGCTGAGTTCTAATATATGAAATGAAGGACATATCTGTTAAATTTCAGAATATTTGGACATAAATTCGATTTACTATGATTTTTCAAATATAGTCCTGTTTCGTGACAGATTTGCCATGTTTTATACTCTGCTTCTCTGTTCGTAAATATTCTGAGTGATATAGAAATCGATTTAGACTAAACCCTTTTAACATAATCTGGTATATGAAATGTAGAATACATGTGTAAAATTTCAGAAGATTTGGAGTTAAATTCAATTTTTTATGATTTTTCTAAGATAATCTGTTCAGAGACAGTTTTTGTCTCATTTTTAGGTTTGAATCAAACAATTTTCTTGAACTGTACCCTTCGATTTTATGTATGATCTTTTATTATGATTTAGAAACAGTTCTTAGGTATGTTTAAAATTTTAGTATGTAATTTTTTGAGTTATGTACGATTTATGCCAAATTTTACAACATAGTCGATTTTCTATGTAGGTCATTTCCTGTTTTTGATCTTATTCTAAAATTCATAACTAATTATTTTAAATGTATATATAAGCCATATTTCACTATGTTGTAGTACACATTCTTATAGAGTTGTAGAAATTTACCATGCAATTTATAAAACCTTGTACAATTTATGATAATTTTTACAACAAAGTCTATTTTCAACATGTACTATATCCTGTTTTCTGCCGATTTAGAAAATTCATAACTAATTATTTGAATCTTATTTTCAGTTGATATTTTTATATGTCATACTTCTATAAGATATCTATATTCTGTAAAAATTTTGAATGATTTAATGAATTATATAGGGTTTGATTAATTTTTCAAAATCAAACTATTTTGAAGCTAGAATTAAAGTGAAAAACTAGTTAAATGTGTGATTTTTAATTCCTTGTACAAGTTGTTAAAATTTATGAAATTTCAGTATGTTATATGTTGTGATTTTAGGAATTATCTATGAATTATTAAAAATATTACATCTTTATATGTTATTTTAGTTCTGAAATTGCTAGTTTAAATGCTTAACAACTAAGATATAAGTATGATTATACTTTAAATTAAAGAAACCTAATATAAAATATAAAAGATTATGTTATATGACATAAAAGACTAATCAGTTAAGTGTGTCGAGCACAGTTAAGATAATCGGTGAATTCAGAAGCAATCCTTGCACTATCAACGTACAAGTGAGTAACTTCTACATTTTATTATGTGTTGATAATTAAATTAAATAGTTATGTATGAAAATCTACGGTTGAAGCTTCGTAGTTATAACCGGTAGTTGCTTCACTACGGGCGACGACCATAAGAGCGAAAATGTCTGGTCTATGAAAGCAAGGTTTAGTGGGCGAACGACTCCCACATTCCTTTATGTTATGTATGGTCCAGGGTGAGCGTGCCCGAAAGACATGTAATATGTGCTAATTAATTTAATTGTTTCAATATATATTAGAGAGTACAGTTATCCCACTGGGATCCCTCTCCGAATGTGTCTCATGATATTACTTTTTATATTTTCAGGCTCGGCAGATGATGACGTGGACGTGTAGCAGGCTGGACTGACTTCTCACTGTATCTATAAAATTGTACTACAATAATGTTTCCTTTTGAGAACAATAAATTGTTAAATATGTATAATATGATAAATTATGGGCCTAAACTTGTACCCAGCCATGTATATATGGTTGTCGTGTAATTTCAGATAGACTTTTGGTGTGAACATTTTACCTAGAAATGTGGATAAGATACGAACTAGTTTTGGATATATATATATATATATATATATATATATATATATATAGCTCTCGTGTCTTCATTTTAAGTCTTTCACAGTATATTAGAAAGTAATTATAATTCTTTTAATTTCTAAATAAGTAAAGAGTGACGACCTATTTCCAATTTTAAAGGGAATGAGGCGTTACAAAAATATATTTCAATTGTTTAAAAATATTTATGGATGTTATGTTATATCTTGAAATGAGTTTAGGTATCAAAACTTTGTTTGAATCAAGTGTTTTATGAGTTTAATATTTATTTGATCAAATTGCCCCTAAATTTTTTTTTAACATAATTAATTTTAAATTTCAAAATATGTTAAATAATAATTTAATTGAAATGGATAGGAAATGATAAAATACAATTTATTCGATCCAAATAGTAAAGAATGAGTGGAGGAATGACAAATATTGTGTAACTTATATAATGACATCTTGTAAATAAAATGAAGAAAAAAGTATAAATGTAAAATATATATTAATAGTAAGGACACAATGGTAATTTCCCACCACTCTTCAAAATAAACTCACCAAAACCTACCCATTTTGAAGGTTTATCTAACCTCCAAATAACCCAAAAACCCACTTTTTGAATCCGAATCTTAAATAAATCCGAACTCACAACCTTTAATCCAAACAAAGATTTAAATAGGTTAATTAACCCTAACCTTCCCAACCCTCCAAACCATATATACCCTAATAAGTCAACACCTCAATATGGGGCTCTTCTTAAAGAAAATTTATTGCAAAAATCTTGAAAATGAGTATAAGATAATAGGTTGGCGTACGAACATCTTGGTATATCTTTCGACAATTCCATTTGTTTTATGTTTCACAATAAATATTTACTAACAAATCGAATTCACATGTATAAGAAATAAGTTGCCAATAATGAAAACAAAAATTTCATCATTCGTACTTCCCTTCCAAGAAGCATCATATAGGAAGTAATTTACTATTTCTAATTACATGATAAGCATATAGCCCACAGGCCTTATCACAGTTTTCTCCTCCCTTCTGCAGACAAGTAATAAACGTGACCAATGCCCTCAGATGGGCTTGAGCAATCTATAAGGTTTTATTATTTCAATCTTCTAGAGAAGCTTACATATTTTCATTATGTCCCAATCCAAAAAAAAAAAACTGATTTTTTATAGGGATAAATTCATTATAAGTGGTGTCTAAAGAATTCTATTTACATTCCATCCAACCATCTGAAGATGAAATATAAAAAATTCGTGATCAATTAGAATCTTGAAAACTTGAATTATAGAGCTTCTACTTTTACTTTCCAGTGTATAAATTATTGTCTCCTTTTTCCCATCAGCAACGTCTTTGCTAGAAGTTTATTATGACAGCCTAAACAACTCGTACACACAAAGTGCATAGTTTTCTGGAAAGAATCACAGCTAAAATAATTAATATTGAGAGCAAAATGAGATAAAATATGTAAAAGACAGAAATGGATATACTTCTCTTCTTAAGGAAGGTATATAGCACAGCACTTCATGTTTTATATTATTGCATAATATTCCATTAGTAACAGTAAAGGAAGGAATACTTCATTCCACATGTGCGATTAATTAATGGAACAAAGTACTCGCATATTAAGTATATATTTGAGGTAAGCTAGAACAAGATCAGTCATTAATCCCTTAAACACACACACACAAGGATCCGCTGCAAATGGAAAAGGGGGACTGGATTATTGAGTTAACAGAAGAACTTAAAAACGAGGCAGAGGTCTCACGAGACGAGCCGGAGAGATGGAAGAAGAGATCCATCTACAAGATTCCTCTCCATGCAGCAAAACTGAACGAGGAAGCCTACACCCCTTGGGTGGTGGCTATTGGCCCATACCACCATGAGGACGAGCAGTTGCAGCGAATGGAGGAGCACAAGAAGCGAGCACTTCGTCACTTCTTACGTAGATCAAATAAGCCTCTTGCAAGCTATGTTGATGCCCTGGCTGAAGTGGTTCATGATTTGATGGACGTGTATGCGCACTTGGACGAAACATGGAAACAGGATGCCAAGAGATTCTTGCAGCTCATGATTGTTGATGGCTGTTTCATTCTGGAAACATTGTGTGCCGATGATCAGAATAAAAATGATTACGATCCCAGTGATCTTATTTTCAGTTCTCATGGAAAGACTAATGCTATCCCATGTATCAGAAGGGACATGCTGCTGCTTGAAAATCAGGTGCCTCTGCTGGTTCTTGAAAAGCTACATGCTGTTGGAACTGACAACAATCAGGTCGCTCTCTCTTTTCTCTCTTTCTGTATTTTTGTTATCCAATCAACACCAATTCAAGAAGACATAGGAACAATTTATCTATGCATTTATGCAGCAAAGTGAGATGCAGGTGATTGGGCTCATTCTCAAATTCTTAGGACTAAATGGAACCTTGGGAAAAGTAGGCAAATGCCAGCACATATTAGACGTGTTTCGTAAGATTATGATAAGGAAAGCTCCAATCAACACACCTTCACCCCCGGAAAAACCAGTTGTTCATGAAGGGACAATCCATTCAGCCACAGAGATGAAGCAAGCTGGAATCAAGTTCGAAAAGGGCAGTCCTGAATGCCTAAAAGACATCTCCTTCAAAGGCCGCACCCTCAGGTTACCAGAAATTTCTCTGGACGACACATCTGAATCAACTTACCTGAACATGGTTGCATACGAGAGATTCCATGTTGGTGCGGGAAATGAGATAAGCTCTTACATCTATTTCATGAACAGGCTCATAAGCGATGTAAGCGATGTGCATCTGCTACAGTATTATAAAATCATCTCCAATTCCATGAGCAGTGATGATGATGTAAGAAAACTCTTTCGCACATTGTCCAAAGAGATTTTATTTGACCCTAATACAGATTTTCATGAGGTTTATATCAACATCCAAGACAAGTTGAAAAGCCACTTCACGAGTACGTTGTTCAGCTGGCGATATCATCTCATCCACACTTATTTCGGACGTCCCTGGACCTTTGTCTCTGTTATTGCTGCTGCTGTGGGCTTAGGTTTGACGATAGCACAAGTTGTATATGGCGTTCTAAGTTTTGTTCACAGAAAGCATTGACATCATGGTTCAAACAGAGCTTCTTTCCAGGGATATTCTCAAGTTGCCTAATCTTTTCTGTAATAACTTATAATCACGTCTGAAACATATGAAAATAAATGTTGCTTTATTTCTTTGTGGCTTATACTTTTTTAGTACATCTTCAATAACATATCCGTAACTACGTTTTAGACAAGACTCAGCATCAGTCAATGTAATCTTTTAGCTGAGATATAGTTCTTGGTGTGAGTCTATATGATTAACTTGATTGCTAATTCTGCAGAGCCAGAGTTCATTTTAATTATTAGACACGAGTACAACCTATTGATCACGAAATAAAATGAAACTTTTCGGATGAAAATAGGCATATATAAAAACAACATGCCATAATTAAACGAAATCATTGTGAAAGCATGATAATTGGGGCGGAAAAACAGGTTACTTAACTTTCCCCAAATGACAAACTATGTGGGAACTCATGTCCTTTCTATCCAGATAAATGTGAACTAAAGATGCATATCCTCAATTAAAATTGGCTTCTCATTTTCAATCATATCAATATATGCAGACATATAATGATCTAACTCAACCTATACAAAACCCTTTCAATAGCTTTGTTAGTTGCACTTGACTAATATTAACCATCAAATGAAATTCCCAGTTTCTTTCACTACACTGACCATTATATGCGTTCTTTGATCCGTGTAAAGACTAGTGATACAACTATCCTTACTGTATATTCTCGAATAACAAACAACTTATATACACAATCATATTGAAATTCTATGACAATTCAGTAGAAATATATTGTGACCGCTCATTTTTTAAGTCAATGAAAGTCATACAATAAACACCAACTTTGAAGCTTAAACCCTAGAAATTGAATAGTTAAAAAATAACTAGCATCATTAAAAGTTCTACTTCTTCACACTACAATCAACGCACAAATTTAAATTCCATCTAGTTCATAAAAAGTGTACCATCAAATTAATGGCAGCCCAGATTTCGAGTTATGCAGATAGATTAACACAATAAAAATAAATAAAAAATTTGAACTTATCGTTGAAGAAGACATCAAGGTGCAATCCCAGAAATCCTATTACCTATTAAATTTTTTAAAATTTAAAGCTGAACTATTGAATCATCGTAGTCGAGTGTGACTATGTGAACTATACACAACTAACGACCTATTTATTGCACCCATTACTAATCACACCCTCAAATAAACATTTTTTAATTGAAAAAACTTCTAAATCCCTCAAATAAACATTATTATTTTATCCTTTTAAATTATAATATAAATATAATATAAATTTAAATCATAAAAGTCCTAAAAAATAATAAATCCCAAGTATTTTATCCTTTTCAAGAAGCACACACCCCCTGATTACAAACTCTAGTTTTCTTCCTCCATTATTTGACTCACATTTGAATCTTGGAGATTTTAGAATGTTCACCCACCATTTTCTAAATGATGATTACGAAGAATTCTACGAAAAAAATGTAGGAAATAAAGGAAAAAAAAAACTTAATTTTTAAATTATTTGACCATAATTGATCGAACACATAAAGTATCGTTTAATCATTATTGATTGAAGAACATATAAAGTATCGTTTAATCACTATTGATTGAATACATAAAGTATCATTTAACCACTACTGGTTGAACATATAGTGTATCATTCTACTAGTACTGGTCGACCACATAATGTATTATTTAATCAATATTGATCGAATACTTTCTCTTCAGTTCGGCTAATACAAATCGAATTGACAATGCTTCTTTCTTGATATTGGTTGAACGTGTTCTTTGAATATTTTTTTTTTTAGGTTTAACACACGAAATCAAAAAAGACAATGATAAAATTTATATCCGTCATTCTAAGTGTTTTGTTTTTATGCTTCGTGATAATTTTTTCTTCACAAAATAATGTACAAATTTTAGGGTTTTTGTTTTAATTTAGAGTTTGAAACTTTGAAGAAGGATATGTGTACGAGAGAGAAATTTAATTTTTGATTGTGTTTAGAAATTCTAATATTATTATTAAAGTTAATTACATAAAAAATATGAACTTACGATCCATTTTCATGTTTAACATGAACTTTGAACGTTAATACTTAAAATATCAATTTATAATTGATATCAATTCTACACATAATTGGATTTTTCAAACTCCAATTGTTGATATGAAACCCAAAATGTAAAAATCAATCTCAATCATTAACATCTGTGGAATCTAAAAAAATAAAAAATCAATAAAAAAATTCAATCATCGCAGCATCACCTCCCCTGCTGTCATTCTCCTTCACTCGCCGCCACCGTGCTTCCATTCCCACTCTTCAAATTCATTGTTCCGATTGATAAATAATGAATTTCATCACAAAGAATCTCATCATTTAATTCAGGTTGTATACAATATATATATAGATAGATAGATACAATAATTGAGTTGGTGGGTCACAACTAAAGGGATGTATTGAATTAGGTTTTTAAAAAAAATTTTAAGCTGAAAAAAGTCATGCGGATTTAAAAAAATTTGCAGGATTTTTATGACTTTTAAGATTTTGCAAGATTCTATAAAGACTTTTTAATCAGGATTTTAGTGGATTCTGTAGGACTTTGTAGACTTTGCAGAACTTCATAGATTTATGAAATACGATAAGACTTCAAGATTTTTTTTCATACATTCGAATTTAAAAAGAGTCAAATACAAATAATAATAATAATAATAATTCTCCATAATATCATGTCCTCCTAAATAAGATTCATCCACATATCCATAGCTATACTAGTCCTCCAAGCATTAACATATTGTCGCTCTTGCTCTTGGGTTTGAATAATAGGCTCGCATTAACATGTTGTCGCTCTTGCTCTTGGGTTTGAATAATAGGCTCAACATTAACATGTTGTCGCTCTTGCTCTTGGGTTTGAATAATAGGCTCAAAGTTGTGGTCTTCATTAACCGGTAATGTTGAATATGAAGGTTCGTCCACCGATTCAATTGGACAATCTTCAAATCCTCATAATCAACCATACTTTTTCCTCGAAAATTTTTGTGACTTGGGTGGGACTAGCAAAAAAAATAATTCCGTCATTAATATATTGAAAATAATATAATACACTACACTTGTAAACTATTAATATATTGAAAAGATTACGAAATAATCTCACCTTTAAGTACTCTTTCAATATTTCATCACTAGCGGTGAATGTCTTTAAAATTGGGTCCCACCCAAAGCCAGAATTGTTGTTCATAAGTGATGACATATTATTATATTATTTCTTAAACCACTTCATTCGACTCAGGTAATGATTATACGTTTTAGGAAACTTAATTTTAGCATTGAGACGAGAAAGGATGACTCTCTCTACATTTAATTTGCTAATTGACCCATTAGCATCACGTATTCCACTTTTTATAGTATGCACTATCAGTTGTAACAATTCATCGGAATCCTCCTTGATCCAGGTTTCATAGTTTTCTTTCTCTTTTCCATTTCTTTTATTATTTCCTTGTCAATCTCCCATTTGAATTACTAAAAAAAAGTAACGGGGTATATACATGAAAACCATTAACAAGTATAAAGACATAAGAGTGATTGATTTTTATATATACATAAAAAGATATGGATGAAACCATTAACAAGTATTACCCAATACAAACAAAGAGATACAGTATATATATGAAAACGCCAATAGCATCTCCTAATCCAATATAACTCACCTATTCATACATGAAAACGCTAATAACATCACCCAATACAAATAAAGAGATACAGTATATACATATCACGAATTTTTTTTTATAAAATTACAGTATAATAGCATCACCCAATACAAATAAAGAAATACAGTATATACATATCACGAATTTTTTTTATAGATTTGCAGTATAAAGACAAAGGTAAACAAAGATGAAACCATTAACAAGTATTACCCAATACAAACAAAGAGATACAGTATATACATGAAAATGTTCCAATATAGCTCACCTATTCATACATGAAAACGCTAATAGCATCACCCAATACAAATAAAGAGATACAATATATATATATCACGATTTTTTTTTTATAGAATTGCAATATAATAGCATCACCCAATACAAAAAAAGAAATATAGTATATACATATCACGAATTTTTTTTATAGAATTGCAATATAAAGACAAAGGTAAACAAAGAGATACAGTATATACATACACTATACATATCACAATTTTTTTTTCATAGAATTACAGTATAAAGACATTTTTCATAGAATTACAGTATAAAGACAAGGGTGAAGAGACAAAGGTGAAGAGACATTATCGGAAGAAGCACTTCAACAGTCACTTCAAGAGTCCTCTAAAATTTGATGGGTTTGGATGGGATTGTTGATATTTATAGATACCACTAAAAGTCCGTCAAAATCCATCTAACACAACAATTCTGTAAAATCCTTATATTTTTTAATATCAATGGATTATTTTTAAATGACATAAAATTCAAATTGAATATTAGTGGATTGTTTTTAAATGATATAAAATCCTGATTGAATACCAGCAGATTGTTTTTAAATGACATAAAATCCTGATTGAATACGAGCGGATTTTTTTATAAAAAAAAAGTCTTTTAAAATCCTATAAAATTCTAAACCAATACACCCCCTAATATTCAATTCACTCTATAAACTAACTAGCTAAGTTATTAATCTCTACTAGAAATACACCCGTGTAATGCCCCGTTATTATTTACGATGATAAGATATTATTTGTGAAAATATAATGATTTTATGTTTTGATTTTTGATATGTATTAATTTATAAATAAGTGTAAAGATAGATATATTAATTATTATCTATACTAATTACAATGATATTAATAATATTTTTTGAAAAACAAAAAATAGTAATAATGTAATGTGCATACTCATGAGTTGTTGTAGTTCATTTATTTTAGGTAATATAAATGCTTAAAATAAATGTCGCATTTATTAATTAAATTTAATAAATAGTTAATTTATATAATATATATAATTTAAATACCTATAAAAAGAAAATTGTCCAACAACAACATCAATAATAATAATAATAACTCAATCATTAAAATATAATCTTTTATTTCATCTCTACTCCTATATTCCTATATGTAAATTATAAGATAGCTTATTATGAAAAATATATTTGAAACTTATTATATATGATATATGAGGCTTATGTTGTAAGATACATGATTTTTTTAATTTTTTTTATTGCTAAATAATTTGGGTGGAAAATTAACAAATCAGAAATTTTGTAAAATTTCTCTATTTTTATAGATAGATTAACTAACCAGCTGAGTTAATTAATATAACATAGGTTTTTTAAAATTTATTTCTTGGATATAGTTAGTCTCACATATATTATTATTGAGTGTCTCAGTTCTTCACTTTTATCTGAGAACATTTCTCCTTCACACCAAATATCCCAAATACATTCACATAACGTTCATTTTTTGATCAAAACGATATATATAAATCAGAATATTTCTCCTACATATTTTCACCTTAGACTATATTATTGTCTCACAAAACTTGTTAATTTTAATGGGATGTGTTTAGGAAATGTGTTTGGGGGGGGGGGGGGGGCGGCATATTGTCATGTATGAAATACAATTTGCCTCACGTTATTTTCAATTATCATTTGAGCAATTAATCAAACAGGTGGCAGGGATTAGGGATTGTGGGGGTGGATTGCCCTAATTGAAAATCAGCTGTCTATATAATTTTTTGTTGCCTAAATCTTCATACTCGAACCACAAAAATGCCCAGAACAAGCGACGAATCCCTTTCTCTTGTCGATCAACATGCAAACGATAGCAGATAACTGATTTAATCAGAAGAAGAAATCAGGCAGCAAAACTAGGATTTTGCATCGACGCCCCAGTGAATGGGGAGATGGAGAACTTCCGTCCTAGTCTCTTGCATCATATCAGCATCGAAATCGTTTGACAACCTTAATTTTATCAAAAACCCACCTCTTAGATCTCGAATTCCTCCGTTAATTTCAGAACCCAGATATCGTTTCTTAAATTTTAGGTCATTTTCTGCACTGCCATCTCTATCTCCAAGCTATGCCGAAGAATTTGATTACAAGGCCGATGATTTTGATGACAACCGAATGTTGGAGGAGGAATTGTTGGACGATGAGGACGCTGGAAAAATTTCGGTGAAAGCGTTTTTTCTCTGTACCAGGTTCATCTACCGTTTCATTGATTTATGAATGAATGTAACTGTCAAATTTGTTAGAAATTCAGTATCCTTGGTTGGTTTAGATTTTTTGTGGAATTCATTCGAGGCTGTGTTCGTGTTTTCTTTGTATGTGATGGTTTTTGTTTGTTGTGAGATTCATTTGCTTGCTCTTACAATCCCCCTTTTTTTGTCGATGTTGCATCTCGATTTTCTGTTATCTCAGATTCATGGTTTTGGCAGCGTTGATTTGAAGAGTATGCAAGCTGAGAATTCAAGATATGTCATTCCACCTACCTCGCGTTCATCAAATTACATCGCTCTCAGATTTTGTGGTCCTCCCTGGCAAACTGTAAGAAGAGTCACATACTAATATTTGCTTATATAATTAAATTTGGATAAGTTGCGATTCATGTAATTTCTCACGCTCTGCTTCAGTTTCTACTTTGGAGTTTAAAATACTCATCTTCCTACTGTGAAGTTTCATTACCTAGTTGCTTTGATGCAATTATGTTAAGCAACAAAATCATTATAACAAAAGTGGTGTGAGATTTGGGAGGATGACATACAGATGAATTGCAGTATTAGCCGATGTAACTATATAAGCAATTTTTGTGTTAAAGACGTAGATTTTTATTACAAAACAAAAATATTTTTGTTGAGTCAGATATATGAAAGAGAATTGTATCTTCATTGGATATCGATTTTATAGGTGCCACCAGCCACTTCTAGTCTGTGCTCCATGTTCTTTGCATAATTTTTTGATTGTATCGTTATCCAATAGAAAATGAAATGTTTCCTCTCACTGGTTTATTAGGATATGTTTGACCGTATGTGCAGCTCCTATCCTAATCTGTTACTAGGTAATAGTGTTTCTGTTAGACATTTATATTTAACTCAACCTACACACACGCCAAATACTAGTGTAGTGACGGACCATATTCATATTCTATTGGCTTTGACTCATCAAAGTAAGTGCTTGTAGGTCATTTCAGCAACAAGTTAGATGTAAAATTGGAATTTTATTCATATTCTATTGGCTTTGACTCATCAAAGTAATATTGGAACTTAATAATTGAACTGATGTTCTTTATCAAATATGCCTAATTGCAAAGTTTGATGACAGCGAGGTACAATGGAAGATAGCATGAGTTGCTACCGTTACATGGTTGTCTATCAATATGGTTCAGCAGTCCTCTTCAATATTGAAGATCACGAAGTGGATTTCTACCTTGAAGCTGTCAGACGACATGCTTCTGGAGTGCTTACTGAGATGAGAAAAGATGGTGAGACTCTCTTTTGAGTTTCTTCATTTTCTTGATAGAGAACGTTGGTTTTCATTTATGTACCTTTATTTATTTTTGATAAATATATATTTCGTCTGCTAGAAAATGGTATTGAACTACATTCTCGTGTACGAAAAGTACCGTGATTTTATCTTGATGACACTTTTGCATAAATAGTAGGAAGACAGAAAACTACCATTAAGGTTGATTTGACCTATTCACACGCACACATGCACACACTATGTGTGTGTGTGTATAATATGGGGAGAGAGAGAGAGAGATTGTAAATAACACATATTATTAATCCTTCATTTGTTGTTGAACTTGAAACAAATACACCACCTTTGATTTGTTATCCATATTCTACTGTACAAATTTCCTAGGTGTCTTCATCTTTTCCAAATTTCTTGTTGCATCAGATTATGCTATAAAAGAGAAACCTTTGTTGGTTGAGGATATGCAGGGAGGTCCGGATTACCTTATTCTGAAAGCTCTGGACATGGATAGCATCCGCATTATTGGCAGTGTTCTTGGACAAAGCATTGCTCTTGACTATTTTGTATCACAGGTGAACAGTTGGATATTATTAAAATTTTTACTTGTGTGCATTATAGTTTGTACTTAAACATTCGTTTATGCTCCCAGAGGATCACATAGCTCATGGCTGCCATAAGTGTGATTAGTAGCTCAAATTTAATTTTTCTGCCAGTAACTTTTATTAATAAAAATCTGAAGTTTGTTATCCGTATCTCTTAGGTTGACGGTATGGTCAAAGAATTTGCAGACATAAATCGGGGAATGGAGAAAACTGGGACATTTACTATGGACCGGAAGAAGCTGTTTCAACTTGTTGGGAAGGCTAATTCAAATCTAGCTGATGTGATTCTAAGAGTTGGTCTTTTTGAAAGGTACTTACAAATAAATGTTGGTAGATTGATGGATATAACTTTCTGAAGTTGTTATCAGTTGTTCAGAAAAATATAGCTTATTAAATGCATACTTTCCATGTTGCAATATGTTTCATCTTTGTTCTCTTGCAAATGCTTGGAGTGTTGGGCGTTAAAAATAATGAACCAGAAAACTGAGTTCGTATTTGGTAGTTCTAGAATTGCATCACGCAGGAGACTTCTCTGCAACAGGCCTGAATTAGAAAAGCACTGTTTACTAAGGGGTAAATACATGTTAAGTAATTTTGGAACAATTAGATCGTTGCATCAATAAATTTAAGCACCTTGGGTACATATTTTGGCTCGTAATTCTTGAATTGTATTTGTGTCTTCGTTTTCTGGCTTAGGCTAGAAATTTCTGAGGAAAAATAACCTGCAAAAATGTTGTTATTCCATGTTGTCACTATAAATTATGTATTTTCACCATAAATTTAGGAGAACCTTGACTATATGTTGGCATCCTCATCTAACTACTAACTCTTTGTTACTTAATCTCTTGTACTTAATAGTATTGAATGCTCATATCATGTTTACACCAGGTCAGAAATAGCTTGGAGGGATGCGAAATATGCACAAATTCTTGACTACCTGCGCGAGGAATACGAGGTCACACAGCGATTTGGAAACCTTGATTTTAAGTTAAAATTTGTTGAGGTATGCATATTACAACTTAAATGCTTCATTTGGATTTTGAGCTCTTAAACATTTAAAATGACAGGAATAGAGAAACTTCATACTCATGCATATGCATGTGGAGTTTCTGAATTGAAGGGCAAAACTTGTGTTTCTTTTTTCAACAACTCTTCCTTTTCTCGAAATAGCATGTTCAATGCAGATTGTATGCATGATACGTTGCATGGCATCATACTCCATACTTGCTTCTCTCGTATAACAATGATTAGGAACATTTATGACTCATAACATAGTCGTTTCTTTGCCTGCAGCACAACATTCATTTTCTTCAAGAAGTGCTCCAAAATCGGAAATCAGATTTGCTGGAATGGTGCATCATCGTATTGTTGGCCTTAGAAAATATAATCTCAGTCTACGAGATTGTTCGGGAATCTGTAGGAACTTCAATATGAAAACAAAATACACAATTTTTTTTTTTAATTTTTTGCAGCTAAATTGATAAAGCAAGTTCATTGTGTTAAGACACACAGTTAGAACAAATTCATTGTGTTGAACAAACACAGTTGTCATAATTAATGGGATGTTTTCCTTTGATGTCAGTTTGTTGCTCCTCTCTCTTTACTTATCTTCGTGTGGATTATCTGACCTATGTCAAAAGAAATCTCTTTACTTATCTTCGTGTGGATTATCCGACCTATGTGAAAAGAAATTTGATAAAAGCCAATACACACATTCGCACACACCCATGTGGGTATGTGAGTTGTGTGCAGACTAACATGTATAGACCCCAGAAAGGATCAGATTTGGAGTTGAAAATTCAGTCACAAAATTGATTATATATATTGAAACTACAAGTAAACCATTTTCCAATCTAATTTCGTCCAACCAATGTTAGAACTAGGGGAGGAATAAAACGCCACAGATCATCATCATGGATGATTACTACCAATACAAATAGAAAAACAGAGACATTGAGCTCTCAAAATTCTTCGACTCGAACAGCTTCACGAGGGACAAGATAAGCATCCTTAGGCCTCGATTTTTTGACACCAGCTGTGAAAGAAACCTTTTCTGACTTGTTGCCCTCAACAGCCACATTTGTGACCTTGACCCATACGAGGACCTTCATCTTCATCCCTTCTATACCCATGAGCTTATCCCTGAGAAGAATACATTTAACCCTCGGAGCGTATCTCACTATAGATGAGTCCTTGAAGCTCACTTCACAGGCAAACGGCAAGTGAACAATCAGCCTCGACTTTGCCACATCAAATTCATATGCTGTTATGTTTTGAGGAAAAAGGCCTGGTGGCAGATTGTATTCTCTCAGAAGATCAGGCAAGCTCCTTGCTGGTTTTCCTACCATGGAAGAGACAAGAAAAAAAGCTGTATTTAGCTAGTTCCATAGACAGAGACATGCTTTCGGACGAGTTGTGGAACGAGCAAACTAGCCCTGCTTCAGACACCAGGACTGTTAACTGAGTCAAACCCTTTTCAGTTATTTCAAATAGAACCATGAATTGGATTTTACATTCTAATATAACTGTAAAAAAACATCTTTCTTTTGGATGGGCATATAAATATGTTAAGCTTCTCTAGTGGATTGAATAATAAAGCCTTCCTTAAAGATTGCTCAAGCCCGTCTAAGCGCTGGTAAAGATTACTAGTTATTAGCAGAGAACAGCCATGCTTAATGTTTAAGAAACTAATTCCAGATCACAAGCATAACAAAAGCGGCAAAAATACAACATGGGAATGAAAAAAACACACCTTTTAGCTTCTCGAATATCCATTTCGCCTTCTCTTCAACAACGTTGGAAACAGCCTGCAAGACAGGCAAATAAAATCATACATTTACATAGTAGGATCATCTCTTGCAATAAAAAACATGTAAGTTGATATTCCAACAACAATCACCAATTCAATTTCTACGAAGATAACCGATAAACATATTAATCAATTATCATTAAAGAGACTAAAAATACAATTTATCCAAGAAAATCAGTTGAATCATTTCTTGAAATCTTACGGACCATGCAGCAGATCTCACATTCACTATCCCTCCAAATATGCTGAAAATCTTAACTAAAATCTCAAGAACCAAAATAACCAACAAATCAGCAAATATTAATTTACAACAAGAACAAGAAATCAGCTACATTGCAAGCCAATAAAGTACATACAGTAAGATCATTGGTGACGTTAATGAACTCTTCCTTGGCTTTCTTTGACAGCCAAAAGCTTCCAGCTTTTATGCTCCCCATTTTCACCAGTGCTTTCTCCATTCTTTTTTGGGCTTAGAATCTTCGGGCCCTGCTACTCTGGAGACTGTAAACTTACAGCCCGCTTACCCAGAACATATAGCAAAATTGTTCTATTTGATTTGATGGTAATAAAAATGTGTGCAGACTGCTGCAGCAAGATGAAGAAAAACAAGGAAAAGTTGACGAAGCCCGAATTAGATATCGGGCCTGCTCACGATTCCCAATAACGAGCTGTGGAATTTCTGCTCATTTCGGTGGGAAAGCGGAACCCGATTCTCTTCTACTTCTGGTCCCATCTATATAAAATAAAATGTTTTTTCACTTTAAATGTTCAAATTCCTTTTTTAAAATAAAATAAAATAAAATCGTAATGCTTTTTAGGGGACATTTTTAATGAAAGGCCGAAGGTGCATAATTGTCTAATGAAGAAAGCGATTCAATGAGTAAAGGTACTTTGTACTGAGTTCGATAAACCTAATCCCAAATAGATGGGCCTGCCCATTAGTCTAAATGGGCCAACATTTGTAGTCCATGTTGCTTTTATGATAAAGGTGGCATGATATCAAGTCGGATCCTCTATTTTATATTAATATTTTATCGGTATTTTAAAATAATTATCATACATTAAAAGTAAAAGATGATATCATCAATTATACATGATATGAATTAAAAATAATAAAATATAAAATTAAAAACTAACTTAAAATAGAAAATCCAGTTTGGACACGATAAACACCCTACCATCTACTAAACATATTTCATATTAAATTAAATAAAAATGAATTATATATCAAAAGACATAATTATCTTCTTATTTAGATTGTCCAAAAATAATAAGGATTAATTACTTAAAAAAACACAAACTTATGTTATATTTTCATTTACAATATGAAACTTAAATGGTAACATCATAAACGCTGAATTTATAATTTGTATTAATTCAACACATAAATGCACAAAAGCAAATTTTTGGGGTTCCAAAATCCGAAATATATAAATCAACCTAATCATCAAACCCCGCGTAATTAAAATAAAACCTGAAAATTTAAAACATTTGTAATTTATTGGAAAACAAAAAATAAATTGAAAAAAGAAAAGATAGGGAAAAAGAAAATTGACGCAGGTCTTACCCTTCCCCTCGTCATTTTCCTCCATCTCCTCTCTCGTCGTCGCCTTTCCCCCTTCCTTTTTCTTGCTCGGCGATTTCTTATTGTTGAATGCACAAAGCTAAGAAAATCTTCAATAGGAAGCTTTGATTGACATTGATAAAATATTATAATTGCAAAAAAAAAAAAAAAGTTTCATATATTAGGTATAGAAGATGAAATGAATTAGTAAATATATATTACTATCTATATATATAGAAGATGAATCCTAAATCTAGTTATCATTAACTGCATGACTGATATGAAATTTCAATTAACTTCTTATTTTCTTGAAGAAGATTTTCTTGATGATCTTCTTGATTTATATATGCTCTCCCCGAAACTTCTCTCTCTCCACCGTCACCTTCCTCTCCCCCTCCCCCTCTCTCGCCTTTTCCCCCCTACCCTTTACCTGAAGTAACAGTCCAGAAGCAGCCTTCCTCCTCCTCTGATAAACATTGAATATATTGAATCAAATATATATTTTTTTGCAGTTGCAAACTCAATTTGGACTGCTTGAATTCATCGGTTAGGTAATTGATTTAACCAATTATAGAGAGAGGGGAGGGGCAGGTGCAAGGAGGATGGTGGCGGCCAACGGATCTGGTCGGAAATCGGAGCCGATTGGTATGGTGAAGAAAGAACGAGAAGAAGAATCAAATTGCAAAAATATTAAGGGTATTAATTTCTTTACGTAGTGAAAAAATTGTTTGTTTGATTTTGCATTCATTATTTATCAAATCGGAACAATGAATTTGAAGAGTAGGAATGGAAGGACGGTGGCGGCGAGTGAAGGAGAATGACAGCAGGGGAGGTGATGCTGCGATGATTGAGTTTTTTTATTGATTTTTTTTTTTTTTAGATTCCACATATACTAATGATTGGGATTGATTTTCATATCTTGGGTTCTATATCAACAATTTAAGCTTGAAAAATCTAATTATATGTGGAATTGATATCATTTACAAATTGATGTTTTTAGTATTAACGTTGAAAGTTAATGTTAAAAATGAAAATGGATCATAAATTCGTATTCTTTATTTAATTAACTTATTATAATAGGCACTAATTTCAATTTGCTACCTTAACTATAACACTTTTTTCCAATAGGTGTATAAACTCAAATTTTTTTCCAATCACTAACCAATCTCTTTAAAAATTTCCAGTTGCTACCTCAAACACATATTTTCCGGCCAAAATTCAACGGAAAACTCAAAAATTCATAATTTATATGTCAAAATGATCCTCTTTCGAAATTAAATTATAACTCTAAATTAATTTAAAGATTTTTGTTTGATTTAAAATTGAATCAAATAAAAAATGTTCAAAATCCTAAAATGATTTTTGTTCGATTCGTGATCGGATCGAGTGAGAATCATGAAATTAACATGAGGTTATTATATGGTTTCGAATAAGGGTCGTTTTGACGTATGAATCATGCATTTTTGACTAATATTCAAGTTTTCCGGTGACTTTTGGCCGGAAAATATGTGTTTGAGGTAGCAACTGGAAATTTTTGAAGAGATTGGCTAGTGATCGGAAAAAAAATTGAGTTTATACACCTACTGGAAAAAAGTGTTATAGTTCAGATAGCAAATTGAAATTAACCCTTATAATAATAATAATAGAAATTCTAAATACAATCAAAAATTAAATTTCTCTCTCGTATACATATTTTTTTTCAAAGTTTCAAACTCTAAACTAAAACAAAAACCTTAAAATTTGTACATTGTTTTGTGATTTTTTTAATCATAAAGCATAAAAACAAAACACTTAGAATGATGGATATAAATTTTATCATTGTCTTTTTAGACTTTAGTAAGTTTAGAGCAAGATTTCATGTGTTAAACCTAAAAAAAAGACTTGAAGAACATGTTCAACCAATACTAAGAAAGAAGCATTGTTAGTTCGATTTGTATTGGTCGAACGGAAGAGAAAGCATTCGACCAGTATTGGTTGAATGACCTGTATTGGCCAAACAAAAGAAAAAGCATTCGACCAATATTAATTGAATGATACATTATGTGGTCGATCAGTACTAGTAGAATTGTACATTATATGTTCGACCAGTAGTAGTTAAATGATATTTTATATATTCGATCAGTAGTGGTTAAACGATACTTTATGTGTTCGATCAATTAGGGTGAAATGATTTCAAAATTAATTTTTTTTTTCTTTATTTCCTACATTTTTTTTCGTAGAATTCTTCGTAATCATCATTTAGAAAATAGTGGGTGAACATTCTAAAATCTCCAAGATTCAAATGTGAGTCAAATAATGGAGGAAAAAAACTAGGGTTTGTAATGAGGGGGGTGTGCTTCTTGAAAAGGATAAAATACTTGGGATTTATTATTGTTTTAGGACTTTTATGATTTAAATTTATATTATAATTTAAAAGGATAAAATAATAATGTACTGGGATTTAGAAGTTTTTTCAATTAAAAAATGTTTATTTGAGGGTGTGATTAGAAATGGGTGCCTTAAATAGGTAGTTGGTTGTGTATAGTTCACATAGTCACACTCGACTACGATGATTCAATAGTTCAGCTTTAAATTTTCAAAAATTTAACAGGTAATAGGATTTCTGGGATTGCACCTTGATGTCTTCTTCAACGATAAGTTCAAATTTTTTATTTATTTTTATTGTGTTAATCTATCTGCATAACTCGAAATCTGGGCTGCCATTAATTTGATGGTACACTTTTTATGAACTAGATGGAATTTAAATTTGTGCGTTGATTGTAGTGTGAAGAAGTAGAACTTTTAATGATGCTAGTTATTTTTTAACTATTCAATTTCTAGGGTTTAAGCTTCAAAGTTGGTGTTTATTGTATGACTTTCATTGACTTAAAAAATGAGCGGTCACAATATATTTCTACTGAATTGTCATAGAATTTCAATATGATTGTGTATATAAGTTGTTTGTTATTCGAGAATATACAGTAAGGAATCACTAGTCTTTACACGAATCAAAGAAGGCATATATTGGTCAGTGTAGTAAAAGAAACTGGGAATTTCATTTGATGGTTAATATTAGTCAAGTACAAGTAACAAAGCTATTGAAAGGGTTTTGTATAGGTTGAGTTAGATCATTATATGTTTGCATAAATTGATATGATTGAAAATGAGAACCCAATTTTAATTGAGGATATGTGATAGGTAGGAAATTGATGCATTTTATTGTGAATTAATGTAAGATTTTATAATCTTTTATTAGATTAAATGCATCGATTTTCTACATATATATGTATTTTGTATCTTCAAATACTTCATATATTATTTTCTTATCTATTTGAGGTGTTTTGGAGAATTTTCAGGATAGAGACATCAAAGATTTGAGATAAGGAGAAAATATTTGGATAAAGAAAGACAACTCTAAGTCTAGTAGGAGAAGGAGTCCATTACCTAAAGAAAAGGGGAAAAGATAAATCAAGAAGATATTCGATGTCTATTTAAAGCCTCCAAAACACAATTGGAGAGGGGAATATTAACACCATTCTTGAGAGATAAGTTCACATTTATCTGGATAGAAAAGACATGAGTTCCCACATTGTTTGTCATTTGGGGAAAGTTAAGTAGCCTGTTTTTCTGCCCGAATTAGCATGCTTTTACAATGATTTGGTTTAATTATGGCATATTGTTTTTTATATATGCCTACTTTCATCCGAAAAGTTTCATTTTATTTCGTGATCAACAGGTTGTACTCGTGTCTAATAATTAAAATGAACTCTGGCTCTGCAGACTTAGCAATCAAGTTAATCATATAGACTCACTCCAAGAACTATATCTCAGCTAAAAGATTATATTGACTGATGCTGAGTCTTGTCTAAAAGGTAGTTAAGGGTTTGTTATTGAAGATGTACTGAAAAAGTATAAGCAATAAAGCAACATTTATTTTCTTATGTTTCAGACATGATTATAAGTTATTACAGAAAAGGCAACTTGAGAATATCCCTGGAAAGAAGCTCTGTTTGAACCATGATGTCAGTGATTTCTGTGAACAAAACTTAGAACGCCGTATACAACTTGTGCTATCGTCAAGCCTAAGTCCACAGCAGCAGCAATAATGGAGACAAAAGTCCAGGGACGTCCGAAATAAGTGTGGATGAGATGATATTGCCAGCGGAACAACGTCCTCGAGAAGTGGCTTTTCAACTTGTATTGGATGTTCATATAAACCTTATGAAAATGTGTATTAGAGTCAAATAAAATCTCTTTGGATAATGTGCGAAAGAGTTTTCTTACATCATCATCACTGCTCATGGATCTGGAGATGATTTTATAATCCTGTAGCAGATGCACATCGCTTACATCGCTTATGAGCCTGTTCATGAAATGGATGTAAGAGCTTATCTCATTTCCCGCACCAACATGGAGTCTCTCGTATGCAACCATGTTCAGGTAAGTTGATTCAGATGTGTCGTCCAGATAAATTTCTGGTAACCTGAGGATGCGGCCTTTGAAGGAGATGTCTTTTAGGCGTGTTGATTGGAGCTTTCCTTATCATAATCTTACGAAACACATCTAATATGTGCTGGCATTTGCCTATTTTTCCCAAGGTTCCATTTAGTCCTAAGAATTTGAGAATGAGCGCAATCACCTGCATCTCACTTTGCTGCATAAATGCATAGACAAATTGTTCCTATGTCTTCTTGAATTGGTGTTGATCGGATAACGAAAATACAGAAAGAGAGAAAAGAGAGAGCGACCTGATTGTTGTCAGTTCCAACAGCATGTAGCTTTTCAAGAACCAGCAGAGGCACCTGATTTTCAAGCAGCAGCATGTCCCGTCTGATACATGGGATAGCATTAGTCTTTCCATGAGAACTGAAAATAAGATCACTGGGATCGTAATCATTTTTATTCTGATCATCAGCACACATTGTTTCCAGAATGAAACAGCCATCACCAATCATGAGCTGCAAGAATTTCTTGGCATCCTGTTTCCAAGTTTCGTCCAAGTGCGCATACGCGTCGACCACTTCAGCCAGGGCATCAACATAGCTTGCAAAAGGCTTATTTGATCTACGTAAGAAGTGACGAAGTGCTCGCTTCTTGTGCTCCTCCATTCGCTGCAACTGCTCGTCCTCATGGTGGTATGGGCCAATAGCCACCACCCAAGGGGTGTAGGCTTCCTTGTTCAGATTTGCTGCATGGAGAGGAATCTTGTAGATGGATCTCTTCTTCCACCTCTCCGGCTTGTCTCGTGAGACCTCTGCCTCGTCTTTAAGTTCTTCTGTTAACTCAATAATCCAGTCCCTCTTCTCCATTTGCAGCTGATCCTTGTGTGTGTGTAAGGGATTAATGGCTGATCTTGTTTACCACAAATATATACTTAATATGTGAGTACTTTGTTCCATTAATTAATCGCACATTTGGAATGAAGTATTCCCTCCTTTACTGTTACTAATGGAATATTATCCAATAATATAAAACATGAAATACTTTATACCTTCCTTAAGAAGAGTCCCATCCATGTTGTTGTCTTTACATATTTTATCTTATTTTGCTCTCAATATTCACAATTTTTATGTGTTTCTTATCAGAAAGCTAGGTACTTTGTGTGTAAGAGTTGTTTAGGCTGTAATAATAAACTGCTAGCAAAGAGTTTCCTGATGGGAAACAGGTGACAATAATTTATACACTGCAAAGTGAAAGTAGAGGCTCTATAATTCAAGTTTCCAAGATTCTAATTGACCATAAATTTTTATATTTCATCTTCAGATGGTTAGATGGAGACAGGCTTTTGGATGAGCAAACTCGCCCAATTTCAGACACCAGGACTTTGAACTGATTGAATCTGGGCAAAGTTAAGTGACTTGAATGTCCGCCCCAACTATCATGCTTTTACAATGATTCAGTTTAATACTGCAGTTGTTTCTATATATGCCTATTTTAATCCAAAAGGTTTTGTTTCGTGATCAGATCAACGAGTTTTACTCATATCTATCGATTAAAAATCAACACTGGCTCTACAAAATTAGCAATCAAATTAATCAAATAAACTCACACCAGGGACTATGTCTCAGCTAAAAGATTATATTAACTGATGCTAAGTCTTGTCTCCAGAAAAGATAGCTTAGGGCTTTTTTATTAAAAATGTACTGAAAAGGCATAAGCCACGGAGAAATAAAACAATATTTATTTTCATATGCTTCAGACAATAGATTCACATGATTATAAGTTATTACAGAAAAAGGTTTAGGCAACTTGAGAATATCCCTGGAACGAAGCTCTGTTTGAACCTTGATGTCAATGGTTTCACTTTCTGTGAACAAAACTCAGGATGGCGTATACAACCTGTGCTATCGACAGGCCTAAGCCTGAAGCAGCAGCAATAACGGAGACAAAGGTCCACGGACTTCTGAAATAAATGTGGATGAGATAATATCGCCAGCTGAACAATGTCTTCTTGAAGTGGCTTCTCAACTCCTCATTGATGTTGATATAAACCTCATCAAGCCAGGTATCAGAGTCAAGTAAAATCTCTTTGGACAATGTGAGAAAGAGTTTTCTAACATCATCATCACTGCTCATGGCATTGGAGATGATGCGACGAGACTGTAGCAGATGCACATCATTTACATCGCTTATGAGCCTGTTCATGAAATAGATGTAAGAACTTATCTCATTGCCTGCACCAACATGGAATCTCTCGTATGCAACCATGTTCAGGTAAGTTGATTCAGATGTGTCGTCCAGAGAAATTGCTGGTAGCCTGAGTGTGCGGCCTTTGAAGGAGATGTCTTTTAGGCGTTCAGGACTGCCCCTTTCGAACCTGATTCCAGCTTGCTTCATCTCTGTGGCTGAATGGGCTGTCCCTTCATTAATATCTGGTTTTTTCGTGATTGTAGGTGTGTCTATTCGAACATCCTTTATCATACTCTTTCTAAACACGTCTAATATGTGCTGGCATTTGCCTATTTTTCTCAAGGTTATATCTCGCCCAAAGAATATGAGAATGAGTTCAATCAGGTTCTCACTTTGCTGCATAAATGCATATACAACATTTTAACTTTGTCTTCTTGCATTGGTGTTAATCTTATAACAAAATTACAGGTTGAGAGAAAGAGAGACCTGATTGTTGCCAGTTCCAACAGCAAGTAGCTTTTCAAGAACCAGCAGAGGCACCTGATTTTCAAGCAGCAGCATATCCCGTCTGATACATGGGATAGCATTATGCGTCCCATGATAACTGAAAATAAGATCATTGGAAGCGTAATCATTTATTTTCTTATCCTCAGCACGCATTGCTTCCAGAATGAAACAGCCATCAACAATCATGAGCTGCAAGAATCTCTTGGCATCCTGTTTCCAAGCTTCGTCCAAGTGCCCATACGCGTCCATCAAATCATGAACCACTTCAGCCAGAGCATCAACATAGCTTGCAAGAGGCTTATTTGATCTACGCAAGAAGTGACGAAGGGCTCGTTTCTTGTGCTCCTCCATTCGCTGCAGCTGCTCATCCTTATGGTGGTATGGGCCAATAGCCACCACCCAAGGGGTGTAGGCGTCCTTGTTCAGATTTGCTGCATGGAGAGGAATCTTGTAGATGGATCTCTTCTCCCACCTCTCCGGCTCGTCTGTCGAGACCTCTGCCTCGTTTTTCAGTTCTTCTGTTAGCTCAATAATCCAATCCCTCTTCTCCATTTGCAGCTGATCCTTTTGTGTGTGTATGTGTGTGTGAGGGATTGATGGCTGATCTTGTTCTAGCTTACTTAAAATATGAGCTTAATATCTGAGTACATTGTTACATTATTTGATCACATTTGGAATAGAGTATTCCTTGCTTTACAGTTGCTATTGGAATATGATTCAGTTCTATAAAACATGAAGTAATAGATGTCTAAGATTCGGTATACCTTCCTTAAGAACAGGGGGATATCCATGTTGCTGTCTTTACAAATTTTATATTCACTGTTTTAGCTGTGATTCTTTCCAGAATGTTCTGTACTTGTGTGTATGAATTGTTTAAGCTGTAATAATTGCAAACACTTTTGATAAGGTGATAAGTAAAATAATATTTTATTGGTTCTCGAAACATAAAATTTAGATAGTTTGAGAAATAATCTTGAAATTTGAGAGATCATTATATTTATAATTTACACTAATGAAATAATACTGAGATTGTGATAATATAAAAAATAGAGGATCTTCTGTACTCATATATGATTAGACTATTTCAACGAATATCGTATATTTTAATAACTGGTCCATAAAAGATTTCTCTTTAAACCAATATATTAACAATAACTAATATAAATAGAAGAATTTTATTACAAGTTTTTGATAAATGTGAGTAGGGGTGGGAAGATAACAAAAGGTGTAGGTGTCTAATAACGTTTTGCAGTCATAATTTAATACGAAAAGAAAATAATAAATTTCATAATGAGATTTAATTTATAGATTAGTTCTAAATTCAAATTTCAAAGATTTTCAATAAAGAGTTTCATTTTACATTTTTTCAATTTAAGATTTGAAAATTAGATTGAGTTCTCAATTTAAGATAAAATTTTATTTTCATTTTTATTTATAATTTATTTATATTTTAATATGTATATATAGTTTAGATAATTAAGACAAGTTCGTGCAATTTTAGAAAAAATTTCATCCGACTTCTATTAATTTATATATATATATATATATATATATATATATATAAAATAAATGTAATTTAAAAAGTTATGATTCCTTTATTTTCTTAATTTTATGAATAAAAGTATACAAAATCGATTTTAATATTAATTGAATTAAATTAAAAACTTAATTTAAATTTCAAAACTTAAATTAATAAAAAATATTAAATTAAATTTTTTATTAAAAAACTTTAAAATTTGAATTAATTTATAAATTGGATATTATGAAATTTATCAGAAAAGGAAACCACGATCGCTGAGCCCATTACAAAATGGATTACGAAATAGATCGGCCAGGCCCATTAATACAATTGGGTCAATTTATCCGGTCATTGTTATTGGAGACATACGAGCACTACAAAGTAATTATGCTGCTTACATATAAATCCAATATTCAACCAAACACAGAGTGACATGTCAGCCACGACTCGTCACCTAAACTACCTCCCCATCCCCGGGAAACCCTGTAATAATCTTTCAGCTTCAAATTTTCCGTAAATTTCTGGGTTTTCACCTCTCCGCCTTCTTCACAGTAAGTTTAAATTAATTGTTTATATTTTCTGTTAATCAATCTACGAAATTTTTTTTTTTTTTTTTGGCTGCCGAACAATTTGATTCTTCAATTGTTTGATAAATTCATCAATTGGTTTGGATTTTTAGTTTGAAATTTATTGTCATTTGAAAAATTAATCAGGGTTTTGATGCGATGATGCCTGAAGATTTCATATTTGTGTTGGTCGTCTATTCTTGTGGCTTTTCTAAGCCTTTCCCCTTATTTCTGCGTTTCAGCTGGAATTACCTAATTTTAGTGTGTATAAGTTCAAAATTTTGGATTCTATTGACTCTAATTAACTGTTAGTTCTTAGAAATTTTATCAACTCCTGAAGAATGGTGATGGTGATTAAACAGGCGATGAGACTTCACAATCGATCGAACACATTCATGTCTGTTTTTTGTCAGACGTTGGTCTATTAATTCATCAAATTTGATATACAGGTAATAAGTGGGATGATGAAGCTGCAAACTTATGCTGGGTTCAGTTTACTGGCTGCATTGGCTAGTCTTTATCATGCCTTTGATAGTAGAGGCCAGTTTTACCCTGCAATGGTTTACTTATCAACTTCAAAGATCGGTTTGGTGCTTCTTTTGAATATGGGTTTGGTTGTTATGTGCATTATGTGGCAATTAACCAAGAAAATCTTCCTTGGTTCACTCCGAGAAACGGAAGTGGAGAGGCTGAATGAGCAGTCGTGGCGGGAGGTCATGGAAATATTGTTTACAATCACTATTTTCAGACAAGATTTTTCTGTTACGTTCCTTGCGATGGTTGCTGCTTTGCTTCTGATTAAGTCTTTGCATTGGTTGGCCCAAAAGAGGGTTGAATACATAGAAACAACTCCAACTGTTCCAAGGCTATCTCATATACGTTTTGTATCTTTCATGATATTCCTCCTCCTTATTGACAGTATATTTCTGTACAATTCAGTTGCACATTTATTAGAAACCAGACAGGCTTCAGTTTCACTCTTCTTTGCATTCGAGTAAGTTTCTTAGACTATTATTTATTATATTTCTGGAATTTAATCTGGAAAGTTGCTTGGAATAGGCAATTTAAACATTAGATTCTCTTTACAAGCACTTAATTTTTTGGGAAAATATTATATTCTTTCAGTTACATGATACTGGCCATGACAACTCTCTCAACCTTTGTGAAGTATGTATTCCATATCAGTGACATGCTCATGGAAGGACAGTGGGAAAAGAAGACTGACTGCACATTTTACTTGGAGCTTATCCGTGACTTACTCCACTTGACTTTGTGCATGTGTTTCTTCCTCGTCATCTTTTTGTAAGCAACCTTTTGGCTTAAATCTTTTGCTGCATTGATTAGGGTATACCTTGCATGTGCATGCATATTGACTCTATTTCTAATCCTATTTTCAAACTAGTTAAATGATTACTTCCCCTCTGATCTTATGAACACAGCTGCTTTCCTTTTCCTAATCCTTCCCACTTCCAACATGTCCTGATGTAGTTGCTTGTTCTTTTGTATCCTTTAGGAACTATGGTGTGCCTCTTCACTTGATTCGAGAGCTGTATGAGACATTCCGTAACTTTAGAATCCGTGTTGCTGATTATATACGTTATCGCAAGTTCACTTCAAATATGAATGACCGTTTCCCTGATGCAACTCCTGAAGAGCTGAATGCGTAAGCAGAGTTTACTCAGTGGAATTTTTTAGTTCTACTCACTATTGATTACTTTTGTTCACATTTCTTATGTTTCCAATCTGTGCAGAAGCGATGCAACCTGCATCATATGTCGTGAGGAGATGACTGCAGCGAAAAAACTTAACTGTGGGCATCTTTTTCATGTGCACTGCCTCAGGTCATGGTTAGAAAGACAAAATACATGCCCCACATGCAGAGCCCCTGTTATACCACTTGAAAATGGACCAACACCTTCTGCATCAATGACTAACATTCACCAGCAAGGTATGATATTCTGTTTGTGCATAACTTTTCTTCACTCAATGCCAGAGGATGTTGGGGCAATAGAATTTAATCTGTGACATAACCAGTTATCGGGATATTGCTAAGTCTGAACCTATTAATTGAATGGAGCTCATAAATCTGGAACATTGAAGATGATTTCATGTCTTGGATTTTGCTTCAGAATGATAATCTACTTAGGGAAAAGGTTCATTTTTGCCCTAATGTTTATGCCCATTGCCCAGTGACACATTGACTTTTTTAGGTCCACTTTTGCCTTTAATGTTTATGCTATTAGCAATTAATGTTTCTTCTGGATTCATTGAGTCACAAAACTTATACATAAAACCTTTTTTTTGGCTCTTACTCAATGAAGTATGAAATAGAGTAGGCAGCCATTATATAAAATAGGAAATTTTAGTAATACTGGTCTCCCTAAGGCAGAAAAGAAATGGTAATAATGTAACAGATTTGACAAAGAAGCTATTAAAGCAAGTAATACTTTCTCAAATTCGACTTAATTTAATTTTCTAGGTTTTTCTCTAAGAATATAAAGGCAGGTATGTTTAAGGACAAAAGTAAGTGATTAAATTTCAGTATTGACAGTTCTTTTCTGAATTATCGGACCCACATTATTGACATGTGGTATTTTATGTAACGCTTGTCAATTCTAATTCATCTCTTTGTTAATGGATGGGCTAAAAAGTATTTCATCTTATATTTTTGTGCCTAGATGGACTAAAAACAACATTATTGACAAATATGCCCCTTGGAATAAACATTAGGGGAAAAACTAGACCTTAAAAAACATTAATGGCCAATATGTCCCTGAGCATAAACATTGGGGGAGAAATGAGCCTTTTTTTCATCTTCTTATTATACTGTTACAGCTTCATTTAGCTACCATGGTTGTGCGACAGGAAATAGTACAGCTGGTACATCCTCCCAAGGATCGAGTGGTGATGATGTGCCAAATGGTAATGTCAGTGAGCATCAGGCTAGACTCCAAGCTGCCGCGGCTGCCGCCTCAATATATGAGAAATCTTTTGTTTATCCTTCTCCAAATGCTCTAATGCGGTATCCACCCTTTACTATGGCTTATATTCTTTACTTGTTGCCCATGATCACAATTCAAGGGAAATTTCTTTTTACATAATTTTGATCACTCTTTATTTTGGCTCTGGAGAGGATGATAGTGTGTGGTAGTCTGTTCTACTAGCTAACTTGTGCAAGTTTTCAAGTCTCTGTAGCAATTTTGTGATATGAGTGCTGTCATATATAGGGATGATTATTAAAGTGTGCACTGTCTTTCCTTGATCATAGATGGATCCCATTTGGGGGCAAGTGGTTTAAAGTGTTCCATATTTTTTCAATTGAAGGAGAAGAAATCCAATAAACTGGCCCTATATTCTTGCAGGTTACCTGGATATGCCTTTCCTCTAACATTTGAACTTCCTACCCACATTGAAATGTCAAAAGACGGTGGAGAAGTAGCTGCTAGCGGATCAGCTCAACAGTCTCAGAATGCAAACACAACCTTTGATCAGTTCACTTTTGCTCCTTCGGAGTACCCACATGTCAATGAGCAGTTCAATGCAGGAACTGAGTTAGACTCTCAACTTGATTCGCAAACCAAACTAATTAAGCACCAGATTGAGGTACTTCCATTTTACTCTTCTAATTGGATCATCCGTTTCTTTCTGGTATAAATGGGCTCGTGGGTGTGCTTATAGAAACACCCCCCATTTCTTTTGACAGCTTTTGGAAAACAAGCTGCAGCTTTTAAGGACATCGAATGACGAGAAAACAAGAACTTTAGAAGGTAGGAGCTAGCTTACAGAACTTTCAGAAATATATACACACTACAAAAGGAGCAGAAGAGCATGAAGACACTTGTAGAGACAAGAGTAGTTTTGAAGATCATTTATTCAATGCCTTCAAACTGATTGCTGTACTTACATCCAAGAATCCATTGTAATTTATACTCAGTACTATAAGAAATTTCTCTTATCAAAGCCATGCACAGTAAAACTAACTGAACTAGTCCATTCCTGTAAATTGGGTATCTTTCTCAGTTCATAACACCGAGAATTGCCCGGATTTTATTTTTATTTTTTTTAAAGCAATGATTTAGTGTGTTACATTTGATTTCTGGACGCATCATTTATCAAAACCTTGTGAGAATTAGGTGCACTCAAATTGTACTTGTTTAAACAGCAGTTAAATTTACTTGGAGTGAGAATTCTATGTGGTAGATGAAGTTCTTGTAATTTGAAGAGGATTGCCAACTAATTGGGCTCGGCCCATTATGAAAAGGAGCTGAATTGGGCCAACACATGTGGTCTTGTTGAGTGGACATATGATAGCTATCATGGCTGTAAATGGGACAGATATCAGATTATGAGATTCTTGGTCCCAACGCCTCGTGGGGACTTTTGATTTGGAGAAATAATTATGTGGGCCCTTTTTTTGTTTTTTTTTTGTTTTGGTCCTTGTATTGAAATATTGTAAGATAATTATTATAATTCATTTTAAGAAATTAATTGACGATTTTATTTTGTGAAAGTAACGGCTGACCTTAGTAGTGTATCTCATTATTAAACTATTAAATATTCCATTTAATTCTTTTTTTCCATGAGAATTCATGTGATAAACTATTCTATCAATCTTTGTTGTACTGAGAAAATTTTCTTCATGTGTAGTTGCTTTCTGATATTGGAGTCTATAGTCTATATCATTTACTTTTCATCATGTCCTGGTTTACATTTCGTTTACTCGTAAAAAATTCATACACGTATGGTTCGGTTTTGCAAATATCGCATTGGATAAATTTGTTAAGTATGTATATTTATACTATAAATATGTGTGTATGTATATATATTTATTTATTTATGTATGTATGCATAGGTATGAGGATGTTATTTGAAATTGAAAATATATATCCTCTGTCATGTTCTAGTATAGTTCTGACTAATAAGTGATGTCTTTTTCTGTCTTTCTCTTTTTTCGTTTTGAAATAAAATAGAGATTTGTACAATAATTCCAAAAGAATTTGTACAAGAAATTTATAAAATAATGATGAAAACACATCATTATTTTAAAATGAGATGGCACTTTCATCTCAATTAAAATAATATTTTTGTAAGACCATTTCAATTTTAGTAATAAATTTATTATATATTAGATTATATGATTGTATAAAAGTATTTAATCTTCAATATAATTATAGGTATATGACAAAATAGAAGTATTTAATTTTGACCTTAAGTGTTTTAACTATAGGATGTAGATTGCCTAGTAGGTTAAGGGACCCACACCATCAAGTTTGCTAAATCTTCCCACTACAAAGTAAGAAAGCATGTCACATTTTTCCATAAAAAATGACTTAGAGACAGTGGGCCACCCCCACCACCCCACCCCCACCCCATCCCATGAAGGTCCAATCCAACTTTTACAACAAATATTATCAAATTAAGTGACAAAAATCTATTATGATTCGAAACTTAATTAACTAGCAATTAATCCATTCTAGTTTAAGATTTGTGATTAATATTATGATAGAGACACCTGCCTTTATCCATGACATCTAACAGTATTGAAATAAAAAACCAAGTGATATATGTGTAATCACTGTCACTATACACAGGTGTGACATTCCACCAAGCTAATAGGGGAAAAATCTCATTTTTTTTATTTAATATATCAAACATTTATATAATTTGGTTTTACGGATATAATTTCATGAAGTCGTAATTTTTACAAACATTTATGTCTCGTATATTTAGATAATTGGACTTATTTTAAAATTTTGCTTCACAAATTTTAAATAGAATTTGGGATTATAGGATATTACTCAAAAGATATCATAACTATCTGGAATTCTGGATATCTAAGCTAACTGAATAATGTCAGATTTTTCCATTGTAAAATAGTATTGTAATTCGCATTTATTTAAACAATGTACATGGGTGGACTAATGATAAGAATAATCTTTACATTAAAAAGTGAGATGAAATAAAGAATATAATAGAGGATACATAGGAGATTGTGATTTATTATGATCGAAATAAATATATTGTACTTTGTCATAACCAAAGTTAGGACTATAGAACCATTTTTAGTAGTCCATAGGTCTTCTTAATGTATGATAATCCATATAAAAATTTATATGAAACGTATGATGAACTAATATCTATGAAATTAAGTCTAACTATCCACAAATTATATTTATTTTCATAAATTTTTATATAAACTATAGTTTGATCTGTTTCATGTTAACCTTGTAAATTAACATTCTTCAAAAAGTGAATAATTAAAGGCTTAATATTTAAAAAACCTAAATTTTATTTTTTGTGTTAAAGAAGATATCCAAATTGATTCAGGGATATAATATATGAAATTTAAGAACATCTAATTAATAGGTCCAAAAATCAATAAAATATGAGTTTTATGAGGTTGTATCATGAATTTATATCTATGAAACAAATCAATCCACAATTCACAAATGAACTATGTGAATAGTAAGATCACATCTCATATAACTATATGAAAGAACATGTCTTGTATGAAAAACAATATAGTGATTCAAGTTATGAGGTATTTAGAATATGAAAAACGCATTCGATCCAAATCTAAACAAATCCATACAATGAGATCGAATCGAGTTGATTCAAAACTTAACATAATTGTGCATGAATTTCTCCACTAAATCAAAAGTTATAAACTTGAAAATATAATAATAGAAAGTAGAATAGGTCTGATTGAGTTGATTGAAACATGGCAGTAGTACAAGTAATAAAAATGCTTCACTAATTATATGAAATTTGGCACAAAATGTCAAATCATATTTGGTATGTGTTGAACGAAACCCTAAATAAGGAGAAAAATTCATCCAATTGTGCCACAAAAAGGGGTTCTTTTGGACTCGAAAACACCAACAAACAAACAGCTCCTTAGTGCATGAATGTTGTCTCAATAAAGATACAAAAAGATGAAAATTTTATACTGTTGAACCACATTTGCTTATGAGTCATGCTAGCTGTACAAGTAATAGGATTTTTTTTTTTTTAAATATCATTGAGCTGAAATATCCTATTATATTTTGAACCCATTAAAAGAGTTACTATAAACATTTTTTGGTATCTGTATCTTTTTCACAAATTTTCATTTATAAACTGATAGTTCAAATTATCTGTTATATTTGATGTTTCATTTTTTACTTATATGCTCATACTAATCATTGTTTGATTCTCGAAATCATAATGATCACTTAACACATTTTTAAGTAAACTTGTCACATAACGTCTAGAAAATACATAAATAAATACAAGTCATGAATAGGAAATCAGTCAATTCATGAATATCATATTTGTTTACATAAGAATTCCAATATTGCCATGTATTTTTATCTGATTTTTTTAGAAAAGTATATAGATTTTGAGGTATTTTTAGAATTCTGTGCTGTTTTTGTTATTAAAGCCAACATTATATGATTTTAATGAAGCTGTCAATCATACCTTAGCAAGTATTAATGAGGTTTGGCCAATCTAATATCTCCACAAATGTCTACTTTTTGTGTTTCCACCCCTCTCATTTGATGTGATGTTTAGGGCCAATTGAAATAGCTTTCCTTGCTATCTGATTCAACAAACGAACTGTTATAATTCATAAAAATTAATATAAAATTATTTTACAAAATTAATTTTGTAAGACGGAGTCTTATTATTTTTATATTATTTAACATCATTTCACAAATTAATTCTTATTTCGTTGGTTATAATTTAACTCGTTTCATGAAATTAGATTTGTGAGAATATTTTACAAGATTTCTACTTTTATATATATTATTTTGGAATTCTTATCAAAATGAAATATTTTTGTATTTAATATTTTAGGTTTATGTTTCTGAATTTTATACGCGTGTATCTAGAAATAAAATAATGTTCAAATGTCCATCGTTGATACATGTCCACCAATAACATCTAATGATTTCACTTTTATTATATTAAAAAATGAAATTAATAGATATTCTTAATTTTTGATACATCAATCGAATATGTGTCCAATAAATAGGTGACTTTTAGTCACACCACGAACCCCTTTCTATAGCAAAAATCCATATCACACGAGAAAATTACATTATCCAACTTCTTTCCAAAATTCTTTTTATATTACGTTTGCCACTTCTAATATTAATGCCAAAACTAAGGCTGTGTTTGGATATTATTTTCTTATCTCCCTATGTTTGCATGTAACAAATACAATTAATTAATCTAAACCTGATCAATACATCTAAATATTAAAATCATAAAAATTTAATGAAAATGGCTTACAAAAACAATGGAAAATCGATCAACCTTGGCATGGGCCAACTATTTGTAAGATCCGTATATTTTTTTTTTTTTGACCGAACTTATTAGAGATTTAAAAGCAGTTCCTTTTAGGATAAATTTCATAATAAAACTCAATTTATAGATTGATTTTCAATTCTAAATCTAAATTTTAAAGTTTCTCAATAAGAAGTTCAATTTTATATTTTTCTCAATTTAAGACTCGAAAATTAAATTGAGTTCTCAATTTAAGACAAATTTTCATTTTCTTTGTATTTACATTTATAATTTATTTATATTTTAATATGTATATCTAGTTTAAAAAAATTAAGACAAGTTTGTGTAATTCTGGAATGATCTTCATCCGATTTGTGTTAATTTATATATATATATATATATATATATAAATATATATATAATAAATGCAATTCAAAAATTAAGATTCCTTTATTTTCTTAATTTTATGAATAAAAGTATAGAAAATTGCTTTTAATATTAATTAGTTTAATATAAATTATGTTTTATGAATTGAATTAATTATATTTTTTATTTCTATAAATTAAGATAAATCGGATGAAAATTATTTTTAAAGCGCACTAATTTGTCTAAATTTATCCAAAATATAAATATATATTAAATTATAAATAAATTTATAAATATAAATAAAAAAGAAAATAAAATTTTATCTTGAATTGAGAACTCAATCTAAATTTTAAGTTTTAAATTGAAAAAAAAATATTAAATTAAATTCCTTATTGAAAAACATTAAAATTTGAATTTAAAATTAAAAACTAATCAATAAATTGGATTTTATTATAAAATTTATCCATTCTTTTTATATGACAAAAAAATCGGAAATTAGTAGTGACTTGGGAACATTGATCGGGCAATAAATTCGCGAGAACTAGTTTCCGGCTGGAATCCACAAAGGTCCAAACCCTATCAAGAAAATAAATAAATAATAAGGTAAAATGTATGCTATATTAAATGAATTTTACAGGTGCTATATCTATAGTTAATTTACACATAAATATATAATGAATTTTATAAGGGCTATATCTATAGTTAATTTACACAAAAATATATTTATGTGCTGATGCTTGATACTCCACCATCCATCTTAAAATAAATATCATTTTAATAAAAATAAAAATAATTTTAAAATAAATATTGTTTGAAAATGTTAAAATATCTATCGTTGACAATTTTTAATATATTCACAGATGATGTTTAATAATTTTACTCTTTTGAAGTTATGGAAAATAAAATTAATAGATATACTAAATATTTGACACATTAACAATGACCATATATTAATGTGAATATGTGTGGCGCGCTCATAATGGGTAGAGTAACAGGACTGAAGTGTTATATGATTTCAAAATGTATTTATCTATATATAATATACCGTAAATACTCTCATTTACTCCTATCAAATTAAATGTGTTAAAGAAGGTTGTTAAGAGTAAAACGGAAAAAAAACCGACAGTAATTATACCTTTTTTTAAAGTTACTACAATAATTATATTTAAATAAGAATAGATCAGATTTGTTATCCCCTTTAATCTGTATGAAGCAACATTCATTTTAGGACAAAAAGAAGTACATAAATTTTGGAGTTGATCTAACAAATTAACCAAAATTATATTTGATCTCTCATGCATTATGCTCGATTATCAGTGAAAAAGTGTAATAATAATCAATAAAAATAATACATCAGTGTCTCAAAATAAATGTTACCTTATGATTTCGTACACACATTAAAGAAACTAGGAAAAAACCAATTTACCCTCATTTAATATAATTATTACAACTAAATTTTCAATAATTATTTTATATCTCATTTAATTAAAAAAAAAGTAAATGGATGCGGTTTTGATATAATATGAATAAATAATTCTTGAAATCCTGTAATTACATTTATTTTGAGATTTTTGTTGGACTAACACATTTATTGAGTAGTAATAATTAATAATTGTGAATTTCTATCCCGACTCCCTGAGGACCATTCACCCAACTGAAGAAGAAATAAATAAATCCAGAAAATTGTAAAGATTAGGAAAATTAAATATTTTATATAATGCAGAAGAAGAAAAATTATTAGGCTGACGACAAGGTGCAATTAATTTCTAATAAAAGTTTGTCTAGGCTGAAGGTACAATTTATATTTTGACAGTTCAAGAATTAAATGCCATTTGATTTCTAATATACTAATGAAAGAGATTTTCTGTCATTTTTTGTTAGAATAATTACTTCTCACATATATATACTTACACCTATTTATTATTTATTCACATATATACACATATATATTGATATCTATATCTGTGGTTACATAAATGATTCATTTGTTACTCCATATATGTGATACTATACGTGCGAGTTTGAATTTTAAATCTTAATTTTTTTTTATCAAAATAAAACTATAGATTTAAAGCATATTTATTGCGTTCGCAAAACTGTCTCCTATTTTGGTATTATTAATTTCTTTTATTTATTTTAAATAACAAAATAAAAAATCATATGATATCATTTTAGGTCTTATGTGTGTAATTTTATCAATTAGAGTTTCAGTACCTACATGTCAAAATAATTTTTACAAGCTAAAACTTATTTAATGAAAAAATTCCTTTATGGTTTGTAATTATATTAATGTGAAGATTTCATAAAAATTATACTTAAATAACAATGAATGTGAAGATTTTTGCCAAATGCAAATTGAAATACTCATTAAAAAAGAAAAGAATTTCCCATCCTTTTATATCTTCTAAAAGACATTCTCATTTATTGCCGTTGTATTGGACCCATAGATCATGGGGTCCAAATGTGGATTGCATTGATCCAAAAATTTAGATTGAGCTGACATGGACCAGTTTCATTTACTTCTTTAATTGTACCTTATTTTTTCTGAAATATGCTTAGTTTTACATTTTAATTTAGGACATATCTAAATTACAATTTTTCTTTGGATCTCAATAACTTATATACGTGGTATATATATCATTTCACATGTTAGCATGCTTTATTCAGGATAACCAAAGTGATGTCTGAATACCATATGTGTATTTGGTTGTATATATATATTGAATTTTTTTTCTTGGTAATTCATAGATGATTTATCATTTAGGAAAATATTTATATACTTGTAACATATATTACATATATAATTTGATAAAAAGGTTATGTAAATGTTACGTTTGGTAGATTACAATGATTTATTACATTAAAATGTTTTAAATCAGACAATAAGTATAATATTTATAGTTTATATACACTCAATTATACAAATTCATATAGGTGTATATAATAATAATAATAATAATAATAATAATCAATATATAAGACTTTTTTTTAATATACCTATATAATTATAAGTTAGACCGAAAATAGTTTTATATGCAATCGTGAATTAACTTAAAACAAATTTGTTTAATCGTAATTGAACCAAATCATGAAAAATAACTTATTTTACATATTCAAGTGATTGGTTTTTTCCCTTTTACAAGACTGTACAAGTGAGCTAAATTTATACAGGTTTGCCATGACTCGTGAATTAAATATACATGGGTTTTCTCTAAATCTTTGATTTATTGTAGATTATAAATAATACTTATGAATTTTGAAAAAGTAAAAGTGAGATTAATTACAAATGAATGTAAATTAGTGGTAGAAAATAGAATCATAGGGATTGACCAAGATGAAATGTATGTTTGGGCTGCAAAAGGGGTGCCACGTGTAAACTCAGCACCAATCATATTGGTGTATCCATTCTGTACAGTAAGCTTTTGTGCAGTACGTACAGTGCCTCTCAGAAAAACAATTTAGACTATCTCTGAAAGAAACAGAGCATCAGCCAATGGATTATAAATTTATAACCAGGAATATGAATCCCATTCTCGTAATTACATCCTAAATACAGTGGTAATTAAACAACAAAAATCCCCAACCTTAAATTTAAAGAAATATACTAAAAGGAATCCTCAAACCCTACCCACAGTGTCAGTAGTGGGGCCCGTGGGTTGTCTGATGCAAGTCATTAGCCAATGAAAAGCTACTTAAAATAGCTAATTAAGATCATAGAATAATGGCCAATTAAATACTAAATTTCAAGATTGACAACTAGCTTATAAGGATGGCAACTTGGTTTGTGTTTGTTGTTAAGCGTATTGAACCGTACGTATACACGAAATATATACGAAAATACGGTCATAATTATACGTATATTTTTCCATGTATAAAAATCAATCAATAAATTTGTATAAGCTATATTTATAAAGGTGGGCAGTTTTATATTATGACGTTAAATTATCATTAATATCTCTACGAAAAGCAAGGAAGGAAGGTGGAGAGAATCTAGAAATGCCCATTTCTTTTCATTTCCTCAAAACCCCAGAAATTCTTTAATACTGTATAGCTAAAAGAAATCATGAGAGAGAGGGACAGAGGGGAGATTTGTGTGTGTGTTGTGTGTGAGAGTGAGTGAGTTTTAGAGAGAGAAGGTGAAGGGAAAAAACAGAGAATAAAAAGAGACCGGATGTTGACAAATTTCGTGTCACTGTTCTTAGAAGGTCGTTTGTTTGTGTGGAGATTTCTTATCTGGGATCTCTCTCTTTCTCTCTCACTATCCTGAAAATAAAATACTCCTTAGTTAATATCAATTAGTAAATATATACAGTTGCAAGAAAAATTGTTTCTTTTTGTATTTTTTTTACTCCCATTCTCTCTCTAAAAGTGCTAGCTTTTCTCTTTATAGAGGGAGAGGGAAGAGAGAGAGAGAGAGAGGGAGAGGGAGGGGGGTGGCCCAGCAGATCGAAATCTCCTACGCTGAGTCGATTTTGATGAGGATCTGAGCTTCTTCAATGGAGTTATCAGACCACTTATTAAATTGTTACCTTCTTTCATCTGACAATTATTAGTTTTACTTTTTCCTTTGTTTAGTAATATATTGTTAGAGCATCGGAATTCACATGATTCTGAGCCCATATTCACTTGGAGATACTGTTGGATGATTCAATTCAATCTATGAGGGATTCTTGAAAACACCCTGTATCAGGATGTGGGTTTGAGGTAATTATCCTTCTTTTTTTACTTATGATTTTTTCATTTTAGATTTACTTGGTTTTGACTACGACCCATGTCAAGAAATGCTTCTCTCTCTTTTGAATTCTCCCTTATAATTAATCATTTGATTATTTGAGGCATAATTCTATTCTAAATACCGGTACAATATTGCTATCATTGGTTGAGAATGAGATGATTGAATTTATGGTTTTATTGGGCTGTCAATATATACCTAATTGCTAATATTTGAAGAGTACATTCCTTTTGATGTGTGATCATCGATGTAAGATTTGCTTTCCAATAATTATTTTCTATTCTTATCATTTTCTTTCTAATTGTTGTTGTGTTTCCAGTTATAGCTGCCCTGTGCCTGGTTAATTTCCTTATCTCGATTTGTGATTCTTTAGTCGGAGTGTGCTGCATTTACGATGCACCTAGTCATCATTTTTTACTTCTCTCGATACAACTTTTCGGTGTGTATGGTGAGGGTTGTTTCATAGTGGAGTTTGTGACTTTCAGATAGAACTAAATTTATAGGTTCAATATCCAAAACAATCTTTGGTGGCTGCATTTTGTGCTTGTTGACCTCATTGCAAATCTAAGTTGATTCTAGAGCTTCATTAATTTGTTTCTACTTGAAGTATCTCTCAATTTCTTTTGTTTAAGCTTTAGTTCGAATGTCTAGTTTAGTTCATATCGGCTTTCCACGTTTGTTTCTGGAACTATGGCTTAATTGATTGCACTAGTAGTGTGCTTCTTTCATTACTGTTGATAGTGTGTGTGTGTTGGTTTGTTTGTCAAATGAATGATTTAGCTCGATTTCTTTGTCATTGTTGAACTGTGGAGGACGGAACAGACCGAGTGGCTTTCATGCTTCTTTTATGATTTTTCCAGTAAATTTTGTAATCTAAAAAACAGAAGAGTATTGAGAGAAAAACCCGATAAAATCATGGTTGCTGTGTGGATTTCTCGATCACTAATTTATGTATCTTCTTCAGGAATGGGAACAAAAGTACATAGCAAGAGCTACTTGCCAGGATATTACTCCATGAGGGATCTTAATGAAGATTCTAGCAGTAGTAGCTGGCCCCTTTGTTATGGAGATAAGGCCATGACAAATGGGCAATATTACAATGGCTTCACACCAAGGGTTATAATGGATGGTTATCCTGGGTATGGCAAAGATGCATTGAAGCAAAAAATGCTCGAACATGAGTCCGTTTTTAGGAACCAGGTACACTTTGATTTCATTATTTTCATTCAGATTTTTACCACAAATTTCTCAACAATGATCAAGGTTTTCTTTGCTTACATCCAGGTGTATGAACTCCACCGTCTATATCGAATTCAAAGGGAATTGATGGAAGAAGTCAGAAGAAAAGAACTGAACAGAATCCGAGCATCAGTGGAACCATCTTCGTCGTCAAGTCTGAGAGGGTCTCAAGTGCCATCAGAAGATGCTCGAAAATGGCACGTGGCAGGCTTTCCTTTATTTAATTCTGGTTATGAAAGAATATCTATTTCCGGGGTCGAAATTGTTAATTCTCCCATGAGTTGTACGAAAGGGAACAACGGACAGACTGGTCAGTTTCCATTTCAGAACGGATCGTCTTTGAAAGACTCTGAACTTTTGGATACAAGACCATTGAAGGTGAGGAAAAAGTTGTTCGATCTTGAACTTCCAGCTGATGAATACATTGATACAGAAGATGATAAAAAGTCACCAGATTGCAAGGTATCTGACGTATCAAGTTATGCTCCTAATGGACATCTAAAAAGTGGACCCGCTTCCCGTTTGAGGAACCCTATTGGGCTGGCTGATCTAAATGAACCTATTGAGGTCGAAGAGGCTATGGCTCCATCGTCCAATGATTTCCTTGGTCATAGCTCCATCAATGGAGAAATCAAAGGCGTAAAATCGAATACAGGTTATATAAGTGTTATTGAAGAAACAAAACATCACCGTGATGGATTTTTGATTAATTCCTCCATTGAAAGTAAAGTTGATGACAGGGGACGGCTCTCCCATATGTATGGAGCAGGTAAGAACTTCAATAAAGGGTTTATCCTATTTTACTTCTCTCTGCTGTGAGCATATTTCATTTTTATTTTGAGCTTGTATGAATTATAGAGTTTAGCATCTACTATCAAGAATCACATCCATTAACTCCCTACAATGATTTAATCCGAGCTCTTATACCAATGATTTTTTTTTTAATGGATTGAAAGCCCTCTAGAATATAGTGTGCAATTAGTTAGAAAAGCTTTGAAAAAAAAGTTCTATATTCTATCTGTTCCTGCTGTTAATCTTGCTATTTTCCTGTGTGACAATCAGTTAGGGGTGATTTACATTTACTCGAACTTGTGTATCTCTACCAAAATAATCTTCTCTATCAATTAATCATTGAATTGCAATTTTCTTGTTGCTGTTGTTATTGCAATTATTCTGTCATTTAAAATGCTCTCAATTCTCAACCTTTCAGGGTCCAGTAAAATTAACCTGAATTCTGTAAGTCAAGGTCTTCAGAAAGATAAGTTGCCCATACCTTGTCATCATCCAGTCCAAGGCATGCTTAACCCAAGTAATCATTATCCGGGAATATATCCAACTGGTCGTAGTAAAGAAGATCTGTGGAGGGACAGATGCCACCATGGTCTAGAAGCTTCTGACAGAACTCACAACCAGTCCTATAACAGACACTTGGAACCTCATCTAGCTTCTGAAGCCCATCATTCAGACCCATCTTCTCATTTTGCCAGTTCTTGGGCTCACTCTGTATCATCCTGGGCAAAGCCAACAAGTGGCTTTACACAGAAAATAACAGCATTGGAAACATGCTATAACTCAGCTGCAGATTGCCGAGAAACTTTTGGAGGAAAGTGGCGAGTCAGTGATAGTTCTAGGTTGAATCCTGGTATGGGGGTTGAACAGACAACAAGAAACGGATTTTATCATGGATCTGCCTCGGAACCCAAAGAACTGAAAGTTCACTTACTATCGGCCAGTGTTGATTATCTTAACCGTAGTAGGGGTGACAGTGTAGCATCTGACCACACAACTAATCATGGATTTGGGCATTTTCCAAAGGGCTCTTGTCTTGTGGATTCGAAACCTGCAATAGATATTAACTTGAATGAGGTAGTACCAAAGAGCTCGTCAAATGAGGCTCAAGAACATGCATCAGCATTGGCTTGGCTCAAAAATAAGCCACCCCATGCTTTGTCTAATCAGTTGTCTTGCAAGGCTGAAGCAGTTGCAGATCTTAATCAACCATTCACCCCAGCAAAAGTTATGAGTGAGAAGAAAATGGAGATTTCCAAGAATCAAAACGTCAAGAAGATTCTCGGGTTTCCCATTTTTGAAACGGGGGTTTTAAAAAATGAATCGTCGTCCCATGTTTCCACCTTGGCAAGTCTCGGTTGCCCTCCTCATGGGAACATTGTCAATAAAGAACGGAGGAACATGGTAATTGATATAAATCTAGAGTGTGAGCCAGAAGAGCAGATAGCTGCTGAAGAACAGACTGTGGAGAAGGAAAAGCTAACAAAGGGTGCCTCTGTCAGAGAGTACATTGATTTGAACTCATTTGTAACCGAATGTGACGATTTTATAGCACCCTCTTACGAAAGCAATGCCGCCAACATAAAGGTGATCATGGACATAGATTTAGAATCTCCTCTTCCCTTGGAGAAAGAGGATGCTAACACACCAGAGGAAACTAAAATCGAATCACCGCAGTATGAAGTTCTTCGAAATGCAGCCGATACAATCATTGCCATCTCATCATCTTATCCAGAAATCCATTTGGATGAAACCGTCTGCAATTCTTTGCAAACTTCCTTAACGGAATCACTCTTGTGGTTTGTCGACACTGTCTCCTCATGTGCAAATGAACTCAAGAGCACATCTGGTAAAGACGGCTCACCCACGGAGGTCTGTGAGGAGATGGACGATTTTGAGGCTATGACATTGCAAATACCAGAAACAAAAGAAGAGGATTACATGCCTACACCCTTTGTTCCGGAAGTTCAGAATGTCGAAGACACAGGCGCCAGTTCATTACCAACGAGGCCTCGAAGGGGTCAATCGAGGAGAGGAAGGCAACGGAGGGACTTCCAAAGGGACATTCTTCCCGGTCTGACATCATTATCTCGACATGAGGTGACTGAGGATCTTCAGACGTTCGGTGGGCTGATGAGAGCAATGGGACATCACTGGATTTCAGGATTGACGAGAAGAAATGGGACCAGAAATGGCGGTGGTCGGGGTAGGAGACGAGCTGTGATTGAAACAGTCTCTACGGCCACTCTAAGCCCAGTTTGCACTCCATTGATTCAGCAGCTCAATAGCATTGAAGCTGGTTTGGAGGATAGAAGCCTAACAGGGTGGGGAAAGACAACGAGACGCCCACGGCGACAAAGATGCCCTGCAGGTAATCCTCCTGCTGTGGTGTTAACTTAATAAATGGAAAAGAAAAAAAAAAGAAAGACATTTCTTTATTGATCTGGGATTTAATAGAGAAACATGAGACATGAGGGATCTTGTTTTTATGACTTTTTCAAGAGTGAAGTCATTGTTGTTGTCTTTGTAAATGTCATTGCACCTCATCATAATTTGTGTCTTTCTCATTTTATGTCGGTGAGTTTACCAACTTGTAGAAATAATGTCACTTTATTTCATCTTTCATATATACACAGCTTTGTTTCAAATACTAGCTATTTTATCTTCATGAAAGGAGAGCTCTTCTGTTTTATTTTTTATACTTTCAAGTATAAATATTATATCCAATCTTCATCTGACTAATCTTGGAATGTTCTATTTTGTTCCAAGAATTGGAGGCTTAAGGCTTGTTTAGATTTTAGACTAATTTTGTATCCATTTGTAAGAAGGGTTGTGTGTCAATTTAGTTGAACTGAAGATATTATTGTTTACATTTGTTTGAAATCTTTTGGGGCTTTGAAATTGCGTTGAATTTGAACAAGTTTTTTGGTAAACAATTTCATTGAATATCAACTAAATCTGTTTGCACTTATATGCAGTCAAAGAAAGAAAATAGCTGATTCACTGCAATAGCAAAAAAGGAAGGGTGAATTATCTCAAGATTTCATCAAATTATTAAATAGATCCATTTTATGAAAGTTATTATTCAACCCTTTCAACGATCAAAATTTCATCATTTGCAAGAAAAATCATAAGAGAAAATTGTTAAGAATTTATGACATCCTTTACTCAACTATATCTTAGAATTTGTTAGAATTATACAAATTTAAAAGTAAATTGAAATATAATTAGAAATGAATAAATTAATAGATATTAAATAAATATTTTAAGTTTTCAAGAGAAAAAATCGAAGCATATTATTTACAAACAGTGATTATATAATTTATTCTAGACTTACTTTTTCTTTATTTTTAAAGTCAAAGTAAATAAAGAATTCTCCTCTAAAAGAAAAGAAAAGAAAAGAAAAGAAAATCTTCCAACATCTTATGATAATTTCACAGGGTAAATGGACACAAATTTAATATGTATATAATTAGTAGCGAAACCATCCTAATTCCCACCTAACCCCAAACCCTACCATTCATCTTGCTCGCCAGCCTGCTTAATCTGTGTTTGGAATTTTGATTCGGTGCTATTTTCTGATTTTGAAGAATTCACGAGGCTTCGATTGCGGAGATTGAAAAAGGTAGGAACAATTAATCTTCAATTTAGGAAAGTAGAAGTGAAATCGCAATTCTCCAACCCCATCCGGGCCAACCCTGGCTCCACCACGACTCCCTCTTTGAGATCCCTGATAGTTGTCCATTGATTTCGCTGTTTGCTTTGATTTTTCTGCTCTCGATTCCGACTTCGTCGATTTAAGCTAATTACATTATAGTAGATTCAAGCAATGACTCAATTTTAAGTTGATCTCTATATTCATATTTGAAAGCCGATCCAACTTGAGCAGTGGGAATCAAAGCACGGAAAGAGATGGCTCGAGCTGGGGGAATAACGAACGCTGTCAATGTCGGAATTGCAGTACAAGCGGATTGGGAAAATCGGGAGTTCATTTCGCACATCTCACTCAACGTTCGCCGCCTCTTTGATTTCCTCGTTCAATTTGGTATTTCACCCATTTTTAATTCTAAATACTTCTTTAATTTTACATTTTTGTCGTTGAAGTGAGACTTTTTTCCGGTTTGATTTATTAGATTTTTGTTTTCGTTTCAGAGTCTACAACTAAAAATAAATTATCAAAATTGAATGAGAAGCTGGACACATTAGAGAGGCGCCTTGAATTGTTGGAAGTACAAGTGAGCAATGCGACAGCTAATCCTGCTCTCTTCACCACTAGCTAATCCACTCTGAATTCCCATCATTCTGTAAGAAAAACAAATGGTGTTATTAAATTTTTAGATGATGATATTATTGGTCTCTTACAACGGTGATCTTGTTGTTGCTGCTTTATACATATATATCTTCTGAAATATGTTTGTTTGTTGAACAAAAATTATGAGTGTGTTGACCTCTTTCTCCAGAACAATGTCCATCATATAAGCTTAACCCGATTAAATAACAGTGTCACAATTTCTTTACTTATGTTGAATTATGACTGAAACTGATTTTGTGTTCCATATATTTCATATGAAATCTTAGTTACTGCAATTTCTTTAGTTGTATACTTGTATTAGGATTACAACTGATTTAAGTATTCCACCTATTTCGTGTGATTTTGATAAATTGAGATAATGAAGAGTAGAACAAGGGTTAAAATGGGATTTGAACAGGAGTGTGAGGGGGAAAAGTGAGACAATTGAGAGTAGAAGATGCAGAGTGAGACTAATAAAGACTAGAGGGGGTAAAACTGAAACTAACATCATATTTACTAATTAATTGAGTTAGTGAGTAGTGTTTTGTAATTAAAATAATATATTGTATGAAATATTATTCTTTTTTATTGTTTAATCTCGACCCTCAGCATAGATTACGGTTGTGTCCTACTTGTTGCATGGAACAGTGAATTACTACTGGAATTAAATGAGGCTACAGTCCCTTCTGTATCCAGATTGGATCCTTTTTATTGCATTACAGACTGTATTTCATCATGCTACAAATTGTGCTGCTTTTGATGCTGATTACTGTTATGGTTATTCAGGGTTATGCTAACCACTACTTAGCTCGATTCCTGCAAATGTCTGTTGACCATATTGTAAGTGTTATGCAATATCAAAAAATTAATGTGGTTTGAGATTGGTAAAAAGAAAGCAGTAACTGGCAAACCTGCATAAGACTCTTGGTATTGCCACATAACTTTTAGAAATTGAGATGGTCCAAGAGTGTAGTAACCTGTGTTTTTATCATTTACACCGCATGTATAAGTTCTAGCATCATTTTGGATTGGTTTTGTAGAAATTCCTATGCATGAGAACAAGAAGAACTTATTGATGTTAGTTTATTTGGCAAAAATACTTGCTCGATTAATCCTGAGTTACCAATGAAGAAATAACACTGCCATTTTCCTTCTCCTTCACCCGACTCTCTACTCTCGTTTAGTTGAATATTTCTTTCTGCAGACATTATTGTGTATGACTCTCGTATCTTTGCAACACAAACCACTTCCTTTTTGTTCTAAATTGTAGTTGAATGTTTGCTTCTTTTGTTGCCTCAATTTGAATGTTAGGTTTTTTTTGTTGATTTTAATTTGACCTAGCATTTTAATACCCTAATACTGAGTATAAAAATACTGTTTATTGATGTTTTTTCTGCATTTGAAGTAGCATGTTCAGTTGAGCTTTTGATGAATCAATCATCCTGGATATTCTTCCTACTGTTCTTGAAAAAGAATGTTGCCCATGTTCTAATATTCATGTGAGATTGTAATGGTTGGTATCCCATTTTTCTGAGGATTGGATGTATAGACTATTAGTTGAGAGTTGTTTGGAGATGTCAATATGTAATGATGTGCAATTGATTAAGCTTCAATATTTTGGTTACGTATATTACTGAAATAAACCACTTCATTCCTGTTTGTGAACCGAATTTCCGCTAGAACTGTCAATTCTTCACCATACTACGACGGAAAAATAGTTTATTTAGTCATCTAATTGTGTTTTCAGATTTTCAGTCCTTTATTTTGCCTTTTTTTTTTATAGTCTTATAATTTCAGAAACTTATATTCTTTAATCCAGTTAACCTGTTACAATTATTTATTTATTTTTATTTTTAAAATAAAAATTATATATTCCGAACCTTTAGTGCATCAAACTCTAACCAAATTAACTTCAACATTCTTTATGAACAACACTAAAATATTTCCAAGTCATTACCCATCAACGTAATTAGATATAGGACAAAACTTGTAGGTAGTATACTCGAACTAGTTTAGCTTGGAATTGCTATTATAACTTTTATTGGACTTGGATTTTATGAAAAATTATCATATTTTAATTCTTGTATAAATACATAAATTTTCAACAAAGTGTGCTTCTGAACTCTCTCCTAGTATTACATTCGTGTTTTGCATGGGCTATAATGCAAACCAATAGAGACCATTGAGCAGAATATTTATCTTCATTTGAGAGATCTCTAAATGACCCAACTTTTTTAAAAATCGTGCTATTGGCTCCAACACTGCCTATAATGCAAACCAATAGCGACCATTGTGCAGATTACGTATCTTCATTTTAAAAGATCGTGTTGTTGGCTCCCACACTTGATGTCCTTGAAAGCATTAATGATTATATAAAACATATTTGACAGCATATGCAAATCTGATGTTCACATAACAAAATTCTTGAATGGACTTAAATGTTCTAAAGTCATGAATCATGAGATTAAATTGAAGGTTGCAACTCAAGTTATGTTGGTCGATGCGATTGGTTATTTTAAAGATTGAAAACCATGTATTGGAAGCTATAAGATTTTATATAAAGTAACGCTTGTCAAAATGTTTTGATTCAAAAAATGTCCATCTGATTCAAGAATTTTTTTCAAATTTTAAAGAAAATAACTTCCCTTAATTATATCGTATACAATGATAATAAATAAGATTTAATGTCAATCGCTCCCACATGTAAGACTTCTATTGAATAAACCAATTTTCAGTCATGACCCATATGTTGTTGTTTCAAAAGTGACAAATAGTAAGTTTGAAAATAAGAAAAAAAATTCACTATAAATATTGTGTATAAATAAGTTTTTATTTAAACTTATGTTAATCACATTTGCTTTAAATTGTAAAGTATGTTGTTTAAATTCTTATTAGATTCTGAGCATTGAGTTATTTTAGATATATAAATATATAAGTTATTGTATAATTTGATTTCTATGATAACCATGGATAAAACATACTACTTATTCTCTTAAAATTAAATTTTATTAAAACAATGAAATCTTTATAATAATTTTGGTTGCATTACAGGCCGTGCAACACACGGTGTAGTATAGTAGTAAACCATAAACGGATATGAAATTGAAGCACCATGAGATTGTTTTCATTGTCACCCAGAAAAATCCCTTTTTTCACATTCTCAAAATCCCACTTCAAGTTCACGACCTTTACTTCTTTACAATCCCACAATATTGAAATTGAGTTGCTTCAATCAATTTCAGCGAACCCCTTTTATCATCTCTTAAATCTCTGCAGAACCTTCTCTTCTGTCCAGAAAATTCACGCCCTTTTGATTGTTAATGGAGAAACAGAAGACCCTTTTTTGAAAACTAAGTTAGTCGGTTTATATGGTTTATTCGGGCATGTTACGACTGCCCGCCAGTTGTTCGACGAAATTCCTGAACCAGATGTCGGTTCGTGTAGAGTGATGATGAGATGGTACTTCATGAATGATTTGCACAATGAAATCATTGGGTTTTACCAATTTATGAGGAGGAGATTCTTGGTTCTTGATAATGTCGTGTTCTCCATAGTGTTGAAGGCGTGTAGCGAGTTGAGGGATTTTGGTGAAGGGAGGAAGTTACATGGCTACATAGTTCAAATGGGGAGCCCTGATAGCTTTGTATTGACTGGGCTTGTTGATATGTACGCTAAGTGTGGAGAAATCGACACTGCTCGCAAGGTGTTTGAGAGGATTTGGGATAGAAACGTCGTTTGTTGGACGTCGATGATTGTGGCCTATGTGCAGAATAATTGTGCTAAAGAAGGCCTACTATTGTTCAACCGAATGAGGGATTGCTTGGTTGAAGGAAATTCTTACACTTTAGGGAGTATAGTGACAGCATGTACAAAATTAAGGACCTTGCACCAGGGCAAGTGGGTGCATGGAAGTGTGATAAAAAACGGGATTCAAGTGAATTCCTACTTGCTTGCTTCTTTTCTGGACATGTATGTGAAATGTGGGGCTGTTAGTGATGCTCGTTTGATTCTAGACGAGGTTTATGTTTTTGATCTTGTTTCGTGGACAGCCATGATTGTGGGGTATGCTCAGAATGGCTTTGCTGAGGAGGCATTGCTGTTGTTCACTGACAAGAAATGGCAAGATGTTTATCCTAATTCAGTTACACTGGCCAGTGTACTTTCAGCTTGTGCCCAATCTGGCAATCCCAACTTGGGTTCATTGGTTCACAGTCTAGGGATTAAACTAGGACAAGATGATGTTAATGTTATGAATGCTCTAGTGGACATGTATGCCAAGTGTCGTAGGATAGAGGATGCCATTGATCTATTCGAGTCTATGACAGAAAAGGATGTCGTTTCTTGGAATTCAATGATTGGTGGTTATTTTCATAATGGACATGAGAACGAAGCTCTAAAGATGTTCAAACGCATGAGATCAAGTGGCTTTCAACCTGATCCGGTTACAGTGGTGTCTGTTCTATCTGCTTCTGCTACCCGTGAAGACATCCTATTTGGTTCTTCTCTTCATGCTTACTCAATCAGACGAGGCTTTTTGGCATTCAGTAGTGTCTATATAGGCACCGCACTTTTGAACTTATATGCCAAATGTGGTGACCCAAAATCTGCTCGTTCTGTTTTTGATGAGATGGCCGAGAAGAACACAGTGACATGGAGTGCAATGATTGGTGGCTATGGAAAGCAAGGGGACTCAAACGAGTGCCTTCAACTTTTCAAGAACATGCTCAAGGATAACATTGAGCCAACTGATATAGTTTTCACAACGATCTTGTCTGCTTGTAGCCATACTGGGATGATTACAGAGGGCTGGATGTATTTCAAGAAAATGTGTGAGGTGTACAATTTTGTTCCCTCCATGAGACACTATGTATGCATGGTCGATTTATTGGCTCGTTATGGAAACCTTGAGGAAGCCTTGGAATTGATAGAGAAAATGCCGATTCAACCTGATTGTACTGTTGTAGGATCTTTTCTTCATGGATGTAGTATGCACTCAAGATTTGATCTAGGAGACATGGCTGTAAAAAAGATGCTTCAACTTTGTCCTGATGATGCAGGTTACTACATGCTTATGTCCAATTTTAATGCATATAATGGGAGATGGGCTCAGGCTAGTGAATTGAGAGACTTGATGAAGAGAAGGGGTTTGAAGAAGCAGCTTGGACGCGCTCAGATTGACATATATACCAACGAGAATTCTCGAGGGGTGCTGTCGTTTGGTTAATTGTCATGCATGGATTGGTTTTTGCTGAAGTTCATAATGCTCATCTTATCGACCCGAACAAGATGAATACAAATTCTCTGATCATACACATGTGTGGTGTGTGATGTTGGTTTGAGATCCTTCATGTGAAATGAAAGGCAAAAAGATACCACAACTGTTTTGTCCTAAAGGTTGAAGTGATCCATAATAACATCATAAATTCAGAGCAAGATTTTGTGATCATAAAGTGGTACAATCTCATGATGGAGAAACCAAACAATTGTAAAGCATAATTTATATCCATTGTGCTATGTACATTTAAGGCTGTCTTCATCACTCAATTAAGTTGTATCTACATGTATTGATGCTCATATAGGGAACACAGTGACACAGAGAATAGACTATTAAAACACATTTTTTTCTCAATAAACAGACAAATTTTTGCTTCTTTTTTTACCTCAACTACGCATCTGTCGAAACCACTTTTTCTGGATTGTCTATGTATTCGACTCGATCTCAATCATACTATAGCCATGGACCTTTTTGACAGCTAGGCTTCTCATTTTTGCTTTCACCATGCTACACTCATTCCAGTTACCTCCTTCTGCAAATACATTAGACAAAAGGGTATAATATCCAGAATCATTTGCATCCATATTTAGAAGGTCTCTCTTAATGCTACTCAGAAAGTCAAGTCTCCGATGGATTCTACACCCATTCACCAATGAACTCCAAATGCTAGCATCTGCGGGGAATGGCATTGAGGCTATAACTTCGTACGCTCCATTTAGATCACCAGCTCGACTAAGAAGATCAACTAGGCATGCATAGTGCTCAGAATTAGGGATGATACCAAAATCCTTGACCATAGAGTTAAAGAAAAACTTCCCCTTTTCAACATATCCAGCATGGCTACAAGCTGAGAGGATATTCATGAATGTGACATCATTGAGTTTTATCCCTAATTCGACCATTCTGTTAAACAGAGATATCGACTCATCAACATGGCCGTGCATTGCATAACTCCCTATCATGGAACTCCAAGATACAATACTCCTCTCAGCCATGCTGTCAAAGACTCTTTGAGCCATTTGGAGGTCTCCACACCGAGCATACATGTTAATCAGAGCCGTATCTATGTACATATCTTTCCTTACACCAAAAGTGATCAGCTTATGGTGAATCCATCTTCCCTTGTCTATAAAACCTAGATTTGAGCAAGCTTGGATCACACTCAAAAAGGTTACTTCATCCATATCTTGATATGTGGCATACATTTCATCGAAAAGACTGATAGCTTTGTCTGAGTAACCATTTTGAGACAGTCCACACATCATAGAGTTCCATGTTACCACACCTTTTGGTTCAGTATTACAAAATATCCCAAGCGCTGAATCTATAAATCCACATTTGGAATACATGTCGATTAGGGCATTCACAACAAACTCGTTTGGGATGTAGGTCTTGATGATAAGACAATGTATTTGGCATCCCAGCTGTGATAGCCCAATCATTCCACAGGCTGATAAAGCACTGGCTAAAGCAAAGGAATCTGGTAATATTCCCTGAATCAACATTTCAATGAAAAGTGAGAGAGCCTCTTCTGCCTTTTGTTCCCTTGCATAACCTGATATGAGGATATTCCATGATACTATATGCTTGTCTTGAGTAGTACTGAATATCTGATGGCCATATACTATGTGACCACAATTAGCATACAAATCAATGAGTGATGACCTCAGAAAATCTTTATCAAGGTCAATATTATTCCTTATAACATATCCATGGACAGCTTTCCCTTCTCTTAGCCATCCCAATCGAGCACAAGAACATACAACGTTCATCAAAGTGACATTGTTACCTTCCACTCTGCACTTGAGCATTCTAATAAACGTCTTTAACGCTTCTACATAGTATCCGTTTTGATTGTAGCATGAAATCAATGCCGTCCAAGAAACAACACTCTGATAGAATTGGTTAGAAAAAAACAACTTTTCTGCACTACGTGAATCACCACATTTCCCATACATTGCAACAAGGGAACTCCCTAATGCATCATGATCACTTCCAAGATCCCTTCTCACTACATAACCATGACATGACTTTCCAACTATCAATAACCCCAACACACCACAAGCCTCAGCCACACTGAGCATGGTGACTGAATCAACTTCAATGTCTTCACTCACCATTTCCCTAAAAATCTTCAATCCTTCACCTGCCTGTCCATTATGCACATAATTAGATATTATTGAACTCCATGACACTGCATCCCTCATTGACATTTCATCAAATACTTTCTGAGCATTATACAAACACCCCATTTCACCATACACACTCAACAGTGAGGTCTCAACAATGGGATCAAACTCAAACCCAGATTTCACAATCCTCGCGTGGACCTTTTCCCCCATTCTCAGATCATTATATGCAGAACAAGCCCTCAAAACCGAGGGGAAAATAAACTTGTTCAATTCCACCCAGCTCTCCAACATACGCTGATACACATAAATGGCTTCTCGAAACAGGCCATTCCACACATGACATTTGATCAGCACTCCCCACATGAAGGAATCTGGGTTCGGAAAGGTGTCAAAAATTAGTCTTGAAGATTGCACAAAACCCATTTGTGAGTATGACTCAATGAGTTTGGTTGATGCGAGCGCGTCCCTCTGCAGGCCTGTGACTATTATATGTCCATGCAATACCGTAAGTGATCTTCCGCTCGTGCAAGCTCTGAAAAGTGGCATGTACAACGTCATTCTTGCTTAGGACTTTTACGCTGCAATAAAACAGAGTTCCACCATTTTGTTGGAGAACGTAATATTATTACTATATAAGCAAGTAGAATCCTGGTGGCTCTTATCAATTGTCGCCGTAATTCATAAGTCTCTCCGTTTGGCAGAGACTGCGGTGGCGCCGGAGAGTTGAGAATCGTCTGAATTTGGTGGCGAGGGGAAATAATAACTTGTGATGACAATATTACCCCTCAAAAATTAAATAAGCATTCAACATTTAGCCCATTATAATTTATAACGTGCGTCACTGCGTTGCATGTGATTAATTTTTATATTTTTTCTAAAATCTTATATTATTATTAAACAAAAAACAAAAAATCTTATATTATTTTCCACTTCTATTGAATAATATTTAAAATGATGATATTTACAGATAATATTAATTAATTATTCAGTTTCTATTTGCTATTTGAGTAAAACATCTAAACCATTTTAATAATATATTTTCCATATATGTCTCTTTATATGTAATACAATGACTATGTTCAATAAAATGTTCTATTTAGTATCACAAAGTTTTTTAGCATCAATAATATAAGTTTCTAACCAATATTTTTTATTTGAACTTCTGGTTGAGAAGGCATTATTATAATGGAAACAATTCACTTTAAAATGAGGATCTGTAATACATAAAGCTCCCTAAAAAAAGGCAGCATTTTCTGAAAAAAGAAAAAATATTGAGGCTTGCAATCTCCATAAACAGCACTCAGATTGCAATAACAACAGCTTCAAATATAGATGCAGGAACCGAGGATGTCTGGTAATCCTTGATAGCTGAGTGGACATACTTGTCAACAGAGTGATCTTGTATTTTACAGAATCAAAGATCCTCATTGCATACAAGTAGCAACCCTCGTATATCGATTGAACGGGAGCCACGAAATTGAGCTTTTGTAATCAAATCTGAAAACATGTAACAAGATCACAAGTATTTACAGCATCACCTGCCATATGGGCTTCAAACTCTCGTACAAAAAACACATCTTTGATTGGTTTAAAATAGGAGCCATGATTTATGCGTCTTTCCCGTTTTCCTCGTCCAATGGATCATATGGAAGTTCATGCCGAGGTTGGCTATACTTCTCGCGAAGCTGTTTGATTGGGATAAAATCTCCAGCAGCATCCATTCCATAAAATAAGAACGAGGCGTAAGGATGATCAAACCTATCCTGGATGTGGTCATTCACAATCTAACGATTATGAGAAGCAAATTAACAATACAACTCTGTAGTTTGACAAATTATGATTTAACTCTGGCCTAAAACCCAGTAAATACAAATCTTTGTGAAGTTTAGCATTTTGGATCCTTTTGAAATTATCAATTTAGTCATGATTTTGATGTAAGTTTGACCAGTTTATGAAATGAGTGAAAATTTTGGTGATGATAGATATGATATTAAGATCCTAATTAGTAAGTACATATTATCCAGAAAGAAGCCAGGTTAAGTGTAGACTCCTAATTTATGTGTTTTGACGTCATTGTATGTCGCCTAATTATACACTAAATTGACAAAAAACCATGAATAAATCAATAATTTTAAAGGAATTGACCAAGATAGTGAAATCTCACAAAAGTTTCAATCTGATTTTTTTTTAACTGACCGTGTCTTGTTTGTCAGGTGCCAACAAGTTCTCTTCAGCCACTGCAACAAAATTTTGTTTGTAAATAAGTTGAAGAATTTACTTATGCTTGGATAATTTGCCAGTATGAGTGAAAGAGTGATGAATTTAACAGAATATCATGGAATTCACTTATGCTTAGATAACAGAATATCACGTATTTTGCTTAATGCTTACCATATGCTACTAAAAGGTTAGGATCTTGTTGCATGTCAACTAACACCTGCGAAACAAAAGAGGTTCAAATAACTATATGAGATTCCATATTTCCTTACTTAGTTCGGCTAATGTTTAAATGTGAAGCATAAGCAAAGGAATACATGGAAAAGATGATAACAAAAGGCCATTATTGATGCAAATATAGACCCAACTGAATGTGGTTATACCTGATAAAATGGTTGATCAGGACCACGAGTCAACTTGTCAACATTAGCACTCTCGATCCATGACTTTGACTCACAGCACACTGGATCCATCCCACAAATAACAGCCCGATATCCTATAGAACCAAATCAAACTTATAATTATGAACCTTCTGAAGTCTGAACAGCATCTTCAGTAGGTTAACATAATTAAGTAATTTCTTCTTTATTTTCAATTAATAACAAGATGTACCTGCAAGAGGGGAAATATTTTTATACCAGTACATTACATAATCTTCACTTAATAAGTAGAAGCCTCTAGTCCATTAACACCCATATATTATGTTTTGATGTTCATTCAAATCATGCTCATGTGATATATTACACCAGGGTACTAATCTTTCCATTAAAATCTCTACATAGAATTTGAGGAAAATACATTAATATTACATGTATCAAAATAATGAAACACAGAGGGTAGCATGGATCAAGAAATTACCAAATGTCTTATGCTTCACTTTCTGGCCCAAACGAAAAGCATATTTTGCATTTTCGTACGCTTGGGCTTTAACAGATGCAGTCAAAGACTTTGCTTCAAGATTGGAAATTTTATCCCTTAATTCAGCAGCCAAACTGTAATTCTCATTCTGAATTGCATTTTGCAAGTCTGCACTGCAAGAAGTAGAAGTTTAATGATTAAGTTCCCAAATAATTTCATTTTCAGAAAATAGAACTTGGTGAGGAAGAAACTAAAACCATAGAGTCCACAACAATGGAAAGACAGATCAAATTGGAGAATTACCGTAGACGTAAAATATTTATAGCCATATCTTGAGCTTCACTCTTGGACGCAGATCCCCTTCTGCTTTCACGGAGTCTGATAACCTCTGATTCAACCTTCAAATAATATATATTGGTACACAGAGATTTCTTGTTCTTCTTTCCTGTTTTTCTTTAAATAAAGCTTCTAAAAGAAGAAAAAAAAACAATTAAATTATCCGAACCTCAGTTAACTTGTTCCTTAGTTGCTGGGCAATTTCATACTGCTCCAAGTTCAAAGCATACTGCAATACAAACATGGGATCAGCGAACTAGTTTTTCAGCCATTAAAATTTGTCAGACTTGTGGCATTCAAACCTGTACTCGAGTTGCCAAGTCCAACTCAAAGAAAAACATCAGAATATCCTCGTTAGCGCTTTCACTATGCTCACAGCTTGCATCGAATTCTGAACCCTTATCACTTCCTTTAAATAGCCATCCAGCTTGAACTCTCAAACTTCTAGACTGAGATACACCACATGGTCCTGGAAATGAAGCACCTCTTTCACCAGAAGCACAAAAACATGATCTTCCCACCCCAAGCATGATATGTGGCTCCCTCATTTGCCCAAAATTTCTCCGCCGCCAATCCTTTGATCCACAAACAACACTACCTCTAGTAGTCACTAAAGTGTTGGTTGAAATTTGCACCATTTTAAGAGCAAAATGACCCCCAAAGTTTTCAACACCTTTGTCAATAAGACTTCAGCTCCTCAATCTCTTAAACTAATGTATTCCATCTACAATAGACCAGTATATGATTTGAGTTGTTACCATACAATTTCGGAAAAGAGAAAGATTTCCACAAAGAAGATAAAACAAACTACAACTCATCAAATTAGCATCTTGAGAACTCTTCTCAAAGATGGGGACACGCAACTAGATTTAGAAACCAAGTTACATAATTTAATCCCATCAAGCAAACTTTAGCTTTGATGAATTAAACGGCCATAAAGGACATCCCAATTTCTCCAAGCAGCCAATTATTGCAACAAACAGAAAAATATATAAATAAATAATAGAAAAAGAAAAAGTCACAGCCAAAACACAGAAAATATATCTTCAACAACCCATGCATCAGAAGACATCATCTTGAATTGCAATAGCTCAATATACAACAGAAAAATTCATTGTCAGCTCGCAAGAAATGTTATTTGGTGTTATTTAATGGCTGTATTTGACATTGAAGGTTGAATTATCACCTGTGGGTTACTTCCCAAGCAGCAGCGCTGAGGATTGTGGTTTTTTCTTGCTGCACTTTTGTTAGCCTTTATTTGGTGTCTCTCTCTTCTCTGTGACTCTGAATCACACAGCTTCTTTTAAATTGTAATTTTAACGGAAAATAAATCAATAAAATTCGCCAATAAATATAGCAGAGGAAAGAAGGAAAAAGAAGCATGAAACATGAAAATAGTGAAAAGTAAATTAATTAGTAAAAAATTGGGTAATCTGAGATGGAGCCCGTCAATTCATTTAATTTTACTATTAAATTTAAAACGGATCATTTATATTGAACATTTTAAACTGAATCCTTTTTACGTATCAAAATTTGTGGCACGTTTACGTAAAATGATGCCTTAAATGAATTTAAGAAATAATAAGGTAAGTTTGGTTCCCTGAAAAAGATTTTTTTTGTTTTAAGAAGCTAGAAAATAATTTTGGCTTGTAACTTAGCTGCCAAGATTGATGTTACTGCGTTTTAAGCTTGGGAAAATCTTTGGCCTAAAAAAAACTAATGTCAATTCTTCTTTTAACTTCTCAAAAGGACAAAAAAAAAAAAAAACAACGGACCAAGGCCTAAATTATACTATAATAGAAAATAAATAAATAAAATCTAATTTTGTCATGTCTAATCATGAGCATCATCACTTCGTGATGAATAATCTCACTTTTTACTAAGGAAAAATGAAGTTACAGTTTGATACAACTTTCTAAAAGGAATCATGGACATAGATTTCTTCAGATTGGCTTAAGCAAATATCACATCAATGGGAATTTCAATCAGGAAGATGTGAAAAATAAAAGCTCAATACAACCTGACTGGAAAAAATTTGTACAGAAAAAGAAAAAAAATCACAGCATCGAAAACTTAGGCAGGGCAGCTGAAGCAGAGGAAACTAGTTTAGCACAGATCTATGATGATGCCCTCTGATACACATATTTTGTTCTTGGATCTACAATTGCACCCTTCTCTCCATTTAATTCTAAATCATGCCTGCATTACATTTTCCAGAAAATGATTAATATTAGCAAGCACTTTGAACAGAGAGAGAGAGAGAGAGAGAGAGGGAGAAACTCACTGAAATACAAAATCTGGAATGCTTAATTGCTCACGAGGAACATATCTGAATAGCTTCAGAAGACGATCAACATAGACGACCTTTTTCCATACCTAAACTCAGTGTGCAAAGGTCATACGCTTTAGAGGAGGGTAAAGGGTATCTGAAATATAAATGTGTTTGTTTTGAAGGTTAACAATGGGAGGCATACCACGTTGTCTACAAATAGCTGCATTGCAAATATTGCAGATTTTAATCCAAATGTTGGATGAAGGACATATATTGCCTACATGATAGAAGCAAACATCAGTGTGTAACTGCACCAAATATCTTTCTCAGCATTGAGGTAGAAACCCTCTTACATGAAGATTTCTTTGGTGCTTTCTTCCAAGTATTTGCTCCAATCTCTTCATCCATCCCAGATCTGGTTGCCTGTTTGGCTCGAATTAAATTATGTCAATTAAATTCAATAGTTTCCTCTAACAAGACAAATGAGATAATTTAAAACACAGTTTCAAATTTAAAAATAGAAAAGATGTACTCAGTATAGGCAATAAAGAAGATGTGAAGAAGATATACTCACATCTGCAAGGATGCGGCAGAGTGGAAATAAACAATGGTATAAGGCTTCTGTATCACGGGCTCAAACTCCTGAAAACACGAAACCAAATAAAATTATCAACTGTAAAATAAAAAGTATAAGCTCAAAAAACACTAGACCAAGTTAAAAGACATTACATAACATGAGGAGTGAGTCCATGAAAGTTATAAAGAACATAGCAGAAAAACAGCTGCAATTTTTTCACCTTTATTACGTACAACACAAACCGTTCTAGATCAAGACACCTTAAAAGAAAATGTGCTCCAACCACCACCATCACTGTACGACCTTCACTATCAACCCCACCTCGATAACTGAAATCGGAACAAGATATACAAATCAAGATCTGGATGTCCAATACAGTTCACTGAATTTGTCTTCATGTAACTGGTTTTTTAATTTCAATAGGTATGCGATTATATAACTATACTTACTATGGAGTTTTGCTCTCAAATATCCCTATAATGTAAACTAAAAAAAAAAAATACCGACCCATAACTAGATCAATAAATTGACCAATAAACTTTGCAGACCTACTAACAAGTCAACATAAAATTAGCAAAGATCATAATCCACAATCAACATCTGCAAGTATGACTCTCTACATTAAGGAGTTTATCAAAGACAATGCAAGAATAATTGCCCCATGTAAGATTTCACAGTTTCTTACACTATTTTCATTTCAGCAATTTCTGAAAGGTTGAGCGAATTTGCTTTAGCTAGATATCTGGAATGAAGAGAATATTCTTCAGCAGGAGACAAAGGAGGAACCCCTAGGTCACCATATCCAAGCATTTTGGTAAAATCCCAACCATTTCGTGCCTCGGCAGCTTTTTCCCACTGTTTTAATCGTCTCTCATCTGGGTCTTTAATCAAGGACATAAAAGCAGGATCCAAATATGAAGCCAAGAATGATGAGTTCCTATATCAGAGAAAATCATAAAGGTTGATCTGAGAATCGATAGACTGGAGGCTTGCATCATAAGCATAGAAAGTTACACAACTATGGTTGCATAATTGGAAATGCTATGTCAGAATGACTGAAGGATGCCAAAACGGATGGAAACTCGACAGTTAAATGAACATATGTTTCGTATAAGATCACATATCCAGATACTAAAAGCTGGGTTCACTAATATCCCATCAAACATAATGATACATGAAAACATGATCCTAAAGAACATTTATTGACCTGACAGCTGTACAAGGAATCTTTCATGACTTCATTGTAGAAGAACAGTTTGATACACTGAAACCATTTAAACCACATAGATGATCAAGATAGTTTGAGATGAATGGGTTGATACAAACACATTAAAACCACCAGTGCATTAAGGGTTACACTTATAGTTTGAGATTGCATGTCCCCATTGATGATCAAGATAAAAAGGGTAGGAGTAGTATGCATCACTAACATTCTTGTCAGCCCAACATCACTGAGTGGGGGATCATTAGAGATTTCAGGAATTCTTGGATTAGTCTTCTTCTTCAAATTAGGTAAAGGCTTTATTCTGATTTTGCGTTCATCGATGACTGTCTCACCATTTTCATCTCCAACGTCTGTGGGAAGTTTTGATATGGCAATCACCTCCTCTTGCTTATCACGTGGAAAGTAAAGCGGAAGCAATCTACAATAGTAGCAGCACATGAATGCACACTTCAAGCATCAGAATACAATTGTTTCAGCAGATACACACACACACACACACCTCACTGAGTGGGGGATCCATTACTAGACGACGGTTTCAAAGAACAAACCTCTTATATATCTCCGTGTCAGATGATGTTGTGATACAAAATATAATTGCATGTATTTTATCCTTTTGTTTATCAAGAAATCGCCTAACAGTTCCTAATCACAAAACAAAAAAAAAGGATGAACTTGGATTTTCATTCAGGACCATTGAAGTGAAACAAGTTATAGGCAAATCAGGAAGATCAATGAACAAAATAGAACTAGTAAAAGGAAATGTCTCACTTATTGCCACATGTGCAGCTGGTTCTCGTGGATAACTTTTGGCTTCTGTATATAGACAGCCCATTGCAATGCTGCATTTATATGGTAAAACAGCTTTGATCCAGAAATATACAGATAAATCCATGAAAAAAAGGAAAATTAAGAAAAATAATTGAATGTTTTCCATAGAACAACCTTTGTAGTCCATTTTCAATGAGAAGTTCGAGGCAAGACCTATAGCAATGACTCAAAGCATTCTCTGCAGCAGTATGATATTTTACAGCATACTTGGGACCAACAGTATGTATAACCCTCCTGAAATTTACAAGAAACTCTACTTTGAGCAAGGAGATAGCAACTGGATACAATAAGAAGTATGCTAGCTTTCATTTGATACCAAAGAGCTAAGAATCGACAGATTGAAGCAACTGTTTTGCCTAATTTAACCCATCTGAGTATATAAAAAGTCCTGAATGTTTGGGTCTCCCAATCTCCTATTGAAATCTTAAGACTCTGGTAAACTATTCATGAATTTGTGCCAAGACATAGATACAAATGCAATGATAACATCTTTCAGTTCTTAGTCTTGTGTTCAATGAAAGTTTCATTTCGAAGCTTTCCACAATCACTCAGGAAGTTCAACGCCTGGTTAATAAAGAAGCAAGAAAGGATGCGTATACAGGACTCCCCAAGACATGTCATTGGAATTATTACAACCATTAAACAATTCATGTAACAGCTTTCTAATAAAAAGGTTGAGATATAATTACCTTGCAGGAAGGTCATATGCTTTAGTAATTTTAGCCATCCCTGTTCGGCAACCACCCTGTAATCATCATTACGTATTACACAATAATTGAAGTCATTTGCCAATTTCATTGTTACTATGAAATTTGAGATTCACCTTCTGTGGCCATGCTCAACACTATACAGCCTCTATATATGCATAATTTTAAAACAACCATGACCATCACCAGATACACGTATGGAAGACTAAACCAAAGCTAAAATACATACAAAGAGAGCTTCTATTACACTTGAATTGAATTGTTTAATGTGCCCGTAAACATGCCTCTTTATCAAGAAAGCTTTTCTGACAAAGTTTTAGAATTAGACAATTTGCACAAAGTCACCTTATGAAGTAACACATGTTATTCTGGAAGCTAGTGAAATCTTCAAAATCTTATAATTACATAGTCACTCAAAGTGAGAATACCATTTAGTAGTTATTTCTATTTTTTTTCTTCTTTTAACATTAACACTGAAAAATGTTGGTGCACAACTAAAATCTCGATATTTTACAAGGCGTACCAGTGTTGCACATTCTTCTGCAAGGGCGGGTCCGGCTGCAGCATGCAAACCAGGACTGCTGTGTGCTTCATCTAAGGTCTGCAAGTCATGCAGAAACAGGTGTTATAAGCTAAATCATCTCATCTGTCTCAAAAATGCAAATGGAAACACCTACTTACACTATATCAGAATAAATCAACTTAGGAATCGGAATTTGCTAACTTGACTACTTGATAAGGTCCACAAGGATACAGAAGCAGAAATTGATGTGATGGATGCCAGATCTATCTCCCATTGGAATACATCATGAATCTATTCTATTAGAAAGAAAAACCCAGTCATACTCTCCAAAGACAACTAACATAAGATATCCCATGTAAATTGTGGGAGTCGAATTTGTATAAATGGGCATAGTGGACTCCAGTAGGCACTTGAGTTAATTATGTTCACAAAGCGAGGACAAGAGAGAACTAGTTGCTTCTCTCTTCTGCACCCCACTCTGTAGACTTAGGTTATGATAATGGTATGCAACCCTAGGGAAACTTTCAGTGCAGGCAGTACAGCCAGATGTGTACTATGGTCGTTTCTAGGCTTGGGGCAGCAACAAGGACGTCACATGTTCAACAGGTGGTGATCCCCTAGATTTTGGGAATCAATTTAAATGGTTTTTATTTTTATTTTTCTTTTCCTCCTTCAAGTCAAATTTGAGTGGTTTATAAGTGGGTATAATGCACTTCTCTAGTAACTTTGGTTAATCATTTTCGTAAAACTAGGATGAATGTAAGAAAATTGATAGTGGAGCCCATTATGCCAGGGTCTCGCTTCTGGCCCAGGCTCTCCACCCCATCGCCCTAGGGCGTGAGACATAACTTCTGATTGCATAAAACAGCAGCATACATTAAGAGATAAACTAACTGTATGCATTATGGAAAGGCTCGAGACCTATATATATAAAGTGGACAGAATAAACTTTTCAGTAAATCAATGGGCTCACTATCTCTCACAAACACACAAGGATCAGATATGCTTCTTATAGGTTACCTCTCCAAGGTAACAAGAACAACATGGCACACAGCAAAAGCTAGACGTAAAGTGCCACAACATAACAACCATCATGATCACAATATAAATTTGTCGCAGACAATCATAAACCTGTACCTCATTGCTATAACACCAAATTAATCACTCACCTCATTTGTTGAATTCACTACTGCATCAACCTCAAGATTCCAAGGATTACCCCTCCAAAGATATATCCTCGAGTTAATTTCTTGATCCACCGGAAACCTCGATAGCATGCCATTCCCACTATTCTCACCTTCATCTACAGATGTCAAAGGGTCTGGAAAGTACATATTTGGAAAAGCCGCATTCTCATTCTCATACAAGTATCTAAATTCTGTATCACTCCAGCGTGGAACTTGATCAATTGTAATCACAGAGTCTCCACTATCCGTCGGCAAGCCACCTCGATTAGTGGTTGCACCCCCAGCCCGATTCATAGTTACTACCCAAAATTAAATCTTCACCTCCTTTGCTCTCCAGCTACCATCAAATATACATCCTCAACGTAGCAATCACCAAACCTGCTGGATTATGCTAAAAAATCAATTCCAACAATGCCAGCACAATGTTCTACAAAAATTAAAATTCCCAGGCAAACAGAATCGAAAAGCAAAACTATAACTCCCAATTGACGACGAAATCATTAATAAGTAGCTGCAACTCTTCCAATCAATAAAAGAATTCCTACTCAACGCAAAAATAAAGCTCTAAACAACTAACTCGAATAACACTATTAACTTGAAGCTTTATTAGGCAAATCACTAGCTTAAAAAGCTTATGGATCATCTCCACCGGCCGGAGAACACATTAAATTCATTAAAACTCAAAATTCTCCCAATTAACATAACAATGTACAATAAAAGCATTCACACGCAAATTATACAAATAGAAATATACAAATCAAACCTAATTTCATACTAATCAAGATTTATCAAAACAAAGTAAAATCCCGGCCTTTTCTCCATATTTTATGCACGTGGACACCTCCGAATTATTCAATCCCAAGTACCTGGCTTTGGAATTTGAACGCAATGAATTCTAGAGAGAGAGGAGGAGAGAATTTCAATGAGGAAAAACGATATGCAGAAGGTTGGCAGGAGGTCGAGGGATCTGTGGTGGAATTTCTTTCTTTTTTAGCTTTTTTTTTTCCTTTTCGGTCTTTGAGTTACATTATTACGTTTAATCTATTCAATATTTTCATTAAATATAATACAAATAGATGAGTAGTTTCCTAATAGAAGACTAGAAGTCAGAAGAAGTCAAAATTTCTTCAGTTTATGCATTAATATCTTGTTATTATTAAGCACAAGTTAATGCATTAATTGATATTAATAATTCTTGGCAATATTATATGCAACAAACTATACCCAAATATATTATCCATTATTAGACATGCAATAGAAATAAGGGGACAGAACCTCCTAAAATAGCAAAATTCTGTAGCTATTTATTTGTATATAGTTTGATAATTATAATTAATTTAAACTAGGATTAATTGCAAAAAGAGAAAATATCATCACATTTTCCACAATTACAATTTATTTCCAACCTTTTGAATTTAGCCAAAAAAATCACAATCTTTTCCAAAATTACAATTTGATCCTAACTTCAATAAATTATTGCAATTCGAATCAAATTTAACGTTTTTTGAGATCACAACTTTAACATTCACATAAAATTATGAATTTCACACATTGTTGCAATTTGACCTTAACTTGTTATGTTTTTATAAGTGAACTCACATCATTGCAGCTGTGCTACAAATTACAATAGTTAGTTAAAGTTGTGTGTGTTTTTTATTAGTTATTAAATTTAAAAGGCCATGATTAAATTGCAAGTTTATATAAAGGTGATGAGTTTTTTTTTAAATTCAAAAGGTTAGGACTATATTGCAATTTGAAAAAAAAAATAGTAATTTTTTTTTCTTTTAGCAATTAAAAAACTCTTTAGACTATTATATAATTATTATTTAATAAAAAAATTGCTAACATATTAATGACCGTTAATTTTCTGAAAGTAGTTCAGTTTTCTTATCACATCTCTCAGACAAAGTTCAGTCCAGCTCCTCCACAAAACGATGGTTTCCTCTTTGCTCAATGCTTCTCTTATGAAGCCATCATCGCCAACTTTAATTTCGACAAACAAATCAAGAATCCCTTCTTTGTCTTTTCGAAAAATGACCCTTGCGATTATTAGGAGCAGCAGAAAACAAGAGGATTCCAAATTCAGAAACCATAGCCAAGAAGCTATTCTGCAGACTGTGTTTCACAAGTCCGTGATTCCTTTCGCTGCGTCTCTTGCTATTGTTTTTTGGTCAAATCCAGGTTATTTGTCTACTTTTCTTGGTTTATTTCTGCGTTTTATTACATGGGTGCTTTTAGAATTGCATTTTTAGACATTGTTTAGGTTTTAGTGTAGTTTAATTACATGTTGTGAATTGTGATGGTTATGGGCAATTCTTGAGGGCTCGTGTTCAAATATTTTTGTTGGGACTTGGAATTTATCGGGGGATTTAGATTTTGGAGAGAATTTGTGCGTTATTCAGAAAAGGACTAAAGTTGATGTTTTTGGTTGATATATGTGAGAGTACAAGTGTGTAGGAGAATGAATTGGAACTGAAATTTGTTACAAGTCAAGTTTGATGAATGGTTTTTATTGAATTCTGATTGTAAGTTTTCCGGTTCTGTCTAGCTTCATATAGGCAAGCAAGATAAACAACTATAGATTTCCAACTGCGAAGAAGGATTATAGAACGTTGCTTGTATTAGTGTAAAATCATGGAAAAGAAATTGTTGATGCCTGAATGGTGAAAAACCCACATGGAAAAGATTGTTTTTGCTTGCATCTAGGCTGTGCAAAGGATTCGAATATGACCATGTGATTATATATCAAGCATTGGATTCAGATAAAGATCGTTTAGTGGATATATAAATCATTGATTTGATAAACTGGGATTCAGAGATGAAAATTTTTTGTGTAAGGAAGTTTAAATTAGGAATGAGACACAACTAACTTGAGTTTAATCCCAACTGTCTGCAATTATTCTCATAACTTAATAAGATGAGTGTCAATTTTGTTTTCCAATTCCTTGTACTTGTAGACTTATAGTAAGCTAAGATGTTATTTTCTGTAACCATTGTGGCTTAGGAGCCAGATCGAAGTAATTAAAATATCTAGCTTGCAGCTCATGCTGGATTTCTTTCGGGCTCCACTGGACTAGAATCAGTTCCTGGTCCTCAGTTGCCTCCCATTGATTTTCTCTCTCGTTTTAATGGTATGTTTCTAGTAGTACACTAAACACAAGCTGTGTTTGTTTCTTAGAGTAACGAGAAATCTAATCTTGGCTGCTTTTGCAGAGGAAAATCAGAAAAAATATGCAGAGAATGATGCAAGATTCAAAGACTCTCCCATTCTCAAACAGTTGCTCGAGAAGACCAAGGCAAACATGGAGAAGTAAACTTTTCATCTCTATTGTTAAGATAAGCTATCAAGGTTTGTGTCTTGAGTTATGGTAATTTTGTGTAGAAACCGGCAAGAAACTCTCGATAAGTATTGCCTACGAGGAGCTGAGTGGGGCATTGGAGATTGTTCAGCTGAAGCTATGTCGCCTGAGGACAGGGAGAAGTTTATTTCGATGTTGAGGAAGAAAGTCGGGGTGGAATGAGAGGTCCGATCCTACTTTTATTTGTCGATCAATTATGCCTAGTAATCAGCGATATATTTGAATTTCAGGTACTTGACTACATTTATTTGATTCTGGGCTCTTTTGACCACATATTTTCTTACAATCACACACACTTTTGATCACATGTTTTCATCTTGATTTACACTTCAGGTACAAGATTCTTAAAAGGGCATATTCAAAAAAGTTGAACGCATGTGAACATCAAATGCTATGTTTACAAAAGAACTCAACTTCACGAGTATCAATTTTGACTATGTTGGAGATAATGCATAGATTGTTCATGAAAGACATGAACTTCACACTATTCAACATTTTAGGGTAGTTCCATTGTGTTGAATTTGAAGGTAAATTTTGTTTAAGATGATCATTTAGCCGTGTTAAATATAGTTAATTAAATTCCTAAAAAAATATCTCCATGTTCGGACAAAGAAAACCTAATTAAATTGTAACAAATGCATGGCGAGTGGTGGATTGATTGTGATTTGTCATTGGATATGATAGTTATTATGCATCACATCGCAAAAAAGTTGTCTATAAAAAATGAGAGCTTATTTTTATTTTCTTTTTTGAGTTATAACTAAAATTATTATGGGCTTCAAGTTCCATCTTTGATATCATCATTTTAATACTAGTGTTATAAATGAGTTTCTTCTTATTATAATATAAAGTTATTAATTATTTTGAAGTAAACAAAAATTTTGAACATGAGAATAGCTTTTGTTAAAGATAATATATTCATCAGGATCTCATACAAGTATTGCATAAAACTCTTGTTGCAAATTATTTGTGTTTTTTTTAGACTTTTATACAATTTTATTACAAGATATCTTCTATCATTATTCCTTAAAAATATGCCAAATTTCAACTTTAATATAGAAATTTGACAAGAAATCTTTTTTTTTCCTTTTTTGGAATCAATTTGATTCTCTATGTTTAGTATCTTTTTACAAAATTTACATGAAGGGTATACTGCAAAGAAAACTTTTATTTTTGTTTTACCAAGTTTATTAACTTTAAATTTGTTTTAACAAATGCTACAAGTCTTATTTACACTTAAAAATAAATTACATATATAGTTATTTTTGAACAATTTCCGTTAGAATTTGATATACCAAAAAGAATACATAGCAAATGGTGGTCAAAGATTGGGATCCTGTGGATAATATCTCACCGACAGTATTGATGATGAATGTTAAGACTTGAGAGTGGATGGTCCGAGTGAGACTTCTTCGTCAGTTTTTGTTAGTTGGAATTAAAAAGATCCAACGGTCTATTTTCCATCATTAAAATGTCAATAAAGAGACGCCATATCTCGCGGTCCCCCCAAACACGGCCTTAACTATTTCCATGACACGTTTCACTAATTACATTTTTTTTTATTTTTTGGCCTAACACTAATTATAATTCTATACCTAAAAAAACTTTTTTAGAAAAAAAAAATCTGATTTCTTGAGGAACTTCAAATTTGGTTAATTTTATTAAATTATTATGAAAATTAAATTTTAATGAATTGGATCTTCTGTAACATTTAATGTTATATCTTATATTTCTTGATATTTAATGATGTTTGCACTTCAACAATGTCATTAAATAGAAATGACATTTGGTGACTATTTTAAAATATAAAATATAAAATAAAATGTAATAAAAGATTTAATTGGAAACTTTAATTCTAATATATAAAAAGCAGTTCATTCCGGAAGTAGCGGTAATTATAAAAAGAAGTAAACTATAAAATTTAGTAAAGTTTTCTTTTGTTTATGGCATGTTGTGTCGAGCTCCAAGGAGCCACGTCATTAGAATCCATCAGAAAAATTATCTGGTTTTTTATTTTTATTTATTGCAATTAAGCAGTATAGTATATTAGTGAAATAAAATAAAGAGGGCATTGGATATGAGCAAGTTGTGTAGTGAGTTATATCAATTTCCTTCTCAATGAATAAAGCCAGGGGGGGGGGGGGCTACCAAAGAAGCCCTAATTGCCAGGACACGTTCGCGACACTGAAAGAACACTACTTCTCCTCCTTTGCCTATTTATCAATTCCCATTATTTCCATTTCTCTTCACACTTTTCTTTCATCTTCTCAATCAATCTCCCTTTCTCTCTCCTCTCTCTACTTCTGCACATGGATCTCCTATCCAGCTTAACCAAGCCCGCCAAACCCGGCTCCGACCAGCCGAGCGGCGCCGATCACCCGGACAAACCCTCGAGCGCCGATCTTTTCGCCAGCGCCAAGGTGCTCGCCGACGCGGCTCAAGCCCAGTTCAGCAACGAGACCGACAAGTGCGACAAGGCCAAAGCTGCCGGCGCCGCCGCCGATCTCCTCGACGCAGCCTCAGACTACGGAAAGCTAGATGAGACCCAGGGAGTCGGAAAGTATGTGGACCAAGCCGAGGGCTACCTCCGCAAGTACGGCTCTCCTGCTCCAGAAGAGCACAAGGCCGCCGCCGCCCCCGCCCCCGCCGGCGATTCTGGCAAAGCCGAAACCCCACTGACCGCCGCGCCTGAAAACCCTTCAGGCGGCGGCGAAAAGAAGCAGCCGTCGTCGGAATCGGGAGGTGGATATGGGGATTTGCTGAAGACCGCCGGCGGTTTCCTCAATAAATAAATGCTTGCTTGTTAACAGTCATGTTTTCAACTATAATTTCATGTATCTTAGATTGATTTCTGGCTGTGTTATCTTTTCACTTTTTTTTTCCTCTTATTATGTTGCATTATTAATGTGCTTTGTAATAATTGATTAGATCATATGTGATGTGGATGATAGCACTATGTTTTGTCTATGAAATACTATATATAATTATTTATCTTGAGATACTTTCTAATTATATATTGTTTAGTTTAGTTTATTTTATACAAAAAAATTGCTTGATACGGTTTCACCGGTAGTTTTAGTGCAATGGAATCTTTTTATCTATAAATGAAATTCATAGAAATTAATGGAAATTTATATGTAGATTGTAAAATATGGATTGTGGTTTGGGCCGTTTTATGTAATATGATTTGCAAAACGAATTCATATAAAAAAAAATTTTTATTTTAAATATTTGATTATTTAATTAATTTATAGGAATATGTATCATCGTGCGTGTGATATTCGGTGATCATGGAAAATCTTTTAATAGAAGTAAGAGATGTCATGTGACATACGAGAAGACTTTTGATCTAGTTAAATGTTTAATTGTTTTTTTTATTGTATATTTGAACCCAGCTACTTAAATAATATGAGAGGGATTCTTAAAATTTTATATTTATCGATTGAAATTTTTGGTCCCCGCATTTTGAAAAAATATTTTTACGCTAATTATATTTGGAAAAATTATAATTTTAGCCTCAATCTAATTATGCAATCAATTATATTTATTGACTTGATTTCAACCCCGAGTTATTTGATGTCATGATGTGAAGATGTACAAATGTTTTGATATGAAAGTTACCTGTTTGACTGAGGTTACTTGAGGTTTATTTGTTGAGGAAATTGTCTTTTCTACCCCCAAACATATGATATTGTACTCTAAGGGTTAGTTTGGTTTGATGTTTAGATGAGTTAAGACTATTTAATCAAAGGTTTGTTAGTTGAAAAGTCCAAGTTTTACGTTGGGTCTAATCCAAAAAGAAGAAATTTGGATTTAATGAGGGTTAAATAAGTCATTCAATTTGGGCTAGTTAATTAAACCCTCGTTTAGCCATAGAAAAGAAAGGGTACAAATTGATTGATCCGTCTTCACTATTCATAGGTAAAGTTGAATTCAACCTTTTATATTTCTTATTTCTGTAACGGTGCCGAAAGATTTGATAGCCCACCCATAAAAACATTGGAGATTACGTAGAGTGGAAGGTAATGTTGTTTGTGGTGGATATATGCGTAAAAAAGGAGAGTTCGAGAATGGTGGAGGAGAGGAAAAAGTTAGCGATAAGGTCAGTGAGGTTAAAGACAGACCTCTGTGTTCTCAACACTAGATTGCATATCATAGTTGGAGTCTTTGAATGAGAGCTTGGAGAAATGGATTTGGGATATTTGCGTAGAGTTCTTGGCTATGGTGAAACGATAGTTTTAAGATAGATGTGGAGTGATGGTGATGGAAATTTTGAAGCATTTGAATTTTAAAGCTGTTGAATAAGAATTTGGATATGGGAAAATTCGAATCCGTTGAATGATAGAATTCAAGAATAATGGATCTTTGATTCTAAAATTTGTAGTTTGAAATACAATGTTTATTTTATTAAAAAAAATCTTTTTTTTTTTTTGCCTATCATTGAAATGTGGAATTTAATTTAATACAAAATATGACACCATACATTTTTTAGGGTATTTTGGTTGAGTTAGAATAAATTCACACAAACACTTGATCCAAATATAATTTTAACATTTTAATCCATCTATACTAATATAAAAGGAGGACAGTTTGGTAAAATTGCAAAAATGTCATATTCCCTCTCAAATCTGTCACTATCATAATAAAATATTAAAAAATTATATATTATGTATTCATGAAAATTGGGGTTGCCTTAAATAATTGAATTTATGTATATATTTAATAAAAGAGTTAATTGGGACTTTAATAGTAATTGATAAAATTTCATATCCTCTTAATTAAACATAATTTTAGTGAAAAAGATCATAATAATTTGAATAACGTTTTTTTAAATATAACTATTTCATATAATTAAATTGTAAGGTTTAAATATCAAAATTATAAAAGAATTAAAATAATGACATTAAAATTTTCATAATAAATAATCTATAAAGTTATTTTAAATATTTACACATAAACAAGTGAAATCTTAAAAAAGTTTTACAAAAACACAAATTTTTGGGACGTAGTGAAATTAAAAAATTATGGTCCAATTTATTTATTATTGTTGTTTCTTAGTTTTATATTTATGTATTAATATTAACTATATTCATAATTTTATTTTATGAATCAATTAATGTTGTATATAAAGAAGTTTTGTAAGTTTTGTAATTATTATATTTTAGTTATTATTATAGACATTATTTGTTTTATATTATGTTTGTTTGTTTTTTCTAACTTAGCGAATATAAAATTTTAAATCCATTAATATCATGATTTTTAAAATCAACTATAAATATTATAATTCGTGCAACGCACGAGAGAAAATGCTAGTTACAATAAATACCACAATATTCAAATCAAACACAAAATTAAGACAAATATATCATTAAATATTCAAACCAAACATATCAAATAATTAACTCAACTTAACCCAAACAATACGAATTCACCAAAATTTAACTAACTTAACTAACTCAATACACTAACATCCTTAATTGTTACATGTGAATATTGGAATGGAAGTGAGAATATAATGATAATTTTATAGAATTCAAGTCTTATTGAGTGTAATAAAATAGGGGTATAATGATATTTTTATAAAATTTGTGATAGGTTGGACATAAAATTATATTTGGTTATAAAAAGGGGATCTTTTATATATAATTGTGGCGTGTAGTTGGGGAGAACTTTATTTGTTACCTTAAATGATTTGGTCCCAATAAGGATTAGTTGGCAAAATTTTCAAGATCGGAGGTTTAAAAAAAAAAAAAATATATATATATATATATAAAGTATAAAAGTGGTTTTTTGAAATATGTGAACCGAAAAAACAGTTTTTGATTAGAAAAGTACTTCTCCAAAACATAGTGCACACAAAACCTTTTCATCTCATGATTGCATTTATTTTAATATTTGATTATTAATTTACTTTATACAAATATGTATCATTGTGCAGGTATACGTCGTGATCGTGGAAATATCATTTAGTAGAAATAAATGATGCCGTATATACAGTGATGGACCCAATATTTTAATTCATGATCAAAGTTAATTAATAATAATATAAATATATTATATAATAAAATTAATGTATTATAACATTTTTTTTCTATTTTTTATATTTTGAAATTGATGTGTAATTATTTTATTGTTAATATTTCTAAATACATCATTTTTAATGTATGCAACAAGACAATCATTCAATAATGTATTACTTATTCGATTGCGAAAAGAACTCTTGATTATCTTCATTGTTGAAAAAGTTCTTTCTACTGTGGCAGTGACAACAGATAATATTAATGACAATTTAATCAATAAGTAAACCAATGGAAAAATAATATGTTTTCTTGTAGAGACCATCTTCTGAGCAAGTCCTCCTACTCCATATAAACAAAATACCGCATCTTTTGATACACTATACTCCAACCAATCATTAAATTCATCAAACCAAGATATAACAAATTTATGTTTTCGATTTCGATCTATCTTTTGAGAAAATCATGTTCACGTGGTTGATATGGACCTTTGAGTAAGTAAACTCTACGAATCTGTTCGATTAAATTACGTGGATAACTCATTATGGTAAGTCATAGTCCCGGATCACTCGAAAGATTTTCCATATCAACTTCATTATCATTATTTTGATGTGGTGGTGGTTGAAGTTGAACAATAGGTGCATTGACTGAAGATGATGATGTCTCCACATTAGATCGTATTTTTCCAAAATATCTTTCCATTATCAATATTTATTAAAAAAAGTAGAAGTATTGAAAAATAAATTAATTGTGCAAAAACTTCCTAAATTGAAATGAAATTGATAAAATAAGTTTTCCAATCTCCTACAACAATGAAAATTTTCCATAAATTCAAGCATAAAAGAATTTTAAACGAAATTTAAAAGAAAAAATTATCCTTTTCTATTAATGAATAAACACATATATAATTTAAAACACTATAAATTAACAATTATGATAAAGTATAATGCAAATAAGAGTAAATAATAATAAATGTTATCTTGAAATTAGATGGAGTAACAATTGAGAGAAAAAAAAATTAGAGTTTAAGTGTAAGATAGAGAAGATGATAAAAAGATTCTCTCTTTTATTGTTTTGAAAACTCACGTATAGAAAAATTGAGAATGTATAATTTTATTTTATTTTAATTAAAATATTAAAATAACTAAAAAATCCCTATTTAAAAAAAAAAAAAAATCAGGGGCCCAATGCATCCTTTGGGCCCAGGTGGATCCGCCAATGCGTATATGTATCATTTAAGAAGACTTTTGATCTAGTTAAATTTTTATTTTCTATATTGTATATTAAATTAAAACCTAGCTACTTAAGTAATATCGGATAAATTCTTTTATTTTTATACTTATCTATTGAAATTTTTGGTCCTTTATCTTTTGAAATAACATTTTACACTCATTGTGTTTGAATCTTTTTTATTTTAATCTCAAACTTGTGCAACCAATTTATTTTTACCCACTACTGTTGATTTCAGCCCAAGATATGATGTGAGAAAGTATGTTTGGATATGAAAATCACCTGTTTAATCCAGATTAATTGAGGTTCATTTGTTGCCTTAAACGATTTGGTCCCAATAAGAATTAGTTGACAAAATTTTCAAGAAAGGAGATAAAAAAATTATTTTTAAAATTGCAACAATTTTAAAGTTGTATTTTGGAAATTTGTGAAACCGATAGACAATTTTCTTTGAAAAACATAGGGGTTGAAAGTGTTTCTCGAAAACATAGTGAACACCAAACTGTTTAATCTCATAATATTGCATCTCAACGATGACGTGGAAGTGAGAAAAGATATTTATTAGAATTATTGTTATTATATTCTCCTCTCTCTCTCTCTCTATCTCCAAACAGCGATGTGCCGACATCTAATATGTATTTATAAACCTCTACTCTCTCTTTAGTCATAAAGTTAAGTGTAATAAAATAAAGCTGTCCTTGAATTTGAGCAACGTTTTAAAGCACAAGCTTTATAACCCTACTTCGAAACAAGGCCTGATTAACTGCCACGACACTCAAACATCCCTTCCCATTGCCTATTTATCCATCCCCATTCCTTCCATTTCTCTTCACACAATCCTCTCTCTACTTCTCCACATGGATTTCGTATCAGGCCTAACCAAATCCGACAAACCCAAACCCGACTCCGACCAGCCCAGCAACGTCCAGGCGGTGACCGACGCGGCTCAAAACACCTTCAACAAGGGAAAAGCCGCCGGAGCCGGCGCCGGCGCCGATGCTCTCAAAGCCGCCTCAGGGTTTGCAAAGCTAGACCAGACCCAGGGAGTGGGGAAGGCTGTGGGCCAAGCTGAGGTTTATCTCCGTGAGACTTCCGTCGCCGCAGCCGCCGCCGTCCCTCCCCCTGCCCCTGCCAAAGAAGCAACCACCGGCGGCGGTGTCGGAGACTACATTCAGAAGGCCAAAGACTACGTTACGCCGTCAAAAGAATGAGTCCGGATTAAGGTGGACATGCATGCAGGGGGTCATTTTCCTTCTCAACAAATAAATAACCAAATAAGAAACTTCCATTGTTTTCAATTATCATTTCTGATTCGATCTTAGATTCATTTATGTTATCTGTTAATTTCTTTCTGTTATTTTGTTGTCTCATTGATCTGCTTTGTGCTAATGGATTAGATCATATGTAATGTGATGTTAATCTATGAAAATATTTAAGTTGTTACTTTATATAATACGTGTTTAATTTATTTTATATATTATAATGTATATAAATGAATTGTAAATGTAATGTGTGGTGATGAAATATTATCTAATGAAAATAGTAGAGTTCACGTGATATTTAAGAAGACTTTTGATCCAATTAAATGTTAATTTTCTCTCTATGATTGAAATTTGAACCTACTTAAATAATTTTGTAGATATTTCTTTTAGCCCTACGTTAGATCTATTAGATTTTGATTAGGGACCCCTAGGTAGAAAAATTGATTAATGTACAATATTATAGCAGGTTGCAGAAGACTAACCGGTTGAAAATTTGTGGACCAGTAAAATTCAATATCAATTATTTATAATGATACTGTGTGGGACTGTGTGAGAAAGGATATTTAGAGTTATTATTATTATATTTTTTTATTCTCTCTCCTGCCGACATCTAATATTTCAGAACCTTGACTTTCTTTTTCATGGATTAATGTTTCAAACCTCAACAATACAAGGTTTATTTAGGAACTAGATATTTCCTCAGTTTGGTAAAATAGATTAAAATGAATGTGAATAATAAATGATTTCTTATAATGTAAAAATCATTAAAAATTTGGCTAAAAATCATCAATTATAACTTCTTTTCACAATTTAAACTAAAAGCCATTAACTACGAACCCTTTAATAAAAATATACATGATATGTTACACGATTTTTCAAGAAAATGAATTCTACACATTTTGAATTTAATTTAATTAGATGGGTACAAATAATAAAGATGAATGTTTTATATATATATGGATCACCTTAGTAATTAGTATAATTACATATTTGAAACGAAATAAATAATTCCATAGCATATTTTGATAATGAGTACAACCTAGCTAACTGGAGATGACCAACCTAAAATTGTAATGAAATTGCAATATCAAGACAAAAAAATGAAGTACAATGTGATTAACCAAATGAAAATAAATATTAGGCTCAAATCTCCATAGAAAACTTTGAGAAAAGTTTTAAAATTATCAATAAGTGTACATAATAAATGTGGCCGAGGCTATACCCCACGTCTCATTATTAAACATACCTTAATTATTAAATATATCTATTTTAAAATATTTAATATTGTCAAGTATCTAAACACATCCACATTATAATTTCATTCTTAAAATTGCAAAACATAAATACGATGTATTTAGTAATTGATGGTATACAATCCTGCTCACCTACCCACCGTGAACATAAAAATATGACTCACGATTAATATATCAAAAATTTAAAATATCTATTAATTTTATTTTTTATATAATAAAAGAATAAGATGATTACACATTATTCATGACCATATTAAAAACATGCGCATTTCAGCAAAACGATGGTGGGATACGTATAGCACCATACAATAAATATATTAAAGTAGAAGCTTTGCTGTGTGGTTGGAGTTGCAAGTTATAAACAAACCCCGTAATTGCCACGTCACTGAAAGAACCTACGCCTTGCCTATATATGCATTACAATTCCTCCCATGTCTCTGCACACAATCAATACTCTCTCTCATCTCATCCCATCTTCTCCATCAATTTCATTTTCTCACTCCTCCCTCTACATGGAGAAAGCCACCGATAATCTTCGCGCCACCGCCAAGACGGTGGCAGACGGAGCTCAAACCCAGTTTGACGGCGCCGTGAAGGGAGTCGGAAAGGCTGCGGACCAAGCTGGCAGCTACCTCAGCAAGACCACCGAGTCTGCCAAAAAAGCAACCACCGGCGGCGGCGGCGGCGGCGGCGTTGGAGACTACGCTAAGAAGGCCAAAGACTTCGTTACGCCGTCATGAAGAAGCGGTTGAGCCGGAAGGTGCAGGTGGACATGGCAGGGATTTGCTCAAAAACTATATATATATATATATATATATATCTTTCTCAAGTGCTTGTCATGTTTTCAGTTATGATCATTTGTACTTAATATCTCAATAAGATTCATTTCTGTGTGATCTTTTAGTTTTCGTTTTGTTAATTTGTTGTATTACATATTAATGTGCTTCGTAATAATGGATTTGATCATATGTAATTAATGTGATGTTTATGTCTGTGAATTATCTATTTTGAGATACTCGATCTGTTTATGCGTACGTGTTTAATTTATTTTTGTTTCTTATAATGTAGTTTATTATACAAATATCATTTACATGCATGTAATATATATGTGGCGATGGATGAAATATTGTTTGATATGAATTGTTAAAGATTTTAATTATGTGATATTATAGAAGACTTTCGATCGAATTAAATGCGTATTTTCTTTACAATTAAAATACATTAAAACCTATGTACTTAATTTTATAGAAATCCTACGCTGATCTATTGAATTTGGATTTGGGACGCTTATGCAGAAAAATTGAGTGTATGTTACTGTAGCAGTTTGCGGATAAAAGAATTTGTGGACTACAACAATTCAATATATATATATATATATATATAAATTATTTATGAACTATCCATTTAAACTATATATGTTGGGATATATAAAAATAAAAAAATAGAAATATTATGTTTTGTATATGTAACGAGTGTTAAAGTGTTATTAATCCGATGAAACTTTGGGCAAAAAAGTAAAATAATAAAAAATCTTTTGAAATGTAGTGGATGCGATTTTTCCAAAATTTGAGGAGCAAAAGGCTGAATAAGATCATGAATGGAAAAAAAAAAACTGTAAACGATGTTGCGTTTAATTGATAATGTTGGAGTGAGGAAGGATATTAATTTAGTGTAATTAAGATTATTATTTTGTTTAATTACTTTAGCTCCCTTCCCTTCTCTTTTAAGATAGCGACGTGTCGACATCCTCACAACCTCAACTTTGTTTCTATAATGATTAATTTTCAACCTCAACTGTACAACCTGGTTGTTTGGTTTTGCTGTAAATTCACATCTTTAATATGGCCAATTTTTAATATCTCCATCGATAATATATAATCATCATCATATTTTTTTATTATATGAAAAGTAAAATTAATAGATACTTTAGATTTTTTACACTTTAATCGTGGACACATATGATTATATCTACGATTAGGGGTGGGAATTTTCTTTCGGGTATCGGGTACCCGATCCGACCCGTACGAGTATTACCCGATCGGATTGAGTTTCATTATAATTTCATAAACTTTCGGGTATTTCGGGTCGGGTACTTGCAAAGTTCGGGTCGGGTTGGGTATTATCCTATCGGGTTTTGAATACCCGAATAAAGTTTAAGATTTCATCATACCTTCTCTACTTAGATTCTCATTTCTCTTGCTTTCAACGATAATAGGTTATTTTGTACAAGATGAAGATCTTTCTATCGGACCCGACGGGTACCTGATTAGTGGGTACCCGAAAAAAGCGAGTATTTTCGGGTGGCACTAGTCGGGTACCCAACCCGAAAAATCCGAAACCCGCCAAAACCCGACTCGATCCCACCTCTACACACTGTGGGTAAGTGAATAGGACTGCCTGGTTATTTAGTTTATTTTTGTTGGAAATAAATATTTCCTCAATAAGGTAAAAATATAGATTAAAATAAATGTGAATAATATATGATTTGTTACAACGTAAAATCATTTAAAATTTTGGTAAAAATAATCAATTTTGTTTTTTGAAGACTTTATTTTAAATAAAGTCATCTAATGCTTTGATAATAATATGATATCTTAAACGATTTATCAAGAAAATGAATGCTACATATGGATTTAAATTTACATGGATAGTTATAAATCACCTAAATAATTACGTATTGAAATAAGAACATAGCTCTTTTTAATAACGAGTACAACCTCAAATTTACATGACCAACCTAATTTAAAATAAACTACAATATTAAGACTAAAAAATTAATAACAATGTAAATTAACAAAATGAAAATAAATATTAGGCTCAAATCTCCATAGGATATTTTGAGGAAAAACTAAACTCTACGAATATTAATTGTTAATTAGTTGTTAAAGTAGCACTTAATATATATATATATATATATATATATATATATATATTATAATATTATTTTAACAAATCACATTTGAACAATGAATATGACCGTGAGCGGTTGAAATGAAGTCAGAGATAAAGAAACTTTTCTTTTTTTAAATGAGCACAATTTAGAAGTGGGAGAAGAAGAAATCTATATAAACACAATTCATAAAAATCTAAATATGATTTTTTTTTTTTTTTTGGGTTTTGATAAATTAATGGGTTTAAACAATTTCAAAAATTCAATAAGTCTCAATCTATTTCACAACAGAACACCTATCCAAAAAAAGCATGTAATGAGTTTGGGCCAATGGCTCGATAAGAGAATTCAGCCCAAATAATAACTGGATAAGTTATGACTCCATAATGGGCTTTTCAAGCCCAAATAACAACTGCCGGGGCCCACCAGTCTTTGCGGTCGGACGGAGTACGACGTCGTCGTTGACAAATTACTGGCATTTAGCAGAAAGTATCCGCAGAATTTATAACTATCAAAGAATTAGAGAAAGAAGAGAGAGAAAGAGAGAGGTGAAAACAACGACAATTTCTCTCTCCTCCGATCTCTTTTTCCAACATAATACTCTTCGAAAATACGAAATTTTTGGCGTCATTGTCTAAACCCAGCAGCTTTGTTGAAGCTTCGCGTTTTCATGCAATCCTTTTCAATATAAAGGTGAATTGTTTTTGTTGTTTGAAAGGAGAGGAAACGAGAGGGGTGATCAGGGAGCTGTATTGCATGTTATATTGGCGGCGTTACTTTATAATTAGAGATTCTGTTCCTTTTACTTGTTGTGTGTGATCAGAATTGATTTTTTCATATAAGTTTGTAATTCGCTAAGTTTTATGAAGAAATGGTGATACAATTAAGGAACTTCGTTAGTTTTTTTGGATCTCAATCCTGCATTTGTGATTACGTGATTTCAATTGATTTGGCTGTCCAAATCTGATTTTTATGGGATCGAATGCTCATTGTGATTGCATTGAGTCATATTAGAATAAAAATGTTTTTATTTTAATTTTATTTTGATATGATTGCTTGAATAATATTGTTCTTTAGCTTGTGCGTTTTGCAACTTCCTGTGGCTGTTGATTTGTGAAACTTAATTTTTGCTCCCTAGTTATGATAAATTACAATTGAGTGCCAAAAATATTTTATTTGAAAGAATTTATATCTATACATGGAGGTTGCTGGATTCCTAGTTGGAAAAACACACACTTGAATCACTCTGGAAGAAGGATTTTTTATATTGTTTTCTCACGCGCTTGGTTGTTGTAATCTGGGCTAAATGATTTTTTTTTCTTTTATTTCCTGAATCAGTTCTGATAATGCTAATCAACATGATCAATTCATACTTTTCAAAGAGTAAGCTAGTCTGATGCAGTGTAATGCACAAAGGGAAGGAGGATTTATGTGTGGACCCCACAGAATTTATGATGTGGCTTGCTAAGTTGAGTTTGCAGTATTTCGATAATCTCTATGTAGATTACCATGGTCATTATGTCTCTTTATATGAGAAAATATGAAAGGCCAAGACGGTATCTAATTTTTTATTTATTTTTCGAACATTAAATCAAGCATTCCATCTCTTTCTCATATATTCTACGGATACATATATCATGTCATATGGTGCTGTAGAAGATTAAGCAAAGATGATTATTTCCATATCTGTGTTAGCTATTTAATTTAAATTGGCATGATTACTGAAGGTGATTGATGTGTGACATATGGGAAAAACTGCGTCATGTTGTATGTGAAGTCATTGATGGAAATTCTCTTGTGTAATGGATTAAATATCTTATGTCACTGTTTTTCTGTCAAATAAACAAAATAAAATCCATTAGAGATGTTTAACTTTCTTATGCTCTGCTATTTTGGTTTAGGTTTAATTTCTGTTATACCAGCAAGTACCAGAGCATGAACTGAACCACCATAAGAGACTCGGGTTTCTGAATTGTGGTCCTTGCATCATGGCTCTTCTCTAGTGCAAGGCTCAAGTGGGATAGCTTTGTCAAGTTTTCTGGTGTACATTGATATTTTCTTCTGTCATCATGTGGAAATCTATATCACATTCCATTCCAGGTTTTCGGCGAGAGAAAAACATTGCTGAGTTAGCTAGATCTTGCCATGAATTTTCAGATGATGAAACCTCTTCAAATGCTAGCACAGACGAAGGACTGGAATGCCCAATATGTTGGGAATCATTTAACATTGTTGAGAACGTGCCCTATGTTTTATGGTGTGGACACACTCTGTGCAAGAATTGTGTCCATGGGCTTCGGTTGGCTTCTCTGAAGTTCTCCACTCATCAGATCCAGATTCCTTTATTTGTTTCCTGTCCTTGGTGCAATTTGTTGACATTTCGTTTCCATTACAAGGGTAATCTTAGATTTCCCAGTAAGAATTTTTTCCTACTTTGGATGGTTGAGAGCAGAAATGGTGATAGAGTGAAGTCTCTTTCCTCAATCTCCAGAGATCGTCTACAGATATGCTCACCGAGGTGCACTTCAGCTATTGCCAATTGCTCTTCTGACACTACCACCAGGAGGATTCATCGACTTGGTCGTCCAAGTTCTGACCATACCTATGATAGCTTCACTTCTGAAAGGCTCCAGATGTCCTTCCACAAATCCCTCGATTTTTTCATCAGAATGATGGCAAAGTTTCCGTTAGTTATCCTTCTACTGATCGTCATGTTTGCCATACCAACCAGTGCTGCCATCCTAATGCTCTACTTGGTAATAACAGTTCTCTTTGCACTTCCAGCCTTCTTGGTGCTGTATTTTGCATATCCAGTGTTGGATTGGCTGGGGCGGGAGATCAGAATGTGAACCATATCTCTTTCAACTGTATACAGTGGCTATGTAATTTTTAACTGTAGTTTTGGACTAAAATTTCCCATGATGAGGATGAAGATGTTGATAAGGCTCTAAATGCTGTGCTGGTCAGATTTCGATGGCTGGTTGAGATTTGTCATTTCTGCACAGTTTCTCATTGGGAATATATCTGCTTGTGTATCATATCTTGGATATAGATTCACCAATGTGATGCACATGTGTTTTCATTTTGTCCCTTAAAAATCTTTTTAGTTCCCCCTTTTGATCCAAAACTGTAGTGGGTCTATCCCGTATGGTTATGTCGACGACCTATCCAAACAGTGTGATGCCTCGATCCGCTCTTGTATGTAGTGTTCTTTGTCATTCCCTATAAAGTTTGTGCATTCTGTCTTATTTCCCAGTATATAAAGTTGTGCCGGATTGGCAAGCTGTATGGTTGTGTGTCCTTCTGTAATTAACTAAAATTATAGTTTTACCCTGTTTTCCAGGATTCCTTTTACCCTGTATGATCGTATTTGATAATTTGCAATTTTCATGTAGTGTGATCTACATGTGTGGTTGGTGATTTTACAAGCTTTATGAATGTTCAAATCTGAAAACAAGAGCTCTAGTTGTTTTATTGGCTAAACAATGTCTGGAATATTGTGTGTTCAAATTACAACACAAAGGAAGCTCTTATATTGAAGATATTTTTGTTAGAACACAATGCATGTGTACTGATTTCACAACTTCTTAGTTGAAGCAAGTGTTGCTGGAATTCAAAAGCACAAACAGGTTGCTGGAATTTTCCCTGTTGCTCTGATTTTATTTGCCTTATCCTTCACTTTTAACTCCTCGTTTCTCCGGTTCTCCTCCGCCTGTGCTCTCGCCCCTGCTGCTATCCCTTCAATTCTTGTGACATTACTCTGGTATGTCTTCAATGCTTTTACTCTTTTCTTGTCCAATTCAACCTGAAAAGTTTTGTTATCTTGATTGTGAGCTCTGAATAATTTAAACATTTCATGCTTTCGTAGATTGAAGTTTATTAGTGAAAAGAACCTCTATCCTTTCTATTTTTCGTTTTGCCTTGATCTTTTTCTTCTTCTCCCAGTTATCAATTGTGGCCCTCAGCTTTTCATACCTGAAATTTCTGATGTTATTTTTAGAACTGAGAGTTAATCATAAGCACATAGATATAGATAGAAATGACTTGTACCTTTCTTTAATACTTGCCATCTGTTCTTTTTCCCAAGCATCTGCTGCTGAGTCAGCAGGTCCAGGTTTTGTTGCAATCTTCTTTCTTGTATCAACAGGTTGAGCTGTGGGCTGTTTCATAGGTGGATGATCAGGCATTGGCAAAGTGGTCTGAGGCATTCTGCTTTCATTGATATTCAAATCCTTGTCAGCAAAAGTTGGTGGTTTTTTCAAGGATGTGGCCTTTTCAGGTGGCTTCTCATTTGCTAACTTTTCAGGTTTGTTACCACTAATTTCATCAATATCAGCAAAACTTATCTTCTTCTTGATTGATGGTTGCTTTTCAGGCATCTTTTTACTCGTTGAGGTTCTCTCAGAATCCTTAAAACTTGTCTTTGAAGTTTCATCTGATGTACACAAAACAATAGTTTGTAATCAAGAAAGCAACCAAACTCTAATCGGGTATGATTTCTCTCTTACCTGAGGACTTGAGTGCACTTTTTAGTGGCTCGATTATCTCTTCTGTATCATCGACTTTGCTCTTCATCTTGCTCAAGGACTTATCAGGGCTGTAGGGTGTCTCTTTTGTGTCCGAAGATTTCGATTCTTCTAGTAATTGGATAGCATAAGCTGCAGCTGCAACTGCAGTAGGATAATCAGAGCTACTGAAATCATTATCCCAACTCATTTGTCTGGAATATTGTCTTTTTATCCAGCTCTGGCTTCCCTTCTTTTCTGCAACACATGAAAACTCTTGATTAGGTATGAGAAAAGAGCATGCATACTATCCTTTCATAATACTTCTAGCAATAGTAGCATACCTCTGAAAGATTGTGTTTTCTGGGGTGGTATTTTTCTGTCTGATGTGCTGCTTCTCTCCTCTTTGTTACCAGAAAATCTTGCTCTGGGAAAAGTTTATGCAGATATAATTGAAAAAAAAGGAAAGATGAAGAAAAAGAAATCAAGATTTTTTTTTACCTTGTTTGCTTGATCAAGCTTTCCATTATTAGTGAATAAGGGTTTCTACAAATCTTTGTTCTGAGGAATAAGGTTCTGTTTTGCCCATGAGAATTTGGTGGTTACTTATTTTAAGGAGAAGAGAAGCAGTATAAGAAGACAAAAGTTGGTGAGATTTATGTGAAAGAAACCTAGGATTTGGGATATGCTTTGCATGCAACTACTGTTTTTGCATCTTTAAAACATGTAACAAAAGCATACTTTTCTTCATCTTATTTAATGTCACCTTTAACGGTGGGTTCTTTTTTGTTTTCGTTTTTTTTTTGTCAGTAATACCTTTCGGGCACTTCTTTACTTGTGTAAGGTTTGTATCTGGTAGATGTTTGTTTCCAATTTTTAAAGTTTAAAAAGTGGAATCTCCTATTAATCCACTGCAAGTTATTCCTTGCTAATCACCTTTTCCTTCATTTATATCCAAGTCCCACTTTCCTCTTAGATGATACATATCATATTCCATGAGATTGAGTCCAACCAATTTATAGAGATCATCTCACAAATTAAAATTGATGAGGCGATCTTATAAGAAAAAATATATTTTTATTTGTAGTAGTTTCCGCATTTATTTTATAAGGTATAAACTAAAAGATTTCAGATTGGACTCTTTTTATAGGGACAAACTATATGAAAAGATTCCCTTGGATATTAATGTAAAACATAAGAGCCAAAAATTAATCTTAGAAAAAAAACCCAGAAATTATATGTATTTTTAATCAAAATAAAACAAGTGTTCTTTTTTTTTTTTTTTTTTTTAAAGAAAAAAACTAGTTGATCAACCTTAGGAAGAGAACTTTTAACACAAACCAAGATGTTGAATATAACTGTTCCAAAAACTTCGATTCATTGATCATCAGATAAAATTTAAAGAAACAAGATGACTAGAAAAACTTCTAAGCACATGCCGGAGCATTGAAGCCTTTAAGTGTTGTGAAAACTATGGAATGAGGTGCGATCTTAATGAGCGATGAAGCATCGACAAGCTGTGGATTCATTGCAGGAATATCAGACGATTCTGTGAGCTTCAATGGTGTTCCATTCAGTAGAACAACATCACTCAGAATATTTCCGTCTTCTGGACTCAAATGGTACTCTTCTCTTTGATTTGACCCCTCATTCTCTTCCTTTGATAACTTGATCTTCTCTGGGTACAAGTTCATGTCTTCTTCTACTGAAACTTCAAATGTTGTGGAATTCGACATGTTGATTAGAACTACTGAGATTCCTGCCTGAAAAACCACAAGTGTTTGCAGATTTTAAGAAAACTGTTCCATTTTATGTGTTGTGGTTTAATAGATGAACTTACTGTTTCCTTTGAGCAATGAGAATAGGCACGCAGGTAAGGGGAGCTGTCGTGAGATGCAGAGAGCACGTTCTTCCCCATCAGACGATGCCATAAGAGGGCGCTATGAATGGATTAACGAAGGATCAATAGGTATGTAGGAAATGCTATGATGGATCTGATTTAACAACTTGTTTTATTGCATATATACAAACCTGTAATAATCTGGATTAGGAATGAAAGTGGTGGTGTTTAACAGACCATAGTTTCCTCCTATTAAGGCTTGTCTGCAGAAAACCTTGTGGTTGAATGTAGATGTCATGCCCAATTGATCTAAGTACCTGCTTAGCCCAAATCATGTCTTAGGTAATCATTCTCACACATAGCTAATGAAGAGAGAGAGAGAGAGAGAGAGAGAGAGAGAGAGAGAGAGAGAGAGAGACCAGAAGCCATCAACAAAGGTGTGAGAGACATCTTTGCCACCACTGTTATAAGCTCCACCAGCTTCGCCAACCCATGCCCCAGACCATGGCCCTAATAGCTTGACAGAGTTGGACACATCCTCGTATGTTTGAGCTATTTGATCAAGAAAAAAAGGATCTTGAATCTTGTTGATTAGATTGGGATCAACACCCGGGCCAAGGTTGTAGATATGATGAGTTAAGCCATCAACAACGTTGGATCCTGATGTCTGAAGGAAGGTGTTGAACCATTCCTTGTCGTAATAACCAGCCGGACCCAAGAGCTTGGGTTGTGTATCAGAATCAGGGTACACCTTCTGGATTAGTTTCTTGAGAACAATCACATCTTTGCCATATTGTTCTGCCTCTACTCTTCTAGACACCCCACTTCCACACAGCTCATTCCCTGTCCAAAAACGACACTTATCATTATGCTTAAACCGAGCAGATTGAGTTGGGCATCATACGTGGTTTAGGTTACCTAGTTCATAAGAATCAATGTTGTAGCCTTTAGAAGCAGTGTACTTGATAAGATCGTAGGCGTTTTGGGGGTTCCAATCACCTACCATAAGTGTGTCATCTTTGGATGACCTCTTCCTTCCAATGAGGGCGTTCAAGCTAAAGGTTATTTGAGCCCTTTTGCAAAATTCATGATTTGTATGAGAATAGTGTGGGCATTGTATTGTTTATAGACATGAAAATAAATTATACCCAGTGTTGTTGAAGAAATTGTTCAAGTCATCCCATCTCTTCATGGGAAGACAACCTTTGGAGAATCCGAAGAGGCCACCATCTTTACGTTTCAAGTGTGGGCACTTTTTGGCTGATGATTTTCCAACCTTGTATATCACTTGATCTTCCAGTGAACCTCCTACTCTAAGTCGAAGAGGCTTCAATGCTATAATACCATAAGAAACACCTTGAGAGACTGAGAGATTAAGAAACAAGATCAGTAGTATAAACTAACCCTTGATGGCATTTGCAAGAATCTTGTTGTCCAAATCCTGCAAAGCCACAATTGAAAACGATGATAACAAGAGAGAGAGAGAGAGAGAGAGAGAGAGAGAGAGAGAGAGAGAGAGAGAGAGAGAGAGAGAGAGAGAGATACATACAAGGTTGAGAATGCCAGCATTTCCCCAAGGACACTGATTATAGTCACATTTAGTTTTAGGCCACCAATCCAATGTAGCACAAACGAAGTGATCATCAGTTTGGGCAATGGAGGTCACTCCTTTCACTCTCAACTTCACTTCTTCTGCAAATGCAGATGATGATAAACTACATAATGACATTGTCATAAAGAAGTGCATTATTATCACCCTCCACTCCATCTTTCTTACTTTCTTTGATTCAAAATTGTGACTTTAATAGCATAGAATTGAGCACATCAGATGAGGCTACTCAAAGAGACGTATCTGTATCTCTATCTATTCTATTTCTTACTGTGAATTTGTGCAAAAAAAATCCACATAAATGTTGGATATAATCCAGGCTGTTGTAATATTGAGATTATCCAAATAAGTGTCATGTGGGTGCATATTTGGATAACACATTTGAAAGTGGATTTTTTATTTCTTGGTCTTAAGATTGAATGAATGTAAATTTATTTATTTTATCAAACAATATGCCCCAAAAATAATGTTTAGTACCACAACCTTTCGAATTTATCATATGTATTGGTTAATTAATTAATTCGCAAAGGTAAGATCATTTTTTTTTTTTTGAATATTTAATGATGTAGGTAGAACAGGTGAAAACATCCAAAAAAATGTTATTAATTTAGTGAAAACCAAATTGACGATATATTATCGAGTCTGGATAGCATAGAAGATGTTGTGAGTATTAATATCGGGATATCAAAGCCGTGTTTTCTTGATTTTGTTTCAACAGAATTGCATTAGTTCTGTGACAGTCTTGCTAAGATCAAGATTCAATGGATAGAGTTATTAGCAAATAAATTATCCAATCTTATAACTTAATATCAGTCCTAAAAGAGTGGAGCAAAATTTCAGAACGGATTCACAAGAAGTTAACATCATTTACATAACAATTAATACTAACTAGTCATAAAAACGCGGTCCATATGTATAATATGTAAAAAAAAGTAATAAATATTATTTAAATGGTAAAAATTTGATTTTTCATTTACAACGATTACAAGCTACAATGTAATTAATTAATACACATAAAAGAAAACATATTTTTAACTAAAATTTTATGTATATATATATAAGTATTTTTGGTAGATCATTAATTTAGTTATCAATGATAACATATATATAATCATACAAGGGCTTTTCAAAATACTACCATCTTACGATTTCATCGTAAATCTTAATCGATTGGCCTCTAATAATGGATGTTATTTCATCATCCAAAAAGATTAAACACATCTTAAAAAATTTTATACTTTTGATTTTTTAAAAATTGAGGTGTGCTTAGTAATTTTTGAGGGGGTGTATAGCTTCGATCAACATTAAATTATAAATATTTTACTGTATATATTTCTTGAATTGAGGTGTGCTCAGTAGACATGTTCAGCCGGTTCCGGTTTGCCGGTTCGGAACCGGCGATTTTTGAAACCGAGGGGAGCAAACCGGAACCGAACCGTGGGGGGTTCGGTTCCGGTTCCGGTTTGGAAACCGGCGGTTAACCGGAACCGGCGGTTCAAACCGCCGGTTTCCCGGTTTTTTCTTTTTTTTTTTTTTTGATTTTTTTTGTGGAGCAGGACACGGTTTTGTCAAGTAGGGCACGGTCGTGCCCCATTGGACAGCCTTAATTTTCTTTGAAAAATCATTGGACAACCTTGATTGTTATTTAGTTTCCACCTTTGTCGATGTATCGACGTTATTTATTTTACTGGAATGGAACACAATCTATCTTATATTCTAGGTTGTTATTTAGTTTCCACCTTTGTCGATGTATCGACGTTATTTATTTTACTGGAATGGAACACAATCATTAGTTGTGGCAATTATCGCATCTCTACAATGTACAATTGAATATATTACAATTACAATGATCGCATCTCTACAATGTACAATTGAATATATTACAATGTACAATTGAATATATTACAATTACAATGATCATGATGAATAAATGAAAGAAGAGGAAAAAATAAATTGAAAGAGCTTGAGTTTCATTTTAAGTTTGAATGTGAAATGAAAATTACACTTCCAAACTTTGAATGAAATTGTCTACGTATCCTTAATAAAATTAAGGAATTCAAAAAAAAAAAAAAATGTACAAACCGCCGGTTCGAACTGCCGGTTACCGGTTTTTGGAGAAGGCGAACCGAAACCGAACCTTATTTCGACCCGGTTTTTGGAGAAGGCGAACCGAAACCGAACCTTATTTCGACGGACCTTATTTCGACGGTTCACGGTTCCGGTTTGGAACCGTTGACCGCAGTTTCGGTTCCGGAACCGTTGACCGCCGGTTCGAACCGTCCCGGTTTCGGTTTTTCGAACCGTTTGGGCACGTCTAGTGCTCAGTAATATTTTACTAAAATATAATGGATTAATTTCTTGAATTGAGTATAAATTTCTTTCCACCTCCTTGTTTCCCAAATCCCAGCGGCTTTGCTGCATCTTTCCCTGTTTATTTATCTTGATATTACTCCCCACCCGACATATTTCCCTCTCTTGTCGGCAAATAATGTGATTAGGAAATGAGTAAGAGATGCCTTCGGCTGTTAGAAAAATGCAAGAACTTAACCCAATTAAAGCAAGTTCATGCATTGGTTGTCACTTGTGGGCTTGGGAGCAACACCTTTGCTCTCAGCAGAATCTTGGCCTTCTGCTCACACCCTTCTCATGGCGCCCTCTTCTATGGCTACAATATCTTTAATCGCATCGAAAACCCCACAATCTGTATCTGTAACACCATGATCAAAGCATTTTTGCTCAAAGATGAAAACTTTAGAGCCATACAAGTGTACAAGTTGATTTTGAGATATGGGCTGTGTCCAGATAATTACACACTTCCTTATGTTCTGAAAGCTTGCTCAAACATGAAATGCTTGAATCTTGGAAGGCCGATTCATGGGCATGGTCTGAAATTGGGCTTTGGGTCGGATAATTTTGTGGGCAACACTTTGATTGTTATGTACTCTGCTGTGGATGAAATGGGAGCTGCAAAGCTTGTGTTTGATGAGATTTCTTGGCATTGTGTTGTTTCTTGGACAGTTTTGATTTCTGGGTATGCTAAAAAGGGGGATGTTTTTTCAGCAAGATTGGTTTTTGATGAAGCCCCTTTAAAGGATGTAGGGATTTGGGGTGCAATGATTTCTGGATATGTTCAGAATGGTTGTTTTAAAGAAGGTTTGAAATTGTTTAGGTTGATGCAGTTGAGTGGTATAAAACCTGATGAGGCAAGTTTTGTTAGCATATTACGTGCATGTGCTCATTTGGGGTGTCTTGAAATTGGGGAATGGATTCATAAGTATGTGGAGAAGGTCAAAATGCCAGTTAGTGTTAAATTAGGCACTGTTTTAATTGACATGTACTCAAAATGTGGGTGCTTGGATATGGCTGAAAACGTGTTCGATAAAATGCCTCAAAGAGATGTTATTTGCTGGAACACTATGATTTCAGGCTGCGCTATGAATGGCGATGGAGGAAGTGCTCTTAGGTTGTTTGATGAGATGCAAAAGTCGGGTATTAAGCCGGATGGCGTGACGTTTATTTCTTTGCTCACTGCTTGTAGCCACTCTGACATGGCACATGAAGGTCTGGACTTCTTGTATGCTATGTGTAATGTGTATGATATTGAGCTCAAAACCGAGCACTACGGGTGCATAATCGAGTTGCTTAGCCGGGTGAGTCTCATTGAAGAAGCTAATGCTTTAGTGCAGAGAATGCCTATTTTGGGTTCCAACTCTGAAGAAGCTATAGCTTGGAGAGCTCTACTCAGTGCTTGTTGTAACCATGGGCATGTCAATTTGGCAGAGGCTGCTGCTGAGAGGCTTGTGGAGTTAGAGAGGCATAGTGGAGCATATGTTTTGCTATCAAATGCATATGCAGTCGCCGGAAGACACAATGAGGCAAATACGATTAGGAAGAAGATGAGAAGCCAGGGGGTGGCGAAGACACCGGGTTGTAGCTCGGTCGAGATTAGTGGTGTTGTTCATGAGTTTGTTGCTGGGGAGAAGACACACCCTCAGATGACTGAAATATCTGAATTTCTTGAAGTCATCAAAAAGCAGTTAGATTCTTTGCAGTGTGATTCAAGCTTTGTTTATGTGTAAACTGATGAATAAGAAGAGCTTTTGATGAGCAGAATGTTGAATAAATAAATGAAATGGATCTAGCAGAAAATTAAGATTCCATTTAAACATCATAGAGATTCAATGTGATGATAATCGAGGGCACCTAATAGTAATAAATTAAACATTGCAGCATAACGATGTTTTCTATATACAGTTAAGGCTACTTAAGATTAATCCCCCACGATGTTTTAAATGGGAGCCACACAGTACATGGATCTTCTGGCATCAATTTTCAGAAACAGGGGCTGGTGGTGAATTCGTATGACCAAAAAAAGAATACTTGATAAAATAAATACTAGTCAAAACTTGAGTCGAATCATTTGCCTAAACCAAGAACTCTGAATCAGCGAGTTCAAGAACTTTGTGTTCACCAATAGGTTTCACGCCTGGACGGAATGAATTTCCTTCAATGTACCTGTGAGAAGAATTGAAAAGGTAAGTAAAGATAGATTTAACTTCTCAGAAATGGGTTTCCAAAGTCAATTCTGATGCATAGCTCACATTTCCTTTAAAAATGGGTGCTTGTAGAAGGTATCAGGAATTCTCCCAGAAAATTGGTTGTGATCCAAGTACCTAAATCAGAGAAACGGCGTGAAATACTGAAATTTGTATAGCCTAGCACTCATAATAAACAAACAATATTTGCTTTATGATTAACAAGACCGTTTCTTATCACATGTAAATTTTTAACACTCAATGACTTGAAAAGATACCAATTCTCATGGAGGGAAACTAAAACTAGGACATTCTATTCTAATAACCGGCCAAAATAAATCAAGCAGGGTGTTCTGCTCTATGAAGGTTCTCCATGTTGTCCCTTTTATCCTTGTTATTGCTCACAAGCTTTGAGATGCTGCTTAAGGTTTGAAGAAGTCGTTGAAGATTACAAGTGGGAATGCTGGAGAGAAGGTCTGAAAGAGCAACACTAACATGCATAATATAGTCAGAGAGTAGACGATTTATCCTCTCATGATCACCATATGAGGAAACTAGATTATTCAAACAGCTCTTACTGCTTCAAGTAAAGGTGATTTGCCAAATAGAGGTGGGAAAAGGTATATAAACAGTAATCAACATAAGAATAATTAATGAGCATACTTACAAGTAGGTCAAACGAGGAATATGAGCAACACCAAATGGTATAACTCCAGACATCTTATTGTAGGATAAATATCTGGAATGGAAACAGTACACACAGTCAACTTGCAATTTTAGAAGGGAAATGTAAACAAAAAGAGCGACCAGATACTTCTTAGTAAATATAAAAACTTACAAGATCTCCAAGTTTGTCAAATTTGAAAGCTGCGAGGGAATACCTCCAGTAAGGTAATTGTTATTAAGATACCTGTATTATTATCATAACTTGGGACCATTAATGACTGCCTATGATGAATTGAATTAGCAAAAACAATTAAGCAGCCAATCAACAAACTGATAAATTAACAAAACATACAGATTACGAAGAGCTGGGAAGCATCCTTCAATACGAATAAGTTCCCGTATGGTGCCAATTAAGTGATTGTTACCGACATCCCTAGAAAAACATTAAACTTAATTAGCCAAATGAGAAAGGTTAAACATAGGACAATCCAAGAGGTAGACAGAATCTTACAGGTGCCGCAGGTTTGATAAAGTTCCCAGTTCAGGAGGAATTCTTCCAGTCAAACGGTTTTCATGCAGTTGGATATAACGAAGTTCAGGAAGATTTGCGAGCTCCTTCGGAATTTCACCCTTAAAACTATTAAAACTCAGATAGCTGCAGAGTCCGCACAATGCGTGTCAATTATGCAAAACAAAGTTTAACGGAAAAATAAATTGAATAGAACTGAACAATCTGAAAGCAATAACATCACTCACAGATGCGTCAGCTGCTTCAATTCACCAATTTCAGGAGGAATAACATCTTGAAGCTTATTCCACCTCAAATTACTAATTAAAAAAAGAAAAACACGAAAGCAAAAAGAGAACTTAGAAACAAAGAAAAATAAGGGGATAATCAAAATGAAGATAGAGATCAAATCTCAGATGTATAAGGTGAGATATAGAGCTTTAAATTTCGTTCAGACCAAACACAGGTTGGTCTTAAAACAATACGCTCTACTGAGATGAACAAGCCCATATTTGCACATTCAGAATTCAAGACCACAGTTTGAGGAACTTCTGGGGGTAAAATTCCAACCACCATACTCACTTCAGTATCAGCATATCAACAGAATATATAGCTTATTTTGAAGAGCAAATTTACTTCAAAACGGTTCTTAGGAACTTTGTAGTTTATATTTGCTTTCATAAGTTGCTGGGGCAAATTAAAACCCAGGAAGATATATGATCCATTCTTGAATCTTCAGGAAGAAGTATGTCATATACAATTAATAAAATCAATTACTTCATTAACTAACATAATCAACCAATCATATGCCACGTGCATCATATACAAATTAAAAGCTTAATGTTCATTTATGAGAAACAGAGAACGTAAAAGACTATACAGAATCTTGAGATGTTTCAAGCGTCCAATTTGGGATGGAATTGGGCCTGTAAGTTTGTTGTTGTGAAGATCCCTGCCATAAGAAACATCATGAGAGATTTTACACAAATGCAGAACTGGGGATGGAGAAAAATAGTTCCTATTTCAAAGACATGAAAGGAATCACTCAAACAAAATAAAGGATGATCATACAGCCTGGTAAGATCCACTAGATTGGTAACTGCTAGTGGAAAAGGACCAACAATAGAAACTGCATATACTTCCCTGCAAAGCAATTACGGGACAAGAGGGAAAATGAGTAACATCATATGATGATCCAATAATTAGAAAACTATGCTATTCAATATCGTTGAAAAAGACACAAGAGTCAGATAGTTGCACAAAAGAAGAGCATGAAGACTGAAACTCACAATTCTGTAACAACTCGATAGTCACTTCCACTCACGGTAGAACATGTGACACCAGACCACGGAGGTAAATCACCATCTCCACAAGGATCATCACCTACCCATGCATAAACCACTCTCCACCCGAGTGATGCCTTTATTTCATTTAGTGCCTTCACTGTAATTAACAAAATTGCATATCCACATAGATACAAGCTTTAGTAAGTATAGACACTTAATCCCAAAGCAGAACAGCACATTCTACCCTAATCCCGCAAAAATTAACACAAAATCCAACATAAGGTTTTCTAGGTTCTAGTAATGATATTCGAAAAGAGTATCAGCAATTCAAAATTGAGATCCCAAATACTGTTCTAGTATAATTTGCCCCCTCTCCTAAAACACAGGCATAAGCTTATACATTGTCCAATCCTACAAAATTTCTACCTACTGACAGTATTCGAATCTGGAACAAAGCATCAATACACTACCCAACTTCCATTCCAACAAAATCATGCTAAATCAATATTCTGATTACAAAAAATTTAAATACATCAGAAATGAAAATTCTCGAATAAATAAAAATACCAAACAGCAGCTACTCCAAAATAACCCAATCAAATCGAGCACACTACAACCAAATTGTGACCGACAACTACTTCCCAACCAAACCTAAAATTCTTCGAACTAAACAAAATCAGCATTCCTGCAGCACTAACGGTCCAATTAACTATATCTAATAGTGAAAAGGAGTGGATCGGGAAACTTACCGTCTCGCTTAAGGGTCTTGCATTGTACGACGCCGTTCAAGAGCAACGGGACTATTACAAAGAGACGAAAAGCTGTAGAAACGAAACGGAGATGAGTCACCATAGTCGATCAGCCTCTCTTCCAGCGATCGGGATTACATACAGTATCACACTGTGTGTAGTGTGTGAGCGAGGGGTTATACAATGAAAAGCAGGCTAGTTGAAGGCGACGCGTGAAATCGGTTGATCTCGTCGGTGGGTTTACGTTTTTTAATCTTTTCTTTTTATATAAAATAAAATAATAAAAAATGGGATCTTGGGCAATGGGAGAATTGCGTTTTGCCCCCTCAATTTATATGGATATTCATACTCGTCCCTCAAGCTATGTGAATACACAATTTGCCCTCTCAAATTAAGGAAATAATTGTTATGTCCTTTTTGTTATTCCTTTTTGCACATATTGAGATCTGATAACAATTGATCAACTACCAAATTAAAAATTATATTTTCATGATCACGACTTGCTTCCAAATTTCTTATGCAGTAAAAAACTTAAATATCTAAGTAATTATATTCAATTATTTATAGATATAAAGTAATTGAATTGAGTATGCCAAACTGTTTTTATCTTTTTATTCTTTTGACAAGGCTTACCAAACATATTCACTTGAACTATAACATGTTTTAAAACCATTTATATAAATTATTGAGATAAGTCAAAATCGAGTAACCATTTATTGAATTAATCCTAAAATTAAGTTCGAGTAGAAATTTTTTTAAGTTTGACTCAATTTTGGACAAGCTCTAACTTGATTACATCCCTAAATTGCTTTCTTCATGGAAATATAAGTTCTTTTATTTTCCTTAAATAATTTTTTTTCCAAAATTGCATATCCAAAATAAAGAGAATAAGTCGTGCTAAATCAGTGTGACTTTTATTCTACTGTCTTTTCTTATGGTTCGTGGGACTATAGAAAATGGTTGTATCTTATTTTTGATAAATTTAGGAATTAGATCTAGTTCAACCAAATAATTGAAAAAAGGGTCAAAAAAAAAATACGTAGCACTTTCAAAGATTTAATAATAAAAACAAAAATGTAGCACCATTTTTAGGTGAAGGTAGAAAGCATTAATTGACTTTAATGCAACCAAATGGAGTGTCATGGGATTCTTGGTCTTTCACTTACTACTTCATAAACCATTGACTTGTGCATTCAAATTTAATTTCACCCAACATAAAGAATGAATCTTTTTGATTACAACTCACATTTGATATATAACTAGAAGTCATAATATTTGAAATTAATATACATATAAATGCATGTACTGTAGTAATATTTTCAAAAAAGTACCGATTAGACACCATAAGAAATAAGAAAATCAAAGAGTAACAAAAAGTAGTAAATGAATGAACTATGAAAGGCATATACAAATTCTTATTCAACATGGTTTTTCTAATTTCATGATTATGAGTTGATTTTTTTTTTTAAATCGTTTCAAAAATATACAATTGAAAACCTATAAAATGAAAAATAAAGATTCACATTGGAAAATGAGTGTTGAGTTAACAATTTTGTGTTTATGTTCGAAGTAAAAGTTTTTCAGGGGTATTAGTAAAAGTTATGTCCGCAACAATATTGTTATATCTCATATACTTATATATATACAAATAAAATGGAACATCAAACATAAAGATAAATTGAGGATAAACACAAAAATAGGGAGACAATCCATTTCATTGATGGCACAATGCAAACTATAGATTATCACATTTATTGTGCATGACCTAAGCAAAATGAAAAGACCATTTTACCCCCACCCTCCCCTAAATGTAACACCTCATTGAATTTTGGTATCATCACAAACAAGAGTTCCAAAAATTGATGAGACTCATGGGATTCTCTTGACCTCCATTCAAACTGCAACATTGATATTAAAAAAATAATAAAAAATCATTGCATTTAAAAAAATGTAAAAGGAAGATAAAGTTCTGCACAAAATAATAATAGACCAAGTCTGATTTGATTGAATTAGGCCAATCCCAAATGAACTAACCTGTAATCTCAAGAGCTGAATCAGATTATAATTGAAAATCTAATTTTCAGTTTCTACTCTACTACATTAAAAAGTAGGTTAGACTATTTCCACGGTTGTTTTCGCTGCTTCCAATCCGCCTAGGTTATCCCCACCATTTCTGATATACGTAACTGGGATTTTCTTCTTGGCGGATGCAAATCCAAAACAAGCTTGGAAATAGCAATTTATCTGCAAATAATAAAAAAAGGAAAAAACAAGAAACAGATACCAACAAAGAAGAACAGTGTCTCTTAGCCTACTGCCATTCTGAAACCCTGAATTCTGACCCAAAATCTTGTGATTTTAGAAACAAGTCTACACAGAAAATGAGGCCATTAAGTCCCATAACACGTTAAGAAAACAATGGCGCCTAAAATTTGCAGAGAGAGAAAGAGAGGAATGGTTGTGATCAAGATTGATACAAAAATTCTGGGAAAAAAAAAGATTTGGTTATGATCGATGCTTAATTCAATTGTGAAGGGGGTTGGGGCCAGATGGAACTAATCTTTTGGCAACACCATATCTGGGATCAATCTCGTCGCCGTCGTCATCAGGCGGTGGCGGCGGCGGAGGAAATGGTTGGCAGTGGCGAGGGCGTTGGATGGGCGGCGGCAGGTGGGCGGAGATAGGGTGGCAAGAATAGCGGCGCCGCCCCACATGCAGCATGGTGTTATGGGGTTGGGAAGTGGTGGCTGTGATCAGTAGAAATACAAGAAAGCATTTCAATACAAGAATTTGATGCTGATATGAGATGGTTGGAGACAGACTGCTTCTCATTGTTGATGAGAGAGAGAGAGAGAGAGATTTTGTTTGGTGATGAAGGTTACTTTTATACATACATATATATATTTATTTATAGTCTTATATTGTCAACATAAATATGATCAGTTTATTAGAAGCATGAGTGAACCAAGAGAGGCTTGATTGAGTGAGCTCAGACTGGTGGACATGCATGTGTGGGTCCGGTTAATCTTGGACTTGTCATTTTCTACATGTTATTCTATTAAATTATTAGTAATATTTTCTTGATTACTCACTTCAATGATAATGATTTGTGTTACTTGATTTATTACTTTATAATATTGCATAATTTGATTTAGCAGGAGATATTAAATTGAATCATAGTCCGCAATTGTTACAAATTTATATTCATTCCTTAATAAAAAATAACACTTGATTTGTTAAGGATAACATATTTTTAAATTATCCGGATGAAGTTTGTGAATTTGAAGTCTAATTCATTTTATCATCTTAGAGATTGAAGTATTCGTTACATTAAATCTAGAGGTCCTACCTATTAGGTTGTCTTATTGAACAATGTTTATTGAAAAACTTGTTTTAATAGACTAAACATAAGAGACGATTCAAGTTAACAGATATTGTTGCTAATTTTAGGCAGGGTTTGAGAGATAGATTGAGTGAAACGTTATTAATTAATCCACTCGATCAAAAATAGAAGAGGATACTAAACTAAAAACGGGTGTTTTGTCTATTGATTCTTATTTATTTAATTGCTTTCATCTTTAATTGTTGCATACTAGCTTGATAGATTTTTAGTTTAATTAGATAATTAGATAGTTTAATTAGATAATCAAGCCCCTTTACCTTGTATGTTTGTTGACTCATTAGCATCGGTGAATTTAATTCATATGTTCTTTATGAGATCGACCCATATTTATTATTTCTACAAATCAATTCTTGAATGGCTTGATTCTAAATGGAATTGACATTACCCCTAATAAATATAAATGCGTGTTAAATAATTATGCCAGAGACCTAACTTTCTTAATTAATATCAAAAAAAAAAAAAAATTATGATTGAAATTCATATCCTGAGATCAAAGGTTTCAGGATTCTTTAGAAGGAAATATTCGAATAAATCTGAACTTGGTATGCTCAGGAGTCAGGCCTAATTGAAAAAAACAAAGGATTTTTTTTTTTTTTTTGATACAGTATTCCAAAATTGGTAAAAGAAAATACACCATCTTTACATTTTGTTGCAATTCTAATAACTAATACAGCTAGAATTCAATGAATATTTTCATCCCTCAAAATACCAGGTTTTATCTTGTTCATTTTGGGTTGGGCTTACTGTACAGAAACCAAGGCCTACAAATTTGGACAGGTACTTTGAACATTCATGGGCCAATTACTCAGAGGGTTTGGAATCTTTATTTTGAGCCTATAATTATTTCTTGTGTTAAGCCCATTATTTGAAAGAAAATGCCTATAATTATTTCGTGTTAAGCCCATTATTTGAAAGAAAAATCCAAGAGGAATATGCCATGGAACGATTGAATCTTCATTTCCACGGTCCCACCAATCAATCTCCTTTTTTTTTTTTTTTTCCTTTTAAATAATCTCGACTTTTTAAAAATTCAAAACTTAGCAAATTTAAATTTAAATACTTTTTTCAATTCAGATAACATATACAATTCTTTTAAGAAAAGTAGTTATATTGTTGTACTCGTGAGAGATCTTCTATTTCAATGTATTATTTATATCATGTGTTAAAGATAATGAACCTGAAGCTGCAAATGTGAAAATTGAAATTGATTTCTTGATTAAAAAAAAAATATATTTAAAAAAAAATAGAAAGAAGAAGATTCAATGAATTTAAAAAAATCATTATTTATTTCAGTCATCGCCTCGATGACAATTCTTGATAGGATTGATGATAAAGCAATGAAGTTGAGAATTCTTTCCTTGTACACATTCACCACTGCCAATCCTCAATAATCAAAATCTTTCTTCATGTTTGGATTTTCGCTCTAACATTCATAAATTATTTTCCAGAAATTATGATTCCGTTAAAGCTAATTCCTTTGCTGTTTCTTCTCTCTCAATTCCTCATTCAATTCTCCTCCTCATCGAAAGTGTCCGTTTCCGTCAGCCGGAGATCCATACCCAAATCCGGCGACCCAATCACCATCCAATGGTCTGGCATTGACGCCCCATCAGAGCTCGATTGGCTCGGGATTTACTCTCCGGCGAATTCCTTGCACCAGAACTTCATTGGTTACATATTCCTCTCAAAGGCGCCGGGATGGGAATCCGGGTCGGGTTCAGTGATGATCCCGCTAATCAACCTCAGATCCGACTACCAGTTCCGGATCTTCCACTGGACTGAATCCGAAATCAACCCGGAAAAGCAAGACCAAGATCATAATCCCTTGCCGGGGACCAAGCACCTGTTGTCGGAGTCCGAAACGGTTGCGTTCGAATCGGGCCGCGGGCCCGAGCAGGTTCACTTGGCGCTGACAGGCCGGGATGCGGAGATGCGGGTCATGTTCGTGACACATGATGGGAAAGAGAATTCTGTCAAATATGGGTTGACCCGAAATAAATTGGATAAGGTTGCAGGCACTCAAGTGTCGAGGTATGAGAGAGAGGATATGTGTGATTCGCCGGCCAATCATAGCATTGGGTGGAGAGATCCTGGGTTTATACATGATGGAGTTATGGTTGATTTAGAGGATGGGAAAAGGTATTATTATCAGGTAATATTCATTTATTTTCATCCTTATTTCAATAATCTTTTGATGACATTTTACCATAAATAGTGAATCTTGAGTTGTTAGTTGGTAGATAGTAGAATTGTCTGTTTAATGGTGATATGTTGTGTTTCCATAATTTGTATTTGTTCTTAGAGAGGAGCTTATTATCATGCATGCTTTGGAGTGTTTTAAGTGAACTCTATTATCTTCTCCATATGGAAACTTGCTAGAGCTGAGCTATATTACGACATGAACTATGGCAGGTTGGTAGTGATTCTGGGGGTTGGAGTGCTAAGTACAGCTTTATCTCACCAATTAGGGACTCAACTGAGACAATAGCTTTCTTGTTTGGAGACATGGGGACAGCCACTCCATACTCGACTTTTGTTCGTACACAAGATGAAAGTATCTCCACCATTAAGTGGATAACTAGAGATCTTGAAGCTATTGGTAACAAGCCTGCTTTGATCTCACATATTGGAGATATAAGCTATGCCAGAGGCTATTCTTGGTTGTGGGATAATTTCTTTAACCAGATAGAACCTGTTGCCTCAAGAGTCCCATACCATGTATGCATTGGTAATCACGAATATGATTGGCCATTGCAGCCTTGGAAGCCCGACTGGTCTAATGCGGTTTATGGCACAGATGGGGGCGGAGAGTGTGGGGTGCCGTATAGTCTTAGGTTCAACATGCCTGGGAATTCCTCTGAGCTTACAGGAACTAGAGCCCCTGCTACTAGAAGCCTTTATTATTCATTTGATATGGGAGTAGTTCATTTTGTTTATTTTTCTACAGAAACTGATTTCCTATCTGGCAGTAAACAATACGAGTTCTTGAAACACGACCTGGAATCAGTGGATAGAAGCAGGACTCCTTATGTGGTTGTACAAGGGCATAGGCCAATGTACACAACCAGCTATGAAACACGAGACCGCCCCTTTAGAGAGAGATTGCTAGAGCACCTAGAGCCTCTTCTTGTGAAGAACAAAGTAACACTAGCATTGTGGGGCCATGTCCACAGATACGAGCGGTTTTGTCCTCTGAATAACTTCACTTGTGGAAGCTTAGGGAACGAAGGGGACAAGTGGGAGGCGTTCCCAGTCCACATGGTTATTGGAATGGCTGGACAAGATTGGCAGCCCACCTGGCAACCAAGGCCTGACCATCTCACCGACCCCATTTTCCCCCAACCTCTTCGATCACTGTATCGTGCTGGTCAGTTTGGGTATGTTAGGCTCACTGCAAACAAGGAGAAACTTACACTATCCTATGTGGGAAATCACGATGGTGAGGTTCATGATGTGGTCGAGATCATGGCTTCTGGGCAAGTCTTGAATGGCTATACTATTGCTGATAGTACTGCTGTGATGGGAAGATTTGATTCGAGATTTTCATGGTATGTTAAGGTTGGTAGTATACTGGTTCTTGGAGCTTTTCTTGGATACGTTGTGGGTTTTGTTTCACGTTCACGAAGGGATTCAGCTTCCACTTCAGCTTTGGGGGCAACATGGACCATTGTAAAGAGTGATGACCATTCATGAATTCTTGAGAATTGTTTGAATTCTTGTTGTTTAAAGCAATGTAAAATATAGAGAGATGACTCTACATCTGCCTTCTTGTCCTTAGGGTATCTGCTAGTCTGAGTTCTTACACTGTGTATACACCATTACTCTCTTGTTTTAGATGATGTAAAATACATTTTTTTTCCCACTGTGTTTTGTTTACTGATAACATGAAAAATTAAGAAAAAAAGTAAAATTTATTTGGTCCTTGTGCTTAAAACATCTTCTTACATTTGGGTCTCTCTGCTTTTCTGTGAATATTAGGAATTCAGTAAGAATGGGACTGTAGATGATGTAGATGATGTGGTAAGAAGTTCACTTGTCTCCAGTTAATAATTTACAGTTAACTACTCCTTTCTATGACAAGAAACACTAGAAGATGTAATTACAACTACTTGAATCCACACAAAAAAGGCATAATTTAATTACAACTAGAGTTGCTATTTTCCCAAGAAATGACTACAAAATATAAGTTGGATCAGAAGCTTTTCATCCAACAATAAAACATGGATTTATACCCTGTTTAACCTTCTAAACTAGTTTTTCACTTTCCAAGCAAATGGCGCGCACGCTGGTTAGCGCCTTTTACTCGTGAATTTAGCTCGTCTACATCGTCTTCAAGATCATCAAGAGCCTTGTTTTGCCTGTTTAATATAATGCAGCTTTTCTTGGTTATATATATATACACATATATATGTGATTACAATGAATTAAGAGGAAGTGCTAAAGAAACGAAGAATAATAACCTGTCAAGTTCAGATCCCATATCAACAGCCATGCCTTTCAATTGCCCCAAGATGTCACTAAGGTCTGAAAGTCCATCTTCTTGTTTCGCCTTCTCATACTAATAAAATATCGAATCCAAAACAAACATGAAGTTAGATATAGATATATCCTATGTATATACACACACTTAAGACAGAACATATTATATACCTCAACTTTCTGTAAAGCATTTGTTGGTTCTGGAGGAGGCGTACGAGAGCCCCGTCCTTTGCCTCCTTCACCTAAACCTAACTTCTCTCGTTGCTCTTTGCTACTTCTCTTACCTGTATCCATATCATCTGTCCAAAAAAATAAAATCAAAATCATCAGAGATATTAAGAATTTCTGAAGTTGCAATTGAACTACAAAGAATTAGGACAAGGGAAGATGTAAGAACCTTTTGAGGTTTTTGGGCCTGTGATGTTCTTGGTCTTCTTTGGCTTCCATGGCATTGAAAACATGCCCCCAAGATTATTCAACAATTTCTCACCCTGAAACAAAACACCATGATCAAAACATTCTACTTGAAATTTCAAACGAACGAGCAAACGTACCTTGCTCAAATCACGATCCATGTTAGCAGCCATGACATGAGTGCGATGAATCTGCTCGCCTTGTTGATGAAGGGTCTCAAGGGTCCTGGTGGCATCTTCTCTAATATCTTCTGCAATTCTCAAGCAGTTGTTAACTGATCTTGTCGTCTCCTCAGACTGATTGACAGCGTACTTCTCCAGTTCTTGAACGGACATCATGTCCAAGTCCTTCTTCCCTGCAAGTGCTGGTTCAGATGAAGTTCTTCTTCCCATGTTCCTCTTTTCATCGGATTCATCGAAAAGGTTTGAGGTGTCAACTGATGTTTGTCTTGGTGGCTTTTCAGCAGGTGATTTCCTAAAACCAAACATCTTTTTCCTAAACTGGTTTGAGTTGGTGCAAATCCAGATGCCAGTGCCTGTGTTAATTCCATTGATTTAACATGAGTTCAAGTCATTATTCATGTAAAAATCCAATCTTGCAAGAGAGAATCTGTTTTTGCTATAAAGCATGATTTGCGATAGAAAAATGGGATTTTTTTTTTGGCATTTCAAAATAAGTCTATCATAAAAACAATTTCGACAATTTCAAATACATTACATAAAAGAAGTTTAAGATTAAGAATTCAAGCCTAACATATCCTAGAAATAAAGAAAATTGGTAATCTCTTATAACATAATTAAGAGGCCATAACACATTGAAGAAAAATGCAGATGAATTGACAAACATAAATGCATGCATGCAGATAAAGTAGAAGAAATCAAACAAGTAAAACATGAAACAAATAATTAAAAAAAAACATTAATTAGTATAACTGTAAAAACAATGCAATATCACCTGATGGATTAAGTTGAGAAAGGAAAACAGAGAATCCGTTTGTAGGAGAGAGAAAAAAAGAAAAGAAAAAGAAGAAAATTTTGAAGTGAAGACAAAGAATTTGTGAGATAATCAGACTCCATTTTTTTTTTTTTTTGCAAAAACACAAGAAAAGATGAGAGGCATCGCACAGAATCTGGCGGACAACGTGGACTATGTTTAAGGTATATATATGATGTGGGTTTCTTTAATTTGTAACCAACTATTTCAAGGAGAAAAAAAAAAAGTACTAGTACTTACTAAATAATAGATATTATATTTAACAAATTTCGAATAAATGTATAGTTTGAATAAAATAAGATTAAAAATCTTTATAATATCAGTATTGCCTAATTCACTATTTAAAAAATAGTAATTCTCAATTTTAGTTATGTTATAATTTTTTTTTAAGTTATGTTATACATTTTAAACATTGTACAAAATATTAGAAAATGAATTTTCTTGTCAATAAGTGCACGGCAAATTGACACTAGAATGGACAAACCAAAAAGTTCGCTACAGTTGATTTGAGTCCCACAATTTTGTAATAATCTTGTTTGTATTTTCTTTATTGGTGTTCACAATTTTGTCCATTGTGGATCATATTTTCCGTGAATATCTAGCGTGATATGTACCCCTAATATATTATATAATTTATGTTACCCTCTATTACATGTGGTAAATAAAATAAAATATGTTCAAATAATGAAACCGACTAGATATATCATAGACAACATAGCTTCGAAAACGTTTATAATGTTTGATAGATAATAATTAATTGTTTCTATTGAAATAAAAAATAAATAAAATGAATATATTTCATAATTTTGTTGTGAGGGAAGATATCATGAAAATGATATCATGAAAATGTAGAAAAATATCTTTGTGTGCGGTGGGACCAGGAATTGTACGAACCAAAATTCCCCCTCGTGCTTGTAATAAATTAATAACCCACACACACATACACACACTCAAAACAGGAAGATAATTCATCATTTCAGATATTGAGAGAGAGAGAGAGAGAGAGAGAGAGAGAGAGATTGATTTAATGGAGGCTGCAGCATTGCGGATTTCACAGTCAAGTACCATTTCCAGCATTGCTCTATTAAGCAGCAAAAAGCACTGGAAATGGCAATTTGCTTTCAAGCCCTCCATTGATTCTCGCACCTGTTTCCTTGTCAAGAATGTTGCTAGCAAGAAAGACATCAAGAAGAAACTCGAGAACCCTTCTCCTTCTTCCCTCCAACAAGAACAAGGTTCAAAAATCCTATCTTAACTTCTTGTACTTTCTTCCGTCTTTATATTGGTTGATTGTTTCATTAGAGAAATGTATATGTACTAGAGAGAGAGAGAGAGAGGATGGCTTAGCTTCTTGATGAATAGTATGTTCTAAAAGGAGCTAATTAATATTCCTACAAAATAAGGCTGAGAATGTGTGATTTTAAATGCTACATATCTGATTAGTACAACAATTAACTGAGTAATGAAATCTTGAATTTGTAATAGGGGTTGCATTAGATGCTCTAAAGCCAGATTCATCATCTGTTGCATCAAGCATAAAGTATCATGCTGAGTTCACCCCATCATTCTCTCCTGAGCTTTTTAAGCTTCCTAAAGCATACTATGCCACTGCTGAAAGTGTTCGTGATATGCTCATTGCAAACTGGAATGCGACCTATGATTACTACGAGAAGATGAATGTAAAGCAGGCCTACTATCTATCCATGGAATATCTTCAGGTTTACCATCTTTACTATCCTGTTAATCTCTCTGGTTAATGGCCTACAGTTGATGCAATTTCCCTAGTTGTTTCTCTATAGGGTAGAGCCTTATTGAATGCCATTGGCAATTTGGAGCTCACTGGGGCTTATGCAGAGGCACTGCAAAAGCTGGGACACAATTTAGAAGATGTTGCAGGACAGGTAGTCAAAACTAAGGAGGTTTTCATTGCTGAGTTTACTTAGAAATTATACGTGTTTTTTTTTTGGGGTGAGAGCAGGAACCAGATGCAGCACTAGGTAATGGAGGATTAGGGAGGCTTGCTTCTTGCTTTCTAGACTCCATTGCAACACTTAATTATCCAGCTTGGGGTTATGGACTCAGATACAGATATGGGCTTTTTAAGCAACTCATTACCAAAGATGGTCAAGAGGAAGTTGCTGAAAATTGGCTTGAGGTATGGTTTCTCAACGCTCATTGTATTCATCAAAACAATGATCTTTTCCCATTGTTGACAAAATGAAGTGCTTGAATCATTGGAGCAGATGGGAAACCCCTGGGAAATAGTGAGAAATGATATCTTCTATCCAGTTAAATTTTATGGAAAAGTCATTGAAGATCGAGATGGAAAGAAACAATGGGTTGGAGGTGAAGACATAATAGCTGTTGCCTATGATGTCCCAATACCAGGATATAAAACTAAGACCACCATCAATCTCAGGCTGTGGTCTACGAAAGTTAGGGCAGAAGTTTTCGACTTACATGCATTCAATGCTGGAGAGCATGCAAAAGCATATGAGGCCATGAAAAGGGCTGAAAAGGTTTAATTTGAGCTCTTCTATGTTAATTGAAATCCTTCAATGTAGTCTTCAAGTGACCAAGTTTGTTTGCTTTATCTTCTTTGCCTTCGTTTTTGGATCAGATCTGCTACGTTTTATACCCAGGGGATGAATCATATGATGGAAAGACTCTTAGACTGAAACAACAATATACACTGTGTTCAGCTTCTCTCCAGGATATTATAGCAAGATTTTTGAGGAGATCAGGGGAATCTGTAAACTGGGAGAAGTTTCCAGAAAAGGTAGCTGTGCAAATGAACGATACTCACCCGACTTTATGTATACCTGAGTTGATGAGAATATTGATAGATGTAAAGGGTTTGAGCTGGAAAGAAGCATGGGATATCACTCAAAAGTGAGTGTTCTTTGCATGACTTTGAACTTACTTTTTATTGATAATGGGATGATTTCTTAATAGTACTGATATTGGTAATGCATAATTCTGAGATACTATTGACCCTTTATCAGAACTGTGGCGTACACGAACCACACTGTTCTACCTGAGGCTTTGGAGAAATGGAGTCTGAATCTTCTCCAAGAGCTTCTTCCTCGCCATGTTGAAATCATAAGAATGATTGATGAAGAGGTATTTTGCTTGCATTTACTCAATGGACAAGCCAAATTCTTGTACGTGTATTGACTTATATTCCCTTTTCTTGATTTATTGATCTGCCACTGCTTCATAAATACTTTGCCTATGCAGCTTATTAATATTATTATTGAAGAATACGGTGGTGAGGACCTGGAGTTGGTGAAGGAAAAGCTGAAGCAAATGAGGATATTGGATAACATTGAGCTTCCTTCACCTGTTTTAGATTTACTTGTTAAGTCACAAGAAAGCCTTGTGAAGGAGTCTCTTGAAGAAGATGAAGAAGAAGAAGTTTCTGAATCCGCTGAAGTGACAAAACCTACGAGCAAAGAGGAAGTGAAGAAACCTAATGAAGAAGATGAGGAAATCGAAGTGCCAGAGCCAGAGGATATTGAAAAGAAAGTAAAGTCACTATTTGAACCTGATCCAAAACAACCAAGCTTGGTCCGTATGGCTAATTTATGCGTTGCTGGAGGGCATGCTGTCAATGGAGTTGCAGAAATTCACACCGACATTGTTAAAAAGGAAGTTTTCAATGAATTTTACAAGGTAAATTAACATGGAACGTTTGCTTCTATTTCATTTCCATTATCACCTTGCATCATTTTCTTGCTTGTTGACAGTTGTGGCCCGAGAAGTTTCAGAACAAAACTAATGGGGTGACACCTCGAAGATGGATTAGTTTTTGTAATCCAGAGCTCAGTAAGATCATAACAAAGTGGACAGGGTCCGAAGATTGGGTCATCAACACTGAGAAGTTGGTCGAATTAAGGAAGGTATACTACTTTCCAGCTAAGAACATCCACTGATCTATAAGAATATTAATCTTCATTTCTTGCATTGCATTCAGTTTGCTGATAACGAAGAACTTCAATCCGAATGGAGGGAAGTGAAGATGAGCAACAAGAAGAAAGTTGTGTCATTGATCAAGGAGAAAACAGGCTATGTTGTCAGCCCAGATGCAATGTTTGATGTCCAGGTCCTTTCTGATTCCGAGCATTTCATCTCAACATTTGTTACGAACAATTACAAGATAATGACTTTGAGGTTCTTTTAGATAAAACGCATCCATGAATACAAGAGACAGTTGATGAATATCATGGGAATTGTGTATCGCTACAAGAAGATTAAAGAAATGAAAGCTGAAGAGAGGAAAGCAAAAGTTGTGCCAAAAGTATGCATATTTGGAGGCAAAGCATTTTCTACTTACATCCAAGCTAAAAGAATCGTCAAATTCATTACTGATGTTGGGGCTACAATAAACCATGATCCTGAGATAGGTGACCTTCTCAAGGTATATATACAATGTTATTTATATATGTCCAAGATAGAATCATATGAAGTTGCTCAAACTCTTGGTTTTTAAGGTTGTCTTCATCCCAGATTACAATGTGAGTATAGCAGAAGTACTTATACCTGGGAGTGAGCTGTCTCAACATATCAGGTATATATCTCAGTCCCCTTTCTGATATAACTCCATGTGATTCTAACATCTCTCTCTCTTCTCTCTCTCTCTCTCTCTCTCTCTCTCTCTCTCTCCAGCACTGCTGGAATGGAGGCCAGTGGGACCAGCAACATGAAATTTTCCATGAATGGATGCATCCTAATAGGAACCTTAGATGGTGCCAATGTTGAAATAAGGCAAGAAGTTGGAGAAGACAACTTCTTCCTCTTTGGTGCTCATGCTCATGAAATTGCTGCCCTTCGCCAAGAACGAGCCCAAGGAAAGGTACAAAACAAGATCATGATCCTAGGAAATAATGTTGTCTTCACAAGGACAAGATTAATCCCGCTACTGATTAAATCTGTACATATGCAGTTTGTGTCTGATCCCAGATTTGAAGAAGTGAAAGCGTTCGTTAGAACAGGCGTATTTGGGCCCTACAACTATGATGAGCTTATGGGGTCGTTGGAAGGGAATGAGGGCTATGGTCGAGCAGATTATTTCCTCGTTGGCAAGGACTTTCCAAGCTATATAGAGTGCCAAGACAAAGTTGATGAGGCCTACAGGGATCAAAAGGTGAGTTCTTTCGACTCGTTTTTATGGTTTAAAGCTTGCAAGAATGCAAGTAGTAAATGAAGCTCTTATTGATGTTTGAATGCAGAATTGGACCAAGATGTCTATCCTAAACACAGCTGGTTCCTCCAAGTTTAGCAGCGATCGAACAATACATCAGTATGCAAGAGACATATGGATGATCGAACCTGTCATTTTACCTTAAGTTAAACAAATACTTGGTCATTTTTGTCGCATGATTGTGGCTGAATTATATTACTCCCTCCGTCCCTTAACACTTTGCACACTTTCCTTTTTAGTTTGTCCCCAAACACTTTGCACACCCAAAAATGGCAAATTTTAACATAATTAACACTCTCACAATACACATTTATTTACAAAAAATGCCATTACTTTTTCTCATACAATATCATTTAATATTCAAATTTTTTCTTAAAAATTGTGCCCAATTTGACCATTATACCCTCAATCAAAAAACAAATATTCACTTTTTCTTAAAAATTGTGTTCAATTTGACCATTATACCCTCAATCAAAAAACAAATATTCACTTTTTCTTAAAAATTGTGCCCAATTTGATGTGCAAAGTAATTCGGGACGGAGGGAGTAGTAAATATATAGAGCATTCAAAATCTCTCTGTTGGTTGTGCTGGGACACAAACCACGTAGTTTTAGCAATTTTTTCATTTTTATGTAATTTTTTTAAAATAAAATTTTTGTGTGATGAATTTACATTGAAATTTGAAAATATAGCTGGGCCCTACTCGGGGTTGATGATCTATCTCAATTTTGGCCCATTTATGTTATGCTTATTTGGATGGTCTATATTAAAATCTTATAGCCTAACAGTTGACTTAATAAAAAAAAAAAGCTTTATGCTTATTTAGATTAAAGTTATATTGCCTGGAAAATATTGCAATTGACTTAATAAAAAATCATGTAAGCAATTAGGTCTTTGTACTAGATTATAGAATTAACATTATGTACATAAAAACATTAATAACATAACTATAAAAATATTTTGATGTACACATTATAGACATTGTCTAATATAGCTCTACTTTGTTCCTAGTAAAATTATATATTATATTTACATTAGTATGTATACTTAAAATTAATGAGTGATTGAAATTATACTTAATATATATATATATATATATATAGGGTGATTCTAATATACACCAATCTATGCTTACACTTGTATTTTTTACTGCAGTCAAAAGTGTTCGTTGAGGTAGTTTTTCCAATTGGGTTAGGCTGTATACATGTATTTTTTTTATTGGGCATCAATAATCAATTTTAAGTAGATCCGCATTATAATTATAATTTTCTCTTTTAATTTGTTACAACATCCTAATTAGAAATTAATTTAACCAATATTATTTCAACAAACTTATCAAGCTCATATATATATATATATATATATATATATATATATGAAATTTGCGAATCTACCACAAAAATTATAATGTAATCATCTTAATAATACTTAGGATAGATTTGAACCCCTTTTATCATATAAGGATTGATCTCAATATATATTACAAAATTTGACCAGTCCACATATGAATAGGAATGATTGAGACGTGAAATTGATGTGAACAGTGTATTTGGTACGGGACAGTGTCACATGGACAATTGTATTTTCTCAATTCTTTTTAATTGTTTTAATTTTTTTGGACCTACATCGTATAAAAAAATTTAAAACTTTTTTAGACTTACATAAAAATTAAATTAATTTTTTTGTAACCCTATGAAAAAAGGTCACACAAAAATTGTGTATGATAGTGAATGTTACGTTATTTTTGGTTGAACGTGGGATAGATGACCTCATGTATATGTTTCTATCAAATAGAATAAAGTAAGTGTATTTTTAACTTTTACTAAAATTTATATTATTTTTGGTATTTTCTTATATTGAGTGATAGAAAGAGATCATTTTATCTTTAACGTGTGGTAAATTGGAAACTTGACTATATATTTATTATAAAGGCGTGGGACTTTTTGAGAGTGGTGGATTCTTTGTGAAATCCACACATCATAGTGAAATGACCACTTATATTAAAAAGATTCTCTGTAGCTTAAAACTTTCAAGGAAGCAATTAAAAGTGCATCCAAATTGTTAGGGCAAAATCTTGTGAGGTTCATGCATCGTTTTCTTCATTTCTTCATTCCCATCACTGATTGCACTTTAATTATATCACTGTTGCCTATCACTCTCACGTGCTCTTTTTATGCATTTTTTTTTTATCATTTTAAGATTTAGAAGGGGAAAAAAAAAAAAAAACAGATTAAAATTATAATAAATTAGAGTCACATTTGGATTTCTTTATCATAATCTAAACAAGTATTGTACTGTCATTACACCATACACATAATGCATGATTGAAGTGAAACAAAAGATGTTTATTAGGATAAATGATAATCAAATTAAGGAGCTAACTTTTTTTTTACCCATTTTTATAATAAGATTACTTTAATATCCATATTTATAACAAAAAAACTTTTCTACTCATTTTAGGGTAAAATCACTATTCATATTCCGAAATACCATTATAAAAAACAAATTTTCTATCCATTTTATGATAAAATTACTATTCACTAAAGATATTTATCCTATAAATGTGTAGAAAAATTATTTATTATAACAATTGGCAGAAAAGTAATTTTCTATTTAAAAATAGGTAATGAGAGACATTTTCATCAAAAGTTACTATTAATCATAAAGTGTATATAAATATATTTACTTTTCTTTTTCTTCTGGGATAAATGATGTATATATACGTTCTTTTTAACTTTCTATTTTGGTGGTCATTTTCTAACATGGCTTAATTGAGTAGGTGCCTTGTTGTGGTGAAAAAGATGACGTCAGCACCACTTACTATACTAATGAATGGAATTAAATATGATTAAGAAATGATGACGTGTTTGATGATGATAGTATCTGTATCATTAAGGATCAAAGATCCTTTTGTTACGCGGAAACACCACAACCGTTGATTTGTTGTCGGGTGGCCATCTTCCGCCGTCCGATCCTCATCTTAAATGCCCATCCCTTATCCCTTCCCGTTTATCTTTGCAGTTAATGTCATTAGTTATAATTATTAGTTCAAACAAACTTTTCCGACAAATCAAAATCCTTGATTTTTGTCGGTAATTGCACTGATTATCACGTGAGTATGTAAAAATTACTCTCTTTTTTCTAAAGCAAAATTTTATAATAAATGTGTAAGAATATTCTACTATCAAGGAAAAAAATCTCTCTTTTATCCTTCGATCTTAATGATTATTTACTTGAGCTTTTGATGGAGAATGAAGATTAGCTATATTTAATGGAGATTTAACAAAAATATATTGTTATTGATCACTTTAGGTTAATTTATATTTATCTTTTAAGATTTTAGGTTAATATTAGTATAAATATAAGTTATCTTAATTAGGTTAATATTAGTATAAATATAAGTTATCTTAATTATTATTATAGGGACATAATTAATTTATGAAATAAAAAAAAATCACTAAAATTATTGTAACATTTGGTATTCTCTAAAGTAACGGATTGTAATCTTCTTTTATCATGCTTTTTACCTATATCTACATTAGTATTAGTTTTGGATATATTTTGGGTTTTTATCTTCCTCCATATATAACTTATTTATGTGAGATTTGTGATGAGTTTTTCTTAAACGCATCATTAATAGAAACATAGTTTTTTTAGATATTTAGGTTTTATGTGGAACAGTCTTACATGAGACCTTATGTAAGTAGGAGTTCATATAAAAAATCCATTTCACATAAAGTTATATATAAGACGGTCTCACATAAATTTTCACAATAGCTTTTTATCTATTTATTTTTTAATTTTATCAGATTTTCTATGACACTAGATCAAAAATGACCTAATTGATAAGGGTTCTATAGCTTTTTCAACAAAAATCATTTGATGGTAGTACCTATGCTGATTCGTAATATAAATGCTTGTGGTTAATTACATACCCTAAAATAATTAGAAGATATATATATATATATATATATATATATAGAGAGAGAGAGAGAGAGAGAGTATAGTGATATTCTGTTGGGTCTTATAGACTTGGACTTCTAACACAATATGATGGTGAAAAAAGAGTTTCTAGAAGTACTTAAAGGCTAATGTTGTAATTCTATGCATTGCTATTTGCTAAACAACGCAATCGACTTGCACCACACATTGTATCTTTTCTATTGTCATTTAATTTTTATCTCATATTTTTTTAATGATTTGTTAATATTTATTATTTAAACATTACTATATCACTTTTTAAAATTAATTATATGGCAATATAAATAATATGGTATTAAAACATGATAAGATGCTAAACTAATGTGCTAGATCAACTTGGTTTCATAGATAACATGGGACTAGAATAAGTCATACAAAATGTCAATTTTAATGATGTTTCTTCAACCACCTTCATGGAATTGTATCATCTGACCAAGTCTAATTTACCTCTACATATATCTAATTTAATTTTGTTTGACTTTCCAATTATTTAAAGGTCGTTTCAGTGTTCCTAAAAGTTAAATAATATACTAAAAAATCAATTTAAGAGTTTTTTACAACAATCTCCTTACATATATGATGGATTCTTTAATTTTATTATGAATCACCGTGTGAATTGTCCATTCAATTTTAGTCATTTATGTTTTTACTTTTTTTAATTTCAGTTAAATGTTGGTTGGAATTTTTATAAAATCATTGTTGTGGTTGTCGGAAATTCTGATATGACAGCCAAAATCCGGCATGTTAAATTGGACTGAAATTAAAAAAAAAAACTTAAAATATGAATGACCAAAATTGAAAAACGAATATTAGGTTTATCAAAACTGAAATTAATCATTTTTAATACATATCACATACATATCTAATGATAATTATTTATTTTAATGATAATTATTTATTTTAAGCACGTATATATTGAATAGAAAATAGAAGATAAAATATTATTGGAAATCAAGAATTTACTAAAAATTCCAATCAATGGATATTGATATTTGATGGTGATACATTAGGTTTAGGACCAGAGGTTTTAAAAGCGGATAAGGAGTAAGGACCTTAACACCGGTCATTGTTTAATTTCCATCAATTTATTAATTTCTAGAAGACGTATTAATAATTCAGCAATTATATCACTTTTGTTATTTGAATTACACATCAATTGTGTACACAACACACATTCATGAAGAAAGAAGTTTCTACTCGTATCCACCACGTAAGATCATATATTTCGACCTAATTTCCATGAAAAGTACAGACTTTTTAAAGCAACTATCACAGAAAAAAGATAGATTTCCTTTTTTTTTTCCCTTCATATAATCATCTTATAAATCGACGAAAATTCATAAAGCTCACAATTTATATATGAGATTGTGAAGATCATTAATTTGATTTGTGGGTGGTGGTTGGGCTAGCTCAATCTCATGATGAAGTTATATCCTTGAGACAGTTTTGTATAATTTTTTTGTGAAAAAAAAAAAGTATATATATATATATATATATATATATAAATAAATAAAGAAAATTGAAGTCAGTCCACGCTGATTGGATCATATTCATCCAAAAATATTCCATCAAATGTAGCCTAGTGGGAAAGAAAATTATTAGTGCAGATTCTTTATTAATTGTAACATAATAAAATTTAGTTCTAGTTTAATTTAAATATTAAAAATTCGGTTAAAAAAATTGATGTTGCTCGCTCCAATATTCCTGGCATAACTCCAAAAATAATAGGTGAATAATAATGTAAACAAAATTGAGATGCTCCCACTAATTTGAAAAGGAGTGGTTCTCGATTGTTACAGACATCTAGTTGCCTAGAATCATACTGCATTATAGCATTTTATAAGACTCTTTTTTAAGAAGAAAAAAATAAATATTATTTCTATTTCCAGTTGCTAAGAATCTTGCTGCAATTATAGCTTTGTACAAGCTGTATATATCTTTAAGAGAATAAGAAATGATTCCATTTATATATATCATCAATACCGTATCAAGTGAAATATATCAATGATTTAGTGTTGAAAAACATACAATTACACTGATCTTGATCTTGTGTGTATACTCACAATAAAGACTATATTTAATTTCTTGATATATGGCTACTTTGTTTTACAGAAGGTAGGTTTAAAATATATCAAAATATTAAATCACTTATTTTCAAATAACACTTATTAAATCACATTTCTTTAAAACTATTGTATACTATATCATAACTATACAAATATATAGTACGTATGAATACAATTAACTAGAGTATAATGAACTCGTAATTTTTGAGTTAAACGACATCACTTTTTTAAGTAATTGATTAACCATTGATTCAAACATGTTAACTATTTAATTGTGATCTTGGATTGAAGTATCATTCTTGATATTTGGGATATTGCCATATGATGAATGAGATTCGTCTAAACATTATTCATACTCACATAAATGCGTAACTAGGTCAGATTTCCTATGAAACAAGTCGAGTTTTGAATGAAGTTGGACATGGATATATCATCAATATAGCTTAGGCTTTAGAAGCCCCCCAACAATTATAATTCCTAATAGTCATTTAATGTATTTACTAAATAAAAATAGATTTTGTTTATTTAGCCTTCACAAATTAATTGAAGAGTACTTAATTATGTGATTTGTGTAGCTCCTCCAATCCCTAGGGTTGGGGGGATGGATCTCATTGGCAGTAAGCTAGAAATAGGTCCAAGCATGGATCATCCTTTTCACATAAGGGCACCACTTGCCAAAATTAATTATCGAAAATGACTCACTTTAGCTTTTTATTATTTTCATACCATTTCTATTTTATTTATATATATATGAATTGTTTTTGCAAGTCTTTTAATCTTCTTTTTAGCCAAAATTGTTCTCTCTTTTTTTGTTTTTCAACCAGCATAACACACAGGGATGGAGCTAAAAAATTTAAATGAGGAGAGCGAAATATTTATTTCTGAAATTTAAAATTGATGAAATTCGTATTTTAAACTATAATTACATTGTATATGTATATAAACAGTAATTCCGTCCAAAAATTTAAGCAGGCGGCAGCCGCCGCGAGTCCCTCAGCTCCGTCTCTGATAACACTGACGAAGAAATACGTATTAATGATTAATGTATACAATAATTAATAAAATCATTCCACTATAACCGTATAACGTACTTCTTCATCATTATTATTAATATTACGCATCCTGTTTTAGAAGCTTTCAGAGATTTCAATACAAATATATATTTTTTAAATACAACACAAAAATAAAACATAACAAATATATTAATGACTATAGGAAAGATTACCGATAACTCATGTAGTGATTATAAAAATATTAATAAATACATATATAGGAACCTGAATTAATAATAAATGCTAGTGAAGCGTCATGTTGTTATTGATAACGTACTATAAGCTAGTTAAACATTAGCGGCATATAATGAAGTGCATGCTATTATTGGTAAAGTACAATAAGCTAGTAAAATGTTTTATTAATAAAAAATATTACGCTTTTAAATACTAAAAGTGATCAAATTACTTAATATTTAGCACATTTAAAAGACTTTTAAACTTTGTAAATAGAGAAGTCTGAAATCTAAAAGATGCAACATAGTGGAAACAGACCTTATATTTATTTTAATTGTTTTTTTTTACAGTTTAATTAATTAATAAATGGTTGCTTAATGATGATTGTTTAGAGATTTTCCCCTCAAATATTGAAATGTTGTTTGTCATAAACGCAATTTCATATGAATATGCACAATAACATGTCGACACGCACACAATTCATGCGCGTGAACGTTTTCCTCTCTCTTCCCACTCATCCTCTTATACTGTCTTTATCAACAGAACCTTCCTAGGAAATTTAAAAACTAATAAATATATATAAATAAAATTAAATGAAAATCATCTCTTCGAACGCGTATTCTTTTATCCTCTTCCCAAAACCCTAGCTTAGCTTTCTCTCTCCGCGTCCTATATGTTTTCCTGATTCATTCCTGTTTAACAATTTTGTGCATTTACCGATTTCTTCGAGCTATGTCCGGCGAAGAGAAGTCCGATCCCAACATCGCCGCCGAATCGGGCTGGGAACTCCACCACCATAGCTCCGACGACCTCGATCACGGTTACTTCTTCGCGAGTGATTACAAAGAGAGTAGCATACTCAGTGAGTTTGGTTGGAATATTCCGGCGGAATCCAGCGCCTGCCACGGCGGTCTCGTGGAATTCCACCGGATCGAGTCTGATTGGGCGGCGAGAAGCGCCGGTAATTACTTTTCGGCGGATTCATCGGCGCCTGCGGGTGATCGCGCTGTCAGTAGGAGTAGTATTGAGCCGATGGTGGTAGGGGAGAAGGTGGAGGCGGCTTCGCCGTCGAATCCGTCGATTTCTTCTAGCTCCTCCGAGGACGCGCCGGAGAAGTCTATGGCCTCCGGTGTCACATCCGCCACGGCCGCCGCCGCCGCCAATCCGCCATCGGATACAGCGTGAGTATTATGTGAGGTAGTGTAAGTGCATGCATGTGTAGTTAAATCTGGAATTCTCCAATACTAAAAAGGCGTAATGCGAACAAAAATGAATTCATTGATGAGTAATGAGTTCATATTGGAAGTGTACAGAACCGTTGGAGAGTAACTGCAGAAAAATGCTCCTTCAAATCCCCGTCCGTTATGCAGTCTCTAGAAGCATCATTTGTTGCACACGGGTGTTTGGGGGGGGGGGGGGGGGGGGGGGGGGGATAGACATTTGCGGTATTTTAACAGAATTCAGGGGCTTTTAAGGTATTTCACTTTTCACGCACGGACCAGCCTCAGCCGCTTTTGCGGCGGAAAATGGTGTGCTACACATCCTTGTTTATTTTTTCAGAAAATTATGTTTAAAAAATAAATAAAATGTTCGTACTTTTCCTCACTTTGTAATATAATTTAATCTAAAAAATTATGATTCGATTGCGGTTGCATGCATCAAATTCACAAAAGGGATCATATTTTTCGAATAAAAACTTTCACACCCATTAATCTCGAAAATTATATTGTCTTAACGCATATTTTCCATGAAGGTTACATAAAACATTATTATGTAAAACTTGTTCACATTTAGCAGAAAATTACGCCGATTTTGCTGATATGATGCTTCATTCAAAGTTCCATCGATCCATCCATTTTTTATTGTCAAAATTATGTAATTTCGATAGTTAAGTCCACCATTCAGTGTTTATTAATGTTGTTTTTCTACTATGTATAAGAAGCTAAATTTCCACACAATCAATTAAGATTCTTTCATATTTTCTGGAGTGTAATCTTACTTCTACCTCATATTATATACGGTTTCAAGTTATATATAACGAGAAAGTTTTCTTCATTGTAAAGTCTTGTTACTTTCTCATCGATCATTGGACATATAAATTCTGAACTAAGAATCCAGTACATAATAACAGTGTTGATTGTCTGAAGATGAAATATATATAAATGAAAGTGAAAGGTGTGAGTATACAACTGCAGGAGCAAGAGCAAAAAGAAGGGTCTGAAGCAAATTAGGCAGCCGCGTTTTGCATTTGTTACAAAAAGTGAAGTGGATCATCTCGAAGATGGTTATAGATGGCGAAAGTATGGACAAAAGGCTGTCAAAAATAGCCCTTTTCCAAGGTATCTCATGTTATTATAATCTTTCTAATTACTTTTATATATATATATATATATCAACTAATTACTAAACCTACATAAAAGCTTAAAAGATCTTCATCGAGAGCTAGACATTACATGTACTCGTCTCAAGCATATGAAACTTGGGATAGGATGTCATGAGCTTCACAAACTTGCGTGAATCAGCAGTCTCAAAAAGAAAAAAAAAAAAAGAAAAAAAAAAGAAATCTCAATAGGTGGTTTTTTCCTTTTTTTATGTGAACCGTCATATTAGGTGAAAGCAATAGTATGTAGCAGCATGTTAGTTCACTGGAAAGAGAATTAGCATTACTTATGTGTTGTATTATTTGTATCCAACATTAAATAAAATAAGAATATTGACAATTGAAAATCATAAATGACATGATACATACATGTTCTTTCTTGATTGATTGCCTCTACATCAGAAAATTTTGGTTGTGTTTTATTAGTTTTTAGATTGTTTTGTACAATTGATATAGATCTCATATATAATTTACTTAACATGTTAGATAAAACCTAATTTTGTTAAAAAATCAAATACATACTTAATCAGGTTAATTTTTTTATTTAATATTTACTTTTCCCAATATAATTTCATCGATCTCAACACACAACCATATTGTATAATCTGTGACTGAAAACATACAGTACTGATCATATTTGAACTTGTTGAAGGAGCTATTATCGTTGTACAAACAGTAAATGCATGGTGAAAAAGAGAATCGAACGATCATCTGAGGACCCCTCAGTTGTAATAACAACATATGAAGGACAACACTGCCACCTCTCTGCTGGATACCCCAGAGGCGGCGGTGGTCTCATAACTCAAGGGTATTTGAACCACCCTTCCAACTCACAGATACATCATCCCAGATTTCCACATGATCCATCTCAACATCATTCTCTCCGCCTCGAAGCGTCGCCGCCGCCGCATGTCCAGGCTGGCACGGCGGCGGTAGAGGCAAGCTCACAGCCAGCTCCGGTGGGCGAAGGACTCCTTGGAGATATCGTGCCACCTAGGATGCCATGGATAGGATGAGCTGTTCCTATAGTTAGGTATTTCATTTTCACATATATAACTCAGTAATTGTTTCCTTGCAGGATATTTATGTCATTTCGTAAATATTTTGTCAGATGAAACATAAATTATTTATATATATATATATGTATATATATATATTTATGTTTGGCCTGGGGTTGTGAGTTATAGTACTTAGACCAACTATAGGTCAATGATATAATTATACTATAAATTAACGATAAATTATTTGAGTTCTAGGGTAATAATTTTAGTGACAACCACCTTGGTGGTCATTGATGTAAGCAGAGACTCTCAATCTTGTCACTTTTTGTGCTGTCTAATGTTTTTTAGCTATAATCATACCATAAGCATGATTCATGAATTGTTACTTAGAACGTGTCAAGGTTTGAAGATCTAAACTTTTTTAACAATCAATTCAGCACAACAATAAGGAATACGCACAAACGATATAATACTACAAAATAATAATTCAATAAAATATATTACAATTTTATAACACTAATTAATCCACAATTTAATTCAACCCGAAAAATACCGCAGGTAATGCTGTAGAAAATGTGCATTCAAAACCGACATTATAAATTGAAAATAATATAAAAACTTTGGATCGAAATGGTGGATGGTGACCCAGAGTAGGCCCACAGAGTACTCGTGGATCAGAGCTACTTATTTTGCAGGCCCATTTAACTCACTTGACTTAACTTTGATCATTTGGGCCCACGCCCTGATCCATAAACATGGAAGTAATTAGTGGGCCCTTTGCAACGGCCCAACTAATTCTGCAGAAGAACATGTGTGATTTGGCAAAAATAGTTATATTCATGTATTTAAATCTTTATACTATCAAAAAGTTAAATATCCCGAATTTTTTATTGTTGTTACATGTTAGTTGTCTAGGTTAGGATGGAAATATTTGGACCCAAAAAATGTAGTACCATGCTTTGTAATACTTTTCAATAAATTCATATGAATGGGTATGCAACACTAGAAATTTTAATGATAATATATTCTTTAAAAAAACTATGCAAATAAAAACTCAATATGTCATACAATAAATATAGTTGAATATGCTACAATTGAGTAGACTCTATCAAGTATAGTGTTTATTATTTAATCAAACCTTATCATATATGTGTATATGTATGGTATATATGTATTTACACATACTTTTAATGCATATTTTATTAATGGGTTGGCTTACAAAAGTCAGCACATTGGTAAGGCCATTTACACATTGTATCTTCACATCACCATTTAACATGATATTTTTTTATTAATTAATTAAATTCATTTACTATTTTTTCTCTTTTATTTATAAATATGATTCCTAAAATTGCTATTTTAATAAAATAAAATTGATATTTGAATAAGATTAATATCTTATATGTTTAGAACGGTCTGAATTAGAGGACCAAAATTTTGAAACCCTAGCAAATTGTCCTAAAAAAGTGGGCAACAAATCTGAAAAAAGAAGTAAAGCATAAGTTGTATCCAAAGTTATTTGGTCCCAAAACTTGACACCAAAAAGAGAAAATAAATGCAACCGTGTTACTCAACTTTTTCTCATGTCTAGTAAATGATAAACAAACATAAATAACCAAACAATTTTTGTAATTTTTCTCCTAAACAATGTCTTCTCTCTATATAAATTCCATTCACCAAACTGGCTCAGCATACACCAGAAAAATTTAAAGCAACAAGACAGAAAATATGGTGCAATATTGGTGTTAGCGTGCCAACTAACTGCAAGCTTTTAATATTCCTATTTTTTTCCTCAAAAGAAGAATAAAAAAAGGGGATCTCTTGGAGTTAGGTGAAATTTAAGACTGTTTCTTGAGACTCATTATTCTTCCAATTTGCAAAGGCTCAATAAAGATTCTATCTTCCATACTTTGTTACTAACTTCTAATCCAATCTAAAGCAATCCAATATCTTCTTAGCTTTCTCAACAACCACTTTAGCTTTACTTTACTATGTTGTTAGAGACACACTTAAGCACAATGATTATGATGATAGAAACTGTGATTATGACATTTGAATATGTAATGTAGTGTCAATCTATCTCTTGATTTCTATGGTAGATGACATGTAAGTAGAAGTACAGAAACGATCTGCATATTATTGGGCCAAGTAAAAAACCAACTTCAAACAAATATGTGATAAAATGAATGATTAATGTTGGCTGCTAATCTGCCATCAAAGAGCTAAATCACTACAAAAATCATCTAAATTCCATGTCAATGCTTTTGAATGAGCAAAATAGTGTGTTTAGAATCCGTAAAACACGAAAACAAAAGGATCGATAGGCAGCTTACGATGGAAATGGAGCAGATCAAGATAAAGCACAATCCAAAGAAGTTTGTTCTCCAATTTCGGGCTTTTCCAATCACGGGCCTACCAAGAGAAAAACGGGCCACATCCATCATCCTGATTCGCCTCAGGGGCCGGAAGATTAAGATCAAGCAAATCAGGAGGCTCAGGCTTCACCACCGGGGTTCGATTGTTGTTGTTCTCATTGCTCCCACCAATGAAATGTGACCTCTTGTGGCCACCTAAAGCCTGCCCATTCTTGAATACTCTATTGCAGAATGGGCAAACATGCCCTTTGTTCTTCTTAGGCTTGATCTTTTTCTCTGCATTCTTGGCACTCACTTTTCTGAAATAGGTTGAATCATCTAACCTGTTTTCGCCACTTTCATCGCGAGATTCATAGCTTCGTTTGTGGCACGGTCTGTGGCCTCCAAGAGCCTGATAAGACTTGAAGATCTTTTTGCAATTGAAGCATTCATATTTACTCTTCTTCTGAGCATTACTGCACAATTCATTCATTGATTCAAGATTCTCAGAACTGTACTTTTGCTTTCTTGATTCACTAAAACCACCATATCTTTGAAACCAATCAACAGACACATCAGATTCAGCCTTAGCACATTCATCCAAGAAATACGCAGAATCAGAATTCTCCATCTTTGCAATGGAAGAAGACTTGGTCTCCATAACAACAGAGATATTATCCGAAGACTCAACAACTGAGTTAACACCGAGTTTAATCCCAGAATCTCTTGACAACAACATCAAACACATAGCCACCTCTTCTTGATTAAGCCCATCAATCTCAGAAACAGATGAAGAACCATTGTCAACAATCTTCTTACACCTCTTACTCTTAGCGACTCTACTTCTCAGCCTCTTCTCTTCAGCTTCTGTATCAGATTGACTATCAAACACCATCTTCTGATTCTCACTACTACTCCAAGAGTGATCATCCTTCAAATTCTTATCCTTCTCAGAGTGACAAGCCATGTGACCACACAATGCTTTCAATGACTGAAACCCCTTCCCACATTGCTTGCAGACTTTGTCCTGGGCTAAAGGGAGCCGAGAGACTGCCCGCCATGTCTTCTTCGGATTCTCTCTTAATCCATAACCAGATTGCCCATTCCCAGATTCACCATCAAGAAAAGGTGGTTTCTTTTCCAGATTAAACTCAACTTTGTCCTGAAACTCAGCTGGATTTGCAACTACATGAGACCTCATGTGACCCCCTAGTGACTTTCCACATGGGTATTTCTTATTGCACAACTTGCAAACAAACCTCCATTCATAACCCTCATCCTCCATATCAAGTGATTCTTCTCAAATTGCACAAACAATTACTAATCAAATCAAGATCAGAAAACAGGTAACTCAACTCCAAGTTGTGAAACAATGCAGGAAACACAAAATTGAACTCGGCCCAGATCAGATAAATTGCATCAAAGTACAAAAATTGAATCTTTTTGAAGCTTAAATCTAAAATGTGGTTGTGTACTACAGATCACAAAGTCTATACCTCTGTATCAGAGAAGTGACAGAAACAGGATCATCAGATGTGACAGTTTTGGGGGAAGTAAAAGATCAGACCCACGACAATAGAAACAACACCTCTTGAATTCCATATCGATTTAATCTCTCACTCTCTCTTTCTCTTACAGAGAAAAGAAAGATTTAATTGGGGAAAGAATCAAACTTAACACAGATGGGTGGCTAATGATGGCCTCGAACTAGCCACAGCCTTTCAAGATTAAGAATTAAAACAGAAACCAAAAGACTCTTTCTTCCCTATATTTCTCTCCCTCTATAAACATACAAATCCCCTCTCTCTCACTAAACATTTCTCTTGTTTGTTGTAAGTTAAGGTAGGAGGAGAATTCCATGCATGTAAGCAATATATTGGAGAGAGAGTAGAGAGAGAGGGTGAAATGATTGGCAGCACGTGTCTTATAAGGAGAAGAGTTTGTTGAGCTTGCTACGGCAAAGATCTGTTGAATTTTATCGAAAGGGCACACAAATTTTCTGGGTTTTTTTTTTTTTTTTTCGGAAAATCAGATTTTGTTTTTTTGTGGATTTTAAATATTGCACTAAAAAATTGCTCTGAAACCTCCGAAGTCTGATTAAATTCCGATTTTGCCCCTAAGAAGATAGATACATAGTAGTACATTTACATTTGTGTATATATTATATTTATATATATTTCTCAGATTTTATTATTAACAAATCTTCATAGTCAAAACTCATGCCTAATATTTTTGGGAAAGCATTATTAAATTTCTGTTCACCTTTTGGGATTTTGTAGATCTTCCAAGTGTTATTATCCATTAAATTTGAAAGTGGAAAATGAGACTGTTTTATAATTTATTTGCATATTATATATGTTGTTAATTCAAAGAATTTGAAATTGACATCAATAGCTCTATTTATTTATTTTTTATTATTATTATTATTATTATTATTATTATTATTATTATTATTATTATTATTATTATTATTATTATTGTTATTTATCTTTTTTTAGTTTTACATCTGCCTTGCAATCTTTCAGAATCTTTTATTATCAATTCAGATCTAGCTTAATTAAATTGTGTTCAATGGGCTCTTGCTACTCTTTTGGAGTTTTTGAGAGGGATATTTTATTGAATGAGAGATATCATTTTACTTTGTGTCACATTAATATTTGTTGACATAAAAAGTAATTTAAATATACAGTTACCAAATCATAAACACAACATTATAAAAAGTAATTTTACATATGCAGTTACCAAATCATAAACATACACACACAACATTGGTAACTTAGTTGTAGGACAGTTGTTATATCTATATATATTCTTATAATTATGCAATCTCTTCAAAAAATTTCAATTTATGAAATATACCATATATTTTCTTTTTTATGAATTATCTTATACTTCCATATTTTTGAATGTTTGTATTATGATTAATTTGTATAAATAATAAAGTTGAGATTATAAGATTTACAATTATAGATTTTCACAAAAATTGGATTAATACAATTTTAATTTTTTCAAAATTTTATGGTCAAGAAAACTCTCAACTTGTACTACTTGAACTAAATTCTGTTATATTTGTATCTTTCTCAGTGTTCTTTGAAACTAGGGAGTTAAAATAGCTCCATATTAGATTTTGTTCCATTTGAGGTGATGATGACTACAAAGTGAATAATTTGTCATGTTCTCAACCCAACCATGACAAAGAATTAATACAAAATAATTTTCTCAACAACAATCGAAACATTAAACGACAAACAATAAAAGCCCAAAACATTTAATTGGCCGTTTCAAACAAACAAAGATTTAGGCTTATCGAGAAAAATAATATAAAAAAAAAAAAAAGAAAGAAAGAAAGAAAGAAGATCTGAGAAGCAGAATTGGGCCATATTTCATCACCAATTTCAGCCAGGACACGAGAATTAGTGAATCACATATAATTTGCTTCATAAAGCCATGTTGGGCTCTTAGCAAAAAACAGCACAAAATTCTTCTGACTAAGATCTTTCTTCAAAATGCTATCTTAGTGTTTCTTCTACAACATCCACCCACCCACCCCCACTCCTACTCCCATATAAAATAAAATAAAACAAATCAAAAAAAAAAGAAAAAAAGGCAGACAAAAGAATATCTGGGTTCAAGCAGAAGGGTTATAATTTTCTTTTTTATAATTATTTTCCTCTTCTCACTGTGACTACTTTTACTCTTGCTTAGGCATGTTGCCATCAGAAGTAGCATGATTCTCACTGCTATGCTCACCAGCAATGTTGCCATCTTTCTTAACAACATATCCATCATTTATGTCGCTGTCCTCATCGCCACGAACATTTTCATGCCTGAACCCATATTCATCCATCCACTCTGCATCCAATTCCTGGTCACTAAGACACTCAACCTCAGAGTCTTCATCTCCTTCATCAATAAGATGGAACTCCTCGCGAGTACATTGCAGGTCATCACCATCATCAAGCAAATGTCGGTTTGGGCGGTAGTCTACATGGGCAATGTTCTGCTCTTCATCATTGTCACTGTCTATCTCAAACAGATGAGATCTGTTCTGAACTGCCCGCCTCCGTAGCACAAAAACATTGAAGTAATAACTGACAAGTTCCTTCTTTGACCGGGTTGGGAATACAGCGCTGAGTTGCCTCCAAAAATCTCTACCATGACTAGAGAAAATGACCTCATGAAAGAGTCGTTGATCATCAGATGACCACCTACGAGCTATCTCTTCACCCATCTCATAGAATCCCAGTTTCGTGAATGATTCATCTCCAAGCATATCACACAGATTGTTTCTAGCTTCTATAACATGTTGCTGAACGCATCTCATGGACCCCATATCTAGACAACTACAATCAGCAGTTCTACCACGACCAACTATGAATTGATCAGTGCTTGAATCATTTAAAGCAGGTATTGGAACGATGCAAGTACCAATCCATTTCTGCTCAGAATCTGGAAAATCTTTCCCTCTAGCACTTGGATCCCACTCTGGAACTTCAGCTTGATAGTTTGGTCCAATGGGGATTTCTTTCCTAGGAGGAACATTCAACAAGTATATGTAGGGGTCGACAAACTGATCTTGTGGTTGGAATGACATGTTGAAGTCAATATAACCTTCAGTGTTTGGACAGAAAGGGGAGATCTTGTTTCCAGCATTTTCCTCATTGCTGTTGCTTCTGTTGGTAACACAAGATAAGGGCGTACTTTCCTCCACTACTTTGTCTCCTATGATTGCATCATCTAGACTGCCACTCTCAAACATTCCATCAGAATCAAATCTATACAAATTGTTCTTTGCTTCATCTGTGATAGTAGAGCATCATATATTGGTAATTAGTGACTGTAAATTTTGTCAGTCTAGCCAGATAACAGACGTATAACGTATAAATTATGCTTCAATAAAACCTTTACCAACAAAGTTTGAAGAGCCTTTAAATTATATAAGTTATGCAAGTATTCTTATAGGTTATTACGAAATCAATATCCTGGACACAGCTTGCATTTTCAAGTACGAATATAAAGGAAAGTGTCCCCCAAAAAAAATTTATATAATCACAGCCATCACAAGAAAGTACTCAAAAGTATGATATCAATTAAAAATGTATACCAGGAGAATCAACTTTCACATCAGTAGAGCGAGAAGGAAAATCTTCCGTCACAAATGCTAGTTTTTTGTTGTTCTCAAGTTGATGATTCGGTTGCTCAAATGAAAGTTCTGGAAGATTTTCTTCTTCTAGAGGTCGTTTAACTCCCATATTCTGCATTTCAGGATAAAACCAACAATGTATTCATACATATAGTTTGAAAAAGAAAGGTGTAACCAGCAAACAAGTTATTTAGTACTAATCTAGTTCATGTTGCTACAGGAGTAAAATCAATATCAGTCATGCACTAATATAATGAATATTATGTGATTCTGCATCATTCTTCAACTCGTGTGTAAGTTTGTGCTATTTAGACCACAAATCTGCAAATCCATAAAAGCGAAAACGCAATTCAGACAGAAAAGAGAAAAAGAGACACGTAAACAAATTCTTGCAAGGTACGAAACACACAAATGGTATTCTATACATGGCAAGTGACAATGTAACACGTGTATACCACAAAAAAACACCGAATAGCATGGCCACGTCACTATGGAAAAAGAAGTAAAAAAACACATATATAAACCTAGAAATCACCATCCAGAATAGACCCCACAAGCCTAACTAGTCAACCTAAAGCCCGACACATTAAAGTAGAAGCACAAAAAGAAACAATTTATCACTCTGCTATTTTCCCATACAAATAAAACAAAAAATAATCAACCAACTAACAAATATGCCAATGAAATCCATCCAGATATCAACTATCAGTTGCTTCCAGCACGGTCACCAGCTAACGTAGCAGAAAATATATCTAAAAACCTATGTGAGTGTCTTCCTGCTGTCCATAGTTATAAACTTACAATTCAAATGCTATACCAAATCTATATGGTTTTTATGACATCATAGCACGAAAACAAGAGGGTACTCTGCATGCATAGAAGGACATTTATCCTACGCATGGTCAAATTATCTTTTCTTTTTCCTTCCTTTTTTTTTATCTTTTTTCTCCAAGTACATCCCAAAAAAAAAAAAAATCCATTTTCTTAAATTAAATTAAAAAGTATTATATTCAACAATTGTTTAAGATGCAAACGACCTAACTATTCCCAGAAAACAATTTATTGCAGATTATAACAAAAATAAAAGAAGACCCCTAATTTCACAACTAACCCTAACCCTAGATTCACAAATCGCACATAAAAAACCACAAGAAACATGCTAAATTTAAATTCGAAAACAGATATACCAGAGCAGTAAATCAATTACTGATTCTATGAACATGAAGATCAAAGAACGACGACGAACAGGCAAACCCTAAAATCTCCGTATAAAATTACAACTTCTGAATCTAATAATAGAGGGGAAATAAAAGTTCCATCCAATTGATAACAGAAATCAAACGAATTCACAGTATTCATGAAAAAATATCACGGATCAGGAGAGTGAGGCAAAAACCTAGAATTTCTTGGAGGCAACAGATTGGGCAGAAAGAGCAATCAATCTAAAGGAAAAAAGACGAATTGAATGAATAGAAAGCTGAATTAGAAAATTGATCTGTGAATTTGAACGAGGTTTCAATATTGAATTACGTGAGATTGCAGGAAATCGATGGAAATTGGGGATATTTTTTCGGTGCGGTTCACGTGGTTTTTGTAGCTGTGGTGGAGGATCCGAGTTAGATGACCCGGTTTTAAATCCACACGTGATTATTAATTACGTGTCAACAGCTGAGTAATCCCCCTTCTGTGACTGTCATGTGTTTGGGGTGTTGGAATTATATGGACAAAAATTAAACGGAAAACAGAGAAAACAAAATTCAAATACGTATTTATTTTTGGGTACTTTTTCTCCACCAAACAATCCTTTAGGATATGTTTGTTTAAGGATTCACCCTCCCGGTAAAATCTCAAATTCGTATTTGTTTGGAGAATTTGGTCAAAAATTATCAAATTCATCAAAAACCTATTATATTTAAAAAAAAACACTATAATTAACCTTATACCTAAAACCTATTACATATCAACTAACAATATAATATTACACATACATACTTTTTCCAGCAATGATTTGACATCTACAGTAATAATCTTACTTATAAAATCTCATAACAAACACAAATTTTAACTATTCACATTTATTACCAAATTCACCTTCATTACCAAATCTCAGGATTTCAAAATTGAATTTCCCCAATCCTATATAATTCTTAAACAAACATACCCTTAGCCTTTAATTAAGGTGTATTTGTCTCAACCAAAAATAAAAATAAAAAATTCTTGCATGCAATGTATGACAAAATAATAATAAATATATATATCAATATGCTGGAATCCATCCACAAAAAAATCTAGCTAGGTTATATATAAGAGTTTTATTTATTATTTTAGATGGGTGATTGATTTATTAAAAAAAATATTTTTCTCCAAAATTAATGATGTTTCAATTTTTATATTTGTATTATTATGTATGTCTTTTAAAGTAATTAGTCTATATATGTCATAATCAAATTAATCTAATTATAAGGTTGTAGAACTCGCGGAGTTATCATTTTACAATTACTTGTAAATCAAACTAACATTCATGAAAATAATGATAATCAAGAATTATAAATTAACATACATGATAGATGTTTATTTCAACTTGAACGAGAGTAAAAGTCTGAATGTCAATCTCTTATTCCGTTATTTTTAACTTAAAATTTAAAAAATAGTCATCATTAAAAAAAAAAAAAAAACCTATATTGTTGCTATAGAGCCTTCTTTGGCCCACTTTTATCAGTATATCCTATGAAAGAAAAATAAAACAAAAACATATATTAAATAGCTTTGAGCCAATGATTGGCTAAATTGTTGCCGTTTTCCCGTTCTGATGATTCTTCTTCAGAAAGCTCTTCTTCTATCTTCATCTTTTGCTTCACTTTGCAAATTATGAAACACTTTATCTGCCAAAAAGAACAATGAAAATAAAAGTAAGAAGAATGACAAAAATAGATATTAATTCATAAACTCAAATTGCAATATGGCCCTCATTCTTTTATTTGGAAAGAAAGTATAGATACTTACATCGACGACAATGATCTGATTAGGATGACATCTGTACTCGATCATCTTCCAATCGGTTTTATTTCCGTTGGAATCATGGAAGTATAGTTTGGTCTTAAATCCAATGATGCTTTCATTGTTGCGATAAATAGGAATATCTTCATTGCAAATTTTCCAGCACCAGGTTCGAACTTGATCTTCTGGATTTTTCAACCTTGTATCCTCAGTGAAGAAGTATGCTTGCTTCTCCTTAGCATGCTTGAATTTATCTGAACAACATCAAATCAATTTAGTTTTGTGATCATGCATCAATAGAAAAGAGACATATGTTTGCAAGAATATGTATGTTAAAGCTCAACAACACCCTGAAAAGTGAAAACCCTAATTAAGCACTGTGTGATCTTGGTTCGAACCTAGGAAGTGGAAGAGGGAATGAATACTAGAAAACTTTTTTGGTTCGAACCTGGTCATGATCACAACAGGCTCGGGGTAAGCTAGAGCAATGGTTGATCAATAAGAACTTACCCAAAGGAAGTTGATGAGGCTCATATTGGTAGACATCAAGATCCATAACATACTCAGAAGGGAGCTTTTCACCATTTAGCTTAGGAATCAAATAATGCTCCAATAATTCCACATCTGTTGGGTCGAATCTATACCCGACCGGCAATTTTATCTCTTTACATGATTTGTCATTACCAGACAAATTAGACCTCGATTTCGAAGTCATGTTTGTAAAATGAAGAAAAAGAAGAAGTTTATGCTGATATCAGAACAAGAGCTAGCATATATATATATATACACACGCGTATGTGGTGAATCTACTGCCTAGTCATGGTAAAACAGGGAATTTTGGTATATTATTAGGAAGGAGGTAAATTATATTATTACTAGGAAGATTCTACTGCCTATTCATGGTAAAACTGGGAATTTTGGTATCTTATAACTAGGAAGGAGGTATATTATAACTAGGAAGATGTTTTCCATGCATTCATCATAGTATAAAAGGAAACAAATATAGGTGGTTGTGTGATGATTAATTTGACATAATAGATAGAAGTAATAGAAAATCTACTGTGAATCCAACTATAAAACGGAACATAAGTAATAGAAAATCTAATGTCAATCAAAGAATAATATAGGGGACATGCAAAGAGTATACGCTAGCTAGGAAGATTTCTTTCCATGCTATAATTAAACAATCGACAATGTTTTCTGAAATTTTCATTATATTTGTTTCAAAATTTTAATTAGTATTTGTTTTTTTTTTTTTGTTAATCACTTTAACGTAAATTTATAGCTCTAGCTATAAAATATGTGGATAATCTATTCATATTCTTCTAGATAAACTTTAAAAAATTATATAATTTTATGGATTGTCTATTCATATTCTTCCTAGATAATTTTAAAAAATTATAAAGTATGTAGTTATGTGTATTGGTAATAATTTTCCAATCAATCTGGAGTTAAGTCGAATTTGATTGTATGAATAATGAATTATTGACTTAATCTTCTAAATTTATTCAAACTTATACGGATTTTAAAGGTTAAAATAGGATTCTCTAGATATCTTACCAAATTAGGAAAACTCGTAAGGAAAGCCCCAAACATTCAAATTTTTTTTTTGATTATTGGATTATTCTTCATAATTGGAGTGTAAAAATATGCTAATTCTATTTTCTAGAAAAGCCTACTAATTTTGTATATGTATTTTGGAACAGTTTTAAAATTCAAATATGCTAACCTATTTTCTGTAAATATTTTAGAAAAACTCTAGATTCTATTAATTTCCTTTATATATTTTGGAACAGTTCTATATTCAAATATGCTAGCCTACTTTCTATAAAGTCAATTTTATATACATATTTTAGAAAGTTTTGGATGGATGATTGGATAATGAAAGATGGTAAAGATAAATATAATTTCATGGATAATCTATTCATATTCTTCTCGTATGATCATATATTTAAAAATTTATAAAATATCTAATTATTTGTGTTGGAAGTCAATTTTCTATAAGTATGGATATATACTAATAAAACGAAACAATATAGGTGGTTGTTTAATGTGAATCCAAGTATAAACGGAAACATAAGTAATAGAAAAATGTTACAATGTTCAATTTCCAATTTGGGAATGTTGTATATTCAGTGAAAATTTCATATCAACGAATTTTTTCAATTTTTCATGCAGATTAAAATAGATAAAAATTATAATACCTCAAAAAAAATATATTGGCAATAAAAAATTTACTAGATAAAATTTCACTATACGCAAAAGTTATATGTGGGTTATATTCCATATGTGGGTTATATTCAGTGTCGACTGTATAACACAAAAAGCTAATATTAGACTAAAGTTATACTAACAAAAAAACTCATATTATAGTTTTCTACGGTTGTATGAAACAAAAATTCATACTAAACGAAAGTTCTAATCGATAAATTGAAAGTTTTACTACTCATAATTTACCATTGAAATTGACGTATGTAACTAGTGTAATAGATAAATTGAATGTAATCGAATGTATTTAACATATAAAACTAGTGTAATCAATAAAATAAATAAATTGATTGTCCTCGATACTATCAGTGACATATGTAACTAGAGTAATCGATAAATTGATTGTCTTCCATTGTATTTAAGTTCTACTGTCATTGAAATCGACATAATTAGTCTAATCGATAAATTGATTGTACTCGAATGTATTTGTTGTCAAATGTAATTGTATAACACAAAAACTTTTGAATTGTCAATTCCAAAATATCTAAAACTTTTGAATTTGACATATTAACTAGTTTAACTGATAAATTGATTGTCTCGTCCAATGTAATTGTATGACAAAAAAATAAAATAAATAAGAATATCTCCCATATGTAAATAAGAATTCTAAACTAAAATAAATAATCCGAAACTAAAAGGTGATGATAATAATGTCAGGTAAATTCCTGTATATGTTTTATGAGACTGATAGAAATCTGTTACACAACTTATTTTAGTTTTAATATATATTTTAAAACAATTAAAACTCAGCTATGTGATTTTCTTTTACTAAATAATATTTATATATCAAAATTACGCATCTACAAATAAAAATAAAATCAACATTTCTCTGTCAACAATTAAACCTGCACTAGCATGAAGGAAATACAATGCTTGAATGTGTATAAATTGAACATGCACTAGTATGAAGGAAATACAATGCTTGAATGTGTGTATATTCATTCAAGATGTTGAACATCTGTCCTTTCTTTGTGTTGTTCTTACAACTTCTTTTTTTGAATTTTCAATTGTTGTTAATTAAGTTAAGAAGCTAAGAAATTCTTGAACCACTTGACAGAGTCCTTTGCATATCGCTTCTGTTTGTCATTGTAATCAACATAGTACAACCCAAATCTTGAACTGAATCCAGCCCCCCATTCCCAGTTATCCAGCAAAGACCAAGCAAAGTAGCCTTTCACATTGCAACCATCTTCTCTGTGTATACAAAAGCATCAAACAAGTTGAGAAGAAGATATATATGTAGTGTATTACAAAGTGATGAATCATATAAGCTTACTTTATAGCAGCTAATAGGTTTGTTAAATAGTCGTTATGATACTTGATCCGTTTCTCATCTTTGAGAGCATTCTTGATGGGCTTTAACGGGTTGTTTCCATCGTCCATTCCTGTTTATGACAAAGAAAAGCAAAACATTTTGTCATATGAAGACTATTAAACCGAAGAGAAATTAAGTTCTTTGTGAGGTTAAAAGTTTACCATTTTCTGTGATTATTACAAGTGGATTTCCATATTTTTGTCTAATGTAGTTCATCAAACTTCTCATCCCTTCAGGCACAATATACAACCATATTGAATTTGCCTGCAATTTAGACAAAGAAAAAAAAAAGGTTCAAATTTGGAAATACTTAATGATGATCATATTGTTCTTTCCATTAATCTGCATACTCTGTCGTGTGAAGGCTTTCCTATTGCAACGGCTGCAAACACAATGGATGACAAACTTTAGGATGAATAATAAGTGACTAAAGACGATTAAGACAAGAATGAAGGGAATAGTTTTTTCTCAACATACGGAATGTAAAGGCACCCGAATCTGCAACGGAGTCATTGAGCAGAACACCAATCGCATTTGTGTTGTTCACGTTTGCATACCAAGTTGTGTAGTGATTTATGCCTATGAAATCGAACGATCCCTTCAACTGAGTCGACTCAGCCGGAGAAAACCTTGGCAACCGGCTCCCAACTCTACTTCTCATTGACTCTGGATAATCCCCAAATACTATAGGCTCAATAAACCTGTTTTCAAGAATTTGATCATTAACATAGTATACATGAGATTTGACAAAAAATAAAAGAATTACAAAAAATGTCCTTACCAACCCAAGTTGAATTCAATAGCTCTTTCAGTGGCTTGAATATCCGCTGAGGATTTTGAAGCTGGTTCATACCAAAAGGTATCCAACGTTATCCCAATTGATCCACCTTGTTTTGCCTGTAATAATAAAAAATATATATTAAAAAAAACCTTCTTAAGTTAAATATACTAAAAAGATACTTAGTTATGTCTATATTATCACCTGGTAATTTCTCTTGTAAATATCAACCACGGCTGCATGTGAAAGAAGCACATTGTGGCCAACTATGTAAGGCTCAGTGGCAGAATTCCCTGTTTTGCAGACCAGGCGATGAAGTATAGAGCACCGGCCCGGGGCCTGAAGCCCGGTATCATAGCCCTGAACAGCAAAAGTATGAGGCTCGTTGAAAGTGATCCAGTGCTTCACTCTATCGCCAAATTCCTTGAAGCACGTCTCTGCATACGTGGCAAAGTCTTGTCTGTTCGACAAGAACAAGATTTAGTTAAATATGTTCTTGCTTATATGCACAAGATAGGAAAATGTATTATGGAACACATGATTACATGCTTTGAGGGCTTAGCCAGCCCGTGTATCTGTCTTCGAGGCTTTGGGGGAGATCCCAGTGGTAGAGTGTCACGTATGGTTCGATTCCTGTGTAGCAAACGACATCAAATGTTACGTAATCTGAAACTATGTTAATGTGCAGAAAAATTGATGTGTTATTTGTTACCTTGTGCTAGTAATGCATTGATGATGTTGTTGTAATGATCAATTCCAGCTTGGTTGATTTCCCCTGTTCCATCTGATTATACAAGTATTATTTTTATTTAAAATTAAAGATTTTTTTTTTTTTTGTTAAAAGTGAAGGGGGGAAAAGCTTACTGGGATAAATTCTGGACCAAGCAATTGAGAATCTGTAGGCATCCATTCCCATGTCCTTCATCAGTTGTATATCTCCCTGTAATAACAAATAAACACGTGATAAAATAAAATAAAAACTGACACGTGGCATGGTGTGATTTGATAAAGGAATTGAAATAGTTACATTGTATTGGTGGTACTGATCACATGTTACATCAGCATTGCTAATATCGGTTATTTTTCCTGGGAAAAAAAATTCGAATAATTAGAAATATTATAACAATTTTCTCTCTCATCAGTGGTGCTGTTAGATTGATTTTTACCTATAGAATGAGCAAATTTATCCCATATTGTTTGGCCCCTTCCATCTTCCTTAACTGCTCCTTCGTACTGAAAATATAATTATTTAAAAAAATTAAGATTCATAACACAGTTTAACAAAAGTTGTACTAAAAAAATTGAAAATAAGTTAGATAGGTTTTAATGCAGGCAACATGGACCTAGGAATATTTTGTCAACTTGCTTCGTCATGACTTAAAAAGTAGTAACAAATTTGCATATCAAAAAAAGTTGATGATTTCATTTCCATAACTGTATTTGTTGAAGGAAATGTTCTTTAATTAAGTTTGTTTTACAATTCTTGGACCTGTGTTGTTAACATATGTGACTAATTTTAATAAATAATTAATTAACTAAGTATAACATTTAACACGTGTATATATGTTCCTAAAGATATTCGGAAATATTGATAACAAAACTTGTAAGCAATAAAATGTATAAATTTAAAGTATACTTTAAGTGTGCGTTAACAATATTATAATTGTACAGACGATACATTATATATAGATAAAATAAAATATTGCATAAAACTGGAACCAATTATTCATACCGTAAGTGTGATCAACTTAAATTGAGTCACGCATTTCATTAGCTGACACTTATCCAATTTTAAAGATTAATTTTTATAAGCCACCCTTTTTCTCCAAAAAAAGAAAATAAATTGTAAAGTTAGTTTTCCTTTTCTTCTCATTTAATCCAACAATTACAAAGTTATTGCTTTACAGGTATCTGTTACACACTGCATATCCAATTTGAATCCTCTATTACATCTTATATTACATCTCATATTTTATGACATTTAATGCACGCCATATATGTGTTGGTGATGTCATTTGATGTATGTGGCGTGTAATTATTATTATTAAATAAAAGATGCAATACACGTGTAATAAAAGATCATGTGTACTCCATTCCATATTTCAATTTCTAATCTCATTTCTCAATCAATTAGGGGGTGTTTGTTTTGGATTTATTTAGAGTTGGGGATATCCGACTTTGAAATCTTCGGTTTTTAAAATAAGGGTGAATGGTTAAAATATGTGTTTGTTTAGAGATTTTGTACGTATGATTAGTATTACAAATGTCAAAATCAATATTGTGTAATATTATATTATTAGTTGATGTAATGGTAATGATTGGATGATTTTAATAATAGAAATTTAGATATGTATAGAAATTTTTATATTAATTGGTTACAATAAAATTTCTGCACTAATAGGTTAAAATATTATTAATGATTATATTTTATTTAAATAAAGTAATCTTTTTGTAAATTCAAAACAAACGAGATTTTGAGATTTTTTAAATCTCAAATCCTAACTCACAAACACCAAACCTGAAAACCACATTGATTTAGGGGTATAATTCTATATGACATACATTATCTAAAGACAAACTATTAACCTAAGGGAGGATATTTATTTTTATTCTTCAACTAGATGACTTCCAAAAGTAATCTTATTATGTTAGAATTATTGATTTTAGTCATATAATTTCAAAGTATCAAAATTATTCAAATCTATTTTTACCGAAATATATAAAATCCACCCAAAATTACATGTCTCCCGAAAATTTGGGATTTTCAACCACTTAAATGACATGACACATTTTGTTGACATTAATGTGGAAATTTGTTAAAAAAATATATATATATTCAATTCAAAAAATGGTGTAGTGATAATGTCAAATTTTCTAATTCACATGTCAATTTCCAACAAATTTTATAAATTCAGTGACCAAAATCGGCAATTTTTGGAATTATAAAACTAAAAAAAAATTCCCATTAAGAAATGATTAGATTGGCAACCGAAAATGATAGGCATAACTAAATGAGAAACATGACAAAGGCAAGGTCCAAAATTGGAACGACAAATTAATTATGCATGAATTAAAGTTCCATTATTGAAAATTGTTAATTATCTTGAATTGTAGCTAGTCTGGATACCATAATCAAAGGATTGTCTTCTAATCAAAACAAACAAAGCTCACAAGTCTTTATAAACCCTTTTTATCGTACCTATATACTATATAGAATAAGAAAAGAAAATTATTATTCAAGATTCACAAGATTATATAGCTTCACACATATATATATATATGTATATAATAATGATATAATTTTTTATAATTTAACATAAATTTCATTCATATTATTATGGTGAGCAAATTCATGATTTCACCAAATATGGATGCATGTTGGAAAGATTAAAAGTGAAAATTGAGAGAGAGAAAGAGAGAGAAACCTGATAAGCAGAAGATGCAGTTCCAAACACAAAGCCCTTTGGAAAACTTCCTCTGCTGATATTCTGTCCACTACATATGCTGCTGCTAATTCCACCAAAAATCACAACAAATAGAATTATATTCAAATTCATGCCTTCTTCTCTCACTAACATTTCTTTTGATATTTTTATAATGATGAAGCACTTCAAAGTTTATATAATGTGAATCGAAAATGAATCAAGAAAGAAAGATTGTCTTGGTTGTGTGTATGAGAGAAAGAGAGAGAGATGGTGGTGGTGTGGACACAGAATGTGGGAGAAGTTATTAATCTATCTACAAGTATTTGCCACACACATATATATATATATATATAAGAGAATGTCACTAAAAAATAAATAATTAATTAATTTTGATGTATGATTTTATTTAAATAGCTAAAAGTATTTATTGGCATGATACCCCACTATGTTATCTGGTGCTTTCTTTTGCTTCAATGTTACTATGTTATTTGGCTCCTCATTTTTCTCTCCCAAGCGACTGCCCTTTTAATTTACTTCTTTTTCTCATTTCTATATTTTATTTACCTCCATTTTTAAATGCAACTACACGTCATAATTCATCCAAATTTAGGGATACATTTGGTGAACGACATACCATAATTATATGTAGATACACAATGAATATCACACCTAATATATTTTACAATAACAATCAGACTCATTTATATTACTAGCGTGTAAATTATAGATGTGTCTAAATGATCATATTTAAAGTCAGATTCATTGATATCCAAAAAATCATAATTATACCACGAGTTATAATGCATTTAATTGAACATGAAACAATGAGAGGACATAAGGCAAAGGCTGGCTAGGCCACCACAAGCACCTGATTCTTCACTTTATTCAGAGAATCACAAACTCATGTCAAAGGTTTCACACATCATAAAAAGTTCTACATCTTTTTTCTTTTCAAATTTTCACACTCACCCACTTATCACATACATGTTACAAAAATAATAATAATAAATAAATAAATACTACTTCTCACACTGATAAAAAAATAAAAAAATTAATATCTCGTATTTTATTTAAGATGAATTACATTTATCATTTTTAAGATTGAGTAAAATTATATAATTACAATTTTCATAGTTTCGGTGTGAATTACATTCAGCCTCTGGTAGACTATATAAATAAAGAAAATAGTAATTTTCTCATACAATATCTCGACCGAACCATATCAGTTATTAAATTTAATCTCGCTTATTTTTTTTTGATATATATATAAGATATTAATCTCTCATTTTTAAGTGATTTTAAGCGAAAAATAAACTATTAGGATGTCATCAATATACTTGAGGAGTATATTTTTGTGAGACCATCTCACATATCTAATTACTTGAGATAGAACAATCCACAACTCATGTATATCTAACGATTTCACATCTTGTTTGTGAATAATGGGCTTCGTTCTATGATAATTATCCGTGAGACTGTAGATAATGAAATTTCGATTTATTATTCATGAGATTATTTTTTATGAATTTTTTTAATATTTGAGTGGGTAAAATATGCCATCAACACCAAATGCTCGGGCACCCTTTTCTATTAATTATTTTGGATAATTATGATAGCAACATCTTCCTATTATTATTAAGTTTTTCATGATGGAGCGATGTGTCCAAATTAAGTCACCATTCCCATCAATTCTTGGATGTATAGAATCATTATTTTTGACTTCGTAATATCACGTGACCATGTCAATAAAATCTTGTGAAACATCAAAACCCCTTCCCAAACTTTACAAGCTTCTTCCAAAACATATGGCTTTCTGGATGTACATGATGATATCGAAAGAAATAAGGCGCCGCATTGGACATGTCGATTGGCCAACACTATAGTCTTATTTATCATCAAGTGCGTAACATTATTCATTGTATCTAAATTACAATAAATATGGACTAATTGGGCCGAATCAAATATGGACTCAAGTCTCAACTCAAATAGAATTAGACGTCAGATGGGCCCACAATTAGGCCCATTTGAAATGGACTCATGGTCATTGGCCTACTCTGCGGCCTGCAACTCCAGTCCTCTACAGTTTGAACTAAAGTCGCTCTTTTTCCCAATCTCAGTACAAAGAAGCCGCAAAGGAGGAGGAAGAAGAAGAAGAAGAAAGAATTCTCTCTCTCTCCTGCGTCGCTTATACGCTTTCTCTGTTTCTCTCAGGTAATCGCTCGTGTTATTTTCCTGTTAGATTTAATTAAAGTTTTTGAAATAATGCTGAATATTGCGTTAAATCAAATTGTTTGCCTGTGAAAAGGATGTTTTTTGAGTAATTGAGGAAATAAATAGTATTTGTTGTGTATTTGAATCTGTATGGAGTGTTTTCTTGAGGAAGGAGCCTATTTTTTTAGAATTGAAGAGCAAATGGAGCCGGTATTGTGAGTCATAGAATTGAGTTTCAATAGTTGGGATTGGATGATGACGTTGATTCAAAATGATGTGCTGAAATGTTTTTGTTAAAATGTTGAAACAAGTTAAAATCGCTTCACTGAAACCTTGATACTTGTTAACTTAATTGAAGCTCCACTGTGTTTAAATTGTATTGTTTGTAGAACATCTGTTTTTTTTTTTTTTTCTGGCGTAGCTAGGCTTTTCCACTCCAAGCTGAAATGGAGTGGGTAACAACAGTTGTCCTAGGATTTGTAGTTAGATGGTATTTGCAGGTATTCTCATATATAGGTCTTTAAGGAGAGAAGATCAATGTAATGAGTCCTATTGCCGTTCCAAATTCATACTCTGGCTCTGAGTGCCATTGATATAGGTGAATGGATATGAATGTCTGGATCATCGTGATACAGTGAAGCCTTCTTTCACATTCTTTATTAGTAATCACTAGCTATAGTAAAGCCAACCAAGCTTCTTTACTTGTGGTTTGAATTGTTTGAAATCTGATGGATAATGTATGGTTGTCCCCAACACTAGCTATGGAAAAGAAAAAAAAGGAAAGGGTGATATCTACAATACCTCAAAGAAGTTGAATTCATGATTTAATCTTGCAACATCTTATGAACATTTGAAAAAAGTATGATTTGGTGGCGATTTCTCTTACATTATGGATTTGACTAATTTACTTGAGAGAAATGGCATTAATGAGACTAGATAACATTTGTGTGGTTGTGGCTGTAAATTTTCATATGGAAGTAATGAATAAATTCACAGAATCACTTCTCACAGATGGCGTTGGTGGTTATCTGTGGTCAACCTTGTAGTGGGAAATCCACAGCTGCAGCCTGCCTGGCTGAAGCCCTTCAAGAAACAGAATCTAAGCCATCTGTTCGGATCATTAATGAATCTTCCTTTCACCTGAATCGTAACCAAAGCTATGCTGACATGCCATCTGAAAAGAATCTAAGGGGGGTCCTGAGATCTGAAGTTGATAGATCATTGTCCAGAGATAATATCATCATAGTGGATTCTTTAAACAGCATAAAGGGGTACAGATATGAGCTATGGTGTTTGGCTCGTGCAGCAGGAACGAGATATTGTGTTCTGCACTGTGATCTTGAAGAGACATACTGTAGGAAATGGAACGAAGAACGTAGGGAGAAATTGGAAGCTTCTTATGATGATAATATATTTGAAGATTTAGTTAGAAGGTTCGAGAGGCCAGATAGCAAAAATCGTTGGGACTCACCATTGTTTGAGTTATGGCCCTCCAAAGATGGGATTGTAAAATCATCTGCTGCTATAGTAGATGCTGTTACTTACCTTACTAAACGAGTAGACTCAAAAACCAAGGATGTCAAAGTCTTACAACCTACTATTGCAACACAAAATGCACGTTTAACAGAGGCAAATTCTCTCTATGAGTTGGATAGAGCAACACTAGAAGTAACAAATATGATTGTAGAAGCACAATCCCGTGCATTGGGCGGGCCCCTCAATGGTGTGTCGCTTGGACCTGGCTTGCCAAGTATTGAAATTTCAAGACCTGTTGGTCTGCCTGAGCTAAGAAAGCTCAGACGAACGTTCATTAAATTAACAGGGCAATCAAGCTTGAGTGGCCCCCCGCCACCATCCGATGCTGACAGTGCAAAGAGGATGTTTGTGGATTACTTAAACAGAGAATTAGGAAATAGTTAAAGTATGATTCAGATAGCAGTGTGTAGCCAAGGAAAATCTACTCAACGATGGTTCATGCTCGAGTTTTGGCATGATAGGTAAGGTTTTCTAGGAGTTTGTGAAATCAAAAAATTGATCAATTTTCTTTCTTTGCAAATGAAAGATTTACTTTCTTTGTTGTATTAATATGTATATTGTGGTTGTTTTCTACTGGATCTTATACTACTTTCTTGATCAAAGTTCTTGGCTTATGATTATATTTTGTCACCTTGATTTGTACCCGTGCATATGTGACATGTTATTGAATAGCATTTGCTGTGCAAAGTCTATCACATGCTCTCATTTAATCTACCAGTACGTGGTATATGATAAACATAAATGAACAGATATAACTTATTTATTATATATTAATTTTTTACTATTTTGATAAGATTTTTATATTTGAGTTTGATAAGTGGAGGATCTTAATATTAGAATGTTTCTTAAGAAACGCAATCACACTAAAAATCATCTTAATTTTATCACCTCAAGAACTAAATTGTTTCCCATTTTGAATCAAATGTGAGCTTTTACAAAGCAGTCTACAGTTGTATTACCAAAATATTATTTGTTTTCGGAGAAATTAAATTAGATTAAAAATATAGTTTATGATCATTGGAACTAGTCAGCCCCTTAAACGTCATGGCATATGTCAAAGTTTACACAACTCATGGATGTGGTATTTGTGTCATTTAACAGTAGTGATTGAACTGGCTATAATCATTTCAGACCTTTTAAGCATGTATATATATATATAATATATATATATATATAGTTTCAGACATTTCATAGTTTTATTATTTTGCTCCACTACTTATTCTTCCAACCATCAATTAATATTTCACAAAAACTTTTATAAACCGATCTCACAAATTAATACTTCTCTTGTGAGACAACATTGTAGATTAATATTTATTTCGGGCCTCGATATTTATGAATCATATCTAGTTTTATGAACTTATATATGGAGGTCATGGATTGTTGATCCAACGGATCTACTGATTAGAGTCATAATTTTATTTATTTATTAATAATTTCATATTATCAACACAAATTCTCATGTGCACCAGGTATATGAATTTAAGATTCATGTAATTCGAGTTGAATCTAAGATTCATGCAATCCGAGTCGATCCGATCCGGATTAACGAGTTTTGATTTTTTGATTTTATTTTTATTTTTATTTTATTTTATATGTTGACCTTTATGTTATATATGTGTAAGTTTTATGTTGTATTAATATGACTTTTATGTATAAATATCGTGACATTCATATATTGTAATTTAAAAAAAAAAGTATTTCTGCACAATCTGTACATTATATATCTTTATGTGATATTTATGTCATATTTATATTATGTTAGTGTAGTGTAACATTTATGTACAAATATGCTTATTTTATATATTACATAAAAGTAAAAATATTTGTACATATAGGTATTTTGTTATGTAAAGATCAAACCAATACAACATAAAAATTTAACCTGAAACGAAAAAAAAAAAAAAAGAATAACTCACATATTCAAATTAATCTAGATTCGAATTGCATGCACATCAATTGTATACCGGACATAATCTTATAAAGTGAAGAAATAGAAACTCCTTTTTTATTGGCAGCTTGATGGGATTGTACGACGTCTGACCTGGACATTAGCTAGGTTGCATTCTTCCTGGGAATCTAATCACTTATGTTATATAGTGATATTATCATATTATATAAATATATAAAAGAATTAAGTTGTTTATAGAGCCCACTAATGTTGCAATGCACGTATTCATTATTGAATTTTTGTCAATTTTTTCGTGTTAGTGTCCAATATTTCACCACATGACAAATATTTCTCAATCTCTTCAACATATATTCAATGTATATCGAAATTTTCTCAATCTTTTAACTATGTATCCAATCTTTCACTACATATCAAATATTTCTCAATTTGTTCACCGTGTATCCAGGCTTTTACTGCACATCGAATCTTTCTTGATATATTCATCATGTATCTAATTATTTTTAATTGTATATAATTTCATATTTTTTAAATTATAAATAAGTTTAAACTTGTCTAAAAGTTTACTTGAACATACACGTCAATTCATACTTTTTTAATTGTACACAATCTATAACTTAAATTGTACATAAGTTTAGTACTTACCTATAAGTTTTATGTACGTATTTAATTCATTAACAACAAACAAATTGAAATATACAATCAAAAATCTAATCCCATATTGTCCTACACAAATATTCCTAAATACTTAATATAAAAAAAGGAAAAATAATTAATTGCGTGGATTACCATATAAACAAAAAAAAAATTTACAAACTTAGTATTAATTTTAATTGAAATTTTGAATAATGTGATTGTAACAAGCCCATTGTTTTAGGGAACCCTTGTAACAAACTTTATTTGATGGATTTGATGAATATATAGGATGAGCTCGAGTGAGAATCAATGACTATATTATATGTTCGTTGGTCGAAAGAAATTAAGCAAACCCTTTTTTTTAAAATGGATGGAGTTGTAATTATAATTAAATATTAGAGTTATCAATTTTTATACTAAGAGTTTCATTTAATAATTCTCCATACTAAGGTCAGGTCAATTATGAATCTTTAAATGTTACATTGATCAAGTTGGATCATCTTAGACTTGAGAGGATGAATATTGTATCAATCAATATTACGTGTATAATCATGCAAAAATATAGGTATTTTAAAATCACAAACATACATGATTTATCGTACTAGTTTTTTATATATGTATTCATTTTTGGTATCTTGAAAATCATATAAATACTTAATTTATCATACTACATATTTATTCGAATATTTTGTTGTTATATGAAGTTGAAATGAGAAAATTGTAGATAAGGTTACTTTATCAATCTTATACCTTGTTGATCAAAGTGTCAAACATTCAAAGTTGCTTTGAACTTCTTCAAATATTTTCTAGATTTAGTTAAGTTAGAAGTTTCGAACTTAAAATCTTACTAAAATTAAGAGATCTATCAATCGTTTAAGTTAATACTACCTAAACTAAAATCAGTATTATTTTTATACTTACACTTCAATGCTAAATATTGTTATAATGCACATTATCTTTTTATTCCAAAAGAGGAAAAAAGAAAGAGAAATGGGAAAACCTATCTTAAAGCTAAAGTAAACTCATATTAATTATGTACATAATCTAGATTTTGTTGTTTGAAAATGGAATGATGTAGCTCACTCACCTAATCACCACTTACAAGCAATAATTTCCATACCAACTTACATAAATTAACAAATGAGATAGATAAAAGCATGATAATGTGGGTCCAACATTAATAAATAAATACATCTACTTTCCTTTTTAAATTTACACTTATTTTAGTTGAGCTATGAGAGTCCCATATTTTCACAAAGAAAAATCTTTTAAATTTACTATTCACACAGGAAAAAAAGAAAAAAACTTAATGAAATTTATATTTACATTTTTTTAATGATTAGACATTCATGAGACTTTTATGAAACGGATCTAACCTATGATACAAAAATTGACTTACACATATAAATTTGAATAATAAATAGTCTACTCATTCTCACATAACTATATATCAGAAGTACTTGTGTAAGTTTTAGTGTTTTTTTTTTAAACCTAATTTTGGCTCATGTACACATTAAATTTGGAAAACAATTTTGACCTATGTTTGCAGCTCGTAATATTTAAAATAAGAAATTATAAAACAAAGTAATAAATTACAGTTGTCCCAGTAGCTACCTCTTTTACTTTTTGAGCAGTATCTACAATTAATATTAAATGCAAGGCTCATTTATCTTTTTGTTATTTTCTCCTTTCCAGATTGGACTGAATGAAAAGAGTTTCTCTTTTTCTCTGTCAGAATTATTCCCCAACCCACATCATAGTTAGCAATATTAAATAAATTTTGGAAAAAAAAAATCTCAATTTTGTGATATAAGTATGTCTTTATACATATCTCCAAAGGCTGCAAATTATGTCGTAATATGATTACAATTAGTTAAGTAAAATCATTTAAAATATAAATGATATTCTAAAGTATTTCAAATATGATTACAATTGGTTGACAGTACTTCCTTAATTAGTTAATATTTATATTGAGATACCAAAGTATTTTCAAAATATACTACAATTGGCCGACAGTTGGTATTTAAATAATATATCATTTTATTAAAAAAATAACAATATAAAATTGTTACCACAAAACATATGAGGCTGTAAAACAGTTGAGATGGAGACATTATAGGCTGGAATACTCATCTGCTCTATCTCATAAATAAACAATACTTTGCTAATTGACACTAATCATGTTTCCACTTGCAAATAAAAAAGGTGAAGGTATAGCAATCAAAATCTTGAAATAAATCTACACATAAACCTCAAAATTCAATGTTTTATAAAAATATATAAAATGTTGTTCCACAATTTATTACCCACCAAATAAATATTAATCTGTAAAAATAATTTGTATTAACCTAATTGGTCTTCAAATCAACATTTTCATGTTGTTGGCCTATACTATACTGACTGTACTGACATAGGGACATTTAATGAATATAAATTGTTATAATTGTTTGTGTCATCAAAATGTAATCAAATATTGTTGCTTGGGAAGCATTAATTATTACCAAATAAAGCCACCCAAATTTGACATCTTCTTCACCATTTATGTGAGATTAACAAAACAATCTGATTGATTAATGATTGAAATTAAACAAAAAGTAATAACTACATATGGATAATGTGCACCTATGAAAATGTTTGTGGAAATCTCTGTTGATTTACTTTATTTTACGAAGAATTATACATATCTAAACAACCCACCAAAAATATCTCGATAATATATAATTATGAAAATATTTTTAACAAAATTTCATTGACTTTATCTTAATTTTACAAAAAAATATACATATCCAAACAACTCATCAGAAATATCTCAATGATTTTCCTGGTATATCTTTAATTTAGGCATTCTATTGAAGAAAGAGAATAATCTAACAAATACTCTAGGAAAAATAAGTGTGAAAATAGAAAGTTGTGGGGGGAAAGTGTAAATAGTAATAAATAGGTGGACGACAAAACAATTATTCGTATAGAATAAATGAAACTTGATTTTGTTTCCCTCAAATTGCGAGCCTCGGCAGATTGGATCTTAAAAATCACAAACCATTTAGAATTCTTGTTACACTAAACAACTACAAATAAATAATATAATAATATAAAAACCTGCAACTGAATTACTATTTTTTTTCCCAATTATAGAGAACCCACGCTCCGAAAAGCTGCTCAGAAGTTTCTCTCTCTAGATGTCAATGGCGAATCCAAACTTTGTTGCTTAATCTCCGCGGACACGTAGCCTTGTTCTGTATCTACACACTTTCAACTGCCGGTAAGCAAAAGCCCTATTGTTCGCATTATTCGGGAGCTTTCAGTTAGTTTTAGCGTGTTTTGTGGTAATGCCGATTGTGTTGTTGTATTCTGTTGTGGATCTGATCCGAGTTTAAGATCTAGGTGATTTTTGGCATTGATTGTTACTCGTGATTTGCAATTTGTTGTGACGTCGTATTGTTTGTTTTTTTTGTGTGTCTAATGCAGGTTTGGTTTGATTCATTGATTGAGAGCTAGTTTGTTATTTTTGTTTTCTTCGCAATTTCGCGTTGATATTTTTTGGAATTTGTGGCGGTTAATTTGGGTTTAGTGTGGCAGCTGATGAATGGAATGTTAGCTGGCTTGAAAGGGGGGAGTTTCACGTGATCTGGATTTCTTTGTCATGATATAGGATCGGATGCTTTTATAGTAAGTTTCGATATTGATGGTGGAGTTACGACATAGCAGAGAAGTTGCTGATTCTGTGGTCTAGCGAATGCTTAATTGTTGGCTTTTTCCGATGCAAGCTGAGATAGTTTCGAGTTTCGATCATGTTATTATATCCGACGACTGGTTTTGGTCTTTAAAAGATTGGAGATTGATGTTGGAGCAATAGCTGAAGGCAAGCCAGTATTTTCAACAGTCATTTTGAAGAGGATCACAAAAATTGGACATGAGAAGTTCTTGGTACAATAAACTATTATTGATCATCGGCCCTAGACCGCCGCTTAACTGGTTGCTTTTGTGTCTAGTTAGTGCTTTAGTTTTGATTGCTTTGTTGGGATCTTCTTCTAATGAACTTGATTCTGTGACTGATACTGTGAGACCTGACATTTATTCACGCTATAGAAGGTTGAAAGAGCAAGCAATTAATGATTATTTAGAGTTGAAAAAATTAGGGACCAATTCTTTAAAGGATTTTGATGTTTGTGGGAAGGAAAGAGAAAATTATGTTCCTTGCTATAATGTGTCCGCTAATTTGCTGGCTGGTTTTAAAGATGGAGAGGAGTTTGATCGCCATTGTGAAATTTCACGAGATAAACAATATTGTTTGGTTCGTCCCCCCAAGGATTATAAGATCCCCTTGACTTGGCCAACTGGAAGGGATGTTATATGGAGCGGAAATGTGAAGCTGAGCAAAGACCAATTTCTTTCATCTGGAAGCATGACAAAAAGGTAACTCTTCTTGTTTTTAATTGGAAATTGTAGACTTCAACCATTACTTATTCATTACCATGTACGGAGTAAAAGATTCACGTACTGAATACATCTTCTGAGAACAAAAGTTAAATTTTTTATCATTATGGCTTCTACAGGCTGATGTTGCTAGAGGAGAATCAAATTTCTTTTCATTCAGATGATGAGATGATTGTTGATGGTGTGAAAGATTATTCTCATCAGATTGCTGAGATGATAGGATTGGGAAGTGACTCTGAATTTCGCGAAGCCGGCGTAAGTTTTTTGTCAACTTGCATTCTTATGGTTCTCACTTATTTCTGACTTCATCAGGTTTGATTTTATTTGGCAAGTTTCTATAGAATTAAATTGTCCTGTCAAGGCCTATTGGTTGTTTAAGTTTGGTTGTTGCACTTCAAACTAGTGTTTGTACTTTTTTATTTATTCAGGAAATCATTTATTATGGGTCTATCCTGTCATATTTGATTTTTTTTTTCTGCTGAATTACAGGTACGCAATGTATTAGATATTGGCTGCGGGTTTGGAAGCTTTGGTGCACATTTGCTTTCACTCCAGCTGATGGCTGTCTGTATGGCAGCATATGAATCCTCTGGTAGCCAAGTTCAGGTAGCGCTCGAGAGGGGTCTCCCAGCATTCATTGGAGACTTTATCTCAAAACAGCTACCATTTCCTTCCTTATCATATGACATGGTTCACTGCACTCAGTGTGGCATTTTCTGGGATGACAAAGGTATTTCCAGCATCTGTTCTATGATATTGTTCTTTTCCCCTGTTTTGATTTTCTTAATGCTACCCTTGGCTTATTGTTAGATGTATTTTTTTGGTCTTTTGTGTAACGATTATCTACTTAATTAGATGATCTCTTTGATAAATATGTCTAGAGTGGAAAGTTTGGAATTTACTTAGTTACATTATAGAGTGAAACAGAAGAGTGGAATTTGTGCGATTATTTCAATGAGAAACAGTAGCTTTTAATTCTTTTTTAGATTTCACTATCTATTACTTGTATCTGCTTAAGTCTAGGGTGAGTTTTTTTTATATGTAGTTTTCAGCTTATTGATGACAGATTCACCAGATTTGGAGATTGTTGAAGTAGTTTACAATTCTCACGTGGTTCTATTAAATTCCAACCAAATGACTTCACATAAGATCATGTTTGGTAACAGTTCATGTATTGCAAACACACAGCCTGCATGTAATAATTTTTCACCTCTCAAACTCTGATCCTCACATACTTTAGAGTAGCCAGACAAGGTGAAGTTCCTCTATAGTTTAACAATTTATTTTTACTTTCTTTGTGTTTCTGGATAACCTTGGATTACTACTGATTCTGACTAGTTAATACCTATTTACTTTTGCACAACTGTCCCAAAACAGGAAACAGCTTCTCTACTCTTTTGTAACTTAGTTATGGAGAGATCATTGTGAGGAGTGAAGAAGGATTATGTTTTGAGTCTTTCAAGATAATATATTTTAAGTACACTATATATATTTTCCTAGTACTTTCTGTTACTGACGATTCATCTCTTTGTCAGATGGGATGTATCTTATTGAAGTTGACAGAGTACTCAAGCCTGGAGGGTACTTTATTTTAACCTCACCCAGAAGCAGACAGCAAGGAAGCAAAGGAACCATTTCAACTCCTTTTGAAGAACTCACCCCTAAACTTTGCTGGACTCTTTTGGCACACCAAGATGAGACTTTCGTCTGGCAAAAAACCACAGATGCTCAATGCTACATTTCTAGGTGAGACTTGTAACTTTGGTCTAATCCAATATCTTTCTCCAAGACTCATCCTTTTCCTGCTGTTATACCATCTATGTTTTTTGTATCCTTCCCTGCCACAAACATTTTTCCTTCATATCCTTCAACAGCTACCTAATAAATGCTATCAATATTTTGGCTCTTTGTTACAGTAAGCATGGTGCTCTCCCCCTTTGTAATGGAGAGGAGAGTCAATCATACTATAAACCACTTGCTCACTGCATAAGTGGGACTGCCAGCAAGCGTTGGTTCCCAATTCAGAACAGATCTTCTGGTTCCTTGAGCCCTGCTGAGCTTGCAATCCATGGTATGTAATACTAGTTTGAAGCCATGTAATAGCATAGCTATATTGGTTTTCGTGAATACATCACCACATTGTAGACCCTGCCATCTTCAGCTTCCAAACAGATTAGTTATATTTAATTTGAATACAGGAATTAATCCTGAAGATTTCTCTGAAGATGTGGAGTTCTGGAGATCTGCTTTAAGAAATTATTGGTCATTGCTTTCTCCTTTGATTTTCTCTGACCATCCGAAAAGGCCTGGTGATGAAGATCCAATGCCCCCATACAATATGGTTCGAAATGTGATGGACATGAGTGCTCATTATGGTGGTTTAAATACTGCCCTACGGGAAGCTAGAAAGTCTGTGTGGGTAATGAATGTTGTGCCAATAGGTGAACGTAATACGCTTCCTGTCATTCTTGATCAAGGTTTTGCTGGTGTTTTACATAACTGGTAAGCTTTTAGTTCGTTTATGCTATACCCTTCTGTAGCTTGCTTATATCTTCAAGTATTTTGGCTGAAGCTTATTATATGCTATTTTTGAGCTTATTATTCCATAGATCTTAATTTAAAAACAATTTTGAAAGTGTTTGGATAAAATGATCATGAAGCTTTTAATACAGTAAATTTGTAATTAAAATTTTCAAAATTTTAAGAATTTTGTCAAAATAAGTTCTTATTTCAAATACAAGTTGAAATAAGCTCGAAAAATAGCATATAAGTCTCAGCCGATGGATCTTCAATTGTTTCACCAATTTCTTGATTTGAGTTGCTAAACATCATTACCTGTTCTTCCTGTACCTCTGTTCCATGGAATTCCATTTCTTCAAATTTGATTCTGACTCTGTCAACTCCCTAGTATAGCTACCGTTCTATATCTTTTTTTTTGTAGCTCTTTAAAACCAGTTTATATGATGCAGGTGTGAACCTTTCCCTACATACCCTCGGACGTACGACATGCTTCACGCCAATGGACTTCTATCGCACCTTGCTTCTGAGCAATGCAGTATGCTTGATTTAATCTTTGAAATGGACCGTATTCTTCGACCAGAGGTAATTCTTTAGGAACGACTACTCAGATGCTCTAACTAGTTGCTTCATCTCATGTCATGCTATATCCCAATCTGTGCTCTTGATACGTCTCTTACCAAAAGTTTGTGTGAAAACATTGTTGTATTGGCAGGGATGGGTTATAATTTCCGATAAGGTTGATTATATCGAGACAGCACGTACACTGGTCACACAGCTCCGATGGGAAGCCCGGGTGATCGATCTCCAGGATGGCAGTGACCAGCGCCTACTGTTATGCCAAAAGCCATTTGTGAGGAAATGATGTTCCAATAATTGAAAAATCTCACCATCTCTATGATGTTCCACTCCTTTTCGACTCTGCTAACACGTCAACACGACATTGAACACTCATATGGTCGACTCTACTGTGTAATAGTTTGACACTGAAATCAGGAAGTGTGTGATTTCCGAAAGCAAATTAGGGTTCATGTTTTTCTGGAGGAAAAAAAAATGCAGTTGAAGAGATGGGATTAGAAATTTTGGAGGTTGTAGATACGAGTAATGTTTGCTGCAGCAGTAGTCCAGCTTCAAGGAAAAGAAGATTTTTCCCATTCTTAAGGAGAGAGATTGCGGCATTCATTTAAGTCTTTTTTTTTCCCCATATTTCTGGTTTTTATTTATTAATTATTTGTGTAATTGAATTCTGATTGTACACTGAACAACTGCCATTCTCAAGTGATTGCTATAATCCACCAAGTATGCGATATTCTTTTCTTAATTTTTAGATGTCAAAGTTTAATGTAGTACAATCTCACAGCTCACAATATATAAGACAAGTCAGATCAGATTGGACTAAAAAAAATATGTAATTCAAGAAAATATGTAAAAAAAAAAAAAATTGTGTATATTAAGATAATATTTTTATATTATAAAATATATGAGAAGAGATGAGTACATCCACCTAATCTGTCCCGTCTCACGGATTTCAAGGTCATTAAAATCACAAGAAATCAATGTAAAATTTCTCATAAAAAAATAGCAACGGCTAACACTATCTAATAAGATTTAGAAAAAAATATCTGAAACTTGGAATATCAAATTGGATGCTACTTGTAGTTTATGGAAAGAAAAAATGATCCAATTTGACACAATTGACTATATTTTTGGCTCAAATATCATTCAATTTAACACATATATCCCAATTATCATAAGCCTTATATTATATTCCCCATCTACCATTTTTGGGCCAATTGTATCAAATTGGGTCATTTTCTCTTATGGAAAACCACTTCAAACGTTTTGACACGGATGCGAAAAGCTTACACTTGAATCTATGTGGTTCTGAACAAAGATCTCTCAATTAAAGTCCAACAAAACTACTTCTTGATAAATAGCTTATTTACTCAGGTTATTACATAATTCTATTTATAAACGAGTTTGTAACTCAAATGATATTTCAATTTTATGGAGATGCGGACTGTAATAACAAAAGAAATTCAAAATTTTATTGTCAACCTCCCTTTCAATAATTTCCAAACTCATTAAAAAAATATATAATGAAATTTGAATGAAATTCATATATAGCAGAAATACGCACACTCACTCGTGTGCCCCACAGGAACTCCACAATTGCGACCCCTACTTTCTTCAAATTACATAATTACCCTCTTAAGCAACGGTCCAGATTTTTTTACCTCAATTTCCCCATAATTTATCTCTGTAAAATCCCTCTCCCCCTCCTCTCTCTTGCTCTCTCATTTATTCTTTCAGTCACTCCCCGCAACGAAATCAACACAGTTCGGAGAGTTTTTCTGCATTGCAACCATTTCCGGATCTTCAATCTGCAAAGACGAAACGATGTCGACGGAGAAGGAGAGAGAGACTCATGTCTACATGGCTAAGCTTGCTGAACAAGCTGAGCGCTATGATGGTACGAGTTTTTTTTTTCCGTACAATGTATGTTTTTATTTCCGTCCGTATTGTACACGCCTATGTACAATGTACTTTCTCCCCCTCTGTGTTTTGTGTTCCACGATTCTGTGTGTAGATGCGGTGGCGTTTAATGTAGATCAATTTGTCTTTCTGAGTTTATCTATGGAGGCAATTGTTTTGGAAGGGATCCGTACGTGTGTATTTTTCTTTGTTTTTGTGTGATATTGCCACGATTTGTTGTATTGATATGTGTGTTTTGTCTTATGGAGACAACGTGGACCTTGATTTGCCTGAATGGATGCACATTTGCAGTTTTGCTCTTTGAAAAGATGAGATTTGAGTGTATGATGATAAGTGGAATTGAGGAATGTCAATCTACAACGAAATTTTATAAAGTAGAGTTCGATGTTGTTTGGTGTGGTTTACAATATGGAGATAAAGGCAGGAAATTTATATATACTTATTCTCTTGTTGATTTTGATGTGCTTGAAGCCTTGAAATGAAATGTCTTCTTCTTTTCTTCATTTTTTTTTGGTTGACACGGTTTGTTTTCAATTCTGGATGTTGGTGGAGAAATTTGAGAAATATTGCTCAAGTTATTAGTTGAGAGTTCGGATTGGTTGACACATCACACATAATAGGATAATTGATACTGATGCCATCAAAATATCTTCTTACATTCTATTTGTTTCTCAGAAATGGTTGAAAGCATGAAAAAAGTGGCAGAACTAGACGTTGAGCTGTCAGTGGATGAAAGAAACCTACTTTCTGTGGGTTACAAGAATGTTATTGGTGCTCGCAGAGCTTCTTGGAGAATCCTGTCTTCCATCGAGCAGAAGGAAGAGTCCAAGGGAAACGAGACCAATGTGAAGCTGATTAAGGAATATCGCCAGAAAGTAGATGATGAGCTATCCAAGATTTGCTATGACATACTTTCTATCATTGACAAGCATTTAATTCCCAATGCTGGTTCAGCAGAAGCCACCGTTTTCTATTACAAGATGTAAGTCAAATTGGTCATGGAATTATGTCAACTTAGTTTTTGTTCTATTCTTTTGATGGGCTTACTTCGCCTCTTTCTATATTATTGTTATCCTACACAATATTCCCTAGAAGTGTGTCTTATATACTGAAACACCAAAAGATAAAACATGGCTTTGAAAAGCCAATTTTAACTTTGGTGAATCGCTGACTCGGTTTTGGCCTTATATTATTCAGGAAAGGTGATTACTATCGCTACCTTGCTGAGTTCAAAACTGATCAGGAAAAGAAGGAGGCAGCTGAAGAGTCCCTCAAGGGATATGAGGCATGTCAATTGGGAAAAGAACTAATAATTGTCAATATGACTTCATTTTGCTTCTCATATGTTCCTAACGTATTTTCAATATTATGTAGGCTGCTACCGCCACTGCAAATTCAGATCTTCCGTCCACCCACCCTATTCGTCTTGGTCTTGCTTTGAACTTCTCAGTATTCTACTATGAGATCATGAATTCTCCTGAAAGGTGATTTTGACAGTATTTTAAATGTGTATTCAACTATTCATGCATCACCCTTTCTAGAAATCTCCAAATCCAAAGTTTTTGTTTGTTTAAATTTAACAGGGCCTGCCATTTGGCTAAACAAGCATTCGATGAGGCCATTGCTGACTTGGATACTCTAAGCGAAGAGTCTTACAAAGACAGCACTTTAATTATGCAGCTGTTGAGAGACAACCTCACTCTTTGGACCTCAGATTTGCCTGAAGATGGTAAATATTATCTTTACTTGTCTTAATATTTATTCCAGCCATACTAGCTCGACTTTTCTTGAGTTCTATTTGCATTTTATCCCGCGCAGGTGAGGAGAACATCAAAGCTGAGGAATCCAAGCCAGCAGAACCTGAGGTTGTAATCCACTTTCTTTGTTGAGTTTCTTTTAGTACAAATAGGTCGAATCTTTATATAAATATAGCTGATCAATCCTCTATTGTTATCTGGGCACTTATACCGTGTCTTTTGCTGCAGAACTAATGTCATTACATCATGCATGCCAAAGATATGTTCTTCTGAAGGGTGTTGTATTACAAGCTTCCTCAATCAAGCACATCAAACCAACTGTTGGCAGTTGGCTCGATGGCTTATTTACAAGAAGATCTGCATTTTATGTTAATTCTTGATTGTTTTCTCCTCGACCCTTCTTCGATCATAAACTTTTGGCTTGAAATTCTTCTTCATAGACAAGTTAATACTAATGCAATGTTTATCATAATTGGCTTCGCCTTGTTCGATGTGTAGACACTGTTCTTCGTATCAAGAATCTCATTTTCTAAAGCAGTTTACTCGCGTCATTGTTTTTTTATGTTTATACGGTTATATGACTTATATCAACTTTCTAAATCACCAAACAAGATTATTAAGGATCACATTATCAAATCTTTTTTTTTTTTTTTTCTCTCTGTGTTGATGAAAGTGGCAATATTTTGTTTGGATGAAAAATAAGACCAGCATAAAAATCAAAAAAATAATAAAAAGTGGTGAGAAAAGATGAAAAGATCTTGAACGGGTTAATTGTGCGAAACCCGTCGTGGTTTGAAAATTCGACATGAAATCCCCCTATATTTTAGAAATTGCGTGAAACCCCTTATGTTAAATGTAGTCCGAAATTCCCAACCATGTTAATGTTAACGAAAGTGTGAAACCCTTGTGTTAAATATTCCGAAATCCCCAACTCTGTTAATGTTAATGAAAGTGTTAAACACGCATCTTTCATGCGATTTTGTATTTTTTTTCACTTTTGAGGATGCATAAACTCATTTACCCTCATTGCCTATATAAAAACTCCTTCTATTTTGAATATTTTTAACCATTGCACTCAAACTTGTTTTTTACACTAATAGTTGTGTGTTTTTTTCTTTAACAATTGCACTCAAACTTGTTTTCTACACTAATAGGTGTATGTTTCTTTCTTTAACAATTGCACTCAAACTTGTTTTCTACACTAATAGGTATATTTCTTTCTTTAAAATTCTATTCAAATAAAATAGAAGCATAAAATATAATATCAACAACATAGGTATGTTTCTTTCTTTAAGATTCTGTTCAAATAAAATACAAGCACAAAATATAATATCAACAAAGTAGCTATGTTTCTTTCCTTAAAATTTTATTCAAATAAAATAGAAGCACAAAATATAATATCAACAAAATATGACTCATTGCAATAACCTCGTGTTTATTATGAGCGAACAAAATATAACAACAAAATATGATTATCACTGCAATCACCCTGTGTTTATCATGAGTCAAGAAAATATAACTATCACGCAATCATCCTGTGTTTATCATGAGCCAACAAAATATAAATATCACGTGTTTATCATGAGCCAACAAAATATAACTATCACTATAACACTCTGTGTTTATCATGAGCCAACAAATAAATTGCTAATTTGACCACTTTACAAAAATCTTTCCAAATCATCAAATCATAAGATTAATTGTTGATACCAGCAATACGAAATAACTAATGAAATTCTACATATACTTCAATTTTTTTTTCTTGAATTTGAGTGCACTTGGATTTGATTGAGAACCATTTGTTTTTCTTTTGGTTGAGCTTGTTTTCTTAAACCTTTCGCCATTATGATCTTGAGAGGATTCTCAACCTCTGATCCTTTCGCCGTTATGATCTTGAGAGGATTCTCAACCTCTGATATTTGAGATTGTGATTGAGCATCTACATAAATTAACAACAAATTACTAATTACTTACAAAATAATTTATTGTTTTTAAGATATTAATGATACATACCTTATCATAATTAAATATTCAACCAAAATTTTGTAGCACATACATACCTTGTCATAATTAAACACTCAACTAAATTTTGCTGCACATACATACCTTGTCATAATTAAACACTCAACTAAATTTTGCTGCACATCATAGTCAAATATTTTTTCATGCGCGTCAGTGGGATCGTGGTTCAGTGAAGTTTTCTTATTCTCTTGTTGTCGTTGTTCATGTTTTCTTATTCTCTTATTCATCCTTGTTCTATTTCTTTCTCTTATTCATACTTGTACTATTTCTTTCTCTTGCCTTGATGATTGATCATGTTCATGATTTTGTTCATAATCTTGTCTTTGAGTAGGGAACTAACAAAAAATAAAAATATTATTAAATTCATTATCGATATATTTAAATACATTTATAAAATATATTTGTCGATATATTTAAATACATATTATAAAATTTATTTATCGATATATTATTAAATTCAAAGAAAAGTTTCCAAACTAACACCAAATATAAAATACTTTAAAATATTTATTCAAAAATAATAAATTATATCCTCAAATCTCTACAGTATATCGACAAATATTGGGAATATAAATCTTATACCAAATGTGGAAGATACAAAATATAAAAGTGGAAGACATAGAAAATAAAAATCATCAAAACATAAAAGTGAAATCAGAGAACCAAAATGATGTGTCAACTAACCTAAACAAGAAGAATATAAATCAACCTAGTAAGTTAACTAAACCCCATAAATAAACTCCAAATCTTTCTTCTCTTTCTTTATTATTATTATTTTTTTTTTGGAAAATTTCACACCAAGTTAATCCTAACAAAACCAACCCTATTAACAAATGATTAACATACTAATCCTAACAAAACCAACCCTATTAACAAATGATTAACATACTAAATTTCTAAGACTCAAATATACTTTATACCCGGATTCTCTTTATACATGATTAACATACTAAATTTCTAAGACCCAAATATACCTTATACCCGGATTCTCTTTATATCAGAAATCCCGAATTTTCTTATACCGGTTCTCTTTATACCAGACCCGGATTCTCTTTATACCAGAAATCCTAGGTTTTCTTATACCCGGTTCTCTTTATACCAGAAATCCCGAGTTCTCTTTATACCAGAAATCCTGCAGCAAATTTATACTTGTTTACTTATTTAATCGTCCTAATTTTTTCAAAAAAATCGATCGATTTTAATGTTTTTGTTTTGGGAGAGAAAACTCTTGTTTCAATTACGTGCTCTCCCTGATGAACTGTTTTTTTTTTTTTTTAAATAAAGTAAACAGTCCAGTATGAAGGGTATAACAAGAAATAAAGGTGAAAAATTATTACAGTTAGCTCTATTTAGAAAAATAGAGCATCAACTACATTTAACAAACCTACATTTAACAAACCAGGATTTCGCGCAATTTCTAAAGCACAGAAGGATTTCATGCCGAATGGGTTTCGCGCAATTATCCCGACCCTGAATTTTGATCTCCGATAGAGGACCGTTTATCTACCTAGGGCACAACATAACACAATAAAGAGATATAAACAATGCTATAAAAACCAAGACATCACATGATAGGTACTTTGTTTTATGAAGAAAGTTTCAGTACACATGAAATTTCATGCAAAAAGAATCTCAGAGAAGCTAATGGAGATTAGAAATGTGAAGAGGCATAGAACTGAACTCATCACAATAGAGAATCCAATCAATATATGGCATTTACATTACGAGATCCGCAGTCGAGGCGCAATTTCCCTTTCAAGTCTTTAACTTTCTAAAACAAATATAATAACCATCAAGAGTAGGTTGGCTGCTGAAACATCTAATCAAGGATCAGATAAGTCGAGCGGAAATATGACATGAAAAAACTTCCAATGCAGAACTATGTACTCAGGATTGAAACGTGTCCAGTTTCTTCCACAACAAAACAACTGTTTCAAGTTTCTTCATCCGTAAAATAACTCTGTGGCAGGCGGAAGTCTTCCTCGTGAGTCAGAAACTCAGCATCTTCATCATCTGGTTTCTGAAATCCAACAAAACAGAGTCAATAATGGTTAGAGATTGTAAAAAAGATTGTATCATTATCTGGATATGGTCCATCAAGTGATTAAAAGGTACAATAAATAGACACAAATTACTTCTTTCCATAAATGCACAGTGTGTAAAAGGAAATGAAAGAACAAAGGAACAATGTTGTTAGCCTCAACCTTCATACATGACATCTTTTGAGGATTAATGCTAGCAACTAGTGTTACTCTATTAGCTGATGAGCACGGATTTTTCTATATACTGTGGAGAATTCGTCATGTTAAATCCAATACATACTAGCAAAAGGGGTTGCCTGCACCAAATAATATCTTTACCGCACTGTCTAGCCAATCAAACATTATATATACTCTGTAAAGCATGTCATAATTTCTCATTGTAGCTTGTCAAGTTTAGTTAACCGATTGCACCACTTAAACGAAGTGATAAAACTCAACAAGGAGGAGGAACATACCACCATTTCCAAGTTGTAAAAACGCCCCAGCAACTTCAGAATATCATCTGAAGTAAATGGACGATTGAAGCTGCAACATGTAGCATATAAAATCGAACTCAGAATTGAAAATGTACGTACGAAATATGAATGCATAAATGGAAACCAACCAAACCTTCTGCGCATGAATTCAGTTAAACCATAAAGAACAAAGTGACGATGAACGCCTGCAATCACGAAAAGAAAGATTCAACAAAACTACTTATTAACAAGATGCACCATCAAAGCTAATCTGCAATCCTTTTTGTAAGAAGCAAATAAAGCTATTAACATCCCAATTTAAAAGAACTATTATGTGAGTATTAGTTCTGAAACACGAGAAATAATAACCAAAGTAAATTTAATACAATGGAACAAGAATTGGCAGGATTTCCTTTTCCTGATTTTTTTTTTTCCTCAAAAAAAGTTAATTTCATCGTAAAAGGAATCAATACTTCGATAACTTTACAGATTGATCCCATCCCCAATCACCAAATATACGAACCAATCTAGCTAATAAATCGATCACATGCATGTACGTAAACTTTGAACTGATATTCTACAATTTACACCAATAAGGAAAAAGGGGCAGGAAAATAAATTGGAAAAAGGAATGAATTAAACCCAAAAAAAATAAAAAACCTTGCAATTTGGCGGGAGGATAGATTTCGAGGGCTTCAAGCAATTTCAGTTCCAAATCCACCTCTGATTTCTCCTGAAATTTAACCAAAATCAAACAACTAAAATTCCAACAATAACTACATTTAAAATGCACAAGAATTAAATAAATAAACAAAAACTGTACCTTTCGGAGTGATGAAGAGTTGATTTTGCAAGGTGAGTGTACTGAAACTCCGTCTTGCTCCTGTTCTTCTTCTTCTTCCTCATCTTCAATTTCCTCTTTCTTAATTTCTTCTTTCACTTCTTTTTTAGCTTTACCATTTGTCATTTGGCCCATTTTTTTCCTCTGCGGATTTAATTAAATTATTTCTCCAGCTTCTGGGATTTGAATGACGCAGTAATATATAAGCAGATTTTGAGATTTTTGGTTTAATTAGTTTTCTTTTCCCAAATTTGGAGAGAAATTAGGGATTTGGTGTCTAATCCGAATTTGAGGGAGGAGTTCAGTCGGGCCGAATGTGGTTGTTTAGCTGTTGGGCCAAATATCTATAAAAGCCCAATCATAAAAACGCCCAGTGGGTATCTATATATGATTCGTTAAGAGGGTTGATTATTAGGGAAAATTAATTTGGTAGTCCTCAAACTTTGTCTTCATACACTTTTATCTGTCTATTTTTATATTTTGGTTGTAAAATTTTCTACATTAATATTTTCCTCTGATTAATATGTTACATTAGATTATAGTGATGCGATGTTTTTTTATTTACATGGTTTGGAATTTTGGATAAATAATATAGTTAACTGTTTTAATTTTTAATTTTTAATTTTTAAATAAATAATAAATAATATATAGACTAATTTTCTTTTACTACCGGTGACAATTACATTTTACTTATCAATAAATTCCTGGAGTTATTTTAAATTTTTCTTTTACTATTGGCTACTAATTCGGATGGTAGTTTAACAGTAGTAGGATACTTTAACATATTATTGCAGGTAATCAAACTAAAAATCAATTGTTTTCAAATTATAGGACTAAAATAAAAATGGGCATACGAACGATAAAAAATCTAAGAAGAAATGAAGCATGGGACCATCCAATAATTTTAGACAGATACTCGAGACATCTCACGAATCAAGATCTGTAAGATGAAGTTTAATTTAAAAAATTCGAATATCGATAATTCGATTTAACTTAAAAAATTAAATGAATTATCATCTTATAAAATATAATTCGTGCAACGATTTCCTCCATGTTATTTCCTTAATTCTACCAATGCACTGCTTAGAGATCCTATTAAAAATTGGTTGGAATCATAGAAAGTGAGTGATAACAGCCCATGAGGTTTTAATTTCCCAATCAAGTACAACTATAGAACCCACTAACAAAAGTAAAAGCTACTAAAGATCAAGAGTTGAAAGCATAACCTGTTTTAAATGGAAGTGAATAAACATTAACACATAATTTTGATTCTTTCAAATCTCTATTATACACTATTTTTTATCAAATTCTCGCAAGTTTCACTCTATAAATCAAATTATTAAAAATCCCCACAGCACACAGCTTGCAGCGTGTTTGTTGTCATCAGCAATTTCTTTGGTACCTCCGAACTTGAACTAAAACAAACATAGTTGTCAACGTTGTATTTTTAATCTTGTTTCTTTCTGCATATATGTTATTCTTTGCATCAAATTCTTATTTCTCCAATAGTATCTTGGCATTCAAATTCATTGTTCCAACATGGCTTCAATGATCTCCAATCTCTATCTCACTCATCAACATTCAAGATTTTCTTCCTTGTACAAACAAACAATCACAAGCCCATCAAGTGGCCTTGTTGTTTCAAGCTCAAGAAATTCGGAATTTTTGAAGAAGATCACAGTGTCCAAACCAGTGAAGTTTTCTAGCAAATCTTTGACAACCCCTTCTGCACTAAATGAAATCTTGAGTCTTCGAGGCTCTTCCAAGTTTTGTATCGCAAAAGCTGCTGCTTCTGATGCAGAGGGTCGAGAGATCGAACTTGCAAACAGGTTCGACCAATTCATTTGGATTATTACAAAGGAAACATATGATGTTCTTGTCTCATGACCAATCACTGCCTCTTCTTGCAGGTTTGCTGAGCCTAGTAAGAGTTTTGCAGAGAGATTCCCAGCTCTTGTCACTGGATTCTTTTTCTTTACATGGTAATGTATTGGTGTAATTATATATAATATTCTTGACTTACTATTTTACTTCAACTACTTCTGATACAGGTATTTTCTTAATGTTATATTCAATATACTCAACAAGAAGGTCTACAACTATTTCCCATATCCATTGTAAGAAATCTTTCTAAGCTAAGCCTCTTTTTCCTGAAAACACCATAGAAGATTAATCTTATAGTACCTTGTGTGCAGTTTTGTCTCAGCCATTCATCTTCTGGTGGGAGTTGTATACTGTCTCATTAGCTGGGGTGTTGGCCTACCAAAACGAGCCGTAAGTCCACATATACCCTCAAGATTTAGCAAGACAGTTTTCTAGGTTGTTTGATTCAAGATTCCTATGATTTCAACGAGCAGCCTATGGATAAGAAACTATTGGGGCTTCTAACTCCGGTGGCATTCTGCCATGCTCTCGGACATGTCATGTCTAATGTATCGTTTGCAGCTGTTGCTGTCTCCTTCACACACACTGTCAAAGGTAAGCTAAAACAAGACCTTAGATTTATGTTCATATCTCACCATCTCTTCTTCTGATTTCTTCATCTTTTTTTTTTTTATTATTCAATCTGTTTGTCCATTCAATACAGCCTTGGAGCCATTCTTCAGTGCTGCTGCTTCTCAGTTTGTTTTAGGCCACCAGATTCCACTGCCACTTTGGCTCTCACTGGCCCCTGTTGTCATTGGTAAGTAAACAACACATTGATTTTTCATTCAAGACTCTGAAAAAGTACACTTCTTGAAACTGATAATCTGAGTAAATACTCATCTCTGGACCTTTACGCAGGTGTATCAATGGCGTCTATGACTGAGCTTTCGTTCAATTGGACCGGATTCATCAGTGCAATGATTTCTAATGTTTCCTTTACTTACAGAAGCATTTACTCTAAGAAAGCTATGGTAAAATCCTTGACAAGTATAGATATATATACCTCTCCTACGTGCAATAACTGTTAAAAGATCGTGGTTTCATCTCTCGTCCCACAAGGGCTTTTTCGTCAGTTCACATCTGAACCTCCTATGTATGACAGACAGGGATGGATAGTACAAATATATATGCATACATTTCCATAATAGCTCTCCTCTTCTGCCTCCCACCAGCAATAATTGTAAGTTCCTTTGAATTACTCTCTCTAAATCCTTTTGTTTTATTGCCAAGAAATACAAGTGTTCAGATGTCTTTTTGCTTGCATATCAGATTGAGGGTCCCAAGCTAATGCAGCATGGTTTCAAAGATGCAATTGCCAAAGTTGGTTTGAACAAGTTCTTATTTGATCTATTCTGGATTGGAATGTTCTACCATTTGTACAATCAGGTATTAACGTGGCTTTCATTGTTTTTTTCTCATAAACATAGTATTCCACAAAGGTATATACTGAACTTTGTACTGTTTTTTGGATACTTACAGGTGGCTACAAACACATTGGAAAGAGTCGCACCTCTTACACACGCTGTTGGAAACGTGCTAAAGCGAGTCTTTGTGATTGGTTTCTCCATTGTTGTATTCGGTAAGATCTATGATGCTCGTTTAAAATCAAGCACAACTCATAAGGGTATGGACAGACTACAGTCACATATGATATTCTATTTCCTTTATAGTTCAATCTCGTAGTTCATTTCACTACTACAGTTGGTGTGTTACACATGACTAATGAAGTTGTAACACGTAGAATCAGAGAAACTAGATCATTCTACTAATCACGCATAGTAGTATCAGAAGAACCCATATTAAGATGTCAAATTTAGAGACTTATCAACTCTCACAAATGCAAAATGTCAATGAACATATCTTATTTATTTTACTATACTTACATAATATGCATTACTGAAATGGGCAGGAAATACAATCTCCACACAAACTGGGATTGGTACTGGAATAGCAATTGCAGGCGTTGCTATGTATTCACTCATTAAGGCTAACATGGAGGAGAAAAAAAGGGTAAGCTTCCCAAATTGTTTGGCTTTTTTCAGATAAAGAAAAGAACACGAGAGAGAGAGAGAGAGAGAGAGAGAGAGAGAGATGCTTATCAATCATTTCATGTCATTTTCTTTCAGAAGGCAGCTCAAATTCAAGCATCTTAAGGTTCTCACTCCCAACAGTTTTTAATCAGCTGAGTTTACATGCAATAAAGGAAACAGCAAGTTGTCCCGAAACCCTTCCAAGGATAAAAGGGGGATTTCACACTACTTTATTGGCGAGTTACTTTCTACTTGAGAGGAATTCCTGCTATACTAGAACATTTTCTTATTTTTGTCAACATTCTTTAGATCTCCATAGTTGTATGCTTTTGTTATTCTACCTTTGAGTATTAACAAGTTTCTAACATGAGATGTTGGTGTAAGAATTCACAACTCTGGGGGTGGGTCTCTGAAGATAATAAGTGGCTTTTCAGATTTTGCCAATCTTGTAGACAGGTAAAAATTATAACAATCTCAAGAATCATAATACAAGGTCTTAACAACTCATGAAATCAGGCAGCTGGTATAAAATAATAATCAGGGTAGGTAATGTCGTTTGCACATCTCTGGTTATCAAAATCGATTACCCTTATCAAAATGTCTAGTATTGATAATAAATCCATTACGCCTTTTCTTTCTGAAACGGACCCAAAGAATGCACAAATAGTTAATATGACCCTTCAAAAGAAGCCATCTTGCAAGAAAGGGACAGATTGCAAGTAATAGAAAAGCAATTAGAAAACTCACATATCTACATCTTCAGCACACTGCATCAAACTGACAACATGGTAGGAGTTGAAGGATTGATCATTAGCAAGACAGGCATATAGTATGCCAAAATTAATTAGAAATATGAAATTATATTTTATTTATATAAAAAAGAAGACAAAAATTTCTAAAACTCAGGAATAAACTAATCTGAAAAATAACATTTAAAATCATCATTACAAGGTATCTTTGTTGCCATGATGCAGATGTGAGTTAATAATTCTTAAAGGCTTACTTTCATGAGTAATCTGTTGTATACTCAAGACCAAACAGGATGTCCCGGCGAACCTCTGTGCCCATTCGAATATTGAACTTTCTAGCAAGAGACTCCACCTTGTCATCGGATTCATAGTCCATCTCTCTGACACAGCGCCTGCGGACCTTTTTTAGCATTTCCTTTGATGGTTCATGTCCCGCACTTACCTGCTTGAAGGTTATAATTCCAGATGAGAACCAGATTTGATGTTATTGTTGGGGGAAAAAGAAAAGGAAAGACCAGTTGGAATTATATCAATTACATGGGAAGATTACCATGTCATTGATCACAGCCAGAGCAGCTTTAGGATCCCGCATAATAAGATGAGCATCAACAAGTAGAGAATATGTAGTCATATTTGGTGACACGCCTATCCCAATGAAGTGCTCAAATACTTTTACAGCTTCATCTCTCTGCCACATAAAAAGGCTTTCTATTATTCAAAGGAAGAAATATTATCACATGATTGATGAACGTAAGTGTACAAATTAAGTGTTTCTCCTCATCTGAGTTGAAAATGAGAGCATTTCTTTAATTCAACTACATTCTCCAGCATAAGAACAGCTTTCTATAGACCATATATGGAATTTTATGGCCACTAGAAGCTCATAGAAGCAACCATTACGACTAGCCGAATATGCTGTGCGTGCTATGAGAGTATATGATGATTAGATGCAGTGTCAAATGTTCGAATATGTATGTAGCCCTGTTGAGAATCATCATGTATCTTGTTCAACTCTTTGAACAAACAAACAAGGTTAGACGGAATCAGTTTGAAGAAAGAAAAGGCTCATAAAAACACATATGGAGTGCTTCGTACAACCAAGAGGCTTTTGAAAATATTGCTTCAATACGGTATATGGGTGGAGCCTTCTTAAGTGAAACACTTGATGACAAAGGAGTATCACACAGTTCAAAATATTGAAACAAATAAGAGTGGAACCAGGAGTGCACATTTGTTACCTTGCTGAGTTTCCCAAAGGCACATATGAGGGCATTGTATGAATGAATGTCAGGGGTTAATCCAAAAGTGGCGGCAATAGATGTAAAGGTCTGGTAAGCACGATCAAGATCCCAAATGTTCCCACAGCCAAGAATGATGCAATTTAGAGCAGCTATAGACTTGTATGGAGGATCGGCTTTACTTAAATTCTCAAGCTGAAGATAAACCTGAGCGGACACTTTCAAATTCAGTCATTCAAGACAAATACCTTTATAAGCACACATGCACACATTTACAAACAACAAAATTCAACCGAAAAGCAAACAAAAGAAAAAAGAAAGACCTATGGAAAGCAATTACATATTAGAATGAAAATTGACAATGGATCAAACTGGTTGATGTCCTTTTGAGTCCTATTTCAAATATATACTTCCACAGCACTAAGCAAATAAGATATTTCAGTGTAAGTCAAGAATGGGAACTTTGATGGCAGGCTCATCATCTCTTCATGCAATAAAGAGAACTAAAAATGTGAGAAGTATTTGACTAATTTTATATGTACAGCTAAATTTCTGCAGCGTTGATCAGTTTGTGAATATGAAGAGATTCTTTGAACCCTGTATTCATTACCAAACCTAGATCAGCGACTCAAGGATTTAGACTGAACGTTCTTTTTATTTTTGTAAGTGTTTAATAAGAAAATACCCAAAACAGTCTCTTATAACAGATCATGAAATGGGCTATTAGTAACTCTGATTTTATCCAAATGCAAACTCAACAACATCAATAATAGAGCATATGGTGGTGGTGTGCCGGAGAAACATTTTTTTTTAACTTCTGGATACTTTATTACTCCTACTAACATGTCATAGCACCAAAGACATCTAGACAGAAGAACATACCATATCCAAAGTCCTGAAACCTTTCTTGGAGCATGCATGGACCAGAGGGTTTAAAGAATAAAATGGAGAGAAAAGGCCTTCTCCGTCTTCTTGAGTAGAATTTCCATAAGCTATCTCGAATTCATGCAGGGTACTAAATGCCTTTGGAAGGTTCCCCAAATTTGCATAAGCATATATTTTCCCAAGGTAACACTCAGGATTAGGAACCTTCTTTTGGCGTAATGAGCGCTTGAGGATAGCCCATGAACCATCCATGAGTCTGAGGTCATATGTTCTACCAGCAGTGCCTAAGGTTGAGACAACTAACCCCTCATCTACAGAAAGATGAACAGCAGGCTTTGCAATTTCCCCTCGAGCAATCCATTTGGCCATGAATTCAAGAGCATAATAAGTTAAATTACTGTTATCTGATTGCATAGCAATATCTGCAATATAATTGCATGCATGCCAAGGAGGACATAAAGATTTGTTTTGATCCATTTTCTGAGAACATCCATAAAACTACAGTCAGTCATCAACACAGGAGGTGATCATATGGATAGACGAATATCCAGCCAAACATATGTACCTTGCATTTTTCTATAACTGATACCAAGGTATCCAGCCTCCCGTTATTAACACAACTTTGAACACAACCCAGAAATGCATCAATTGACAACATATATCCAGATCTCAATGTCTGATCTATGTACTTCAGCACTCGATCGATCTGGTTTCGCTGAAGAAGAACTTTGATAAGCAAGTCGTATGACTCTTGATCAGGCAAAGATTCCTTGAGGTCTTGTCCCATCTTGAGCATACTGACTCAAATAAAGAGTCAGTCCATCAAATAGTTAATTTTTTATGGAACTAATTATCATATATGACTAGAAACAAGTTCATAGATTACATACTACACAACACATGAAATAACATATGACAAGAGAGTTCTTCATTACCACCTGTCAACATACCCTTTCCAAAAAAAAAACATTTTTGAAAAAAACAAAAGACATTTTTTTTTAAATTAAGCTTCAAGATAGCTCATTGCATTTAAAGAAATAGTTATTGGAGGTCAATGGGAAGTAGAAAAGGAAATACATGGAACTAGCATAGAGTCTAATGCCATTCGAGAACTGCTACAGCCCATGATTGTTAAACAGCATCCAGATAAAAGGAAGGAGTTTAAAAGGAAAAAAATATCACGATGCAGTTCGCCAACAACATCCTAAAAGCAAGATGAGAGTTTCTTCCTTGTTAATCCATGAAATATCAGTGACATCAAAAAAAATTCCAAAAAAACAAAAAATTAAAACAACCTTTCGAACAATGTATCAGCTGAGGCAGCGTCACCGGCCTGCTGCATAGCCTTGAGCACAAGATTAAACGACGCCGTGTTAGGCAATATCTTATACTGATCCATTTGCTCAATGATATCGAGCAATTCTCCTGCAGATGCCCCCTTCATCAAATTCGCACGCAAATACTGATTATAAATATTCACATCAGGCATGTTTGGCTTTCCGCTGCCATCCAAACACTTAATCCAAAACTCAAACAGCTGCTTCACATCCGCCCATCGCCGTGACGTCATCCATTCCGCGAACTGATCCATCAAACCATTCGCATCAAGCATCTGCGATAGCGACTGCATTTGCGCGTCGGAGGTTTGGCGGAGAAATCCAAGGCTGAAGGGCATTGTCGCCACATCGAAGGAGGAAGAATCAGACAAGGTAGAACTCCGCCAGTTATCATGGTACAGCGGACTGCCGGATGCAGGGTTCGGCGGCAGAGGAGTCTGCGGCGGCGGAGGCTCCGCCAGCTGCGGTTCCTGGCGGAGGTGAACGGAGGTGGAGATAAACCTGTAATTCAGTGACCTTATCAACGTCCCTGATTTAGCCAGAAGTCGCATTGCTGCCATTTTCTCTGCGAAAATCGATAGATACAGATGAAGCTATTTCATGGAAGGAAATGAACACATTTGTTGCTAGGGCTTTAGGGGGGGTTTTCTGAAAATTGAAAAGGTAGTGAATGGTGGTTTTTGTATAAAATTGGCTTTGTTGGTAATTTTAGACTTTTATTGGTGCTAATTTCGAGTTATCTGGGAATACAAGGGGGACTTTGGAATTGTACTTTTTGGCCCTTCGATTGTTAGGAAACTGTTACTTCACCTTTGTTTTTCATGAAATGTCAAAAGTTGCACGCAAATGGATCGATTCATTTTTATGCGTTTAATTCAATTCGATGCATTTATCAGTTGACTTAATATTTTAGAGAATTGTGGTTTTAGAGCATTTCAAAAACTCTATAAATTGTTCACAAACACGAGGAGTTTATAATTTCATGAATTTATAACATTTTTTAATCAAATTTTATTTTTCAAAACAAATAAGACCATACATTAAACAATAATGGGATACTCGTTCAATGTTTAGATCTAATTAAATGTACCGTATTCAAAACATGAATTAAGTGAATCAATACAAAAATCAATGCTAAATTTTAAGTAGAAAATCAATAGCTGAAAATTTGACTAGGTAAAACATCAACTCTAGTTTATCTTTTTGTAATCGATGAAAAATTATATTTTAAAATGGGAGTCCAGATTAAATCCATGTTAAATTCTCATCGGATTTGGTGTCATTAACTCATTAACATGTCATTAAATGGGCTGGACTGCAAGTACAACGCTATTAGGGCAATTCTCTTTAACATTCTATTTATAAAGTATTTCGAGATATTTTACCAAAATAATTAATATCATAATAATACAATTTATTTTTTTATCTTAATTAACATCAAGAAAATTATTCCCACATTTAAACACACAAGACTTGTTTTAGAAAATTTTATGTATACAATATGATTTAATCAAATATTGAAATGTAGAGAAAAAAGACAATCATAATAGTAAAAAGATATTTAAAAAATATCTAAATTCAAAATGACTTTTATAAAATGTATTGGACTAATGAAAAAATTATACATTCAACCTAAATATTAAGTGGTACATCATCGAAATTCATAATTTATGAAAGAATGAAAAATGGTAAGACTTTTTTTTTTTTGATTAGTAGAGGTGTTGAAGGTGGAAATATAAATAATATGATAATGGAAAAAATAAAAACATTAATGATAAGAGTAGTGTTTGTGTGCACCAGGTGCATGGGTCATGATCCATGCAATTGGGCATATGGGTCGGGTCCGGTTTAACCCGGATCCGCGTCCTTTTTTTTTTTTTTATAATTTATGTCATAACATTTATGTTGTAATAATATAACCTTTATGTTGTAATAGTGTAATCTTTATGTACAAATTTCATAACATTTTCACTGAATATCTTATACTTTTTTCACTATAAAAATTCATGCAATATAACTCAAACATTTATGTTGTAATAATATAACATTTATGTTGTAATAATATAACTTTTATGTTGTAATAGTATAACCTTTATCTACAGATTTCATAATCTTTTCAATAAATAACTTATAGTTTTTTCATTATAAAAATTCAATATAGCCGAAACCTTTATGTTGTAATGATATAACCTTTATACTGTAATACTATAACCTTTATGTACAAATTTCATAACATTTTCAGTGAATAACTTATACTTTTTTCACTACTCAGCATTGCAAAAGGTTATATTCGCTAAACTAAAAGGTTATGTCAATATACAGCAGAACTAGAATTTGAGTTAGGGTTTGGGCTAGAGTTTGGGCACATGGGGGCGTGTGAGGCGCACGTGGGGCGCGTGAAATGTATTTTTGAGTCGGATTGACCCGATTGCATGAATTTAGGATTCGTGCATCTGATGTATAGAAACAATTATGTAATGATAATACAGAGAAATTAAATATATCTTGACAATAGTGAGAAATATTATAACAGTCAGTCACTCCTACTGTTATATTTTGGAGGCATGGCCCAATATTATGAGGCCCAATTCCAAAACAAAATTCAAACTTGAGAATATGTTTCCTTATCCACTTGGCCCAAAACACGACATCATCCTCCAGCTTATATGTGACTTCTTTTTCTTTCTTTTTTTTCCCCTTTTGAAATGTTAATAAAATATATATATAGTTTCTTTTTTAAGAAAGCAAAAAGAGAACAAAAACAAAAAAGTCCGCTTCAGACTCGGACGCTTTATACTTTTACAATGCTTTGAGCTCTGTAAATCCAAAACTAAACCCTATGCTTTTGGTTTTATTTGAATCTTATTTTGTAAATTGATACATTATCTTATATTTTAGATTTAATTGTTAAAAATCATGACTTTTTATTTTATTGCAAAACTTAATCAAACCTTTTTGAATGTGACAAAAAAATGCATAGACTTTAAATATGCATTACAATCACAATTATAGACCAATTTTTCGACAATTACATGATAATATATTAATACTTTTATATTAGTTATATCATATTCTGGTCACCAAAAAGTTAAATTGATCATTCGAGTTGTAAGATATTATTATAGTCGTGTATTTTTATTTATCAAATTCCAAAAATCCATTATATTTACAATTAAAATAAATGTTAATATGTATTTTTTTTCATCAATTAAGAACTATATTTTATCATATTAGCTTATATTATATAGAATGTTAACATCATTGATTTACATATAATAGGTTTAATATATAATGCAATGAAAGACAAGCTGCCACATATATTTACTATAGGCATTTGGTTGATTGCAAGAAATCATGATTAAGCTATCATCGGGGATATAATTAATAGTGTTTGTTAAAATTTAAATCATCAAAAAAAATAAAAATGATATTTAATTTGGTGTAAAATAATACAGTCTGAACCGCGTTACAGTTCGATCGTATCTTGGTTAGTACAACAAATTTGGAATATCAATTTATTCCCCTTTTACATAATTTTCCATTATTTAATCAACAAATCTGAGGTGTAACTTTCACACATCTACAAATAATAACAAAGTTGACACTATAAATAAAATATTTAAGTACTTACTTCCATAATCATTATCAAATGAGATTTATATTTGAAAATTGACACTTACATGAAAATATCACTAATTATGTATTAACGTGTCACTTAATATATATCAAAAAATATCATTATAAAATACCATCTAATTATATATAAATACCGAATATATAAAATATATTTTTCCATTGAACAACGAACTGACATTCCACTCCATGTTTTACATTCTTGTTTTGAAAGCACATTTCCCTCAACATTCAACTGCGAAAACCTACTCCTATAAAAGATAAATATTGTAAAATAATTAAATAAATTTAATTAAAAAAATAATATTATTTGTTGAGAAAAGATGGCTTTTGCGAGTTGTACAGTGGAATTAGATGCGGATACCAAAGTGCCGAACAAAGTGCTACCATAGAGCGACACCACACCAGAAAAGGTGGCAAGGACAAACCCTAGCGGGGCCCTTTTTTCAGTAAAAATAATAATGCATTGGGTTAATCATAAAACCAAATGTGAGTCACCACTGGAATTCTTTCAGGGTTAAATAACATTTTTATACGTGGCTTCATATTTTTTTTTATAAATTTTAAATTTATTATATTTTACAGTATTAAATATATTATAATCGCACACGTGTTCTGATTATGATTTGTCTAATAACGTAAAATGTATTAAATTTAAAGTTTATAAGATAAAATGCAATATTTAAAAATTTATACTAAAAATATAAAATCACATATAGTTTGGATGAAAAAATATTTTTAACTCTTTTTTTTTCCTTAATAAATATACTCTTTAATAAAGTATCAATTAATCTCACCTATAAGTTATGATTTATGTCATTTACAAATCAATCATCCTTTATTTGTTATAGAAAGTCTATTACATTGATATCATAAAAATTGAAATTTACTTATATCTAAATAACTAAACGGAGTGATTACGAGAAGAAAATATTCATGGAATTTCTACATTATTGCTCGGGATTCTTGTCTTGGTATCGATTAAGTTTGGTAGATAATTTATTTCTTATGTTTAATGAATAACAAATGATTGGAGCCTAGCTTTAATTAGTTATAAAATAATAAAATAATTTAAAATAAAATTATGTGACGTTCTCACAAGATCGAAATTAATATAATATACTTTTTCATGTCTACCGAATTCCTTCACATTCAAAAAACAAAGGGCAAAAAAGAATTCACTAAAATAGCTTATGTCACATCAAATTTAACACAAAGAATGTAGTAGAATAACATCAATTTAAAATTGAGTCAAACTGGATAACAAGATTGAAGTTGATTTATAGGAAGAGGGAAAAAACATATATCAAGATTTATTTTATTTTAATAAAAAACACAATACACTGATTAAATCTGGTTCCTGTAAATAATATGAGAATCATATGCATAAACCAAGATTGGTTAACTCTGATCATAGTTCGTAGATATAGCTAGTGACCGTTTGGAGAAAAAATCCAAAACACATGTACAGGTGTAATGATGTGAATAGGCCTTGAAAAATCGTACTCCCTATAGTCAGAGGCTTTTGCTAATTCATTCCCCCAAGAACCACTTTTAACCACCATTTAATATTTAATATTGTACACATCCAAACATCATATGTATATGTTAAATATATATACCTCTGCACCGTCACATTCTTCTGCTTGTCTAGAATTCTCCAATTCCCTCTCTCTACTCTTTCACTTGCTCCCTCTCTCTCTCTCTCTGTCGGTTTCTTGCCACTTTCTCTCTCTTGCTGTTGGTTTTAGTATCACAAATTCATCAGCTTGAGTAGAAAATAAGTTTTAGCAATCTTTCTCATAATTTGTTTTGGATCTTGAAACAATCATGGCTGTATTTGTAATGGGTTGTGTGCTCTTCTTGGCCCTGGCTAGCTATTCAGGTATACTCCCCTGTTTTCATTATTAGATCTTTAGGGGGAAAAAGAAAAAAGAGAGAAAAGAAGTGATGAAAAGGGCTCCTTCTATTCTTCCTTTTATTTATAGGGCTTGTGAAAAGATTTGATCTTTGTCCTCTTTCCTTATTTAAATCAGTTGTCTTGGTAGAATTACCTTTTCTTGAAGCATTGATCTGTTTGGTTTCTTGATCTTACAGATGCGAGTTATTGTCTTTGCAATAGTGGGCTGAGTGACAATGTTCTTCAGAAAAACATAGATTATGCCTGTGGAGCTGGAGCTGATTGTACACAGATTGCTCAAAATGGGCCATGTTTTAACCCTAATACTGTCAAGGATCACTGCAATTATGCTGTAAATAGTTACTATCAGAAAAAGGGTAATATTCCTGGGAGTTGTGATTTTCAAGGAACTGCTGCTGTTTCAGCCAATCCCCCAAGTAAGAATTTATCCTCAAGATTCACCAAAATCTTGATTTTGTTATCTATGTTTCCCTTATTTTTACCTTTGTTTTTTACTGTTTTCCTTATTTCAATGCTTCACAGGTGTACCTTCTGGATGTGTGTTTCCTTCAAGCCCTAGGTAAGTTCTTGTTCTTAAATTGAAGCTGTCTTGCAATTAAGGGGTTTGATTCTTTTTAAATGTTTATTTAGTAATCTCCTGATTGATTGATAGATAAAGTGGTTTTTATCTTTTTTTGATAGAAATGATACTTGTCTATTGGACAATCTTGGTGGTTGCTAACATGTGGTGCTTAATCTTGCTTTATTGGGCTTAATAAATAATGATATAAACGTCGTAGATGTGAAATTGGTTCCCATGTGTGGCAGATATCAGCCACTTTTTTGGCTTTAAGTTGAAAATATTGACATTCTTGCAGAATAATTAAGTTTGGTAGATCCAAATGCCACTTTAGAAAGTCTTGCTTTATATAATCTTGATCAAGTTAGGCCTTGTGATCATGTGATCTGTCCTGATGTTGATGTTTTAATATGAAGCTCATTTGTCCTGTTTGAGACAATCCTATTTGTTTTGGCTAAGTGGTTCACATTTGCTGTCATCTGGGTAATAGACTTTTGGGTTATAGTTTTTGTAACCCTAATTATTCAATATCTTGATTTTGTTCGAAACTCGTTCAGCAATACTGGCGGGACCACTCCAGTCACTCCGACCACTCCAGGCACTCCGACTACTCCGACTACCCCAGGCACTCCAACTACCCCAGGCACTCCAACTACCCCAGGCACTCCCAGCGTGGGTGGGACACCCGCCAGCCCGGGCACTTTCCCGGGCGGCACTCCGGGCAGCACTGTTCCGGGCTCACCCCTGACTCCCAGTTTCAATGGACTCGGACCAACTGGAAGTGGTTTCGGCAACACAGACAACACTGGTGCTGGTATGAAACTACTACCTCATAGCACCACCTCTATGCTCGTATCGATGTCCCTAATCGTAATTTCTAGTATCTGTCAAATGATCTAAAGAAAGGCGAAATACGTGCAAGATTTAGATGGGGGGATAGGGCTGGAAAAAATTGGATCGAAATCATTGCTGATCAGTCTTGATCTTGACAAGTCTACTCCACTTGTGCCTTTATTCATGTGGGGAAAAAGGATTAGGGAATTTGATTCCCAGTGGGTGGAGGGGTTTAGAAGAATCTGCTCTTTGTGTTCAGATTTTTCCTATGTACATCTAGCTAGGGAGGCATTAATATGTTGCTTTTGCTTTGGGAAATTTTAATGAGATTTTGATACTCTATGCTTGGTGGTTATGTTTATTTCAATGCTTACATTATTATTACTAAATAGTGTGTCTGTGTATTGCTTTCTTTTATGTGCTTTGTAATAATGCAGAGATGTGGTGATGTCTTAGCCACACAGTTTGATTCTTTTCAATGGTTCTTTTTTTTTTTTTTGTCTCAATGTGAAATTGTAGATCTGAGAATAAACACTTTTTTTCTTTTTTTTTAAATTAATGATAGGTAAAAAAATAAAACTCGAACCATTAAAGGTACAATTGTAGAGAACGAGTTAAAAATATATATATATATGGTATCATTTTCGGACGTATCTCAATAAACAATTCATTATTAAAATATTATTTCACAATATAATATATAAATATAATTAATTTTTAACTATTCTCAATTGATATAAGATTTTTATTACTAGCAGCGTCCCGTGCGTTGCGCGTATTGTTATATAACGAAATAATTTAATATAATTAAATTAAATTTATAAATACACAACATATCAATATTGAATACAATTATTAAACATTAATGTATATATATACACTCTTAAATAACAATATAAACAATAAAAATTAAATCATTATTTTCAAATCATACATCAGATCCATCAAAAGATATAACATAATAAATTTCACAATATACTACAAATTATTAAAAACTTCTTTATAAACAACATTTATGGTAGTATTATAAACAATATACCATCCGTCATCATATTTAATCATTTTCAGCGCGCCATCACTTTCATATGAATCGCGAAACCACTATCTCTACCTTCAGTCTCGCCCACTCTCTAGATCTGATCCGTCAGCTCAAACCGTCTTCCCCTTCTTTTTTCCTTTCCTTTCATTTTTTCTTTCTGTTATCTTCTCTTAAAAAAAATTATATTATTTCATACATGTATATATATATATATTTAAAGATATATAAAAAGATAGATGAGAATATATATTGAAAGAGATATAAAGATATAGATTAAAGTGTGGTAATGTTTTCTCATCTCCATATTTTAAGTTTGCGTATTTTTTTCTTATTGTTTTTCTTTCTCCATTCTCCTTTGAAGAGATTGACAGTTTTCTTTCTTTATTTTTTCTCTTTTTTTTTTTCGTTTCTATGTCTCCTCAACAAAACATCTTTATTTAACAAAACTTATATGTCTCTTCCAATTTCCTTTTTTCTCTTTTCTATGTCTTCTCAACAAAACATCTTTGTTTAACAAAGCTTATATGCCTCTTCCAATCTTATCAAATAAAATTGTATTCAACTTTGTACTATTTAAAAATTAAAGAAATTATTTAAAATTGTATTTTAATTTGGGTTTCTCAAGTTTTAAGGTCTTAGAAATGAGTTTTGCTTATATATATATACACATCAATATCTTGAAGAAGAAGCAACAAAAGTGGATTGAATAGGAAGCCAAATTCAAAAATCAAGAACATACATTTAATTTATTAAAATATTTTTTATCAAATCAATTTTTTATTGGATAATTAATATGTAATATATTGGAATTCTCAAAAGTAAACATTGATGCAATAAAAAATACCTTGAAATCCTCAAAAGTAAGCATTAATGCAATAAAAAATGTCTTGAAATTCTCAATAGTAAGCATTAATACAATAAAAATATCTTGAAATTCTCAAAAGTAAGAATTGATACAATAAAAAATGTCTTAGAATTCTCAATAGTAAGCATTGATACAATAGAAAATGTCTTAAAATCCTCAAAAGTAAACATTGATACAATAAAAATGTCTTGGAATCCTCAAAAGTAAGCATTGATATAATAAAAAATATCTTGGAATTCTCAAAAGTAAGCATTGATACAATAAAAATGTCTTGAAATTTTCAAAAGTAAGCATTAATACAATAAAAAATGTCTTGAAATCCTCAAAAGTAAGCATTAATACAATAAAAATGTCTTGGAATTCTCAAAAGTAAACATTGATACAATAAAAAATATCTTGAAATTTTCAAAAGTAAACATTGATACAATAAAAATGTTTTAAAATCCTCAAAAGTAAGTATTGATATAATAAAAAATATTTTGGAATTCTCAAAAGTAAGCATTAATATAATGAAAAAATGTCTTGAAATCCTGAAAATAAGCATTGATACAATAAAAATATTTTGGAATTTTCAAAAGTAAGCATTGATATAATAAAAAAATGTCTTGAAATCCTCAAAAGTAAGCATTCATACAATAAAAAATATCTTTTATATTATATATAATAATTATTCTTGAAAATTAATTAACAAAAAAATTAATAAAAAAAAATATATAACATTTATTGCAGAACAGTTTGGACGGAAAAATGACATTCTTGTAATTATTCCCAACTATCCTGTTATTAGTATAGTATAGATTAACAACACCTTAATCTTTCATTTATTACGAAAATTTATATATAACATTATCTCACGAATAATTAACAAATTTTTATTATCAATAAATAAAGACCCAATCTTCATTTATGCATATTTGCCACTCAAATATAGATATTCTTTTAATTAATTTAGCCACACTTCATTTATGCATATTTGCTACTCAATTTTAGATATTATTTTTGATGTGGTCAAACTAAACGAACTCCTACTTCAACTGAAATTATGACTCATATTCCAACTACAACTAGAATTCCTACTTCAACTATAACTGAGACTCATTTTCCTACTGCAACTAGTCTAGAGAGTCTATATATATCCTTATTATATTCACTTTTCAATGGACAATTTATAGATAATTTATAGGACACACAATTTATGATAAATACATAATTCATTATACACATACACTTATATAATTTGAGAGATCTATTTGAGCAATCTGACTAGCGTCGGAGTCCCATCGCCGGGAGCGATGCGAACCTCTCCTGGTGTTTGTTTTGCAGGTTTTGGACCCAAGGTTTCGAGTTTCAGTTCCAAAAGAAGAACGGTAAATCAGAACCACATCAATTGGCGCCGTCTATGGAAAATTTTGAGTTAAGACGTTGGGAGCAAATATGGTGAACATTAGAAGAACCAATTTAATGAGCTACAACACTTATGTACGCTTCTTATTACCTTTTTTCTCAATTTTCTTCATCTTGATAAAATGAGAAATATTCATTCTCTGTGGACGTAGGTTAATTTAGCCTAACCGCGATTAAAATTGTCGTGTCTTTTCTTTTCTGCGAATTCATATGATTGCCGTTATACTTAATGATTAAGCGAATTAATTGATTTCTCCTTGGAATGGTGGATCGACCGAACTGATCCACGAAACCTTCCTAGGAACGAACTGATTTCTCCTTGGAAGGGTTGATCGACCGAACTGATCAACGAAACCTTCCTAGGAACGAATTGATTGATTTCTCCTTGGAAGGGTGGATCGACCGAACTGATCCACGAAACCTTCCTAGGAACGAACTGATTTCTCCTTGGAAGGGTTGATCAACCGAACTGATCAACGAAACCTTCCTAGGAACGAACTGACTGATTTCTCCTTGGAAGGGTGGATCGATCGAACTGATCCACGAAATCTTCAGGAACGAACTGATTGATTTCTCCTTAGAAGGGTTGATCGACCGAACTGATCCACGAAATCTTCCTAAGAATGAACTGATTTCTCCTTGGAAGAGTTGATCGACCGAACTGATCAACGAAACCTTCCTAGGAACGAACTGATTAATTTCTCCTTGGAAGGATTGATCAACCGAACTGATCAACGAAACCTTCCTATGAACGAATTGATTGATTTCTCCTTGGAAGGGTTGATCGATCGAACTGATCAACGAAATCTTCCTAGGAACGAACTGATTGATTTCTCCTTGGAAGGGTGGATCGACCGAACTGATCCATGAAACCTTCCTAGGAATGAACTGATTTTCTCCTTGGAATGGTTGATCGACCGAATTGATCAACGAAACCTTCCTAGGAACGAACTGATTGATTTCTCCTTGGAAGGATTGATCGACCGAACTGATCAACGAAACCTTCCTAGGAATGAACTGACTGATGAATTCCTTCGAAATATCCCGACGAACTAAAAGGACGAATGTCCTGACGAACTAACTAAAAAGACGAATGTCTTGACGAATTGATACATTCCCTCGAAATGTCGAACCGATGAAGCGAACTGATACAACGTCTTAATTAAATTGAAACATCTCATTCAAATGTTCAAATAAATACGTCTGTTTATTTCTTTCAAATATACTTATGTGATTAATTATTTATAATGGAGGAAACTCACATCTTTTTTCAAAATTTAGTAAACTCCACTAGTGTATGTCAACATACACTACGAAAGGGGGGGAGTACTGATGTGGTCAAACTAAACGGACTCATACTTCAACTGAAATTAGGACTCCTATTCCAACTACAACTAGGATTCCTACTTCAACTATAACTGAGACTCCTTTTCCTACTGCAACTAGTCTAGAGAGTCTATATATATCCTTATTATATTCACTTTTTAAGGGACAATTTATAGATAATTTATGGGACACACAATTTATGATAAATACATAATTCATTATACACATACACTTATAATTTGAGAGATCTATTTGAGCAATCTGACTGACTTGAGCGTCGGAGTCCCATCGCCGGGAGCGATGCGGGAGCGATGAGAACCTCTCCTGGTGTTTGTTTTGCAGGTTTTGGACCAAAGGTTTCGAGTTTCAACTCCAAAAGGAGAACGATAAATCGGAACCACATCAATTTTAATTAATTTAGCCACTCGATGATTTCTGTTGTAATTAGCTTCCAATTGGATTATTATTCCACCTCAACCTCTCATGTTAGTACAATTGACTTCACGTTGACCAACTAGGTTGGAACAAATTAGGTCATAAATGAGATTAAATAGCAGGGATTAAGAGAAGGAAAGATGAAAAGGAAAGAAATTGATGTGTCTTTGAAATATGCAAAAAAACATCATTAGAGACTGAAATTAGAAAAGTGAGTGAGAAATCATACTCAGCTTCTTCATCAGCCAATAAATCGAGATAACAGTTTTAATAGTCGAACAGAAAAAAAAGTCGAGCATGATCCAACATTTTTAGATTAAGTTGGAATTCGATTCGTCTAAAAATCAGTTACCCACTCCAGCTTAACTTGTAAATGACTTGTTTATTATGTTCAAAAAGTTTAATTGGAGTTGACATGTCAAATGAAGAGTTTTGATCAGGCACGTATTTGAAGAATGCGCACCGTGTGCACTTTTTTAAGATTACTTTTTAAATTTTTTAATATTTTATATTATACACCAAATTCATTTTTTACGTTACCACTTAATATACGAATTTCTTTTCAATTCTCATTTCAGACACATAACATCTCATCAATCAACATCTTCATATACATATTCTTTTATTAATTAACATCTTCATATCCATACTTTCTTATCAATTATCATCTCAAACATAAACCTAATTATTCATTATCATCTCAAACATAAACCTAATTTTTAATCAATATAGACTTTTTTAACAATTTGCATGTCATACATCAATCATACACATTCTTTTCAATCCTCATCCATATAGACACTACCTTAAAAATATTTAATTAATCAATTAAATGAAGTAATGAAAAATATTCAATTAATTAATACTCAAGAAATCTTAAATCCTAATCAATATTCGAGAATCTTCAAAATTAACCATAAAAATTAAAATATGAATTGAGTAACAAAGAATAAATTCTCAACAAATCTTCAAAATCAACAAATCATATCCTCCAACTCATTCATCAATTACCAACCAGTCTTCAATCAATCATAAAAATCCTAAATTATCAATTACCAAGAAGTCTTTAATTAATTCTCAAAATCCTCGAGTCAAGTTATCAATTATCAAAAAGACTTCAATCAAAATTCTCAAAATCCTCGAGTCAAGTTATCAATTATCAAAAAGACTTCAATCAATCCTCAAAATCCTCGAGTCTTTGAGTTTGTTTAATTACGGTCTTTTTTATATGTCAAATATAAACATCGGTCTTCAATCAATCATAAAAATTATAAGTTATCAATTATCGAGAAGTCTTTAATTAATTTTCAAAATCCTCGAGTTAAGTTATCAATTATCAAAAAATCTTCAATCAATTTTCAAAATCCTCGAGTAATTACGATCTTTTTTATATGTAAAATATAAAGAATCTAAACATTTGAATTTTTTTTAAATCAGTACCATAATTTTCTAAATTAAAAACTTTCACAAAATCATTAATAAGGTACATATTCCTTACGGAAATCGAACCCATGTCTTCGACATGAAAAGACGATGTCCTAACCACTGGACAAAAGGGACCAAAAGTCATTATTCATATAACTCTGGACGAAAAGGATCAAAAAGTCATTCTTCATATACCTCAGTTACGAGAATATAAGTGGTTCATAAGTCATTCTTCATATATCTTTGGATGAAAGGGACCAAAAAGCCATTCTTCATCTACCTCAGTTACGAGAATATAAGTGTTTCATTTTGTTTCTATACGCAATTCAAGATACATGTTTTACCACATTCTCTTGCTCTCACAAGCCTCTTGTTTTGTTTTACCACATCCTCTTGCTCTCACTTCATTAATCTTAATCATATTCAGTTCTCTTGCTCTCACTTGTGAATGATCATTAATCTCAATCATATTCGGTTCTGATTTCACTTGTAAATGATCATTAATCTCAATGGATCATTAATCTCACTTGTCAAGGATTATTAATCTCAATCATATTCGATTCTGGTTGTTGCACTCTGAATGATCATTAATCTCAATCAAATCTCAATCATATTATGTTTTGGTCGTTGCACTCTTTCATCAATATTCATATTCTTTATATCATTGTACACAACTAGTCAATTATTAGTTTAGCAACATTTTCTTATTAATGGAGCATTAAATATTCTAATGAATATTGCTAAAATCATATTTTAAGGACTTCTTGAATATTGATTAGGATTTAGATTTTTTTGAGAATTGATTAATTGAATATTTTTCATTGTTTCATTTAATTGATTAGTTCAATAAATTTTCATGGTGTAGTGTTTGTGTGGATGAAAATTGGGAAATCTATGTATGTATGTTTGATGTGTAGGATGACAATTGTTAAAAAGATTTACGTTGATGAGGGGTTATATCTATGTATGAGATAAGAATTGATAAGAGTCTTGTTGATGAGGGATAGATGTTTGAGATAAGAACTAATAAGAAGGGTAGTTTGAGATAAGAATTAATAAGAAAATCTGGTGGTAGCGTGAAAAAAGAATTCTATTGTATTATATAAAATATAAGAAATTAAAAATAGAATTCTGTCGTAAAATATAAAAAATTAAAAAAAAATCTTAAAAAAGTGAAAAAAAAATTCTATCATATAATATAAAATACTAAAAATTAAAAAAAGAGATCTTAAAAAATTAAAAATAAAAAAAAATCTTAAAAAATGTGTACGTTGTACGTGCCTGATCAAAACTTCTCAAATGAATATCAGGCTACAAATTGTTAAACATATTAATTAAAGATAAATATCATATATTGTAAGTCAATTTGTCGAATATTTAAAAATAATAAGTTTGTATGTCAAATCTATATATTTAAATTAGAAATCCCTTTCTTATTTTCACCAAATTTCTTCCGACTACAATTTACTGTGCAACAATATTATGATATTTTTTTATGCCAAAACTTTTAGAAGAGAGACGCAGGAGAACATCAAATAAATTGAATAGAATAAGGTAAAATAGATCGAAAATTAAAGTGAAAATAACATAAATTGAACTAAATCTGAGCTAGGGCAAATTTGCTCGGTTAATTTTAACTGATCATGATGAAATATATTGAATAATTAGAGAGAAAATCACTCTATAATGTTTTGAATACAATGACGTTTTGGATTATTTTAAATGAGAATTTGTGCCATATTTTCATATTAGGCCTAAGATATAATACTTTAGAAATAATGGTCAAATCCCTTAATTTTAGGGATATAGATAAGGAAATTATAGATACATCTCTGTCTAAATCGAATATGATTGAATCTTTGTTTCTTTCCTTCATACTCGAAGATCTCTTTTGAGACAGTTGAACTCCTCTCGGATGAAGTTTTAAGCATTCTCTTGTCGTCTGAAGCTCTCTCATCCATATTCCCGATTTGAACGGCTGGCGTTGACTATGAATCTCTATCAGACTCGTTTATATGACTCAAACACTGCAAGATGATCGGGCAAGCGAGGTCAAATTGAAAGAGATCGAATAACATAGATTTTTTTTTAGCTTAAAAGTTCATATACAAAATTTTTAAATGCTTGGTAGAATTAATTTAAGTAGACTTTCAGAAAAAGTCATATCTCAAGCTGGGTTCCAAAGAAGTAAGAATTCATTACTTCTTGAATCATATTTGAAGGTTACCAAAATAAATTTTTATTGGACTCGTGTTAATAATAATATCTTTATGACTTGACTTTCTCAAAATATATTAATATTAGAAAATTCATTATTGAATGGACTCATAAGTTTAGGTAACACCACGCCATTTGACACAAACAAATTCCTCGTCGTTGCCCTAAAAGGCTAAAACATGGACGCACAGCAACCGCCGCGAGGAGTACGTCCACCGCCTCGAGCACCGGCAGGTGGAGGCGGCGATTTTTCTGCCCTTTTCACTGTTCTATTGACGTTCCTTGCTGTTGCAGCGATGGTAACGATGCTGCATATCTTATCACATGTTTGTGATTTTGACGCACAGAAATCTAGGCTGTTTATCTCCAAAGCTATTGATAGTTGAGAAGCTGACTTGTTTACTTTGATCGCGGATTCTAATATTTTTTAGTTATAAAATCTAGGTTTAATTGACTTGTTCTCTTCGGGGTATATGAAAGTGCGATCGTTTCTGTTTTGATTCCCGGGATATTTGTACATCTCTGGTGATTACTTGTGTTCAGTAAAATATAGTTGTTCTTTTCTGTCATTAGAGCATGTTGTTAGCATTTGCTAGTATCACAGTGTGTGCAAATGATGATAGTTGCATTTGCCGAGCTGAGAACCCTAAATTTGTGGTTAGTTAAATATGGATTGGAATAGAAGTATACTTAAATATGGATGTTGAAATAAGTGTAGTTGAATTTGGATTCTAAAAAGGTATGCTATTGTTAGTGGTGTCATTGAATAACTGGATTGAATTGTTCAGTTATGTAATGGCATGAATCCTCTGTCAACATCCTTATTTTCCCCATCACCATGGTCAGTGCAATGTAAAGATAGTGTATAAAAATCTATCATAATGTTTGCAATGTAAAGATAGTGTATAAAAATCTATCACAATGTTATCTTTTGTTCTGGTGCTTCCCATTTATTATATTTAAAAAACGTGATTCATATCACCAAACATAATGTGCAGATTAATTTCCCCAACGATACCATTTTCTAACTTAAATCAGATGTTAAGTCAAGGAGATAGTTTAACATTTATGTAATATTTATTACTCTGGCTCATTCTTAATATTAGCATCTTCTCTTTGTGGATGGAGAGAAATACTGTGATTGAGAAAATTATTGCTTACCATTTTTTTATGGTGCTGATATTTTAAAATCTGAGGAAAGGACATATGATGCCATACCAAATCATATGCAGGTTATCATTCCATCAGTGTCAACTCTAAAGCAGAGCTTGTCTATTTTGCATCAAGTCCCTGAAGGCCACGTTGGGGTTTACTGGAGAGGAGGTGCCCTTCTGAATATGAACACAGATCCAGGTACTATATATCTCTTCATGTAGCTTGGAATTCATGTGGCCCTGACATCATATTAATATCTTGTTGGGAACAATCAGTTGATCCAATTATTCTCTCCTAGTTTATTTATTTGTTTTCCTTCTACCTTTTTGCATATCTGAATGAAGGGTTTCATTTGAAACTGCCCCTGATAACACACTTTGAGACCATTCAAGTGACTTTACAGACAGATTTGGTAACACTCTCTTTCACATGCACACATTGTATATAAACATACATATGAATTCATATGTGTGTGTGTAAGTGAGTATGTATGAACACATGTGTAAATTTGTATTCATGTGTGTACATGTACACTCGTTCATGTTTCTTTCTGAGCAGTCTGACATAAAGTACTCCAAATCTCCAGATCTGTGAACTAGGAATAATTGTCACTGTATTGTGCAGGTGAGAGACATCCCTTGTGGAACAAAAGGAGGTGTTATGATTAACTTTGAGAAGATAGAAGTAATATTTCTTGATCTGCCAAGTCTTTCGGATAAAACTTGTGTTTGATTAGTTGTTAGATACTTATCAGCATGCCTTCAGGTTGTTAATCGCCTTCATAAGGACTATGTATATGAAACATTACTCAACTACGGTGTCCAATATGACAACACATGGATATATGACAAGATCCATCACGAGATTAATCAATTTTGCAGTGCTCATTCCCTTCAGCAAGTTTACATCGATATGTTTGATCAGGTAATCGACTATTACCTAAACTTCTTTCTTTTAATTAGTATCATCTACTTTATACTGTCCTCCTTGTCCCATAATAAATTCCTTCATTTAGCTTTATTGGTTACTGTGAACTTCAGCAACTGTTGCAAATCCACACATTTGGCTACTGACCTTTTATTAACAGGAAGAATTCATAAAGAATTAACTTCCAAATTTTCAGATTGATGAAAAAATGAAAGATGCTCTTCAGGCTGACTGCACACGCTATGCTCCAGGTATTGAAATTATTAGTGTGCGTGTGACAAAGCCTAAGATCCCTGAGAGTATAAGGCGGAATTTTGAACTGATGGAAGAGGAGCGCACCAAGGTATATTTCTTTAGATTCCTATATCGGGGCTTTAAGCCATTCATGTGTACTTGTGCTTTTTTCTGTCATCCCTGCTCTGCTTGTGGACGAACCAGAAAACCTGTCCTGTTAACTGTTTTTGTCTAACTAAAATCTATAGTGGTAAGGTTGACAAGAAGATGGCTCATCAATTGGCTTTCCTGCTGCTTTATTTTCTTGTAGTACTTCGAAGTTTATAAACTTGAACTTGGTCGAGTCTCCTCATGCATGACTCCAAACAAGGAGAAGGAGAGTCATCTGTATCTTTTATTTATTGAACCACTGATAAATTCCACACTGCGACGAAAATTTAATTGATAACAGGTGTTGATTGCAATGGAGAAACAGAGAGTTTCTGAAAAGGAAGCAGAGACTCAGAAGAAAATCGCTATAAGTGAAGCTGAAAAACATGCTCATGTCAGTACGATCCAGATGGAACAGAAGCTGAAGGAAAAAGACAGTGCGAGGAAGCAAGAGGAAATCTCTAACACAATGTACTTGGCTCGTGAAAAGAGCTTGGCCGATGCCGACTATTACCGGTAAAACTTTTTGCTTCTTTTCCATTACTGAACATTTCTGAAGACAACTGATTTAGAGTGTTTAAGTAATCATAAGAATGAGCAATATTGTTTTGAAATTTCTCTTGAAAAATGTCTTACATATTAAGTATCAGTTAAAATGGGAAACATAACCTGTGTTTTTCTCGAGTAAGATTTTTCATACTGAAGATGAATGAAATGCTGTTTGCTGCTCACAACCCTCAAACAACTTTTGGGGGCCTTCTTCATTCTCATTGTTATTTCCTAATGTATGAAATCTTGGAAATGAGCTTATGTTGCTTTACGGTGGACTTTCTAGCACGATGAAAGAAGCAGAAGCAAACAAGTTGATGCTTACTCCTCAATTCTTAGAACTCAAATTTATCGAAGCTATTGCCAATAACTCCAAGATATATTTTGGCAACAAGGTAAGCGACCATTACTTTTCTTACAACTCTCTTTCACTCCCTTTTTGGCCCTCTTGGTTGATAAATTTGTTATACAGATACCAAACATGGTTCTTGACCAACGGTTGCTTGGAAACTTTTTGCAAGACGCAGCAATGAAAGGGAACATGGAATCTTAACTCCTCCCACGTAACCAATTCAATGCAAAAATAGGAAGGAAATTTTGTTTGGTCCATAATATCCACTATGTATAGGGTACCAAAATGAATTTGCCTGTTTCAATTTCGATATCACGTGGATCTGCATTTGTTGTTGTTGTTGGCAGCTTATCTTGCTAAACTTTTGCCTATTTTCAGTTTCCCAAATACGAGTTGGGTAGTGGAACAATATTATCATAAGCTTGCCATTCGTTGGGTAAGACTGTAAAAATGTCTCTCTCCAAAGCGACTTAAAATTTTCACTATTACACATTTGCTTCTGTTGTATAAATATAAGCTGAATTGTCTGATTATTATTATTATTATTATGGTTAATTTTGATTTGCTACTTGAACTATTACACTTTTTTTTTTTTTTTTAAGGAAGTGTATAAATTCAAAAAGTTTTTCATTCATTAGTCAATTTCTGTAAAATTTTCTAGTTGCTATTCCAAGTGCATAATTTTCAATCAAAATTTTTCGGAAAATTTAAAAAATTTATGATTCATATGTTAGAATGATCATCTTTCGAAATCAAGCTATAACACTAAATTAATTTAGCGATTCTTGTTTGATTTAAACTTGAAATCGAACAAAAATGTTTAAAATCTTAAAATGTTTTTTTGTTTGATTCGTGATCGGATCAAATGAGAATCATGAAATTGAGATAGGGTAATAATTTGAAATTGAGATGGGATAATAATTTGACTTCGAATAAAAATCATTTTGATGTATGGATTATACATTTTTAATTGATATTTGTAAGTGAATTATATTTTTAAAACTTTCGACGAATTTTGATTGGAAAATATATGTGATTGGGATAGCAATTGGGAAATTTTGAAAAAATTGATTAGTGATTGAATTTTTTTTGAAATTTAAATATTCAATAAAAAGAATACAATAATCCAGATACAAATTGTAATTAACTCTTATTATTATCATCGAAGGTAGATTGCGGTCTTGCACGTTTTTGCAAATGAGAGGGGTTAAGTCTTGGGGATGTTGAATTTAATGGATTTAAAACAATAATAACGTCCCCATTACATGTTTTAATATTTTTGCATAAAAGTCGCATATTACAGCTACTGCTACTATATGATGTAAACTTGCTGGTAACTACAATTGGAGTCAATGGAAACAAACAAGTCCAAAGTATATTTTCCACTTTTCAAGAACACGTCATCGATTAAAGCGATTTATGGATACACAGTAGTAATCTTGGGAGATTATGTGTTATTTTATAGTTCATGGTTTATTAATACATACTATATTTTAACTAGTACTCTTGAACTTCACTTAAAATCTTTATTTTTTATGAAATCATTGATCTCATCTCATTAGGGTTCTTATTTGATTTGATTTCTTTCATATATTTATTTTCTTTCGTTTTGATAACAAAAAAAGATTTTTGGATTGAATTAAGCTGGGATTACTTATTTCATGAAATTGTATGCGTAATGAATTTTTTTATCAAATTTTAATTGGATTGGAGTGTACTTTTACCGTAAAATCAGTATATTTGATTTTTTATTAATGAATATTATGGTGAATATGTTTTTGGTGCCTTAATTCCAATCGTTGGAGTATTCGTTCCAATTTTTTTGGTGGTTAATTAGTGTACTCACTTTGTTTCATAAAAAAAAAAAATATATATATATATATATATATATATATTGTTCTAAATTTAGATAGTGATTTAGATAAGGCAGGACTATAAATTAGAATCAATAGCCATTCAAACATCAATAATAAATTTAGTATTACAAATTTCATATCATTTCTCAAAATTTTATTCTAAACACAACGTAATATGATTGAATTGGGTGGTTGCTTCAATTTTCAACAAACTAACATGTAGGGTTGACTAAGGAAGTCTAAAAAAGCGATTTATTCATTAATATTCACAAAATAATAAAACAACAACCTTCTTAGCATCACATTTTAAGTATCTCGTCTGCAAGAGATTCCGTATCAGAAGACCTTAAATATTATGATATGATATGATTCTCTTGCATTTTACATGACTATTGCATCTCCTTTGAATCCTTTTGTTTTCAAACCACTGTAGATTTTGCAAGGAGCAGAGTTTCCACTGATTGCAGGATCCTTGGTATTCAGTTTGAAGAGGGAGTTTGAGGTTGTTGGGATATTTCCAAAGACAGATTTCACTTTTTGAGTGGTGGGTGATCTATATAACCAGTTTTATTTGTTTATTTTTTAAATCTGAACTTTGTAGTTTTTTAGTGAAAATATCATAAGATTCAAGTTGCCTCTTTCTCTCTCCCATTTTCCTTCTTCTTGAGAAAATTTTATTCATCATGGTAATGATTATCAGCTTTGATCTGTTGTATTTATCTGTATTCAAGTTTGTTGCTCCTTTTCCTATGTATTTCCTGAGATTAGCTTCTGATTCCAACATGTAATCTTCCTGGTTGAATCTGAAACATTGATTTGTCTACTTTCTTGTAATAAGAATCATGTTGAAACATCTGATGAACTTCTGTTGTGTTTGATAGGATTGTTTTAGCCTTCCAACTGTTCTACCTATTACCCAAGAGAGAATTATATTCAAACAATTGAAAATGTATTTGGTGGAGAGCAAAGGAGGTGCAATAGCATGTATGCTCTTAGCTCTGTCGTTCTTGGGCACATGGCCTGCGTTGTTGACTCTCCTCGAAAGACGGGGCCGTCTCCCTCAACACACTTATCTTGATTACACAATCACAAATCTGTTAGCTGCTGTTATAATTGCTTTCACATTTGGTGAAATTGGTAATAGCACAATTGAGAAGCCTAATTTCTTGAACCAGCTATCTCAGGTCAGATGATATGATCCTCACATATTTACATGAATCTTGCAATGTATAGACCTGAAAAATTCAGCCATTTTTTTGGTGTAGGATAATTGGCCTAGTGTGATGTTTGCAATGGTTGGGGGGATTGTTCTGAGTCTTGGAAATCTTGCTACACAATATGCTTGGGCGTTCGTTGGCTTATCGGTGACTGAGGTTATTACATCCAGTATAACTGTTGTCATAGGTACTCTAAAAAAAGTTTGTGTTTTTTGGTGTCTGTTGTGATCCTCATAGGCTTGCAACTGAAGCTTTATATATACATTGGTCTGTTTGTTTATTCAGGTACAACTTTGAATTATTTCTTGGATGATAAAATCAACAAAGCTGAGATTCTTTTTCCTGGTGTTGGATGCTTTCTAATTGCTGTTTGTTTGGGCTCTGCTGTTCATTCATCCAATGCTGCAGATAATAAAGCTAAGCTCACTAGCTTGTCAAATGATAGCAAAGATGGGTCGATGTACGTATTTTTCAGTTTTTAATACGACAATTGATTCATAGGCTAATGATTAAGATCAGAAAAGAACTCGAGACTAACATTATGATCATAAGCACATCTTAAGAAGAAAACATTGAGATCCATCAGCCTATTACCATTGCATCTTCTTGTTGAATTTCAGATATAATTTGGAAGAAATATCATTAATGGCACATAATTCAGACATAGTAGATAAGTTCATTGATTCGAGTTCTGAACTAAAATTGGACAGGATAAAGGATGCTTATACTTCCAAGGAAACATACACGAATAAAGGTACCACAAATTAGATCATCTGTTCTTATTTGTTCAACTTCTTTATCTTCAACTCTGAAGCTTACATATATTTGTACTAATAGATTCAGAGAAGGGAAATGCCACCACGGATAAGTCAAAGTTTGGGACAGCACATTTTCTCATAGAACTCGAGAAGAAACGTGCAATTAAGGTTGTTAGCTGCTTCCATTAGTATAACTTTCATCTATAATCTTGTTTGTTCCTATTTCTCAACAGACATTTTTCGATACATTTCTTTTTCTATGTAGGTTTTTGGGAAAGGCACTTTCATTGGTTTAGCAATAACATTCTTTGCAGGGTTTTGCTTCTCTCTCTTTTCTCCGGCTTTCAACCTGGCCACTAATGATCAATGGCATACATTAAAGGATGGTGTTCCTCACTTGAGTGTATACACTGCTTTCTTCTACTTTTCAGTATCCTGCTTCGTGATAGCCATTATTCTGAACATTACATTCTTGTATCGACCCGTTTTGAATCTTCCCAAATCATCGATAAGGGCTTATTTGTCCGATTGGAATGGTAGAGGTTGGGCCCTTTTAGCTGGACTTCTGTGTGGATTTGGGAATGGTCTTCAGTTCATGGGAGGTCAAGCTGCTGGATATGCTGCAGCTGATGCTGTTCAGGTGAGTCAATTGTATATAATTCTTGATATTAGGAACTGTAAAGAAAGTAGTTATTCAAGACAACTCAATCATCTGTGCAAGAAAAGTTTGTTTTAACCTTTGATCAATTGCAGGCTCTTCCACTAGTGAGCACGTTTTGGGGTGTACTTCTGTTTGGAGAATACAGAAGATCATCAAGAAGAACGTACAGTCTTTTGATCGGCATGTTGGCTATGTTTATCATTGCTGTTGGTGTTCTCATGGCTTCGTCTGGTCATCGTAAGTGATCTTAGTTTCATGGAAGAAGTTCCAGTTACTGAGATGATGATGAAGATTTGATACTTTCACAGAATTGATTTGGTTGCTATTCTAAACAGAGAAATTACTTGTAATATAATAATGAAGAGCTATGTATATAGTTTAGTTGGTTGAAGGCACACAAAAGAGGCCTGTAAAGGATGATTTTTTTTTAGTCTTTGAATGAATGAAGCATTTATTCAGAGATTAAAAGTATGATTCAAAGAAAACTTGCCTTATGTTCTCATTTCATCTGGGTATTTCACAGTAGTCGTCTATATAGTGTCATCGCGTGCTCTGGTGTAAAGAAACAAGAACACAGATTGACAAATAAGACAAAAACTAGCGTGCAACTATTGCACAGATCCTAACCCGATCCGACCCACACGTCGTTCTACGCACCCCACGTGTATGGGTGAGCGCGCTCAAACTCACCCAAATTCGTTCCCAAGTGTTATACTTTTATTTTATGTTAGTCATACGTTTAAGATTTTTTGCTATATTTTAACATATTTTTAAACATCTATTAATATCTTTCATAATTTTTAGTTATATTAGTCATACTTTTTTGTTATGTTAGTCATATCTTTTATGTATTACATAAATATATGATTAATATTACTTAAAAATACGAGTAATACCATATATATATATATATATATATATATAAATTGTGTTAAAATTTTTTTGGCCGAAATTAAGATTTTTTTAAAGTTAAAGTAGTATATAAATATATGTTTAACATAACATTTAAGTATGATTAAAACAACATAAAAGTTAAGACAAAAAAAAAAAAGAATGCACAGATCTAGGTCGTATTCAGGTCGACCCACGATATATGGATCCATACAACAGTAACACGCAAGTACAACTCGACAAATAAACTTATTCATTTGGAATCTTATTTTTTTTATTTTTTTTTCCTTCCAAAACAAATAAGGAATCTTTGTTTCAACCAAATGTTTTGGCTTACATTAATCGCCAGATACAAGAGAACAAGAAAGAGCCTTAACTTCCAGCAATCAGCCACTAGATTCACAGCTCAGCATCTTTTGAAAAGAGTATAGTATATATAGTTTATTTGCATGAATCATGATCCAAACTTGCTCTATTAGCATTTGACATTTTCCGAATCCTTTTGTTTAGAAAGACCTTTTTAGAGTTCTTGAAACCCCATTCAAATAAAAACTGCAACAATATCTGAACTCACCTGGAAGGAATATTTCTGGTTTGAAGACATTGTTGCTTTGTATTGTAAATACGGATAATGGGATTCCCAAACAAAAAGAAATTTAGGAATCAAACTTGAACAATCGATGAAGTTCAAGATTGATATATCATTATAGTTTTGTAGAATGTTGAAGAACTAGTGTTACCAAACTGGGCTCTATGCAATAATCTTCAAGCTCCCTAATCAACCTTTTCATCCGAGGAATGTACAGACCAATTTGCCTTCCATGCAATGGAGGGTGCCAAAAGACGTTCCGTTCTCCAGCCCAACGAACGAAGCTGCCAAGTAAGAATGAAACAAAGATAAAGATACAGATGAAAATGAGAACTAGACATGAATTGCAAGATATTACTAGTGACAGTAAAAAATACCTTAAGAATATAGTCTTTGTAGTTTTTATCCATCCATGACTGACTCTCGAAGTGCATAGATCTGTTCTTATCATTGAGTCTTGCCAAGACAAGAGCATGCATGAAAGCCTGTAAGACATCTGGTGCTGTTGAATCTCTATGCATTATGACACTGACATTTCTCTTTCTTGCAAGTAGTATGTACTTTCCTAGCACAACCAAATGAAGTTAATAAGACAACAGTCTTTTGAACTCAAATTGATAATTGAAAGAAATGAAGATCAAATGATCTGAACCTTTGTTGTAATAAGAGCTGGCAAGACCTGAAAGGTCTACCCTGTTTCCCATGAAATGAAAATTCATAATCAATATCTGTTTCAGACTCGGTAAGTACAAATACTGATAGAAAAAGCAAAGGATGAGAAAGTCAATTGGATGTCGATATCTTGGAAATGCATAAGGCGATTCAGTGTCTAATGAATAAGAACGAAGTTGAAAACTCACACTTCGTCACTGCTAAGTGAAGAGATCCTGACACCTAAGCGCACTCTTTGGTGAGCATAGTCAACCCTATTTGATGTCCATGAAGTCATCCACTGAGGTAAAACATGCTCCATCAGTGAGACCAGTTCTGGAGACAGAACTAACAAACCACATATGGGATTCTCAAGTCAGTGTTTTGGAATGCACATAAAAAGAACAAAGCTATGGTAATTCAACAATATAACTGCATAGAAACATGGCTAAAAGTAACGAGAAGTCACTGCCCACTGGACAAATGATAGCATATCAATTGGCAAAAAAAGATGGATTTATTTCAACAGAGAGCTAAAAATTGTTCAGATCTGCAACAAGTTACTGGCCTTTTATTTTATTTTTTGCCACATATGAATGAGCAGAAAAGGTACTGTTTTAATAATTGTAATAGTGAGCATGTATGGGTGTATAGACACACATCAAAGAGGAGCAAGTGAGATGCAGCGTCGTAATGCTGGAGTCGATGTCATACCTTCACCAGTCTTCATGTAATGTAACAAAAGAATTGAACTTCTTTCACAATTTTGTGTAGTCAATGAAAGGCAACGCACAGCCTTGTAGTTTGCTGCAAAAAAGGAGGGGGGGGGGGAGGGGGGAAGAACCAAATTATGCTTGGATACAGTTTCAGTCGAGGTTCTTAAGTACAGAGAAGAATTGCATCAACAGGCAATATGAGCATTGAGACTATTACGGGAAACTAACCATACATATGAAAGATGGTGAGGGACAGAAAACAAAACCAGATGGCCACTGAGTTCCCCATAGTAATATGGGCAAGAAGCATTCCCAAAGCCATCCCAATCATTGTTGCAAGAGTCTCTTGGCTTCCTTCCTATCGTATGTTGGGAGAAGTTTGCATAAATGATAAACTCGAAAAATTTACAGTGAGACAATATCTTGTCCGATCCTTAAGAGTAGTAAGTTACCTTAGCAGATATATCAGCAGCATTATTCTGAAGAGCAAAATGTTGCGTTAAAGCAGCTCTAGTAGCACCACTGGCAACCCCAGCTAATTTGCATCATGCACAAGAAGAGAATGGAGAAGAAATAATTAGAAAATTCAGGCATAGGGAATACTCAATGTGATATACTCAATGTTTATATTCAGGCATTGGGAATTAGAACTGTGACTGATCCTTATGAGAGCCTTAGATTATATATCAAACACAGGTTGGAACTTACTGAACGATCGTGATATGCTACCTAAGCATACAATGACCACAAAAGCTGATGGGAATAAAGGGGAAACAAGGTCCATCAACATCCCTGCAACAATTTCAAAAACTCATGAATTATGATGTTCTGAAAAGTACAAGAGTTACAAAATTTGTAAAGAAATTGATCAGGAAGAAAAAAATATCAAAGGGAAATACTTATTATATAATAAAAGAAAACTACAGAATCCAATGGTAACTAGAAGTGAAGATAGTTTTACCAAGGTCATTCATAAGATCAGCAACAAGACGCCACATTTTGGCATTGCTATCCAGGTTTGCCCCCTAAAGGAATAGGAAGTATAGTGTTATTGGCCTGATTTTCTTACCAGAAAATATGTCGTGGAAAGATAATGTTACACACGCAAAGTGTTTTTTCTTTATTGTCATGCATATAGTACATTTAAAAACTCCAGCGGGCAGTCACATGATGTAAGTGTCAAGATTTTGTAGTAGAATTGAAAGAAATAAAAGAAGACCCAAGTTTACCTGGTAAAATGTAAACAAGATGCTTCCAAGCATTCCAGTCAGGTCTCTCAGAAACCACTGAAATTGTATCCAGAAATAAAATATTAAAGAACAAAGAAATCCACTCAGTTTTTCTTATAAATATCACTGGGCACAATGTAAAACCAAAAATTTCCCATAAAGATTCATATACCTGAAATGTAGCCCCAATAACCGTGGCAGATTTTTCACCAACCCCAATAGCACTTAGAAGAGCCTAAAGCAATTAACACATATTAATTAGTACTATATATGATAGCAACAGGCACAAATAACCAAACTTTGTAGTCAGTATATTACCTGGGTGGACAACATTGTTCTCATATAAGTTGAAAGGCCCTGCAAGAAATAAAATAATCAATATGGAGCAAAAGCAAAACGGAAAGCTCTAACTTGAGATTGAATGGAAGTATTACACAAGCAAATGATTTTCAACCTGTAATGAGTCCCAAACTTGAAAAGGGAAATAATCAGGTGTCACACTGCTAGGAAAACCCTGCATTTTCCACCAATGTTAGATAAAACGAAATTTATTTTAAGATAAATCAAGCAGAATCAAAACGAATGGATGAAATTTTGTTCTAATAAGTTATATAATTAGCATTTCCAACAAACTTTTCGAAGGAAAATCATGAGGATTCCTATTCTTTTCAAATTAAAACCTGGAAAACTAACATTTTTATCAAATCATACTTTTCTCCCAAAGAAAGAAAAACATATTTACAAATTAGTTCATCAGTTAATACTCAGATCAAAGGATTAATCCTCTTACTACATAAATTACAAGAACGAAGCATACACACACAAATATATCAAGGCAACAAGCCAAAAAAAAAAAAAAAAGAGCAATGCTCAATTAGACATTCTACAACACGAACATTGTTATTTCCGAAGTAAAGATGGATCAAATCTCTTATTAACTGAAAAAATATCGCTAGTCAACAGAACATCCACGAGCTCAATTACAAGTATCCAATTCAAAGTAATCATGGAAACGTCAATTCGTTACCTCGGGAACAAAAGCGTCGAGGATTCTCCGAGAAAAATGATTAAAACGGCAAGCGGATTTTTGAACTGTGTCTCCGGCGATGGTGAAAGTGGCTGTCTTCGTGAGCTTTGAAGAAGCGGTGCCGTTCCATTCCTCGATCACGGCGGTTTCCGATCGTAGCTGCCGCGTCGGAGTCATATCTCCTTCCATTGCAGCTTCCAACTTCGAGCTTGTTTCACGCATTTGGGCCGAATATGCTTAATTTCCTTAGATTTGGATTTTCTCTAGGCCAAACCTTCAAATTAGCCCATATCCATAGATTTGGGTTTCCTAGCCTAGCCAACAAATTAATATATAATCAGGAAACTTAAAAAAAAAAAAAACTCAAGAAAATACCCCACATCCTAGATTTTGTTTTTCCTTGGCTTAACTCACAAATTAGCCAAGTATAGGGTCCACGTTGACCCCATAATTTTTCTTTAATCTCTTTTTTAGCCTCTTCTTTCTATGTAATCCGGAAATTACAAATAAATTCAAATATTTAATCTGAAATATTTTTTTTAAAAAATTATTGGATTCGCTAGAAGGAGGGGTTGAACCTCCGACCTTGTGGTTAACAGCCACACGCTCTAACCAACTGAGCTATTCCAGCTTTGACATCAATAACTTAACTTAAACAATTTATTATAAAACTTTAAGCACAATAGCTATAAATACAGATATAAATAGTTCTTTCTTCAGCGGCTCCGGCGCGGCGGCGAGAGAGAGAAGGCTGAAAGAGATGCTCAAATTACCTCTGTTTTTGCTTTCAAAACGGCCCTTTTCATCAAACTCAGAAATCCCAAGCCTTTATTCATTCCTTCAACCTTCGATTTTTGCACCCAACAGAACCACTCAATCACGAGAAACCATCAAACCAAATTCCCCAGAAATCCGAACTTCATATCCCGTTCAGCAGGACCAAAAATCCGATCTTGAATCCACTCTCCAGAAATCCCTCCTCAACAACAACACTGATGAGGCGTGGAAGTCATTCAAGACTCTCACCAGCTTCTCCTCTTTCCCCAGTAAGCCCCTCACTAACTCTTTAATTGCACACTTGTCCTCGCATTCGGACACTCTCAATCTCAAGAGAGCATATGCGTCAGTGGTTTTTGTGCTGGAAAAGAATCCATCGTTGTTAGAATATCAAAGTGTGAAGACCCTTTTGGATTCCATGAGGGAGGCCAACACTGGCGCCCCTGCTTTTGCATTGGTGAAGAGCATGTTCAAGAATAGGTTTTTCATGCCATTTGAGATGTGGGGTCATGTTCTAATTGATATATGTAGAAAGAATGGGAGTTTTGCTGCTTTCTTGAGTGTTTTCCATGATAGTTGTAGGATTGCTTTTGATGAAAAGGTGGACTTTATGAGGCCTGATTTGCTTGCCTGTAATGCTGCATTAGAGTGTTATTGTCATGAATTCGAATCGGTTCTTGATGCTGAGAAAGTGGTTGAAACTATGTCAGTTTTAGCTGTTAGGCCAGATGGGATTAGTTTTGGATTGCTTGCCTATTTGTATGCAGTTAAGGGGATGAATGAGAAGGTCATTGAATTAGAGGGTGTGATGAGCAAGCTTGGTATTCTTGATAGAAGGGTTTATGTTCATAATTTGATTTGTGGGTATTTGAAGTCAGGTGATTTTGAATTGGTTTCTGCTACTATATTACATGGTTTGAAAGAAGGGAATGAACAAGGGCTTGGTCAAGAAACTTGTAATGAAGTGGTAAAAGGGTTTTCAGATAAAGGGAATTACAAGAATTTAGCAAACTTGATCATTGAGTGTCAAAAACTTGAGCCTTCATCTATTGTGGTAGAAAGATCTTTCGGATATGGTGTTATCAGTGCTTGTATTACTCTACGTTTACTAGAAAAGGCACATGGAATTGTTGATGAAATGAATGCTCAAGGAGCTTCCATTGGATTAGGTGTTTATGTGCCAATTCTGAAAGCTTATAGTAAAGAGCAAAGAACGGCTGAAGCTGCTCAGATGGTCTCAGAAATCTGTAGTTTGGGACTACAATTGGATGTAAGTAGCTATGATTCCCTAATAGAAGCATCAATGTCTTGTCAAGATTTCCAATCTGCATTCTCTCTCTTTCGTGACATGAGAGAAGCAAGAACACACGACTTAAACGTGAGTTACTTAACGATTATGACAGGTCTAACAGAACATCATCGGCCTGAGCTTATGGCTGCCTTTTTAGACGAGGTTGTCGAGGACCCTAGGATAGAAGTAGGCACTCATGATTGGAATTCAATCATTCATGCTTTCTCTAAGGCTGGGAGATTGGAGGATGCAAAGAGGACTTTTAGGAGGATGGTTTTTCTTCAGTTTGAACCGAATGAGCAGACGTATCTATCACTCATTAATGGATATGTCACTGTAGAGAAATATTTCAGTGTTCTAATGCTGTGGAATGAGGTTAAGAGGAAGCTTTCATCTGAAGGACAGACAAGATTCAAACTAGACAACAGTTTGGTTGATGCTTTTCTATATGCATTGGTAAAGGGTGGTTTCTTTGATGCAGTGATGCAGGTTGTGGAAAAATCTCAAGAAATGAGGATATTTGTGGATAAGTGGAGGTACAAACAAGCATTCATGGAGAAACATAAGAAGCTGAGAGTGTCAAAGTTGAGAAAGAGAAACTTCAGAAAAACTGAGGCACTTATTGCCTTTAAAAACTGGGCTGGTTTGAGTGCTTGATAAGTTTCTAAACGCGTAACAGTTTGTTGCTTGACCTTAAGATGAACTTAAAGATGGAACTGCTTCTGTGAAATTTGTAGAGAAGCTTAGTTACATATAGCATTGCAATTGGTGATAGGGCCAAGTTTATGGTTTAAAGAAACGACTTGTTAGGCTTTCGACTCTGTTCATCACAGCTGCTCTTCTCATAGCTAATAAGTTCTTAGAGGAAGGCAAAATAGAGGTGACAGAGTTTGAGTTCCATGGTTTATTCATTGGATAGTTTTTGGTAGATTCAAGCCCATGGTATATTACAAGGTTTTGGCAATTCTTTTGTGTTGAGTTTCATTTTCTTCTTGTGAATTTCTGATGGGATTTATCTGGTACACAGAAAACAGCAACAATAGTTGATGTATTATTGGTCTCACTCAATTCATTCTATCTTATTATTAAGTTGCAGTGGGTCATCTACATCAAGATCTTTTAATCGAGGTTAGATTTTACAGATCAAGAATCGTGAAACGGTATTATAAGAGTGTCTGATGATAATATCAAATTTTGCCATGATACAGTTCAATGCACTATAATATGCTTTGGACCTCTAACACAAACTATACTGCGTGGATATATAAAATTAATGTTGTATTTTCTTTCTTTTTTTTAAAAGAAGCTAAATATGAAAGGGCAGTTCACTTCAATTAATTTGCAAATATTATTTATGATGATGTTCAGAAATTGGGAAAATCTTGCAATTAAGTGGATATGTACAATAAAGTTCTCAGCCTAGAAACTTTAATTCCTATGACAAATTTAAGTCTCATAAAAGATTTTATTGCTAAAATATAGCAATTTGTAGCTAGAAAATATCTCTTTCCAATTAAATTAAGTAATCCAATTTCATCATTTTTTTTTGTTCCACTCCGTAATTGTCAAAAGTATAAATTTTACTAATATAAAGAATTAAAGATTAAAAATTTGCCAAATTTTCCTTTTTAACTGGCAAGCTTTCAAATGATTGGTTGAAAAACATTAATGTCCTTAAAATAGCTACAAAGAATAAAGTACAACTAGATTTAATAATTCTCGATGTCTTTCTAAATTCGGACCATATCCTTATAATTGAAAGACAAGTTTAAGTACGATTAATCAATTCATAAATTAAAAATTAATTTATGTACCAAGTTTTTTGTGTAATCTAAATTTTATTTGACTACAATTTAAATGTAAGAGAAAAAAAGTCATATTTTGCGGCCCATAGTCCAGCATTCGCATTTTTTTGAAACCTTAAAAGAGAAACATAAAGGAATAAAAAACAAAAAAATAAAAAAAAAATAATTAATTTTCATAATAATATAGAAAAAGGGATGATCGAGGCTAACTGATTGATAACAAACAGCCTGCAAAAAAGGCCCAAGCCATCGAATGTACCACCAAAGATTCCACTACTTGTTTGACTTTATATGACTTCATACTTTGCCAAAACTTAATATCATAGCCAACATCAAGAACTTAAGAGGAAGCATCAGCATCAACATACTAAGAAGAGTAAACTTAGGTAAAATATTTTCTCTTCACCCCTAGTCTAAAAGGGTTCTCTTTGTTTAAGATTGTTCAAACAGTTGCTGTTTGGCAGAATCTTTCTTGTTTTGTTCTTTAAGTTCACTAATTCAGTTGGTTTCTTTGTCAATCTATGTTCCCATCTTCTTAATTGTTTGCTTTGGTGATTATCTTGGTTAGATTTTATTTCCAATTTCTGATTTTTTTTAAGTTGTTGCCAGTTGTTTGTTATATAAATTAAATAGAATGCCACAGTGGTTGTTGTTTGTGTGTGCAATGATTCAGATGGAGTGTTACTTAAGTATATGCATCTGTAAAATGATTTCCAAGATTTTTTTTTTAAATGGAAACTGTATCCTTTCAGTCTTTAGTTTAAATGTCACAATGGTCTGTTTAGGAAATACAATTGAAGCTTTGAGTGATGTGTTCTCATTTCTTTCTGTTGGCCTTAATGTCTGGTTTTAGGTGTAATGCAATGAAAGTTTTGCTGAAACTTTTATTGGTTTTATGGGCTCTTGTGAGCCTTGAAGAGGTAGCTTCACATGGGGCTCAGCCTCTTTCAGTAATCGCCATTGAGAAGGCTGTTATTGCATTAGATAACAAGGCATATGTTAAGGCATCTCCTTCTGTTCTTGGACTAAATAATGTAAGTCTGCCATTTACATTATTGTGAGTTTTATGATTGGATTCTGGTTTGTGGAACTGGGAAGAGTAACTGAAGATATATAGATGGTTAAAATTTGACTTAAACGACGTTTCTCTTAGGAGAAAAACAAAGAATGGATTACAATAGAATATAGCAGCTCGAACCCTTCAACTGATGACTGGATTGGTGTCTTTTCTCCTGCTAACTTCAGGTGAAGATTAAGTATTTTGCCGTTTAATCTATTTCAAGAATTGTGGAGAATGATTTGCAGTTATGTGATCTATAGATTTGATATGATAGCATTACTCTTATTTTGGAACTTCAATTTATTGTTTCAGTTCATCCACCTGTCCCCCGGAAAACCCGAGAGTTGGCCCACCATATATGTGTATAGCACCCATAAAGGTTTTGTCTAATTCCAGTTTTGCAATGAACTTATTTCCAAATTGAAAATTAAAAAAAGGCTAATGTGTGTGTGTGTGTGTGTGTTCTCAATATATATGCAGTATCAGTTTGCAAATTTCAGCAATCCTAAGTACAAGGACACCGGCACAGGATCTTTGAAGCTTCAGTTAATTAACCAGAGATCAGACTTCTCGTTTGCTTTATTTTCTGGTGGTGTGTCAAACGTACGTATCCTTCTCTGATTTTGGACTTATTTGACTTCATTTATAGTCCTAAAGTGAAATACGATGTGTATTGCCTTTAGACTCAAATAATCATGTTTTTCTCCATGCAACAGCCAAAGTTGGTGGCAGTGTCAAATATTGTCGCGTTTGCTAATCCTAATGCACCTCTATACCCGCGTTTAGCACAAGGAAAGACATGGAATGAAGTGAGGTTTTTAAACTCTAAACATTTTTTCAAGTCTCAAACAAGTGAGAAATGACTTGTTTTCAATTTGATTCTTAGATGACAGTAACCTGGACAAGTGGGCATGATATTGATGAAGCAGAGCCTTTCATAGAATGGGGTCCAAAAGGAGCACAACAAACACGTTCCTTAGCAGTCACATTGACTTTTGATCGTAACAGCATGTGTGGTGTGTTGACTTCCTCTTCTCTTGGTTCGATTTTTCAATAATAAGCTGAAAAGCACTGTGAAAGTGAAACTGAAACTGAAACTGATATGACTTTCTCTATTTTCATCATAGAATGATCATTTTGCGTATGTTATTGGAACTCACAAAAAGGGACTTACTCTATTTAAAGTTTTATGGTATATAATAGTTGAAGACATGTACAATATTTTGTAGGTGCCCCTGCAAGAACTGTTGGATGGCGTGACCCTGGATTCATACACACGAGTTTTCTGAAGGAGTTATGGCCCAACCTTGTGTATGTTTTATCCCTCAAAACAATTAGCAAATTTTTATTTATTTTTGTAGCATTGTAATCTTTGTGAAACTTGGGATTGTATGCATAATTATCTGTTGTTCTTGTGATATGCGTGTTACCCTTAAAAGATGGTTTTAACCGAATAATCATGCAGTAAAGTTACCATCCTCTCAAATTTCATAAGAACCTTGAATTTCAGGTACACCTACAAATTGGGGCACAAATTACTGAATGGTACTTATATCTGGAGTGATACTTACCAGTTCAAAGCATCTCCATATCCGGGTCAGAACTCTGTACAACGAGTTATCATATTCGGAGACATGGGAAAGGTTCAGTTCTTTCTGGAAATATGCTTCTTACATGTGGTACATTTTTGTCCTTAGAGATGATTATTACAAGATGATCTCTGCTTTTACTTGAACACTGCAGGATGAAGCTGATGGTTCCAACGAGTATAATAACTTTCAACGTGGTTCCCTCAACACTACCAAGCAGCTCATAAATGACATCAAGAATTACGATATAGTCTTTCACATTGGGGACATTTGCTACGCTAATGGATATCTTTCACAATGGGATCAATTCACTTCCCAAGTCGAGCCAATTGCTTCAAAAGTACCATACATGATTGCCAGGTGCAGATTTAGTTTTCAATAGAACTGAATGAATACCCTTAATTACCCTCCTCACCCCCTCTCTGGTTTTCTCTGCAGTGGCAACCATGAGCGCGACTGGCCTGGAACAGGTTCGTTTTATGGCAACATGGATTCAGGTGGAGAATGTGGGGTCTTGGCTGAAAGCATGTTTTATGTTCCTGCTGAAAATCGAGCTAAATTCTGGTATGGTGGAATTGTTTTCATTTCAATTTAGAAACTGACTTTTTTTTTAAAATTCTATGAAGAATTAGAGAAGGCATATACGTGTTGCTTCATTGTACCAGGTATGCCACCGACTATGGAATGTTCCGATTCTGTATAGCTGACACGGAACATGATTGGAGAGAAGGAAGCGAACAGTATAAATTCATCGAGCACTGTCTGGCAACAGTAGACAGACAGAAACAACCATGGCTAATCTTCCTTGCACACCGTGTACTAGGTTACTCCTCCGATGCTTCTTATGCGAATCAAGGATCATTTGCAGAGCCAATGGGGAGAGACGACCTTCAAAGACTCTGGCAGAAATATAAAGTTGATATAGCCTTCTTTGGGCACTGTCACAATTATGAAAGAACTTGCCCTATATACCAGGTAATTAAGTTCACAATCATTTGAGCCAAGAGTTTTGAGATACTTAACCTTTCAAACAATCTGAACATGCGGCCATTGTTCTTGATGCAGAATATATGTACGAACAACGAGAAGCAATACTATAAGGGCAGTTTGAATGGAACGATACACGTGGTTGCAGGGGGCGGGGGTGCAAGCCTCTCACCATTCTCGATTCTGCAGCCTAAGTGGAGTATTTTCAGGGACATGGATTATGGGTTTGTGAAACTGACGGCATTTGACCATTCGAATCTGTTGTTTGAGTACAAGAAGAGCAGTGATGGCAAAGTTTACGACTCGTTTAGGATATCCCGAGACTATAGAGACATCTTGGCCTGTGCTGTGGATAGCTGCCCAAGCATGACTTTGGCATCTTGACACTCCATTCTCATTGCTGGTTATGTGTTTCTTCAGTTGAATGTGATGGAAAATATTCATGTATTTATCAATCTCTAATTGAGAAGGATTTATGGGAGGAATATTTTGTAATTTAGATTTGCAAATTTGGTAATTTTATTGTGGTTGGAATAATAAATAAAGTGTGCCTTTTTTGTACATTGATTTGTGCAAGTTTTCTTAGTACTTTTATTGTCATCTTCTTGATTTTTATTTTCCTTTTTCCCTAATAATTTTACACAAACTTATATAAGATCTTTTGATTGATGATAAAAAAAAGGTCAATGTTTCATCATTCAGACTATAATTTAATTAATAATGTGATTTCATCTCATTAACTTTAATCATAATATTTCGATTTATTAAGTAAATGATAATATGATATAGATTTCTTATTTTCTTTGGTAGCATATTAGCTTATTACATGAAACAATTTTTTTAAAATTAATGATAAAATATGTTAAACAACATGTTAGCATGTAAAAAATTCATAAAAAAAAACGAATTTCATCGATTCAACCAATTTTGAATAATTCAACATGCATCTTTTTTTCTCTTCAAAATATTGTAAATAATTAAATAAATCCTTTTTTTTTTTTTGCTGTTTAGTTTTTTCGTTTTTTTCATTTTGTATTTTCTTGTAGGCTTTTAAATTTTAATAAGGCAGAGAGCAAAAGAACAATCCACGTTTTTCTTAAACTACTTAGCAACAAAAATAGAAAATAATTTTAAAAAAAATAAAGAAAAAATAAAGAAAGAGTGAGATTTCAGAATTGAATAAGGGTCTCAAATTCACAATCCTTAATTTCGTGGCTCTAAATACTTGTGATATATATGGATCTCCCAAACATTCCTTATTGCCATCACTCAACAATAAAATACCAAATAAATAGAAAACTATATACCAATTCAAGCTTCGCGCTTCCAATCAAGACCATGTTTTTTATCGAAATATATTTTTGACTTTTTAGTTTTAGTTTTAGGCTTTTAGCCCACCACCCCTCATTAATCAATCACCATTTTTCTGATTTTCATACGCGAGTTTTCCGATTCAAATTTTTTTTTTTTTTTCCAAGAATCAGAGTTCAACAGCTTCTCGATCATCGGTTTTCTTGATCAAGTTCCAATCTTTTTGCTGAGTTCTTTTTTCCCCCTCATAAATGAAGAGAGAGTTAAAATTTAGAGTTGATTGATTTTCTTGAAGAAATGGATTTATGGGTTATTGCAGCAGCGGCTGGAGCTGGATACGTGGCAAAGAACTTGCAGAATTTGCAAGTTGATAAGAAAGAAAGTTTAGCTGCTTTGAAATATTCATACAATGTTCAATCTGAATCAAAAAACTTTCTTCAACAGTTGAGAGACAAGACTTGCCCTCTTCGCAGATTAGAGCGACAGAGAGTTGAAGATGATGCTTTTCTTGATGTGGATAGTCATTCTGATGTTCATTTGTCGAAGATTGATAGTAGGAATGGTGAAGATGCTTTGGCTGGTGACAATAGAGATTTGAGCAGTGGGAGGTTGATTGGAAATAGAAGATTTCGTGTGCAGTCGATGATGGCATTGAATGCTGGTTGTGTTGACAACATGGAACATACTTCATGTTTATGTCCCTCAGTGAGACCAGTGTTGGCTAGTGATGGAAGGTGGGGCAATGCTTCATCTTTCACAGACTCTGATGCTTGTAAGGACGAGAAGAGAGGGGATGATATGGTGTCTTCGTCTTCGTTGAGACAATTTGGATCATTGCCTTCACAAGGTCCTTTCATGATTCCATCCCTCTCGTGTAGATGATCTTTTTGTTATTGTTTATGTTTTTTGCATGGATTTATGTTTGAATTGTATGTAAACAGGGCATGAAACGATGCTTCTGTTCATCACTGGAATGACTATTGGGATTCTGTGTGCAAATACATCCTGGAAAAATGAAGTAGACAAGTTGAACAAGCAGATAAGGAAGATGGAGAATTTGGTTCAAGATTTACACGAGGAACTGGATATGAAAGAGATGCTAATGGTGAAGGAGTTATCTGATGAGAGTGATCTACCCCTGGGAGAGAAAGATACACCTCTGTTGATTCAGGAACCGATTTCATCTCCGTCTGATGTGGATGTCGATAGATTGAATAAGTTTGAGAGTGTGAAGGCGAACGAGAAAAACACAGAGAATCTTGAGTTATTGAGCAGAATTGAAGCAGAACTTCAAGCAGAACTGGCAATGCTAGAAGAGAACATGAAGGAATCTGCATTGGAGAGATTATCTGGTGTTGTTGAGGTAAGCTTTCATCCATCTTCCACATGAATACTATCAATAAGATATAATTATGTAGCAGATTTCTGTGTTTCAACTTTATTTTGGACAGCTTGATCCAGATTTCGAGCCAGAGATTGTTCGAGGAGACTTAAAGGCGAAAATGATCAATGATGCATCAGATTCAGGAAACGAAACAACAGATACAACGACTAATAGCTCAAAGCCTGCAAACTATGCAGTTTCGCCCTGGGAACTGAGCTTGAGGCTCCATGAGTTGATAGAATCTAGGCTTGAAAAGCGCGTCAAGGAGCTAGAAATGGCTCTTGGTGATAGCCAAAACATGGCCTCTGGAAGGAGATTTTCGTATAGCGAAACAGAGTCCTCATATACTCACCAAAATCCTACATGTATATGTGATGAACATGATAAAAGAAAAGAGTCTTTCACACAGAATTTCTCCAGCAATCATACCAGTGCATACAATGATCAAGGAAAGGAAGATCAAGACTCTGGCAGGAAGGCTATTGATCAGGGAATGCGTTCGACTGATAGAACACAGAATGGAAAATATGACTTCATTTCACATCATGGTGTAATTACAGAAGATGGATCAGAGACCTTGGTTCAAGTTATGCCAGATATATGCGATAAGCAAAGATCGACAAGTTTTACGTACAATGAGGATTCCATGAGTGAAGATAGGGGCAGTGATGAGTCGGAAATGCTTTTGATAAAGCACATAGTTGAGAGGAGGAGATCAGGTTGTAATTTCAATCTTAATATTGAGTTGTAGAACTCAGATACACACAGATATAGAAGGCAGAAGAGTGTATAGTTTACATGTATAGGTATATTTAAAGAGTTTTGGTTGGTAAGAGAGCAATGGTGGATATGATAATTAACATAAACCAAGGATGATTATGCAGAGAAGGAAGAGGAAAATATAAGCAAGTACGAGAAAGAAACTGCACCAAGTTAACTAAAATGAAAAACATATTTGCCAACATTGATATAAATTTTAGAAAGATATCCATCAACATTATATATGTACAAGAACATTTTTTTACCCAAGTAGCTCAAGAATCTCAATTTTCACAAAATGTGAACTGCAAGTTTCAAATTAATTGATCTTAAAAAAATTTAACTCCACTATACAGTCTACAGAGGAAATACTTTTTTGTGCCTGAAATAGAACAAAAAGGACATGTACAGCATTCCACCAAAAATTCCGGTAATAATAAGTACCCAATTAAATGTAGACGGGTTGTCAAATATGGTGTCTTCAAAGTTCATACCAAAAACTGCAGTCACAACAGCAAATACTGTAGTCACAAAAGTCGCAGCAGTAAGAAGCAACTCGAATTGGATAAGTTGATTCTGAACATTTCCCTGTTAAAATGAAGTAAATTAGTCATTGAAGATGATATATGATAGATGTAAAAGATGAAACTATTAACCATTCATCCTTACCAGCTTTATGTTGATTAAGTCCTCAGTATCGTCAATATACTCTTTAAGCTGCATGTCCATATAAATTGTATGAGACTTTTTAAATTTATTTCATTCTTAGTGTTGAATTAGTATTAACTATGTATATGTGCTGGTAAATAATACCTCAATAGAAAAGGAAACATAATTGTGCTACTCTATATCTTTTTCTTACCGATAGCAACTTGTTGAGTGTGTTGTCTATGACAACAAAATATGCTTCGAGTAACATTTCAAGTTGATCAATGTTTTCTCCACCAGTAGATGAACTCAAGAGGCTTCCATGTTTACTGGAACTCATACTGCTGAAAGCTCTCTGCAATTTCTGAAGTCCGCTACATGATGTTACTGGAGAAACAGGTGCAGATTTAGATGCAACCTTGACATCTTCCAAGGAGTTGACTTGATCACCTAGATCGCTGTTGGTAAGGTTGTCCCTTCTTTCTTTCTTCTCGGTTAAATACATCTCTGCCATGTCTCCATCATCATTCATCAGGTGTTCTATTTCATCACAAACCTAAATTCAAGAGGAAGCTAAATACTGTCATAATTACCCATGTATGTATGTTGGGCTTTACCAGCAATAGTTTTTTCTTTTACCTTTTGTACTCGTTGAGTCAGTGCAAGGAGTTGCCCCTTGAATCTCCGTACGCGTTCTAGATTGAGAGTGCTAATTGATGATGCCAATTCATCAAGCACAGGATATATGTCCAATTCTAACTCGTTTACCTACTAAATTCATGAAGTTAAGTGTAATGACATAGAAAACACTGAGTTTAGGAAGAATAACTTGCTTGTAGGGAATTTATATGTGCATATAGATTCAAAAATACATGAGTCTTTGTCTAAGCCTTTGATCATTTAGGAATGTTTTGTGATCAGATCTATTTACTGAAAAGTGGGCTGTTGGAACAGGAGTTCAAAGGGGTAGGAAAGACAAAAAGGACGTTCCAAAGAAGGGTGTTTGATTATATTAAAAGACAATTGCATACCTGAGCATCAAGAGACATACATGTAAGTTCCAAAGCAAGCTCCAATGCCCTGAACTCGAAAGGTAGATCATCTGAACCACATGGCAAAAACTTCAATGAGACCGGAATGTACTCAGCAATGGTAAATTAATGATATAATCAAGCTCTAAAACAAAACAAGGAAGTATCTTGCATAAGATTTGAAACATTGAAATTGTGTGGCATGCCGTTTATTTTTCCTTGATAACTAACTCTATCATGTCTCTACTATTGTATTACAAACACAACTTGTGATACCTAAGGTTCTATATGTATATGTTATTGGACTTCTCATGCATAACTTGATGTCAGATAAATTGCTCACATTGAGGTGGTGATGGTTTCATGAACAAATGTTTCCTCATGCATAAAGGTACCTCAATGCCTCAGAAAACTCTATGAGGACAACTTCTAGAAGGTTTCTGGTTTGCATTCCTCACTCTCTTACTATCAAGTTAAGCAAAAGAAAACCAACAAAACAGTAACTTTGGTATCTTACCATAATGATCTTTTGATAACTCAAGACGCTTGCACAATTCAGATTTATACTGTAGCACAGATCCATCCAAGGAGTTTTTCAATATAACCTCATCAGCTGTGATAATGCACCTAATCTGTTGAAGACTGACAACGATAGCCTTCTCACGACCTAATATTGTGGAAGGATAGATAAATAAAGGATCCAAAAGCCTAAGATCTCTGGAAGGCAATGAACAACGTTTCATTACGGTAGCCTTATCCAGTTCCACAACTTCTGAGTTCCCTTTCGTGTCAATCAATATCCAAGACCGGCCTCCAAGATTATGACCCCTCTTCTTTAGGCCGGGAAATCCAGATCCACGCATCCCGGGTCCATTTGCACAATATCTTGTAGAGTTGAGAGAAGTGATAGATCCGGGATCAGCACCGAATGATGGAGGTCCTGGTTGAGCCATTTAGGTTGAATTCTTTGCTCCTTTATCTCATCCAGACTTCTACGGAAAAGAGCTCTCTTCATCTGTTGAATTCAAGATGTGGGCTACTGCCAGCAGTCTGAGAATTTAATTTAAAATCTTGCTGCAGCCTTTGGAAAGCCAAGTTCTTTCTACATTCTGATGTAAAAACTGAAAAAGAAACATATATATGCATATAGAAGAAGAGATCTTTGCAAGATTTTTACTTTAGTACATTATAATAGCCAAAAGAATAGCATCAATTGCCAAAAGACCAGAAGAAACACCACAGTTATTGCTATTCAGGAGAAAGGTCCCTCAGTTTGACCCTAATGTATTTCCCAAGAGACGCACCACCAAATAAAGCATCCCAAGTGCTTGGTTACATTGAACAAAAACCAACATCAATCTGTTCCATTTCCAGTACTTAGAAATACAAAAATAGTTAGCTCCCAATTTAAACTAAGAATCTATGTCATGTTCGAAAACATGGGCCCGAGAAGGAAGAAACAAATGCCTCCAGCACTTCTTGCAAATCACATACAGAAAATACTTTAAAGTTTAATGCCAGCATGCATAGAATTCTATCATTCACAGATTCTGAAAAAAAAATTAATAATAAACAGAAAAACCATTATGACCAATCTGAGGAAGCTGTTCATCAGCCAATTTTCCACCAAAAAATATGCAAAATTTAAACCTACAGGTCGAAACTCAATACTGCTAAAACCAAAAAGGAAAAAAAAAAATCAATTGTTGGGAGACCACCAAAAAACAACACAATCAAATCGGCTGAAAAGAAAAAACACAATCAACATCTACTGAAACAGAGATAAAAGACGCAGCATATGCTAAGATCAAGGCGGTTTAGAAAATCATACCTTACGTCACACGTCAGAAGAAACTGGCTGTTTCTCGGAGGGCTTTTGCCATGTTATAGCCACAGAGATTCTAAATAATAATCACTTTTACTGTCACTCCTGTTGGGATATATATTTGGGGCTGTGGCCGAGAGAGAGAGAGAGAGAGAAGAGCACGTTTTCAAATTTATGATGAACGCGACTTTACTGATTCTTTTTTTTTTTTTCTTTCTTTCCTGACTTTTTAAGGGAATATCCAACTAATAATTAATCAAATATAAGCCTATAAGGTATTCATAATATACCACTATTTATTAAACATTTCCAAGTCAAACTATTATTGATATCGTATTTATTTAGCTTTTAGTATTTAAACTTAAATATCAAATGAAAACATATGGATTTTAATATATATATATATATGTGTGTGTTGATGTATATCTCTATAAAAATATATATATACATATTATTATATAAAATTATGAGAGGTATTATCTTTAAATTCATTCAAAAAACTTACACGTATTTGATGAGACTCAGAATTTGAGATCTCTAATATCTTGTTGTCTCCTCCTTACTACTAGGACAATACCATATTGACAGATTGAGATGGTGGTACACCAAATTTATTTGATACACATGATAAATAAGTTTGGACATACCTTTTCGTGTTATAAAATCTATAAACTTTAGTTAAAATTTGAGTTTTTTTTTAAAGAAAATAAGTACAATTTATCAAACTATTTGAGTTTAAATAATGTTTTAATTTTATTTTTTAATTAAATTTTATTGATAGTCATACAAACTTAAATAAAATCTACAACGTTATATTATATCCTTAGTTTGGATATCTAAATAAGAATAATTGTCCTCTTTATCGAATTATTTACTAATGGAAAGCAATGAAAATTTGCCAACATGACTATATAATGGAGATGAATTTAAGTCATTTTAACTTTGATTAGATTTAGGATGATATAGCATATTAGGGCATCATTACAAGGTCATTAATCGAATTTACCTTTTTTATGCAATTGTTAACTATACTAAAATACTCTATTTGCAAATCAACACCTTTCTCTTGCACGTGAGAATCACATGACACGACTTGGGTGGTTATATATGGCGCCAAAGGGAGTTGATATATAATTGTTATATATTCTCGAAATTATATTCCCAAAAAACAGCTTTTCATTCCATTTTCAATTAGATGAATCCACGCCCTGATTCGGTTTTTCCCAAAACCCTAATTCAATCTCCTAAAGATTTCTTCCCTTCGGTGGATTCGTTTTTATGAATTCCATCTCTTCTGTCAGAAACGCATGAAAGGGATATTATCTCAGGATAAGCTGAATGTCAATAAAAAGAACGAGTATTTGGTGAATTAACTGCTTATCAAATATTTGATCACGGTAATCTAATTATAAATTACTGTTATTGTCCTTTTAATTTAGGTTTTTGTGTTTGGCTTGATTCCCCTGTATTGTTACTGCATGTGAAACATAGTTCCTTGATCAATTTAATGGTTTCTGTTAGGTTTTTTCTTTCCTGGAATTATTCGTGTCGATAGAAAGGGGTGGAAGATAAATTGTAGTATCATATAGAAAAAAAATTAATCCGGTGTGTAATTGAGAATTGTAGAGAAGGAAATGTTGACAAAATTGGAAAAAGGAACATGCAGGAGAAATGAATTTTATATATGGATTTTTTTGGGCAGACACAGTGGATTGACTAGCTGTATAATTCAAGAGTTCTGCATTTTATGTTAGAACCATAGAGTGCTAAGAGTATGGTTGGTTTTTCGTAGAGCATCAGTTGTTCAAAGAGCATTGAGCACTTTTGTAATTCTGTAAATACTTATTTCTTGATGACTTTATGGAAAAGTGCTGCATATTTTATTCTAAATTGTGAATAATCGTAAAATATCATCTGCGTTTAAGTGTGTATCCATCATGAGCAACTCTTAACTTGCAAAAGCATGTTTTCTTTTGTTGCAAGGGAATTCTTAGTGATTTGATGTATTGCATGTTCCTGCCTTTTCGTGTAACCTCCCATTTGTTCCTGACTTTTTCCGCCATCCATGTTTCAAAGGCCTTATTTTAGAATCTAATAATCATAGCCGGTATACTTTGGTTAATCCACATGCATGAAGCTTTGAATATTTTCAGTTCTTTCTGTCACATTGATTGTGCTCATATCTTGTATTTAGGTTGACATAAACTGACCTGAATGATGATCATATTATCTTATATGTTATGTTTCAGAGATGATTATGCATTGGTTCAGTTATGGACTGTGAAGATGAATGTGACAAGAGTTCAGAGGAAAACACACCTACTTCTAATAATAAATGTGTGACATTCTCACCACTGATCATTATTTTAAATTCAGAACGTGGAGATGGTTGTGGACCAGATTCAGAGAATAATTTAAGAGGAACTGAACGTAGCTCAGATTCTTCTGATTCCGTGTCTTCATCCTCATCAAACTCTTCTTTTGATAATTTTATCCAAGTCAATGATCGGATACTTATCAAGTGCAGAGGAGAAAACAATATTCCTCAGCCACATGGAGGCACAAAACCATCAAATGAAAAAGAAAAATGTAGTGACACAAATGAGGCCTTTTACAGGTCAGATGAATCTATCAACAAGTCTCTGGAATCCACCTCTCTGATGACAGATGTCAAATGTGAATCTTTATTGGAGCCCATGTTACCAACTCTATCCCCGTCCATCCAAGTGATGGAATGTCCTGAAGGTTTTGATCCTAAAAGGAGTTCTCAAAGACCTTCAACACCAATTGAGGGCAGTGCTGATGATTCACTGTTCAGTGCTTCCAGTACAGATGTAAACTTGTATAAGTCAGAGAAATCTAGTGAACTCTGTCAGTCGGGAGTAAAAGGAACGGTAGATAAACCAATCGATGATGTTTCAAAGGCTCCAATGATTAACCAAGTTGACACAAAAGTAGGAGATTTCAGAGGTTCTTCAAGTGCAAAATATCAATCAAATAAAACTAGTATCCAACCTCTTACTTCACCAATGTGAGTGTCACGCTTTCTCTCAATCGATTAGATTAATTCATTTGATTTATATATATTTCATTGCAAGCTAGTATTTCTGTCTTGTTCATATGTTTTTCCTAGTGTTCAAAAAAATCCAACTTATGAATTCCCATGGGGACCATAACCCTTCACCAGAGTAGTATATTTCTAACGCCTATTGTCGTTGCTTTGGGAAACATTGCTAATGGCCATGACAAATACATACATCTCGACTCTACATGATTAAATAATGTTTACAATCATCACTTCTTAAGTGCACGTATTGTCTTACTCTTTTGACTGGGTTCATGAAAGTCTAAGTGAAGAATGAAGAATATGCCCTTTATGTGTTGCAGAAAGAAGAAATCTTCACATCCACTGTGCCCTTGCCCTGACTGTTGTTTGGCATTTCATTGCTGTAAGTGGCCCATCCACTGCAGTAAATGGCCAGGTTTCTCTTTCAAATGGTTCATACGGCCTAGTTGCTCTAGGAACTGCTTGAGCTGGCTAGGCTATTGCTGTAAGTGGCCAAGCTGTCATTGCAAGTGGCTAATCTGGTCGAGCTGCTGTGTCAAGCGCCAATGTTGAAACTGTACATATGAACCGAGGTCCTTTTGCATAACTCCAATTATATGTAAGTTTCTCTCTTCTTTTGTAGTTTGATTTCATGGAAATAGAAAGTGTTCTTGATTAGCATCATACAATTGTTTATTGGATCCACACTTATTTTATGTATGGCCTTGGGGTAGTTTAGATGTGAACTTTCAATGCTTACCAGGGTATTCTTGATTTTGAGCAAGTTTTAATGATTTTCTCAATGCTCAACCGTCCAGTGAAATGAAAGAATCAGACAAGAAGGCAATGCTCTTGCTTTTCATTCTTGATCGTCTTGTTCATGCTGCTGTTGATAAAGTGAGAACTTTAATTGGTCGTCTTCTGTATCACGTATTCGTATTCAAGTGCTTCTGAAGCTTCACCTGGATAGAATCAGACATGAGTTAGGCTCTAACCATTACCTTCTACTAGAATTGAGGTAACTGCTCTTTTGCTCTGATGATAGAAAAACTAACAATCTTTTTGAGTCAATCAGCTATAGAAAGAGAGCCTTTTGATCTGTAAATATTAGTAACAAGTGGAAATGAAAATATAGAATTTTTTCTTCTTACTATTGAACATACCTGTTTTAGTTCTGTCATATTAATAAAACAGTGTCAAATATGACTTGAAATTGAATTCTTGAAATTATTGAAAATGATCTTCATTACTTGGATCCAATTTCTCAAGATTCTCGGTATATATGGACATAAATGCATACCATGATAAATTAGGAAGTCAATCAAAATCAAATATTTCCAACTCTAATAAATCTTGGATATTTCCAAAACATGGACATAAATACATACCATGATAAATTAGGAAGGCAATCAAAATCAAATATTTCCTAGTCTAAATAAATCTTGGATATTTCCAAAACGCAATATAATTAACTAATTTCGTTCAAAATCCTTATCATATGCCAGGGATGGTTTCCTAATCAATAAAATATGTACATATTAAAAATAATAAATTTCCAAAATACTTTCTTCAACATTTCATGCACACTCAATATTAGTTTTTTAAATACACAATTATTTTTATGTACCAGCTGCACCGATCCTAAATTTGTGCAACTGAGTTGACCCGATCCAAGGGTGTATTTCGCGCATGTCACGGGCTCACACATGCTCAAACCCTAGCCTTTCTCTAATTCAAACCCTAGTTTATGATATTTATATATAAAGATTAAACTAATATAATGTAAAATTAAATTATTATAACATAAAAGTTTTAGCTATATTACATGAATTTTTATAGTGAAAAATGTTTTAAGTTATTCATTAAAAAATTATGAAATTTGTGCATAAATATTATATTATTACAATATAAAATTATACCATTACAATTAAAAGATTATGACATAAATCAAAAAATATTAAAAAATATTTGGGCGTGAATCCGAACTAAATCAAAATCCAACTCCCACATCCAATTACATGAATCATGATTTATAAACTTGGTTCACACAAACATTACTCTTTTAAATAACCATAGTATTGGTAAATAAAATAATAAATAGAAACATTTCCTATCAAAAAATGTTTGATAGGAACTTATTTCTTCAATTGCAGTTTGGAACTTATTTCTTCATATCTTCAATTACTGCCGCCTTCTCCGCCGGCAAATGCAAGATTCCAAATGCAATATATTACACAATCATCAGATGTCGGAACGTTACCGTTAGACTTCAGATTGCTGCAACCGAATATTCTCGCCACCTGTCAAAAATGTTTTTTTTTTTCTAGTTCTTAATATATTCTATCAAAATCTAGTAAAAATATATATTAAAATGTATTTTGTATTATATTTATCACTATATATAACAATTAATAATTGATTATATTCTAGAGGTCGCAAAATAGGTCATTTTGATTGCTAAATGTATAAAAGATATAATCTATTTTGTGTATTGACTTGTGTACTTAGAAGTTTAAAAGATTCATACTCGAACGAGAGAAAAACGAAAAAACTAACCCAAAATCATTAGCATGAAGGTAGCTACGAAAATCATATTTGTTGAGGTCATCTCCACCTACAAATCGATATTATTATCTTATTTTGTAATATTACAATAACAATATTTGAGTTATATATATATATATATATATATATATATATATATATATTGTAACAACATCAATGATACTAAAAAACCAAATTAATTCAAATAAATTTTGTGATATTCTGTACTATTTGATTTGCTTGCTACCATTATTCACTTACCTAATTTGTCCTTAATGAGGATCATAATAAATATTGGAGGCCAGGGCCAAATATTTTATATCAGTGCAATATTTGGTGGACATTGTATTATTTTCCAACTAAATCAATTTGAATATACAAGTTATGCTACAATATCCATCGTTGACACATATTTGAATATACAAGTCATGCTATAATATTCACCGTTGGCACGTTAATATGTGTCCACAGCTGATATATTAAAAATTTAATAAATTTATTAATTTCACTTTTCATATGAAATTATTACATGTCATCGGTGGGTATATTAAAAGTTATCTACCTTGAATATGACTCTGTAAAACGAGTCAATTTATAATTAATATTTCACGTACAAGTTTATGAATATGGATTTGATTGGTTGACACAAAATTTGAGTTTCAAATGAGATATTGCATAGTTTAATTACTAATATATTCTCATTTCTAATCTCATAAGAGTATAAATTGTAATCCCATAATTATTCAAACTCAAAAGTCTAATTCTTGCTGTTTCCTTAATTTTTCCAGACAACAATAATCAAAATAATAAATGTGTAAATCTCTCAAAGTTTCTTGGAATTTAATAATCATTAAAGAGATTCAAAAGTACATGATATATTATCTTAATATAAAATTTGAAAACCAAAACAGTAGAAATGGAAGAGTTGATATTTTTATTGGTACACGTGGATGTGGATAGACATTGCAAGAAAATATAGTAGAGGGACCAAATTTATTTATTTATTTATTTCATATATTATGAGTTGACACTTTTATTTTAATTGCAAACTGATGAAGAAGAAAAATCTAGACAAACTCTTAAAAAAAAAAAAAACATAAGAAGAGAACTAGAGAAATTTATTTGGCAAATAATATATTTCTACTGTATTCAATATTCATCATTGATAAACAAACAAAAACAAAAATTTATATTTGCAAACAGAGACCTAAGACAAGGCGACATAGACCATAATTTTCAATTGAAAAAACAAATATAAATAAATAATTTGATGAGCAATGATGTCTTAGTGGCAGAGCATTTGACTGCAGATCAAGAGTTCACCCGGTAGGGCCTATTGTTTCAATGGATAAGGGTCCGGTTTTTTTCTTTCATTATTTACTTCCAACCCCTTTTCTACTTTCTTTTTCTCCTTTGACCCTTTTTTCTTTCATTATGTACTTTCCAACTCCTTTTCTACTTTCCTTTTCTCCTTTGACCCCTTCCTTCATTCTTCCATTGTAAAGATTGAATCTTTTCCTCTTCATTTCTTTTTTCTGTCAAGTGCTAATAAGATAATTACATACAAATGCAATAATCAAGAAACCTATTTTTTTGCCACCACTTCCCAAATTTCCTCAAAACAAATCTTCTGTTACACTTTATGTTAAAACCCCATATATTAAATAATATCAACTCATATGAGACTTGTATTAAATGTCATGAAACATAATATGAAGGATCAAAATGTAATAGAGGATTTGACCTGCATACTAGCAAGGATCATCCAAAAAAATTCGTTTTTTTTTTTTTGTATGATAACTAGCAAATGGGAACATGAATCTCTCAAGAGTTAGTTATGCAGGACGAGATGCAAGACAATTGTGACTACAAGAAGGAGGGAGAGTTGGGGTTTACAACTATATGCTTGAGGGGGTTATCGAAGTCGGTCCCACCAGCGTGCTTCACGAACTCAGCCGGTGAGTAGAAGCTGCCATGGCATATACACATTATTCTTACATCTTCGCCCTTACCGTATTTGTACAGTATCCCATCGACCCTTCGGCCATTGGGGCCGTCTCCTTTGGTGAAGACACACGGCATGTCCTCCAGTGAGTTCGTTCCCATGTCCTTGCCTTGTGGAGCCCTCTTAGACAGATTGTCCATGTCCGGTTTGCTTGCTTTTGTTGCAGACGAGCCGATGTCCTGGTTGCCAATGCTGGCCGGACTCAGTTCACCACTCGATCCTGTAAAATATGTCACCAATAATCTGAAAAGACCTTCTGAAATTGTAACATGAGCCTAAGTGAAATAACTGTCTTTGATGAGGAATTGAATTTCCATTTTCTAGAAAGTTAGTAGCAAACTTTCACGATGCAAAATCATGAGAAATGGATCATAGCAATTGATCAACTAATGGCTGATATATTTGGAACTCACTAATAGATGCAACATGATATCCATTTCTCCGAATCTTTGATGTTCTAACTTATCGTCTTAGATTGCCATTCTTAAATCCCTTTCCAAAATTCACGAGAAACCTTTTGTGTTCTTCCTTGATGAATCATCTTTAGTCAATGGCTACAATGCATCACATTTGCTTATCGAGGATGAAACCTCGACTAGTTGGGTTAACGTCTCTAATAGATGTTAATCATGGTCGGGAAGCATCTTCTTAAAACAATGGAGATGTGGAAACATACCAACACTATACCAATGTGGAAACATATCTACTAATTTAAAGCATTTTAACTCATCCTTGGATTGAGACGAGTTCCTAGGCTCAAAAAAGGATGCATGCTTTTTTTACATTGAATTTCTTAAGTAGTATGATAATTTCATGCTAAACGATCATCCACTCCGCAAGAAGAATGAAAACACTAGAAGAAGTTCAAGATATTGATTTAGAATAAAATATGTTGAAGAAAGTGGAAATACCTTGCAGATTTTTACTCTCCAAATCAGAAACAGTAGAAGAACTTCCCCCTTTGGATTCTACAGACCCTTGTGACGCCAGTTGCCCAAACCCAGTTCCTACATAACTCCCCTTCCCTTTTGCCATGTCAGCACCAGTTCCGACCATGGCCTGATTGGAGGCGGAAAACCCGAACTGCGAGGACAACGATGATCCCTGCCTCTTCAAAGCAGATAAAGACTTCTCCCTATCCAATCTTGCCCTCAAATTCACCTCAATTTCCTTCTTCTCCTCCGTACTCAGACTCCCACCGCCGCCGGAGCCACTACCTCCGCCGCCGCCGTCTCTCTCAGTCCTTAAATTCCTCTGTTTCTCCGACCTCCTCCTCTTAGCCTCCATTCTTCTCAGAGTCTGCAGCTCCTTCCGTTTCCTCCACTCCTCCTCCGTCTCCACCGGCAGCGAAGACGTCCTCACCAACGCCGTGTGCACCACCGGCGCCGCCGCCTCGGCGTCATTATCATCCCTCTCATCCGGCAAACAGCTCGCAACAGAAGAAGACCTTGCCAACTTCTTGGAACTCTTGTCCACGCCGAATCTTCCCCCCATTGACAACCCCAGATTCAGCTCGATTTCTTCTCCGCCTTCTTTTGATCCTCCATGTTCACTAGCACTGCCCATGAACCTCTGCAACAGGTCTCTCGAAAACCTGTTTGTTGTTGAAATATTTAAAGAAAGATTCTCCATTTCTAGTGATTTCGCTATGTTTTTACTGCCGTCCCTATCCCCCATAGAACTCAACAAGAACCCACCTCTCAGAAACAGTATTGGAGTATGCTGATCAATATATATCTGCATGCTTATACTCTCCATGATCTAATTCGCATAATCCCAGATGCAGAAATCTGATCTTCGATTGCATATTAACCACCATAGGATCCAAGATTTGATTTTTCAAAGATTTCCGAACTCAATTGAGAAGAATCGAAGTTTTCAACAGAAATTGGAGTGGCAAATAAGCTCGAAGATGCAGAGAGCAAAAATCAATCAATCCACAAAAGAAGAAGAAAAAAGGGACAACTGGCAAGTAGTTCAATATGAGTGAATAAGAATAGGAGCAGCAGAAAGGAAGGGAAAAGGACGCATTGTAGAGAGAGACGCACAGTGCGTGGGCAAGTGTGTGTCGGAGAACCAAGAGAGGAGAGGAGAGAAGAGAAAAGAAAACGAGAAAGAGATGGGGAGGAGAAGTAGAAGTAGAGAGGGAAAGAATGACGAAAATGACCTCGGATGGAGGGGATTGGTAGGAGGAGAGGAAGTACTGGGAAAGGACAAGTGGCGGAAGATGGAGAGAGAAGAGGATGACACGTGGGTCTGACAGAATTGGTCCTTTTTGGTGCTGTCCCTAATGAAAGTGTCTTAATATAAAATGTTGGATGGGATTATGCTACTCTGTGATCGACCTCGTTGAAATCATTTTCTAATCACTCTACACCTGTCCTTTGTCTTCATCGATTCCTCACTTATCAAATGGTTCATGCCTAATGCTCTGCTCTGACTTTGAGGATAATAAATTTAAATGAGTCATTGAGAACTATTGATATCATTTTTATAAATCTAACTGTTTGAAATTATATTTGCAAAGAAAAACTCCCAAAGTATAACGGAAAAGTCTTAACGACTATGTTTGGAACGAATTTTAATGGATTTGAGGAAATCCTAATTTTGAAATCTGAATTTATAATAAAGGTGAATCGTAAAAATGTATGTTTGTTTAAGAATTTAGTAAAGTAGGATTATATTATAGGTGTCAAATCGATATTGAAAAAAGTGGGTTGATATAATATTTTATTGTGAAAAGGTTGGTTGATGTGATATTTTTTATGAAAAAATATATTTGATAATAATTGATGATTTTAATATAGTTAGTAATAATTATGTTCGAATTTTATAATCCAAATTTAAATATAAAAACAAATATACATTGAGATTTTGAAGTTCAAAATCCTGTCATGTCAAGTCTCTTCCAAACATAGCCTAAAGATTTCGAGGGTTAGAACTTGGACTTGAATCCTTTCCTATATTAAGGGTTAAATTTACAAAATAATCTAAACTATTGATTTTTTCATTTTCGAATTTCATTTTTTTAAAATTAGATTGCAATCTCTACTATTAAAATTTATCAAATTATAAATCGCAATTTGTTTTCCGACAAAATCATAAACACGTGATTCGTACGTTGAAAACATAAGAATATTTTTGTAATTTTGTAATTTAAGGTGACTCTTATTTAAAGTTAGCATACGTGTCACATATTCATATTTTTATCTGAAAATAGTTTAAAAATTATAATTTGGTAAAAGAAAATTTATACTGAAAAATGAAAAATGTTATGTTTATTTGCATTTCACCATATATTTATATCATAATTCAATAAGTCATGTCAATTATATCTATTTTTTTATTTATAATAATTTACATATACTACGACAACAAAAATGTGATATGTGTATATGATGTGGACCATGTGGTTCAAGTTTATTCTATTTTATTTGGATCTTATAGTATAGTCTAGGATTTAAAGTAAGAAAGTTCTAGAGAAAACTTATTTGATTTTTGCTTTAGAATGAAACAACCCTTCTTTATTCAGTTTCTCACATCTTTATATGTGATTTTATATATTTAATTTTCATTCAGTAGGAAGAGGGACATACAAACCAACCACTACATGGAAAAACATTTTTCTTCCCATGTATATATATGATACTCTATTTCTAATTACATCAATTTTCACTTATAAAAAGAACAACATTGAAATATGACGACAGGTAAACAAACCTTAATTCTACTTATGATTTAGAGTATCTATTGAGATTGATTTTATGTCCAATATAACTTTATGAAAGAAAAATAGAGTAAAAGGAAAGGTGATGACTACTTTGTGAGACTTTCAATGACAGACATACATACATACATACATACATACATTTGTGACAATATAACACTATATGTCATGTTGGAGAGACTTTAATAGTTTTTGAAAGTCAACGAAGGAGGGAGTGGGGTGTAGAGGAATAGGGTGGAGTTGGGTCCATGGTAGCACCACCTTGCTTAATAAGAGAGAGAAAGTGGTTCCGAAAAAGCGACGCGTGTTCATCTGGAAACGGACATCGACACGTGTCTAGAGAAGGGATGAGTGAGAAGATGCCACGTGTCTGGCATTGACACAGCCTCGTCATGACCAAACCTTGTCGTGTTTCGCTCTTCGCCCAATTTAATAATTCAGTCCCCCACTCACCCTCACTTCTCCTCCAACGCTCTCCATCTTCTATTTATTATTTAATATTTATTTTCGTATTATTTTTAATATAAAACATGTCTTGATTAATAAAGTTATTTAATATACAAATAGTAAGATGATTATTTTTTAAATATTAGATAAAATATATTAGTGGAATATATAAAACATCTCGTATGCCAACATTTTTGTCTTCTCGACTAGTTTTTTTCCATCTCTTATTTTTTTCTATTGCAAAATCTTGTACTTTTCCCTTTTATCCTCATGATATATATAACTATATATTTATTTAGATCTTCTATTGTGCACCTCACATTGCAGTGCGATTTTTCGACACGAATGTGTGTATTATTTGTAGGTTTTTTTTTTTTTTTTGGCAGCAAGTGTGTATCATTGTGATCTAAGTTTGTGTGTACATTTTTCTTTTTATAAAAATTATCAAGTTAGAATTTCACACATGATTACAGATGTAAAATATTATTGGAAATTGAAATAGATGAGAATATTTACCAATTTGGTGTTGAAAAAAAATGGGGATAATTAAGAATTTCTCTATCACTTCACCGTCTCGGAGGATGACCGACTTGGAAATTTGTTAACAGCTTAACATACAAATAGGTAGTTTCAGCAAAGTGTATTTATCTCTCATTGAGAGCCTCTGTTCTTCTCTTCTTCCTTGAGAGCCTTTGGAATCTGCGGTGAATTTGTTGTTGTGGAATGAATTTATTATTTCAAAACCTAACCCTAGATCAGGGAGAAGATGAAGATTTGGTGATTGAGCCGGAGAACACCCCAAACAATCATGAAATCTCAAACTTGTGCTTGGTGAGGAGGTTCTTAACGGAACAACCAATTAATTTCAATATCATGCGAAATCGACTGGCGAGTGTGTGGAAATTGAAGAATGGAGTTTACATGAAGGATATAGGAGAATGACGATTTATTTTTCAGTTCTTCCATAATCTGGATCTGAAAAAGGTGTGGGATGGATCACCGTGGTCGTTTGGAAATTTCCCGTTAGTGGTTCACCAACTCCAGACAGGGGAGCATCCACATAGAGTTTCTTTGGACTCCACTAATTTCTGGGTTCAGATCTATGAACTTCCAATAGGTTACATGTCGGAGACCATTGGCAAACACTTGGATAACTTCATTGGAAGGTTTGTTGAATATGATAAGTCAAACAATACATCGGTGTGGAGAGTTTATATGCGAATTAGAGTAGCAGTGAATACAAACAACCCGCTTAAAAATGTAAGAAAATCAGACGTTCGGATGGTTCGTCATTTCTAGCCAACTTCAAATATGAGAAACTACATAATTTTTATTTCATCTGTGGTCGTCTGGGCCACACAGAAAGTTTTTGCGAAAATTTTTTCAACTCGGGGGATGGGAATGTGAAAAGAGAATGAGGAGTTTGGCTAAAGGCCAATAATCATAGAAACCCGTCTCTTGGAGGGGAGAAGTGGATTCGAGAAGAAGGTGAAGATACATGTGATACGAATTCTGGCGATAAAGATGGGAATCCCGGAGGTATTGAAGGAAATTTTGGTGGTGGAGATATCGAAAAGGGAAAGTCAATTGTGAGCTTTCCAAATTCCACGTTTCAAGGACCGGTTGAGGAGGAAACGGAAAAAGGGCATAATCATAGTGATTTTGAAATCACTCATGATCACTCTGTTTTGGTAAATCCTATTTTTGAGCAATCTTCCATACATGGAAATGTGGGTAATTACTTTAGTACCTTTAATGATGTTAAAAAAAAAGAGGGACGAGTCTCTTATGAATATGATTGACGAAGGAACTGAATCTTTCTTATCCAGTTTCGGACATGATCATTTTTTAATGGCAGGTACGGATTCTCGGGCCTACCGGGAATCATGATTTGCCTAAGTTGGAAATGCAGGGGTTTGGGTCAGCCTACTGCAGTTCCGGCACTTCGGGAGCTCGTTCGAGCCCGACAACCTAATATTATTTTCTTATTTGAAACTCTTGCTCTTTATAGAAGAATAGAGGAGATTCGCGTCATTTTAAATTTTCATAATTGTTTTTCTGTTAATTGTGTGGGTAGAAGTGGTGGTATTTATGTGTTCTGGAAGGAGACTGCAAATTATCAGCTTGTTAGCTACTCCCAAAATCATATCGATCTCTTGGTGGCTGATCCGGAGGGGGATTGGAGAATTATAGGCTTCTACGGTTTCCTTGAACGCAGCAGACGGAAGGATTCATGGAACTTGCTTAGACATCTCAGAGCTTTGAGTCCTCTGTCATGGATGTGCATTAGTGATTTCAACAATTTACTTTGGATCAGGGACAAGAGAGGTTGGGTAGAACACCCTAATTGACTTTTTCAAGGATTGCGAAAAGTTGTTCGTGACTGCAACCTGTTAGACCTCCCTCTTATTGGTTATCAATTCATTTGGAGTAGGGGGAAAGGATCTGCTTATGCTGTTGAGGAAAAACTTGATAGAGCAATGGGGGACCCTGCATGGCTTACCCGTTTTCCCAAGGCTTGTCTTTTTAATTTGATGGCCCCAGTGTCCGACCATAACCCAATCTTGCTTGAGCTGTCTCCAGTAGTTGTGATTAGAAAACATCAACCTTTTCGTTTTGAGAATAAATGGCTCTCTGAGGAGAGTTTAAGTTCTGTTGTCAAGAAATGTTGGTTGGGCTATCAAGAAATGGGGATTCTTACACGCCTTATGGCTACGGTAGATATTTCATCTATCTGGGGTGAGTATTTAGCAAAGGCTTTCTTTAATAATAAGAGGGATTTGGAGAATGAGTTAATATGTTTGCAAGATCGTACTGATAGTGTTGCGGCAACTCGTATTGGTGAAGTTAGGAAGGTGAATCATATTTCTAAACTAAAAAATGATGTTGGGGTGTGGATTGAAGATTTGGATGGTATTGCAATTTTGATTAAAAATTATTATATGGATATCTTTGAGGTAAACTTCGAGGTGGTCGACTTTGACTCAGTATTATCGTTGGTGTCACCTATGATTTCTGAAGAAGGGAATATGGAATTGATAAAGACGTTCTGCAAGGAGGAGTTTCATCTTGCTTTATTACAAATGCATCATGATAAATCGTCGGGACCTGATGGTTTCAATTCGACATTTTATCAGAAGTTCTTGAGTACTTTAGGGGACGATGTCTTTGAGGCTTGCGTATCTTAGCTTAATGCTGGTCTCAACAACACTAATATTGTTCTTATTCCCAAGTGCGACAATCTTTCTTCTGTAAAGGATTTTAGGCATATTGCTCTTTGCAATGTGATTAATAAAATTATGTCAAAAGTGTTGTGTAATAGGCTTAAGAGTTTTCTCCCTGATTTAATTGACAAAGCTCAATCAGCATTAATTGCTGGGAGGATAATTCAAAACAACATCCTTATTGTTTTCAAGACCATACATTCTATGAAGAGGAAATCAAAAGGGAAGTTTGGAGATGTGGCATTGAATATCGATATTAGTAAAGCCTATGATAGGGTGGATTGGACCTATCTTGAGCGGATGCTTTTGAAGTTAGGTTTCAGCAATAAATGGGTAAGCTGGATTATGATGTGCATTTGAACGGTTCGATATTCGGTGATGGTTAATGATGAGGTGGTGGGGCCTATTTCCCAGGACGTAGATTGCAACAAGGTGACCCACTCTCGCCTTATTTATTTATTTTATGTGTAGAGGGTCTTTCGACTCTTATTAAACGGGCAAATGGGAAGGGGCTTTTGCATGGTAGTAGAGTTTGTAGAGGTGTCCTCATGATTTCTCATCTTCTGTTTGCAAATGATTGCCTTCTTTTTTGTCGAGCTTCTGTACATGAGTGCGCTATGTTGAGGGAAGTTCTTTTTTATATGAGAAGGTTTCGGGGCAAACGATTAATTTTGATACATCTAGCATTTTCTTCACCAAAAATGTGTCACATGTGGACAATGATGGTATATGTTCTATTTTGGGTGTTTCGAAGCCTCTTAATATAGATAGGTACTTGGGTCTACCCTCCTTGATCAGGTGAAAGAAACGGGAAATTTTCAGCTATGTAAGGGATAGGATGTGGAACAGATTGCAAGGGTGATGAAGTAAGAAATTCTTCAAGGCGGGGAATGAGATCCTTATCAAATCTGCTGCTCAGGCCATTCCGGCATATTGTATGAGCACATTTTTATTACCTGCAACCCCTGCAGATGAATTGCAAAAAATGCTGAATTCATTCTGGTGGGGAAATAGTAGTGATGCAAAGAAATGAATTAAATGGATGCAATGGGATAAACTATGTATTCGGAAAGATGCTGGAGGTATAAGTTTTTGAAATTTTCACCTTTTTAACTTGGCAATGCTTGGAAAGATTGGTTGGCGATTTTTCTCCGACCCAGATGCTCTTGTGTGTAAAGTTCTCAACGTTAAATATTTCCCTAGAGGGGACTTTTTGAATGCCAAGATTGGGCAAAATCCAAGTGGGGCATTTGGTCTTCCCAAGACCTTGTCAAGAGGAAAGTTAGGTGGAAGATCGATGATGGTATGAACATTAGAGTTTGGGGAATGCCTTGGGTGTCTAATGATAGCAGTTTTTACGAGAAAACTCCGTTAAATAATTCTCTTATGGATATCTATGTTGCTAATTTGCTTCTCCCTCTACGTATGGAGTGAGATATTAAACTTGTGAATGAGATTTTCAATGCGGAAGATGTAGAAAATATTTTATCCACAACTCTTCCACAGATAGGAAGACGAGATAAGCTGATTTGGCACTTTTCTCGTGGTGGGAAATATTCAGTTAAATCAGCGTATCGACTTGCGACATCTCTCACGATTGATACGGAGTGAGAAGTGAGGAGTAATTGGAAGGCCCTTTGGAGGCTAAGAGTTCCACCTAAAGTAAAGATGTGCATGTGAAAAGTTTGTAGAGGGTGTTTGCCAACCAAGGAAAAATTAATCCAGAAAGGTATTAGGATCAGTGGAGTTTGTCCTCTTTGTGACGTTGGTTTTGAAAATGATTGGCACATCTTTACTGAATGTCCATTTGCAATTGAGTGCTGGAGGATTGCGGGGTTGTGAGATCTGATTGCTCCAACTTTTTTGCAAGCTTTTTCGGCAGTGGAATTATAGTTTAAACTCCTCGACCAGCTAGACTAGGGATTTATGACGAGAATGGTAATGATAGTATAGCGCATTTGGAAAGAAAGAAACTCCAAAGTTTGGACTGGTTCTAATAAATCTGCTACGTGGGCGGTGGTTGCAGCATCACACGCAAAGTACCTATTCGTATGCAACATCTTAACGAGTGTCATGAGTGGCATAAACCTCCCTCATCGTTTATGAAGCTTAATGTGGATGCGGTCTTCTTTGCTGGCTCTTATGAAACCGGTATAGATATGATTTTGAGAGATGATCAAGGGGTTTTTGTGACTTGTTGATTGTTGGTTAAGGCGGGAAAACCAAGAGTGGAGGAAGGAAAAACTATGGGCTTGCATGAAGCCCTTTCGTGGATTAAAGCTTTGAGGATGAGTCAAGTTATTGTGGAAGTTGATGCTAAAATAGTGGTCGATGCGGTTTCCTCATTTTGGGAGAATGAATCGACTTTTGGTGATATCTTGACAATTTACAAACAGATTTTATTGTCAAATCCTGGGTTTGTAGTGCGTTTTGTTCATCGTAATGCCAATGTTGTGGCACATCGTATTGCTAGGGCTTCTCGATTTTTTCCGAGTCCTCATTGTTGGGTAGAGCTTCCGACTATTGTGGATGGTCTTCTCGATAACATTTGTTCTTGTGGTCTTTGATTTATACTAGTTTTCTTTTTCAAAATAAAATAAAATTTGTGGATAATTTTTATAACAAGACTCAATATATAAATTAATTTTTAATTCTAGATTCAATTTTAAAGTTTCTTAATAAGGGGTTCAATTTTACATTTTATCTCAATTTAAGGCTTAAAAATTAGATTGAGTTTTCAATTCAAGAGAAAGTTTTTTTTTTTTAATATGTATTTATAATGTAGATAAATTAAGACAACTTTGTGCAATTTTGGAACGATTTTCATCCGACTTATATTAATTTATATATATATATATAAATGCAATATAAATGCAATTCAAAAAATTAACATTTCTTTATTTTCTTAATTTTATGAATAAAAGTATAGAAAATTCATTTTAATATTAATCTGTTTAATATAAATTATATTTTATGAATTGAATTAAAAAAATTTTACCTTATAAATTAAGATAAGTCGGATGAAAATTATTTTTAAAGCGCACTAACTTGTCTTAATTTATCCAAAATATGAATATATATTGAAATATAAATAAAAAATAATATGATATTTTATCTTAAATTGAGAACTCAATCTAAATTTCAAGTTATATATTGAGAAAAAAATATTAAATTGAGTCATTTATTGAGAAACTTTAAATGTGAATCTAAAATTGAGAACTAATCTATAAATTGGATTTTATTATAAAATTTATCCAAAAAAATCGTGTGCAAATTTGATCTTGAAGCTGAGAAATAATAAAACCCTTTTAGGTTTTATTTATTGTTAATTTCTCTTAATATTGTTCAATCATTTTGTGATCAATTATACACAAGTTAATCATCGATTTTATTCATTTCAATTCAACCAACTCTTTCGGCTCATCTATAAATAAGGTTTATTTATTTATTTATTTATTTATATGATGAGATAAAGATTTTCAAAGTAGGTCTTTATAAAGTTTGAGTTCATCATTAAAAATAAATTAAAAAAATTATTGGTATTTGTAAGTTATTAAAAATAGTTCGTCCTAGTTCGATTAAAAAAAAAAAAAACTATTGAGTAACACATAAGATTTTCAGCATCTAATCCAATATTTACCTAAACAAATAATGAATAGAAAACTTCGAAGAAACATACAATCCTTCGAGAAATAATAGCCTAGGTTGCAAATTACGATAGGTAGGGTGAGGCCGTGGTCATACGACCAAATTAATCATAAGTAGCCCACTTGTGTATCTATTGCCATTAGTTGTGGAAATATGTTAGGATTGATTACGCTTTCTTACGATATCACTCGACCTCAATTGCATATATTAGGCCTAAATCTAGGCATTAAATATAATAATTATTATTTTTTAAAGCCTGGCCTAAAACTTTTAAAATTCTACAATAAATTTAAAAATTTACATTGAAAACATGAAAAATAAATAATTCATTTCTTTTTCATTTAATGAAAAATAAGCATGAAAAATATGGATTATGGGCTTATATAATTAGGATTTTTAGTATTTAACACGAAACAAAAAATACAAATGTTATATAAATCTATATAATATATTGATATAATAAACTATAAAAAGGTCACACAATTAGATTTTAAAATTTTTTTTTTTGAAGGTCTGAGCTTTGTCTAGCCTGAGTCTTCTATTCTCATAAAAAGGTTTGATAAAGTTTTAAACTAACCCATTTACCTAAACACAAAAACTCATGTGAGACCGTTTTACATAAAACTTGTATGTGAGACGAATCTTTTTATATATAATTTTATGTGGGACTCACATTGATTATATTGAATGGATTGACTTTCCTTATTAATTCATATAAACTCCGACTTACATAAGATCTCAATAAGACTGTCTCATATAAAATCTATGATTTACTGAATAGGTCGAGTCAAATCAAACCAATACTAAATCAGGTTCTTGTTGAGCAACCTGATTTATTCTCATCCTAGTTTATCATATAATTCATACCTATTCATCAATCCTCATTTACATTTATTCCTACATGATTTCAAACTAAAACAATTGATTGGTTAGTTGTAATTATAGTCTACAAATAACAATGTCATCAATCAAGGTAGATTGATTATTGATACATGGACACACTCAAGTTTAATTCATCCTGTTGTAAAGTTCTCAAAACTTGATTAATTTATTTATTTAATATCAAACTTGAGTAGTCTCCAAAGGAAATTTAATAAACTAGAGTGCGCGCTGGTAATTCTACTTTACTATTAAATATTGATACAAAATATTATGTGTTGGATCAGTAATCTATTGAGTTGGTTATTGTAAAATTCGAAAACACTTGAGTAGTTCGAATTCGAGCTCAACTCAACTAATTGTGGATTTTAGGTTAGAATTAATTATAATCTGAATAACGGGACAATTTGCAGTCCATAGATTTAAAAAAAAAAAAAAAATTTAAAGTGTAAAATTCTCTCCATTGTATTAAGACACAAGACAAATATGGGACATGATATGGCGTTATTTCTCTTGTAAACTTGATTTATTTTTTATTTTTTTAAAAATCAACTAATGCTTCTTTAAAATTTATTATTTTAAGTAATTAATGTTTTAAGGATGAAAATTAGAATCTCATTATAAATAAACGATTTTGAACAAAATAATTGGATATATATTCTATTGACGATATGATTGTCGTGATATTATAAAGGAAAAAGATTCAAATAAGCCACTAATGTTTACTCTCAAGTTCATATATCCCATTAAAATATATTTATATACAAAAACACCATTAATATTTATTCTCAAGTTCATAAATCCCATTGAAATATTTTAAGGTACAAAAACACCATTAATGTTTACCTCTAAATACATATAACCCACTTAAGATTTATTTATAATATAATACACCAATAATATTGTAAAATTAAAATATTTATTTACACATTTTAATTTGAAATAATAATTTTATTATGATATTATTTTTTAATTTAAATACAACTTAAACCTCTATATTTTATGAAATGCTATGTGAAAGAAAATATCATAGTTAAAAAAATTTATTTCAAATCAACCTAATTGTTTATTTAATCTTTAAAAGTAAAAAAAAAATTGTATATAATAATAATATCATAATAATTAATGATAATAATAATAATAATATATTTACATATATAATAAGGTATTATATTAATGTTTTCATGATTAATTTTTTGTTATAAAATATGTAAAAAATATGAGGTCCAAATAAGAAATAAAAATTAAAATGTGTAAATAAATATTTTAATTTTACAATATTATTAGTGTATTATATTATAAATAAATCTTAAGTGGGTTGTATGTATTTAGAGGTAAACATTAGTGGTGTTTTTGTACCTTAAAATAATTTAAGTGAAATTTATAAACTTGAAAATAAATATTAATGGTGTTTTTATATCTAAACATACTTTAATGGGATATATGAACCTAAAAGTAAATATCAATGACTTATTTGAACTTTTTCCCCATTATAAATAATGGGTTGTAACAAACTTTCAAGAATTCATGGTAATGGGTCACGAAAATAAGGCTCAACTCCGTATTTAAATCCCAAATCTCAAAAGATCTAATAATCAATATATTAAAGAAGGCTATATATATTCGCAAAGATAATATGGTCTAAATCATATTAATTTATTATAAATATAATTGATTCATACTTTTTTACCATAAGCAATTGCAGGCCAATATTTTAAGAGTATATAACAATACAAATCTCGTGTCAAATAAATCGAAAAAATCTCCTAACTAATATATTCAAAATCGACCATACTATTAATAAGAAAAAAATATCGCTTTTCCTAGCAAAGCATCAAATCACTAAAAAAAAAAAAAAATCAATATCACTAAAAAAAAATTAAAAAAAAGCATCAAATGATCATTAATTATTGGAAACCCAATTAAGTCTCCCAACACTGTTATTACAAGCCCAAGAAAACTAACGTGTCGAATGAATTGGGCTATCATTTAATTAATTATTGTTATCTAACATAACTTTATTCATTAGGATCTATAATAAAATATTAATTAAAAAAATGATAATTCTTGATGTGAAAGTGTAACAAAAGGTTGGATTTGGTACTTGGGACACGTAGCAAGATGGTCAGAATGGGTACTAGTTGCTTTTTGTTAGGTGTGAAATACATAAACATTTTTTCCCAGCAAGAAATATTATTTTAATATGGTCTCATAAATCTAATTTTAACAAATGAAATTAAATTTATAACCTATAACATGAAAGTTAATTTACAAAAATAATAGATTTAGAGTTTTGGTTAATAAAACTTGATCTCATATAAAATTTTGTAATTTTTTTATCGAGTCAAAACAAAATTGGGAAATTCCATAAAAATAAAATTGCCCAGAATAGGAATGGGCCACATTATTGATAAAGCTACAATGGGGGTTTATCCATCTTTCTTTTTGGTGATAATTTATTATAGTCTAGCTGTCACACTGCAGCTGGTGAAACAAAATGAGAGTCATGCCATTCCAATCATTACTTCATCTCAAAGTTTTTAATTAAAAGTTTGGTTCCCTTTCATTTAATTCAATCGTAACATATATAAATATATATATGAATTAGTCGCCTCACATAAGATATAATTTAAATATACATTTTATAGATATAAATATGTATTTTTTTAAATATAAATATATATATTATAAGTATAAATATGAATTATATAAATATGCATCTGTCGTGCGATGCTATAATTATACATAAATTTTTGTGTTAATAAATATACCAAAAAAAAAAAGATTTTAGTAAAATATACGTTTATATTACATTATAAATTTATATCTATAATGGTCTAGAGTCTTTTTATTGGTAGAAAATACATACCACATTATTGAAGCCACGATTGCATCGAATCTTCAAAATCGATTGCAATATCATTTTTTATGATGATTATTGAATTACAAAAGTGGAATATAAATTACAATTATAGAAGAATATAACTTGAGGTTGAGTCTTCGTTCCAAAAATCGCAGAATTCTTAATTTGCAAAACTAAATACAAATTTATCAAAAAAAATAATAATAATGAGACCATCTCAAAAATATATCATCTATGTCAAAATATTTTCACTATTCTTTCAAGATTTTAATCCGCGAGATTACTCACAAAATAATATTTTAAAAAAAACATTTGTTCGTGATGACTTAGGATCAAAGGCTAAATCTTAAGGGTGGAGTAGCTTTAAGAAATCAATTAATGCATAAAAAAATGAAATAAATTGAAGAAATTTAAAAATAAAATAAAATTAGTTGTTACTGGGGATGAAAGAAATGGGACACGTCACTGATTAAGACAAAGGATACAGAAGATTCTCTAACATTAGTACAAACGTGTAGAAAAAAAAAATCAATGTAAAAGGAAAGTTGTGGGGCCCATTTTGGGGGCAAATGTGTCCACGGCAGAGGAAATTAGGGTTTGGTGGCAACCCAGTAGTGGCACCACAAATTTGTGAATTGATCTGAAATCCTTTTGATTGGTAAAAGTGGAAAATAAAGAGAAAATGGACTGGTGAAACTAACCTGCAAAAGGATAACTTATGTACTTGTAGATGATTCATAATATTCAGCATAATCAAGATATATAAACTATACTTCATGGATATGTTAATGTATCCATCAACATTACATTCACGGATTTTTATGAAGAAATTGATTGCATTTTGTGATGTTAACATATTAATAATTGTTACATTAACATATGTTCATGTAATAAATTTTCTTGACAAGATAAAATATATACTTAATATAAAAAAAATTCTAGATGACTAAATTTCTAAAATAATTAAAAAATATATTATTAAGTAAAAACTATATTAATTTCACAAATAATATTTGAAAAAATGACTATCTATTATTTTAAAATAACTTCTCATTAAAAAGTAAAATAGATAACTATACTGCTCGTATAACATTTTTTTAAATCACTCAAAATTCCAAACAAGTACCATGGTCGTTGTGACCTTTTATAACGTGTTACCAGAACTAAATCATGTTACCTTTTTTAAAGAGTTTTGTTGCCAAAATACCATATTTCATATGGGAGAATTTTTTTTTTTTTTAACACAAATAATAATTTTGTTATTTTTCTACCACATATCAGAAAATTTGACAAAATTGCTCTTCTAAAAACTACAATTCTAGGTATAACAAAAACTCTGAAAAAAGTAAAAGAATTCACTTTTACATCAGATGTTACACAATATGAGCATATCGTGTAGGTCACTAAGTGTGCAGCGACTTTTTTTTACTTTTTTCAAACTAACAATTTAATCAACATTTTTTATTTGTGATAGAAAAGTAATTCATTATTTCATTTTGTGTTATAAAAAACTATTATACCTTTTTTTTTTTCTAAACCACATGACTAAGTATAAAAATCGATAAATAAAGGACTAAAAACATAAGAATGCAACGACTAAAAGCCCATTTTTTCCTGATCCTAAATCATTTGAATCAATGGTAAAAGTCACTGCTAAACCAGCGATGGGTTTATTTAGACCACACTTTGCTCACCCACATCAGCCCAGAACCACTCTGGGCCTGTTTGGTTTCAATTTCGGGCTACCCACTGAAGAAGCCCAAATATACAAGAAAGCATCTTTTTGATCTTTCTAATGAAAAAATGAAACTAGAAACAAGCAACCATTGCTATGTCAAAATCTTGCCAAGTTTTTCTCTAACAGAGTTGTATCACACGCAAATGTAAAATTATATCTCTGTGAGCATGAGATTCAAAGGTATGGTGATGAATGCATGTTACTTGGAGCCATCTCGGCCGCCCAGCTTCAACCGCCCATCGGAGGAACTGCTCCGACGAGCACCCCCAAAATAGCTGTTCCGATTTCCACCCCTCGTTGGAGACCTTTCTCGACCGTTGGAACCTGATGAAACCAAATGACAGTAGGGTCACAGATGTCTTTTTACCAACTTGAGTGAGTTGCATGTAGTATGAGAATAGACTGAATAGTGCCATGATGAGAATCAACATACAAGAAAAATGGGTCATCATAGACTTACCTCGATTGGAAGATGCTCTCTTGTAAGTTATATACGCAGTTTTGTTACCAAACAACACATGATGAGTCTGGAGAGATGGATGATTCAAAATCGAATTAGTTGATGTCAAGGAAATGGTAAAAAAGGACGATGAGCTTTGCTCGTTGAAGAGTTAAAATAAGTACTACCTCCACTGCACGACGTGCAGAATCTGCAGATTCGAATTCAACAAATCCACAGCAAAAACCATCCTGAAAAGATGCTGAATCAAGTCAAAAACATGGAAAGAAATGTGGATGATAAATGAAATATTTGAGTCGAACTGAACGCTTACCTCATGGCGTATAATCTGGACAGTATCTGAGTATCTTTTAACCGGCCCGAATTTTTTGACAACATTCACGACACCTTGTTTGGTTATGTTATAAGGTAATGCTCCGATATATATTCCTCTCACTGCAACGATCAATCGTCAAATAAAATAGGGGTATAAATTGAAGACTGGAATTATATAGCTGTGAACACCTAGAGAAAGAAATTACCTTCTGCATTGGCACCAGAACCAAGGCCACCGGCTGGTGACTTAGATGCCACTTTGATTGGAGAAGCAAGTGGTTTGGATACGCTACTGCTCGGAGCAGATACTTTCGGTACACCATCAGCAAGAGGAGCTGATGCTTTCATTGTTGGAGAAGCCGATTTTTGTTTGACCACATTTGAAGTAGCTTTTGGTGTAGCCACTGGAATCTCTCTAGCAAGCTTCACAGAAACCAGATATATATTAAGCATATGGTTAACCTCTCATTAACAAGAATAAGAATCTCAATGATGAGTATCATATAGCAACATACCATAGAAGCGTAAGTGATTTTCGGGGTAACATTTGAAGCAGGTGTGAAAACTGAGGGCGCTTTTGCATTTGCAGCCTGTGCAGCAACTGAGGGCGCTTTAGTTTCTTTAGCCGGTTCGACAACTGAGGGTGACTTGGCCTTTTTAGCCAGTTCAACAACTGAGGGCGCTTTGGTCTTTTTAGCTGGTTCAACAACGGAGGGCTTGTCTGCATCTGTAGCAAGGGAAGGTGCATGAGAAGCATCATCTGCATGAGTGTCATCGGAGGCAGACATAGCTACAACTTCCTCGACTTTTCCATTTTCAAGAGGTGCTTCGGTTTCTGAGGTTGGAGGGCTATCAGAAGTACTGGAAGGAACTGGAAAGGGCAATGGCCAAGTTTTATACAATGAGTTACATAAAAGAATAGACACAACTCAAAGCATCCACTAAGTAAATAAAGCATATAAGTAAGATTCTACCAGAGATCTCAGTAGGAGTAGGTTGACCGTTTCCGCTATCAGTACTGGGAGCAGTACCAGTTGGGGTCTTGCATGCATCAAAAACCCGAAGAATATCGTTCAGGACGTAGAAACCCCCTTCTTGTTTCGCAAGAAAGAAGGTCTGAGAAAAATTCCTTTTCTCGTTATCCTTTCCAACCAAACAACCAGTTACAGCAACAATGATCCCTCCCTCCACGGATTCTTGGGCATCTGCCGTTTTGATCTCTGCAGAGCAATGCTTGAAATCCGAGGTCATTACCTTGTTATTAATTCCCTGGGCCAAGATTATGAAAAGGGTTGATTAGATTAGAGCCGATTAGACAATATTGAAGTGATTACTCGAAAATCTGGTCAATTAAGAACAGAACAATCAGTGCCAGCTTTCAAGTACAAATTAAGAGCATTTATAGAGATACATTACCCTTAAGGTTGTCACAGGTGTCACGGCACCATCAAACCCTGGCCAGCCTTGTATGCTCTCATCCTGGTAAAACTTATGGACATTTTCAGGGGATTTCTTGAGGATATGGTAATATTGTTGGACGAAGGCTTTTGCCACGTCTGCAGGGCGAAAGCTGCCTACCATATCTGCATAACATCAACACGACGATTTGGTTTAAGCACTATAGCTCTATAACTAACAAGGAAGAGTAATGCAGGCGATGAAGGTATAATGCATGTAAATAAGGAGATTTGAAGTTGATGGAACATGTCTGTATGATCACAGACACATGCACACACAAGATACGATTACGTAGAATTATGTAAACTGAGCCACATTAGCTGATCCAAGAAAAAGAAATTCACAATAAAAAGCGAGGGCCTCAAAATTCATGTGGAATTTGAACCAAAGTGCAAATAAAACAAAAGGCTCACAAGCAAAATCCTATATCCAAGATAATGGAAGTATGTAAGTTAGTACATGAAAAAATATCCAAAAAAAAAAAAAAGTAACCTAATAGTGAATCTCCAGTGGAATCCATAACATCGCGAGTATATATTGAGACCAATTAACAAAATGCCATAGAAGAATCATCAGAAATCAAAAATATCACAAAAGAATTAACATAAGCAAGCAGATGGGACAATGGCTTTATACAAGAGATATCAATAGCTGAAGGAAAAAAGCATGATCCACCATTTTTGAAAAGAAAGTCATTTATATCTTATGAATCTGGATATAGGCAAAGCTGACACCCTTCACTCAAAACGTCGGGACAAGTAGCAAATTCATGCAATAAGCAAATAGTCAACCACTAGTTATTTGAATTTGTATCTCTTAACAATAAAGAGATATATCTGGTTAAATCCAAACCATTCTAGGTATCGGAGTAGCAGAAAAAAATAATCTACAAAAGAAGAACTCATAGAACCACATATGGAATGGAATCTATGAACTGGAAAATTGATACTATGCTGTATCAATTCAATGAGAGCAAAAGATTAACATTCTTTTCAATGTATGAAAACAATCATCAATCTTTAGGTAATTATAAGAATAATAAACAGGCCACGTGGTTCACGTTGGCCCTAAGTTGTCCCCCGGATTTCATGTTTACCATATATACTTCATGTTTACCCTAAGTACACAAAACTTGCACCAACAAAGGCTTTTAAATATAAAATCATAACGTCCTAGAGCGCTAACAGATTCACTAAACCATTTTGGCCGACACACATCAAATACATACTCAAATTGACTGTTAAACAAGTTGAATTCAGAAAACTTATGATGACCAGATCAGCAATCACACAACAGAAAACACAAGCGCGCGCGCACACACACACACAAAAAAAACACTCAGCCTATGTGCTTAAGAAATCAGTCATGCGTAATTCTGTATCCAAAGATTATACAACAGAAGGAAGATATCAGAAAATCATTACATATAGAAAACTTGTTACCTCATTTTTTTTTGCAAAGAATTTCCAAGAAAATTGAATTAAGTTAAATTAACCCCATTTTTTTAGCAACAAGAACTGAAAATCATGCAAATTCAGCACACGTAAGTAAATGAACACCACAAAAAACATGAAAGGGAACATGTAGAACACATTCTTTACTCGGTAATTGAATGCTAATCAATAAACAACACAAAAATCAAATCTTGACAAAGCAAACTTCAACTCTGCACATACATTCCAAGAATAGACACACAAATGATTGAAAAGCACCCCCAAAACAAACATGGTTTTTACCTCTTAGGACTTAAAAACCAGGGAGAAAAGGAAATGACGGTCTGAAAAGTGACAGGAAACCCCCAAAGATTCTGCAAATGCCCTTTTGGGAGAGCACAAAGAAAAGAAAGAAAACAGTTCACACAAGAGAGAGAAAAAAGAGCAAAAGGGCTTGATATGGAGGAGTGAGAGAGTGAATTACTACACCTAATTTAAAGGGTTTCAACATATTCCTAGGCGGTTCCAAGCCATCACTGACTCAAAATCCACACTGGAATGGTTGCCGTTTCAGGGTAAAGGGCTGTTTGGAGGGAATTCTAGGAGGGCTGTGGCACGTGGGACCCGCTTGGGGATTCGGGTGGGACCCAGTTTTTTAAGGTTGTTTGCATGGAAGGTGAGTGGGGCCTGCTGTTGCATTCATTGTTTTTTGCTCATAATATGAGAGATTTATGAAGGGCCAAAAAAAAAAAGGTTTATTGTTGACAAATTAGTAATCTTATTATTTTTTAATTTTTTTTAATGATTTTCCCATTAATTGTGTCTGGATTTTTCATGCTTGCTATTTATTTCATATATTTACATTTTTTTCCAAAATTGCTTGTAATGATTCTTTTGGAAATTTCATTAATTTTCTGGATTTGGTGTATTTATTCACCATAACTAACCATTTTATTTTGGGTCAATGAATTTGAATTTTAAAACTACTTACTATAAAATTTCGATGTGGATATAATCATCTGTTTGGGTGATGCTATAAAGTTATTTTATGTATCTAAAAAAAAAAATCTTTTTATAAACGAATAAACTAATATTTTAAAAAGAAAACTGAACCCCATAAAATTTGTTTGTTTCCACAAATCATAATGTGAGCACCTACCTAATTTATTTATTATTAAAAATGACATATGCAACTGAAATCAATGGTATAAACTACTATTGTAGTCTTGTCTTGACCCTTTGTGTTGTGGCTATGGCATGGAAAAAGATAGTAAAAATCCATATTTTATGAAGTATGGATATTTAAAAATAGGGAGTATATTTACATAGTAAAAATCCATATTTTACTAAAACTAACGAGCATTATTATTTGACGTCCCTATAAACTTCCAAAAGAATTAGTTGGGTTAATTTCATTGATATAGATAAATATATTGATCGTGTGTTTTCATGGTATTTCAAAATTTTATTTTGAATAAAAATATGAATTTTTGTCAGCTCATGCATGAAAAATAACGATTGCTCTTAGATAATTTATTATGTTTTGACATAATCATATTAGACTTTATGCTCGTTTTGGTTAGAAGAGTATAAGTTAGTTATCACACCTTATAATAATAATAATATAGGTAACTCGATAAAAGGTAATTTACGGAGAGGTATACCGTCATGAGGATAGAAGAATTGAATACCATAAATAACTAGGGTTTAAGTGAACAATACGTGATCCATCTCCAACGATTTTTGTTTGAAATATTTGGTTTTGAGACCCCACATGAATTAGGTTAAGTTTTGTCGGACATTAAATGGAACATGTCTCCTTCAATTAATAACATGTAAATACTCATTTTTAAAAGGACTACTTGATACTTTTGATTACAAACTTATAATATGTAGCATTTTCTTATCTTATATTTTGTATTGTGAATTGTAAGTAATGATTTATCGTTTAATGTTGTTTTCCTTACTTTATACTCATTATTGTCAAACCGCATTAAAATATTTTGATTCTTTTATTCAAAGGGCTAAAATTAGCATTTTATTGATGTACTTAGTAAATGAGATGATTCATAATAAAGTATGTGTATATTTAGTAAATGCAGTGTAGCAAGATATTAATTGCCCCATTCTTAAAATAAAATAAAAAAAAGAAAAGTTTAGTTATTGCAATTTAATATCAATTTCATTATATTATAATTTACACATTTAAAATAGCAAAACATTTTCCATTAATATCATCGGCAATAATAAAAAACGTCGGGGGCTTAAAAGTAATTTCAACAAACTAACGGCTAGCAAAATCAATTTCGATAATCTTAGAGTTAATTCCATTTTCCATTATTATTACCGGCAATGAAAAAAGCGCTGGGGGCTTATGAGTAATTTCAACAAAGTAACGGCTAGCAAAAACAATTTCGATAAAAAAAACACGAAAAGCTAAAAACAGCCCCCGGTGAGGATCGAACTCACGACCTTTCGCTTACGAAGCGAACGCACTACCACTATGCTACGGAGGCAACTTGTGCTCATGGTATTCAAAATATTTATTTGTTTGTTTATAACGAAAAACCCCCAAATTCTCGTACTTAGGGGTTCAGACTGCTGCAGATTGCAGCTAGGGTTTTAGGAATTGAGCGAAGAGAAGATGTGTGGCATAGCGCTGATTATTTCTGGAATTCAAATTGATTTATCTCTTTTGATTCCCAATTACACTTGCCAATCTACTCAATTTCAGAACTCGGTAATTCTCATACTTAATTTCTATTTTTTGGAGTTGTTTAAGTTTACATGTTATTCAGCGGGATATTTTTGTTCTCCCTAATTTTGTGGTTAAATTTCCAGCCTTTGGTGTCAGAGGACGACATAAAAGGAGTTCTACAGAGGAGGGGCCCTGATAGTTTAGGAGCTAAAACTATTAATTTGTATTCAGAAGTTTGTAATGATAAAGGGAAGGATTTCTTTGTGCGATCTTGTGTTCAGAGAGAATCATCAGTGGAAAATGGCTTTGGGAGTGGATTACATGGGGAATTGCGATTTATTGGTGCAACGCTGCAACTTAGAGGAGTGAATTCGGTTTCCCAACCATTAGTTGATGCATTTGGCAATGTTCTTGTTTATAATGGTATATTATAATTTACATCCTGCTTTTCAGACTACCTATTGCATTAAAAAATAGTTTTTGTTCAATTTGTTTGCTGTTTTTTATTTCTAAGAAGAATTAATTATTGAAAATTCTCTTGATTTTACCGAAAATCTATCTTTTAGTATTTCAAAAAGGGTATCATTGTCATTTAATTCACATACTCATAGTTAAACAGCATATAAATTGGAATGGAGAGAATAGTAGTTCATGTTACTTGGTTGTCGTGTTTTGAGATTTCTCTGGCATGTCTGAATTGTAGTTGCGAATTATTGTTATTAGAGATTTATTGTTGTCAAGAACATTTATCGTGCATTTTGTTGTTTTATTAATGTAGAAACTGATTTTTATGTGTGTTAAATTTGGAGACAAAACTTAACTAGCTGTGTGATGAAACTAAAAAATGTTTACCTTTTATTATTTTTATCTTTTAGGATATCTACTTTTCCAGCTTTCCATCTGCAGTCTTCGTCAACATAATTATTGCTTAAATTTAATGTCAATTGTGCTTCTATAATTTTGGTAGTGTATTTTGGTTGTGGCTTATGACTTGGTCATGGGATCTCGAGAGGTTTCTTGAATCACTGTTGTGGGATTGTTGTTTTCAGGTGAAATATTTGGAGGCATTTATTGTACAGGTGATAGCAATGACACAGAGATTCTTATGCAGTCTCTGGGACAGTGCTGTTCACGTATTTCCCATGAAGACAATGCATCTTCTTCCTGTTGTGAAGGAAGCAAAAAATCTGTTCCTGAACTTTTATCAAAAATCAAGGGGCCATGGGCTTTGATCTATTGGCAGGTAACTTTTCGTGGTAAGTTTCTTCTATGATTCAAAAATGCCAAGGATAAAAGGGCTTGCCTTTTTTTGTTATTAGCTGCTTTGCTTACCTGTCTGATGCATGTAGGATAGTTCAAAAACTTTGTGGGTTGGTCGAGATGCGCTTGGTAGACGAAGTCTGCTAGTTCACTGGCCAACACTCGATGATTCTCGGCTACTGCTATCTTCTGTGTCACCACCTTCTTCTACTCAACAATATTGTGGTACATACTGCTTAATACATCCCTACTCTTTTTATCCTTTAGATCATATTTATCTCCATCAGGTTTTAAATACGAATTAATTGTTGAATCACACATGATGTCCAGAACATGAATTCAATTTATTTCTGGGTCAGAAATTTGATCTTAATCTAACAACATCACATTCACATACATAGATTGCATATTATCATGCATTTGATTGTACTTATTCAGTGAGTGGTCTTCAATTAGTTCATCTTAATTTATTTTGCAATCATTTCTCCAGTTAATCTTGACTAACTCAGTAACTTGGTTTAGAGCTTTTTTGTGTGTCCTACATAAAGTCTTGTCTGAACTAATTTAAAGGAACAACATCTACTGACTCATTTGTTGGATCTCTAAATAGATATTGATGGTGAGAAAGAAAAAGGTGAACTGAATTTCTGGGAAGAGCTGCCATGCGGTGTGTATAGTATCTCCATGTCTCCTTTACCTCTGGGTGGATATCTAATTGGAGTAGTCAAGAAACATGAATGGACTGATTTTGAGCTTAAAGAATTGATGACATGGGAGAGAACTTGCGTTCAGCCTAAACCTGAGGATTTAGGTGTTTGTTGTAAGAAACCTCTGATGATACAGCAAGACATGATTTTAAAATTTTCATCTGAATCAGGTCAGTTTCAAGACATGAGGTGGCTGAAACCTCCATGAATCATTTTATCTTCTACATATAATTCTTTTTGGTCTATTAGATTTTCACTTAGATTAATTACCACAGGTTGTGTAGGAGGTGTTCCTTTAGGAATGTGTCATAAAGTGCTGATGGCTTTGACAGAATCTGTAAGACGACGCACCACTCTGAATAGAATCTACGAGGTTTGTGCCTTTCTTCAGTAACTGGCATGATCTTTATTTTGTTCAACTTCCATTACGAATTAAATGAGAAAACATTGGTCTAGCCATGCAGTTGCCTCGAAATAAATGATTATAGGATCAAAATTATTGTAAGGAATAAAGCTGCTTCTATAGGTTTCTGGAAACGTTATATTCTAGTGTTTACTGCTATAATTGAATCAAGCTGAGTCAAACAGTAAACTGCTTGAGTATTCTCTGTTATTTGTTTATTTAGGCAATAGAGATAACCTTTATATCGACAAATTCTTAACCCTATACCCATACTCAGGTTTTTTTGGGGAATCATAGGCCAGAGAGAGATGCTCCAATAGCAGTGTTGTTTTCTGGTGGTTTAGATTCTATGATAATTGCTGCATTACTGCATCAGTGCATTGATTCTGAATGTAAGTACTTATTCTAATAAAAAGTTTAAGCTCTCATTAACTTTTTCCATGCGCCCATCTGCATTCTAAAAGATCTTTGCAGTCTTAGATGATTAACTGGAGGTTGTGGCTCTTATATTTATCTGCCTGTGACATGCACACATTACAGGGAACTGAAATTTGTTAATTGATATTTTTTGGAAAAAAGTGTTTCATCCAGACCTTTTCTGTTTTCTGGAAACTGTGATTGCAGATGAAATTGATCTGCTTAATGTCAGCTTTGACAGCGAGTCAGCACCTGATAGAATCTCTGCTAGGGCTGGATTGAAGGAACTTCAGAAGATTGCACCATTAAGGAGGTATGTTGGATAAGAACCTGTGATACTGGTGTCCTAGTTCTGTAATTTAAATCTGAATTTATGATGCGAGATACTCAAACCATTTAATATCAAGAATTGCTCATATTCCTGAGTCATTAAAAAGCCTGATGAATGTTTTCTGCTTTACATTTGCATTGTCAATTTACAGATGGAACCTTATAGAGATTGATGCTGATTTAGTGAAGTTGACCTATGAGACGAAGCATGTCATGACACTTATAAATCCTTCTAAAACCTACATGGTAGTGCTCTTATGTCTGTGTGATTGTTAGCATGGCTTTGATTATTCCTGTTTTCTGAGAATCTGCCTACACGTTTTTATTATACTCTAAATTTATGCTACATAATTCTATCTTTCAATTCTAATGATTTACTTCAATATTTCCTATTATTCAAGTTGCATTTGCATTCCAAATTACAATAAGTGCAGTAAATTAATGAACTCATGTTCATTAATATTGAGCTCCATTTCTATATAAAATCAGAGGAAAGAACAAGTTAAGAACAGAAAACGATAAACATTCAACTCTATTCATTTGATATTTCTAACTGAAGCCTCTAGTTTTGTCTCCTTGTTTCAGGACCTGAATATAGGGATAGCGTTATGGCTAGCTGCTGGAGGTGATGGATGGCTTTATAATGAGACGAGCACCATTGACGGTGCACAGCACAAATGTGTTAAGTACAAGTCAGCAGCAAGGATTCTCCTGGTGGGTTCTGGTGCCGATGAACAATGTGCTGGCTATGGTCGCCATAGAACAAAGTTTCGAAACAGAAGGTGGTCTCCCATTTGTTCTATTACTTGATCTCAAAACCATGTCTTTGAGCATTTCCATGGAATTTGTGACCATTATAAAAGCTTTTGACTTTTGAACGATATCAATATGTTTTAAGCATGCTCACTTATTCGTTTTTCTCTTATGCATCATCAGTTGGGTTGGGCTCCATGAGGAAATGAAGTTAGACATGCAAAGAATTTGGAAGAGGAATTTAGGGAGAGATGACAGATGCATTAGTGACAATGCAAAGGAGGTGCTGAATATATATGATTTCAAGGTCTAGTCACTGTAACTAGCATGAATATGTTGAAGCAATTTTATCATTTGTTTTCATCAGGCGAGATTTCCATTTCTGGATGAAGATGTCATAAAGACTTTGCTCGATATTCCTCTATGGGAGATTGCAGACCTTAATCAACCAAGTGGAATCGGTGATAAGAAAATCCTGAGGGAGGTATGCTAATATTTACTTGTGATTATTTTAAAGCATAGTGACGCTTTCTATTTAGCAACACAATAATATTTCCATTGCACAATTACAGGTGGCGCAGTTACTTGGTTTGAAGGAAGCAGCTGTTCTACCTAAAAGAGCAATTCAGGTGTGCTTCTGCAGGCTTATTGTTCACAATTTCAGTACTGCAACACTTCATGCATCGTTTCCTTCTTCGCCTTGTCAGTTTGGCTCCAGGATTGCAAGGGAATCGAACAAGAAAAACTTTGGAAGTAATCGAGCAGCAAACCAGGCTTCTGCAGGAAGTGTAGTGATATATGGATCATCAAACAACAATGTTGCCTAAATCGCCTACTAATCTTGTTTTAGGTTTACGAAGAAATCTTGAAAATCGATCACTGGTTCATTTGGATAATCTCTGCATGATAGACTTCAATTGAAAACTGAAGAGTAACGACATCAAGTGATTGAGTTCAGTAGTTCTTCGTATAAAATATGGAGAACACAAATATGTCAATGTAGGAGCATGGATTTAGAAGCTCCCCCGTGTTGCAAATTTTTTACGGGCAATGGTGTGTGAGAAATTGTGCCTTATTTGAATTTAACACACACAGAAAGATGGTTTTTATCATCGTCAAAGGATTTGTTGAACGCATTTACACAAGTACTACAAGTACTGTTCTTGCCATTAAATATTTTAAGGTCTTTTTTTTTTTTTTTACTGCATCTGAAAGTTGGTGGCTGTTCTATATTTAGCTGTTTTACACAACATTTGTACTTTTTATATGTTTTTTTTTAAATCTAACAAAATATAATTCTAACGTAACTTAGTTTTATAATTGGAATCACAATCAATTCTCAAGAAAAAGATTGACAAAGTGTCCGGTTCATCTTTACATGTCCCATCATGTTATGCAACATGCATACACGAGCCAAACATGTCGATCACCCTTAACTGGCAAATTGATGGTTTTTTTAATTACGAAATTATGTGACATTTGTAATTTATTTTACTAAATTTGGAAAATCGTGTCAAATTTGCGATCTTTCAATATATATATATATTTTTTTTTCCTTGAACTGATCCCTATTTTTTTATTAGTTCATTTATATTAAAATTGGGTCTATATACTTAGTTAATGGCTAATAAGTCCTTTACAAATGAAAGTATAGAAACTTAATTTAAAAAATATATAAAAGTGAAATAAACTCAATATTTATTTATAAATAGAAGTAGAAGAACAAATTGGAGAGAACTAAACAATGTAGACTACTTTTATCACTGTCACTTATCCAACCCATCCCAACAATAAAAATTTAATTTCTCTCTCTTCCCCTACACAATCCACAATCCAACCTAATTCCAACATTTTTATAATTTATTAGTGATACCAACTCAATATTTTTTTCTCAATATTTAATAATTATATATATTTTGTAAGCATATTTTTTATTACATTCCACAATAAACTAAATCGAAATTACAATAATTGATATACGAAATCAAAATTATAATAATTGAAATACGAAATTGAAATTACAATAATTGAAATACGAAATAGAAATTATAATAATTAAAATACGAAATCGAAATTATAATAATTGAAATACGAAATCGAAATTACAATAATCAAACTACAAATTATATATTTAATTATCAATACTACAATTTTTTTATGAATTTTGATATTTTTTTAATTTTTTTAAATAAAAATTATTTTCAATATTAATACTTTAAATTATATTCGAAAAAAATTAAACGAGATTAATAGAAAAATAACACGTATATATATTACACACAAAATGAGTATCATGATATTGACATTTAGACACTATCTTCTATTAAACAAATAATATTTGTGGTAACATTTGGTGCTCTCAATAAAAGTAGTCTTACCGAAGAAAAAGTCCTTAAACGCGATTTATGTACGGTGAAGAAAAAAACATCACATATAAATGAAAAGTGAAAACCAATCGCAACTCTCCATGGCTCCTTCAAGCAAAAGCAGTGCTTCGCTACATACGAATGACAACAGCAGCCGCGCCGCCGCGTGGAAAGCGGAGGAGTCCATCGCCGGTAATACGGAAGCTTTACAAGCTCTTCGGGAGCTTATCAGTTACCCTATACTCTACTCTCGCGAGTCCAAAATACTCGGCCTGAAGGTACTACTTCACGAATGGACGCACTGTTCTCAAGCTTTTCCATTTTCGTACTGTTGGAGAAATTTCAGTATATAATTTTTTTCTCTAATATTTAGTGGCCTCGTGGTTTGCTGCTATACGGTCCGCCTGGAACGGGAAAGGTTTGCAAGTTTATAAGTGATTTTCTCTTGTTTGGAAGTATACAAAGTGACGTTTTTTATTTTCTGGATTGCTAGACGAGCTTGGTTCGGGCAGTTGTTCGTGAATGTGATGCGCAGTTGATTGTTATTAGGTAGTGTTAGTATTTCATTCTGATGTGAATTTGAGATGATATTTTTGAATTGTTGTTAGGGCAATTTATGTTTTTATTGATTTGTTGGTGCATTTGTAATTTTATCTTTGTTTTGGTAAACTAGAATTTCTAAATGAAATAGACATTAAATAGTTACTGTGAGTTTATGTGAGACATCAGTTTTGAATGGAGAAGCAGAAGATGATGCAGCTGTTAAATGTGTGGTATTCACCACTACAACATGCAATTTAGATGAATTATTATTTATTTGTTTCCAAAGATGTAGCAGTTATTGATTGCACTTTGTTTTGTAGTCCTCATTCTGTTCACCAATCACATGCTGGAGAAAGTGAGAAAATTTTGCGCGAGGCTTTTGCTGAAGCAGCATCACATGCAAAATTGGGGAAACCTTCGGTTGTCTTTATTGATGAAATAGATGCACTTTGCCCTCGTCGGGACTCAAGGTACCTGCAACTTGGAAAAGAGTTCTGACCATTGGACTTGTCTTTTTATTCTTGCATGATAGGAACTTCCAGCCCTTGGGATTGGAAGTTTAATTCTGTTATTTATGTGTGTGAAGTCAACTTCTTACTCTTCATGTGGATGCTAAAGTTATTAGTGAAGATGCATTTATTCTGAAGCAGAAAGAGAAGTTACTAGTGGATAATGTAAGGACTAGGATACTTCCATGTGAAGTAATTTTCGCTGTTGGATGATATATTGCAGATGATTCGAAGTTTGTTAGATTCTGGTATTAATACTATAGATTCAAACTGCATGGATGAAATGTTGACACATTGTATCCTCAATTGCAGGAGGGAACAAGATATTCGCATAGCTTCTCAGCTCTTCTTGCTGATGGACTCGAACAAATCTTTATTCATGTCCGGATCACATGTTGTGGTGGTTGCATCAACTAATAGGTAGTTCTTTTGTTGATTCCATCTTTGACAATTGTAAAAGTAGTCCAATTATGCATTTTTAAAATGAACATTCATCTATAGGTTTTCTCTTTATCCTTCTCTTGATTTCTCTTCTTTGGGTTCATAAATACAATATCCCCTGTAACATCCCATTGTTATCACTTATTTACTGTCTAGAGTGGATGCGATTGATCCTGCACTAAGACGTTCGGGACGTTTTGATGCTGAGATTGAAGTCTCCACACCTAATGAAGAGGAACGTGTTCAAATACTTAAGGTACCATATGCGACTATGTGGCAAGTGCATTCTTTAGTTTAAGCCCAGTCATTTAACTCACAATCCGCTCTGCAGTTATAGCAACCTCATCTACTTCAAAGTGATTAAACAATTAAGCCTCAAACTGTTATTTCTTCTGAAAATGTCAGCTCTATACAAAGAAGCTTCCTTTGGACCCAATAGTTGACCTAGATGGCATAGCTGCATCCTGCAATGGTTATGTTGGGGCAGATATAGAAGCCTTATGTCGTGAGGCGGCCATGTCCGCACTAAAAAGGTCTTCCAATGTACATCAAGATGCAACTCAATTTAGCATAACAATGGAGGACTGGAAGCAAGCTAAATCTGTGGTTGGTCCCAGTATAACAAGAGGTGTTACTATGGAAATTCCTAAGGTGTCTTGGGATGACATTGGAGGACTGGAAGATGTGAAGGTATGAAGAATAGCCATTTACTGCTGATTGCCTGTTAAGAATTGGCAAAATCTTAAAAATATTTTCTGCATATTGAACAGAAAAAGCTTCAGCAAGCAGTTGAGTGGCCTTTAAAACATTCTTCAGCATTTTCAAGGCTAGGTGTATCACCCATCTGTGGCGTTCTTCTTCATGGACCTCCAGGGTGCTCAAAAACAACCCTTGCGAAGGCTGCTGCTTGTGCTGCCCAAGCTTCTTTTTTCTCTTTGAGGTATGGTCTCCTCTAAATCCTGCTCCACTTCAGTTGGATCAATTATTAACATCATAGGTTTAGAAGAGAAGAATAAACTTACGCATTTGGGCAACAAAGGTTTTCCATAGTCCTCTTCAAGTGACTCTTCAAAGTCTTTCATCTAGCAACTTCTTAAGCTGAAGTCTAACCCAGTCACCAAGTCAAAAAAAGACAATTGTGAGATAATATTAACTTGAAATAATTTATAATTTCCAAAATTTGACACCCAAAATACTGAAACTGGGAGGAAACATGTATATGACCTAAGAAATTGTATGTCAAGTTCCTTTACTCAGGGTTTTCTGTTCGATGTTCATCTTATAATAAACAGCATGTTTGGGTTCGTCATAAATAACTGCCTGATAAGCATCAAAGTATATGAGATTCTCCTTTTAATCTCTCCTTACTCTCTGTATTAGCATGCTACGAGCTTTTCCATGTTTTGATCGTGCTTGCCTAACCAAGATCCTAATGCTGAAAGTGATAGAGATACATTCTTCTCAGATCCAGTGCAATTAGTTGTAATTAAGGTCTATTTTGCTTGGGAATCTTGATTGTCACTTGCTATATTTTCATTGTCTAATATTATATTCTGTGCAGTGGTGCAGAACTATATTCCATGTATGTTGGAGAGGGTGAAGCTTTGTTGCGCAATACATTTCGAAAAGCTCGTCTTGCTGCACCAAGCATAATATTTTTTGATGAGGCTGATGTTGTTGCTGCAAAAAGGTGCTTTTCCATAGTTAATTTGGTAAAATTTCTACAACTTACTTGAATTCTTGCTTAAATCTCATGGAAATAATTATATATTTATATCAACTAGGACTAAGCATCCGTTCAGGCTAGTTAACTTGTAGATACTGTTTTATGGTAATAATCTTTTGAAAAAGCATGGATCTGAGAGTATCTTCTTAAAACATGATCTGTGTCTGCATATATTTTTGTTAGTATATTTGTTGTATTCAGCTATTATTTTACAGACAAGATCTTATCATTAGGTTAATGGTGCCTTGTTGCAAGACTATCTCTTCAGGATACTGTCTTTACTTCTTCAGTTAGAGACATCTTTAATGTACTGGAGCTTAAGTGTTCTGTCTCGCAGTATAGATTCATTATTTTTACGATTTCTTAAATTCTACATTTTTTATTTGCAATGGCAGAGGAGGAAGCTCAAGTGGAAGCAGTACAGTTGGGGAAAGACTTCTCTCTACTTTGCTGACCGAAATGGATGGCTTAGAGCAGGCTAAAGTGAGCTATAATACCACTACTTCCTGCTCATACTCGACATATAAACTCATGACCTTCCCTTGATGCCTGTTTGTTTTTTACAGGGAATTCTTGTTTTAGCTGCTACAAACCGACCTCATGCGATTGATGCTGCACTTATGCGTCCTGGACGCTTCGATATAGTAAGTAATGTCGATTAGATACTATGTGCTGTTTAACTCAACTCCTCCCTGTAGTCTTACAAGACCTGGTTTGCTCTGTCGAGCAGGTGCTTTATGTACCTCCTCCAGATTCAGAAGCTAGGCATGAAATCCTCAGCGTGCATACACGTAAAATGAAAGTAAACAACGATGTTGATCTGAAACAAATAGCAGAAGATACTGAACTCTTCACCGGAGCAGAGCTCGAGGGGCTATGCAAAGAAGCAGGTATTGTTGCTCTGAGGGAAGACATATCAGCCACGGTTGTGTGCAATAGACATTTTGAGGCAGTACTTAGATCACTAAAGCCAGCTCTTAGCAGAGAAGATGTTGATTCATATGCCTCATTTCTGAAGAATCCACTTCTAAGATCCAAATCAAGTTCCGAACCAGTAAGCATGGCGATGAAGAGAAGATTGTTTACAGCAGCCCCTGTTGCCATTGCTATAGTTGCAGTTTTATGTTGTGGTGTCAAGGGTATTTCTTTTTACACTGATAGAACATCAAGAGAACTAGCATTGACTTGAACATTTGTTACATATGTATATGTGTAGAGATTCAAAAGTTTGGTTTGCTCTCTTTGTAGAGATGTTCAACACTATGATAATAACTTTTTGAGTACTATTTACATTAGAGAAACGTTAAAAGGGAAAATAACATTTTGCAACGAGTTTAGTATTCTAAAAATCGATTTAGGTGGCCGTTTAGATCCAGCTATCTGCATCAATTTTTTCCTATTCGGCCACTAAATGCTAGGCGGAGCTCATCGGTCTTAGGCAAGCTAGGAGCCAAATAACATTTTTATTTTCTCTTTTTTTTTTTTTTTTTTTTTACTTTTTAGCAAAATAATAGTGTTGATGTATTATATAGGCTGTAGCAAATTATTATTATTTAATTAGATATAGATAGAAATTAAATAAATTAAGAAATACAAATAAAAATAATTTTGTAATTATTGAATAAATCATATATAAATATAATTCAAATGAGATATTAAGTTTTTCTTGTCTTCTAACATAAACTAAAATCAATCCAAAATAATATAAGTGCTTCAAATTTTTTTGAAAGATACAAAATTATGATATATAGCTAAAATAAAAAAAATAAAAAAATCTATTTATGGCGTCCAGGCATCCTAGGTACTAGGTGTCAGACAAACGCCTACAAACACCTAACGAATTTTAGAACATTGGAAATCACATACAAATAATATTGTGTTATTACAATGTATCATCCAAAAATTTGTTTCATTATTATTGTTTTGACAATTTATCTCATTATTATTGTTTTATTACGTAGTTTTATCATTTGGATGATCGTGTTTTTATAATTTTTTCTACCCCTCAATTCAATTTGGGACCTTCAACGATTTACCCCTAAAAATAATAAAAGCACCCCCCCTAAAACAGTGGGTGCGAAAAGCCGAAAAACGTTAGTAGGGTGCAAATTGCAAATTTTCTATTATTTATCCTGCAAATAAAATGATATTAAAGTGAAAAATAAAATTAAGCGAACCCTTGAAACAAAATAGGAGACTCCATCTTCGTTCACCTTGCCACTTTTCAATTCCTGCTGTGTTTGGGAAAGCTGTGGTTTCAGGGTTGTTTGTTTTGTTAGCGTCATCACAATTTTCACACAAACAGAGCTCTGCTTCACCATGCCTTCAATGGCTTCCAATAACTCTACCCACACTTCGAACATCAATCTACTTAACGGCACCAAAGCCGTCGACGCCGTTTCCAGGTTCTACTCATACACATACATAAGAGAGAGTTTTTCATTTGCGTTTCACTTTTTTGTGTTTGCATAATCAAAGTCGATGTTTTTTGAATTATTTCAGAAGGCAAACGATTGAGCAGCATAGGAAGGCTTTGCCAATTGCTGCCGGTAAGTGTGTGTGTGTGTGTGTGTAGTTTATTTTTGATTTAAAACGTTGTGCGCTGGGTTAAAAATTGCAATTTTCAATTTGATGCAAGTTTAGTTTGTATAAAAGACTGATTTTCGAACATTGTGCAGTTGAAAAAAGACTTGTGGAGGAGGTTCTAAAAAACGACATACTAATTATTGTTGGTGAAACTGGCAGTGGAAAGACAACACGTAAGTTTTGTACGATTGTAAGGTCTAATTGAAATGCTTCAACAGTCAGGTTGATACTTGATATTTGTCATACATTGATTTGTCAAGTTGATGCCTCAAAGTTACTAAATTTATATAGGTGTTAAAACTGTTAGTGTTCTTAGTATGTTACTATATCAGTACAAGCTAAATAAGAAATTCGGCACAACCCCATGGTTCTTATATGCAATCAATTGTGCTTGCTAAAGGGAGAAGGGAGTTATTCATTTTCCAACTAAGATGATCCTACTTAATGCCTATAATTCTGTGAATTGAGTGGAGTTAGTTTACCATGTGGTGTCTCCTTTCTGAACGTCATGTCTCCAATAGATACACATGCCTGCATTATACCTTTGGCCATAGACTGGAATGTTATCCACAGTGCAAGTTTGGGCCTTTTTTGGGCTGGGACTTACTGCCTATTGATAATTTATCTTCACTTGTTGCGGCTTAATCTATCTATGCTCTTATCTGCTTAAATGCTAGTTATTTAGTTTAACTCAGAACATCTAATCCATATGAAGTAATAATATGTCACAGAGTTACCCCAGTATCTATTCAATGGAGGGTTTTGCCGAAATGGTGGAATCATTGGGATAACTCAACCTAGACGTGTTGCTGCTGTAACTGTTGCAAAAAGGGTTGCTGAAGAATGTGGAGTGAAATTGGGCCAAAAGGTTGGGTATGCCATTAGATTTGAAGATGAGACTTCCAGCTCAACAAGGATTAAATACATGACAGATGGCTTGTTATTGAGGTAAGGATAATGTGCCTGTTTTCAGTTACAGCTTCAAACAAATTAAAATAAGTCATAGTCTAGTCGGTTTCTTGTGTGTGTGAACCAGGTTCATATAGTATCTACTTAAAATATTATGTTCTTGCTCGGAGCTAGTTATCCTTGGAAGACAAATATTTCTATTAACTAACTGGTCGTGTTTGAATTACAATTACAGGGAGGCATTGTTGGATCCATATCTCTCTAAATATTCAGTCATTATTGTGGATGAGGCTCATGAGAGAACTGTCCACACCGATGTTTTGCTTGGTCTGTTGAAGACTGTACAAAAATCAAGGTCTTCAGGTGTCAGTAACATGACACACAATCAAGGCAAAAATTTATCCCCATTGAAGTTGATTATCATGTCTGCCAGTCTAGACGCACAAGTTTTTTCCCAGTATTTCGGTGGTGCTAGGGCTGTGCATGTCCAGGGCCGACAACATCCTGTTGATATACTATACACTCATCAACCAGAGACTGATTATGTAGATGCAACCTTAATTACTATATTTCAGGTTGAAGCATCTCTCTTTTTATTTCCTATACAAGAATTAAGTGAAGTAGTGTTGATTGCATGATTTATTGCTAAAGTCTCTCCTAAACTTTCTGGCTAACATCTATCCTATTCTAAGATTTTTGGTTTTCTCGGCCAAGACAAGCATGCAAAGGCTGCATCTGCCAGTTCTTTATTATTTTTGTTTGAAAGATGTTTCATGCATTGTTATTCATTAGATATGTTAAAACTTTCAGAAAAGAAAGTGAACACAGAAAGTTCCGAGAACTGAGTGCTCCTTTTTTTTTTGAATTTTTTTTGTGTATCAAAAGTATACTATATCTTAAAGGAGGCTAGATGGCATATAGTGCTGCAGTCTTATTCTGTCTTCTACTGTAATAAGAATGAAGATTTTGAATTACGAACCTAGGAGAGTCCATAATAGTGCATCTGCCTGCTAGAGCAGAATCCTGCTTCATCCTGGATCTTACTTTCGAAGATATTTTAAGTAGATCTATTGTTCTTATATACTTCTTTTCTTTCCTACGGTTCATTTAGTTTCCAGATTTCATTTATGCATTATTATAATTATCTGTGGAAGGGTCTTTAATTTTCACCCTCGAAGTATAGTTCCTGTTAAATTTATAAAAAGTAAATTTTTAGAGGCTTCTGTTATTCTTGTTGTAACCTTTCTGATTGGTCTTTATTGGCATCATTTAAGATTGTTTTTCTTTGACCTTCCAGATCCATCTAGAGGAAGGACCAGGTGACATACTTGTGTTCTTGACTGGCCAAGAAGAAATAGAATCTATTGAGAGGCTTGTCCAAGAGCGCCTTCCAAAGTTACCTGCGAGTAAACGCAATCTTATGGTAGTTCCAATATTTGCGTCCCTTCCATCAGAGAAACAAATGAAAGTCTTCATGCCTCCACCAACTGGATTTCGTAAGGTTGACTTATTTCCTTCATTTTATTTGTCTCAGGATGTTAAAGACATAACTTCTTAATCTGGAGGACCCAAGGCATATGGATTTTGTTGATATTGTAATCTAAAAATACTTATATATTTTTCCTGAATAATTTATTAGAAATAATTTTGTTATCATCTTAGAGAATACGAAAGATAGTATATTTTGGCCAGTATATTAGTCCTTCTATTATTTTAAGAGTTGCGTTATGATTATAGAGAAAATACAAGATAGTTACCCCTTACAACCTGTTCAATATAGGTTCCAACATTGTATTATCTATTTATTGCATGGTGTGGTAGAATCTATTCTATATCATTGTATGATTTGAGTTATTTAAGTATTTGATGACATGCAGCATGCATATTAATGCTGAAGGTGTCCAGTCCAGTTCTCTATTAATGAACTGTTTTATGGTTAAGTGCTGGAGGCTGTAACAGAGTTTACCAAATGCACAAGCATTTTCACCCTCCAATTATTACTTCTTCCACATGTGAACCTTGATTTGTCAATTTATCTGACCATAAGTCACTTGCTTCTGTTTGCTGTTTAGATAATATTAGCAACCAATATTGCCGAAACATCAGTGACAATACCTGGAATCAAGTATGTCATTGACCCAGGAATGGTGAAAGTACGCACTTATGATGCTTCTACAGGGATTGAGCCACTAATCATTATTAAAACCTCAAAAGCACAAGCACTTCAAAGGAGGTAGAACAATTTCATTTTAACTTAATCTCCACAAGAATAAATTTATTTTATGATAATTCACCAATTACTGGGAAAAGGGCCACAATTGACCCATCCCTTTCTTTCCCAGAAAAGTATAGAAAGAGCCCCAAAGAGCCAACTTTCATTTGAATACTATCTATATTTAGTGACAAACCATTGCAATTTGAATGCAGTGGCCGTGCTGGCCGTGAAGGTCCAGGGAAATGCTACCGCCTTTATCCAGAGAATGAATTTTACAAACTCAATGATTCGACAACAGCAGAAATTAAACGTTGTAATCTCTCAAATGTAATTCTGCAGCTTAAAGCTCTAGGCATTGATGATATTCTTGGGTTTGACTTCATTGAAGAGCCAGACAGGTGATTATGACACCAGTTCACTAGCTTTCCTATTTACAGCACTGAATTTATTGTTACTAATTTATTTGATCCTCTATTTATATAGAGGTTGTCTTGCTGCAAGACATGTACTTTTGCCATTGTGAGCTTGCTACAAGTAGTTTTAGCTATTCACTTGCTCTGTGTTCACCCATACAGGATGGCCATCATCAAGTCAATGGAGTTGTTATTCTTGTTAGGTGCCCTTACAGATGGAAGTAAATTATCTGATCCTGTTGGTATTCAAATGGCTAGGCTTCCACTGGATCCTATTTATTCTAAGGGTCTCATTGTTGCCAGTCAATTTAATTGCTCAGAAGAGATGTTAATAATTGTCGCAATGCTGTCGGTAGAATCTATATATTATGCTCCCCGTGAAAAGTTGGAAGAGGTATTGCTGCAGTCTTCTCTCATGACATTGTGTACTCATTGGTGTGTTCTTTGAAATGATAATGTGGTCTGCTGGAAAAAAACACCATCTATTTTTACTCAAAATGAAAAACACCTTTACACCATTGAACAATATAAACGAGAAAAGAAAAACCCCTTCATTTTATTTTAGTCCAATGCACTATCAGCTCAGCGCTACCAGCTCTGAGCTGATATTTCTAACTTCTCTTTGGTGCACAGTCACGAACTGCTTTGAGAAGCTTCTCATGTCCTGAGGGAGATCATTTGACATTACTAAATATATATCGTGCTTCTAATGAGCTGTTGGAAAAGAGCAACCCAGAGAGCAATAAAGAGAAGGCCGAAAAGAAACTCAGGCGATGGTGCAAACTGAACTTTATTAATAGCCGCTCTTTAAAGCATGCTCGTGATATCCACAGGTTTGAACTGGTTTCCTGATGTGCATAAAGACCCATATGATTCTTCTATCTTTCTTTCTGTGGTTCAGAATGTTGTGTATATGACTAATTAAGTTACCTTGATCATTTTTCTCTTTTTCCCCTTCTACCTGGAAACTTTGAATTTTTTTTAGATAAGCATCTGATTCGATTATGTGCTTTATTTGTAGTCAAATACGGAGGAATGTTGAACAAATGGGCATTCGTATCACTTCATGTGGAGATGACATGCTTCCACTCCGCAGATGCTTGGCTGCATCCTTTTTTCTCAATGCAGCTTTGAAGCAGCCTGATGGTACTTACAGGTAATTGATTAGTTTTACTTCACATGTATATGATATCAAATGCTGAAAGTTGATGGATAAGCCCCCCCCCCCCCCCTTCTTCTCTACACACGCATTATATATATGTATTTTTCTATGTATCTTTTCTTTCTCTCTCTTATGCCTCTAGTTTTGAAATCATTAAATGGCAGGGCTTTGTCAAGTGGTCTCACGGTGCAAATTCATCCTTCATCTGTATTATTTCGGATGAAACCAGAGTGCATAATTTTCAATGAACTCGTCCGAACTAATCAGAATTATGTCCGCAATGTATCTACAATAGATTACCTGTGGTTGCCTGAGCTGGCTCCTCAATTCTTTGCCTTGCAGGAGTAGGGCATGGTTACATTAAACATCCTGTATCAGTGTATGTCTACTGAAACCACATGCATGATCATCATCCTATACTTTAAAGCCATACCTCTTGGAATTGTCATGATAAAGATCCTGTTATATCTTTCAAATATTTTAAAATGAACTTGATGCTATCTTGAATTCAATTAGAATTCATCTTATGCTTTCTGTAAACTGTTCTCTATAAATCAATTTTGTGGATATATTTGGCCCAAATAGTTGGTTTTAAGATAGTGGTTGCTTTTCATGCATATGCAGTCTGGAACTCTTAAAAACACGATTTTATTTATTTCCGTTGAATTTGTTTCAATAGGATGGACAAAGATAACTCTGGAGATCAAACCTCTTTCCTCATAACAGCGGCAGAGAGACTAAGATGTGCAAAGGTCATAGCTGAATTTTTTATACTACACATCTCTGGCACATTGAGGGAATTCTTGGAAGCACCAAAGGATTCTCAATCCATGTTTTCGTGGGCATATGATAAACATTTAATGGGGACATAAGGGCCTGCTTTACTATGATCACTAGACGATCTGAGATGCATTTTCGATGGCATTTTTGACAAAAATTGCTTCTTCTTCGGCATATGATACTTGCATAGCTAGTAGAACTGGCATAACAAAGCTAGAATCATGTGCTTACTCATCCATCATTTGAGAGAAAAGGTGCGTGATTTTTCATTTTCGCTGTATGTGAATTTGTGCAGATGTTAGAACCTTAGACTTCAAACACACATTTCCTGTAAGAAACTATGAACATATTTACTGGATTTTATAGAATCGTTATGATCTGATCTTCGAATAGAGAGAGCATTGTCCTGTAGTCAATCTATTGTTTGTTGCACAATTAATATAAGTGTATGGACGTTTCATTTGTCACTATCTTTGGTTTAATATATCTGGCAATAAATTAGTAACAGAGAATGGAGACTTTTCTTGCATCAAGTAGGAACTTTCAGTGTTCTATTATTTTATTTATTTATTATTTTATTTATATTGTTTACACACGCCAATGTTGACTGCAAGGAGGAATAAGTCTTAATAATGGTCCTAATATTCAAATAAATTGTCTTATAGAGATGGGTGGGTTGATAAGGCTAGCAGTTACTATTATTTTTTTCTTTCTATAATAGGTTCAATAATACCTTCCTTTTTATGTAGATATATTTCATAGCTATAACCCATAACTAGCTTTTGCGTCTACTAAAATAATGGCTTCAATTATCTATATAAATTGGAGTTTTCCTTTCTATTTTTTTCTTAAATCTATGATATTAGTTTGAAAAAAAAATGTTAAATTTTAATAAACATTTGATTGTTATTGGGCATTTTTCAAGAAATGTCCATTTTAAGTGTGGATAATGAACGTACCTAGTAAACAAACAAAGGAGGTTAATCGCCTCCAAAATCATTAAAAAGACAAATTATGAATATACTTGATAGTAACAAAGCTTTTTGAAATATGTATATTATTTATTTAGTCCACCATAGTAGCACATGTTATATTGTTGTGGAATTCAATTCAAAGCACAGGGTAAATTACAAAAATACCCTACGCATTTATTCAACTTCAACCTACAAATTCCTCATTTTCTCAACAATCTATCTACCTAATGCCAATATTAATATGTGGTCCCTGTAGACAAAAAAGTCTTGATTCTAACTTATTCAACTTTACACACACTCTCTCTCTCTCTCTAAGATCATTATCATTATAAAACATGTACAAAAACACACAAAAATATACTTGATAGAATCACTGATTGTCTCATCTCATATTGCAATAACAGAAAAAGACATGGGAAATTCACTTGCATGTTTCCATCCATCAACAATCTCCAAATCACCACCAAAAGAGCTTCTTCCACCATGGCTTTCCCCCTCTAATCCCTTCAGAAAATCAAGAAAAACACCATCTCCTCCCTCCGACCAGGTCTTCGATGAGTCCTATATTAAGCAACAAGCCCAGATTGCTACCATGCTTTACCAACAACACTTGCAGCAGAACAGTGGTGGTGATCTTCTTCACTTCTTGGATCGATCCATCTCCACTAGAAACCCTCCTTCTTCTTCCAAGAATCTCAAGAAGTTTTCCAAGAGATCAGTCTCTCTTTCCAGCTCTAATCCTCTCTCTTTGCAGCTATCTACTCAGGTTTCACATCTCTCTCGCTTGTTCTTTTTTTTCCATGCCAACATAAACTCTTGTTATGCTTCTTGCCTTGTTTCAAATATGATTATTCTGTTGTTCATTAGAAAAGTGTAGCACTTTCATTGTCATATTCTAATTGCAAGAATAAGTCTTTAAATTAAACTTTCTTTTCAGGCAAGACTACAGTTCCAGCTTTGAGTAATTAAATCAAGTGTAATACGTTTATGTTGACTTTTTGGCCATACATGGTTGAAGATCTGTAGTGGCATTAAATCAATATGAATACTTTTCTTTTTCACACTTGTGCCAACAATATTCTTTTAATCTTCTATAGATTAACTTAAATATAATCAATTTCGATTCAAACTACTTTTAATATATGCTGCAATAAATATAGGACATAGCAAAAGATGATGGGCAAGAGAAGAAGCATTATGTTCTGGTTCATGGAGGAGGTTTAGGGGCTTGGTGTTGGTACAAAATTATAGCCCTTTTGAAAGAAACCAAATGTGAAGTTGATGCAATTGACCTCACTGGCTCTGGCGCCAATTTTTGTGACATTAATTCCATCACTACTCTCTCTCAATATTCCAAACCGCTCATTGATTTTCTTGCAAATCTTGATGATAACAAAAAGGTATGTAAATGTCTCTTCAATCCCTTTCTTTAATCTTGCAAAAGAACTCAAATTTACATGGCAATGATCAATACTTAATTGTGCAGGTGATTTTGGTGGGGCATGATCTTGGTGGAGCTTGCATTTCTTATGCAATGGAGATGTATCCTACCAAAGTTTGTAAAGCCATTTTTGTGGCTGCAACTATGCTCCAAAATGACCAGAGTGCCCTCGATATCTTCTCACAACAGGTCTGCAAATAGCTGCTGTTTTTGGACATATCTGTCTGATGATTTTGGAACTTCTTCTGAGTTTAACTGTGTTTTTTTTTTTCTTTTCAGGCATGTTTAAGTGATCTGAATCGACGTGCTCAGAAATTTGTCTATGCTAATGGGAAGAAACAGCAACCAACTGCTATAGATTTCGACAAATCTCTCTTGGAAGAGTTCTTGTTCAATCGATCTCCATCAAAGGTACGATACATTGTAGTTACATAGTATTTAGCATCTTCAAGAATGCTTATTCTGAACCTATCTTTGTGATGTGATAAACCAGGATATAGCATTAGCATCAGTATCCATGAGGGCTATACCATTTGCACCACTTACAGAGAAGCTTTCCCTTTCTGGACCAAAATATGGTTCAATCTCGAGGTTTTACATAAAAACGGATGATGATTTTGTCATTCCTGAACCAGCTCAAGAGGCCATGATACAGTCAAGTCCGCCAAAGCAAGTTTTTCATCTGAAAGGCTCTGATCATTCGCCTTTTTTATCGAAGCCTCAGGCCCTGCACCGCCTTCTTACAGAAATATCGAACATCCCAGATAAGTAGCATGTGAAGAAAAATGGCAGCTGATGTAGAGACAGCTAGATATTTTATTACATCTCTGAGTAGATTTAGGGTAATTGCCCTTGTTGGTTGTAATTATTGGTACTTAATGTCATTCAAAATAAGCTAAAAGCAGATGAGAAAACAATGTACAAAGCTGGATAAAAAATTACTGCAATATATTTCATAGAAAAACATGTTTATTGGTACCAACAGAGCTCTATAGAAGGCCATATTTGCTCTTTTTAAGAAAGAAAAAAAATTCAGTAACCTGCATTATAGCACCCCCAAAATGACAAAATTTCAGCAAACCAAAACAACATTTATAGAAAAATCGCGCATATAAAGTGTCTCTCATAGTCGAAGCATTCAATTCTTCTTCGGAATTCCAAGCCTCTTGCAGAAATCTTCCTCCATTAGAGGAATGCCATCCTTGAGCTTTATCTTTGGCTCCCAGCCTAACAACTCTGTGGCCTTCATAATGTTTGGTTTTCTCTGGCGGGGATCGTCCGGGGTGTTCTCCACGGTTATGATTTTCACGTTTGGATTGATCATCTGCAAACACACCCACCATTGGAATGTAGTACTTACCAACCAGATTATCGGAAAAAGTTTTAGGAAGTTACCTCTTTAACAGTCTCAGCAAGCTCAGTCATGGTAAATTCACCTAATAGTGATATAACCTCAATGAGTATCGGAAACAGAAATTTGTCTGAGATTCGACAAAGGTGCTAACCTGGATTGCCGATGTTGATGGGGCCCGTATGATCGCCTTCCATCAGTTTGATAAGGCCGTTGACCATATCAGAAACATAGCAAAAGCTCCTCGTTTGTGTTCCAGGCAACTGAACTGTCACTGGTTCGTCACTGCATGTAAGAAAGTAGATCATGAATTTTAGGTCCCATATCATGAATCGGGTCATTTTGCATGGTTGGAGAGTATTATTACCGTATTGCTTGAGCCAAGAAATTGCTGACAACACGACCATCATCAATGTTCATCCGTGGACCATAAGTGTTGAAGATCCTCGCAATCCTTATCTCTGTTAAGTATTTAGACATTTCATATATTTGTTAGCAATGCATGACATTGTCGCCTATAGCAACAATTCTAGATAAATACCGATTCCATGCTGTCTGTGATAATCGAACATCAAAGTCTCTGCTACTCGTTTCCCCTCATCGTAACAGCTCCTGACTCCTACAGAATCACAGTAAAAAATTACGCGCCATGATATGGTTTCATCTCTCAGCCAAATGCTTCATTGGCCTTAGTAAGTATAACTAATCTGTCTAGTAAACTTTAAAGGACAAAACCTTACCAATAGGGTTCACATTGCCCCAGTAGTCTTCAGTCTGAGGATGCACGAGTGGATCACCATAAACTTCGGAAGTTGATGTCAACAAAATCCTGTGAATTATTGCACGAAATAAATTTACAGAATGAAAACAAGCAGTAAAAACTGGAAAGAAATCTGGAATTTTTTTGCTGAACCTTGCTCCGACTCGCTTGGCTAGTCCCAACATGTTAAGCGTTCCAATTACATTCGTCTTTATTGTCTGTTGGTTAATAAAATCATCGTCAGTAATCACTGAATGACAAAAGGATACTCTAAGAAAGAAAAGACGAACCTTGACAGGATTGTATTTGTAGAAAATCGGGGAAGCAGGACAAGCAAGATGGTATATCTGGTCAACTTCAACTAATAAAGTCTCTGTGACATCTGAAAACGAAAACAAACTTAAGATCAGAATGCTCAGTAATTTGGAAAAGAATTTGATGAACAAAATAAAAAGAACCACTGTGGTTGCAAGTAAAGAACTATAAAGTCATTCAAATTCAAGCAAATTATTTTGTTAAATATCTGATATTGAAACTGCAAACGAGACCTACCATGTCGAATAAGCTCAAATCGGGGATGACCAATCCACTGCCTTAGGTTGTCCTTTGATCCAGTGAAGTAGTTATCCACAACAATCACCTAAAGAAAATCCAAAAACAGAATTTCGATTCACATGTGTATCGCGGAACATATAGAAATGATAGTGTAAGAATAGCTTACTTCATTGTTCTCATTTTCCATCAGTTTGTCAACCAAGTGAGAGCCAATAAATCCAGCTCCTCCAGTGACCAAAATTCTCATGTTCGCCTATCAATCAAGTTCGTATTCATCGTATATGAACCATATATCCAAGTTCCCGATAAGCAAAATTCTTATCCAAGAAGGTATAATAACATTATCAAATCGCATACCTTAAAAAACTTAGCCTTCCTCAATGGTGAGGGCTCAGGAGGTGGCTTGGTGGACACATGGCTCCCTCCATTAGATACTTCCTTAGCCATTATAACACCCCTTCTTCGATTTCTGAATTCGAAACAAAAATCCACATGTGAATGATAATCAGCATAAAGGGTCTGTGAATCGAATAATCCAGAATGTAATGTTACCAACACAAGCAGAAAATATAAATTATAAAAAAACAAGTACATTGTTCAATATTTAGAATACTTCTTCAAGATCTACATTGTTCTTTATCATTATATGTATGATGAAACATAAACATTATTCTCTGTTTCAAAAACCAAACGCTGATAAGGAAAAATCAAATCTGTTTAGTAATAAAACACCACAGAAAAATTCAGACATTTACCATTAACAACTAGTAAATCGAAATATAATCACTCAACAAAAGCAGACACAAAAAAATTCAGAGAAAACAACATACTTATATAAGAAAAACCATTCCCATTACAGACGCATAAATGTCATACAGATCCACTCCATTCCCCATCAGATATCAACACTCAAAACAGGAAATTAAATCTCCTTTTTCAGTAAAATATGTCATAAAGTTCCAATCTTTGGTGCATATATGGTGCAGATCAAACTTTAATCAGTTAACAAAATAACCACATTGCCAACACAAAAAACATTGATCAATATTCCAACCAAAAATTGATTGCTTCTCCACAAAATCAAATCCAGCTTCACTTTGAAATCACAGAAACAAAAGTATGAAAATACTGAAAAAAAAATTTAAAAAAAATTGAGCAAAACCAAGGGCTGATCACCTATTAATAAGGAATGTATTTATAACACGAGCAAGAACAATGAACACCCTTTTACTAATTGAGTGAAAACAATAGCAATGACTTCACCTTTATATACTACACAAGCAACAATCCAAAACCCAAAAATAAAAACATAAAAAGGGAAAATATACAAATAATCTGAATTTTTTTTTTTTAAAATTAATGGGAATATAAAAGAAAAAAAAGGCATGCTTTTATGATTATGCTATACCAAACTAACCAACTGGAGAGAGAAAGAGAGAAGAATCTTGAAGATTAAGCAAGATTGCTGCCCAGCATCTGATTTTGTGCAATAAATCTGTATATATTCCGGCTTCGTACCTTCAAGGTTACTCCATAACTAATGCAGACATGGAAACTAATTATGCAATATAATATGAAATTATATTTGTCAATATTTTGATAATTCAGAATTAAAAAGTAAAACTGCTGTTGGGATTTGAACCGAATTACGTGGGTTTTGACTTAAAATGATTGACTTTTTTATTTTCCTGAAAAACTGTTACATTTTCGAAAATTTCTAACCTACCTTTATTCACCGTCAAATTGTCATAATATTGATTAGTAAATATATTTTTAGAATTATTGGTTTTAAATAAAAATTTATGAATATGTGTTTGCATATATATAGAGAGTTTTGATTAGACATGTATCTAATTACTGTGCATATTTTTAAGATTTTTTTTAATATTTAATATTTTATATTATACATATAATTTTTTTTGGATAGTGTTTGTGTATATCAAGTGCATGGGTCATGATCCAGAAACTGGACGCGTGAGTCGGGTCGGGTCCAATTTAACCGGATCCGCACCCATTTTTTTTATATTATAATAGTATAATTTTTATGTACATATTTTATAATCTTTTCAGTGTATAACTTATATTTTTTTCACTATAAAAATTCATGTTATATAGCCGAATTCTTTATGTTACAATGATATAACATTTATATTGTAATAGTATAACTTTTATGTATAGATTTCATAACATTTTCAATGAATAATGTATATTTTTTTCACTATAAAAATTCATGTAATATTGTCGAAACTTTTATGTTGTAATAATATAACATTTTTATTGTAATAGTATAATCTTTATATACAGATTTTATAACTTTTTCAGTGAATAACTTATATTTTTTTCACTATAAAAATTCAATATATATAGCCGAAATTTTTATGTTGTAATGATATAATTTTTATATTGTTGTAGTATAACCTTTATATACAAATTTCATAACTTTTTTAGTGAATAACTTATATTTTTTTCACTACATGTACTGCAAAAGGTTGTGTGCATATAATTAAAAGATTATGATTACTGACTTTTTAAAGTCCAAAAAAATCTCAATTGAATACATCCCTCTAAAAGGTTATACCAATATAACAGTAGAATTAGGGTTTAGGTTAGGGGCGTGTGGATCAACCCAATTGCATATGTGCATATAACTAAAAGATTATGATTACAGAATTAAAATGTTAAGTTCCTTAAATTAAAAAGTTATGTCAATATAATAGCAAAATTAGGGTTTGGGTTAGGGGACATGTGGGTCAACCCAGTTGTACGGATTTAAGATTCGTACACTTATGGCATGATTGGTATGGTGGAATGAAATAAGGTGTGAATGGAATAAACCTAAGAATGGAATGGTGATGGGAATGGAATGGTATTAAAATGTTTATTCTCATGATTGGTATTGTAGAGGAATAGAAAATGAATGAAATAATCATTATAATTATATTTCATAATTGATTACTACAAATAAAACATTAAATTAATTTTTATTTGATCAAATTATCATTCACTATAATTTTATTTTAATATTCTTATTCCATTTAATTTAAATAATATGATATATTTAATTAACTAAGAAATTATAAAAAATTAATCAATGCACTAATTATAGGTTATACCTACCTTCAAATTTTACTATAAAACGTATATTTATTTTACTTTTAAAATGAATAATTTCTATTGATCATTTATAAGATGTAGATTAAAAAGATTTTGAAAAATAAAATTTGAAAAAAATTTGAATGTAATTTATTATTTTCGAGAAAAGACGACTACTTTAGTAAATTACCAATTTATTTTATTAGTTTATGACTTGTTTGAACAAGTATTTATTTTATATTATAAAATTCTGAATTTCCAAAATTTGAATTGATCCGATCCGTAATACCTGAATCTCTAAAGGAATCGAACCGATATGACGGAGCAAGTCTGGAGATTATTTTTTACAATTTTCCAAAAATCTCCGAACTTTGAAGCAATTTCAGAGATTATCTTATCCTCAACTTGCTCTAAACCGTGCTCACCCTTATCACTAATATTAAGATATATCATATTTAGATTTTTTATTTTTTATTTTATTATTAATATATTATTTTTTTATTATTTACATATTCTTATAGTAGTTAATTATATTATATTATATTAATTATTTTATATGATTTTGTGCTATTAAAATAATACTTTATATTATTTAAAAAATATTTTAGTTAGTTATAATTTTTTTATATATTTTTATATAAACTAGACTACACTTATTTGTATTAATATTATATTCATATTATCTCTATATTTTTTAAAAATTTATATTCATTTTTTATTTTTATTCTATTTATCTACTTAATTTTATTATTTATTTGATATTTTTATTTTTTATTTTATATTATATTTTTTATAAATAATTTTATATTATTATACAATTTTATATAATAATTTAATTTTGGGAAGTTAACTTGTAAAAAATTAAACTAAATAATGATAAATAATCGAATTAATAAATATAGTTCATTCATTTGTAGGTAAGGAATACATAATACCATGGGGATATGAAGGAATGATCATTCCCTCATCCATGGTAATGACAATTTCTAAAGGAATGGTGATTCCCACTTATAAATCATACCAATTAAAGGAATGAGAATGAAGGTAGGAATGGTGATTCCATTCCCAACTCATTCCATCATACCAATCATGTGTATAGAAATAATTGTGATTCTTTTTTCATACTATCATTTTATATATTGATTTTCTTATCAATTCTGATCTTAGATACTCTTATCCATTCTCATCAAAAATATAAACCTAACCTCTTATCTACTGATTTTTTTATCAATTTTGATCTCAAACACTCTTATTTATTCTCATCTCAAATATAGTCATAACCTCTCATCAACATACATTTTTAACAATTGGCATGTCACGCCAAATATTAAATTTAATTAATTAAAATAATGAAAAATATTGAACTAATCAATGAATTGAAATAATGAAGAATATTCCATTAATCAATTTTCAAAAAATCTTAAATCCTGTTCAAAAAATCCTTAAAATTAATCATAAAAATTAAAATATGAATTGACCAGCAAAAAGAATAAATTTTCATTAGTAGTTGTGGTTGTTTGTGACATTAGTGGGATGACAAAGTGTCAATAGTATAATATTTTCTTATCTTTTTTTTTTTAATTTTTACATTTAAAAATTTATGATACTGATCTTTTTAATTTTTTTTTACATGTGTAGATTCATTATATCTGAGGATATAAAAAAAACAAGTAATTAAATAGAATTGAAATTTTGAGAATTGATTGAAGACTTCTTCGTAATAGATGATTGAATGAGAGGATATGATTTATTAAATGATGATTGAATTAATTTTGAGAATTTCTCGAACATTGATTAGAATTTAAAATTTCTTGAAAATTGATTAAAATTTGAGATAAAAATTGATAAAAGAGTTCGTATATAAAGTGGTGTGAGATGAAAAATGATAAAAGAGTTTGTATATAAAGTGATGTGAGATGCGAATTGTTAAAAATGTTTATATTGATGAGGGGTTAGGTATGAGAATTGATAAACGAGTTCGTATATGAAGATGTTGATGAAGGTTTAGATATTTAAGATGAGAATTGATAAGAAAATTAGTCTATAAAGTGGTAGTGTGAAAAAAAAATTGTGTATAATATAAAATATAAAATATTAAAAAACGAAATCTATGTTGATGAAAGTTTAGGTAGAATTGATAAGTATATAAAGTAGTAGCATGAAAAAAGAATTATGTATATAATATAAAATAGTAAATATTAAAAAAAGAATGAGAGTTAGGTGTTTCAGATGAGAATTGATAAGAAAATCAATATATAGAGTAGTAGTGTTGAAAAAAAAAATGTGTATAATATAAAATATTAAATATTAAAAAAAGAAATTTTAAAGAAATGTTCACGATGCATATTTTTTAGATGTCTGTCTGATCAAAACTCTTATATATATATTTAGAATTTGCAAATTCATATTTGTATAGTGGGATATGTATTCTTCTTTCAAATAGTTTTTCATCAATTTCATTTTCTATTATAAACATCTGAAACTGAAAGTAGAATTAATTTGCTTATTATATTCGTTGAAGATTTTGAAGATTCTGTAACATTGTTGCTATATGGTCAACAAAAGTTGTAAGATTAATTCTCATAACTTTATTTTTCGATTTAGCTAATTTATTTATAATTTTTCAGATTATTTTGATAATCTGAATTATCTATTTACTAATTATTAGATAATTAAGAGTTACATAGTTTTTGAATTTTATTTGATATCTCTGATAGTAACTAAATTATTTTTCAGATTTTATTTCTCATTTTCCAAATCTATCAAACGAATTTCAGGTTTTATTTCCTGATATTTCGTTCAGACTAAATATTAACCTTCCTTATTTTGTATATTAACTTAGGACGATTTTTTATATTAACCTTCCTTATTCTTTTTTTTTTTTTAAGTATTTCATCAGTCTTAAACAAAAGTCTTATTTACCACGAGCCTTGTAGCTCAAGTGGTATCCCACCTTTATAAAGGTGTAGATTGTGATGACTAGGGTTCGAACCCGGGTCACGCAAGTTTTCTAGTTCTTATTGTTCCCCTCCCTTCCACTCCTCCAAACATATTAAAAAAAAAAAAAACAAAAGTCTTATTTCTTTAAAAAAATAAAAAGAAATTATCAGCTAAATGAATTTACTACAATTTAGAAGATTTTGAAAGTTTTCATTTATACTTCTTTATTTATCTGAACTATAATAATAATGCATATAATATTTGTCATTAAGGCATTATAAAAATCCAATTAATCACTAATTCGACTTTTGAAACATAACATTTCTTTTAGATGTAGTTATATAGATAGATAAATAGATGTCAAATTATAATATAGACCCATCTTAATACTGATGGTCTTTGTTTTCATATAAAATATTGGTAATACTATTTAAATTAAAATATATTGGTAGTATTAAAAAGAAAAGATGAAACATCAATTCATGTTCATTATATGTAGTATATTATACGAGATATTTTGTAAGGTTGGAGTATGATAATTAATCTTGATCAGAATCATAGCTAATGTCGGTAAGAAAGTAGTGTGCTACAAAAATCATTTTTCCCTATATATAATTCGAAAATATAATGATTAAAAGTTTCTTTTTCTTTTTTAAATAAAAATCGAAACTAAATTGGTGGGGAATTTAGCAAGATTAGATTGGCATATCCTAAGGTATATCCTTCTTAATAACATGAGCAAAATTAGACATTGTCTTGTGAAATTGTTTAAAAAACTTTCATTCGAAATAATCTTATATATAGATAACTTGTTTAAATTCAATAATAAAGTTTAATGAATTAAGTTAGATTTCATCTTATAAAATATGATCTAAAACAGTTTCATTCGAATTTCTATCATGCAAAATATGTTGGCATTAGTCTTTGAACACTTATTTCAGAAACTTATTAATGATAAATAAGATAACCTATATTTTTATTTTTACTTTATTAAAAATGGAATTCACAGACTTTGTCCATTTTCTGCTTATTTTTTTATTTAATTCTATGTTTTGAGTCATTGTGTATGTTGTTATTTGTTTTGTGGTAGATTTTGATATCTCACTTTTGTTGGAGGGTCTCTTAAGTAAAATCATTAACATCATCCATGTATTAGCCGAGAGGGCCTTTCTGCAGTATTTGTATATTGTGGGTCCCTATAGAGAATAGCTATGTCCACTCCGAAATTGATCCCTCCCCCATTCCTGCACCATGACTTTAAGTCCAGACTTGTACATTGCGCCTGACCTGGAAGACTCAATAAAGATCTGGAAACAGTAATCTGAAGCTCAAAAAAACATGCCAATGGCCCCTACTCTGTACTGTAGTTATATTCTCAAATTCTCTCCCTCTGGTAGATCTGATCAAAACAGGCGAAAGGTAATCGGAGAAAGAAAATCCAAATTCCACACATTTCTCTCTCACACACAACGTAATGTATCTGTATGTTTGTCTACTTCAGTTTGCTGTTTGATATATATATATATATATATATATATTTTTTTTTTTTTTTTTTTTTTTTTTGCGTAAACGTGTTTAGTTGCTGATTTGATTTGTGATCTATGATTTTTGTGTTTTTTTTATTTGATTGCAATTGTGGCTAAATCAATACTTGAAATCGTAGAAAAAGAATTTATTTTTGCATAATTCTTGATGTTAAAATCTGCTGTTTTTGCCATTTCCAAATGCTTTACTCAAAAATTTTCATAAGAATTTTGATTTTTTCTTGTAATAGTGTAGCAGGAGAAAGGTTTAATAGCTAAAATCGAGGTATGGAATAGACTTTGAACTAGAAGATATGGTATTGCACTTGCCTTAGGTTGCGGGTTTCAGAAGCTGAAAGTTATTTAATTTTTTTTTTTTATAATCATAATACTGCAAAAACATTTAGTTCAGAAGTTAGTGTTGATCAGCTTCAAATTGTTGTTTCTGTATGTGTTGTTCTAATCAAGTTTGTAATTTTTGGTCGTGGAAAGAATCGGAGATATGGGTCGTGGAATTAGCAATGGTGGAGGGCAGAGCTCATTGGGGTATTTGTTTGGTCCTGGCGAGGCTCCAAAATTGCCAGCTGAGAAAGCACAAACTGCACCAAGTGCAAGTAGGGTTGTGAGAGAAGAACCTTCGGCAAAACCTAACGCCGCTCCTCCTCAGCCAGTAGACATTAACAAGCAGATTCCTGCAGGCATTAATAGTAGCAAAACCAACAACTACTTCAGAGCAGATGGTCAAAATACTTGCAATTTCATCACGGTATGTCTCCAACGAAACAAGCTTTTGTGTTTGATTGATGTTGATGAAGCTCCTTCATCATGGTATTTTGGACTTATGATATCTGTGAAGAATAATAGAGAAAGCATACTAAGTATTAGTAAAAGCACTTTGATTTGAGAAATCTCTACATTACCATCTTTTACTATCTTGAGTGGATGATGATGTGTTCTGTTTCAAGTCTGGTCGTGTGAAATGTAATTGCTTGGTATCTGCAAATAACGCTAGGTGATGCGTGTGATAATGTGACACATTCGTTGCTAGAATTCAACCAAATATTATTCCTGATATGAAGAGTTTTCATCTACTTGTTTAATGAAGCACTCAATTCTTAAGATAACATGAAGCTCATAATGTACTCCATCCACTATAGAAAACACGGTTCTTAGACTGATTTCACATTATATGTCTAATGGAAGCATTTACATGATGAGGTCCTTGTATACTTCTTTAGAAAAGTAGCTGTGTATTTGTTGATAGTAAATATGTCATCTCATTGTTGATTCGTGAATTCACCTCCAAGCATCATAATCATAGCAATTTCAAAATTTATCTAATTTGGTTGAATTCGAATAATTGCTTGTCCCAGGACCGTCCGTCAACAAAGGTCCACGCTGCCCCTGGAGGAGATTCTTCTTTGGGATACCTGTTTGGTGGTGGTAGCAATTGAGGCTTATGAATTGTGTTTTGTAATGATGTGTGTTTTGTAAGATTTGTGTAAACCATTGTGGTATCTCCGGCTTTGCTTAAGCCTCATGAAGTGTTGTGTAATGTCCATGACATTTGTGACTAAACTAGTTGTGTGTTTTATCGTTTGAGACCTAATCTTGTATTGCCATTTATACATGGGCTGCTGTTCATGTGTTGTCTGAAGATATGACAAACGTGTGTATATATGAGGATCTATCAAAAGCCTTCTTCTGTTGTGTCACATATGCTATATGAGTTTTTTTGACCATACTTTTATCAATTCTGTTATGTCCTTCTCGGAAATTGTATTCAAAAAATCAGATTTTTAACAAATAAAATAGTGTGCAAACAATACATAAAGTGAATTTAAAATATCAACCAAACATATTGGATGATAAACTGTACAAATAATCTGAGAATACCGATTCATGCGTAATTTGTTGTTCGATTCAAAATGGACCATTGAATTTGATTTGCAAATATAAAAACAAAATTTCTGATTTTTAGAACAGACTAACATTTCCTCAGATATCCTACAATTTTTATACCATTTGTTAACCTATATACTATACTATTATTTACCAATATTATATTGAAATTTTGACATAAATGAATGAACCTCGATATCAATATCTATTGACCAAAATAAGAACAGCACAATCTGCAAAATTTCCCTGATTTATTGAACATTTATGAGAATACAAAATCAAAAAAGGTCTTCTAGGCTCCCCTCGTTCTCTTCTTACAACATAGATTACTAATCTATATGCAAGAAAGTAATTTGCTTCTTCTTTTTTTCTTATCTCAACAGAAGAACAAACTCCATGAGATGCAACATGTATCGATTCCAGGCTGCATGTTACAAAGGGGGAGGAGGGGCAGGAATGATTCCCCATCTTCGACGAACATCTTCCAAATCCTCATCAAAATGGCGCTCATAATATATGCACATTAAGTCGTTGCATCGCATACCAGCTCGGAGGGCCCAAGGGAAGTAATGTTTGTAGAACAATTTCCTCTGCTTTTCACTGAATCGAGCAGAACCCCCGACAACAGATAAAGCACACATAGGGAGAAACATCTGCTCGAATTCTATAACCTTCAAAGCCGATTCACCAATCAAGTTTGTAGGAAGCTCAAACAGGGTGTGCCAAAAGTCATGAACCTCACGTGCACGTGTTGCAATGTAGGCTATTTCTTCCGTCTCCATGAACCTGACAGGTGGCCTGTCATCAGGGGAGAAATTTCTTGATCCCATGAACTTCGCATACGCAGCACCAAATGTGTTTGGTGGAAGGTCCCATGCATGCCCTACATTAGCAGATATGACACGAGGGCGCTCCAATAGTACAGCCTGTCGAGGAGATAATTTGGTGAATCTTATTCAGCAATGAGATAACAACGATTAGAGTTGAAGATACCGATACATCACTTACACCTAAAGGCTAAAAGTTCAGAATTAGTCTCCAAATTTCCATGTCCCTTTGTGTCTAGCAAATTCTGTTTGACACATGATGTAAAGCAAATTTATATGCCTGAATTTACTAAGAGCACAACAGCAAATAGCTCACTTGGGATGCTCTAGATGACTAAACTAGTAACAGCGCTTGTGACCCAATCCTTCAAAAAGATCCACATAGAGAGGGCAAAAAAAAAAAAACCGGACAGCCTTACAGCTAAAGGTTTCAATAAACAATTTTATACAAGCTAATTCTACCAAATTTTATTGCTAAAATTAGATACATAAACATCCGGTGCTCGTATTTGAGATTCTACTATTCCATATTAGATTGGAAATATGATCCAACACATGTGAAACTAAGACTAGGGAAGGATTAGGGACTGCAATTTCACGGTCCTGAAGGCTCTACGATATAAAATGAATAAGAATTGGTTTTCAACAAGCTTGGCAAGATAGAGGTTCCCAGGTTATATAGATAGATTTCTCTAGACAGATACATACCTCTAGATGCGATAAATTAACGCTCTAATTAAATTACTTAACAGCAAATATAAGATTAGATATGTATCTGATGTAGTACTAAAGTGAAGAAGACCAAAACAGAGCTGTAGAATGTACATGAAATAAAGCCAGTTGAATAACAAGAGTTCAATCCTCAGGATGATCATGTAATGTACAAGTTAACAGCATGCTTGAATCGAAAAACAAAATTCTCATAGGATTTAGTTGAAAAGCTCACCCTGCCTTCTGGACTCATCTTCATCCTCTCAAGCACCCTTTCAAATGCAGGCTTTCCAGTTGTCTCCCCCAGAGCAGCTATCAAATCAGCTCGTCGTGGATCCAACAACGCTCCGACGGCTGATCCAACAGCAACAGCAGCCTGCTGCCATCCCTTGAGACGAACTCGAGCACCCCCTATCATATCTTTGCTACATATCAAATAAATTTATCAAACACAAACCGAAGTCTCACTGAAAACAAATACAAGTCATCTTTATCTATAATAATTTTGACCAAAATTCATGAGATTCATCAATGAAGGCACCAATAGCTCGATTAGAAGAAGTAATGATGGAATGGTATACCCAACTATAATAAAACGGCGTAATTTGCTGACTCTTAACTAACGGATTTCATCCCAATCACAAAATGAATAATCAAACACAGATACAGTAGATAATACTACAATATCCTAGATTTTAGAATATTATATGATGGATTTAGACCGCAATAATTCCAATTTTACTCACCTATATCCTTTCTTTGACATTTCTCAGAATTCGTTCTAAAAATCAGTGTCGATCAATATGAATCCTGTTTGACCAAATTGGTTGAACAATTTCGAAACTGCAAAAAGTTCATTCGATTTTGTTTGGCAAATCCATGTCACGGCCAAGAAGTGGATCTGGCCTTTGCTTCGAGTTTTTGTTCTTTTTGGTTTTTTTCAGTTTCTTAAAATTGGGGTTTGATTCTTTCGGTGGAGATGGCAGGAGGCGGCTTCTTTGGTAGGGGTAGAATTGCAAATGTATGTTTTAGAGTATATTTACAATTTAGTACTTCAATTTACAAGTGAATCTAGTCGTGCCACAAAAAAAATATTGCAATTTTTACATTATTGTAATATAAAATCGTTTATCACCTTCAGTATTTTGCATTTTTCTTGCACTAAACATAATATTTATTATTATTATTTTGAATTTTTATTTTTCATATAATAATAAAGAATGAAATACATCCATCATATATATAATTTTTATGGGATGAATTATATCCGTAATATATATTATTTTTTTAGTATGCACTAAATATAATAATTTTATTATTATTTCGAATTTTTATTTGTCATATAATAACAAGAATGAAATACATCCATCATATATATAATTTTTATGGGAATGAAATATATCCGTGATATATATTATTTTTTTAGTATACGATAATATTGATATAGATGGATCATTTTTTATTAAAAAAAATTACATAATATATAATGTATAGATATTGATATACATATCCATAACTTATCTATCAGTTGAGTTGAGATATATTGCATGTCATTTTAATAATATTTATGATTTGTGTAGTATTTAATATTTATGAAAATAAAATAAAAATGAAAGAGAAAAGATAAAAAGAATAAAGAAAATGAAAATGAAAATAAAATATAAAAGTTTTAACTTAGGAGTTGATTCGTGTTAAATTCAAGATTTAAAGTTGAATTGTTGAAATCATTTACCGTGAAAATTTAAATTACTACTGGAATCACAAAATCTTAAAGATTTAAAGTATTGTTGGAGTAAAAAATAATATTATTTTAAAGAATCTAGAGTAAAAAAAAATTATTCTAAAGAATCCAGATAAAAATTAGAGAGATGTGTAGTCCTATTTAGTAATGTGGTGTATTTAGTAGAAATGTGGGTGCGAATAGTAGATCAGGTGGGTGTGAACCCTAGTTGAATTGTCTAGATCACCCTGTTCATAAAATTCGATTTTCCCTTTTAAAAAATTAATTTGCATATCATAGTTATGTGATATTCTCGTTAATTTGTAACATCAATTCTACTGTTTTTATGATATATTTTTACTGATCAGAATATCATTAAAGACGATGACACTAAAAAAAAGAAATAAGTTTGATTTACAGTTATTTCACAAATAATTTATTATATAAATAACCAAATTTTTAATTTTAACCTAATCACAATCAGATATCAGTAAATCCATTTAACATACATGTAACATATATACATCACAAGAACATAATTATTGATTTATAAGAAATTTTAAAATATACTTTAAAACAAGTATTACTTATATCTTGAAGAGAATAAAAAAAAAATAGTATTTTACATCTTAATTCATAAAGCTCTCATTTATATGTTAAAGACTTAAAATGATTTAACACTTCACACATAAACTTACATTTAATCACTAATTTTAAAATATTGTCGAATTGCACTTTTAAATCATAGATAAAATTTTAATTTCAAAACTAGTAACATGTAAGAAGAAAAAACACTTTTTACCATAATAATTTTCATAAATTAAACAATCATCTAAAATTCATGAAAATAATCATGCATTTACTTACCCTGCATGCTAAAATAGTGGAGATAAATTTGAATCAAAAAGGCTTTAATAAATCATTTATTATAATAAAAAATTATTCGAAAATGCTCTTAAATCAGTATGTCTTATAAAATTCACCATAAATTGTATATTTATTGAAATCTTCTTAAATTAATAATTTAGACTTCTAACATCATGTACTTAAACATAGTATAACAGATTTAAAAACTTATAATGGATCGATTTTATAAAATTATTTTTCTAAGGTCAAAAACAGCATAATCTTAAATTCGAAATTGAACTATTTTGAAAAATCATTATAATTTGTACACTACTTCAAAAATTACCAAATTTCAATCATAGACTCAAAAATTTATATAGTATAACATAGCGAAACATTTTTGAAAAATTGTAATTGACTTAATTTATAAAATTATTTTTCTAAGGTTTGAAACTGCATAATTCCAACTCGAACTTGACTATCTTTGAAAAATCACTATAGTTCATAAACTACTCCAAACATTATCAAAGTTTAATCATATACTCAAAACTTCATGTAGCATTACATACTAAAACACTTTGAAAAAAATCCAAATATAAGATTTTATAAAAATCGACAAAGTGGACTATCATTATTAAATTTTTTCACAACTTGATTAAACCCGCTTATTTTCTTAATTAAAATGTAGATTCGACTTTTATAAGTTTATTAACCTCAAATAAACCATCTTGACTCAATTTACCACACATGCAATGAGATTAAACAAGATAATCAAACATGCAAAGACTAAATTAACATGCAACTGCATAATCAACTCTCAAAAGTGATATATTTTAAAGATCATGCAACCACATAAAACAAAAATTTTGAACAAATTTCTTCACATTAGTTGGAAATCACCCTTAAATCTTACATGCAACTCACACATATACCTTCTTCCCAATTTTCATCAACACAAATACTAGTATGAAAAATATTGAATTAATCAATATTTTTCCAATTCTCATCCACACAAAAGCTACCATGAAAACTATTAAAAATCAATTAAATGAAACAATGAAAAATATTCAATTAATCAGTAGTTTTTTGATGATGTTATAGTATTTGATACAACACGAGTTTTAGATTACGTGCATTGCACGTGGTGATCAATTCAAATTAATACAAATATCTTATATATAACACTTTTATATTAAAGTTTTAATTGTAATAGAATTCTATAGGATTTTGAATTAGTTATAATTCTAATATAAAATTATTTAAGTATGAAAATCCTAAATTATTATTTTAACCTTGAATAATAATCATTAATAGGGATATATTCGGCAATCCATATTTTGTAAGAAACATCCACACTTTTATATAGGTAATAGATATAACACAAATAAGTATAGAATGATTTTTGCTCCAATAACTGGAGCCAAATAATCATACTTGGATGTTTGGTCAATAGAAGCACAAATGACAAAGACATACATAAGGAAAAATTTCAACTTTTTTCAGGAATAAATGTGTTAAAGTCATCCTTATTTTGTGAATTTGAAATGTGATGATGAGTTGCAAACAATCTATAGGACTGATACAAGTTCAACATAATGAATTGTTTGTAAACACATTTTCGCATATTTTCGTGTGAAACAGATCTGTGAACTTCCATCTAAATATATTCTACCGAGATAGACAATAAGTGTAAAAAGTGGAAGAGTGAACGATAATTATGAGAAGTGGAAGAGTAAACGATAATTAAGGTGCTGACATTCATAATAAATATCTTCTAACAAGAGATTCAAAATTGTTACAAATGGTTTCTATTGTATTACATGATGCATGTCTCATTATGATGATTCTAACAACAATTAGAATATATGTACAATGCTGAAAGAGTGCAATGATCTTTTATATCAAAAAAGAATATGATTGAAATTATTGATTTGTGAAGTGAGAGTAGAAGATATGGTAAAAAGTATAAATTATCAGAAAAGAATATGATGGAAATTAATGATTTGTGAAGTGAGAGTAGAAAATATGGTAAAAAGTATAAATTATCAAAGGAAAAAGTAATTTCAAAAGCAAGAGTTTGTCGGGTTGTGGGCATGACAGAAGAAATTATTCCATATCATTGGAATGGTATAATATTTTCTATCTTTTTTCTTTTCTAAAAGTTTTTACATTTAGAAAATTATAGTACTGATTTTTTTAATTTTTTTTTCACATGTGTAGATTCATTATATTGGATGATACAATTTTTTTTTAGAGATTTTGAGGATTGATTGAAGGCTTATTAGTATAATTGATAATTGAGTTGGAAGATATGATTTGTTGATTTTGAAAATTTGTTGAGAATTTATTCTCTTTTGTTGCTCAATTCGTATTTTAATTTTTATGGTTAATTTTGAGGATTTCTCGAATATTAATTAGGATTTTCTTATTTTAATTTTTATGGTTAATTTTGAGAATTTCTCGAATATTGATTAGAATTTTGGTATTTTAATTTTTATGGTTAATTTTGAGAATTTCTCGAATATTGATTAGGATTTATGATTTGTTGAGAATTGATTAATTAAATATTTTTCATTGCTTTATTTTTTTTCCAGATTGGATAAAAAAAAAGAGAATTGATTGAAAAACTTGTGGTAATTAATGATTGAGTTTGAGGATATGATTTTGTTGATTTTGATAATTTGTTGAGAATTTGTTCTGTTTGTTGCTCAATTCGTATTTTAATTTTTATGTCGAACAATTCGTATTTTAATTTTTATGTCGAATATTTGAGGATTTATTGAAAAACTTGTGGTAATTAATAATTGAGTTTGAGGATATGATTTTGTTGATTTTGATAATTTATTGAGAATTTATTCTATTTGTTGCTCAATTCGTATTTTAATTTTTATGTTGAATATTGATTAGAATTTAGGATTTCTTGAGAATTGATTAATTGAATATTTTTCATTCCTTCATTTAATTGATTTTCAATATTGATTAATTGAATATTTTTCATTGTTTCATGTAATTGATTTTTAATATTTTTCATGGTAGCTTCTGTGTAGACGAGAATTCGAAGAATATTGATTAATTCAATATTGTTTATGGTAATTTCTGTGTAGATGAGAATTCGAAGAATATTGATTAATTCAATATTGTTTATGGTAATATCTGTGTGGATAAGAATTAGGAAGAAGGTGTATGTATGAGATGCAAATTGTTAAAAATATCTATGTTGATGAGAAATTTTGAGTGAAGTGTAGTATGAAAAAAAGATTTTATTTATAATATAAAATATAAAAAAAAAATCTTAAAGAAGGATGCATGATATATTTTTTCTAAAACAATTGTTTGTTTAAGGATTCACCCCACCGAATTTGGGTTTTTAAAATCTCAAATCCGTGTTTGTTTGAAAAATTTGGTCAAGAATTATCAAATTCATCAAAAATCTATTCTATCTAAAAAAAACACTATAATTAACCTTATACCTAAAACCTATTACACATCAACTAACAATATAATATTACACATACATATTTTTTCCAGCATTGATTTGACATCTACAGTAATAATCTTACCTATAAAATCTCATAACAAATGTAGATTTTAACCATTCATCTTTATTATCAAATTCCAAGATTTCAAAATCGAATTTCCCCAATCCTACATGAGTGTACAACAAACATACCATTAAAGTTTCAAATTTCTCACGCTTTTAGATAAAGCGTTTATTGGGGAAGGAAGTGGAGTCTGCAGCTAAACTCTTGGCACTTTCCAGCTGACCTCGACGCAGCGAGGAAGTGAAAAATGGAGTTCTCGCCGAAGTCCCGGCGAGCGCGTAAGCCTCCGCCGCCGAAGAATTCCGACTTGTATTCCACAGTCGTGATTCACGATAAGGACGACGCCGTATCGAGAGAAACGGAAACCGATACGAGCTCCTCGGACATATACGCCACGATGTTGTACAAGGACGACGTCGTTGAAGACGAGGAGGAGTCACTGCCTCCTTTATTTAAACGCCTCCCTAAGGACTTCGGCGGCGGCGGAGATGATATAGAGGACTCCGACGATGACGAAACCACCTCCTCGTCTATCTCGGGAACGATGATTGTGAAAACTGATCGGAGGAGATCGGATTACTCGGATAGGAATGTCAATGTTCCCTCTCCCTACGCGAAGCCGCGGAGTACGAGTGCCACTCCGATTTGGGAGAGGAAAAGCCCTTTGAGAAAAATTGGGGATGAGGAGGAGGAGAATGCTGGGGACTTTTCGACGTTTGTGGTGAGGGGGAGAGACGAGGACGAAGAAAATGAGGGGGAGGAAGAGGATGAGGAAGGAATGGGGACGATGGTGAGGAGAGGTGGTAGTGGAGGGGGGACGATGAGGAGAGCGGTGGAAAGTATGCAGAAGGTTGGAGAGGTTGGAGCAATGGGGTACGGGAAGCGGAAGAAAAGCAGTGGTAGTGGAGTGGGTATAGGTGGCGAGGGGAGTGGTGGCAGTGGCATTTCTCAATTGAGGCAGCAGCGGAGTGGGAAAGTGTCATCAAGCTCGATACCCGAGTGCATGACCAGAGAGGATCCTTGTACTAAGTATGAGTTGCTCCATGAGCTTGGTAAAGATTCAATTTTCGAGTTTTAAGTGCTAGGTTTTCTCTCTCATTGTTGTTATATTATTGGTGGAAAATATGGTTGTTGTCTGCATCTTGATATGGAAATGCGAATCTTTTGCAGATTTTTGTGCCATATGTGGTAGTCTACTAACTGAATGTGTACAATTTCTGGCCAAATGCAGTTGCATTTAGATCAGAGTCATTTCTAGAGCCACGTTTATGGACGAATAAACTGTTTCCTGATTTTGATTTATTGGATTAGATTTTAATAAGTTTAAATGTGTTAGGTAGTCAGTAATCAATGTTGAAAAACACTATGTTTGCCTGTATTTGGTGGCGGATTCGATTTGTCATGCAAATCATGGTAGTTGGTGATGCTACATGAGACAGCTTGGATCACAAGTTGCTACCTGCTGGTCTACTGCCAAGAAGGGAGAGCATGGGCTGTGGGTAAAAGTATGGTCTACTTGGAGCAGAGGGCGCATGAAGCTGGTTTACATGGAAATTGAGTCCATTTTATTCATAGTCAGTAATACTATAGGTCACAGATGTTGCAAATATATTCGGCCAGTCTTTATTGCATCTGAAAAGGAAAACAGAATATGGTTAGACTGACTATATATCTGGAAAGTGAGTGTGAACTCTTCTTTGCATGTGATAGCAATTTCCCTTAACTTTATGGCCAAGTAATCCTCTTTATGTTTACTTTATATGTTTCAGAATTCTTTAAGCTCAGAATAAAAGATATTAAGTGATTTATCACACTAGATTTCTTGTAGCTATACCAACCAGGTTGCGAGATTATGACGCCAATGGTCATTTATTTCATTATAATAGAGGGAGCAAATTCAGGCTTGCAATAAATGAGTTCCCAAAAATCCTGAGCAGTTAACTGCATTAGAGAAGGGATATATAACCTTTCTTGAATTAGTTAGTTATCTTTGGCTTTGTATTGCATTAAATGGGCAAGTTAGTTTAAATTAATTGAGAGTGGATGCCCTTTTTACAACAGGGAAGGGCTCATATGGGGCAGTCTACAAGGCTCGAGATTTGAGGACTTCAGAAATGGTTGCTATCAAAGTTATATCATTGTCTGAAGGGGTATGATCGTGATATGCCATCATTACATGGAGGTTTCTTTGTTAAGTATATATAAGTTTATATTATGAAATGCAATATATTTTTCAGGAGGAGGGTTATGAAGAAATCCGTGGTGAAATCGAGATGTTGCAGCAGTGTAGTCATCCTAATGTTGTACGTTATCTAGGGAGCTACCAAGGAGAAGAATTTCTATGGGTATGAAAAAGAGCGTTTGCTTTATGCTTTTTATCTTGATGTTGCTTGTGGATGTTTTGAATAGTTGTGAGTGTGTGTGTGCGTGTTTTATTTTCTTTTGTGTGTGTGTTGGGGTTTGGACTGCCGGCCTTGCATCGTGTGCCTCCTCTCCCGAGGTTCTGAATTTTATTATTACTGTTCAATTGGAGTTAAGCAGTACTTGGAAAATTTGGATGTGTTGACAGATAGTAATGGAGTATTGTGGGGGTGGAAGCGTTGCTGACTTAATGAATGTTACTGATGAGGCTCTTGAGGAGATTCAAATAGCATATATATGTAGAGAAGCTTTGAAGGTACCTTTGATTTAATGGAGCTTGTTTGCTAATACAATATTTGACAGGCTTATTTGTTTAAAAAAAATTTGTCATCATTTTGGACATTCCTAATGTATCACTGTGGCTACTGCTTATTTAGTATATCTGTTAATGCAGGGTCTGTCATATCTCCATTCAATTTTCAAGGTGCATAGAGATATTAAAGGTGGTAATATTTTGCTGACAGAGCAAGGAGAAGTCAAGTTGGGTAAGTCATGAGATTACCACTTACCTATAAGTTTATACATCTCTTTTCCAATTTGCCCGAACTTTATTGGGCTAGGTAATGTCAAATAGTTGACTTGATCATGTGCTGCAGTTTAAATTTGTATATTTTATCCCTAGAGTCATTAGACCATTATTTACGCTCCGTGACTAAGGAAAAATCAAAATTTACAGGTGACTTTGGAGTTGCTGCACAGTTGACTAGAACTATGTCCAAGCGTAATACGGTAAATATGACCATTCTTTTTTAGTTTGCTTAAGCATGATTAACTATATTATCTCACTAACTATACGAAAAACAGATACATCGAATACATAAAGACTATAAATTTCCAAGCTCATATTTCCCTGTAACCTGGCCTCTGCTACTTCATCAGCCCATCTAAGGTTCTTACTGATTATAGTATATGCTTGATACATATTAAGATCACATGTATAATGTATTTCAATGGATGGTGTGAGTTAATTAGAAAAACAGGAGTTTTATGTAATATTTTGTTTTATTTATAGGTCAGATTGACGAACTATTTGATGAATGACGACTTACATAAGTTGATCAATTTAGGCATGGTACCTCATCATAAATTCATCATTTTAATCAAGAGCGGGATGTTGGTGGTATATCCATGGGTTTACCTATTAATGCTTTGCCCATCGTTGGACCTCATCTCAGACCATTCACTGCAATTGGCTTGCCACTTTAAATTTTTAGATCTTGAAACCCCTAAAAATTGTTGCATGCTAAAAATGAAATATACAAATGATTGTGGTGGCCAATACCAGTGAAAGGGGTCTTTCTAAGTTAGTTGGGTTCTTGGAGAGGAGTTAACTCCACTATTGGTTTGTTTGTAATGATTTATTTGATAAGAAATCTGTCTGTGAGACAAGCAATATCAAAATTCTTCTTGTACTTTGACATTTGATTTTATGTTGTCTATCTAAATAGCAGTCTGTCATGTTACTTTTTTTTTATTTAAAAATTCTTCTATATCACTTAGTTTTTTTTTTTGTTTCTTCAGTTCATTGGTACACCACATTGGATGGCTCCTGAAGTTATTCAAGAAAGCCGTTATGATGGGAAGGTATATTCTCGAATTTGATGCTCATTAACTTTGACGGTCATTCTTTTTAAAAATTGAATTCAATTTTTGTTATGCCTTTTATACATCTATCTTTAAAAAGTAAATTCTCATTGGGTTTTTCCAGGTAGATGTGTGGGCTCTTGGCGTGTCTGCAATTGAAATGGCCGAGGTATGTTTCATCTATTATTTCTAGTTTCACGCCAGCCCTTATCCTCTTGTTCCTGCGATATTACAAATTCTACTAAATGGTGCACTTATTCACATTTATACATGATAACAATTTCGTGGCGGTTTGAATTTGATTTCCTCCAGGGACTTCCTCCAAGAGCAGCTGTTCATCCAATGAGAGTAAGCCCACAGACTTTAGTAAATAATGGTGATATCAATTATGCTTCTGTTAGTGGTGTTGCTTAGAGAGATTCTGGTTTTATTCTATCTCAGATTAAAATCTGAATTTGTGCTAGTGAATAGCTTAAAAAGGAACATCAGTCCAATATCAGTTTTTGGCTAGTAACAAGCTGGTTTTGCTTAGTTAAATGCAACATAATGAGAAGGTGGTCTATACTGGTATTATAACATGTAAAATAAATGGCACTTAACGGGTGTCATTGCAGACAATAAAGGGGCTGAAGCTAAATACTTTTAACCAAGATGTTGGGATCATTGGAAAGAAATAGTGTGAATAGAATTTTAATTATAATGTTCAATACCTGACTGACAGAAAACTTCTTGCTATCTACAATAGTGGAAATCCACGGCTGTGGGAATAATACTCAATCCATTAAGGTTCTCTGTATTTGGGATTCTTTGAAATAATGTCATAATTTTTGGAATCAACACTTAATATTGAGATCTAAACTTTGAGTAGTAGATGAAAATAGATACTCAATCTATTATTTTTGTGGTGAAAAAGGATAACAGATATTTTCCCGTTCAATTCTGATCTGAATTTCCATCAATGAAAATAGATCCATATAAAGATTGATGGTGATGTATAGTGATTTGTCAGTCTAAGACTTCATTGTTGAGAAAATATCCACGGGAAATAATGCATGATGAAATAAGTCGTGACTTCTGCGCACCACGTACTTATACAGTTCTGTATATTATCGTGCTTGTCCATTGATTTCCTAGTACTTGCTGAGATTCTTGTTATGCACCATTTTTCAACCTATGTATTTGCAATTGTTTTACATATTTAAAGGACTATAAAATTATGTAAAATCGTGATTGATAGTGTAAATGATCTTATATTATTACATTGCAACTTTCTTGGTGCATGCATGAACTATTGTATATACGCTGTTTACTTGACTGGTTCTTTTATCATCATATGCTTCACATACTTAATGTAATGGAGTGAGGACGATGCTCATCCTCAACAAAGCTTGTTTGCTCAAGTTTTTCTGTCGCTGTTGCAAAAGTTATTGTATGCTGATGCCCTATATTTAGGACTTAGTTTTTACTCTTTGGCTACTCCTTGTTTATAGTATTACTGTGTTACTTTTGGAGGCTCAAGTAGTATAAATTGGTGCCAGGTATTGTTTATGATTTCCATTGAACCTGCTCCAATGCTTGAGGATAAAGAGAAATGGTAATATCTTCAAACTTCCCTGAAAATTTTCTTGTAGTCATGAAGAGCTGACATTTTTTTTATGCTTGCTATATCCAGAAATTTTCTGTCTCTAATATTGCCTTATCGGATTATTTTGCAATCTATTCATCCCTTATGAAGCTGAAGATCTTTTAGATTTGTATGTGACATTATTCAAAGAGTATTAGTTATCATTGAAAATTTAAATTTTAGTGTTGTAATACCTCATTAATTTTCTTTCATGCTGATCCATCTTTACTGGTATTTAAAGCCATATATTTCATCATGGATAAATATTAGTTCAGGATCATGACCTATCTCCTTGTTGGTGTTTTGAGAAATGTGTTAAAGTTTACTTTAGTTATTAACGAACTATACACCTTATGCTTAGTTTATGCATCTGTTGAGTCAGATGGAACAGGATTCCTATTTCTAGAAAAGGATATAATTGAGCTGTCAATCAAGAAAGTTTGTCTTATGAGTTTTAATGCAATATTAGCTGCACCAACCTTGAATTTGCACAGTTTTGGTGAGAGTTGACTAGTGAGACTTTTCGTCAATCTGAGGAGTGTTTTGCATTTGCAAGCTTGATTTCACGTATCTTAATGTTAAAAATTAGGTTGTTAAAGCTAGGAGGCTTGATAAACTTATTTTCATAGTCTGACCTATATTAACTCTTTTTGGATAATTTTAATTTCGAAAACAGGAAAATAAGTGATTAAATTACTCCAAACACTGTAGGTGCCTAAATGATTTAGAGGAAAATCTGAAAAACCCTTGAGAGAAAACTACTGGAGAATACTTTCTAATTTGTATTGCAGAAAACTGATTACAAATGATGACTCTGGACTGAATTTATAGTAATTACTGTATTAAATGTATTTTATAATTCTCATGTAGTCAAAACTAATCCAAAGATTAACCAGACTTTCAACTACCCCAGGAATACTGACTAGACTGATTATTTTCCGTATGTTTAATTATTGGACTTGGACTCCTCTTTCCAATGTCTTGACACTTTGACTGCATTATTGCCAATGTGTTGCAATCCGATAGTTGTTTCATTTTCTCTTTGTAAGTATGGAAAAACAGTGATGGGGCCTTGAGTTCATTGATTGAGCTTATATGATCGCACTAATCAATTTTTTTTTGTCTGAATTTAGTTAGCATGTGGAAGCTTTAGTTTCTCGGTCTACAGGTTTGATAACTCATTGTTACAGGTCACTTGTGTTCCATGACTTCATTGCAAAATGCCTGACGAAGGAGCCACGACTCCGGCCAACAGCAGCTGAAATGTTGAAGGTATTCTTCATTGATGTCACTTAACCTTTCAGCTCGAATTGGATCCTAGACATTATTTTTGTAACCTTGATTGTTTCACATGCTATTTTAGATGTTTCTTGTGTGCCTTGATATTATTTGAAAAGCTTCCTCTTGTTAGAAGTTCCACATTGAAGCAACGCTTCATGTAAATGTAAACTTTCTGACATCTTTCACAAAATTATGTTACATATTTTCATACTGTTACTGCTGTTTATTCTCTAATAATGTATATTATTTCCCGCACAACTATGGTGATGCTTTATTCTCTAAGAATGTATATTATTTCCTGCATAACTATGATGATACCATCATCTAATCTAAGTGTTATCCGCAAGTAATATACACAGCCCATCCTCAAATTGAGATTGTTGTACGTCTACTTTGTATTATGTTTTGAGTTTGATTTTTCCTTTACCATGGATGAATATCTGCAAGACTTTGAGCACAGCGGATATGCAGAAACATACAGTAAAAATGAATTAAAAAAGGTCAATGCTAAGCCTTGAGAGATGGTTTACCCATAAGCTCCTGTAACACATGCTAAATTGCTCTCTTGTAATTCAGTTCTTACATCTGTTACTTTCTTTTTGATAATTTGTAGCACAAATTCATTGAAAAATGTAGAAGTGGAGCATCATCTATGGTACCAAAGGTTGAGCAGGCAAAACAAATTAGGGCATCAATGGCATTACAATCACGAGATGTTGCATCAGACACGACACTGCCAAGAGAAGGGGTATACCTAATTTCTGTAGGATTTATTTAAAGCTAGTGGTTCAACTGTCATTGCCTCTCTCTCTCTCTCTCTCTCTCTCTCTCTCACATAACGTAGAAGCTAAAACATCCTCTGTTTGACTATTATCTGAAACAGAGACACATGCAGACTCTTCTAATTGCTAAATTTGTTATTTCGTGCTTTTCAGCTTCCCGGAGGTACTACATCAAAGGAAGCCATTGCCAGTACTGTTCCATCTAGACCTCAGGATGGTCAGCATAGTACCTCTAATGTACTTGCTGTTAGCATGAAGGATAAACTGGCTCCATCAGATGGTGGACAAACTGCTGTTGAAGGTGAATCCCGTTATATTTGATATTACTAAAACTGATGCTTATCTTTTGGAGCATGTTGGTTTACATTTCTGATTTCTACCATATCATTATAAAGTACTAAATCAACACTCAAACAAGAAGGGGTGGCAACATTAGACATCAATGAATAACTCTACCTGAAATTACTGGGTTCTTGTTGAGCATGTCGTTTTGAGTTTGAATAGAAAAGGTTAACTATTTGAAAACTCTGAGAAATTCGGATAAATTTACAACATCAATTATGGAATAATGCTTGTACGAATTAAGTTTATTTAATGAGGTCCTCATCCTTGTGAATTAAACACATGTAAATATTTCTATGATTAATTGTAAAACCAGCTTAAGATTGCCAGTTCAACTGGCCTCCTTAACATTAAATTTCTGGGCTTGCTCTGGTAAGTGTTAACCGCGTGTCCAGGTCTCCTGATTTACTATGTATTTTTTTTGTGAACAACTAACTTCAAAGTGGGGAGCGTACATTGTTTGAAATTGGAAAATGTCGGAAGATATCTTTTTTTTTTTTTTTCTCTGAGAATTTGGCCTTCTTCATGTAAAACATTCTACTTAGGTTTAGACCTAGTCCTTTTTTTTGCTATTTGCTTCTTTCCTTTTCTTTTACTTTTTCTTCCCCCCACCCTGGCCAGCTTTATGAAGGTTAGAATATGTATCTCTGTGAAGACTGTAATTTGTTAGTGCACTGATAAGATATTTTTTGACCAGGTGATTTTGGAACTGTAATAATTCATGATGGTGGTGAGATTGGTAAAACAACTACTCAGTCGGCATCTACAAGAGCACAGGAATTGTCTCCTGCTACTGGACATGTTAGACGACTTTCAATCAGTGGACTTGGAGATAAAGCAACAAACTTTCGGTACTCCTTTATAACTCATTTTTGTAATCGTTAATTTCAATATGGAATTGCTAGTTGTTACTAGAGCAAATTGTCTTTGTCGCTTTTGCTATGTGGAACCACTGTTAAGACCTCATCAGATCCTTAAGCATTTTCAAGAACCTTTTCTCGCATGGAGGGTTGGTACCTTCTCACAAAAATGCAGATATTTGAAGGCATTTGTCTGAATTGCCAACTTATTGACTGTCAAAATATGTTTCTCTGCCTCAAATATTTCTTACTGTCGTGCTGATATAGAAACGTTTGAGCTTGCTTTAATTTTCTCTTGACATTTATCTTTTTATCCTTCTCTGACTTGTGAACTTTTACATAACTACCAACTGTCCTTCAGATTCTCCGATGCATAAACTGCATACAAAGATTACTAGTATACAATTTTAGAGTGAGTGGTATAGTTAGCCATTAGTTGATATCATGCAAGCTGTTAGGTTAGTTTTGTCATTACATTCGACTCTCCAGAAGTTTCCTCTTCTCATGCGTTGCATATATATGCATCCGGAAATTGCAATTCATCAGAGGACATGACTGGAAACTCATTTCTATTCTCTCTCTAGCTTAATATGGTAACCATGCATTACAACTTTTCAGAATGGATAGTCCTGCTACTGTTGGAACCCCAACTACAGGATTGCAATCACCCGAGCAATACGCCAAGTCAACTAGTGTTTCCCAAGTAACTCTTGGCGGTGGTAAAAGCTTGACTGATCCTTTAGCTACTAGTGAGACTGTCAGTAGAAAAGCATTAGACAAGGTAGTTATTTTTCAATCCGAAGTCCACAAAATTTGATAACAACTTTTTTATTTTATTTTTGTTCTTTAGGTGATAATCACACTGCTTTTATGGTAGTTAACATATCCCTATTTTGGTATGGTCCTTGTTACAGCTTTGGTCCATATACACTGCTGGTAACACAGTACCGATTCCATTCTTAAGGGCGACCGATATATCCCCCATTGCACTTTTGTCCGACAATGTACTTGGTGGATGGCATCAGGATAATGGTGGAAATATAGCTGTAGAAGCAATGGACGAGCTTTTCTCAACTGATGCTCAGCCTAAGAAGGGTAGAAGCCGACAAAATGAGGTTATATCTCTCTCTCTCTCTCTCAAGTCTCAACCATAATTTTAGGTACTGGGATAATAGCTCCTCTTAACTTTCTACAGGTACCACTTCCACCAGGCGTATGTCAGAGGCTTACTTCTAGTCCAACTCTGATGAATCTTGCTCAGGCATTAGCGTACCACAAAATGTATGAATATCAATTCAGCTCATGATCTCATTGCTTTCGTCTAGAAAGATTCATTCGTTTGGTAATCAATGCAGGTGTTATGAGGAGATGCCACTTCAGGAAATGCAGGCAGCACAAGAACAACAAACCATTCAAAACCTTTCTGATACCCTTCGAACTATTCTGCGTTTGTAGTTAGATACATTTTTTGAACTGAATATTTGATTCTCTGTAATTTATTATGTGGCTTTACCTGGTTTTTTTGTTAAGGTTGTCAAGACTTTTTAAAAGGCTATTTAATTTCATGTACTGCCATTTCAAACTCTTTTGCTTGTGATGATTTTTTAGCCTTTTTTTTTTGGTTACATTCTCAAACATTATCATTGCTAATGCTTTTCTTGAGTTAATGGTATCGGGGGGATTGATTTGATTTGAGAAAAGATTTGAAAGATGGATTTTAAATGAATACGTAAAAGGTATTTTTGAAAATGAAATTAAAATATATAATAGCAAATTCATTGGTGTTTGATCCTCCAATATCTTAAAATATTAAAATTAGGGTGTTCAATCAGCACTGATTAAATATCCCAAACTGGAATCGAGCACTCTTAATCAAATGTTGAAATGAGTGTATTTAGCAATAAACACACTCCTATCCCATTCATTTGAAACTCGCGAGTTTAGGAACCTGTGGGTATCAGTTGAAGAAATTGCAAGAAAGTACAACCAAAAAAATATGAGAAATTCATTAGTTGCTGGTAGGATCTACAGCTGCTTACAGCGCAAATGTTCAAGGAAAATCTGCCTTTCTTCGACTCGTGATCTTCTGTTTCCAACGTCGCCGAAGCCTGGCCTTTATAGCAATCTTCATGGCTTCACAAGTAGGTGTATTCCTCAGAAACCCGCATCCTACATTGCTTCTATTACCCCTTTTCGCCATTTACACACAACTTCTTCTATCACTGATGAAACCCTCCAGAATTCAGCTGATGGTAAGCTCTTGATATGGCTCCTTTTTGTTTAGTTTTAGTGCGGACCATGTGTTCGATGTTTTGTCTCAATGGTGATAGGAAGGTTGAGTCTTGAGAGTTGGAGTGAAAGTCTGGTTGTAGGATGATCTTTTCTTTCGATACCTTTGTTGTGCAATTGTTGGAAAAATTAGGGGAGAAAATGAAATTGCCTGGTTGCATTGTTAGGTTCGGACATCATTTTTAATGCTTGCGTTTCACGTATGTGTAAAGGTTCAGATGATTCTAATGAAGAAGTGGAACCAATTGATACATGGGAGGAAGAATATGAAGCTGAGCCGGAGGTGTGGTTTGATGTTGGTTATTTGCTGCACAAATTGCGATTTTGGCTACTTATTTACATAATACTATCGAAAATTTTAGGTTGGTGATGGAGGTGATGGTGGTGGAGTTGTCCTGCAAAATTGTGGTTGGGGTGAGAGAGCATTATCAATAGCCCAACAATTACTGCCAGAGTTTGGTGAAGAGATTAAGCTCTTTGCATTCAAAACTTCGCCTCGAGGCTACATATATGTGAGACTAGATAAACTCTCGAATGAGTAAGCCTTATGCCCCCGTTAATCTTACATTGTTCTATATTAGACATGCATTTGTTGAAACTAGCAGTTTTCTTGAGCACCCATCATAAAACTAATTGATGATAATGAAGAGCTACTAGTTATACTTTTGATTTCCTTTTTATGCATACTTGTTATCTGAAATGAATTATCAGTAACAATCATTTTCTGCTGTCTTCAATCAGGTATGGGTGCCCCAGTATGGAGGAGATTGAATCTTTCAGTCGCCAATATAAGAAAAAATTGGATGAAATTGGTGCAAGCGGAGAAATCCCAGATGACTTAGCTCTTGAAGTAATACTTTGTCTGGCCCTATCATGTTAATATATTCAGAATTTTCTTTTTTAAGTGAAGCAAATGAGTCAGTTGGATTTTGCTGAATATTATTTATGGGTTTTGTGTTTTCATCTGAAGGTATCGAGTCCTGGTGCAGAGCGGCTACTGAGAGTGCCTGATGACCTGACGAGGTTCAGTGACATGGCGATGGTTCTCAGCTACCTGGAAGATACAGATGGTAGAAGCCAAGAAAAGAAAGGGGTGTACTTTCTAGACTCCATTGAAGCAGAATCCGAATGTTGTGTTTGGAAGTTGGCAGATGTGAGGGAAAATCGAGATCCTAAAGCTAAGGGAAGGCCATTGAGCCGTAAGCAGAAAGACTCGAGGCTAAAACTACCTTATACAATGATTAAGCGGGTAAATCTTTATATCAGTTACTAGTGAAAGGCAGTAAAGTAGGTAGCTTTAAGTATGTGAAAATGTATGCCTAGAAGATTTATGGATTCTTCTTGCAATTTTGGGTAGCAAAGCAGAATAATGATACAATCAAATCTAAACCCATCTCCCCTGGTTTGGAGAACAAATCAATGATAAGCTTATCTCTCTCTATATTTGTTCTTCGTGTGATTTGCCGTTGATTTTCTGCATTGTTTGCCACCCCGCTTAATACAAGTTCTATATACTATCATTCTAATTTTAAAATTTTTATTTGTAGTTTAATTTACTTAAATTTGTGTCATATAATGAACACTATGACAAACTTACAGACCAGATAAGTAGTGATATGTAGTCGATTAATCGATAAGGCAAGTAAACAAATCAAGCGATGGACAATAGTCGATTAGTTCTTCACACCAAAACAAATAACTTAGTTTTATGTACATCACACCAGACAAGGCAAACCTCACACCCACAAGCTCAGAAATCTTAGCAATGTACAGGGAATCATATATTCAATCTCTAACCATTTCAGAGTGACAGTTTATCTGAGGTAGAAACTGAAACTTCATCTCAAGACCAAACTCTGTCTCAACCTTGTCTGAAGTGAAGACAGATCAGCAGAACTTCTTAGGTTGTTCTTCTTGATCTGGACAAGCTTGTCGTAAACACACCAGGGGAAACTAATGTAATGATCCCTCTTCAATCCCTCATTATAGCAACCCCAGTAATCTGGATGGTATGTCACATGATACCATGCTGAAGCCTTTGCATATTCATCATCTGAATCACCTCCTTTCCTAAACCAACTTCTTGCTTCCTTTCTCAACAACTTCACGGCCAGCCCAATCGCCTCTGCTTCTTTTCTCCGCTCAAAAGTCTTCGACATCCTCATGATACTACCGCTCAGTATCTCCGCCTCAGTTTTTATGCCGTAATAGTCCATCAAGTTGCCCAACTTGTAATCGTAGTCGGTTTTGTAGTCAAAAGCTTCGTCAATGTAGTATTTGAACCCATCGACTTCCAGATCAGTGTCGTATGACCTCCTGGCGACGTCTTCTGTGAAGGATTGGAAGAAGACTGTGTTGGGGGCTATGTCTTTCACCGCCCTGAAAAGCTTCCCGATTATACGAGTGGATATATAGGTTGTCTTGTCGGGGGGCTTCTCCATAAAGTCGGGGTATTCTTTCACACGTAAGTTAGGTGGAATTTCTGCAGGGACTCCAGTTTTGGGAAAGTCGACTGCTATTGAGAAAAGCCTAGCCAGCTCTACACATTTCTCACTTGATGCCATATCTTCTTCCCTGTCAGCAAACACAGTGTGGGCATTGGAAATGATTCCTAAACTATCATTCACAATGTAATTGGTGAAGTATTCCTCAACCTCCTGTAGATTTAAAGAATGAAAAACAATGAAGGAAGTTTAAGTGATACCACAAAATGTACAATGAATCTGTTATCTAACAATTGTCTTAAGTTTCAAGATGACAGGATATAAGTCTAGTCGTGTGCAATCACTTTCATGATTTTATATGCAATTTGAAAAATTATGAAAAGGTGAAGAGTCACCATACCTCAATCGTGACCTCATGATCGAGTAATGTGTTAGGAGCAGGGTCGTAAGTCATTGGATGAACTTGTCTTGGTGGAATCATCTCAGGATCCCAACAGACAAAATATAAGTCACCATCCAAATCACTCCCAGAACATTCATTTGGGTGGGGCCTGTTATTACAACAGATACAGATGCATTAACTAGAATAATATGACCACATTAGATTCGTCTATGATTAGCTTATAATCTACGAATAAGACAGTTTACCTCTTTCCTTTTTTTGGGAAGACAATGCAGTCCACCATGTGATGCAGTGCAGGGACATCAATGGCTTTTAAAACACGAACATCTCCAGGGTGCAAGCATGGGTTTTTAGCCACGACAACTTTTCCCTTAAGAAGATAATGACAAGCACTAGAGGTATATTCATCTAAAATCCTGGATTCCTCGTTGAACCTGCTACTTCCAGCACCAGAAAATTGCACAAACACCTGACCGTATTCCAAAGTGCCAGTTTCATCCATACATCCCATCATTTGCCGAGCTTGTGGGACAAATATTCTTGCTTTAATTCGTAAATCGAGCAACTTTGATGCGCGAAAAGTTTGAAGCATCATTGAGAGAAATGGTTCGTCGTTGGGCTTGTAGCCAGATTTCAACATTTCCTTGAGAATGTTTGTGTATTCTCCTGGAGACATCAACTCCAGAGCTTCCTCTGCTTTTAGGGGATCAACTAAACTTTCATCAAGCTGAGCCACTGCTTCTCTTTGCTTCTTCTCAAAGACACGATCCTTGACCCCAAGTGTGGATAAAAGTGTAATGATTTGACGATTCAAGAAACAGGGCTGATATTTGCTCCATGCAAGAACATCGAGTTTTATATTGTCGGACTTATACTTTAACATACTAGGTCTCAACGACAACTTCACTGATGAAGTGGGATCAATTGCAACGACTCCTTTGTAGCCACCGTACCTTATCTGAAAAGCAGATGGGATAGAACCTTTAACTCCACATTTTATAGCAACTCTACGGGCAAAGTCAGCTGATATCTTCCCAATCCCATCAGAGAATATATATTTAGTTCCACTTAGAGTGACATCACTGATTTTTTTAATCTCATTCTCTCCAACACTTAGCGTTTCTTTTGATGAACCAAAGGATTGACCAAGTCTGGCAGCATACTTTGCCACGTTTCTAATGTCACTGAAGTTACCCATCCATTGCCTAATATCATCAGCATTTAGATCAGTGGTTGGAGCAAACATCCAGAGGGAGTTCTCCCTTAATTGACTCGAGGAAAATGCTAGAAAATCGAATTTCTTGCGCCCTATTTGTATCCCATTCCTCAGTGTTGAAATTATTCTCTGATACAGCTTTGTTCTTCTATTCTCTTCCCCTGCAGCCACCCTTGGCACTAAATCAGTCGAATACATCTTGTCCCACTCCTCATCGACAAATGAAACACGAAGAAAATTATCGATGTAATTATGGAACTCACGTAAGACCCGATTCGACACATTTACTTCTGGACCACAGAAATACACTTTGGTTGGCGTTACTTGAACTCTTCGAACATATACCAGACCCTCGTCTAAATTGATAGCAGGAGGCTTTGGTCGTTCTTTATTTGTTTGGTACTTCTGATACTGCTTATTAAGCCAGGCCACAGGATCAAAGCAGCATTCCTTTAAATAGTAAAGCTTTTCAAGTGCATGCTCTATGTAATTCAAATCAAATCTTTGTGGATTAACCAACTGAAAGAAATGTGTGTCTAGCTTTGGCCCGGGGAGACATCCATTCTGTACTAAACAACAAACCTTGAACAGTATTCTAAATGGCAATTCATGTCCTCTGGGAGGTTTTACAATCGGAACTAGGGGCAGGTCTTCAGAAAACGGCATTCCTCTTTCCATAACAAGTGTATCTCCACTTTCTGTATAGTATGCAAAATTGTCTTGGAAATTTGGAAGTCTCATGCCGTGAGGAAGTTGGAGACACAAGCCAGAAGATTGTCCAATACAGGATGGCGTGAAGTCTGTTGTTCTTACCCACTGATCATCATGAGTTTCCTTATAATAGCTATAAATGGAACCACCTAGCTTCTTGTATATCCGAGGCCCACCAAATAGCTACAGGATAAGAGCGAGAAAGATATCAATTCCATTTCTACTATCGTTTATATTGTTATACCATTTTTAGGAAAATATTGTTTAGATTTTGATGAGACAAAACACGTGTAATAAAAATGTAGAATACCACATTTTTCACTTAAAGAAACTAGACTAGGACTTGAATCTATACATCTATACATTAGGATGAAGAATGGAGGGGATCAAGATACAACCCCTGTAATTTGAAGTAAAGAATTGCTGCACGCAGTAAGCAAAACACCAGTAAGCAAGATGGAAATACAACACAACAGCACTGTAAGTTGCATAGTAACAGCAAGAAAGCTGTAAGCTAAGTTACAGCAAGAAGGACGTGGCCTGACAAACTGTTATAGGTTACAGCGTAGTAAGTTCGAAAAAATTTCAAAATCGATAAAAGTTCATTCACTCCCTCTAAACCTCTGTGCTACTTGGGACCAACAACCATCGTGACGACCTAACAAGATTGCAAGTATTATGGTGCAAAAGCATTGAGAAAATGGAGTGCATCCAAAATATCTAAACTATGATAATGAAGCGAAACTTCTACTTTCATATTCAAGAACTCTTGCATGGACTCATTGTTACTTAGTGTGAAAGCTAAGTACTAGAATTCTAAAGCTTCACTTAAAAACAACAAAATATTAAGACTTCAATCCAACAGGTATCTTTTGCTCATTAATAATTCTCTTGTGCATGAAACCAAGAAGGGAGTAATTTACACAATAGTTGAATAGCAAAAAATCATTCTAAAATCTTCTCAGATTCTATACCTATTCAAATCATCAAAGGGAAATCATCTCATACATAAATCTGTAGAAACGTCTTATTGGCCAAGCTCACTAAGATGACAAATCATGTTTAAAAAATTTAATTGTACCTGTATGAGAAGAATCTTTGCCATTTGACCACGTGGATTATACAGCACAATCTGCCATATATTTTCATAGGAGAGCTGAAGCCTATATTCAGCTGAGTTATGACTCAAATACAAATGCATTTTCTTCAGCCCAGTTCCAAATTTAACAGACACATCTGACCCACTCCATAGCACTGAAAATTTCCCTTTTGATATCTGACATCCAAAATTCAAAGTTATGCCCTCCATTTCATTCACAAAAGTTCGAGGATTTGGTATTATGTCACCATCCCATGCCCAAGCCCTCAAATAAGAAGTACCATAATGTAGGCGATAATTTGCCAGATCAATGATCTTCTCCGCACATGTGCTATTTATAAACTGGACTCTTGCGTATGCTCTTGAACCTCGTTTCATTGGTTTTACTTCTAAAGCAACCACAGTTCCTTGGCCAGTATACGCCTCCAAAAACCTTTTGACCACTTTAGCTTCAATGAGATGAGGGAAGCCTGACACTTGAATAGTCTTTCCCATTTGGGTCAATGCTAACTGCAGTTTGATCATGAATAAGAATCAGTCTGATCCTATCCCATAGTATGTGTCAGCTATCTGAAATTATTAGTTTAATGTTTCAACGAAGGAATCAAATGAATAAATGTTTCTTCAAGCAAAAAGAGTAAGAGGTTGGGAAAGATTTGGGATAGGAAAAAGGTATCCTACTTACTCACACAATGTACAACGTTTTAAGGAGTGAACAAATCTATAAGAATATTGTGCAGAAAAAGTAATAGAAAAGGCTATATGGGTCCAAATGTGATCATCATGTTCATAAGAAGCTGAAAATCATCAATTTCTACACCAAGCGGATTTTTAGATTCCAAGAAACAGATTCTTAAATGTCTTATAATTCTTACACATAAAAAAATAGGGGATACATTGCAGAGAGACAAATTCTTAGACATAAAACCCAAGAGATAGTCGATGCATTGAATCCCAAGAATCTATAGAGTCACTATCCCATTATTCCCAAAACTAATGGGATTCTTGAGAGAGAGAAAGAGAGAGTTACCAAGAAAACAAAAAACTTGGGAGAATTTCTGGAGAGATCAACGATATATATGCTTGTTGTACACTTGAAAAAGAGACCCATCGGAAGAACAAATTCAACATCAGCCACCAAAAATAAGAAAATAAGAAGATTGTTAGTGTTAGAGAGGGAGAGAGATACCAAGAAAACAAAAAACTTGCGAGAATTTCTGGAGAGATCAACGATATGCTTGTTGTACACTTAAAAAGAGACCCATCGGAAGAACAAATTCAACATCCGTCACCAAAAATAAGAAAATAAGAAGATTGTTAGTGTTAGAGAGAGAGAGAGTTACCAAGAAAACAAAAGACTTGCGAGAATTTCTGGAGAGATCAACGATATGCTTATTGTACACTTAAAAAGAGAACCATCGGAAGAACAAATTCAACATCCTTCACAAAAAATAAGAAGATTGTTAGTGTTTGAGAGAGAGAAAGAGGAAAAAGACTCACTGTAGTCCAAGTCAATAACAATTCAGCATGTTTGAGAGTGAGAGTGAGAGTGAAAAAAGGCAAAGATTCTCTGCTATTTGATTGGTGATGAGTGGAGTCTTACGTTGCTCTTTTTCGTCATCCAATGAATAATGGTACGATACGAGGAACACAAGTTCATTTTTTCCGTTACCATTTTCCACATTATTTATTAATTATTTAAATCCTTGTTTTAGGATACAGAAAGCAAATCCACTCATCTCATTAATCCAATCCGAATCTATAATCTCCGATTTTTTTTCCTAAAATTATGTGATTAATATTATTATGAAAAAAATGGTAAAAATAATTTGTATGTTACTTGTTTTTGCCAACAATATTCATTTACTTGAAGTAATCAGTTATATGCTGACGTCACTGGTTAATCCCGATATGAATATTCTTTTTAATTTTGTTTTTATCAAATTTTACATCTAAGTCTTTTTTTGTTGCCTAGGAAATTTGTTGAATATACCCGTATATTACCCCTAATTAAAGTAACAAACAAAATAAAATATATTATTTAATAAAAATATAAAATCTAAAAAATTTATTTAAAAATCATAAAAATATTTTATATTATTTAAATAAACAAAAAACAGTCTAGAAAAAAAATATTAAAATAAAGTAATAATAATCGGTATTATTTTTATATTTAGTAATATTTATTTAGTAAAGATAGTAAATTAGAAATATTTATTTAAAATATTATCTTATTTTAAATTACTAAAACTTATGTGTAATAATAATAGTAAAAACATATTAGGAAATTATTTTTAAAAATTCATAACTTATTCTAATAGTAATTTTAAAATTTATAAACCAATAAAATAAATCTAGCAAATAGATTTTGAAATATATTTTTTCTTGGAAAATTATTTTAAAATAAAAGTAAAAACAATTAATAAATCGATGAAACGCTTAAAAAAAAACTAAAGTATTACTAAAAAATTATATATACATATATATATATATAATAAAATTAGAATTTTTTATTTTAAAAAATAAGAAATGAATTTGTTGTCTTTATTTGTTGATTTTTAAATATTTAATATAATTTCTGTTTTTGTAATTTTTTTTTTCTAATTTAATTATATTTTTATATTTACCTAAATAATATATTGAAATTTTAAAAAATTAGTAAAATATAGTGTTTATAACTTCTTCTATTATTATTATTATTATTATTATTATTATTATTATTATATAGTTAATCTTTTTTTTTCAAATTTTCATTGATTTTTAGGTATTTAAAAATAATTTTCTGATTTAAAAAATAATAAATTCATATTTTTATTATATTCCCGAAAATATCCTGTATGTTTGTTTATTTTTGCTAAAAGTACCCCTTTTTAAAATGACATGAATATAACTATAAGATTAAAAAAAACTCAAAAATAATACACATGTGTATTTATTAGCCACATCAAATTGTGACCGACTGATTACATTTTACTACCAGTAAATGAGTATTTTTGGCAACATATGATAATATATGGGGTATTTTTAAAAATTCAAAAAATTAAATAAAATGTCATAATTAAAAGTAATATATAGAGTATTTTCTCCAATTTTCTCAATATTATTATGTTTATTATAACACTCTATATCTATTCTAGAATTAAATCATTGATCCGATTTCCTTATTTTTACCACTTTTGAAGATATGTACAATTTTGATTTAGATATCTAATTCCATAAGAATCAAAATCATAACAGACAGAGAATTTAGAAACATTATCATACTCTGCCATATTTACAGGAGTTTTTCATATAAATATAAATCTTCAGGGTCGACCCTGACTTTTTGGATTAGTGTGTGTGTTTTTTTTTTCATATTTAAATTTGATTTGAAATTATATATAATTATTTCGTTGAAATATAATATAATAAAAGTTTATGTCCCATCGGTTTAGAAAATCTAAACCAAGTTGTGGTCAACAGTTTTGAAAAGCCATTAACCCAATTAGTAATCATGAATCGTGGTTATATAGTTTGGTTTCGATTTGGGGAATTTTGTAAATTATTATTATTATTATTTTAAGTTGTATTTATTATTATTTTAAATTTGTATTATAAGTTGTAGTTTTTGTAGATTTATGATTTACATTTTGTTGTAGTTTAATTTACTCAAAATTTGTGTCATATATTGTTAGGTTTTAAATTAATTTAATCCAACAAACCGAATCAGCAATTGCAAATTTAATAGGATTAGGCTTGATCCTAAGAACCCTAAACCTAATTGGAATCAAAGAAAAATTCAAGAAAAATAGAAGAGACGGGAATTTACGTGGTTCGATCAAGCAAACTTGATCTACATCCACGGGAAAGAGAAAACCAACCACTAATTTCACCAAAATTACAGAGAATCGAACCAGCCCCCAAAATTAGCCCTCTTAGGGTTTATATAAACCCTAAAATATGCATTTGGATGCAATAGTTATCCAAATCTATCAATTCTTATCAATTTCGATTCGCCTTATCATCAGGAACAAAAGCCCTAAACTTCTATTCCCAATCGAATTTGAATTCATATCCGATTTTACAGAATTGCCCTTAGAACCCTAATTTTAGCCCCAAATTGAATTCTCGGCCCTAATCTTGAATTCTGACGAATTGAGCTGCAATTAGTCCGGTTCTTCAGCAATTAAGTCCGGTTCCTGATCCAGCAGGTGTCCATGCATACAAAATCACATTGATTGAGCCACCAACTCACATATATAATAAACACTATGAAAAACTTAACAAGCCAGATAAGTGGTGATATGTAGTCGATTAATCGATAAGACAAGTTAACAAATGAAGCGATGGACAACAGTCAATTTGTTCTTCACACCAAAACAAATAGGTCAGTTTTATGTACATCACACCAGACAAGGCAAAGCTCAGAAATCTTAGCAGTGTACAGAGAATCATATATTCACTATCTAACCATTTCAGAGTGACAGTTTGTTTATCTGAGGTAGAAACTGAAACTTCATGTCAAGACCAAACCCTGTCTCAACCGTCTCTGAAGTGAAGACAGATCAACAGAACTTCTTAAGTTGTTCTTCTTGATCCGGACAAGCTTGTCGTAAACACACCAGGGGAAACTAATGTAATGATCCCTCTTCAATCCCACATTATAGCAACCCCAGTAATCTGGATGGTATGTCACATGATACCATGCTGAAGCCTTTGCATATTCATCATCTGAATCACCTCCTTTCCTAAACCAACTTCTTGCTTCCTTTCTCAACAACTTCACGGCCAGCCCAATCGCCTCTGCTTCTTTTCTCCGATCAAAAGTCTTCGACATCCTCATGATACTACCGCTCAGTATCTCCGCCTCGGTTTTTATGCCGTAATAGTCCATCAAGTTGCCCAACTTGTAATCGTAGTCGGTTTTGTAGTCAAAAGCTTCGTCAATGTAGTATTTGAACCCATCGACTTCCAGATCAGTGTCGTATGACCTCCTGGCGACGTCTTCTGTGAAGGATTGGAAGAAGACTGTGTTGGGGGCTATGTCTTTCACCGCCCTGAAAAGCTTCCCGATTATACGAGTGGATATATAGGTTGGCTTGTCGGGCTTCTCCATAAAATCGGGGTATTCATTCACACGTAAGTTAGGTGGAATTTCTGCAGGGACTCCAGTTTTGGGAAAGTCGACTGCTATTGAGAAGAGCCTAGCCAGCTCTACACATTTCTCACTTGATGCCATGTCTTCTTCCCTGTCAGCAAACACAGTGTGGGCATTGGCAATGATTCCTAAACTATCATTCATAATGTAATTGGTGAAGTATTCTTCAACCTCCTGTAGATTTAAAGAGTGAAAAACCATGAAGTTTAAGTGAGACCACAAAATGTACAATGAATCTGTTATCTAACAATTAAGTGTCTTAAGTTCCAAGATGACAGGATATAATGTCTAGTCGTTTGCAATCACTTTCATGATTTTATATGCAATTTGAAAAATTATGAAAAGGTGAAGAGTCACCATACCTCAATCGTGACCTCATGATCGAGTAATGTGTTAGGAGCAGGGTCGTAATTCATTGGATGAACTTGTCTTGGTGGAATCATCTCAGGATCCCAACAGACAAAATATAAGTCACCATCCAAATCACTCCCAGAACATTCATTTGGGTGGGGCCTGTTATTACAACAGATACAGATGCATTAACTAGAATAATATGACCACATTAGATTTGTCTACAATTAGCTTAGAATCTACGAATAAGACAGTTTACCTCTTTCCTTTTTTTGGGAAGACAATGCAGTCCACCATGTGATGCAGTGCAGGGACATCAATGGCTTTTAAAACACGAACATCTCCAGGATGCAAGCATGGGTTTTTAGCCACGACAACTTTTTCCTTAAGAAGATAATGACAAGCAGTAGAGGTATATTCATCTGAAATCCATGATTCCCTGTTGAACCTGCTTCTTCTAGCACCAGAAAATTGCACAAACACCTGACCATATTTCAAAGTGCCGGTTTCATCCATACATCCCATCATTTGCCGAGCTTGTGGGACAAATATTCTTGCTTTAATTCGTAAATCAAGCAACTTTGATGCACGAAAAGTTTGAAGCATCATTGAGAGAAATGGTTCGTCGTTGGGCTTGTAGCCAGATTTCAACATTTCCTTGAGAATGTTTGTGTATTCTCCTGGAGACATCAACTCCAGAGCTTCCTCTGCTTTTAGGGGATCAACTAAAATTTCATCAAGCTGAGCCACTGCTTCTCTCTGCTTCTTCTCAAAGACACGATCCTTGACCCCAAGTGTGGATAAAAGTGTAATGATTTGACGATTCAAGAAACAGGGCTGATATTTGCTCCATGCAAGAACATCGAGTTTTATATTGTCGGACTTATACTTTAACATACTAGGTCTCAACGACAACTTCACGGATGAAGTGGGATCAATTGCAACGACTCCTTTGTAGCCACCATACCTTATCTGAAAAGCAGATGGGATAGAACCTTTAACTCCACATTTTATAGCAACTCTACAGGCAAAGTCAGCTGATATCTTCCCAATCCCATCAGAGAATATATATTTAGTCCCACTTAGAGTAACATCACTGATTTTTTCAATCTCATTCTCTCCAACACTTAGCGTTTCTTTTGATGAACCAAAGGATTGACCAAGTCTGGCAGCATACTTTGCCACGTTTCTAATGTCACTGAAGTTACCCATCCATTGCCTAATATCATCAGCATTTAGATAAGTTGTTGGAGCAAACATCCAGAGGGAGTTCTCCCGTAATTGACTCGAGGAAAATGCAAGAAAATCGAATTTCTTGCGCCCTATTTGTATCCCATTCCTCAGTGTTGAAATTATTCTCTGATACAGCTTTGTTCTTCCATTCTCATCCCCTGCAGCCACCCTTGGCACTAAATCAGTCGAATGCATCTTGTCCCACTCCTCATCCACAAATGAAACACGAAGAAAATTATCGATATAATTATGGAACTCACGTAAGACCCGATTCGACACATTTACTTCTGGACCACAGAAATACACTTTGGTTGGCGTTACTTGAACTCTTCGAACATATACCAGACCCTCGTCTAAATTCACAGCAGGAGGCTTTGGTCGTTCTTTATTTGTTCGGTAGTTCTGATACTGCTCACTAAGCCAGGACACAGGATCATAGCAGCACTCCTTTAAATAGTAAAGCTTATCAAGTGCATGCTCTATGTATTTCAAATCAAATCTTTGTGGATTAACCAACTGAAAGAAACGTGTGTCTACGTTTGGCCCGGGGAGACATCCATTTTGTACTAAACAGCAAACCTTGAACAGTATTCCAAATGGCAATTCATCTCCTCTGGGAGGTTTTACAATCGGAACTAGGGGCAGGTCTTCAGAAAACGGGATTCCTCTTTCCAAAACAAGCGGATCTCCACTTTCTCTGTAGTATGCAAAATTGTCTCGGAAATTTGGAACTCTTATGCCGTGAGGAAGTTGGAGGCACAAGCCAGAAGATTGTCCAATACAGGATGGCGTGAAGTCTGTTGTTCTGACCCACTGATCATCTTGAGTTTCCATAAAATAGCTATAAATGGAACCACCTACCTTGTTGTATATCCGAGGCCCACCTAATAGCTACAGGATTAAAGCGAGAAAGATATCAGTTCCACTTCCGTTTCTACTTATAGTTTATATTGTTATATCATTGTTTGAGGCTCGGGTTTAGATTGGACCCGGATCAAAAAAGTTTAAATTGGGGTTATGGTGGGTTAAATAAATCCATCAATTTTAGTGGCTTTATTTAATCCATCATAACCAATGATTTATTATAGTGCAAAATATCATCTCTATCATTATTATTCAATTATTAAGGACAAATCAATTCTTTATTTTTCAAGTATTGTCCTCAATGTCATTATATAAATAGTTGAGGCAATAATTTTTGTAACTTAATTTGCTCCCCTAAATATGTTATTATTATTTTTTTTTCTAACCTAGATTTGATTAATTAAAGTTGTCTGAATTAATCATTGACATTGATTTTCTTACGTATATTTGTTCGTAGTTAAAGTTTATGTAGTAGAAGTTTGCGAATGAGAAAATGGAGTGTATCCAAAATATCTAAACTGAGATTATGAAGCGAAACTTCCACTTTCATATTCAAGAACTCTTGCATGGACTCATTGGTACTTGGTGTGAAAGCTAAATACTGGATATTTTTGCTCATTAATAATTCTAAAATCTTTCTCGGATTCTATACCTTTTCAAATCCTCAAAGGAAAATCATCTCATACATAAATTTGTAGAAACGTCATATTGGCCAGGCTCGCTAAGATGACAAATCATGTTTAAGAAAATATAATTGTACCTGTATGAGAAGAATCTTTGCCATTCGACCACGTGGATTATACAGCACAATCCGCCATATATTTTCATAGGAGAGCTGAAGCCTATATTCAGCTGAGTTATGAGTCAAATACAAGTGCATTTTCTTCAGCCCAGTTCCAAATTTAACAGAAACATCTGACCCACTCCATAGCACTGAAAATTTCCGTTTTGATATCTGACATCCAAAATTCAAAGTTATGCCCTCCATTTCATTCACAAAAGTTCGAGGATTTGGAATCATGTCACTATCCCATGTCCAAGCCCTCAAATGAGAAGTACCATATTGTAGGCGATAATTTGCCAGATCAATGATCTTCTCCGCACATGTGCTATTAATAAACTGGACTCTTGCGTATGCTCTTGGACCTTGTCTCGTTGGTTTTACTTCTAAAGCAACCACAGTTCCTTGGCCTGTGTATTCCTCCAAAAACCTTTTGACCACTTTAGCTTCAATGAGATTACGGAAGCCTGACACTTGAATAGTCTTTCCCATTTGGGTCGATGCTAACTGCAGTTTGATCATGAATAAGAATCAGTCTGATCCGATCCCATAATATGTATCAGCTATCTGAAATTATAAGTTTAATGTTTCAACCAAGGACAAAAAGAGTAAGAGGTTGGGAAAGATTTGGGATAGGAAAAAGGTGTCCTACTTACTCACACAATGTACAACGTTTTAAGGAGTGAACGAATCTATAAGAATATTGTGCAGAAAAAGTAATAGAAAAGGCTATATGGGTCCAAATGTGATCATCATGTTTGTAAGAAGCTGAAAATCATCATTTTCTACACAAAGCAGATTTTTAGATTCCAAGAAACAGATTCTTAAATGTCTTATAATTCTTATACATAAAACAATAGAGGTTACATTGCAGAGAGACAGATTCTTACACATAAAACCCAAGAGAAAGTCGATGCATTGAATCCCAAGAATCTATAGTCCCTAACCCATTATTCCCAAAACTAATGGGATTCTTGAGAGAGAGAAAGAGAGAGTTACCAAGAAAACAACAAACTTGGGAGAATTTCTGGAGAGATCAACGATATGCTTGTTGTACACTTAAAAAGAGACCCATCGGTAGAACAAATTCATCTTCCGTCACCAAAAATAAGAAGATTGTTAGTGTTTGAGAGAGAGAGAGAGGAAAAAGACTCACTGTATTCGAAGTCAATAACAATTCAGCATGATTGAGAATGAGTGAGAGTGAGAGTGAAAAAAAGGGGAAGTTTCTCTGCTATTTGATTAGTGATGAGTGGAGTCTTACGTTGCTCTTTTTCGTCATCCAATGATACGAGGAACACAAGTTCATTTTTTTCGTTTACCATTTTCCACATTATTTATTAATTATTTACTTCCTTGTTTGAGGATACAGAAAGCAAATCCTCTCATCTCATTATTCCAATCCGATTAATCTCCGATTTTTTTCCCTAAAATTATGTGATTAATATTATTTTGAAAAAATGGTAAAAATTAAATAACTTGTATGTTATTTGTTTTTGCCAATAATATTCATTTATCTGAAGTAATCAATTATATGCTGTTGTGGTTGACTAATTCCGACATAAATGTTCTTTTTGATTTTATTTTTGTCAAATTTCACACCTAAGCTTTTTTTTATTGTTGTTAAGTCAAGAAAAATTTGATGAATATACCCCGTATGTTACCTCTAATTAAATTAACAAACAAAATATAAAATTATTATATAATAAAAATATAAAATCAAAAAAAAATTATTTAAAAATCATAAAAATATTTTATATTATCTAAATAAACAAAAAAAAAATCTAAAAAAATTAAAATAATGTAATAATAATCGTTATTATTATTATATTTAGTAAAGACAATAAATTAGAAATATTTATTTAAAATATTATCTTATTTTAAATTACTAAAACTTATGTGTAATAATAATAGTAAAAATATAATAAATTCATAACTTATTCTAATAGTAATTTTAAATTTATAAACCAATAAAATAAATCTAGCAAATAGATTTTGAAATATATTTTTTGTTGGAAAATTATTTTAAAATATAAAAAAAATCAATGAAATGCTTAAAAGTAAAAACAATTAATAAATCGATGAAAGGCTTAAAAATAAAAATAAAGAATTACCAAAAAAAGTATATATATATATATATAACAAAATAAGAATTTTTTATTTTAAAAAATAAGAAAATGAATTTGTTGTCTTTATTTGTTGATTTTTAAATATTTAATATAATTTCTGTTTTTTGTAAATAAAAAATTCTAATTTAATTATATTTTTATATTTACTTAAATAATATATTGAAATTAAAAAAAAAAACTAAAACATAGTGTTTATAACTTCTATTATTATTATTATTATATAGTTAATCTTTTCATTTTCAAATTTTCATTGATTTTTAGATATTTAAAAATAATTTTCTGATTTAAAAAATAATAAATTCGTATTTTTGTTATATTTCAAAAAAAAAAATATCCAGTATATTTATTTGTTTTTGCCAAAAATACCCTTTTTTAGAATGACATGAATATAAGATTAAAAAAAACTAAAATATATAAACATGTGTATTTATTAGCCACATCAAATTGTGACTAGTTGATTACCTTTTACTACAGGTAAATGGATATTTTCGATAACATACAATAATATATGGGGTATTCTTAAAAATTCAAAAATAATGTCATAATTAGGAGTAATATACGAAATGTTTTCACCAATTTTTTTCAATATTATTATGTTTATTATAACACGCCACATCTATTCTAGAATTAAATCATTGATCGGAATTCCTTATTTTTACCACTTTTGAGGATATGTATAATTTAGATTTAGATATCTAATTCCATAAGAATCAAAATCATAACAGACAAAAGTTAGGAACATTATCATATTCTGCCCTATTTACACGAGTTTTTCATATAAATATAAATCTTCAGGGGTCGACGTTTTGGATTACTATAGAGTGTGTATTATTTCATATTTAAATTTGATTTGAAATTATATATAATTATTTCGTTGAAATATAATATAGGGCCCGGCTATACACACCCCGGGCCCTTCTAAACACACCCCAAAAAAATAATGGAAAAAAAAATATAAGGAAAAATGTCCAAAATGCCCTTATCATTTAAAAAAAAACATAATCAAACTAATTATCTAAACATACCCACCAAATGTGATTGCTAAACACACCCCACTTCTCTCTTCTTTATCACCAACCAAAAAAAAAAATTTGTGCAAAAACTCTACCCAAAACCCTACTACATTTGTGCAGAAAAAGATCATGGATCAAGATAGAGCACGGGAAATGGATAATGTAAGTCATTTAACATAGTTTTACCGATTTATTTTTCAGTGTTGTTCGAAAAAAAAAATATCGCGCAGTTCCCGATCGGCCAATACAGGCCGAACAATGTGCAGTGTGTTCGACCTGTATTGGCCGAACATGTAGTATAATGTTCATTCAGCACTGGTCGAACATCTAGGTAATGTTCGACTGACTCTGGTCGAACGTTATGCAATGTGTTCGGTTGGTTCTGGTCGAACATATGCAAAATGTTTGTCTAGTAATGATCGAACATATTGCATATGTTTTAAATAGTCGAATGAATTTAGGTTTTTTTGTTGTGGATCAATGTATTTACACATGCTCTTTTTTGATAGGAATATGGCTTCAACGAAACGCAATTGGTAGATTTTATGTTGCAACATTGTAGTCCATTTGTTTAGGGATTGGTCGATTGTTCGGTGATTGAACTAGATTGAATTGACTACTACATATATAGGCGAATTGATTAAATTGTTCATGAATATTGCAAGATAGGATATTCTTTACACTAGGAGGACACGTCCGACCGCATCGAACCGACGGGCTGAGGAGGCTTGCACCACTCATCCTCCGATCGCTTCGACATCTATTAAAGAACTGTCTCTTTCTGTATTACACATTTCACATTTGAACAACTTTTGTCGAACGGTTACGCATGTTATCTTTTATTTTGTGTTTTTGATTAATTTAAACCAAGTTCTTGTGTGCATTACAAGTTGTTTTTCACAGCAATATCGAATTGGTTTCTGTTAGGGATAGTAAGAACTCCGAATGTTGTCAAATCGAGCTTGCTCATACATCGGGTCAATAACGTTCACAACACTAAATCGTGTTTCATTGGAGCCATATTCCTATAAAAAAAGAGCATGCGTAAATATATTGACCACATCAAAAAACCTAAATTCAATCGACTATTTACTCCCGCAATACCTCAAACATATGCAATATGTTCGACCATTACTTGACAAACATTTTGCATATGTTCGACCAGAACCAACCGAACACATTGCATAACGTTCGATCAGAGTTAGTCGAACATTACCTAGATGTTCGACCAGTGCTGAATGAACATTATACTACATGTTCGGCCAATACAGGTCGAACACACTGCACATTATTCGACCTGTATTGGCCGATCGGGAACTGCGCGATATTTTTTTTTTCGAACAACACTGAAAAATAAATCGGTAAAACTATGTTAAATGACTTACATTATCCATTTTCCGTACTCTATCTTGATCCATGATCTTTTTTTGCACAAATGTAGTAGGGTTTTGGGTAGGGTTTTTGCACAATTTTTTTTTTTGGTTGGTGAAGAAGAAGAGAGAAGTGGGGTGTGTTTAGCAATCATATTTGGTGGGTGTGTTTAGATAATTAGTTTGATTATGTTTTTTTTTTAAATGATAAGGACATTTTGGACATTTCTCCTTATATTTCTTTTTCCATTATTTTTTTGGGGTGTGTTTAGAAGGGCCCGGGGTGTGTATAGCCGGGCCCATATAATATAATGAAAGTTCATGTCCCATCAGTTTAGAAAACCGGAAGCGAGTTGTGGTCAACAGTTTTGAAAAGCTATTACCCCGATTATGAATCGTGAATCGTGGTTACATAATTTGGTTTTGATTTGGGGAACTTTTCAAATTATTATTATTATTTTAAGTTGTATTTATTATTATTTTAAATTTGTATTATAAGTTGTAGCTTTTGTAGATTTATGATTTACATTTTGTTGTAGTTTAATTTACTCAAATTTGTGTCATATATAATAAACACCATGAGAAACTTAACAAGCCAGATAAGTAGTGATATGTAGTCGATTAATGGATAAGACAAGTTAACAAATGAAGCGATGGACAATAGTCAATTTGTTCTTCACACCAAAACAAATAGGTCAGTTTTATGTACATCGATCACTCCAGAGGAGGCAAAGCTCAGAAATCTTAACAGTGTACAGAGAATCATATATTCACTATCTAACCATTTCAGAGTGACAGTTTGTTTATCTGAGGTAGAAACTGAAACTTCATGTCAAGACCAAACCCTGTCTCAACCGTCTCTGAAGTGAAGACAGATCAACAGAACTTCTTAAGTTGTTCTTCTTGATCCGGACAAGCTTGTCGTAAACACACCAGGGAAAACTAATGTAATGATCCCTCTTCAATCCCTCATTATAGCAACCCCAGTAATCTGGATGGTATGTCACATGATACCATGCTGAAGCCTTTGCATATTCATCATCTGAATCACCTCCTTTCCTAAACCAACTTCTTGCTTCCTTTCTCAACAACTTCACTGCCAACCCAATCGCCTCTGCATCATTTCGTCGATCAAAAGTCTTCGACATCCTCATGATACTACCGCTCAGTATCTCCGGCTCGGTTTTTATGCCGTAATAGTCCATCAAGTTGCCTAACTTGTAATCGTAGTCGGTTTTGTAGTCAAAAGCTTCGTAAATGTAGTTTTTGAACCCATCGACTTCCAGATCAGTGTCGTATGACCTCCTGGCGACGTCTTCTGTGAAGGATTGGAAGGAGACTGTGTTGGGGGCTATGTCTTTCACCGCCCTGAAAAGCTTCCCGATTATACGAGTGGATATATAGGTTGGCTTGTTGGGCTTCTCCATAAAATCGGGGTATTCTTTCACACGTAAGTTAGGTGGAATTTCTGCAGGGACTCCAGTTTTGGGAAAGTCGACTGCTATTGAGAAGAGCCTAGCCAGCTCTACACATTTCTCACTTGATGCCATGTCTTCTTCCCTGTCAGCAAACACAGTGTGGGCACTGGAAATGATTCCTAAAGTATCATTCACAATGTAATTGGTGAAGTATTCCTCAACCTCCTGTAGATTTAAAGAATGAAAAACAATGAAGGAAGTTTAAGTGATACCACAAAATGTACAATGAATCACTTATCTAACAATTAAGTGTCTTAAGTTCCAAGATGACAGAATATAATGTCTAGTCGTGTGCAATCACTTTCATGATTTTATATGCAATTTGAAAAATTATGAAAAGGTGAGGAGTCACCATACCTCAATCGTGACCTCATGATCGAGTAATGTGTTAGGAGCAGGGTCGTAAGTCATTGGACCAACTTGTCTTGGTGGAATCATCTCAGGATCCCAACAGACAAAATATATGTCACCATCCAAATCACTCCCAGAACATTCATTTGGGTGGGGCCTGTTATTACAATAGATACAGATGCATTAACTAGAATAATATTACGACATTAGATTTGTCTACGATTAGCTTATAATCTACGAATAAGACAGTTTACCTCTTTCCTTTTTTTGGGAAGACAATGCAGTCCACCATGTGATGCAGTGCAGGGACATCAATGGCATCTAAAACACGAACATCTCCAGGGTGCAAGCATGGGTTTTTAGCCACCACAACTTTTCCCTTAAGAAGATAATAACAAGCAGTAGAGGTATATTCATCTAAAATCCTGGATTCCTTGTTGAACCTGTTACTTCCAGCACCAGAAAATTGCACAAACACCTGACCGTATTCCAGAGTGCCGGTTTCATCCATACATCCCATTATTTGCCGAGCTTGTGGGACAAATATTCTTGTTTTAATTCGTAAATCGAGCAACTTTGATGCACGAAAAGTTTGAAGCATCATTGAGAGAAATGGTTCGTCGTTGGGCTTGTAGCCACATTTCAACATTTCCTTGAGAATGTTAGTGTATTCTCCTGGAGACATCAACTCCAGAGCTTCCTCTGCTTTTAGGGGATCAACTAAACTTTCATCAAGCTGAGCTACTGCTTCTCTTTGCTTCTTCTCAAAGACATGATCCTTGACCCCAAGTGTGGATAAAAGTGTAATGATTTGACGATTCAAGAAGCAGGGCCGATATTTGCTCCATGCAAGAACATCGAGTTTTGTATTGTCGGACTTATACTTTAACATACTAGGTCTCAACGACAACTTCACGGATGAAGTGGGATCAATTGCAACGACTCCTTTGTAGCCACCATACCTTATCTGAAAAGCCGATGGGATAGAACATTGAAGTCCACATTTTATAGCAACGCTACAGGCAAAGTCAGCTGATATCTTCCCAATCCCATCAGAGAATATATATTTAGTCCCACTTAGAGTCACATCACTGATTTTTTCAATCTCATTCTCTCCAACACTTAGCGTTTCCTTTGATGAACCAAAGGATTGACCAAGTCTGGCAGCATACTTTGCCACGTTTCTAATGTCACTGAAGTTACCCATCCATTGCCTAATATCATCAGCATTTAGATCAGTGGTTGGAGCAAACATCCAGAGGGAGTTCTCCCGTAATTGACTCGAGGAAAATGCAAGAAAATCGAATTTCTTGCGCCCTATTTGTATCCCATTCCTCAGTGTTGAAATTATTCTCTCATACACCTTTGTTCTTCTATTCTCATCCCCTGCAGCCACCCTTGGCACTAAATCAGTCGAATGCATCTTGTCCCACTCCTCATCCACAAATGAAACACGAAGAAAATTATCGATATAATTATGGAACTCACGTAAGACCCGATTCGACACATTTACTTCTGGACCACAGAAATACACTTTGGTTGGCGTTACTTGAACTCTTCGAACATATACCAGACCCTCGTCTAAATTGACAGCAGGAGGCTGTGGTCGTTCTTTATTAGTTCGGTAGTTCTGATACTGCTCACTAAGCCAGGCCACAGGATCATAGCAGCACTCCTTTAAATAGTAAAGCTTATCCAGTGCATGCTCTATGTATTTCAAATCAAATCTTTGTGGATTAACCAACTGAAAGAATCGTGTGTCTACGTTTGGCCCGGGGAGACATCCATTCTGTACTAAACAGCAAACCTTGAACAGTATTTCAAATGGCAATTCATCTCCTCTGGGAGGTTTTACAATCGGAACTAGGGGCAGGTCTTCTGAAAACGGCATTCCTCTTTCCAAAAGAAGCGGATCTCCACTTTCTGTGTAGTATGCAAAATTGTCTCGGAAATTTGGAAGTCTCATGCCGTGCGGAAGTTTGAGACACAAGCCAGAAGATTGTCCAATACAGGATGGCGTGAAGTCTGTTGTTCTGACCCACTGATCATCTTGAGTTTCCATAAAATAGCTATAAATGGAACCACCTAGCTTTTTGTATATCCGAGGCCCACCAAGTAGCTACAAGATTAGACCGAGAAATATATCAGTTCCGTTTCTACTTATCGTTTATATTGTCATACGGTTATGCCATTGTCCGAGGCCCCGATCAAAAAGGTTTAAATTGGGGTTATGGTGTGTTAAATAAATTCATTAATTTTGTTGGTTTTATTTAACCCATTATAACCAATTATTTATTATAATTCAAAATATTATTTTTATCATTACTATTTAATTATTAAGGACAACTCAATTCTTTGTTTTTCACGTATTTTACTTAATGTCATTATATAAACTAGTAATTCACCCGCGCGATGCGTAATTTATTATTTATTATGATGGTATACAATTTGCAATTATATAATGAAATTGTTATATTATAAAATTATTCACACATCTTTTATTATTCAAATTTTGTATAATATATAAATATATTTTCATATCTCTATTGATTTTTAAAGTTATATTTTATAATATAAAAAAATTGTTGGGTAAAGTAGAGTTTTAACTTAAAAAAGTAGAATTTGGTTGAATTCTCCCTATACATTAGGACTTCCTTATGCATTTGTTTTGGGGTTGCGTGTTATTCTAAATTTAAATAACACAAATTGTATATGTTCTTCTAAATTATATTTGATAATATTAAAAAGTTGGAATACAAAATTTATAAATAATTTAAATGACGAATTTGAAAGCTTACATTCTATTTATTCATCTTTTGTTGAATTCTTTTCATGACTCGATAGATAATTTGATAAACCGATGATTTTAAGAGTTAGTTATAAGAGACCAATTAACAATATAAGTTTTGAAATATTTATTTATATACACCATTTCTCATAATAACAAAAAGTATATAATAATTTCTTTTAACTTTCAAATTGATAATATGAATAATTCTAAACATTAAGTAATTAAAATTAAAAAAAAAAGAATTAAAACCTTGAAAACGTACATTCTATTTATTTCTAGTAATTCACCTGTGTGATGCGCGATTTATTATTTATTATGTTAGTATACAATTTGTAATTGTATAATAAAATTGTTATATTACAAAGTTATTCATACATCTTTTATTATTCAAATTTTGTATAATATACAAATATATTTTCATATCTCTATTGATTTTTAAGTTATATTTTATAATTTTAAAAAATTGTTGGGTAAAGTAAAGTTTTAACTTAAAAAAGTAGAATTTCGTTAAATTTCTCCTATACATTAGGGCTTCCTTAAGCATTTGTTTTTGAATTTTGTGTTATTTTAAATTCAAATAACACAAATTGTATATGTTCTTCTATTTGTTTTTGGGTTGCGTGTTATTTTAAATTCAAATAATACAAATTGTATATGTTCTTCTAAATTATATTTGATAATATTAAAAAATTGGAACAAAATTTATAAATAATTTAAACGACGAACTTGAAAGCTTACATTCTATTTGTTCTTCTTTTGTTAAATTTTTTTCATGACTCAATAGATAATTTGAAAAGCCAATGATTTTAAGAGTTAGTTATAAGAGACCAATTAACAATATAAGTTTTGAAATATTTATTTATATACAACATTTCTCATAATTAGAAAAAGTATATTACAATTTCTTTTAATTAACTTTCAAATTGATAATATGAATAATTCTAGACATTAAGTAATTAAAATTAAAAAAAAATTAAAAACTTGAAAGCTTTCATTCTATTTATTTCTATTTTTTGCTGAATTTTTTTCATGGTTTGATAGATAATTTGATAAATCAATTATTTTTGGAGTTGGTAAAAAGAAACCAATTAACAATAGAAATTTTGAACTATTATTTATAAACAATATTTCTCATAATTACAAAAAAATATCTTAAAGTTTTTTTAACTTTAAAATTGATAATGAGAATAATTATAGATATTAAATAATTAAAGTTAACAAAATTTAAAAAAGAAATAAATTATTGTTCAACAATGAATTATGATCATCATCATCAACAACAAATAATTAATAATAATAATAATAATAATAATAATAATAATAATAATAATAATAATTAACAATATATTATATGGGAACAATGTTTTAAATAACATGAACAATTTTTTTGACAAAACTAATAATTTTTGAAATTCTTTTATTAACCAATATAATGATGTCATACTTTTAGGAGGGAAAGTGGCAAAATTGTAAATTTTACCAACTGTCCTCCTTTTATATATAGACTAGTAATTCACCCGCGCCATGCGCGATTTATTATTTGTTATGATAATGTACAATTTGTAATTATATAATGAAATTGTTATATTACGAAGTTATTCATGCATCTTTTATTAGTCAAACTTTGTATAATATACAAATATATTTTCATATCTCTATTGATTTTTAAAGTTATATTTTATAATTTTAAAAAATTGTTGGGTAAAGTACAGTTTTAACTTAAAAAGGTAAAATTTTGTTAAATTCTCCCTATACATTAGGGCTTCCTTATGCATTTGTTTTTGGGTTGCTTATTATTCTAAATTTAAATAACACAAATTGTATATGTTTTTCTAAATTATATTTGATAATATCAAAAAGTTGGAATACAAAATTTACAAATAATTTAAACGACGAACTTGAAAGCTTACATTCTATTTGTTCGTCTTTTGTTGAATTTTTTTCATGACTCGATAGATAATTTGATAAGCAAATGATTTTAAGAGTTATTTATAAGAGACCAATTAAAAATATAAGTTTTGAAATATTTATTTATATACAACATTTTTCATAATTACAAAAAGTATATTACAATTTCTTTTAACTTTCAAATTGATAATATGAATAATTCTAGACATTAAGTAATTAAAGTTAACAAAAAAACAAAAAATAATTAAAAACTTGAAAACTTACATTCTATTTATTTCTATCTTTTGTTAAATTTTTTAATTGTTCGATAGATAATTTGATGAGACAGTGATTTTTGGAGTTGGTTAAAAGTGACATATGAACAATAGAAATTTTGAAATATTATTTTTATACAATATTTTTCATAATTACAAAAAATATCTTAAAATTTTTTTAACTTTAAAATTGATAATGAGAATAATTATAGACATTAAGTATTTTAAGTTAACAAAATTAAAAAAAAATAAAAATAAATTATTGTTCAACAATGAATGATAATCATCGTCAACAATAACAAATAATAATAATTAATATTAATAATAATAATAATAATAATAATTAATAATAATAATAATAACAACAACAATAATAATTAACAACATTCATCTCGTACAATGCTCGATTTATTATTTATTGTGGTAGTATATAAAATTTGTAATTATATAATGAAATTGTTATATTAAAAGTTATTCATACATCTTTTATTATTCAAACTTTGTATAATATATAAATATATTTTTCATATCTCTATTGATTTTAAAAGCTTATATTTTATAATTTAAAAATATTGTTGGGTAAAGTAAAGTTTTATCTGAAGAAAGTAGAATTTGGTTGAATTCCTACTATACATTAGGGCTTCCTTATGCATTTGTTTTTGGGTTGCGTGTTATTCTAAATTCAAATAACACAAATGGTATATGCCATTCTAAATTATATTTAATAATATTTAAAAGTTGGAATACAAAATTTATAAATAATTTAAACAACGAACTTGAAAGCTTACATTCTATTTATTTGTCTTATGTTGAATTTTTTTCATAGCTTGATAGATAATTTAATCAGTCAATAATTTTTAGAGTTAGTTATAAGCGACCAATTAATAATATAAGGTTTGAAATATTTATTTATATACAACATTTCTTATAATTACAAAAATTATATTAAATCTTTTTTGAACTTTCGAATTGATAATATGAATAATTCTAGACATTAATTAATTAAAGTCAACAAAAAAAATTAAAAACTTGAAAGCTTACATTCTATTTATTTCTATCTTTTACTAAAAAAATTTCATGGTTCGATAGATAATTTGATAAGTCAATGATTTTTGGAGTTGGTTAAAAGTGACCAATTAATAATAAAATTTTTGAAATATTATTTATATACAATATTTCTTATAATTAAAAAAAATATCTTAAAATTTTTTTTACTTTAAAATTGATAGTGAGAATAATTATTGACATTAAGTAATTAAAGTTAATAATAAGTAATAATAATAATAACAATAATAATAATTAATAATATTTTACATGGGAAAAGTGTCCTAAATAACATGAACAATCTTCTTGACAAAATTAATAATTTTTTGAAATTTTTTTAACAAAAATAATGATGTGACATCTTTAGGAGGGAAAATGACATTCTTGTAATATTTTCCAACTGTCTTGCTTTTATATAAGTATAGATAGTTGAGACAATAATTTTTGTAACTTAATTTCCTCACCAAATGTGTTTTTTTTTTTAACCTAGATTTGATTAATTGAAGTTATTTGAATTAATCATTGACATTAATTTTCTTATGCATATTTATTCGTAATTAAAGTTTATATAGTAGAATTTTGTCAAGTATTAATCCATTAAATTTTTTTTACTACTTTAGTTTCAAATTTTAGAATTAATTTTGAAATTTAGAATTAATTTTTATTGGGAGAAAATGATAGGGGTATTTTGATCAAGTTAATATTAAACCCACAAAAACGTTTGATCCAAACAAAAAAATTGTTTGATAAACGCAATTCAAAACCAACACTTAACATTTAAACCAAACACACAAATATTAAATTCAATCTAAACAAAACAGTGTAAACCCACCATAACCCAACTAATTTAACTAACCCAACACACGAACCAAACATGTCCTAAATAGCATAATTATAGCAAGAGAGCTGAAAGCTAAATTACAGTGAGAAGGACGTGGCCTGACAAACTATTATAGATTACAGCATAATAAGTTTAAATCTTTTTCAAAATCAATAAGAGATTCATTCACCCTCTAAACCTCTGTGCCATTTAGGACCAACAACCATCATGACCACGTAATAAGATTACAAAGTATTATGGTGCAAAAACAATGAGAAAATGGAGTGCATCCAAAATATCTAAATTAAGATTATGAAGCGAAACTTCTACTTTCATATTCAAGAACTCTTGCATGGACTCATTGGTACGTGGTGTGAAAGCTAAATACTGGAATTCTTCAATTCAACAGGTATTTTTGCTCATTAATAATTCTCTTGTAGGCAACAGTTGAACAGCGAAAAATCATTCTACAATCTTTCTCAGATTCTATAACTTTTCAAATCATCAAAGGAAAATCATCTCACACATAAATTTGTAGAAACGTCTTATTGGCCAAGCTCACTAAGATGACAAATCATGTTTAAGAAAATTTAATTGTACCTGTATGAGAAGAATCTTTGCCATTCGACCACGTGGATTATACAGCACAATCCGCCATATATTTTCATAGGAGAGCTGGAGCCTATATTCAGCTGAGTTATGAGTCAAATACAAGTGCATTTTCTTCAGCAAAGTTCCAAATTTAACAGAAACATCTGACCCACTCCATAGCACTGAAAATTTCCCTTTTGATATCTGACATCCAAAATTCAAAGTTATGCCCTCCATTTCATTCACAAATGTTCGAGGATTTCGTATCATGTCATCATCCGTCCAAGCCCTCAAATAAGAAGTACCATAATGTAGGCGATAATTATTTGCCAGATCAATGATCTTCTCCGCACATGTGATATTTATAAACTGGACTCTTGCGTATGCTCTTGAACCTTGTCTCGTTGGTTTTACTTCTAAAGCAACCACAGTTCCTTGGCCTGTGTACGCCTCCAAAAACCTTTTGACCACTTTAGCTTCAATGAGATGAGGGAAGCCTGACACTTGAATAGTCTTTCCCATTTGGGTCGATGCTAACTGCAGTTTGATCATGAATAAGAATCAGTCTGATCCGATTCCATAGTATGTATCAGCTTTCTGAAATTATAAGTTTAATGTTTCAACCAAGGAATCGAATGAATAAATGTTTCTTCAAGCAAAAAGAGTAAGAGGTTGGGAAAGATTTGTGATAGGAAAAAGGTGTCCTACTTACTCACACAATGTACAATGTTTTAAGGAGTGAACAAATCCATAAGAATATTGTGTAAAAAAAAGTAATAGAAAAGGCTATATGATGCGATCATCATGTTCGTAAGAAGCTGAAAATCATCAATTTCTACACAAAGCGGATTTTTAGATTCCAAGAAACAGATTCTTAAATGTCTTATAAATCTTAACATAAAACAATAAGGGGATACATTGCAGAGAGACAAATTCTTAGACATAAAACCCAAGAGAAAGTCGATGCATTGAATCCCAAGAATCTATAGTCACTATCCCATTATTCACAAAACTAATGGGATTCTTGAGAGAAAGAGAGAGTTACCAAGAAAACAAAAAACTTGCGATAATTTCTGGAGAGATCAACGATATGCTTGTTGTACACTTGAAAAAGAGACCCATCGGAAGAACAAATTCAACATCCGTCACCAAATATAAGAAGATTGTTAGTGTTAGAGAGAGAGAGAGAGAGAGAGAGAGAGAGAGATTGTGTTACCAAGAAAACAAAAGAGTTGGGAGAATTTCTGGAGAGATCAACTATATGCTTCTTGTACACTTAAAAAGAGACCCATCGGAAGAACAAATTCAACATCCTTCACAAAAATATAAGAAGATTGTTAGTGTTTGAGAGAGAAAGAGGAAAAAGACTCACTGTATTCCAAGTCAATAACATTTCAGCATGTTTAAGAATGAGTGAGAGTGAAGAAAAGGCAAAGATTCTCTGCTATGAGTGGAGTCTTACGTTGCTCTTATTCGTCATCCAATGAATAATGATACGAGGAACAGAAGTTCGTTTTTTTCGTTACCATTTTCCACATTAATTATTAATTATTTAATTCCTTGTTTTAGAATAGAGAAAGCAAATCCTCTCTTCTCATTATTCCATCCGAATCTATAACCTCTGATTTTTTTTCCTAAAATTATGTGATTAATTTATTATGAAAAAAATGGCAAAAATATCTTGTATATTGTTGTAGCTTTAAGTCGAGTCAAACAATATCGGACACGTGGAGGATCAGAAGTGGCTGATCAGAAATCAAATCGGCCACAACCCTCAGTAAAAAGCCGTCCAAAAGAGCTTAACTCGATCGGATTCTTAGCCAACTATGAAGACCGAATAGAAATAAATTTTCGAAGAACCAATTTGAGACTCGACCGATCAGAGATGATTGAGCCAATTAGGGATAACTGCCCGACCAAAGATACAAAAACCTAGAAGACCTGAAAATAATTAGCCAATTAGAAAATTAACGGTCCACATATGCCATCGTATTATTTTATATAATATAAATTTTATTATTTAGTTTATAAATTTAAGTTGTATTTATTATTATTTTAAATTTGTATTATAAGTTGTAATTTTTGTAGGTTTGTGATTTATATTTTGTTGTATTTTGAAGTTGTAATATTGTAACTTGTAAATGTAATATCTAATTTTTAATAATTTATATCAAATTATTGACTCAAATAAAATTGTTATTTTGTAATATAAGTATAATTGTAATATTTATATACAAATTTAATTAAAATAATTAAATATATATATATATAATATAAAACTATGTTAAAATCTAACCGTTCAAACCACGTCTAGAAACTAAAGTGATTCCGATTTGGTCCTTCATAATTTTGGGAACCATGTTCGGACAGAAACCGACAATTTGAAACTCTACATACAACCAAGTGGCATATGCATTGGGTTATTCCTCCATAATTGGAGAAGCCCACAAATTATTTGGCTCATAGCCCTATCTTTTATGGTTTTGATCAATTGTCCATTAGGGGCAATTTTTAATATGTTGATTGATAATGTGTAATCATTTCATCCCCTTGTTATATGAAAAGTAAAATTAATAGATGTTCTAAATTTTTATACATCATCCGTAAGCACATATTAATGTGTTCACTGTGGATGGGTGAAAGCACTGCAGAGTTACATTCTACTTATAAAAATATAAGAGCAACTTTTATTTGTTCGTGACACGACAGAAACTGCATTTTGGGAAGGAAAAAAAAAAAAAGACATGGATAGATGCTTCAATATTTGTGATGATGTAAAAATGTAAAAATGATAGCATGCTCTACAACATAGATAAATTAGGCACAAAGAGTAGGCAAGAACATAGTTTCTTTCTTTAATCTGATACAGACAGTTCAGGATATTCCATCCATTTAACTTCAACTTTTATCCCCTGAGAAAACAACTCAATTCCGTGTTTAAAAGAAAATAATACTAATTTAAATTTGCAATGCTTATGACAACCAAGAGTTTTTTCATTCTAAGGCTAGTGAATCCAAATCCAAAACTAGCACTCCAAAGACTGATACTAATAAAGAACATGTAAAGAGGATCTTTTCATGAGGTTGAAGGGACTAATGTTCTGTATTCCTTTTCTGTTATGGATCTTATACCATGAGGATCCGAGACCACGTCTTCCATGCCTTCTTTCACAGGATAGCCTAATGCTCGAGCTTGTAGCCATTGGTCTATTACACCGCAGCTAATTGCATACTTCACCGTACGCTCCAAGTACCCTTTATCAGATATCAGATGTGGCTGAACAGTCAGCATCCTCATTAAACCTGAACCATGAAACTCCATTAATGGCTATATAGGATAAAATTTAAGTATTAATGATTAATGTTCATTGTTTACCTGCAATAATGCCGTCTCCAGATGCTGACATGTCAGAAGTGTAAGGAGTTATGGGTGCATCCTCCATTCCTAGGACAGAACCATTGTGTTCCTTAGTGTAGTAATGTATCTTGGAAGTTCCGTTCGTTACAAACAGGACCTTGAGATTTTCATGCCATAGCGGAGCCACAACTTCTGGTGGATAATGAGTGAATTTGGATCTATCATTATCTTTGGTATCGAATCTTTCTGATGAAGTTATTCCGCAGAGAAATTCCAGCTCTTGCTTCGTCACTTCAACTATGTCAGATAGATTCAAGAACGTTTGTATGAACATCTTGGCTTCTTCACTAGACTGCCAGAGTGGCAATGGAAGGTTGACATCGTAAAAGACAACATTTCCTAGCTTTTTCGCTGTCTTGACAGCTCTCAATGTGGTTGATCTCATATTTCGATCAAGGAGGCTGGATGTGTTGAAGTAGAACATCTTTGCCTGAATCAGTAATGTCCTATATAAATTATACACTCAAAAGAAACAATATAAGAAAGCATAAACTTCAACAACTGAAGCTAAAAATATCTGACCTCTTTAAGCACATCAATATTAATCTCAGACGGAGATAAACAATCCTCAGCGCGTGGTTTGACACTACTCATTCTCAAGCCACCTCTCCTACCAATCTTCATGTGTGATATAGCCGTTGTCTTATTGCTATCAACATGCAGTGATCTGGTTTGTACCTTGTTCATGTTAAGATAATATAACAAGGACTGACCCCAGTCATCGTCTCCAAGTTTGCCCATGAAGGCGACTTTTCCTCCCAAGCTTGCAAGAGCTATGGCAACATTACTAGCGCATCCACCAGAAGCCCTAACGAATTTCTCAGGGGCCCACAGAGCATCTTTCTTGCGCTCATGGATTTCATAGTCGAGAAGCCTGTTAGCTCGTCTTCCAGCTGGCACAAAAGCATGTTGGGCTGCACCAAAACAGCAAACGAGAGGTGGCCATCCATACGTAAAGCTTATATCTTCTCCATCATCTATGTCAAACTTTAGTTCTTGTTCACTGTCTTCATCCAAGGTTGAGGTGTATGCATATGAATCCTCCTCATGATCACTAAGTTCTGTGTCACTCTCCACATCATCTACCTTCTTCTTTCGTCTTCTTTGCCTTGTAATGGTCTTAGTAGGCTTTTCTTCCAAGTTTTCGGTCATGGCCAATGCATCCTCCTCACGATCACTACCTTGACTTTCCACGTGATCAGCCTTCTTCTTTCGTGTCCTTTGCCTTGTAACATTCTTAGTTTCTTTTTCTTCTTCCAATGTTTCATTAGTAATTTGCACTGCACATAATCAAATTATAAACTAGCAATTTAAATCTTTATGCATTGGAGAAATCGAACCTATACTAAGGAAAAACTACTTCATCCAATTTACAAAAAAATTAACCTTTTTTCCTCGTTCTAGTTCGGGGTTTCCTTGAATCCTCAGTTGAGATCGAAGTAGTTAGCATTTCCTCATCTTTAACACTGCCACTAACTGAAGAATTTTCATCTGAACTGTCTGCTACTTTTTTCCTACTTCTTGCAGAAGCTCGTTTACTTGTTTTACGAGTCTTTTTTTCTACACTCCCTGCTTCTCCATCTGATACCTCATGAGATAACAACTCAGTTGTTTCATCCTTTGAGACTGCCATGATTACTTTTCTATTTAATCGAAAATCTTGAATTTGCACTAAGTTCATACAAGGAAACGTATTCCCATTTAAATGCCACCTATATATCCTGCACAATTAAAAGTAACCAAACTCTCAACATTCTTACATTCATTTTTCACCAGAAATCTTCTAAACATTCAACAATTTACTTCAAACCATAAACAGGCTTATCCAATTCCAACTTAAGCAAGAAACAAAGAACTATTTTAAGTTGCAAAAACCCTGCTGAATTATGAACCCAAACACACACACACACACACACACACACACAACGAGAACATAGCAACAAATGAGAAGACAAAGAGTGCGCTGAGTTTTTCCTTCAACGCTCAATTTTTTTTTTTCTGTGTGCATGTATATAACAGAACGAATCATAAGCATTGAAATAAGTTAATCTATTGTAATAAAGATCTTTAGAAAGGAAAAAAGATGAAGAAAAGAACCTGGGCATCAATGAAAACTGTGTAAAAGACATTGAAGCCATTGCATTAAGATTTCACAAAACCCACAAAATCTTGCAGAGGGGTTTTAGGGGACAGACCCAAACTGAAGAAGTAGATAGATAATTTTGATTTTTTTTAATATGAATTTATATTTAGGAGCTGAAAAACTTGGAATATGAAATGACTATTATGTCCTTCTCTTTCACCACTTACCACTTCTGCGGTTATACCCCTCTTTCTCTCTCTATCCAGGCAGTGGGAAATACAGAATCAAGAGATCCAGTGAGCTCTTCCTCACTTTATTTTTTTCTTGTATTAATTCCGTGTGAATTCAGAGAGTAATGTATGTGCATAATTCAGGTGGGTTGCAGAGCTAACGAGAACAAAGCAACGGTCTTGATGAAATTTCTTTGATGAATTTCATCAAACAGCTGGTGCCCATTACACAGGGGGCGAGAGCTGCTAAAAGTTCATGTAAAGGTGATTTCTTTACCAGTTTCTTAGATCATTTACGCATTATTATTTGCAGTCTTTCAATCATTTGGAGTTGTTCGTGTGAATTGTGAGTCAGCTGGTGTTCTGCTTGTCTGAATGTCTGTGGTGATGTATCTCAACTAGAGATACACTGTCTCTGTGTTTCCATGAAATGATAACACATGATTTATCAAATGGGATGTGAATGGTGTGTACATGGATTTGTTAATGCTTGCTTAATGGATTGGTTCATAAATCTAAAAGGAGTACAGTTTTTGCTCAATGAATTTAGTGATAAAAATGGCATTGTATGTGAAGCATGAAGTGCCATTACCTTTCTTCTAGCAAATTCTTGTTGATGCCTGTGAGATTAATAGTGGGAATAGTTAGCAGTTGATGTAATGCCATTGGAACATTATTAAGTTAAATTATTAAGATAATATTGCTCTTGAATTATTAAGATAATATTGCTCTTGGCTTTATCTCTTCACAGCAGCAAGAATGTGTCTCTCTCGTTTATTCCATGATGGTTTGGTGGAAGTGAACTCCGAAGAGCAAGAAGTTGTTATTGCCTTGGGAAGTAATGTGGGTGACAGGCTTCATAATTTTGAGGATGCATTGGATCGGATGAAGAAATCAGGCATGCAGATCACTGGACATGGCTGCTTATACGAGACTGAACCTGCCTATGTAACCGATCAACCTCACTTTCTCAACTCTGCTGTTAAAGCAATCACAAAACTCGACCCACAAAAACTGTTAGATGCTCTAAAGGATATTGAGAGGGACATGGGTCGTACGGCTGGCATTAGGTATGGTCCTAGGCCAATTGACTTAGACATTCTGTTTTATGGTAGCCAAACGGTTAACACTGATACTCTTACCATTCCACATGAACGAATATGGGAGAGGCCCTTTGTAATGGGCCCGCTGATAGATTTACTGGGATTCCATTCAGAGAATGATACAGTTAAATCATGGCATTTGCTTTCAAGAAATTCTGGTGGGCTTTTTGAAGCATGGGAGAAACTGGGCGGTGAGTCACTCATCGGAAAGGATGGGATGAAACGAGTACTACCAATTGCAAACCGGTTATGGAACTGGTCCACAAACACCTCTATCATGGGTATTCTTAATGTGACTCCTGATAGTTTCAGTGATGGGGGAAAGTTTCTATCTGTTGAATCATCAGTTTCTCAGGTTCGATCCATGTTAACAGAAGGCGCTGATGTCATTGACATGGGTGCTCAATCAACACGGCCAATGGCAACCAAGCTATCTCCTGAGCAAGAACTGGATAGACTAATTCCCATCTTAGAAGCTGTCAAGAATATGCCAGAAATGGAGGGAAAACTGATTTCTGTTGACACGTTTTACTCACAGGTTGCTTTGGAAGCTGTTAGCAAAGGCGCTCATCTTATCAACGACGTGTCTGCTGGACAGTTGGACTCAAACATGCATAACGTAGTCTCAGCTCTTAAGATTCCATATGTTGCAATGCACATGAGAGGTGATCCATCAACGATGCAGAGTGACAAGAACCTGGTTTATAACGACGTTTGTGCTGATGTGGCATTAGAGCTGTACATGCAAGTCAGACAGGCTGAGTTATCAGGGATTCCTGCTTGGAGGGTGATTGTAGATCCTGGGATAGGATTCTCCAAGAACACTGGACAGAATCTGGACATTCTTATGGGATTGCCAAGCATTCGGGCTGAGATTGGTAAGAAGAGCTTGGCGATGTCTCATGCTCCTATTCTTATAGGGCCTTCTAGGAAGAGATTCTTGGGTGAGATTTGTGGAAAAGCCAGTGCAGGTGAAAGAGATGCAGCCACCATAGCCTCGGTCACAGCCGGGGTTTTGGGTGGTGCGAATATAGTGAGAGTACACAACGTGGGAGATAATCGAGATGCAGTCAAGCTCTGTGATGCCATGCTGCTAAGGAAGAGAAATTGTAGTTCATGAAATCATTTCATGTTTTGATTCTTTGCATCCTTTTAACATTTTCATGTTTTCTGGCAATTTGAAAATGCATTGGAATCAAATGAGAAATGAGTGATTACTATCAAAGTGATCTTACAATATGTATGAGACTTTGCTTGCTTACTGGTCACCATCTTTCTGCTTCAGCCTTTGCTATGGGCTTCAAAACCTGATGGGCCTCGTTCTATTTGGGCCTTATTGTTAATTTAGGCCCTTCAATAAGGCCTATGAATTTCCACAGCACTCGTCTTAGATCTCAAGTCAAATCTCTTTAATATTACTTTAAACTCTATTTCAAATCATATTTATTTCTATTCAAACACTATAAATGCATCGATTTACAAACATATTTTTGATTTACAAACATAAGTATATTGTAAGCATTGAAATTAAAAATGAAATACTATTTGTACTATATAAAGATTCTGGTATGTGTTTTTTTAATTTTTTCAATGTGGGACAATCAATTTCATACTCTACCTAATTATGTGTGGGACTAAAATGTTTATTGTAACCAAAACTCATGCACGATCTTTTATTTCAATCTCCAATCCCTAGATATATTATCAAACTTATTATTACATTATGTATATCTGTCAAATTTGTTATATGTCACTAATTTACACTTTCACTATTAATCCAAGCTAAAGGTAATCCTAAGATCCATAAATTTGTAATAATTGAGAGAAGCTCTCTCACATGCATGTTACAAGATGGCAGGTTTCAATTTGAGGCTTTATTAGATTAAAAATGGCATAAAATTAAGTGAATGGGGTATGGGATAATATAGTAGGTAGAACGTGCATAAAGAATCATACTGCAAATTTGGGTCACAATTTGCTGTCAATCCACCTTCTAACAACTCTAAAATTGCACATGTTTTGGACACTAAACATGGACAAGTGTTCTCTTCATGTTATGTTCTATTCCTCTTACATATGTCAAAGGTCAACCAACAATTGAACACATATGTGTGTCATTATATATTGGAGATATACCCCTAAATGGTAATTACCATAGAACTAAGTCCTCAAATATTCTTTTAGCTTTCTCTACTATTTTCTATCACAGATTAGAAAAATAGATAAAATTATATATCTCATAGAAGTAAAGTAAAATTGCAGAGAATTTACATGATATGTTCATTTTATGTAAAAACCATTCAAAATTGACTTTTTTATTTCTATGAAAATGACAATTTTTTTTTAATTTATGATATAAAAGTAACAAAACTATCATATTTGAAGTAGAAAAATAGTTTTCTATATGAAATGTTGCTTTTTTAACCAGGAGGCTCTTATATTATTCTTCTAATATCATGTTTTATGATAAAAATTACTCTTAAAATTATATAAACAATGTATAAGCTCAACTAAATAGGTCCAACTTCGATTAAAACTCAAATGACCACCACATTTAAATTAGATATAATTATTAAGGGGGTGGTGACAAGTGACAGCTAAGATCTTAAAGTCTTAGTACGATGGAAAAGTACTATATACATATATATGTTGATCATATGAAAAGCAGCCACGTTTCACTTCCCACGATGGTGTCGGTGGCCTTGTTTCTTCTTCAATATTTATTTCACTCTTTTCATACGTTGTTGTACACATTATAGATTTAATTCTATTATTATTTGTTTTCTTTTATGCACACAAAAGATAAAAATATTTACAAGATATAAAATCTATATTTTTTGTGAGATGGGTTTGATTTTTTCCGCTAATGATAGAATGAATCGAACCGAATTATTTACATCCAATTTTCTTGATAATGTTCTGTTTAGTTGATCAAGATTCGTGAAATAGTGTACTAATATTGGACCTATTTTATTTAATTCATGAAACGAAATGCTTAAAAAGGTTTCTAGGAATAAGTTACGGCTGATTTCATTGTAATGTAGTTTGAAATTGGGAATAGTAGGAAATAATCAATTAATTACAACTGTGTGAAAAGGGAAAATTATTTCTGTCGGTTCTTTCTTTTCTTTTTTTTGTTTTTTCTCAAGATAATGACATTTAAATAAAAGTTTCAAAATATCTCTTCATCACAGCCCATGACAGTTGTTTCATAAAAGAGAAAAGGTTTGATTTTGTTTTCAAATTTTGAAAATCTTGATGAGAAGATGTTTGACTAAGCCTCATCTACTAGTGCTTAACAATATACATTCCCTATTTGTTAATTTTATGCTTACTTCATTTTATAATAAATGATATTCAAAAATAAAATAACTAACAGTCGATTTAGTTGTATCCAATAAATTCATATATATATTAAAGAAAACAAATGCTGGTCAACCTAAACTCAAGCATAATACTACATTATTCATCTATATGAAAAATATTGATTTTGAGTAAAAATTATTATTTTTAATTTGGAAAGTATTATTTTAACTTGAAAGATATAATTTTTTTTTCATGCTATATCACTTATTCTTACTTTCAAAACAAATTCAAAATATTACTTTTATTTGGAGAAGTATTAATTTTTACTCAAAATATTACTTATTAATTTTTAAAAACAATTATTCAACGTATTGTTCTTTATGTGGTAATTTTTGTGTAAAATTATTATTTACTTTACTTGACAAAATAATAATTTTCATTTAAATTATTAAATATTTTTTGAATAGCTAAAAATATGATTTCAAAGTTGAAAGAGTGTTTTCTTCATACAATGAGAAGTAGAACGTGATGAAACAGTAGATCACCCTCTCTCAGAAGAGTATCCCACTAAATAATAATTTATTTTAAAGAAAAAGATAATCACTTGTTCTTTAATAGCAATAAAATTAGTCAAATATGCAATTGAATAAGACTTTTAAGATCATGAAATGAAATAGACTTGGTTCTTCCCTTCTATAAAACCCCCCATCTAACAGAGATCACAAACAGGCTCTCTCTCTCTCTCTCTCTCTCTCACTCTCAGAGTCTCACACACAGAGCAGAGCGAGTAAGAAGAAAACAATGGCAGGACCGAGAGCGACGCCTCTGCTGAAAGATGAGTTAGATATAGTGATACCCACCATTAGAAACCTTGATTTCTTGGAGATGTGGAGGCCCTTCTTTGAGCCCTACCATCTCATCATTGTTCAAGACGGCGACCCTTCAAGGACCATCAATGTGCCTCAGGGCTTCGATTACGAACTCTACAATCGCAATGACATCAACAGAATTCTGGGCCCTAAGGCTTCTTGCATCTCCTTTAAGGATTCTGCCTGCAGATGCTTTGGTTACATGGTCTCTAAGAAGAAGTATATTTACACCATTGATGATGATTGCTTTGTGAGTATATGGATCTTCTCTTCGGACTCTTTTATTGTTTTCTGCATGTTTGTTTGAGGTTTTCTATCATTTGTCTGTGCTTGTGATTTTTTATTTCTGTTGAAAATTGAACCTTTGCTTGTATTTATGTTTGATTAGCTCTTAATTAAGTGAAAGATTGGATCTTTTTTAATCGATTTGGGAGTTTTGAGGATTGAAGAATTCGGATCTTAGGGGTTTAGTGTGGGTTTTGGATTCATGTTATTTTTTCAATTGATGAATTTTATTTGGGGATTTTGATGTGGCGTATGTTGAAATTTTTTAATCAGATCAGCTCAGTTTATGCCAAAATTATTGATGATTCAGAAACTGTTCTTAATTTCGAGTATAGATTGCAGAAATGGAATATAGCTGGAAATACGTTGGTGATTTGTACTCTCAACTAATTTGTTGTGTGATGTTGCTGTTGATAATTCTCTTTGTTTTGATTTGCTTTGACTTTTTTTTGTTTAGAGGCTTTGATGATAATGTTTCTTCTCAAGAAAATTACTGCAAAACAAGAATGTGGATGTAATATAATCTTGTATTACGTAAAGAAATAGAAATGTTGTATGGGTACTTAAATATCGATCTGTTGCAATGTACCGATCCATACTTGAGAAGTGTAGATCTAATATTGTATGACTCATGCGTGATAAAGTTGCCTAATTAGCTGACTAGTTAATTTTATGTCTTGCTTTTGCAATGTGTGTAGGTTGCTAAGAACCCATCAGGCGAAGATATCAACGCGCTTGAGCAGCACATACACAATCTCTTGAGTCCATCGACTCCACATTTTTTCAACACTCTATACGATCCGTATAGGGAAGGTGCTGACTTTGTTCGTGGATATCCATTCAGTCTTCGTGAGGGTGCCCCAACTGCTGTTTCTCATGGTCTCTGGCTCAATATCCCCGATTATGATGCACCTACTCAGCTTGTTAAGCCCCGTGAGAGGAACACCAGGCATGTATTAAATGAAGTTAAAAAACAATCAAAAGATTCATGATATATACTCCATTTGCTAACCTAACTATTCTTGCTTGATCTGATTCTAGGTATGTGGATGCTGTTTTGACAATCCCCAAGAAAACTCTGTTCCCAATGTGTGGTATGAATTTGGCATTTGACCGTGAACTGATCGGACCCGCAATGTACTTTGGACTCATGGGTGATGGTCAGCCAATTGGGCGTTACGACGATATGTGGGCGGGTTGGTGCATCAAGGTACCATCAATATGCTTTTCCCACTTTATGGTTATTCTATACAAAGTTTACATTTAAAGACAGCATCTTCTTACATCTGTTAACATTGCACGAGTTTAATCATCCTGTATTTTTCGTTCTTGTAGGTAATATGCGACCACTTGAATCTTGGCGTGAAGACCGGTTTGCCCTACATATGGCACAGCAAAGCTAGCAACCCTTTTGTTAATCTGAAAAAGGAGTATAAAGGGATCTATTGGCAGGAAGAGATCATCCCGTTTTTCCAATCAGCAACCCTTCCGGAAGAATGCAAAACCGTGCAGCAGTGCTACATTGAGTTGTCCAAACAAGTGAAGGCCAAACTTTCTTCGCTCGATCCTTACTTTACGAAGCTGGCTGATGCTATGGTCACATGGATTGAAGCTTGGGATGAGCTCAACCCTTCTGGTGATGATTCTGCTAAGCTCAAGACCAGTGTTTAGTTTGTCCCTTTTTGGTTTCATTGGGATCCCATGTCTTTATCATTATTTAGCCGTTTAACTTGCTACAATTTTTATCTGAGGAACTTGATATTATGTCGATTTAGATTCCAGCATTTGGTTTAATTTCATTTGATTTATTGTAACATTATTCATGGCTTATTGACTTACTTTGAACTTTTAAGGTTATTTATTTTAGTCATCGTTTTGACCCATTTCGAAGTCATTTTGAGGAATGCAAGAACGTTAAGAAAACAAATATAATGTCAGGGTTAATTAGCAAATGGAACAGTGAGAATCATAGTATGATCTATATAACTAAAAAATAGATAGAAACAGTAATCATTTTGTTTCTCTACTGATTTTTCATTTTTTAGTTTCTCCAACGTACTTAGAGTGCAAAAGACTAAAAAAAATTGTTACAGCATTATCAATAAATCTAGCAAAAATTGTTCAAGCTGGAAGATAAACCAGCAACTGGCTCTCACTTGCTATGGCCAAAGCACCTGAGTTCAAAGCATCGGTGGAAATGCATGAAACTCTGCTACCTGAAAAAACCGATTCAAACCTCAATCAAATGTCATTATCTACAAGTCGAGAAGTTGGTATGCTTTCTATTGAATGAAGGTTGTTTCAAACTGAAATAACATATAGAAAGACAATCTTTTTACCGTTGAATGAGTGTAGGTTTCCTAACTTCTTCCCTGTAGATAACTCCCACACGTAAACCTGTCCATCGCCTCTACCAATTATTCCGTGACCAAAAGATGTGGCAGCAGCAGCCCTGCAAGGTCCAAGGAGAATTTCTATTACGGAAAGAAAAAAAAAAGGTTGAATAAGGTCTAAGAACGCGTAGTGCATTGGCTAAGGTTGCTTGTTTTTTGTATGTTATTCTGCAATGAATTTACCCTCCATCCACAACACTTCCAGTGATCACGGTGTTGTTGACCAACAAAGCAAGCCTCCAACGTTCACCTGTGTTTGCTTCTTGCTCACTTGATTGATAACAATGGGAATCTGAATCGGAGTTTGTTGAGATCAAAAGCCAAACAGCCACATCTTTGTCTTCTGGTAAAGAGACGTGATTTTTGTCACTTCTTCCTGAAAACCACGTTTTTGTTGCATCCATGATTTCATCTACGAGTGCCTCGGTCTTATTATATTCTCCTTTTCTTTGCCATCTGAAAACACTGGCAGGAATGCACTCCATGACTGACATTCCTGGGGAAGAGAACTTTGATATGAGGCTCCGCTTATCAATATCCCTGCACAATATGCAACCATGAACAAGGCAGATCGGAAAAAACTGCAATTAAACCAGCCTGAAAGATCACATAGTAACTTGAAAAGCAGTGAATCAGCAAAATACAGTCATGTATAACATGCTAAGCACAGGCAATGAAAAAAGTGTAATAATCATGCAGCACAATTTTACGATGAAAAAGCAACATACCATATGCCAAATTCCCCAAACCCGTTGTGGCCAACTACAAAAACAGTAGACTTTGGAACTGTTTTCAACTCCACTATACTAGGAAACATGCAGTCAAATGTAGGCAAATACCAGTCTTCTTTCGGTCCACTGCAAATTGAGAAGCAAGAATTAAAATAAATATGTACAAGATTATCCACAGGAGAAAACTAAAAAGCAAATGAGACATTCCACACAAATGTTTAAGTTACAAAAGGATGTCCTAAAAAAGTGAAAGCAAATGAAATCATCCAGAATGATGAGGCACTAGTGCACCATTATCCTTAGTGTTCAGAAGTTTGAGCACAATTTGATCAATGAGTTCATGTAGAAATTATAAATAGGAAAGGCATGGAATCACCTCCATCCAGAGTTCATGACCCACAGCTTCAGTTTTCCACCCTCCTCAGCAGCAAGAAGGACACTGGGTTGACAAACTAATAAACAACACACAGAGTGAGTTGTTTTCAGTATTGTCAACAGCGAAGCATATCCTCTGTTCATTCTCACAATTTTAACTGCATTACACTCAACACTATTTGATGTACAAGTTGGACATGAGCAATGCAGTTCACCCCTCCTGGGAGCAAATGTGCCAAGTTAGTATTTCAAGAACAATGATAGGATTCATTAATAAACTGTGTAAGCATGAGTAGACCATATGAAGATAGAATTATTACCTACAATAAGGTAATTTAATGCTGTTCAATAAAACAAGTGATTGGCCATCTGGAGTTAGCTGTATTAAAGATCTCCCAAAAGCAATCTGCAGGACGAGTTATAAATGAAGTGTTCTAAAATAAGCAAGTCCAACTGATGATACTAAAAATGATCAAATCATTCTTACATCTCTACCATGTACATCTGTTGAGATTTGTAAGGCTACTGGAGCATGACCAATTAATAAAGGGCACCCCATCTTATCTCCCTTCTTTAGAGCCTTGTAGAGAAAGAGGGTATCCTCATTGTGCTCCATGTATCCACATTTGACACATGTGAAAATCTCATTCTGTTTGACAATCAGCTGCACCATTGAAATAGGTTTGGGGTGGACATAGCATGCAAAAAGCTGAAGATCCTGTAGGCTATTTAACTTCACTTTGTGTTGAACATTTGACCTTGAATCATTGTTCGTTTTGATATTTTCAGTCAGACTGCAACCAAAACTTGTACTTGGTATCTGTAGATTGAAGATAGATTCTCAAAATCAGTAAAGCTTGTCACTCACATGAAATCTAGCAAAACCATCTACAGCCCCCTGAAGGCATAGAATTCAGAAGAGATGAACAACTTTCTATCAAATGATTTCAGTATATTGACTGGTTAAAAGGGCAGGCAACATATTCAGTTGTTACATACCTCAGGGATACAAACATCTGAGGAACTTCTGATCATAATACTTTCTGATGTAGAAGTTATATCCATGGTGGATGCATGTATAGAAGGAAGGCCGTCTATGGAATGGCAATGAATTCTGGCTTGCTTTGAGTAAGCAGTATATTCTAGAACAGGAGCTAGAGTATCTGTAGCAGCCAGAAATGTAACACCAGCTGTCCCAGTGTCTGTTCATACATAGCATGGCATATGATTAATGAACTGATTGGCTGATTAGACATTTTCGAGATCATTACATCACACAACATACTATAATCGCTATAGAAACCTTAGTTATTTAGCTATAAAACTTTGGATTTCAAGATCAGGGAAATTGAAGTCCCAAATTCATGTCCAGCAAGCAAAACTACAGAGAGAAGTGGCAATAAAACAGGGTAGGCCAAGAACCTAGCACCCGAACTGTCAGCTACACTTTATCAGTTGACAAAGGTTTTTGGACTAAGAATGGCTAATGATTCAGGTGGTGAAATTCATTGGTTATATAATTTGCTTTTCGGTCAAGGAGAAATTCAACTATTTTATACCTGCCCGCATCAATGCCAAAAAAAAGGCCTTATCTAATGCTAATGCTTCAGGAAGTCAATGCAACTATCAAATATTCTTGCAATTAAAAAAAAGGTCCTTGAATATGATAATAAAACTTACTGCAAATTTAGATATGAAACCGTCACACGCTTGTAGGCTTATCATTAACAATCATAATGAAAACTTATACCATGTTTGCTACTTCCACTATGACAAAGCAGTGAATTTGCCTCTGCTTCAACATTGATTGGCAGCTGTACGTGAGGGCATGGGCCATGCAACAATTGACCTGCTCGTCGGCCAGCATCAGCAGGAGGAAGCAGATCTTGAGGACCATCATTGTCAAAACTATCAGGCACAACAGATTCTGAGTGGGTGGAGGTGGAGATAACTGCATCATGACCATCAGAGGGTACACACGCTTTTTCATCCGTTCTTTCCAAATCGAAATGCTCAGCTTGCCCTCTGGCTGGTGTGTTTGTAAAATAATATACAAAAAAACATGAAATGATTAAAATTGGTTTCACAGGAAGCCTGAGGAACTCAAATACATATGCAGTGAAGCAAATAAGTTAAAAAAAATTAATATCTGATTTTAAAAGTCAAATGATAACACTTTTACCAGCGATCAAATCATTCATACTAATGCTGGCGCTGTTATTTTCTTCCTGAGATACATGAGTAAGGGTTGGTGAAGGGTTTGCACTTTTCTTTTTCTTTCTAGAGAATGTTTTAAGTAAAGGAACAGCTCGAGGAAGTAAAACTGTCATCATAGACTTGGCTATATCTTGACCAACTGAATCAGTATCACACACTTCTGAGTTTGTATAATAAGCAGTTGTTCCTATTTCATCTTCAGGAAGTGAATCGGTCACTAGAACATCAGACTTGGCCACATCATTGACGGTTACATCTTTCATAATCCAATCCACTTGCACATCTATCTTTAGGGAAGAAACGGGAAAGGTATCTGCTAAAAGATATAAGCGTTACTCAAAGCTAGTCGGGAGAATCGAAAAACAGAAATATTATAAGTTATCAAGTGCTTGCAAGATAGGTTAAGTGCATCAAATAAAAAATAATAATAATAAAAAACAGAGTTGCAATACCTCCAGCATGATCCAAAGTGTCTGCTGCATAAAGATCAGCATCACTGAAAACTGGTGTGTCATGCTGAACATTAGTTGCTCCATTTCTTGCTTCTGGTATAATATTATAAGATTCTTGGACCTCATAATATTTTGATTTGCCACTCTGTCATAAATTCACCAAGCTAAATAGATTTATGAACTAGCTATGGGTAAAGTAATATGCATAAGTTATCCAAAATCAGCTATGTACTGTTACGTACTCATGTAACTGTAAATTATTACAGAGCAGATAAGAATATAACTAAAGTATCACTTACAAACTTACAGGTTCTTGAATTTGGTGCAAGTGATCAATATTGAGTCCAAAATGGTTTACAGGATCAGTGAGTTTCTCTTCTTCTTTCGAAAGGGCCCCTCCTGCTTTGCCATGATCAGATATGTCCAGAGAATCCAACTGTACACCTCTTTCTGCAATAGGTAAGCAATTTTCCTTCTCTACTACGGAAGCCAGGTTTTCTGGTCCTAATGGTCCTGGAGTATTATGAACCATTGAGACTTCATTTCCAGCAGAAATAGTTGAAAGATCACTGCTTCTCCGATCTGTTTGATCTCTTTTCTTGGAAGTTGAAGAGATGACATTCTCTGGGCATTCTCCTTGCTGATGTTGTTTGAAATGAGTCTCATTGAGGCGTTTACTACTACTAACAGCTTTGTCTTTCCTGCTTCTCTTCCCTTTAATATGTGATTTCACCAAATATGTCAACAAATCAGGTTCTGGACTTGATGGTTTGGGTTGCTGTTTATCAATGGTTTCACTAGCTTCACCTAAGAAGTTTGACGGTAACAAACTCTGCTCAGTTGTCCCACCGATATTTGCTACCAGCTCTCGCAGTAACCTCTGAACAAATGTGTTTTTGAATCCAAAAAACTGCAAATTGCAGAAAACATAATAAATGTATATAAAATAGTACACCATTTTCAGCACATTGTGCATTTCTCGTAAAGAATCCAAGCTACTTAATTCGAACAAAAAAGGATAGTTGACAAATATTACTTCGTGCTGGGCAAAAGCCAAGTGAGTTATACAACACCAAACAAATACAAGAAAACTAAATAGCGTATTGCTATGAAAAACAATGGATGCAGGAGCATTGCATGACAATTGAGTGTTTTTGGTCCTCAAAAAATGTCAATGTAACATATCCAGATGGTCAGGATGTCCAATCCAGAAGCTTTTAGAAAAACTAGGAGTTGGCTATTCAAAAAGGAAAAGATAAAGGAAGGGAAAAATGATGTACCTCTACTCCGTCTATCTTACACGAAAATCTCTTAGCGTGCCACAATTTTGAGCAGCTTTTCTTCTGAAAACTCTCCCACGCAATGTCTGGAGTGCTTCCAGAACACGACTTGCCATCAGTAGAACCAATCTATAATGTGACATAGAATACAAGCATTATTACTTGATATTGTGAGCAAATAAAAGATGTAAAATAGGATGAAGGTTTGATGCTGACTCACTGTAAATGATGGACCTTTAAGACCTTCAACAATTTCCATCGTGTACGTAACCCCATTTTGAGTCCTTACTGATTTGTAGCCAACAGGGTAAGGATGGCGGTCTTTACCCTGAAAAGTGACAGGGTTTAGCATGTACAAAAGAATAGACGTTATGTATCATCAAACATACAACATATATTTACACAAAGCCATTGGCATCACCATTGAGCTCACTCAAATGGAACCTAGGGCAAAATCTATCATGGTTTTGCATTTACTAAGTGCATCAGTTCTTAGATCTCACAAGTAAAAGTATAACCTTGAGACAACAAGTATGGTACAAGCAAAGTTATTATATCAGTACTACCCAATAAAACAATAAACATCACATTGGAGACGCTAAAATTTCAAATGCAACACCAGAAATTCTTTTGAAGCGAAATAAATTTCAATACAATCAATTATACATTTTGAACAACTTTAACAATAAAACACACATAATACTCTAATAAGCCTGAAATCAAATCAGTTCAAGATCAAAACAACACGACCTAATACTGCTATTTCGATTCATGCTCTATAAGCCTAAATTTCGAGCAAACTACTCCATAACCAGGTGGGGGAAAAAAAAAAAAAAAGTAACAATTATAATCAGGGAAAAGGAAAAAAACAAAGTCAGAAGACAATTTCGATACATGTCTAGTGAGATTCAAGCTAAATATTCATCAGGAAAGCAGAATCTAGAGTATTGCAGAGAAGTAGACACATATATTAAGTAGAAAGAGTGAAACCCTAGATGAGCTCCAAAACTTTTTCTCCCATGGACCGGTGTAGAGCTTTCCGATTGAGATGATCTCAATATCGTCCGATTTCTCTTGCTTCGAAGTTTTCCCCATCGATGTCAACACAGTTCTCAGTCTCGTTGTTGTGTGTGAGCCATCTAGAGAGAAAGCGAGAGAGCGCGGGGGAATGAACGTTTCAAGAAGGTCGAACTAGAATTCGCGCCAAATTATTTTTCTCCCAATTTATATTTACCAAAAAAAAAAAAAGTTGAAAAAGGAAAACTTTTAAAAATTAACAACACAAAAATCGCCGTTGCCGGGGATCGAACCCGGGTCACCCGCGTGACAGGCGGGAATACTTACCACTATACTACAACGACTTGTTGATACAAATTCTCTCATAATAATACAAAAATTAAATTCAAGCCTGAAGCTCCAAAAAAAGAAAAAAAAAATCTGAAATACATGTATTTCATCATTATTTCTCATGATTTTTTTATCATGTTGTGTGAAAAACACAAGCTTTAGTATTTGAATACATAGAATCTTGAATTTGAACTAAAATAGATATTTGAAACACACACGTGCGGGTGTGTGTGTGAGAGAGAGAAGGACAAGTCAAATCGAAGGCAAGGTTGGCAAAAGCATGTAAATGAAGATAGGATGGAGCCATAGAATGAATGAATTAAAGCAAAAGGGGCATTCTTACATCCTGCATGCAATTTTGACAGTCAATTTCATCACCTATTTATGGAATCTCTATTCACTTCCCACCCACATATAAACATGCAATATATATCGACTTCTTTTATGGAAATAAAGCATATTTCGGTTGCGTTGTTTTCAAAAGATTTTGTTTAATAGATTAATTCCCATCCTCTTATTTAAATATCCCAATACCCTAATTAACTTTTTATTAATTTGAATTAGGTCATTATAATTACTTTTATCAACATTATTTTGAACAAAATTGGAACTACATCATCCACTTCTATACACTGTTGATGGTATTTTAAACATGTGGTTTATCAATATTAATGTTTGAATAGAAGATGAATGATTTCATGTGTACATGCACGCACAAGAACCTGCAAAGAGGTAATTAATTTGTGTTAAGAATAATCTGAGTTTATATATAATATTGTTATTTAATTTTTATTTTGGAGTAGGAAAGTTGGTTTTACACCAACAAGGAAGTTGTGGAAATCAAGTGTAGAATTGGATTGTAATCCATGTTTGGCAATCTCAAGAACAGTCCTATCAACTAAATGACCTATAAACTTTTGAGCGATGTGACAAGTGATTATTGCATCTGTCAATTTCAGTTTTTTTTTCTCTATTAAAATTTCCACTCCGCTATTTTAGCTATTTGCTTTTTTCTCCATGGAATCCTATTTAGTTTGTTATTGACTTTGGTTTAAACATAACAATCTTGATGTACTGGTTAATTATGATGTTCCAAATTCTGTGTGTCACTTTGATTTATATGAGTATATATACAATTTCATTATACTAGCTAGCTAGTATGCTTGATTTTAACTTAAGTGGGTTTGGGCAATACTGATTAATTTGATAGTATAAGACCTGTTTGGAAATATGAAATGAGAATGGATGAATTTGGGCTTTATTGAAAAAGAAGTGTTAATTAATAAATGTAGATATGTAATATATATTTTGGTGGATGAGGAAATTAGAATTTGAGTCCCAAAACAAATGAGGATTTCGGATTTTGACATTCAAAATATGTTGTGTTCTTTTGAAAGTTAAAACAAACATACCCTTATAGGTAATTTGGTAATTTCTTCAGTCTTGAAGAAGTTTTAGAAATATTGAACTCCATTGAAGGAACACTTGAGTCTATTGTACCACAAATGAATCTTAGTACTCACAAACTGAATCAAATATTTTATCATGCACGGCCAATTATATTCCTAGGATATATAGTTCGGAATCATGGCGTATCTTTCTTCTTGTCTTCTTATGTCCTTCTTAAATTTGTTTAAATCTCTCTCTCTCTCTAACATGCTTTATTTCAGTATTTCAATGGACTATTGGAAGATCAATCGAGTTGAACTTATAGGTAAACTTGTATTAAAAAACAAATAAAAGGTTTTATCTTGATATGAGTTTTTTTTTTTTTTTTAATGATAAATGTCATGGCTTGCATATTTAGATGTTGGCGTTCTTCAATTATTATTATCGAGTTAAAAAATTAAAACCTTCAACTTTAGGTCCCATATAAAGTGGTAGTGGCCTATTTCAAGATACTGCAACAATTCATTAATGTAGAGTTACGTTAATTATCATATACATGGTGACCAATTTTTCAAATAAGAAAAACATATTTTCTGATGAGTTAATTGTATGCATGTTTCAGGCAACAGTTCAACAAAATCTCATCTTGTTAATTTATATTTACAATCTCAGTACCATGTCAAAGACAGAGCTGGCCGTGATAATTTGGGGCTCCTTGAGCAACAACAAAAAATGGGCCCCTAAATAAAATATATATATATATATATATATACGTAAAATTCTTGAAAATATTGTCAAGTTGTTTCACTATCCAAATTCTAAGTTTCGGGTCATATGTACGATGTTGGAAAAGTACAACACTTACAAGAAAAGAAAAAAAGTCTAAATAAATAGCAAAAATATTATTAAAAATATCTAGATTTTCTAACATTTTGAGAAGTAAAATCATTAGCAGTCAAACACTCAACAATGACAATCAAAGATGATGTGAGGATAAAGGAAATTTGTGAGCGTTTGGTTAGTGGTAATTGTGAAAGAGTCGTTTGTTTATATGGCTTAAAAAATAATAATAACTGTTTATCTTCAATTAACTAATTTATTATTATTTTTTTAATTCTATAATTAATTTGATGGGCTTAAAATTGGAAAATATTATATATAATGGGCTTACAATTTAAAAATATAATTAGTCTTATTTCTAATAATTAGGCCATTGAATTTTTGTACATTAAGAAAAAAAATACTAATATAAATATATATGTATATATATATATATATATACTACATACCTAAAATTTTGGGGCCCCTAAAATTAAAGGACCCTAGACCGTCGCCCTTCCGGCACGGGCTCAGGGCCGGCCTTGGTCAAAGATACCATAATAAGTGGGCAAACCCTATTTGCCTGCTAGTAAGAAATGTTTGCAGCATATGGCCAAATTAGTAACCCTAATTTTTTATTTTTTTAAAGTTATATTCCCAATATCATACAGCTGTGACAAACCCTGAAACCCTAATTTTTCACTTTCACCATAAATTTCTCTATATATATGCACACATATATCTTCTTCCTCTTTATCATATAATTGAGCTCAAAGCTATCATCCACCATGGATTTGGTTCAATCATCCGAACATCTTTGCTATGTCCGCTGCAACTTCTGCAACACTGTTCTTGCTGTAAGTGATCAATATCGATCAATACTAGTTTTAGATGTCTATATATCTAGTAACTAAGATTGCTATACATGTTTCTATGTATGATTTGAAAATCGTTCTAGGGTTTTGATTTAATGTGATTATTCGTGTTATTATTACATGTCTCGTGATTCGCTCATAAAATATGTAATAGGTTGGGATTCCACGAAAGAGATTGATGGAGACAGTGACAGTGAAATGTGGGCATTGTAGTAATCTCTCATTTCTTAGTACTAAGCCTCCATTTCAAGGCCAATGCTATGATCATCAAACTGGCCTTCATCAGGTTACAACAATTTAAAATTTTTTTTAGCATAATATTATATACATATATAGAGTACTATATATATATATATATATAGCTAGCTAGTTTCGTTATTATGTTCATTATGAATCTTGATTTTTTTCGTCTTTTTTGGCAAAATGCAGGCTTTTTGCAGTGAATTTAAGAAGGGTCTTTCTTCCTCGTCATCTTCATCCACATCGACTGAGCCCTTGTCCCCTAAAGCTCCATTCGTGGTGAAACGTATAATATATGATCATATTATCAGACCGACATAAAATTTATATGGCATTCATTGACAACCTTATTTTCTTCGAAGTTGTTATATATTCTGTACTTATTTCCAATTTCCTATACATCTTTAATATTCAGCTCCTGAGAAGAAACATAGGCTTCCATCTGCCTACAATCGGTTCATGAAGTAAGATTAATCTTATCATATATATCAAAATTTATAGTATTAATCAAAAAAAAAAAATTTGATGGAAAAATTCATGTAGAGAGGAGATACAACGCATCAAAGCAGCCAATCCAGAAATACCCCACAGAGAGGCTTTCAGTTCAGCTGCTAAAAATGTAGGTTTTTCTTATAAATACATTAAATCATAACATCAAAGTGCAAAAACCCTAGAAATTTATTATATATTCTCAACTTGTGACTGCAGTGGGCTAGGTACATTCCAACCTCTTCAGGGTCTGTTTCCAATGGCACGAAAACGGTAAGAAATCGACACCTTCTCTTAATTTGCTCTTTTAATTTTGTCCATTAATTCATGTTCGAATCAAGCTTTAATTTTGCTTTCCGTAGCTTTAACTACGAAGGAAAGCTTGCGGAAGAACTGATCATGATCATCAGCTGGTGTTACTTAAGAAATATTGCTGCTTAATTAGGTATTTAGTTTGATCAGTTGTGATCAAGCTTGTCCGAACTTGTAACTTAATTATGGTGTCCTAATTAATTAGTAGAACTCATGATCTATGCTTAAATATATATTGTATGTAATGTAACTTTATTATGCTCATGTAAGGTCTTAATCATCTGGATTTCTTGTTTATGTGTATCTTAATTTCACTCTTCTAATTATGATTGAAATATGTTCTTTTCTTCGGAAATGCTTTAATATGCTTCACACCAACAACGAGATTGTTGTAGGGAGTGTTTTACTAAGGTTCAATATCAAAATTGCAACCTCTACTTTTGCACATATTTCTGTTTGAAATTCATATCCATACTTTATGATCAATTCTGTGAGAATGCTGCACAAACTCAATTTTTAACATATTTTTTGACCAAAATCAATTTTTAGAAAAACTCAAAAAAAAAAAAAAAAAACAGTTCATCTTCAAACATCAGTCAAAATATGAGTTATTAGTCAAAACGAATCCCCATCAAAGCCATAATATAAATCTAAATCAATTTCACGATGAATTGAAAAATAACCGTTCTAGAGTTTTGAGCTAATGTGAATGACTTGTGAAGCACAAATGGGCAAGAATTCAACCCATGAAATTTAGTCCAAAAAGAGGCCTGTTGGTAGCCCACTTATTAAGGGACCAGTACAGGCCCAACCCTAAATCAGTACTTCAAATTAGGGGCTACTCCACAGTTTTGTTTTTTTCATTGGTATATAAAAATCAACATCCCCTCAATCTAAATAAATATTGTTTAAAAAATTCAATCTTATTTTAAGTATTTGTCTCTTTAACTATAATTTCACTAATTCTTTTATCTTCAATCACTATCCTCAAAAGAGTTTTTAATTCTCAACGTATCATACTTGATTTTTTTTCATATTCCAGCTGATTCAATCTCTTGAATGTAACGAGAAGTGTTCTATAAAGAATGTTAAATCAAGGATTAAAATTTAGGTTTCGATAAAAATATCGATATTTTAATTTCACGAAAATATCATAAAAATATTAGTACATATATTTATCGATATTTTACCGATATTTCTCAATATTTACTGATTTTTTTTATTATCAATTTTCCTATAATTTGTACTTGGGGTATTTTTATACTCATGCGCGTAGATGACATTTGTTTTCTTATATATATATAATAAATCTTCCATCTTGGATGATTTCAATTAAAAACAAATACATTTTTGTCCAATATTAATATTCTTTAAAGTTTTTTTGCTTCAATTATTTCATTGCGTTTAATGAATTTTCATGTCCGGTAATTGAGAGTAATGTCAACCACACATAATGACAGAGAGCACTCAAAAATGATTGATTTGATCAATCCTAATTTAGAAATATGTGATATGTGGTATATTTTTAATTTTTTTTTATAAAAATCGATCATCCATTTTTCTTAAAATGAAATACATATCTGGCAAATTGTAATATTAAGAGTATGTCTCATGTACATTTGATGGATATGTAATTCGAGTCGACTCGGGTCGATCTGGATCCATATGCTTTTGATTTTTTTTTTTTTTTTTTTACTTTCAGGCCAAAACTTTTATATACAAATTTTATGACTTTTATATATAAATTATGTGAACTTTATATATATATTTTGTGACTTTTATATTTAATAACTTAAAAAAATGAAGAATTTCAGCAAAATTTGTGCATAGATACCTTTATATTATATTCATGTGATCCTTATGTATATTCACGTGACTTTATATACAAATGTATAAAGGTATGATATTTGTATATAAAGTCACATGAATATACATAAAAGTCACATGAATATAACATAAAGGTATCTATGTACAAATTTTGCTAAAATTCTTTATTTTTTTTCTAAATTATAATACATAAAAGTTACATCATTTATACATAAAAGTCACAACATTTATACATAAAAGTCACCAAATTTGTACATAAAGGTCCAGACATAAAATTAAAAAAAAAAAAATTCGTTGATTTGGGTCGTGTCGACCCGGATTGCACAAATTTTAGATTCATGCACCAGATGCACCGAAGAATATTTCTTGAAAATTTTAGAATTTTTTTACAAAAAAATCTAGTTCATTCCTCATGAGTTATGATGGCTAAAGTGGAGATCAGAGATCATCATCAGATTAAATTTAATTTTATTTGAGAAGATCATCATAAAAGGTAAAATCAAAGTCAAAGTGGTTGTAATGTTGGTTTCTTTTCACTCCATTAACAAATATTGGGTGATTTCTCATCATCCACAATCATACCAAAGTGCACTTTTATCCAATTCTCCCAAAGCACATAAATAACTAGATCTACAAAAAGTTGATGCACAATAAAACACTGTAAAATCAAAAGATAAAATTTGTAAAAAGCAGAATCTTTATCCTAATCTTGTCACAAAAATCAATAATTCCCCTCACACTCCCAAAACATTAATAAAATACAAAAAAATCATATGAAACCTTCCACAAACACAAATCCATGAAACAACTCAAATCAATTTTCACAAACTCATATCTTGATTGTGAGTTGAAGGTTGACCCGTTACACAAAATTTAATCCGTAAAATAATCTCACAATAGTTCTGCTCCAAAAAGAAAAAAAAAAAAAAGAAGAAAGCTATACAATAAAGAAAATTCAGTATCTAATATAGATGAAAAGGAATATTAAACTGCTGCCACGCTGGAAATTGGTGCTGCAATCCTGATTCTATCCATATTAGTAGTTCCATAAACGGGTAAATCCAGATCATAATTTGGCAAATCAAAAAGATCCGAACTTGAATCCGAATCCGCCCCATCATCACCATCGCTCAATTTTCTGAACCCTCTTTCTTCTTCTTCTTCATCTCCATCACAATTCTCACAATTCTTCATAATTTCTCCATTGATCTTGACAACATCTCCATTACTGAATCTAAACTCCTCGTTTCCACGCACCTTCTGATCCGACAACCTTTCCAGCTCCTTGTACGACAGCTTCATCGGAGTTTTCGCATATATCGACTTCGACACCGTCTCAGAATCACTGCTCGTGATTCTGAAATGGCTAATGCTGCTTCGTCTTTTCCTCCCGCCATGGATTTCTTCATGATCAAGATCAGCAGCACTCGGCTTCGTCTTCTTCTTCTTCTTCTTCGAAGCCGTTTGGTTGAAAAGAGAATTCAGGAAGCTAGCAAGCCTCCCACCTGGAGAGCTAGGCTGCTTGCATTTCTTACTCTCTTTCATCGGAATATTGTCTGAGTTGATCGGAATATTCTTCATCATCGGCATGTCGAGGCTCATTCGGGCAGCTCTGTGGCCCTGCAGTCTCTTTTCTCCGACGAAGTTCGGAGAAAACAGGGAAGAATCGTTGGCGCTGGAGAAATATCGGGACGCCTCGAAAACGTCGAGCTCGCCGGAGTTATTTCTCCGGTGGAACGAGTTCTTGCATTGCCTGTTAACAGACATGGTTTGATCTTGTGATTAACAACCTAGTATAAGTGGAAATGTATATATATATATTAATTAGATTATTATTAATAGTAATAAAATGAGGTGTTATGGAGAATTCTGGTTTGGTATTAAAAGGTGTGTGATGTGAGATTGTGGAGAGTTTGAAATGATTGAGAATAATGTATTTTGGGGTCTGTTTTTATAGTAATCGAGTGTGATTATATTTATGGCTTAATTGATGTTTAAGTTGTTACTTTTATTTGATTTGAAGTGTTAATCTTTTTTTATAATTTGTTTGTTCGTCTTTTTGTGCTTGGCATATGGTTTACGCATGCAGCAATGAAAAGATATTTTTTGAAATAAACTACATTTTTAAAATATTTAATTGCGACTCTAATTGAAATTAAACAAACTGAGAATATATATAATAGGAAAAAGTTTTGTATAAGACGGTTTCATAAATCTCATTTCGTGAGATTGGTGGGTTTTGACCCGATCAAAGTCAATAGTCAATTGATCAAAATCAACACTTCAAAATAAGTGGTTAAAGTCAATATTCAATCAACAAAAGTGGAAAATAATACTTTTATGTATATTAAGTAATATTTTTTGAAAATATCACATAATACATATAAAAGTATTATATGATACACATGAAAGTATTATATTATGATAATAAAACACCATAATACCATATAATACTTTTATTTGTATTATATAATACTTTTTAAAAATATCACATGATACACATAAAAGTATTATATGATACATACATTACATTTTATTTTATTATATATGTCATGTAATACTTTTATGTGTATCAAATAATATATTTTTTTGTGTGTCAAGTAATATTTTTGTATTATAGGATACATTGCCCGGTTGGGTCAGATCTTATAAAAACACATGGATTCTTGAGCTTTTAAGGGATATTTTCTCTCAGGCAATATGTAATACTTTTGTATATATCACATAATACTTTTGTATAATTTACATATATTATATAATATAATACAAAAGTATTACTTGATATATAAAAAAATATTACCTAATATATACGAAAATATTACATAATTTATTATGTTCGATCCAACCCAACCCGTCTTATAAGATAGGATCCGTGAGACCTCTTGCACAAGACCTACCCATATAATAGAGGCACAAAAATGTTACAATGGTAATTTATTATTGTCGTTAATTAACGTTATCAATGACATTACTAATTATTCAACATTTCTTGTTAATTATCAAAAGTTGGACACAATTTTCTGTTCATAGTAAAACTGTGAAATGAATATCTAACAGCAAGAAAGTTATATTTTTTTTTTAGTAAATATGTTTGTGATTTGATGTGGATAAAATTTGTGATCATGCATGCTTCTATGCATACGCCACATACCATGAACAAGAATGGTTAGAATTGGCTATCACATATATATAGTTTTTTGTGCTTGTTTTTTGGATTATAATTTCATTTTGCATAATTCATGATTAATAAAAAAGAACTAGTATAATGTTGAATTGCACATAATTAAGAATAATTTTTGTTGATGGGTTAAATCATTATATAAATAGTAGTACAAAAGATTGTGGGGGGCAAAAGAGGTGAGTTTCTTTGGATGCTCATTATCTTGATTATACACTTTTTTTTTTCTCTTTCTAATGGTGGGGTTTACTTCTGAAGTGGTGGTGGAATGACTTTGTATACCATGAATATATCAGTCTACTTGATCATGTTTGTGGATAAGAAAAGGAGATAAGAATCCTCACTAATCAATAGGTTTAATCATTAACTATTTACCTGTATAATTAAAATATATATTTAAGTGAAAGATTTAAGACATTACTTGTTAATCATATATTACTTAAAGATATTAGAGTTTAAGTATTATTATGTATTATTAGAACAAATATTGATTTTCTTTTTCTTTTTAACAGAAATTACGTTTATATCATGACACGCATTGTCATGGCTAGAATAATTCAAAATTATAATTTTACTAGCACGAGCTATTAATGTCAATTATTATCACTTAATAATAGTATGAAATGCCTTTTATTTAATATAGCGTGACAAATATATCCCCCAAAATAGCGTGAAATAATGTGTTGCATGCGTAGCTACTTAATAAATTGTGCCTTTTTGGTAGTGCAAGATATGATTAATGTTGAAATAATATTTATTCCATTATCTTGAGAGAGAGAGAGAGATATTGGATTAGTTAAATGCTTGTAATGTAATTTGTAATCCTTTTACTTAAGCCAATTATATATTTATATATCACAGATAATTTTGTAAGATAAAATTCCATTATACATACATATTTTTCTATTAAAAAGGTTAAACCCATATTTATACACACGTACTGGAACTCGTGATTGGCTCCTTCACTATTCCACGTCAGCACCTTTATCCTTGTAATGTACTACCTCCGTCCCACCTTATTTTGCCTACTTTCCATTTTTTCTTATCCCAACTTATTTTGTCAGTCCAAAAATGGCAAAAAAAAGCACTAAAAAAGCATAAACTTAAACATCCAATCAACAGTCAACTGTATTTTTTTAAGATCTGTGCCGGTCAAAGTAGGCAAAATAACTCGGGACGGAGGGAGTAGCTTTCAATAGTATGTATGCACAAACTAGATCTATCCCCATGTTAAATGAAAAAAAGATTAATTTTGAATTTTTTTTTCAATTGGATCCATATTATATATATATATATATATATATATATATATATATATATATATATATATATATATAAAAGATCTAATATCGAGATTTTTTGTGGATCCAAACTGAACATAAAATTACTAATATTAATTCTGCATTGAACCGATTGATTCCGTTACAAATGAAAGTCAAGTGGGAGCCAAAATTATAAGGTACAACTTTTGAACTATTAATACTTTTAAAAGTTGAGAAGTACACTATTATTGAAAATGCATGCATGATTATTGATGATTTGTTATCGTATCTAAGATGGAATATAAAGAGTGGCAAAGTGAATATTAAATATTGCAATGTTATAGCACTACAAGACATGTGCTAGACTTTCACTAGACATATATGTGGAGCCATAAACCCTAGGTAGATAGATAGGGAAACATCTAATTTAGAAAGCAAACAAACACACGAGCCACTTCTCTTATCAACATTAGCTGGATGATCAACTATATGTTATAAATATTATTATTTTATATTTTATTCATCACAATCAATATACGTTCTACTAATAGTAATAATAATTTATACAAGTATTAAATAATAGTTGTTTCGAGTGTTTGTCAAAAATTGAGGAATTTAAAAACATACCTATATATCCCCTTAAATAATTAAATGAAATGCAACATGTAAGACTATATTTAGTTAGGACCATATAAAATATCATCAAGAATAGAAAAAAAAATCCAAATTATAATCAACTTGATAATAAGTTGGGAGAAGACTGCAGGGATATATACCCAAAATATAAGGCCCATTAAAAGCCCACATAAGATATTGTTATGAGCATATACATATAGTCATATACTATCCACATGCAAAACTCTGCCAATTTCTGACCATTTAGTATGATTACTTCCTTGACCAATAACTAAAAAACACGTGTCATCGTCAGGTAATTTGGCCACTCTAGCTAATGCCATATATGTCTTGTTTTATTATTACATATTCTGTATCCATTTCCAGTCTTCCCCGAATTTGGACACATTATACATATGACATGTTTGATTGCTTTCATCTTTTCTTCTGCACCATGCATTCTTAGTAAACTTCCATAGCCATTGCTTTCCTTTAGTCCCATCTCTTGCCAGTTTCACATCTCACCTAAAACTACATATTATATATATCAAAAGCTTAAAGATTATATATAGATAAAATTGTTGTTTTAGTTAAGTTTCTATGTCAGATTATTGCTTCTTTCAATATCAAAGTTCTAGAAAAAAACATTTTTATACTTGAGGTTTGTACAATTTCATTTTTGTGTTTGTCCTCGACTTCTTGGTAATTGATTTGGCCCAATACTCGATAATAATTTGTATTTTAATTAATTCTTTCTGAATCAAGATTAGCTTTTAAAACTATCGTTTCCTCCATGTTAAAGACCAAAAAAATAGTTTTAGAAACCATAACAAGTGCAAAAGTGCTTTTCCAAAGTTAGACAACCAAAACAAGATTTGGAAAGATAGCTGGTGTAAATTTTTTTTTTTTTTTTTTTTTAACTTGAGGATTAAAAATTAGGTGGGATTAAAGGAATGTAGTACCAAGCACATCTCAATATATATAATTTTCAATTAATAAATTAAATTAAATAAAAAATATCAATTTTACCTTTTATAAAATAAAAAGAAAATTCAATTAACTTCATTCGGCCACAATGGCCGAACAAGTAGACCAAACGGAGCTCATTGGGTTTGATCGATTTATTTATATTTTTTCATACGATTTTTATATATTTAATAAATTTATAAAATGTTAATTATCATATGATATTTTATTCATCAATAAATTTAAAGAATGAAATTAAAAAAATTAAGAAAGATGAAAAAGAGAGAGAAACTGAAGGGAAAGATTGAGGATATGGTTTAAGTTTTACTTCTATTATTTCTAAAAAGGTAAAATTGGTAACTTTTTATTTTATTTAGTTTTTAATTGAAATACATATAGAAATTGTGGTGTGGTTAGTAAAAAATGGGTTTCTTTAGTCTCATCCTAAAAATTAATACAGCAAAAGAAAAAAAATTAAAAAAGAAAAAAGATTGATGAAAATTGTGAACCAGGAGAAAAAGAGAATCTGGGACCCAAAGAACAGCTTATCAAGATTTTGATTTGCTCTATAATGAGGCATTTGATAGGACAACTGGGCCATGCATAGCTATAGAAATGGGCCCACTATATGTTCGTTGTTGAAACACATGGGCCCATCGTATGTCTTATATATATCCAATTATCTAAACCTGTCTCCCATTCTGCTTTTGAGTAGTACACTGGCTTTGGGGAGGTGTACTTCCAATGGTTGCTCTAGTTTTATAGATTTAATTAAACCAAGCTAGTTAATATCTTCTACTATATCGTTGTAACTACTATTTATAAATTTTATTAGATTTAATGTTTTATCTCCAGATCAAAGTGTAGAAATTAATATTTTTCATATTTGCACAACACCCTACTCAATTGACTCTAGAATCATGCATCCCCTATACATTAATATAATTATAAATTGGTTGTGATGATATTGAAGCTATTTTATTTAACGGTTTCAATCTTCTGTTATATTTACTATTTCATCTAATAGTCTATGTATCATGTTCTGATTAGTAATATTATTTGATAGTATATTATATACGATGATTGTTTTGAAATATCAGATGAAACACATGATAAATTTAAATATATTGTATAATCTTCAATACTAATCATGTAGAGGAGGCTCAATTATTTGTGCAAGTATCCCAAAAACTAGCTTGAGAACAATGTATGCTTATCTCAAAAAAGTTTGTTTGCTAAATAATGTGATGAGAGAGTGTAGATTTTTGTCCAATTGGATAATCATAACCTTATTAATTATAGTCCAAAAATACGTATTTTTGATCCCATTGCGTTAAAACTAATAAGGTAACATTCAGTTAATTTTTCTGTTAAATCCTCTTACTTTTGGTCCTATAAGTTATAAGAATTGAACATATTTATTTTAGTTTTCTCTTTTGATTTTGTGAATATTTCACAATTTTTTTTTTTTTTTTTGTTAAAGGCGTGGCGTGATATCATACACACAAAGTGGCATTACAATAATGTTAAATAATCTAAGTCCATAGACAATCCCTTTTACTTTATATATACAGTGTGTTACGATGATGTCAAAATATTAAATATCTTTTTCTAATTGAATATATTTAATTTTCAAATAAAAGCCCTACATTATCCTTATACAAAGAGGCCACTACTTGTCACTTACCTTTTTTAGGAGCATTGTCTCTGGAGACAAATGTCTGTTCTAGTTCTAGAAATAAAATAAAGTATATTGTACTTGTTTTTAAGTTGACTTGTTTTTTCAATTAATGAGAAATAGATATGTATGTATGTATAAAAATAATCGACATTTATCAAGAAAGATTTGAATTTGTGTACTTTCTATTTTATTTATTTCCTCCAATTGTAATTCAGTTTAATTACTTTGTTTCTGTATACTTCTAGTAAAAAAAATAAAGGATACACAAATTATTTAGAAAAAAACAAACAAACAAACAAAACAAAAGGAAAATCTTCTACCTGAAAACATCGAATTGTTAAAAGTGTTGATATATGTTTCAAAGTTTTTATTTCATTTTTAAGTAAGTTTTAGTATCAAACATGTGCTAAAGTTCTACACTATTTTTTAGTGATCTTTAGTTCTAGCAAAGAAGAAAAATCAATAAAATGGGGAAAAATGATTTAGTTATTAAAATTCCAGACTCTTTTGGCCCATATTCGTAGCCCTGCTTCAGTATCGCAGAACCCAATAGTAAGCCCAAGTATGATGTTCCACAAAGCCCATTACTCGTCGGTTGCCAATGTTTTCTCTCAGTTACAACTAAGGCTGAGAAGATTTGAATTTAAATCCCTGTTTTTTTTTTCTTTTTTTTTTTTTTTAGAAACCCAGTTTAGATTGAGAAATGTAAATTTATGTTTGGTAATGTTTCAGTTCTTGAACTACCTAATTTATAGATCTTTAATCATAGTATTTAAATATTTCCAAAACTCTTACATGATCCAAATTAAAAAAGTAAAACACGTTTTTAAGTATAATTAAGGAGGCTTGATATACTTGATGCAAAATTCTTTGATGGTTATATCGATGTATATTGTATGTGTTATTCATAAATATATACTATTTTACTCCCATTAAAAAAGGTGTTTTTTTTTTTTTTGTATAAAAAAATCGATTTCAAAAGTGAAAACCAAAATTTATATAATTGGATATTTTATAGTGTCATTATGAAAAAAAATGTTTAAGAGTAGCTATATTTTCTAATAAGGGATTTGATGAATAAATGAATACAAGTAGGAATTGATGGACAGTAAAATGTTATACAATTATACTTCATTTAGTTGATTAAAAAAATTATAATTTAAATACTTCAGAAGACATACTATTACTTTACAGTTAGCCCTCATTTTATTTATTTATTTTCATTATTATGTTTTGCTTTTCATAGTCAATCCTAAACGATATAGCCTGGACACTTTGTTTACTTTAGACCGTGAAAAAAAATTGCAAAAATTTCTTTTTTCAAACTATAATATGAATTAATGAATCTTGCCTCTAACCCTGATTAAACATCTAGAAAATTAAATTGAATTATAGGGTCTAAATTAATTCGAATGAATTGCAAGCTAGAACTACAATAAATCTGGCTGCAAATAATTTATATTTTTCAATGAGAAATTAATGGAAGTGTGTGCTATCAATTAATTTCTCAATGTTATATGATGTGCACTAATTATTCACTTTTTTCCAACCTAGGAAGAGTAATCACACTACGTATATTATATGTACTATAGACCTAGTACTCTATATCGTGCTACCTATTATTGTTACTAGGTGTAATAAAATGAAAGTGAATGTGGATGAACTTGCACTTTTTTTAGGGTTACCATGATTACTTAAAAAAAAAAAAAAATTAGTGTTGTTTTATTCAGATTATATGTTCTTATAGCCACGAAGTTGATCGGAGACCTTCATTGGTAAGTTGCATTTGCATCGAATTCTTTCAACACGATCTTCTACTAATATTTTATATCTGAACTTTAAAAATTTGATTAACTGAAAGTATTTTTTATTTCTAGCTTTATTAAAATTTCATATTGCTTGATTAAAAAAAAAAAGTCTTTCATACATATACTACTACTACTATGTCGCCTAAGGATCAAAGAAAATATTTATTGTTACTTGGTAGTTTGGGGACAATGCTAGGTAGGTCTATAAATTGAAGGAAAAGTTGGTTTCTAGTATCCTCAACTTATCAAGGAAGGATATGGCAATGACTACATATTTGAGGCAGTGTATATATACTTATATGTGTTTAAATATAAATATCAATTCTTGTAGTCCTCATATAGTAAAAAGACAAAATGTATGCAAATATAGAAAATTTTCTCTATTAATTCCAAATTTGTTAAATAAAACACATCATAAAATGGTCATATCTACTTCATTTTTTTTTTCCTCCCAAAGTTTGAGTTCTTTTTGCAGGCTCTAATCTCCAACCTTCTTTTTAAAATTCAAATGTGGTAAATAGAATTAAGTGGCATAGTTTAATTAACATAGTTTGCTAGTAAGTTTTAACATTGCTTAGTTACATAATAAGTTAGATATTAAAATTGAAAAAGTTTCAATATCTTGTGAAGAATAGTAAAATTGGATAATAAATTCCTTTGACGATGCATTATAAGCAATTAAATTGCTTAAAGTATTGCCCTATCTAATTAAACTTGCAAGATTCAGAAAATAAGCAGTCTAAATCTAGCTCTTAATTGTGGCCTAATTGATAAATTCTAATTTCATCTTATCTTATCTAAGTCATGCTCAAATTTGAAACTAATTTTAATCATGACGATTTTGGTAGGGCCGGTACATGCATTAAATAACTTTTACACTAAAATTAATTGACATAATTGAGACACACTGTTGTCAACAATTTTTACTTTTACAGAATTTTGAAATTTATATATATATTTTAACTTATTTTGTTAATCAAAAAAGTCGAGTTTGAGTTGATCTCAATAAAAATCTAGCTTGGATCATAGATTTGATATTTTCTACACTTATTTTATCCATTTATAATTATCAATCTTGGGTTTAAGTTGAGTTTATCAAAATAAAAAATTTAATAACTAAAAGTTATTTATTATATTTATCAATTTAAAATTTAAACTCAATTGAGTTTTTAACAAATGCCCCCTTTTCTCGGAACTTTCTCTACTCAATTAGCTTTTAACTTCAATTGATTACTTTGTGCGCATGTATGGGCCCTTTAATTAGTGCAAATTAAATATTTATGAAATACGTAATTTCAGCTTAAATAGGTAAAAATTTATTTAAATAAAAATAATAATATTCAAATTGGGGGTACAACTCTATACTATATCGGCACAAACAAAATCTTCTATTCCATATTAATGTTTCATCTATTGTTCCAAAATAACCACCATAAGCTAAGTATAAAAGATGACATCACTAATTTACATGTGTCATGAATGAAAAGTAATGAACGATAAGATGAAACACATATTTGAAATAGAAGATCCCGTTTGATATCAACACTCATTTATTTTCCAATTCCAACTCATCTTTTACCAACTCAGCATAGTTTCTTCGAATTAATTTGTTGTTTATATCTTTTACGGTTAGTTAGTTGTAGGCGTTTCTAATTGTAATTAAACTAGATTCTTGCTCTAAATAGATTTCTCTTCTTTCACACCCTATAATATATAAAACAGAACCCAAATTTTAAAACTCAAAGGTATAAAATTACCATTTTGGATGGTCTGAATATATAGCTCATCCTAAAATGAATCATAAAACTTTGTTATTTATTTTTCTTTTTTCCCCACATCAGTCTCCATATTTTCTGATTTATGCAGATCTAGATAATCACAAAATACATAATTAATATTTGAGTACGATAAGATCCACGAGTTTGATATCATCTACTTTGTGCTTCATATCTTCACGGATGGACCGACCATAGATCCGAATCCTGCCACTTTTATGTGACCATTTAATGAGTTTAAATTCATATAGATCAATTCATAATTTATTGTACGTGAACTCATAATCTACAATTTAGATAACATTATTTTAATTATATATGAATTGAAAGTTTTTTATCTCACAATTATATTCGTGAGACTATCTTATGTACATTTTCATTATAATATATTTGACATCCCGATCTTGATGAGGATATGGGCACTTGCATATTTTATCCGATATTTTCCAAGAACAATACAAGTTCTTTTTAAATTCTTATTTTTGTTTTACTACTTCAACTATTAAGGAATATTGATATAGCTGGTATTTTTTTTTCTTTCTTATTCTTTAATTCAATCCTTATAATTTAAAGAGACAAACACAGAAAACATAATAGTGTTAGAGAAAGTAGAAGAAAACCAATAAGCAGTGGACACGTTCATAGTACTTTATATCTCTCACATAATTCTCATAACAGTTATCAACGTGGGTTCAGAGTAGTATCCCACCTTCTTGGATGTCCGAGATTTCACATCACTCTCTCTCAACCACAACCGCTTTATTTTTTTAAATTTAAATATTTTTAGTTAATTAATAATCTCAAAAATACATTATAATCCTCACATATACGTAATTAACATAGACAGAATCGACAATTATATGAATCTCAAGCCATATATGAAAGGGGTCTTATTTTGCTCAAGGTAAAGTTTTGGGTGAAATCGTCCTATAAATTTCATTTTATAAGATAGGAGTTGGATCGGATTGGGTCGGATCGGGTCGAATATAAAGAATATAAAAAAAAATATGTAATACTTTATAAATATTAGGTAATATTTTTCTGTATATTAGAAAATATTTTTGTTTTGAGTTAAGTTGAACTATAAAAAAATATGTAATACGTTTATGTGAATCAAATAATATTTTTTGTGAATCAAATAATATTTTTCTATATATTCGCTAATACTTTTGTCTTATAGGATACATGATCCGAATTGAGTAAAGTCGGATCATTCAAGAAATACGCGGATCCTAGGTTGTGTGCTCCTCTCTCTCGTACAACATGTAATACTTTTGTATATATTAGATAATATTTTTCTATATATCATATAATATTTTCGTATTATGTACATATACTACGTAATATAATACAAAAATATTACCTGAAATATAGAAAAATATTATTTAATTTATTATATCAAGTTTTCACTATTCACTAGAAATGCAAGAAATGTATAATTAATTAATTAATGCGCACCAGTCTTGTAAAACTATGTCCATTATATATTTCAAGAATTCAATGGATTTTGTTAATATATGATGCCCTATAGGCTTCATCAGGTACGATTTGGACATGGTGATCGACAAGAATTAATATTCTGATGTGATATTATGCAAGAAATATTAGTTGTATTATTAATTAGTTCAAATTTAGGGATATAGGAGGTACTTGGTAGCTAAGTTCCTACCCTAATTTCCCCAAAAGAAATGGAATACTATCCCGCAAATCTAGGGCAAAAAGGAAGGGCCAAAGAAAAAGATTATATAATCTGCCATTTTTTCATTTAATTGGGAATTAATTCTAAAGTAAAACAAGATAAATTCTTATACAATGACCAGAATTCATCAAGAAATGGAATAATATCCCAAAAATCTATGAAAGTATAATTTGCTCCCAAAGGTGTGTACATTATAAAAAAAAATGCTACTAATGAACGAAATTTACAGAATCTGCTGTTAAAGATCAAGGTATTTGAACATATAATAGTACTTATCAATACATATTATTGAATATTTTAGGAACATTTTGAAACATAAATTAATATTTTAAGGACCTAAAAATGTTTTTTTTATTTTTTTATTATTGAATTACCACAACATATCATATGTATTATATAACATTACAGGTGAATACAACATGCATGTGTTAAATATGGGTAACAAATATAGAAGGACGTAACTTTCATGATAGGGGGACCCCCAATAGATACATGATAAATATTACAATCAATATTAAAAATCATTAGGACATGTATATATCTTTAAATCAAGCCTTTTTAATCTTATGTATTTAATTAATCTAGCTGAATAAACAGTATATCGTGTAGAAATGACAAATGCTAAAAGAGCACTTGAAGGTGTTCCTCGTTTTGCATGGGCCCCCCAAAATCCAAGTATGTCCACTACTTATTTATGCTTTCTTTATCACCAACGTGGCTTTCTTTCATCTTATAATTGATTGAACAACTAATTAAAACGATGTTAAGTTGGGAAATGAAGCCAAATTTTGCAATTTTGGTTTTCTTAGTCCTCTAGAATATGTTTTAGATTTTAAATAAATAAGAATTAGAATCATAACTTGAATATTATAATTTAATATATAAACATATAAACACCAATTAAAATTTATTTAATTATTTTAAAAATCTAAAAGTTACTTATAGCCTGAAATATCGAAATAATATTTTATTTTTTAAGAAAAAAATTCAAATTAAAGTTTGAAAATTATTTAATATATGGAAAATTACAAAATAAATTTTTAGAATCATTTAAATGACTCTTGATAATTTTCAGATTTATGTATATATATTTGCCAAATTTTAGTTTGATATAAAGTTTAGTTGAACTAAAAAATAAGAACAAATGAGGAATACTCCCATAAGTGCAAATTTAATCCTAACCATTCGTGATGATCGAATTTTGAGTTCCACTAATTTGAAACTTTAGAGCAAGAATGTCTTAATTAATTCTTTGGGGGAAACAAGGGCATATTCCAGATAAAAAAAAGATTATGAACTGATATGAGGAATAGTTATGCTAAAGATGGTTTGGGTTGGCCTAACAATGAAGCCAACCTACAAAATAGAAAAATGTCATGCACATATTCCAATGCTTAATTTAATCTTTATTCATGTATTTCTAATTAATGAAGATTGGTGAATTTCTTGTATTTTAGACTCTGTTTGCAATCAATTCTTATTTTATAAGAATTTTAGATCCCAAACACTTAACCTAATCCCCAGGTGCATCATATTATATTAGATTGTTGTCATGTGATCTCCTAGTTTAATATATATATATATATCCTCACTTATGTGCCGGATTATCCTTATCCTACTTAATATCCACTAACAATAAGATATGTGCATATATTTACTATTAACACAAAAATATTATACTCTGCTTCATTTCAAATGTATAATTAAGTTAATTGGAAAAATCAAGCAAATAAGTTAATTTCCTTTTACTTTCATATCTAGTGAATATAATTTTTTTCCTAATATATAATTAATGCTTAATTGGTGTTTTTAATATTTTAAGACTAAAAGAATTAAATTAAATAAGGGTATATTAATAATTGAACAAAAGAAATATTACTTTATATGTAAATTGAAATACATATAAATACACTAATTAAATACTTAAAAAGAAGTCTATATAAAAAAAAAGTGTAGATATAGATGATATATGCATGGATGTGTAGATAGATATATGGATGAGAAACATGAGTGCAGAGTGTGTGCAGATATCACATACTTTTAGAAACCTAAGACCTCTCACCTACCCCACTAAATAAAAGCAATATTTCCTACCAAGAAAAGCAGCATATGGAAGAGAAGAAAGGCAAATGAATAAAATAGAAACCCTACAATTCTGAACCATAAATGTGTGTTTGATCCAAAAAAAGATCTGTTTTTCTTCTGATAGTTTGTTAAAAACCACTCAGAACATTTAAATAACACATTGAAGAGGATCTATTGCAAAAAGGCAGATACATAAATACCATATATATATATATATATATATATATAATGGGGAGAGGGAAGGTGGAGCTGAAGAGGATAGAGAATAAGATAAACAGACAAGTCACTTTTGCCAAGAGAAGAAATGGGCTTCTCAAGAAGGCCTATGAGCTCTCTATTCTCTGTGATGCTGAGGTGGCTCTCATCATCTTCTCCAACAAAGGAAAGCTCTATGAGTTTTGCAGCAGCTCTAGGTCTCTCTCTCTCTCTCTCTCATATATATATATATATATATGTGTGTGTGTCAGTGTGTGTGTATTATTTGTGTGTTTATGCATATCATATTTGATTCTATCAAAAGAAGGAAATTATTTAACCATTAATCCATGAAAATAATAGGATCTTTTTTTCATCAAATTTATTTTTGAGTAGTTTAAAGAAAGAACAGATGCAAATATGAAGGATTAACATTCTTTTTGTTTTTTATAATGGGGTTAATTATTGTCTGCATAATTGTTGAGATCTGAGTCAGAAATATATAGCTTTTCTTCTGGTACTTAAAACTGATGGTATATATGTGTAATCTCTCATATTGGTGATCCTCAAATGAAAATATATGCTTCCAGAATTGGTATATATCAGGATTATTATTATTTTTAAATCAGACATTATTATAATTTCAATTCTGAGGAAAAATATCCAAAAAACAAAAATTCCCCCCAAAAGCTGCAAATAACCGCACTTCTTATATAGCCTTTTCTTTTATTCTTTTGTTACATTGTAGTTTGGGTAAACTTGAAATAAGTTTTGTTTTATTATCTTACTCATAAATTAAAGCAGAAGAAAACTTGATTTAATTTCAGTGGCCAAATACTGATAATTTAATTTTTTGTGAATAAGAGTTTTACTTAAAGTACTACTCATCCTCTAATTCATTGATTCTTATTAATTTTATTTCAAATTAAGAACCTGAGAATAAGATTAAGATTTCAAAAGGTCTCTGAAAGTTTTCTTTGATTTATATTAGTTGATATGTTAATAATTTTAGTTCTTTATTAGATAGGCAGGGTCTTGACAGATGAAATAAATTAGTCTTGAAAGATATGGAACATGTAATCTGACATTAATTTTATAGAAGACATTTTTTCCTTTTCCCTACATTTTTACACTGTAATACATTTATATGTTGAAAGAACTTAATTCGTCTTAGAGATCACTTAAGTTAAAATATAGAGTAACAATTTAGATCACATACATGTTTTTTTTTTAATCAAAATTTCACGGAAAAAATTCATTTTTAGTCCTGCTTCAAAGGCACTGTCCGTTTTTTTATTTTCAATTTTAGTACTATAATTGAAAAAAATATTCAATTCAAGTCCTTTTTTTGTCAAATTTTCAATTTCCCAATCAAATTTCGGTGAGTGTGCCATACTCGTCCCCAACCTGAACATTTTAGGTTGCCACATCATATTTTCACTAAAAATTAAAAACAAAACATAAATTTCAATCAAACAAAAATTAGGAGATAAAAAACATGTACACTAATAACCTTGATCAAAAAACACCACACCATATAATTTTGTTTGATTGAAATTTATGTTTTATATTTCATTTTTAATGAAAATATGATGTGAAAATTAAGTATAAATGAAATAATATCAAAAAGAAATTTTACGTGTGAAAAAGGGACATGTCAGCATAAGTTAACTAAAATGCTCAAATTAGGAGGAAAATCAAGAATCAGGCCCAAAAAAGACTTAAATCGAACAATTTTTTCAATTACAGAACTAAAATTGAAAATCGAATTTTAAGAGGACTAAAAAGGAACAGTACTAAAAAGGAACAGTGTCTTTGAGGCTAAACAAAAAATGAATTTCTCCCAATTTTCACAAACATGCATGTATTAGTTTTTTCACTCGTGCATATCAGTTTTTCCTTGTTCTTATAAAAAAAATGCTTAAAAGGTGAGCAAGTGTACACTTGATCAAAACTGTATAGAGTGATATGTACAAAATAAAACTCGTACAAAATGGATCCTCACTACCACAAATCAAATCTATTTCAAAGAATCAATATGTCAATTGTGGGTTATGAGTTGTGAATTGATCCCTTTAAAGCGAAATCCATGAGATAATATACAAAATCTATTACATGCATATTCAAAATTATTACGATATTATAATATTATTTCAAGATTAAATGAATAAGAAATATGGTGTTAAATGTAGTAAGACCTAATTAAGTTTCATGTCCAAAACATGAAAAGGTAAGGTAAAAAAAGCATTCAATAAAAACTCGATGTTATTTTTATAATTTAATGTTTAATTTTGTCTTGCATTATGGTGTTCTTCATTATAGCATGGTTAAGACACTGGAGAGATATCACAAAAGCAGCTATGGTCTATTTGAAGCTCAGCAATCTCCCAATAACGAACAGGTATAAATATATATATATATATATATATATATATATATATATATATATATATATATATATATAGTTGTAGGTTATAAAACTATAACCTAAAATTGGTCTTTTATGTATTACAATTTGTAGTTTAGGTTATGTAAGTTCTTAATTGTGAATATATGATTTAACCTGGAATTGAATTTTGCCTTGAAAAAATCAGTCATTATACGCGTTCAATTTTTGGGATCATGTGCAATGCATGTAGCTTTTTCCGAGCTAAAGTTCAATCTCAGACAAAACAACCTTATAGCAAATACTCATTTTTCTTATACTGATACTAAGAGCTAGCGTGGTGTTTCTTTAAACAGAGAAGCTACCAGGAATACTTAAAGCTCAAGGCAAGAGCTGAGGCTCTACAAAAATCTCAAAGGTATTCATTATGGAATAAATTCCATAATTTTGATGGCTTTGTATCATATAGAAAATTAATTAATTATATATGTGGGTATCTATGTTTTTTTTTTTTCTTGTTATCAGGCATTTTTTGGGGGAAGATTTGGGGAAGTTGGACGCCAAGGAACTCGATCAACTTGAATGCGTAATAGATACATCTTTAAAACGAATAAGATCCAAACAGGCATGTCATTATCATTCTTTCGAACCTCAATATTTTGTTTGATTATTTATTTATCCATATATATGTCAATGATTTGAAAAAATCCAGATATGATTGAGGAAGCACTTTGATCCCATTCGGATAAAACTAAAATTAAGGTTATATTTGTTAACTTTTCCATCATGAGAAGGGTAGGTGTACCCATGACTACATGGTACACCCGATCCAGACCCATAGTAATACGATTGATACCTTAAATAATATTTTTTTCTAAAACTTTTATTTTAGTTATACAAGTTAATAAATTTAAAAGTTTTCTAAAGAAATATAAATATTATTTAAATAAATCACAGAATATTAAAATAAATAAGCCAAATTTTTGAAAATGAAAAAAAAAAGACTAAGAACCCTAGCTTGATCACAAACTAAGTAACGAAACAACAAGAGTCAGCATGGTTGCATGCAGTTGAATAGAATCTGCAAATTAAAGACCGGAAGGTCGAAACAAACATAACATCAGAACGACATTAGAAAATAATTAACTGTTATATGTTTTAAATAGTTGTGATTATTAGATGAAATTGTTATTTAATTATAGAATTTATCAAAGAAGTGATTCTTGTAAATTTGGATTTAAATATTTTAATACTACTTCTACTTTTCCATAATGGGAAAGAAAATATGCATAATTTTTTTTATAAGAACGTCTTACGCACATATTTGACGATTTAGACAAAGAATTCATTATTCATAATTTAAACTCATTTTCATAAGATATTCTCTATTTTATGGATTATATTCAGATAGTAGATCAACTTGCCTCATGAAATTAGATTCTCAATATTATATATATATATATATATATATATATATATATATATTGGGTAGATCAATTTATTATACTTCATTAATTCATTTAATTAAATTGGTTCTGATAATGTTTCCAGACGCAACACTTGTTCGAGCAGCTTTTTAGTCTTGAACAAAAGGTATGCGCTTCATAATTATGATCAGGAATTATTGTTTATATATTAAGTACAAAATTGTGGACTAGTTAATGTTTTTTAATATTTTCAGGAAAAGAATCTGATGGAAGTTAATAAGGCTCTCTGGAGCAAGGTACGTAACTGATAGAAAAACTAAATCTTTGTTCTACGTTTTCTTTTGTTAAAAGCCAAAAATTTAAATTAAAAAAAAAAAAAAAAACTTGCTGATCATAATCTTGAATAATATATATATTTTCTCTAAATAATGATAATATATTTATTGTTAATTAATTAATTTATTTTGGACAGCTTGAAGGAGATAGCCATGGTCCAGCTGTTCAAGAAGAAACATGGCTACAAGGTGAACGGACCACCCAGCTGGGGCGGCGGCTCACGGCACCGGACCACCGAGCCGGGCCAGCGGCCCAGGGCCAGGCACAGATGTTTTTCCAGCTACTTGATAGTGGGAACACACCACAAATTCGGTATGCTATTATAATATATGTGTTAATGATCATCAAAATTAATGGCTGCTTGGTAGATGAAAAATGAAAAATGATGATGATATATCTTGATTATAACTTCAAAATCTTTTTTTTTTTTTTTCCAAATTTATTTTTCCGACAGATACAGCTCTGTGGCAGCAAATAATGAAGGTGCAGGATCAGGATCAGGAAGGAATGTAAATGGGATACTGCCTAGATGGATGCAGTGAATGATCCTGTATTAATGAAATTGTCAGCACCAAATTAAGACAAAAGTTTTTATTACTGGTGTTGGAGTATAGTAATTATATATTTATATGCATGAGCTACCTAAAGTGTTGAAGGGGTGTGGATAGATCATATATTTATATATGATCATGTGGTCTCTGGAATACCACGATAATAGCACAAAAGGTCCTTGTTTTGATTTTGACCAGGAGATTTATGTCTGAATTCAAAACTGATCAGTGTGTGTCAAGGTACTAAAAGTGAACTTATTGAGTTTGTTGACCAACATTTTGTCTCTAAAAAGTAAGTTTTCATTAAGTTGTTTAGTGTACAAAACATATATATATATATATATATATATATACGAATTTTAGATCATGTGCATTGCACGTGAAAATCAAATCAAATTAAGAAACAAAAAATATAAATACCTTATATATAACACTTTTATATTAGAATAAAGAGACTATAATATTTTGAATTAACTAGAATTTCAATATAAATTATTTAAGTATGAAAATTTTAAATTACAATTATAACCTTAAATAATAATCTTTAATAGGGATATATTAGACGATTCATATTTTGTAAGAAACATCCAAACTTTTATATATGTAATAGATAGATATGTGCATGGATGTATAGTTTAGATATTAGGGTTGTGAAGGATTAGCTATTAGAAGATTACCGAAACCGGACCCAAGTTCAAACCAAAAAAGATTTAATCAACTGAAAATATCCGTTGATTATTTGACTTTCTTAGAATCAAACTAAATCTATAATACTTCTCGATACGTGTGGCTCAGGAGATTTTCAAGTTATTTGTGGTGATAACCAATCCCAACCGAACGATTTTGTTGAGTTTGATGTAAAAATCTATAAAAGAAACGAATTCGAATATACTTTTCCAAGTTAACATGGTGTCATTTTATTTAATAAATATTTGAAAATCTCCAAATTATTAAATCATGTTAAATTCTATTTAATTTTATAAATTTTGATAGGATGACTGGAATTGGAAAAAATGAAATGTCATTATATGCATACATAGTGTATTGAAAATATATTCTTGATTAACACCTAACAATACATGTGTATATATGAATTCTTCAATATACGTATAATTTTATTACATATATACAGGGTGGGTATATATAGAAGCATTTAAAAAAAAAAAAAAGGCACTCTTTATAATAAAGTTGCATGCAAAGAGGTAAAATGACTCTACAATAAATGGCATCTATTGACTGGTATTATAGGTAGCTTTTGGCTGAGTACTCCTAAATGATAACTATATTCTAGGACAACTATTCAATTGAATTTTTTTTGAATATATATGGCACTCTTTACATTACATAGAACTTTTTTTTCTGAACCAAAGTACTAGCCCATGTGAAAGTCTTGTCCTTCATCAGGCAGAATCTGATGATGTCTATCACATTATGATCATATATAAACTAATTTGCATGTATATATTACTTCATCTTAATTAAGTTTAAAATCCGAATTGAAAATGAAACTTAGATATTTTCTTTTGGGATTTTAGGTAGATTAATAGTCATATTACCGCAATTTGACTCGTGATATTTAATTGTCAATTGAAACATATAAATACAAATAAATATATGTCTGTTTCGTGTAATTCTAAGTCAGTGGTCAACCCCGAGTCACAACTTGATATATATGTATCATGTATGTACATGTGAACGCAAATAATAATAACTCTAAAAATTTATTATATTTTTGCTTTTTTTGTTTTATTACGAATTAGATGAAAAGGATGGCTCAATATATATATATGCCGTTGGTCGAGCTTGAAATGTGCAATTGCATGTACAAAATCAGTAAGTCGTGGTATGTATTTAATTATAAGTAGTCACATATATATGATTATTTATTGAATGATATCCTCTTTAAATGATTTAAATATTCATTATTAAAGGATATTTGATCTCCAATCGAAGATTCAATATTTTAAAACTTCAAATTTAATTACTTAGTTTTAAAAAAAAAAAAAAAGATCAATTGGTAAATACAGCTAAAACATTATATCTAACTCATATTTCACATGTCTTATATTTGTTAACATATATTACGTAGTTTTAATAGCAATTCTTATCCGTTATAATTAACTGGCTGTCATTAAGAATAAGTAGTTTCAATCAATATGACACAAGTGAGGCATGTTGATTTAATTTATAAAGAGTACTATCTGGGTTTGAGAATATATATATATATATATATATATATATATGTGTGTGTGTGTGTGAAAGTCTAATTTGAGGCATATTAAATAGGTGCTTTGTCCTAAAAAAAACTAGCTGTTAGCGTGTCAATTAGGTAATCTTAATATTTAATTCATAAATTTTTTTATGTACCAGGTGCATGAATCTAAAATTCATGCAATTCGAATCGATCCGACTGGAATGAATGATTTTTTTTAATTTTATGTATTGATTTTTATGTACACCTTTATATATTGTAACTTAGATAGAAAAAAAAATTAACAAATTTTGTAAATAAATACCTTTATTGATATTTATGTGACTTTTATATATTTATATGACATTTATGTACAAATATCCACACATTTATGTAATATATAAAGATATAGATATTTATATATAAAAGTCACATAAAGATACGTAAGAGTTATATGAATATTACATAAATGTATCTATATACAAATTTTGTTGAAATTTTTCTTTTTATTTCTAAATTATTGTCCCTAAAGGTCACAAAATTATTCCTAAAAGTCACAAAATTTATGCATAAAGGTTATCGAATTTGTACATATAGGTTTTGGTTTGAAGTAAAAAAAAAAAAAAATCGACTCGAATTGCATGTACATCAGTTGCACAGTAGACACACTCTATTTAATAATGTCTATCTTATTATGGAAAATATTATCTGAACTGAAACTTTGATAACTCAAAATTTTTATAGTATCCCAATATTCCATATCGGTATATATATTATTTTTAAAAAATAAAAAAATAAGAGATAATTTAATAATGCAAAGTTAAAAGGTCGTACCTGATCGTGCTTTCTTTCTTCCGTTACAATTGTGATCATAATAATTTTGAGATCGTCTCATCAACCTTGATTAATGAGACAAAGCTTATTTAAAATTCTAACAGATCGTTTTGTCCTAAACAATGATAACATGTCGTGAATTAATTGGTTGAGACTCATCTCATAAAATGTAATTTGTAAAACAGCATCACCCAAGTTTTTGCCATTTTATTTTGTTTAGTTTGACTCTTGTATTATTACTTTATTCTGTTCACGTTTTCTTCAAGATTTATTTAATTAATAAATTTTACACTCATCACCAACCCCAGATTCTCAATAATTTTTAGTAGCAAATTTCGAGTCTAAACCCAAGTAAAACCAGAGAACTGAGCATTTGATTTGATTTTTTTTTATTGAAAAAAATCCAAAATTGATTCTCAAATGTTGGGGGTGGTAAAATGAGATTCTTAAATATTGAAATTAAATTGGAAATTGGTGGTTAAAAAAGTTGTTGGAACTTCAACTTCGAACCCTAGGTAGCAGTAATTAAATGATATTTAGTCCCCTGTCTCAAATAATTAAATGCCTATATATATATATATATATATATATATATATGCCAGAACTAACCGGCCTATACCAGATAGGAGTATTTATATTGCTAATACCTCCCCACTACCTCTCCAACTATAAACAACGAAAAATCAATTTCTTAAAAAAAAAAAAAAAAAAAAGGTTTCTTATATATTTATGTAAAACATCTCAATCAATTTTTTATTAAAAAAAGAATTGCGAAATACAAATTGGATATGATTTTCCTATTTTAAGGGAGATACCGTTTTTGACTTTCCATTGTTGTTTGTGGATACGAGGAATGTTGTTATTCTACCAAGAGAAACATATAAGATGTGGGTAAATAATAATTATTATTTTATTATGATTATTCAACATTATGATAGTAACAGTTCAATGTAACATTATACTTAGTGATTTGACATCTCGTCAATTTATGTTCAATATGACGTGAATTCTTAAAGCCATGTCATCATTATAATTATTTTGTTTTTTCAGATTATTTATTTATTTCGCTACACGTGTTTGTTTCAGGTTCTTGATTAAGTCTTTTTTTTTTTTTTGGCTTTTTTTAGTACAATCCTTTCTTATCTCGATTTCATATGCGGTAGAGATTGTGTAGAATTTGATTTCTATTTCCACGCATCTTATTTAATCACCACTAAAAGATTTTTTTATTATTTTTTTATTATTATGATACACATTATTCATGATAACTATAATATTTATAGGTTTTTGTCCTTTTTACATATCCTTTCCTATTTACTTTCAAAGTGCTTCTATATCATGTCTCACAAAAATGTAGTTAGTTAAACAATATTATCTCAATTATTGTGTTTTATATACACTTGTAGATTTTGAAACATAATTGGAAAAGAAAAAAAAAAAAACAATGATTTTAAGAGGGGAAAACACACACCCAGACACATATATAGTTAACGTACATTAAAAGGAAAAATGAACTCACATCTAAACTGATTTCCAATGAGATTTTATGTCACGCCCCATTTTCTTATCGGAAATTATAAACATAATTAAAAGTATAATAGTGATTTTTTTTTTTTTTTTTTTTTTTTTTTTTTTTTTTTTTTAAACACCAGAGTATAAACGCAGCTTTATAAAATCGGGCGTCCAGCAGGGAAACAAAAACCATCAGGATTTTAAAACAAACAAATTTTCAAAAATACACATAGCAATTACATAAACTTTCTCTGATCAGCGGAAACCTTCTTGTTCGTTCAAAACGTGTAAACTTTGTCTTATACATAATAAAAGCTTCATAATTATCTTCCATCCATAAACGTTAATAATTACAGGCAAAATGACAGACATTTCTGTTCTTCCTCCTTGCAATTAATGTTTTTCTGTAAAAACAACACATATTTGGGGTAAGTGTCAAAAGAACACTTAGTGGGAAGGGAATAGTTATGATAATAAATACACATACTATAACTTGCATATTATACATAATATACACGTTGTAGACTCCCGAAGAGCCCCAATGCAACTTTAGATAGGTTTCCGTAGAATACCTATCGGGCCCCAAGCCGACCCCTTTTGGGTTTTTAAAACCTCTTCCTGTTGGGATTCCGTAGAATTCCCCAGTGTTGGGTTTCCAAAAAGGAATACCCTACTTGGCGTGCAGGCGCATGCGCAGTTAAGTTTCATACAATGGTTCCACATAGACACATAATACACATTGAGCACATTCACGTTGGCCACATAATTCACATAACACATAAGCATAGAAAAACATTTTCTTAGCGGGTATTATCCCGACTTTTCATCCTTTAAATCCTTTTCATTGAAATACTTGAATTCAGTAACTTTCAGAGTCATATGCTTTATTCGTAACTAGATCAAATAACGATAAGAATTTAAGTAAACTATCATCACATAATTACTGAAATTTAAATCACGTAGTCACATAATTTTCATAAAATTGTACGATTTGAAAACTAGAAAAGGATTTTACCCCCACCTTGGAAAGTCTCGTAATCTTCTGTAAAAACTCTCAATAAAAGATCTAACTCGATCCTCCACGTGAACCTCCTACAGAGAATAAAATATAACTTATTTTCTTACTTACGTATCTTAGAATCTGTAAAACTTATAAATAAAATAAATTCTCGAGAAACAATCTATAGCTAGGGTTTCTAAATTTAATTAGGGTTTATTAATAATTATCTTAGAATTTTCTTACTTAAAGGGTTCGTTTTATCCTATCTTATCTCATTTTGAAATCGAACTATCATTTCATAATATAATAGGACATAAAATATAAAATCATTGAACTCTAAGGTCAAGATATAATTTTCTATAAATTTTAGGGGTTATTTTTCGTCATTTTATCGAGATCTAGAGGTGAGTCGATACTCTCTTTAGAGTTTAGGGTTCATATAATCAATTCTATAAATTATGAGGACTATATCGTAAAATTCTAGCAAGTTCTTAGGGTTAAAAGTTAATATTTAAAGGTTCAAGGACTAAATGGTCAATTGTCATAAACTTGTAATTGCAATTAGGTCCTTAGCTTTAATAAATACCCTAAAATTACCCCAAAACCCTAACCCTATCTCCCCTGCTCCCCTCCGCCACTGCCGCCGTCTCTCCACCGCCGCGCCGCCTCCGGCCGGCGACCCCAAGTCGCCGGCGACACCACTGCACACCACCCACACCCTACGCACACCCATAACACACATATACATACACTGTTACCTACATATACATATATATATACTATACTGTCTCGCCGCCGCTGCCGCGGCGGCCCCTTCACCATCGCCGGCGCAACTCCGGCGCCGGCGCCACCTCACCCTCCTCCAGCGCCATCCCACCAAAACTCAACACAAGACATACATATATATATACACCTACACACTCGAACACATACATATATATATTACTGTCCCTGCCGCCGCTTCCAGCGGCGGCTCTTCTTCAGCCACGCCGGCGCCACCCTCGGCGCCGGCCTCTTCCTAAACCAGCCCCCCAACACGCCATGCACCACCACCAAAACCAGCCCCCCCTCACACACAACACAACATACATATATATATATTAAAACCTGCACAGCCGCCGCTATCTGCGGCGGCCTTTTCTCAATCACCACCGGCGCTACAAGCGCCGGCCACACCCACAAACACCCCTCGCCGGTGCAGCCGAGCACCGGCCTATACACAGCAGCAACGGAGAAGCATAGTAGTCCAAACTAGCTTAAGCTTTAAAAAAATCGAAAAACCTAGCAAGAACTACCATATAAAATAGAACAACATATAAATTCTTGCCGGAAAGAAATCGCCGTCCGAGAGAGAGAATAGCTGCTGCTGGTCGAGAGAATAAGGCTGTGGAAAAGGCTTAGCTTTTTGGAAGAGAAGAACTAAGATGGTGAAAGAACCCTTAATGCAAAAGATATCTACTTTCCCCCAATTTCAAAGATACAAGCTAGCCTATCACCTAGGCTATCTATAGGGTAGATCATGTGTCAATAATTTGTGGTGTATTGGAAGAAATGGTCAATAAAACTTATCTTAACAATTACTTTAGCAACTTAATTTATTAAAGTGATTCTAGAATTTATTTGGATATTACATTTTAAAAGTTAATTTAATAAATGAATGTAAAGTGTTACAATTAAAGTAATATATATGTGATGCAACTTTTGCAAGATCATACCTATTTTAGGCAGCTATCATTAAAATTAAATTTTAATACCACTTAACTTGCCAAGATCGACCTAACTTGCTTAAAGAAATTTCAATGGCCCATTCAATACATGAATCGAACAAAAATAGGCATATATTGCATATATATTCATGAAATAATTAATACTTTGAAACTTTTAATTTAATTTCTGCAGCTCCATCTACCCCCTTCTGCTGCTACCTCGCAAGGCCACTCTTTTAATATTACTGCAAATGACGCAATTGCCCTTGTATGGGCATTTGAAATTGACATGATTACTTCAGTTGAACAATCTTTATTATGTTACAAAATCACGGTACAACAAGAATAACAATTAATTAATTTATCACAGCTTTTAATAGAAACTAATATATATATACACACACATGAAGACCCTTAAAGAAAAGTTCAATAACTAAGCTAGAACAATTAAATCAAATACTTGATGATCCATTAAAAAAAATCAATTTATTCATTTCTCGAAATTGATCTATAAAATACGGTATCAAGTGCTCCATATTTGTTGAGATTAACAAAATCAGTGTTTTCATAATCGGATCGGACCGGCCGGTTCAACCAGTTTAACCAGAAATCGGCACGGAAACGGGTCCAAATACACTCAATTAACCGTTTTTTCGGTTAAATCGAAAAAAACCGGTCAAAAATCGGTTGAACCGGTTATAACCGGGAACCGAAAAAATCATTTTTTTTTAATTACATCTACTTTTTGTTTTGGGCTATGAAATAATGATCTTTCATCTTTGGGCTTTCAAATTAGGCTTCAAAAGTTAAAAAAGAAGCTAAAAGAAGTAAAGAAAACGACAATCCTTTCTGATATGATCATCAAGATTCAAAATATTTTACTTTTATTATTTTATCTATCTTAAATTTTAGTATTTAATATTTTAATTTTTAGTTTGAGACTTCATTATGGATTATGGGGTATTTATTTGATATTTTATGACTTTATTGTATTTATTTTAATATGAATCATATAAGTGTATAACTTTTTTAATGTAATATAAATAATATTGAAAAAAATTGACAAAAATCATTTTATCGGTCGAACCAACGGTTCAACCGTTCCGACTGGTTGAACCGTCAATCGGTGGCCAGGCCGGTTTGGCCACCGGTTCAGTTATGAAAACATTGAACAAAATATATAAGACGGAAAAGATCGAACTTTTTATTAATTAAATCATATATATTTGATAGTTTAAATTAAAATAAAAACCATATATATATATATATATATATATATATATAAATATTTCATTAAATTAAAGTTCCACTCCCCAAAATAAATTAGTATGTGTGCAGTGCGGACTCATGATAAGGCTACTATTTATTGAAAGAGACAATACGTAGACCAAAATCCAGCTTAGAATTCGGGTATTCAAATGTGAGACAAATTAAGGAAATTACAGTACCAACTTTCTTGAAACATCAGGACCAGACCATATTTTTTTGGCATTTTTTCGTGCACTAAAATTAATTCTTTCAGCCAATAATTCATATATTAATGGCTATTTCTTCAGTGTGGCCCCTACCCTTATCTTTTTATTGTTAAATTTGAAATTAAATTCTTGGTAGGAGGGAATAAATTAATTTTCATCAAACACAGTAACGAAGACAGTGCAAGGGTTATTAAAAGCGTGTTTTACGAAATGATAAATTCGTATGTAGGTGCATTTGATTCAGTAGAAATTCCTACATCCACCATTTTTATTGACATTAAAAGGAGTTGGCATCATTTTTTAAGGTTTATTTATTTTAACCACGTTACATTATTTTTTCCCCTAAATTATTGGTGAATACTATGAGAATATATATCTGTGGCTTTTAAATGTAGGTTAATGATAACTGTATTTTCAAGCAATGTTAAGGTTATGAAGATACTAGGGGTTTATATTCATACAAATGCCACCTATAAATTAAATATAATGTAAAAACGCTACTCAATAATCTAGGTGTTGTAATCATGCTTGACCGACTATCTATACTTACATCCAATGAAATATAATATTATGTGCAAAATTTAATAATGAGTGATAGTTTTTTAAAGTAAAATATTAGGATAACTCTTCTCTCAATTTCTGGAGATACTACCACATGGTTAAGTTGATCATATATAATCACATAAATCATCTATTTTCTGTTTCCTTTTCCTTTCTACTCCCTCTACACCAAGATATTCAGATATTCACAAGCTTTTGGAATATTGTAGGTTCATATTTTGATTTAAACAAAAAATTGAAGTCCAAATTAATCCTCTTTCCACAGTCAGGTAAGGGTAGCAATTTTCGCTATATATGACACGATTAACACAACAAGAAATTAAAACATTTTAGTGTTTAGGATCGATGTATTCATATATTTATTGAGTTAATTGATACAAAAAAATTCGTGTTGTATCATGTTTGTGTCAATCTGTAAAGACACAATCAAAATTAAAAAATGACGCGCTAACTTGTTATTGACACGATACATTAACCTATCACGGACATGATATATTATTAAATTTTATTCAAAACTATAATTTTCTAATTAATATTTTTATAAGTGAATTCTTCATAATTATCAAGAGAATGATACATTAATTAATAGACAATATATATATCATGCTATTTAAGTTAATCTAATTTCAAGGTTAATTTCAATTTTGGTTATGTATGTAAGATCATTTTTATTTTTGGACAATAAAGTATACATTTTTAAATTTTGGTGATATATGTTTCAATTTTTTCCAATTTTGGTCCTATATGTTTAAAAAAAAAAAAATTCAATTTCAATACAATTTTAATCGGATGGTAGCAGGGAAATCCACGTGACATTGGCGATTTTACAAATTCCGACTAAAATCAGAATAAAATTGAATAAATTGAATCATACATGACCAAAGTTGGAAAATTTTGGAAAAAATTAAAATATATAGGACAAAAATTAAAAAACATATACTTGATTGTAAAAATAATAGATAGAGTTTTATATATATGACCAAAATTAAAATTATCCTTTAATCGGGTTGTACTCAATTACTCTGGCCTATGTCACAAAACATGACATTACTTCTTAATGACAGTAACAATCTTCTAAAAAAAAAAAAACCATCATAATATTGGGAAGTAAATAAAAGTGGCGATGAGAGAGAAAAAGAGTAAATGAAAAAAAAAAAAAAAGATGAAAACACATTGGATGTCTGTGTGAAGTCGACCCCCACCCCACTCCACCCAGCAGACATCAACGAGAGCAACCAATGGGAACTCGACAGCGCATCCTTAATAAACGACGTTGTTTTCCCTGTCGAAGCGTAAGTGTGTGCATGACAGCGATTTGTCGAAAAAGAAATCACTAATTCCTTTCACCAAAAGAAAAACTGTAAATTCCCTACAACTCCCACACTCTTTTACTGAATGAGTAATAACTAAGAAAACCCACTTTCTTTATCTGTCTTCCCCATACTAGACTCTCCATTTCAGGGTTTCATTTTTCAGAGAGAGAAAATGGGGAGAGGGAAAGTGCAGTTGAAGAGGATAGAGAACAAGATCAACAGGCAGGTGACTTTCTCCAAGAGGAGGGGTGGGTTGCTCAAGAAAGCTCATGAGATCTCTGTTCTCTGCGATGCTGAGGTGGCTTTGATTGTCTTCTCTCACAAGGGAAAGCTCTTTGAGTATTCCACTGATTCTTGGTACATATGTCCCTCTTATCTTACAAACTAGGGTTTACTTCTACCTTTTCTTTTCTCTAGGTTTCACTTCTTATCGGGGGTTATATATGTTGTGTCAGATTTAAGATTATAAATTAAAGATTGAGGCTTGGATCGTAATTGAATTCCTCCTTTTTCCATGAATATTTATGCATTTATATCCTAAACGAAGCAATTTTTTGTTGTTTCCCTTTGAGGAAACCCTAGTTTATCAATAAATTTCCTTTTCTAGGTTTTTCCTTCTGTGATCTCTTGTTAATCAACATCAAACATATCAACATACGTTTCTTTTATATTTAAAGCCACAAATCTTCAAATATTCATTCATATTTATTATTTTCCGCTGTATTTAAGCAGTGGTGACAAAATTAATGACTTTTTTTTTGACTAAATCATGTATTCTTCAACTGCATCTATGTATAAGATAAATCAAGATCATACCCTGTCCCCAGAAGCTTCGATGTAGGGACATATATTATCATCGTAATTAATAAAAATAAAAAATTGGTGGATATTTATCCATTGAATAAATAGATGGTCCCTTTTGTAATGCCGTTGGTTTAACTGACAACTGATATGATATTAAAACATCAGTTCATTACTTGTTGTGATTTTCAGTTCTTGACACGGGTTTTTTTTAGATTCTGTAGGTTATTAATTTTTTTTTTTTCCATCTTGGAACTTGAACTTTGTACTGAAACGAACATTAAACTTTTGTCTTTTTCTGACTAATTTTTAGTTGGGGGGGGGGGGGGGGGGTAATGGGGAAATATTTAACAGTTGTTGGTATGCATGATTAGTGTTTATTCAATGTTAGTATATGAAACATAAATACATAAACCTTTTGAAAAGAAATGGTTTTCTGGTTGGATAAAATCTGAAAGAACTGGAGTACATACTTGTGTATACAAAATATGTTTTGTCTCGATTTTGTCAATACAATGTAAGATTTTGTACATAGTCAATAGAAATTAGGCAAAGAAATAGTACTACCATGAATTCATCAGTACATTTTCTGTAACCTTAAATATTTTCTGAGAAATAACCAATAAAAGTACATAGATTGATAAATACTAACATGCATGAGGGTACTTAATACTAACAAAGTAGAAGGTAATGCTATTATTGTTGTATTTATAAACAGCTGTAATGTTGTTTAAGTGTTGGTAATATATTATTGTCATATATTTATAAACAAAGTAGAAGTACTTCCCACAAGCACTAGAAAGTTTCCTAGGACTTGTAATTCTCTACACAAGTGTAGGTAGCTAGAAGCTGTAATGAGAGAGAGAGAGAGAGAGAGAGAGAGAGAGAGAGATATGTTTCCCAGGCAGCCACATGAATATATGGTTGTTCACAATGAGTGGTAGGATATATATAGTCGAATTAATTGCTATCATTTAACAATTCACGCGAAAATCAAGAATGACGATTGGGAATGAGGTGGAAGAAATGATTTTGGATACCAAAGTTTACAACTACATATATTATTAATTATTAATATAGGTAGGATTTAATTTGTCAGATAGATCAAATTCCTCAACAATTTACTATGCCAGCTTAATTCCAGACTGCTTGGTACTTTTTGGTTCTTTTCTCTATAATAAGGTTGTTTTTGGTATGCTTATTTTTTTATGTAAGAACAATATTAATCTTGATTTGATTATAAGATGATTATTATTTGGATTAAAACAATATTGTAACACTAAAAGTTGATTGATTTTTTGTTGCATAGCAGTATGGACAGGATCCTTGAGAAGTACGAAAGATATTCATTTGCAGAAAGAGCAGTTGTTGCTAATGAGCCTCAGTCACCTGTTAGCATTTTTCATCAACTTCTCCATTCTATATATATGTATATGTGTGTGTGTGGTTTTGACATTTGAATTGTGCAGGCAAATTGGAGCCTAGAACACAGCAAACTTAGGGCTAGAATTGAACTCTTGCAAAGAAATCATAGGTAAATTAAATCTTGATTCAAGATAACTAATATGATGATTTAATTTGATGATATATATGAGTGATTGTTTCAGGCAATATATGGGAGAAGATCTAGAGTCCATGAGCCTCAAAGATCTTCAGAATCTGGAACAACAGCTTGACACTGCTCTCAAGAACATCCGATCAAGAAAAGTACTTATCATATATGCTTAATATTAATTAGGGTTAATTTCAATTTTGTTCCTATATTTAAAAAAATTTTCATTGTTGGATAACCAAGTATACGTTTTCTAATTTTGGTCTTATATGTTTTAATTTTTTTTCAATTTCAATTTAATTTTGGTCGGATGATTGTCGGAAAATCTCATATGGCATCGACGATTTTGGGAACTCCGATCAAAATTAGACTGAAATTGTAAAATACAAGACCAAAATTGGAAAAAGTTGAAACATACATGACAAAAATTGAAAAACGTATATTTGGTTGTCAAGAAATGGAAAACGTATTACATACAAGACCAAAATTGAAATTAACCCTATTAAATTATTCCAAATATGCATGATTATTCAAAACCTTAAACTATATTGTCTCATTGCAATGCAGAATCAACTCTTGTATGATTCCATCTCCGAATTGCAGCAAAAGGTTCAAACTGTCTCTTCACCTACTATATAGAACACTAAAAATATAGAATAATTCCAATGTGTGTATCTCTCATACCATGTGCTTTTTTTGGCAGGAAAAAGCAATACAAGAGCAAAACAGCATGCTAACAAAGCAGGTGATCATCTTAATTTCTGCTAGCTAAACTGATCTCATTTCAAGTTTGTTTAAATTCAAGACATTAATTAAAATCATTTTGTTGCAATTAATTAATTAAGATCCAAGACAAGGAGCAGGAAATGGCCCAGCAACCACAGTGGGAGCAGCAAAACCATGGCCAAAATGCACCGCAGCCACCAACATTCTTGATGTCTCCTCAATTCCCTGGTTTAAACATGGGGTACTAATTAACACTCATCTACTATAATAATGTTACTCTATTTAAAAAAAAAAATTAATCTAATTATTGAATAGCACTTATTAATAATTTGGGATATATGTTGCAGAGGTGTGTATAATGAAGGAGAAGCAATGGAGGGTAGAAGAAATGATCTTGATTTGACCCTTGATTCCCTCTACACATGCAATCTTGGATGCTTTGCTGCTTAATTAATTATTTACGAGTGACTATTTTATTAACATTTTTACTATGATAATCTCTAATTACTAGTATCGGCCTTGGTTATGTTAAAAGCTTGATTTGTTGGGTTTGGAGATATTTGATTTGTATTGTGACAGACAGAATATGTCACCCTTTCAAACTTGAAGTAATAACGCCATGAATATTAGTTTGTGTAATATATCTTTGTATTATATAGTTAGTACTCTAATCACATATCATGTCTTTGTATATATTACATTATGTTTAGTTATGAGTTTATGTAAAAACAAAAGCCCATTAAGGCTGTTTAATATATCGTAAAATTTCTTCTGATAAAATTCCACAACCAAGGAATCAAATGGATTTTGATGTTTTATTAGCAAACAAAAATCGTCTTGATGTTTAATTCATTTGTTATTTCAAAATAATTATGCATCAAGTATAAGATGAGATCATTGAATAATGAAAAACAAAATCAAACATTAAATTAAAATTCTTTTTGTTAATTGTTAATTTTGGATTGGCCCGTCTCAAAAATTTTAATCCGTAAAATAATATTACAGGAATTATACTCTTATCAAAATTATTCAAGGCCGTATCGATTTTAAACATTGGAGAAACTTTTGTTCGGAAGTTAATATTAAATAATTATGTATCATCCATGTACGCATGCCTAAATGCATGTATGAGACGTCTGAAACTAACATTGGATATGGGCTCCAATTTTTGGGCCCAAATAAATACAATCATATCTATTAAAATTTATGGGCCGATCGTAATTTATCATGGCTGCTCATTTTTCAGCCTGAAGCCCATAACAGAGCCCACCCTTAGAGAATAGTTTCCAGTGTGGCCCATCATCATAAGTGAGTGTTGGATTTGATAATAGATTGAGTATTGTGTCCTCTAATTAAATCAATCAGTAATTTGACTCCCTTTGATTTGCGATTTTTAATCATTATCATTTTCAACCATCATTGCCTACTTAATCTTTTCAAGATAGTAATCAATTCCAAGCAATTCACTTAGTACAAGTTGTTGCCATGTCATCTTTTCATCTTTTCCAGTTTTTTTTTTTTTTTTTTGGTTAATGTTTTCAAGTTAAGAAGATGACACTTATCCTGCGAATCTTGTGAAACACTAAAGCTGGTTTAACTCAAAAAGAATTCCATGCAAAAGATTATTAGAATTAAAGGTGAAGTAGTACTACTCAAGAATCTCAAGATTATTTGAGGCTAATCTTTCCAAGAATATGGCCCCACTATTTTGATGATAGCCACGTTCAACTGTAGGGTCCAAAAGCCTAAAGAAAATAAAAGAAGCAACGTAGAAAAATCATTACACAGAAAAAGAAATAAAAAGCAAAAAGAGAAAGAAACACTGTCCGGCCCCATGCAATTAAATGAGCTCAAATTTGCTGCCATTTATTTCCTCATAAATAAACTTTCTTCTTACAAAATATCCAACTGAACTGAAGTGCTTATCATTACAAGACATGGTTAAAATAGGCACTAAAATGCCTAATCTTTGCCTAAATAGGATTAGGCCCATAGCACGAGTCCGTTCACCTCCTAGCCATCCAAATTCTACCACCATTGCTAAGAAATGTGGGTTTTCCGATGGTGGTGTTGGGAAGAAAACGGTGGCGGCGTTAAGTGGCCGGAAAATCATGATCGTGGTCGATTCGAGTATGGAAGCCAAACACGCCGTACAATGGACACTTAGTCACACGGTTCAAAATCAAGATTTAGTGATCCTTCTCTATGTTACAAAGCCTTCTAAACAAGGTTGGTAATTCTTGGCCTATTTAGATATTTATCTTTAGAAATCATTGATTTCCAACTTTTAATTAAGATTTCAATTATATTTTTGCAGTTGAGCAATCAAGAATTCCTGGATTTCTAACATGTATGAAGAGTATGTGCCAACTTAAGAGGCCTGAGGTACGTACAATGAATTATTTATTTGATTATGCATATATACTGTAATAATTGGCCTGATTAAAATCTTGAAATAATGCAAGATAGGTGTGTGTTGAGGTATTGGTGGTGGAGGGTAAAGAGAAGGGCCCTGCTATAGTGGAGGCTGCTAAGAGGGAAGAGGCGGCGATCCTGGTGGTGGGGCAAAAGAAACGATCGGTGACGTGGCGGCTTATGGTGGCGTGGGCCGGGAATCGGGCGGCGGCGGCAGCCGGTGGAGGGGTGGTGGAGTATTGTGTCCAAAATGCTAGTTGTATGGCCATTGCAGTAAGGAGAAAGAGCAAGAAAATTGGGGGATATCTTATCACTACTAAAAAACAGAGAGATTTTTGGCTCTTGGCTTGATTAATTATTCAATTTCATCATTTCATTTTTATTTTATTTATTGTGGGATGAGTTAGGTTTTTTTCCCAATTTGTTGTGGGCATGTAAGATACATCTTTAACTAGTTGTAAATGATGTGTGGATATTTTAGGCACTAAAATAAATTTATATAATTTTGATGTGTGGAATTATAAACTTAATATAATATGTTTCAATTATTTTTAGTGCAACTGAGTTCAATTGTAAAATTAATGTAATAAGTCAAAAACAAAATTACAAGATTCAAATAGTCAAACTCTAAATTAATTTACGTCTTGAATAAATATAATATAAGTTACAACGAATGAAGTAAAATGGCAACATTTCATTATCAATTGAATTCGGTCATTCATTAATCTTTCTTTTTTTCAAATAAATTAAGATAAATCGAATGAAGATTGTTCTGAAAGAGCATTAACTTATCATAATTTATCCAAAATATGAATATATATTAAAATATAAATAAATTTATATAAATTAATAAAAAGAATAAAAATATGAAATTTTGTCTTTAATTAAAAACTCAATTTAAATTTCAAACCTTAAATTGAGAAGAAAAAAAATTAAATTAGGCCCTTGTTATGAAATTTATGTGTAGAAAATAATAATATCATCCTGTAAAGATAGCTTAGAATTTTTGTTTCTAAGTATAAGCAGAGATATAGGAAAAGTTGTGTTTTCACTTGTAAAAGAGGTTGTCTTTTAGTTGTAGGTTAAGAAATTGGTTTCTCGATTGATTGGGCCGCGATTTTGTAGCTCGATTTCTGAGTGGGTTTCTTGGAGTCTTTCTGTCATATATATACTCGATCTCTTCACTGTAACACACAATACATATTGTGATTCTTAGTTATCAGAAATGAGGTTCAGAATTCTGTCAATTCTCTCTCAAAGTCGATAGGTTGAAGATGGTAGGTTACAATTTTTGCTTGTATTTTGAATATTCTCTTCTGTTTTGGTCGTGGTATGTGATCAATAAAAGCTCGTTATTTGCCCTCCATGGATGTAGGTTCATTCAAGAACCACACACAAATCTTTTTATATGTAGTGGCAATCCAGAAAATTTTGAATATTATGTTAAATTCAAATTCTCTATTTTATATGAATTCTTGATTACTGTGAATGTAGTAATTTGATCTATCGTAGACTGTTGCATTTTCTGTTGGATATGGTGCATGAAGTTGGTGCATGGTGTATGGAGCAATGAAGAGTTAAAGTTGTGTTTTCGATTAACGCTTCTTTATATTGTGTATTGTGAGGTATAAACGTGAATTATTTATAGAAATACATTACATGTTTGTTATGTTTTTGTTGAGAGTTCACATAAAGTGTTATACGTGTCAACTTATTATTTGCTATCATTCGAAAGACATAAATAAGGTGTATATTTGTATCTACATCATTGTATGGGAATAAAAAATATCTTATCTCCATTTTTTCTTTAACTATAGATTTTAAGTATTTTGTTCGTATTCTTGATTGTAAAAAATAACATATCCAATATTTAACAAACATAATTAATTTATATGATACTAAATAATAATATAAATGTTATATAGAGGAAAAAGTGTGTCATGTACTGAAGAAGTGTTCTTTCTCCTTTTGTATCATGATTCTTTTTTCTTTTTTAATATATAATTTCGCATTTATTAAAGAAAATAGTATAAATGCATAAACTCAATTGATAAATTAAAAAGCGGTCCTACACTTCCACCACCCAAACAGCGTCGTATCAAAATTCAAAACCTCACTAACCAGTCAATCACCAACATCTTCCACAATATTTCTTCGCAGATTCACTTTATCTCTACCCAATAAAATCCATTTCTCTGTTGATATTCCTCAACTAGAGAGAGATGGAAATGGAGGATGTGTTCAGGTTTATAGTTGAGGTGCTCATGTTTATACTGGAGAAGTTAAAGGAAGCTCCATTTGCCCTGAGAAGCTTCATCATTCAGACCATGGCTTCATTTGAACTACTCTTTCCACCGGGGACGAGGGCCGACATGATCAAACAATGGCTACTTGCACTCGGAACCTACGCCGGAGTGGCGTTCGCCGCCGTTAAAACCTCCGGCGAAGTTGCCTTGGCTTGGTTCGACGAAGTCTTTCCCCCAGGAACCAGGGTCGAAAAAGTCAATCAATGGCTACTTGCACTCAGAAGCTACGCCGGAGTGGCATTCGCCGCCGTTAAAACCTACGGCGAAGTTGCCTTGGCTTGGTTCGATGAAGTCTTTCCCCCAGGAACCAGGGTCGAAAAAGTCAATCAATGGCTACTTGCACTCAGAAGCTACGCCGGTATGGTATTTGCCGCCGTTAAAAACTCCGGCCAAGAGGCATTGGCTTGGTTTGACAAAGTCTTTCCGCCGGGAACCAGGGTCGAAAAAGTCAATCAATGGCTGCTTGCAATCAGAAGCTACGCCGGAGTGGCGTTGGCCGCCGTTAAAACCTCCGTCGAAGAGGCCTTGGCTTGGTTTGACGAAGTCTTTCCAACTGAAACGAGGGCGGACAAGGTTAATGAATGGCAACTAGCAGTTAGAAGCTACGTCGGAGTGGCGTTTGCCGTCGTTAAAAACACCGGCGAAGAGGCATTGGCTTGGTTCGATGAAATATTTCCGTCGAAAATGAGGGCGGAGAAGTTCCAGATCTCAAAGCCGTATCTGATCGCGGCCGTGGTTGTGACGGTGGTCGTTTGCCTCCGGCGTTGCTGCGGCGGTGGAATGGTGAAGATTTTGATTACTTTTTGGTTGTGCTGCATGCTTCTAAATTTGTACCTCGGTGATTAGTTTCGCTTGAAATTCCGATTATGTCCTTACTTGAATGCTGTTAATTACTCTTTTACGATAGTTATAAAATTTAATTTGTGAGAAATTGATGTGGGGGTTTTGACTGAAGAAATATCCAAGGGCTGGGAACCGGATTAATTGGAGAAAGAACCGAAGAAGAACAGCTGGAACCGGAGGATTTAATTTCTGCAATTGGACCGGGTAGTTAGGTATTTCAGTTAGGGTTCCAGGAATGGGAATTAGGGCACACATGATTCTTCTGTTTAATTGGCTGTTCTCTTGTAACCGTTTTTCACAATTAGTTGAGGGGTTTGTTAGCTTATATATTGGGTAGTCATCAGTGAGTCTCAATTGCAACAAACAAACTGTATAGCGTGAGTTGATTAAGAGATTAGGGTTCTTGACATCCGATAAAACCCTAATCTGCGCATGCGTTTTGTAATCTTGATTTCTCTTTCATTTCTGAGCGTAATAAAGTGATTCTTGTTCGAGAGTGGACGTAGGTCTTCCAAGGACCGAACCACTATAATCTCTTGCGTAATTGTTTCGTTTATTTTCAGTTTTGTTGATTCTTGCAGAGCTGTGTTTTGGGGTTTCTTCTGGTGTTGTGTTTCTGAGTTTGAGTGCGTTTCTTGAGCTCAATTCTGTTCAATTGGCGCCGTCTGTGGGAACGGAGCGACATCAGCATGAGCACCATGAAGTTGGACGTGGAAAAATTCGCAGGAGATGGTGATTTCACACTTTGAAAGGCAAAAATGGAGGCAGTATTGATCCAGAATGGTTGGGAGGATGCTATCCAATCGCCTGAACCGTCTGCTAGTTCTTCTGAAGTATCTGAGAAAGATAGGGCCGAAAGTGTGAAGATCGACAAGAAGGTAAGATCTGCTATCATACTTTGTTTGGCTGGTAAGGCATTAAGAGAGGTGTATCAAGAACCAACTGCCATTGATATGTGGAAGAAGTTAGAGTCGATCTATCAAACAAAGTCCTTGGCAAACCGGTTATTTCTGAAACAAAAGCTGATTTCATTCAAGATATTAGATGAAAGAAAGATACTAGAAAAATTAGATGAGTTTAACAAGCTCTTAGATGACTTGGAAAGTATGGATGAAAAGCAAAAGGATGAGGACAAAGCATTGTTGCTCTTGAATGCACTACCCAAGTCACTCTTGTCATTCAAGGATGCCTTGGTCTATGGTAGAGTAACCCAACTAACTCTTGAAGAAGTACAAATGGCGATCAAGTCGAGATTCTTGACTGGAACTTCTAAACCAAGAAATCAGAACTCTCAAAATCCAGGTGAAAGTTTGAATGTAAGGTTCAAGAAGAGAGGACAGCAGAACAAGAATGGTCCTGGGAAAGGGGCTCCAAACAATTCTAAAGGGCCCGGAGATATTCCAGAAACTCGGAAGTGTTACCATTGTCATAAACCCGGACACTTGAAGAAAAATTATCCGGAAAGAAGGACAAAGATCAATCCTCAGTCGCAGCAAGCAGCAGTGGCTCAAGAAGAGTTTAACTCAGCAGATATGCTATGTGTGAGTGAGTTAGCTGTGGACAGTGCTTGGATTCTTGACTCGGGATGCTCCTTTCACATGTCTCCTATCAAAGAATGGTTCGCAAATTTAAAATTCGAAGATGGAGGTATGGTATTGTTAGGTGATGATCACTCATGCAAAGTAATGGGAATTGGAGATATAAAGGTGAAACTTCATGATGGCAGTGTTAAGACTCTTCAAGGGGTGAGATACATTCCCAAATTAAAGAGGAATTTGATCTCTCTTGGCTGGCTCAACACCAAAGGCTATGAGTTCCATACAAGAAATGAACAGATACTTGTCACTAAAAATGGTAAGTTGGTGTTAAGAGGAAAGAAGACAAATGGTTTGTATCTCTTGGAAGGAAGCACCATCACTGGAGAAAGCTCAGCTGTTACTGGAGATAACCAAGCAAACCTGTGGCATAAGCGTCTCGGTCACATATCTGAGAAAGGCCTAAATGAGTTGGTTAAACAACAAGCTATACCTGGAGTGAAAGATCCACACCAAGACAAGTGCGAGTATTGCATACTAGGCAAGGCAACAAGACAAGGTTTCACAGCAGGTAAACATACTTCCACACATCCTCTAGACTATGTACATTCGGATGTTTGGGGTCCTTCTAGGACTGAAACTCATGCAGGTGGTAGATACTTTGTGACCTTCATTGATGACTTTTCAAGGAAAGTCTGGGTATATGTAATGAAACACAAGTTAGAGACCTTCTCAAAGTTTCAAGAATGGCTGAAATTACAAGAGAACCAAACAGGTAGAACACTTAAGATATTGAGGACAGACAATGGCTTGGAATTTCTATCCGAAGAATTTCAGCAATTCTGCAAATCCAAAGGAATACTACGGCATAGAACAGTAGTAGCCACTCCACAACAAAATGGAGTGGCCGAGAGGATGAATAGAACACTTTTGGAGAAGGTTAGATGTCTTCTATTAGATGCTGGATTGCCAAAATCGTTCTGGGGAGAGGCATTGTCTACAGCTGCATTCCTTATTAATAGAAGTCATACCTCAGCAGTGGAATTCAAAGCACCGAATGAGAGCTGGTTTGGAAAACCAGTAAAGTATAATTTCCTCAGGGTATTTGGTTGTCTTGCATATGCTCATGTCAACCAAGATAAGTTGGAAGCTCGAGCTATTAAGTGCATCTTCATAGGATATCCCCATGGAGTGAAAGGTTATAAACTATGGAGCTTGGAAGCTGGGAATCACAGGTGCTTCATCAGCAGAAATGTAGTGTTTAAGGAAGAAGTGATGGCATATAAATCAAAGTATGGTAATGATACTACTGAACAGAATCAGAAGTCACAAGCTGAAGCTGATGAATCACAGGTTCAGGTGGAGCTCCAACCGGTTCATGACAATGAAGAAAATCTGGTTCAAAGAGAAGACACTGGAATTCGAGATAGAATTGAAACTGATGAGGATCAGAGTGAGGAGGAAATTCAGGACCTTGATCAATACAACTTGGCCAGAGACAGACAAAGGAGACAAATAAAGCTACCTAATAGGTTTGGTCATGCGGATGTTGCCTACTATGCCTTGACTGCAGCACAAGAATTGGAGATTGAGGAACCAAATTCATTCAAAACAGCAATGGCATCAGAAGATAGAGAGAAGTGGCTTAAAGCTATGACTGAAGAGCTCCTCTCTCTTGAAAAGAATCAGACATGGATATTAGTAAACAAACCTCAAAACCAGAAGATAATTGGAAGCAAATGGATCTTCAAAAGAAAGGTGGAGGTGTTTGGAAAAGAAAGGATACGGTATAAAGCCAGGTTGGTTGCAAAGGGTTTCACTCAGAGACAAGGGATTGACTACAACGAAGTGTTCTCCCCGGTGGTAAAACATGTGTCAATCAGGATCTTGCTAGCACTAGTGGCTCAAGAGGATTTAGAACTCCACCAACTAGATGTTAAAACAGCTTTTTTACATGGAAATCTGAATGAGACTCTTTACATGAAACAGCCTGAGGGTTTTGTGCAGCCTGGTAATGAAGATAAAGTCTGTCTGCTCAAGAGATCTTTATATGGCCTTAAGCAAAGTCCGAGACAGTGGTACAAGAGGTTCGACAACTTCATGCTCAGCATTGGTCTAGAAAAGTGCAGCTACGACAGTTGTGTATACTTGGAGAAAGAAGGAAGGATGGTACATACAATACTACTTCTCTATGTTGATGACATGTTGGTGGCTAGCAAGAGTTTAGACAGGGTTAATCATCTGAAAGAAAGGTTATCATCTCAGTTCGAAATGAAGGACTTGGGAAGTGCAAAGAGAATGCTGGGAATGGATATTTCAAGGAACCGAAGCTGCAATCAGGTATTCCTAAATCAAACTGATTATATGATTAAGGTTCTGAATAGATTTTTCATGAATCAGTCCAAGCCCGTAAGTACACCTTTAGGAGCCCAGTTCCAGCTCAGTAATAAGCAGACACCAGAGATAAGAGAGGAACAGGAATACATGGCAAGTGTACCCTATGCAAGTGCCATTGGCAGTGTGATGTACTTGATGGTGTGTAGCCGGCCTGATATTGCATTTGCTGTGAGCAAGGTGAGCAGATTCATGTCCAATCCGAGAAGGCTTCATTGGGAAGCTGTAAAGTGGCTGCTCAGATATATAAATGGTTCATCAACAGTTGGACTGGAATTCAGGAAACAAGAAACTCACTTGGATGTGTTGCGAGGTTTTGTAGACAGTGATTTTGCAGGGAATCCAGACTCAAGAAGGTCGACCACTGGATACGTTTTCACACTGTATGGTACCGCTATATGTTGGAAAGCAATGCAGCAAAGTGTGGTGGCTTTGTCAACCACTGAAGCAGAATTTCTAGCCATGGCTGAGGCGATTAAGGAAGCGATTTGGCTCAAAGGTATTCTCAAGGAGTTGAACATTAAGCAAGGAAAGGTGACCATTTTCTGTGATAGTCAGAGTGCTTTGCACCTTTCGAAACACCAGACGTTTCATAACAGATGCAAGCATATAGATGTGAAGTATCATTTTGTAAGAGACCTCATTGATAAGGGAGAAATTGAAGTGAGGAAAGTGAGCACAGAGGATAATCCGTCTGATATGCTTACAAAGTCATTGCCTGGAACAAAATTCGATTACTGTAAGCAGCTGATCAATTTGATCAGCTCTGATGAGTGCAAAGGGAAGTGAAGTAAAACTTGAATAAGGGTCATGATATTTTCTCAGTGAAGGTGGAGATTGTGAGAAATTGATGTGGGGGTTTTAACTGAAGAAATATCCAAGGGCTGGGAACCGGATTAATTGGAGAAAGAACCGAAGAAAAACAGCTGGAACCGGAGGATTTAATTTCTGCAATTGGACCGGGTAGTTAGGTATTTCAGTTAGGGTTCCAGGATTGGGAATTAGGGCACGCATGATTCTTCTGTTTAATTGGCTGTTCTCTTGTAACCGTTTTTCACAATTAGTTGAGGGGTTTGTTAGCTTATATATTGGGTAGTCATCAGTGAGTCTCAATTGCAACAAACAAACTGTATAGCGTGAGTTGATTAAGAGATTAGGGTTCTTGACATCCGATAAAACCCTAATCTGCGCATGCGTTTTGTAATCTTGATTTCTCTTTCATTTCTGTGCGTAATAAAGTGATTCTTGTTCGAGAGTGGACGTAGGTCTTCCAAGGACCGAACCACTATAATCTCTTGCGTAATTGTTTCGTTTATTTTCAGTTTTGTTGATTCTTGCAGAGCTGTGTTTTGGGGTTTCTTCTGGTGTTGTGTTTCTGAGTTTGAGTGCGTTTCTTGAGCTCAATTCTGTTCATAATTACCATATAAAATACCCACTTTTAATTTTGCAGCTTTAACACCAACTTTTAAATTTAAATTATCAACTTCATAAAATTTGATTCGAAAAAGAAGAGGATCTCAAATTCCCAATAAAAATATTGAAAATAGCATTTACGTCGAATGAATTCGATTTGTGTTGAAGATTCTTTCCTATGTGGACCCCACTCCCTGTCATTACGGTTACTAGCAGTGTACTCGCGCGTTGCGCGTATTGTTATATAACGAAATAATTTTAATATAATTAAATTAAATTTATAAATACACAACTCATCAATATTGAATACAACCATTAAACATTAATGTATATATATACACTATCTATACTATACTAATAACAGGACAGTTGGGAATAATTACAAGAATGTCATTTTCCCGCCCAACTGTCCTGCAATAAATGTTATATATATTTTTTTTATTAATTGTTTTGTTAATTAATTTTCAAAAATAATTATTACATATAATATAAAATATATTTTGTATTGCATGAATGCTTACTTTTGAGGATTTCAAGACATTTTTTTATTGTATCAATGCTTACTTTTGAGAATTCTAAAATATTTTTATTGTATCAATGCTTATTTTGAGAATTTCAAGACATTTTTATTATATTAATGCTTACTTTTGGGAATACCAAAACATTTTTTATTATATCAATACTTACTTTTGAGAATTTCAAGATATTTTTATTGTATCAATGTTTATTTTTTAGGATTTTAAGATATTTTTTATTATATCAATGCTTATTTTTTAGAATTCCAAGACATTCTAAAAAATAAGCATTGATATAATAAAAAATATCTTGAAATCCTCAAAAATAAATATTGATACAATAAAAATCTCTTGAAATTCTCAAAAGTAAGTATTGATATAATAAAAAATGTTTTGGAATTCTCAAAAGTAAGCATTAATATAATAAAAATTTTCTTGAAATCCTCAAAATAAGCATTGATACAATAAAAATATTTTGGAATTCTCAAAAGTAAGCATTGATATAATAAAAAAATGTCTTGAAATCCTCAAAAGTAAGCATTCATGCAATAAAAAATATTTTTTATATTATATATAATAATTATTCTTGGATATTAATTAACAAAACAATTAATAAAAAAAAATATATAACATTTATTGCAGGACAGTTTTGGCGGAAAAATGACATTTTTGTAATTATTCCCAACTGCCCTTTTATTAGTATAGTATAAATTTCCTAAAAGTAAAGCGATTCTTTTCCAAGCAAAATCCCACCTATTTATATTGATATTGGTCATCGTCAACCCCAAACCAGAGAGAGAGAGATGATGAGCATGAAGGAAGTGATGAAATTGGTGGTGGAGAAGTTGAAGGAAGCTCTAATTGCAGTGGAAAACTTTGGCGGCGAGTCGTTGGCTTGGTTCGACAAGGTGTTTCCACCGGAGACGAGGGGCAACAAGATCAACCACTGGATCCACGTCGCTCTGCCCTACCTCATCGCCGCCGCTGTTCTGACGGTGGTGATCTGCTGCTGCCGCTGCTGCTGCCGCTGCTGCTGCGGCGGAGGAAGGCGGAGGATGATGAAAGCTCCAGGAAGAAACTACAGGATGCCTAGAAATGAGTTTGAGAGTGATCCTAAAGGTTACTTTCGCAATCTCCGTGCTCACCCTACTGGAGATCATCTCTGTTAACCTATCCATTTCCATGCTCCTGCTCCATGCTTTTCGATTTGTACCTTGATGTACAACACTGCAGTCTGCATATCACCACTAAAGTTCAATATTATATATAAATAATATGCACCAGTTAATGTTGTATGCAAATTCTCAATTTGAAATCCTTTCACTATATTATGAAAGAATCAAACTTTGTTTCATGAACCTATATGCAGATTTATTAACTAATAAGATCCATTATAAACTATGTTTCAAATAGATTGCTACAATAGCTATTTTGCTTTAGAGTTAAAGTTGTACAAATAATGATGTAAATCAATCGCCTAGTGGAATTTTTCAAGTGAAAATGAGTGTAGAAAATTTGGCTCTCGGACCCCACCTTTTCTTTTTTGTTTTTTTATGATTTATATATTTGAGTGGAAGACTATTGCTTGCAATTTCTTTAAAAAAATTTAATGCAAACTAAATTATATTTGGATTAGGTATATTTGTATATTGACTTGGACTACCAACTATCTAGTTTGAAACTATGTTATTTCATATTTTATGCATCATAGCATATGGTATTCTTTAATAAGAAAACACCATAATGTATTTTTAATAATTGTAGGAACAAATAAAAGACTCAAAGTCATAGTAAATTCAAAAAGAAAAAAAAAATTATGTTGATGATCGAAACATTAAAGTACTGTTATAAATTTTATATGAGAAATGGAATAACTTTAAAAGGAATAAAAAAAAAATCCAATAAATGTTTTATAATCATAAAACATGTATTCTAATCTTGATATTGTGAAAGAAATTTTCACATACCAACAAAATTAGAATAGGAGCCGACAAAGAAGAATAATGGCATGAGCTATTAGTCAAATACAGGGCCGGCCCTAAGCTCGTGCCGGAAGGGCAACGGGCCTCAAATTTTAGGGGTTCCAAAATTTTAGATATATATATATATTTATATTAGTATATTTATTTTTTATTTTTCTTAATGTACAATGATCTAATGACACAATTATTGAAAATAAAACTAGTTATATCTTTAAATTGTAAACCCATTTATATATAATATTTTCCAACTTCAAGCCCATCAAATTAATTATAGAAAAAAAAATCAATGAAAGATGAAAAGTCATTACTACTTTTTAAGCCATATAAACAAACGACCATTTCACAATTATCACTCACCAATCACTCACAAATTTCCTTCATCCTCACATCATCTTTAATTGTCGTTATTGAGTGTTTGACTGTTGATGATTTTACTTCTCAAAATACTAGCAGATCTAAATATTTTCAATAATACTTTTGCTATTTATTTCAACTTTCTTTTTTCGTGAGTGATGTACTTGTTTCTCAAAATGAGGAGATCTAGATATTTTCAATAATATTTTTGCTATTTATTTGGACTTTTTTTTCGTAAATGATGTATTTTTCCAATATCGTACATGGTTCGAAACTTAGAATTTGAATAGTGAAGTAACTTGACAATATTTTCAAGGATTATGCGTATATTTTTTTTTCTTTGTCTAAAAACCCATTTTTTATTATTATCCAAGGATCCCCAGATTATCAGAGCCGCCCTGATTAAATACAGTCAATTATTTCTCCCCTCCCAATAACACTCATCCTAAAACCTGAAGTCCCAGATTTCTCTACCTCAATATTAACACATGAACTGAGTTAAGTTTCCTTGTTCATAAAAATGATCATCCTCTTCTGTCTTTGCATCATCCCTGTAATAATAATTACTTCAAGACTAATCTACAAGCTATGGTGGAAGCCTATTCAGACACAGAAGGCACTGTTCTTGCAAGGGATTAAAGGGCCGTCTTACAGTTTCATGTATGGAAACACTAAAGAGATCATCAATATGAAGAAAGAAGCAACCACTAAACCCTATGAGTTATGGCAGCATGATGTCTTTCCAAGAACTCTTCCACACATTCATACATGGATGAAGTTATATGGTAACTCCATCTTTTATTTTGTACCTTTTTGATCTATGCTACACTTGATGAAATAATTCTTCTTGAATATACTGTAACAGGGAAAATTTTCCTTTTTTGGAATGGTGATAAGCCTCTGGTAGTTGTTACAGAGCCTGATTTAGTTAAGGAAATACTGATAAACAAGGAAGGGGTTTACAAAAAAACCAAACCTCTTTTTTATGTAAAGAAAATGTTAGGAGATGGGCTTTTGGTGACAGAGGGTGAAAAGTGGTCAAACCTAAGGAAATTAGCTAACTTTGCTTTTCATGGGGAGAGCTTAAAGGTGGACTGCTCTCTCACTCTTTGTTTGTAAATATGTTATAGAGTTATATTAGTTTTCAACAGATCCTATATGCGTTTTATCACTTTGGAATTTCAATTAATTTTTATTTTTTCGATCACAATCTGTATTATAAGTTTTTTTCAATTTTGCAACCTCCGACAACAAATTCCGATCAAAAGTTCACATGACAAAAATATCTTCCAGCTGCGCACACGCAAAGCACGTGTGCGCTTTTTGGTCGGAACTTACCGTCAGAGGTTGCAAAATTGGGGGGGAAAAAAAACCTTATAAGTACATGTTGTGTGTTGGGGAAGACATTTTGGATCCAATCCAAGAATTGTGAGTTCCTCCACATAAAATCTGTGTTACTACTCTGTTCTCCTTTAATTTCCTTTTATTATTCTTGCCTATCTTAAATCCACAAAGAGGGAAAAGAGTACGCTTACCCATATCCATAGTCTTTTCCCAACATTGTGATCGGGAAAAAAAAAAGTTTAGGTTTCAAAGTGAAAAAACGCATATAATACAAGTTGGAAAATGATATTAAGTCTATGTTATATTTCTAGTTATGTTGTAATAACCTAGCAATGTTCTCAGGATATGTTTCCTGATATGGTGGCAAGTGTGGAAACTATGTTGGAGAAATGGAAACATGAAGAAGGCAAAGAAATTGAAGTGAGTAAGGAGTTTAAGATTTTGACCTCAGAAGTGATCTCAAGAACAGCTTTTGGAAGCAGTTATGTTGAAGGGAAACACATATTTGAAATGCTGACAACGTTGGGTGTTATAGCTACCAGAAATGCATTGAGGATCAGATTCTTTGGCCTCAAGTATGCTCCTTTCTAACATGTTTTCCAGTACAAGTTTCTGTCTTTTGGTCTTTTCCATAAGTGCATTGTATTTTGCTTGCAGGAAGATTTGGAGGTCGAAGGATGAAATCGAAGCCGACAAAGTAGAGCAATCGCTGCGTGATTCAATCCTTTCGTTGGTTAAAAACAGAGAAGACAGGATCAAAACAGGGGAAACAGAGGACTTTGGAAGTGATTTTCTTGGATCTCTCGTTAAATTCAACCATGAACTCAGAATCTCAGTAGATGATATAATAGATGAATGCAAGGTGTTTTACATTGCTGGACATGAGACAACTAGCAGCTTGCTATCATGGACTGCAGTTCTCTTATCAATCCACACGGAATGGCAAGAAAAGGCGAGGCACGAAGTGCTTCAACTCTTCGGCCAAGAAAAGCCAACATCAGAAGGCATTACAAGATTGAAAATAGTAAGTGAAAAACAACACGTAAAACATCAATAATATCAAACCCTTTTGCCTTCTGATCATTGTGTTGTTAACTTGGTGTCATTGCAGTTAACAATGATAGTAAACGAGACGCTAAGACTTTATAGCCCTGTTATTACTCTTACTAGGGAAGTAGAGAGGAAAACCAAATTGGGAAGATATGAAATTCCAAGAAATGTGCAAGTGTTCATTCCACCTCAAGCTCTGCATAGAGATCCTGAAATATGGGGAGAAGATGCTCGACTCTTCAAGCCGGAGAGATTTGGTGATGGGGTGGCTAAGGTGGCAAATGGGAATCCCATGGCCTTTCTCCCATTTGGTGGTGGGCCACGCGCTTGTGTTGGGTTGAACTTTGCAGCTAATGAAGCTAAGATAACACTTTCGATGATCCTGCAACGTTACAAGTTAAGGCTATCGCCAAATTATGTTCACGCCCCATTTCAGTTTCTTACGCTTAAACCTCAACATGGAGTTCAGATCATTCTGAACTCCCTTTGAAATGATCATGTAATGTACCCTGATCAAATGGGCTAAGTTCTGTTTTTTTGTACCATTTGGAGAGTTTGTTACTATTGATCAATGTAAAGTTAAGATAATTGTTGTAAAATTATAATAAAGAAAAGACATTTGTTTGAAATATAGAGGCCTGTCTAAGTTGCAGGCTGTGGACTTAAAGTGAATTTAAGGTTAGATTTGTTTGTTGTTATTTGTTTGGATGTTCATTTGTAATGTTAAGCTAACAGACAAGAGAGAGAGAGAACAAATCAAACAAAAAATCTATACTTTCTTTATAATAAAATCTCCATGGCTTAATCTTCATAGACAAAATCATGGTTGATTTTCCTAGAGAACATCTGCAAGTCACTTTCATACCATGTTGTTTTTCACATCATCCCAAGAATCTACGTCGTCTCATTCCTCCTAAAACGGCTTTAAAACGATGTTTTCTGTTCAATTATCACAACACAAGACAAATTGATCACCATGGTTTTCTCATACCTTCTATCTCTTATTACACTACTTGTTCTAATAAGGTTCATCTACAAAGTAATATGGGTCCCGTTTCGCGTGCAACATATTCTGCGTTCGCAGGGAATCACCGGACCTTCTTACAGATTCATTCATGGAAGTACTAAAGAGAGCCAAATCTTAAAACACCAAGCAACCAAAGGTCAAATGGAGTTGTCACATGACATATTCCCTAAAATCCAGCCTCATTTCTATTCGTGGATGAATCTTTATGGTAAATTCTTCTCAATTTCCTTAATCTTGATTACAAAATTTGATGAAATGACATTGAATATTATTGCATTAAACAGGAAAGAATTTTCTTACATGGGCTGGTCCTCAACCTCATTTGGTGATAACTGAACCAGAATTAGCTAAAGAAATACTGAGTGATAAAGAAGGTGTCTTCCCAAAAATCAAAAGCAAAGGTATTGTAAAGAAGCTGTTAGGTGATGGTCTTCTCTTGGCAGAAGGGACTAAGTGGTTGAAACTACGAAAACTAGCTAACCATGCATTCTATGCAGAAAACTTGAAGGTATTGTAACTTGATCACAAGACATTCTAAGCATTCTATACAGAATATTCAGACATGGCATTAAAACAAGACAGTTTTCTTGCTCAGGAGATGTTTCCAGCTATGATAGCAAGCGTTGAAACGATGCTCGAAAACTGGAAACAATACCAAGGGAAAGAAATAGAGGTGTCTAGAGAATTCATGTTTATGAGCTCAGAAGTGATTGCAAGAACAGCTTTTGGGAGCAGTTATGTAGAAGGGAAGAACATCTTTGATATGCTGACAAAGCTGGCAATCATATTGTTCAAGAACGTTGACAAGATTCGACTCTTTGGAATCGAGTAATTCCCATATCTCTCTCACTCGATCTCATCATCTTTCTGCATAGTCATTCATTTTGGTTTCTTGTTTCAGTAAGATTTGGAGGTCTCAAGACGATGTTGAGTCAGACAAAATCGAGCAGTCCTTACGCGACTCTGTGATGGCCATAGTGAGGAAACGAGAAGAGAAAATGGTAACTGGAGAAGCAAACAACTATGGGAGTGATTTTCTTGGATCACTCCTAAGAGTTCACCATGATTCTGATATGGAAAACAGGATTTCAATAGATGATGTTGTGGATGAGTGCAAGGTGTTCTTTCTAGCTGGACATGAAACAACCAGCAGCTTACTATCTTGGACTTGTCTCCTCTTAGCAATCCACACAGATTGGCAAGAAAAAGCAAGACAGGAAGTCTTTGACTTCTTTGGACAACAGAATCCAACACCAGAAGGCCTTCCTAGATTGAAGATAGTAAGCAATTTTAATTTATTACAGTAACTTTTTGTCAAACATCATTTATAGACACTAACTTTCGGGCGATGAAATTTGGGCAAATTTAGAAATCCCAAAATTTGGGCCTAAATTGCTCTTGTAGTGTACATGCTTCTCAAACTTTGGAAAAAATTGATTCGTTTCTCAATCAAATTTAATCGAATTTTGCAAATTGATTAATGGTTTTGCTATGGTTTGAGAAGATGAGTGTTTTGGCCTAGAAAATCTATATCTTGATTCTTACGCCTAAACACTTATCTCCTCAAGCCATAACAAAGTCTCGAATCAATTTATCAAATTCAAATCGTTTTAAGTTTGATTTTAAGCAAGAATCCAATGAAATTTTCAAAAACTCTTGAATTTGAAGAGACACATACACTACATGCACGAATTTTAGGATTTTGGACTAATTTTCCTAACTTCATGACCCGAAAATTCAGTGTCCCTAAATAATGAATGACCAAAATTATCATCCTAAATTTGCAAATTTCCCTAGCCATTTTAAAGACAAAACAGCATAGGATTCTTGTTTAGTCGTTATGTTTGGTTTGATAATAGGTAAGCATGATCATGAACGAGGTGCTAAGGCTTTACACACCTGCAGCAAGTATAGTTAGAAGAGTGACAAGAAATATGAAGGTAGGAAAATACGAGTTCCCAGCAAACATGGAGATTCATATTCCACCATTAGCCTTCCATAGAAATCCAGAGATTTGGGGCAAAGATTCACATCTGTTTAAACCAGAGAGATTTGCACAAGGTGTGGCTGCTGCCACCAAGAACAACTCCTTGGCCTTTCTCCCTTTTGGGTTTGGACCAAGAACATGTGTGGGATTGAACTTTGCCAACAATGAAGTCAAGATTGCTTTATCCATGATTCTTCAACGTTATAAGTTCACTTTGTCATCAAACTATGTGCACTCTCCCATGTCTCTCATCACTACTCGCCCCCAACTTGGTGTTCAGATCATGCTCCAACCATTAATGTAATAGACTACCTAAGACTTCAAGTGTTGTAGCTTTTGCTAGGTTTTCTCTTACAAGAACACATATTTATGTGTGTTCTTGTATGAATAATTGAACATATTTCAGTGCTTGCATCAAAGTTGATGATTGTCTCTTGAGCAATACAAATATTTGTTTATATCAGAAATACACCATAAGTCTGGTCGTTTTTCAATTTGCATGTAAACTATTTTCTTTTTTCGACTGCACCTCAAAATTTACGATCCATTTAACAAAAAACCCAAATTAATTTTCTAGATGGAACGGAAAATTTGATTTTGATTGGAAAAATGGTCTAAATGTTTTATAGGGTGGTGACCTGAAAAATCGTATTATTTTGGGTGCAATCGAAAAAGGAAATATTTTATTTTGCAAGTTGAAGAACGGTTACACCTAGATCACAAGAAACAATATAGTACTATTGCTTAAAGCTATGAATATATATATATATACATCAATGGGACTTGGCCATTGTTTCTTGTTGGATAACTGAAGACTCAATCATGGAAGGCAAGACAAGAGGGGATAGAAGAGGGATTGGATCTTTACCACCAACTGATTTCACAAAACTGCTCGTGCATTCAGAACAGCTGGCTGGCTTCAGCTGCAACGGGCCGGGGGCCCGCCTTTGCAACCGGCTCAAAGGAGGCCTTCGAGCAACCACGAACTCGTTTCTTGGAGCCAAGGTTTGGAATCCAGGGAAGTGATCTGTGTCCATTGCATGTAATAATAATCTTGATAATGTGTTTGGATATAGATGGAGAGAATGTTGCTATTCTTCAACTACTTATTGTCTGTTTGGAATTCATGAGTCCAGCCTGTATATGGCCCATTGCCAAAAAGTATTGAATTAATTCTGCTAAATTAGAGATGAGTAATAGAGCAAATTGATGCAATCTTCACAAACACTACACAACTATTTGACAAAGTGGATTGCAATATTTTATTTCATTCATGTGCATGAGCAGGGAATCACTGGATCTTGGATAAAATTAATGAAAATTATAGATTGTAGTCAGAGATTTCCAAAGCTAGCACATGACAATGCTTTTGCAATGAATTTCATGCACCTACCCCCCTAACCCCATCTTTGTAAAAGGAATTTTGTTTACTCCACATTTCTTCATGATGTTGTAATAATTATGATTTACTATGTTAGTTCTTGCATGATGGCATTTAATTCAAGTTATTGACTATTGAGTACTACTGGTCCAAGTAAACAAGTACTGGGTACTGCTATTTTCTATTCAGATCCACCTTTTCTTCTTCCTCATATTTAGGAAGTCTTCGATTTCTTTGGAATTTTCAATAATAAAAAATTGTTTATAGTTCACATTTTGTGCTTAGTGTATCCAGAATTATAAATTAAATTCTTTAAAAATAACTTGTATAGATAATTATTTTAATATTATTCCAATTTCCGATAATATGGTTGTAGTGTGTTCGATTTATTAAAAGAAATTATCTGTGCAATAACTCAATTGAACGATCGAGCTAAGTTTTATTAACAAGAAAGTGTTTTAAGTAGGGCAACTGCAGTCAACTGGAAAATACTTCACACTTGCAAAAAAATTATATTTTAGGAAAATAAAATTTATTACATTTTCAGTGTTATTATCATTTTTCAACATGTACTATACGCGTTTTATTCATTTTGAAATCTAAAGTAATTTTTTTCCGATCACAATCTATATCACATGTTTTTTTTTAATTTGCAACCTCCAGTAGCAGCACATGTGATTTGCACATGAGTGATTGGAGAATATTTTTATCATATTTTCTTTGATAAATTAATTCACCACATTAATCCTAACTTTTTTTCATGTCTTAAAAAGAAAAAATGATAAAAATATTTACAAATCACGTATAATACAAATTAAAAACTCACAAATTAAAAAGAAAAACATATAATACAAATTGCGATCTGAAAAAAGAAAATTAGGTTTGAAAAGTGAAGACCTAGAACCATTTATTTTATTTGGCAATAAGTTAGAGATGTTTATCCAATAGGATATATATTTGAAAGGTGCAGCACATAGAAAGAGAATGAAGCCAAGTGGCAACACCCCACATCACCATCTTGGCTACCAATCAATATTGGTAAAGCAGGCAATAATACAGATATTGACAAGAAAAAATACCATTGGTATGTGTAAAGAGAGGGGCCCATTGGGCTCTTGAAAAGAAGCCTCTTTTGGGCCAAGCAGGCCTTCTTTCCACATCTTTTTTTGCTTCTTTTGCATTGGGTTTTTCAATGGAATAGTATCCTTTTCAACAGGCTTTGGTCAAACAAAAGCAGGACAATACTTTCCAATTTAGCCAAGACCCCTTTTTGTACAACAGCTTTAGTCCTCATCCTTCATTATACTATCATATATCTCCTTTTTTATTTCAAATAAAATATAAAAATATTGCTATCTAACCCCCAAGTGAATTAGTCAAAGCACAGTGATCTAAAGATGTTTCAAATCAGGAGTCAAGTACCACATTTCAAATGAATAAAACTAAGACAACTACAGTTTTTTTTAGTATGTTAATTTCTTGGTCTAGATGGTTAGGTTTCTTAATTAATGATTTCCTAATACACATTTCTTTATTCTATGCATATCATCTATAGGAGAAATTTCTAAGCAATTTCATCATGTATACATATCCAATATGACTACAAAGTTCAATCCACGCACGAAACCACTAAAGATTTAGATAATTAAAGAGATTAAGATATAATTTAATCAGTACTTGTCATTTTCTAAAGTTGATGTATCCTCCTCAAGTCTTGGTAAACTCTTCTTTATAATAATAGAGAAAATAAGATTGAATTGAAACATGATAGCACAAAGTTGTCAAGATTGATGGTCAATCATTAATTGGTTGTCACAACCACATACAAAGTGAAAGTGATCCCATTTGAGTGATCACCAAATTTGTTCTGTACAAATGATTCAGAAACTTAGATCTTATAGATCCAACATACATGTTGGATTCTTCCCTAAACAAAACAAGGTACTAGGAAAATGTACAGATACTACGTTGTCAATGAGATAGTATAATGGTTCGAACTCAAGAGTAGGACCTAACAAGACCAAAGTTACAGAACGATCTTGACTTGAATAGGCCACCAAAGAGAAACCTAGTCGGAGATTCTTGGGGTACTTGGCTCGACTCTTCAGGGCTGCCCTTAACTCGGAGTATGGTCTGCCCTATTGTTTGTCGAATGGAGTCTATGATCTTGGGATCAACGGGGTACCCCGATGAATCACCAACATAGAATGTATTAACCGCCTTGCCAGCTTGTGTTGACACCTCTGCTCGTGTTACAGTTAGGCTGTTCTCTCGGAATATTCTGGTGATTTCCGAGAGCAGCCCGACTCTGTCTGTAGTGCACAGTTCCAGCTTCAAACCCTGACCATGAAACAATAGTCAAAAATCATGCAAGAAAATGTCCCAATATCTTAATCAAGATAGACACGTGTTAAATGATCTTACCTCAGACACTCTTCTCTCAATTGCAGCTTCAAGACATTGAACCACCCTTTGTCTCTCAGCATCAGATTTAACAGGGGATCCATCAATATGCCTTATACAGTATTCCTTCAAACACAAACATGAAAACATAGTTAGACCATGTATCGCATCGGTATTCGTTTATATATATGATATATATGTATACCTGATGAGCCTCTGGGCCTTCAGCATCAATATTGCCATGGAAAACCACATATTGCATGTCAGTCAAAGTACAGACTATATCAAAAAGAAGTTTGGGCCTATCCTTACACCTTATAGTGACCACTGAGTAATCTTTGTCATGCCAATTAACAACATTAACATCTGGTCTTTCCTTTTCATACGATGAATCCTCACCCATCCTCTCGTAATCTCTGTCATCAAACATCATCTGATGAAGCCGTCTGTCCGTGTGGGTGGCACCATGGGAGACCACGGTCTTAGCCTCCCTCAATTTGTTGCTACCTTTAAGCACATTGCATAGGAGCCTCTTAACCATGCTTAACCTATCCGGATCAGTAATGGCGGCACCCGTTTCTTCATCTGTCACTTGCATCACAGCTGCTGCTCGGGTGTTATGTGTCCAAACCTCAGCATTGACCACATTGCACTTTAGGTTTGTAAGAACAGCACTAACTTCCGAAAGTAACCCCGGCCTATCGCTTCCTATCAGCTCGATGGATGTGTGGTCCATACCCGATTTCACCCCAACGGATCTTCTCATCGAAGATGCAAAGCAGGAATCAGGACCAAGTGACTGAAAGTGAAATCAAGGTGTGTCAATTTGGATTCTTTGGTCATAAATGCCAACTTGTGAAACTGGTGACAATTATTAACACAGCTCACCTTCTGAATATAGTCTAAAACCCCCTCATCTCTTATCTTGTTTCCATCATGATCTGTCACATTGAAAACTAGTACAAAGAGGAAAAGGGTTGTTCAACATTGTATTCTCATCTCATCTCAAAGAAGAAAAAGAAAAGGGGAAATGTGGATACCATCCATGAACCATCCTCCATCAGAGCATATATAAGCTTTGGTTATCATAAGATTGAGATCTGTGAGAACTTGGACCACTTCTAGAAGAATTCCCTGCTTGTTAGCACTGTCCACCTGCATCAAACAAGAAAACATTAAATTTTGGAACTGGAGAATGATAAAAATCAAGAACAAATCAAGAAAAGATCGATCCAATACGTGCCTGAATCACCGTGGCGTTTTTGCAAGACTCGTTGTCAATCACAACTCTGCCAATACACAAGTGAAAATATCGTATAAGATTAACCAAATTTATTTAAGTGACTTGTGTACAGAAGAATAACAGAGAGAGAGAGATGTATATACCTAGGAGGATTCATTCTCCTGATAAGCTTCTCATACTCATCATCCATGTAAGAAAAACTCATTGAAGTCTCTGTGGAAGAATTTGGGGGTGAGATAAACCTCAGATTTGATTCTTTGTTCTCCAAAAGGTACAAAGAGAATCACCAGCACCAATCACTAAATAATCGGTGGAAAAGAAAAACAAAAGAGAGAATTATAAAAACACTAGAATTGGGAGGCACTAGAAATCTAGAATGATGTTCATAATATCAAAAAGGCCATCCAATTAAGAAGGCTATGGCCACCTGAAAAAGGTACTTGCTTTCTTTCTCCTCTCTCTGTCGGGTGGGGTGGGGCTCTCTCTGCTATTTTCAAGTTTTAACAGCAGATATCACACACACACACAGAGTATCAAAAAGAAATACACACATATGAAGGTGTGAAAAAACACATTTACAGGCTGGAAACAACGAAGAATGTACAAAGAAAGTTGAAACACACACACACATAGACAGAAAGTACAGATATCACAACCAAATCCCAATACCGTAAAAGAAATCAACAAACAGTGCTGACAAACAAAATTGGTACAAGGGGGAAAAGGGGGAAAGAGAAAAAAAAGAAAGAATTTTCACCCCAATTTCACCAAGAAAATATGCTTTCAGACAAAACAAATCGAAAATACAAATGAAATGACCAAATGAAGAAGCGAAAATTCACATACCCATTAAAAAAATCTTGAATAATCTCCAACTGGGCCACCAAAATGTTGTTGATTCTCTCAAGACAGGCTATAAATGGCAAGAAAAAACACAATCTTGAACATATAAATACAGTCCACTTAACGAACACACGCACACAGAGATTTGCACACTCCCACCTGCAACTCTGTGTGAATCAAAAGATATTTGGACAGAGATTTGCACACTCCCACCTGCAACTCTGTGTGTAATTCATATGTGAGATTAGTCGTGTTTGTATGTATATATATAGCAGGTTTGCGTCAATGGGTCTTTCTATTTTCAGTTGCCCTTGGAAATTTCAGGCCTCAGTATTTCTATATTGAAATAGAAAAGGAAAATTGATGGGGTAGGGGAGGTGGAGGTGCTCTTTTTTTGAATATACTGGGACCATAATCTACACGGCGTATTTTAGTAGTGGGCCCTGGTTGTTCGATCCTGTGGTGGGGTGGTGCTTGCTAAAATGCGCTAGAGTCTGAATTTTTAATAGGGCAGGGGTAAATTTTGGCCACGTGTTAAATAGTGGGGTAGTTAAAAACTCCAAGGTTTGGGGAGGGACAGAAAGGGGATTTAATGTTTTGCTTACCTTAGTAACGGTTTTTTACCATGTCTATTCAACTGTTGCAGTAATAACTAATAAATGATTACATGTATAGAGCAATTATACATTACATTTTTTTTAAGCATCTCAATATACCACAATACATATAATATACATATAATAGGATCTCATTATATCATCTAACATAACAAAATAATTAAATATTACTTATATAGAAAAGTATAGTTTTTTCAGATGTAAATCCATTTTGATGAAGAAATTTAATGAACCCCCAACTATCGATGTCAAATCAACATCAATACTCATCTCAATAAATATTTTCGAGAAATTTTTTACTCAATTATGAAAATTAGGGTTAGACGAAGATTTTTTATATGTTAGGATTAAACGAAAATTTTGAAAATTAGGACTAAATTCAAATTTTTCATATGTTAGTGTTAAATAAAAATTTTGAAATTAAGGTTAAAGGAAGATTAGGGTTAGATGATATTTTTCATATATTAGGGTGAAACGAAGATTTTAAAAATTAGGGTTAAACGAAGATTTTTCATATGTTAGTGTTAAATGAAGATTTTAAAATTAGGGTTAAATATAGATATTAGAAAAACAGGGTGAAACAAAGATTTTTTTTTTAAATTAAGGTTAAACAAAGATTTTGAAAAGATAGGGGTTAAATGAAGATTTTTTAAAATTAAGGCTAAACGAAGATTTTCCAAAAAGTTTGTTTAACGTTTTGCAACAACATAATTTTCGTTTAACCCGAAATTAGAATTATTTGCCCATTTTTTTTCACAAATTTCTTTATAAACATTTTTTAAGGTTAAACGAAGATTTTCCAAAAAGTTCGTTTAACGTTGTTTTACAACATAATCTTCGTGTAAACTTAAAAATTAGAATTATTTGTTTATTTTTTCCAACAAATTTCTTTTCTAATCTTCACTGTTTTACATAATTTTTACAACTTCACTTAATTTTTTATTTTCACCCCAAAATCTTCGTGTGACTTAGGCTTGAAGATTAAAAATGAAAATGAAACTTATAGTGCTTAAATAGATGAAAAATATACATTGCATATATTAAATGACTATTATTGATTCAATCTCATCACATTGTACAAAGTACCTATCATGCACTATTCACATTTGACTCAGTCAAAACAATAGTAAAAAAATATCACAATTTATATTTTATGGTAGAAAAAGGTTTAAACTTATAATTATGATACAAAAGATAATAGATTATATATTTGGTGGTGTTTTCGGCATTTTCCCTTTCTTTTTTTTTCTAGGTATATGTAGGTAATTTTTTGAGGTAAAGAGTATTAGATAAAATCTGATGGTCAGACAAATAAGTTTTTTTTTTTTTTTTGAAAGTTTCAGGAAAATTAAGTAAATAAGTTGTTGCCACATGTATGTAGAAATTTATGGTAAATAATACATCCAATGATACATTTACAAGATGAAACTATTTGGAAGATAGCTAGTTGAGATTTTGTTAGGGTAATATTAGTGTGAATAATGTGTAGCACGTGTTTCAAATAAGTATAGTTTAGTTATTGATTCTCTTATCTCAACATATATAAGTTTTGAGGATTTTTTTGAAAGCACATAAAATCAATCGCTATTCTTCGACAAACACAATATGCATGTAAAAAGAAAAAGGAAGCAAATACTACCAAAAATCACATTCCTGTTACATTCTATCTTGTTTTTGGTGGATTCCATTATATATTTATTATTTATAAACAATATATGTAAAAACAAAGCATATAATAAAACCGCATTTGATTAAAAAAATAAAAAAAAAAAGTGCATAAAATAAACGGATTTAATAATTAATTTAGCATTTACTCGTAAGAGAGGGCGAGATTTCCCCAAAAGCACGAGGCATAATTAATGAGGAGCCGCCACAAGCATACATTCAGAAATCTAATCAGCCAAAATTAATAAAACCCTAATTCATGTGATGTTATATAGTGGTCCACATGGTGATGCTGACAATATATAATAAGCTCTATATATATCTTATTATATATATCTTATGTTATATATATATATGTATATTAATAATATGTAGAATAGTATAATGAGTAGTAAATATTTATAATAGTGATGGTCAAAAGATTTGGTGCGGGTTCACATAAGCATGTCTGGTGGGGGTGCCTCCTTCTCACATGCTATACCTTCCATATTTTCTAACTGTATATATAACTTTTAAGGATTTAATTTATTTTTAATTTTTTATATAAAACACTTCTCGTTTTTTAAGAATTACGTATTTATCTTTCAATTTTATTAATTTAATTTTTTTTTTCAATTTCAGTTCTTTTAGTCAAAATTTTCAAAACTACTGACATAGTTACAGAAATTTGACTGCCATATTAGATTTTTCAACGGTCACATTAAATTTTCAATGGTCATATTAGTTAAAAATATCGATCAAAACGGACTTAAATTGAAAATAATTTAAATGAAAAATGTCTTCTATACGAGACGGATAATAAAATTATCCCTAACTTTAATAATATTATATTTTTTCACATTTAATTCAAACTTATTTTTGTTGGCTCAATACGTTATTTGGTTTGTTTATTTGAAGTCATATTTAGGTTTTTTAATAAAGAAAAATCTATTAACAATATTAGTACAAGGAAAAAGAGGAAGACAGATGTAGAGTCTTGCTCAAAAATATATAAGGTCGAATATTACTAATTATATATTTTTTGACAAAATAACCATGGGTGGGGTGGGGTGGGGGGTACTCCCATATCTTCTCACCTATTCTTGGATACTAATTTATTTATTTTTTAATCTAAGTCACATATGGATAGGATTTCCACACAATTGCTTCCTTTGGTCCATTATTGCTCTTAATATAATTTTCAGATAATTGATGGATATGATCTCCACTTGATATAAATTTTTTGAGATAATTAATCAATTTCTCCACTTCATATAAACTTAATTTAAAGAAGGTGATCGGCCGTATTTGTAATTCCAAGCATAGATCATTGCCAAATCATTTCAATAGAACAATAATTAAAGGGAAATCATTAAGTTTTCTTGATATTTTTATTACCTAGGCAATTAGTGTAAATAATTACATCATAAATAGTTTTATTCAATAAATATTCCATCAAATTCTCAATTTGAATGACTTTTTAGAGGTTAATTTTTGTTTCTAATTTTTTTTTCTCTATAATCCAACATTTCTTTCAAATTTAGCCCATTTTTTATTATCCTTAAAATATCTTGTTTTTTCAACTCATGACCATATTTGATTTCTCTCACTTTAGTTTATCCCACCCATGAGTAGAGAGAGAAAGAGATTGTTTTAGAGCCTTGCTGACAAATTCTTAATGTCCCTTAATTTAATGTGAAAAAAATTCTAAAAAAATCATTTAAATAAAACTGGAGGAGCAAATAAATAACATTAACTAGTTTTATAATAGATAAACACCTATAATTATTGATTTAGGTGCAAATCCAAAATCTCCTAACTAGGCTGCAACCTTAAATTATGACACGACGTTGTTCATATCTCTACCAAAACAAAACAAAGAAACACACTTTTGCATTATTTCCGGATATATGGCTACTTAAGCAGGATAAACTTAAGGACAATTTATTCTGATTCATTTCCCAATTTAAGACAATCCATCACAAATTGTTGTCACAAATCGATCACACTACACACAACAACCTCAAAACACGATTTGTGCCTTCCATTAACACTATGTTCCTATGATCAATAATATGTTTTATATGTATGTGTGTGTGTGTGTAGAGAGAGAGAGAATTGGTTGGCTTCCACCAAGTGAACATGTATTCAATAACCAATATAATATAATTTGAAAAATAGACAGACAATGACCTTCTGCCTATCGTAGAAATGTGTTAATTTGATCACTTTTAATACTAAATATGAGTTAATTCTTATAGAAAAAATTTGTTGATGTGAATATGTTCATCTTTCATACTAGATAGGTTAATTCTTCAATTCAAAATTTGTTGGTGTAATTTTGTATATCAATGGTCTGCATAATAATATGTGTTTATAATTAATAAATAGGGAATAATAGACTTGAAATATTTGAACAAAAATTGGAGGTGATATGTCTATGCGACTAGCACTTTTATGTGCCTTTCTTCTAATCTCCAATTTTATGACGACAAGTCCTTTTTGTTTTATTTTTTAATGTTGAAAATAATTATTCATGATTAATTTTGGTTCTTTAGTTCTGTATCTAATTCTTGATGTGGCTTATAAATTAAATCTTCACGTTGACTTTCCATTTATTTTCTTGATTATTGCATTATACTAATATACACATTCTATCACTAACATTTACTTTGAATATTCTCCTGTATTTAGTATGTCGTTATACAATAAAATAGTAAATATATATAGTTTCCATGGGTTGATTGTACAAGATGGAAAAATTAAAAAAACATGGTTAGTATCTAGTGACGCTATCATAGTGGAAATGAATTTTTATACCACTTTCATATGGTGATAAACAAATTTAGTCACTGACATAAAAAATCATCATTTATTCATTTTTAGCCGCTTTTCATCTAAAACACAAATTACTTTTAAAATATCTATACTGACTGTAAATTGATATTTTAATTCTTTTTAACCCCACCATCATAAATGCATGTTAAGATGAAACATCCTGCGAGATGTTTGAGAGTAAATATTTCAAGAGTAATTCATAAAAGAGTTTTTTTTTCTTTTAAATTAAGTTTCTTATAGGATTGAAAACTTGTCATTAAAATAAAATATAAAAAGCGTTACTATCTTGATAAATTTAAAATCAACTTATAAAACGTGAGTGTGATATAAGAAGCTTAAATAAGCTAAGAAAAAACCATCCAAGTATATAATGAAGAGACAAAGTGCCGAAATCATGGGAAATTGTCTACCTAAGCAACCGATTTTGGAATATTATTGTTGCATTAAATTATAGATTGGTTTCCCATTTCATAAAATTACATCACAGGTGATGTCCAAATCACCTTCACTTTTCAGGATAAATAAAATAAGAATGAATTGCAATCAATCTCAACATTAAAAAAAAAAAAAAAAAAGTGGTAGGGGATAGGTCAAAAAGCCTATTCATCAATTTGCACGTTGGAAATAGCATAGATGAATAAATAAAGTAATTAATGGTAGACTATTTAATTTAACTAATTATAAAGCCTATGCTCAACTAGACTGGGGGCTATCTTCTTTAAATTTATTAGTTAAAATTTTCAAGAACTTATTAATCCATTTATTCTATTTTATTCGTGGAGGATAGTAGAACACGTGAAAATAATATGTTCATATATATAGCTGTATAATCTAATTTTTTTTTTTTTTTAGTAAAGATCAATTAATGTTGTACACCTAAATTTCAATATTTTTTTAGGTTAAAAAAATGATCTCATTTATATTTCAAACGCTTCATGACAATATTGTAATTAATTCATAAGTTAAAATGTAAATTATAATGAATTAATTGTCCATGTGGCACAACTTTCTAGAACTTGCTCCGTCAATCATGTTAACTAACGGCCTATAAGTTATAACATAATCATCTAATTACTCGTTTCGAAACAACGACGCTTTTAAAAATTTAATTTTTTATTTAACTTTGTTTCTATCTTCTTTTTTTTGGTACTGCACTTATGTCTATTAAATATTAATTAATATAATTATTTTATACATATAGTTATAGCTATAACATCTATAAAAACAATCATAAATAGTTATTTTGAAATGGAGTGGTAATAATTAATTCATTAATAGAAAAATTAATAGGTTAATACCACTTACTATTTAATGTCAAATTGTCTCTTTTTTTTATTAAATAGTCAGTATATGAACTATACATTTCGGTTCAACTCAAATAGTTTATTGATGGGTAAACACTTACCAAATTAACCACCATTTGAAGACAAATCGATTAATTTTAAATATATTTGAAGTGAATGGACTAGATTCCTCATCTAATACGACATAGCAGACCTAACTCACCTAATCAGTTATTAATTTTTTTGCAGATAGATTTTAGAGATGATTCCCTTGTTAGATTCCATGCATCTCTCTTCATTCTTGAAGTTATCATAATCTTTTCTCCTTGGAAGTTCTTATTTTCTTATTTCAATAGTACAAAATATTGTGTACACCACTTCTAAATCTCTGATCTCAATAAATAAATAACTAAGTAATATATCTTAGCATGTTAATCAATAAATTTGAACATTTAAGAAAATAGTTTACATAAAAATCCAAATATTTAGAGTATATTTCATAAAAGATATAATATATATAATTTAGGAAGATATTAATAATCTTTAGAAAAAAACGTACATTTTAGTAAAATACCCAAAATTAACCATATTTATGACAGTATCATGTTGTAGAGTTAGATTAATAAAAGAGAAATGGGTGGAATGGTATGGTTTGTCTACATATTTTTTTACATTTCAGGAATTTAATTATGTACACTCCACAATTTATATATGATTTTTGGGAAAATAACATTTTTTTTTGTGGATAAAAATATATCTCTCGCGATAATATAGTTTCATATAAATTGCAAGGTACGACATCAAGTGTTTATCGATTAATTAACTAAAATATCTAGTTAGTTATATGAAAAATATGAAATCATTTTTTTTATTATTGTAAAAAGTAGATATTTGTACCTTAAAGATGGAGTATTAAATTAGAGTTACAATGACACTAGTCATATGAGATTCACATCCTAGTCAGCAGTCAAAATGATAAGCCACTCACAAGAATTATTAAAGACATCAAAATCAGAACTGAAATTAGACAATAGTATTACAAAATTTATTAATGATTTTGGGAATCACACAAATGCACGTGACCACTGCCCACTTTCTGCAGCCAGCCTCAGATTTTGTTAAAATATTTTATTATTCTTAATTTTGTTTTTCATGAAATGGGCCAAGTATGGGCCGGGGAACGTTACTTTTTTAATTCCTTTTATTTTTATATATTAAATTGCCTCTTCAGACACAGGAAGAGTCAGCCCATTGGCCCACACAAACCAGCTAACCAACACCGTCCCACGTCAGATGAAAACTTGTGGGGCTAATCCTCAGATTTTCTGACATCATAAATCTGCTTTCTACTTTTTGTCCCACCAAAATTCTTTTTTTTTTTTTTTTAACTTGCAAAATTTGCACATCAAAATTGCCTCTTTAATTATGAATTATATAAACATTTCTAAAATTTTATTTATATTACTAATTTTTATCTGTAATAATATTTGGATCGACTGTTATCAATTAAAATATCAACGTTTTTATAAGCATTTACTTATATGCGATGCCATCACCATCGTTAGATGTATTTTTGATGGCATAACTCAATCAATTGAAAGATTTATGATCTACTAGAAAACTTTTTTAAGTGGATAATTGATGTAATGAAGAAGGTTAGGATGCAGAAAAATTAAGTAATGGGTCTCTCAGCTCCTCTGGTTGTTATTTATTTTTCAAATATTTTTTTTACAATCATATCTCATTTTACTTTTTCGAATCTTCTCTCATTCAAAATTTTAATGTAAATTAGTCTTTCTCAAATAGGACAATTGTATTTTTTTTATAAATAGATCTTCTACGACATGTTAACCTAAGCATTGATTCGGAATAGATGTCATTGGTTTCTCAAAATATGAGTAGATAAGTACATCTTGATAAAACGAGATTAGTGATTCCCAAACATAGACTAGTGGATGACTATTTGAATTTTCGATAATGAAGGGGTCTCTTTATAATAATCAAGTAATATAGGATTATCAGTAACATCGGATCTTTTAAGCTAATTTGAACCCATACATAAAGAAGATTTTATGCAATTTATTTATATTTTATAAATAAAAGATACTGTATATATTTAAAAAAAATCAAAAGATTTAAAGAATAACGTAACTAATGACAATATGAAAAGTAAGAATATTAAACTATTTAAGTTTGGTAGTTAAAAATTACAATAATAGTCGTCGTCAACGGGTTATTGTCAAGTGGTTGTGGGTTTTTGGCTCCGAATCTACAAAGATACTACGCCAACACCATTACTGATTTCTAGCTATAACAATACATCTTTAAATTACGTTTAAAAAAATCTTGAAGGAAGCAAATCTTATTCATGATCAATATTTGAGTAAAAGTTCTCATAAGACATACTTTCGCAAAATATAGAGTCTCCGTCTACATAAATGGTTGGCATAAGAATAAAATGACGTAGCAATAACATGAATTTTCTCATTCGCTTATTTACAAATAAAGCAAACAGTTACTTAAGAAAATAAAGCTAAAATATAATTACCACTTAAAATAATGGATCCAAATTCTGAAATAGACTTTACGTCACCATTCATAGCATCACCAAAATTTAGATTTTATTTTTTATGTTAGAACTAATGATAAATTGCATGCAATTATTCCCCAAAGAATATTAGAGAAAAGTTACAAAGTTATTTTAACAATTTAAATTATTAAGAAAATAAATATGTCATTTGTGTACCATTAATTTCCACAAACATTTTCAGCTTGCTGCAGGAGGTGGTGCATTTGAAGCCAAGAGATGGCTAATGTTTTAGACTCAAAACGGTGAATATACCTTTTTGTCCTTCTCTATTTAATTGCATCAATTAATCTTCTCTTGTGGGCTTGTACCTAAATCCCTCAATTTATAATAAATGTACAACCTCTTGGTGCTATAGTGATGTATTTACAGTCTATTATGCCATAATAATTATGTTTGCAATTAATTATAGGAACCAACAATAGCATTTCTATGCTTTTAATTTCTTTCTATTTTTGTTGTGATTGATGTATCAACATTTTACAGGAAAATATTAATTAGGTTAGGTTCTATTTAATTTATATTACCCAAAAAAATGTCAAAAACAATCCTAGTAGGTAATTCAAATATAGCATCATAAAGTAGAAAACAAGCACGTCTGGCCAATTTTTTATTTTTTTTAAATCTTAAGGGTATTTTGACATCAATTCACCTCTATATTGATAAAACATACAAATAAAATATAAATATGGTTAATAAATTCTATCGAATTTGTTTTTAGAAGAGTCCATGCTAAAACTCTTTGGGCTTAGGACTAATATGGATAATATGTATAAATTTAGGTGTTTTTACAAGTTAAATGTCCTACACTAATATCCTATATATAATATTTTTGAAAAATATATATTCATCTACTTAAAGTTAAAACTAATTCATAACTAAGTGAATCAAAATAAAATGTGAAATCATCAGTTTATTTAATTGTAGCCCAAATTTTTGGTTGGGACAAAAAGCAAAGATTAGCCCCTCATGAAGGACCATCCAGGGCAAGAACATTAATTGTCAGGAGATATATACCGGAAATAAAGGTGGCCTAAGAAAAGAAGTAAAAGAAATATTTTTAATTTAATTACACCAAAGAAAAAATATATATGTTAATTACCTCAAATTATAGGGCTTTATATTTTGAAATTCGAAAATTTTATTTTACATGCAATATTCGCCCTCATATATATTAGTTTTATGTGTTTATGTTTTCATATATACCCAATTCTTCTAGTACAATTTTTTAGATTAAAATAGTTAAAAATGGAAGCAAATTTCTCTTTATTACATGTGAGTACTAGTAGCAATCTTTTCATGTAACCAATTAAGATTCTTCTGACCCAAAAAAAGTGGAATTTTTTTGCACCGTGTCCTATGTTGATATAAAAAGGATGTCATATGGGATTTGAAAATGCTTCAAGAAATGTTATTACCTGCAGCTTTAAGTCACTATAAAGTGAAGATTCTGGAAAAACTTCCAGAAAATGTTCATGGTGAAGTCAATTCTCATGATTTGCAAAATCATCATGTACACAAGGTGTGTATATATATATATATATATAAATATAATTATGATGTATAACTCGACATTGTCGAAATAGACTGATGAAGTGGTAAACACATTCATTAATTTGCTAGTTATTGCTATGTTCTACATATATAGTATAGAAATTGCATCTATATGTAAGAAGGTGTCATTTGAGTGTGGGTAAATGTTTAAGTACAAATACAATGAATGGTCAAATGGAGATGGATTTAGAGGACCACAAGCTTGGATTTGTTAACCCACACTTTGCCTCTCAAACAAATAAGAATGGGCTATGTTTTGTAGCCAAGAATATAATACATAAAGAATCAAAGTGGCCTCTCTAGTTTCAAATGTTTTATTATGATTTGCATCGCAAATAACTTTATATAATTTAAGAAGTAATTCTGCTATATATCAGTGGTATTAATACATCATCTTTTTTTTTTTATTATTGTAGTAAATAAAATCAAGATAACTTTTAATTTTTGGGCTGGACTGTTAATTGTGGTCTTATGGACTGCATTGGATCTCTTTACTAGGCCAAAAATGCACATATGCCCAAATATACATAGGTCATGTATTTGATTTTGCTTAAATTACATGACACCAATAATTGTGAGTATTTAATTAAACCACACAATTTATTTTATATTTATGTTAATTAAATATTTTTAAATTAGTAATTAATTTAAATCAGTAGTCTTATCAAGGTAATTAATAATTGTAATTTAGTACTTAATTAATTAATCAATATGATTAATTTTAATATTAATATTAAATATGAAATTAAATTAATACTTGTAATTTAGTATTTAATTAATTAATCACTCTCCTTTTAATTTAAAATAGTAATATTAAATGTGAAATTAAAGTACACTGTAATGTAAATATTTATTTCAATATTTAATATTAGTATTTAAATGGAAGCATATTTATTTTGTTAATATTAATCGTGTATTAAGACATCATATCAAATTCAAAAATTGCTTAACATTCGAAAATCCATCCAAATCGAAATGATTTATTCATATCAAAATTCATCCAAATCGACCACATATAAATGATGAGATACGTGAAATCGATCAAAATTAATCCAACATGCCTACCGCACTAAATCTTATACAATGGATGAAGATATATCCAAATCGTAATCTTTATAATAAAAAAATTGTGATATTACTAATTAATCATATACAAGTATAATGCAACATATATTCAATTAAATAGCATGCAACAGACCAATCTTGATGACACAACATGCAAATACATGGATCTAGTATGACAAGTCAATTAATAATAAATATTATCAAGTAACTACACAACACCAACCAATATCTATGATATAACATGTAATCAATTGAATTAAAAATAATTATCATACAACATCGGTAATAGGATACAAACAATATACAATTAAATAACATTTAAAATTTGTTTCAACTGTAAATTAAATATTTTGTAATTTAGTATTTATTTTAAATTAGTGGCGTGATCAAGATAATTAATATTTATTTCCCCTATAATTAATATTTGTAATATAGTATTTAATTAAATTAATATTTGTAATGTAGTATTTATTAAATTAAGCAATACGATTAATTTAAATACTAATATTAAATATAAAATTAAATTAAAATAAAACGTTAAAATTTATTTTAATATTTAATGTTAGTATTTAAATCAAAATGTATATATTTTCTTAATGTTAATTGTGTATTAAGACATCACATCAAATCAAAAAATGACTTCACATACGAAATTTCATCTAAATTATATAATGGTGCTATAAATTAAATATTTTGTAATTTAGTATTTACTTTAAACTAGTGATGTGATCAAGATAATTAATATTTGTTTCGACTAAAATTAATATTGTAATATAGTATTTAATTAAATTAAGCAACACGATTAATTTAAATACTAATACTAAATATGAAATTAAATTAAACAGAAATGTTATAATTTATTTTAATATTTAATATTAGTATTTAAATCGAAACATATATATTTTCTTAAAGTTAATCATGTATACAAAATCATGGTTGCAATGAGCTTAGGTGTTATGTTTGTTGACGTTGAAATTTGTAAGTGAATTAATTCCTAGTCGAACACTCAATTTAAGTAAATTCGGATTAAAATGAAGTTAATCAGACCAAAAATGGAATAAAAATGTAAGTATAAGTGCAGAAAACACTATATTTGGAGCCTACTTGGGCGAATTTGGTTGGCCGATCCTGGACGGTTTTATGTGACCGGCCAAAATCTTACGTAATTTATATGAGAGAAATCAGCTCTCTTGTGCTTCGTACAGAAAAAATGTTGGAACCTTTTACAAGTTGAAATTACTTCTATTTATAGCTAGAGGGGAGCCCAGGTAGTGGAAATCGTGCCCACTACTCCTTGATTTTCACCTATTTTCGGGGAAGTGGGCAGTTTTATCACTCATGTTCTCTTAGAGATATTAGCTCCTTGCTAGGCCTGCTCGGTGTGTCTTGCTCGAGTTGGCCAGACCCATTCGGATCAGTCAGGGACATTGTCCTGGTTGGGTTACCAAGGAGACACCCAGGTGGAACTTCCTGGTCGGTCATATGGCTTCTGCTTAATAAACTATCTGGGCCAAACTTCTGAAGGCCTCTTCTTCAAAACGTCCAGAATTGACATGTACTCCAACTCGAGTCGGGAGTCCAACAATGTTTATGACAATTTTGTTAATAAGAGAAGTACATCTACATAAAATAAAACATATCGAATATGGGTTTCAAATGATTCGTCATCACATAATCCATAATACAAGAAGATTTAATTGTGTTTTTATGGTTGTTATTGACAGATAAATACAATTATTGAAGAAGGTGGATATAAACTACATTGCTTTATGAAACTAAATTATTTGTGGAATTTTTTTAATTTATTACGGTAACTTTTGAAGCAAGATTAAAAAGGTAAATTAAAAAGGAAGGATTAGAATACAATGATGAAAAATCTAATAATTAAGATTACCGATGTATTAATACCACTAGTATACTATAGAATAACTCTAATTTAAGACAACTATGCATTACGTCTTTACATGATTCTTGATTCTGTGTTTTATCAAAATGGTTACATTTGAATCTACTCATTATAAATTTACCCAAATTAACTGCCACATAGCCTAATATTACCTAACACTACAACGCATAATTCACATCGCTATTTTTTATCACTACCACTTTCATCACCATCATCACCTATTTCCTCTAATTTTCGAATTCATAACTTAATTTTTTTCCTTCTTTTTTTTTTTTCGGTAACTATTTGTGTTATAAAAGAGTATTGGGGGTATTTTGAGTCAATAATAAAATTAAAAGAAAAAAGAACTATAGATCTTGTTGAACAATCAATAATTTCATACATTTTTGTTTCTTAATTTGTATACCCATACAAATATTTGATGGGTATTCAAATATTATATAATTTTAGTGAATGTATAACATTTCCTGTTTTTAGAGTTCTCTCTCTCTCTAATGAAATAAAACAAGAAGAAGAAAACATAAAATTAAAAGTATTAATTAATGTACTATATATTATATATGTTGTTGGTTCTCCTGGTGGACATGGTTTGGCCATTTAAATTAAACAAGACTACGTGGCCACCTCGTCATCCATGGTACCACCACTCAAAGGACAAAGTACAACACCATTTTTGTCATGCCAAGTTGGCAACAACTAGTCTTAAACCTACATGAATTATACTGATCGTTAATCGTGTCCAGTTATTTTGAATAAGCTTCAATATATATGTGTACTAATTAGACATGTAACATTATTTGGATACAACATTTTCACAACCTAACAACCCATCTTCGTTTTAAACATTTCGATAAATTATTATTTTCATTGTCCACTGTCACCAAATTTAATTCAATAAACAAAGTTCATGTGGTATTGAATGAGATGTTTGTGAAGTACTAGGACCATATTATCAATCGGTCATTCTTTATTAGCCTGAAAAGGCTGATCAATCTTTGAGCGTACAATGTGCGAGTGTTTCCACAACCTTTACAGCCTGTTTTATTTTCTTTTTTTATTTATTTTATAGTTTAAATAATCCAAGTCCAGTTTTTTTTTTTTTTTTTTAAATCCAATAGATTGTTGATCTATAAATCAGATGATCTAGTAGTTATAAAACTCCATATATTTATGTACTATAAAAGTTAAGCCTGTGAGGTATAGATTGTAAAGATATTTAGAGATTAAAAAAAATGCATGAATTAATTGATCAAACATATTGGATTTTATTGTCACCTAACTAATTAGAACAAACAATTCACTTGGACCAACTCGTAATGATGCTTGCTTAACAGCTAATCAACACCAAAAAAAAAAAAAAAGTTAATTAAAACGTGGCACTTTGGTCAGAGAATCATATGTTTAAGGGCTACTAAGATTTGTTCGTTGAGAAGTGGGTGTGATTCTATCCACCTACATGATACTTGGGAAATATTCAGCTTGAAATCTAATTACATGGTGAAATGATATTTCATTTTTTTTAATACATGTATATGTATTAATAATAAAATAAAATACATGTGAACAGCGTTTATGAAATAACGAATTTAACTTTAAGCTTTGATGTATAAAACCATATATATACGCATCAATTATCTCAACAAAAGTTTAGACTATCTTTACTATTAGATATTCGTTCTATCTAATACTTTTTATACACTTGAAGAAGAAAGTAATCCCATATGAACGATGAAATAAACTACATCACGTTTAAAACATTTAATTATGATTTTTTTTTAAGTTTAATTAATTTATTCCAACTTGTTTCATGGATAAATTATTTTTGGGTCAAATTAGAAAAGGAAGAGAATAAAACAGTATTTTGTAAGAAACATATTTACTGAAAAGATTCTAATGAAGACAAATTAACTTTAATCTAGTAATAAGGTGAAATGATTAATTTCAAACTCTTGGCACAAAATGTAATATTAACTTTCATATTTATGTCGGCAAAGAAATTCTCTATTTGAACCCACTAAAGATGCTGGGCTTGGAGGAACTTACCGTACATTTGGAAATATGAAGGCCCACAACTTTTTAAATGGGTCATCTAAATATCAAATTGGGCTTGCTTTTTCTGGATCTTTTCATTCGTATTTTAGTGGAGTTTCTGTTGCCCAGTAAAAAGCAAATGCTTTTTTTTTTTGAACAAATGAAATTTAAATTAAGGAATCTTGCCATCTCTCTTGGAAATATCCCTTTCTTTTGATTTATTTTAGTGGAGTTGCTGTTACCAAATTAAAAGCAAATTAAGTTTGGAATAATCGAAAACTTGTCATCTCTAATCTGGTAAATTTCCCTCAGAGGGCCCATTTTGATTGTACGAAAACTATATGAGACTCTTTATGATCTTTTTGATTAATTGTAAAAGATATGCATGATTTTGTTGCCTTTCACAATAATTATTTTTAATTTCAATAGGATACACGAGTAACACATTGCTGATGATATTCTTATGACGTCATCGTTAAAGCTTAGGATGGGTTGCTATATCAAGATAATATATAATGAATTAATTGCGAACAACATATTAGTATGTTACGTGATTTTTAACAAATTAATCACATATCCTTAAAAACCCCAAATTAATGCATGAATTTTAAATCTTTTAAAAATGCGGATTTTGTATTAAACATTGAAATTTCATGCATTAAATGGTGTTTTATTTAATAATTAAGTAATTTATTGCAATTTGTAAAAAACTAGTTTTTTTTTTTCTTGATTAAATACGTGAAACTGTTTGATTAAAATTATATTCATAATCTTAATTGAAATCAATGCCAACAAGAGTTACATAGACAAGATCAACCAAACATAAACTCAAAAGAAAAACACTACGTAAATACAAACTTCAACAGTGATGTTATTATTCCTTAAAGAACATTATTCTTAACTTAGGGCTCTCAAATTCAACCTTCAAAACACACACACACAAGAAACTCTGATCATTGTTGATAGATTATGATATTCATGGATGATTAAACTAACCATTACAGTGTCAACCCTGACCCCGTCAACTTCTCCTCAGTAATTCGGTCGATTTTCTCAACCATTTCTGCACTCAGACAGTTCTTCCAATCTCCGACCAGACCCCGCCGGAAAAACACCTGATTTTCTTCACCGGACGACAGCTTCCCCTTCTGGTTAACCTCCATCGTTCTCAGATTGTCAAAGCTACACAAACTCAAAACCTCTTTCACCAGGCCCGACTCCTCTTCCCCGTCGGAAAACGGGCAGCCCAGGAACTCCGACAGGCGTCGAATGAGGACCCCAGGCCTCTCTTTCATATCCTCAAACTTCACAAACAGAACCCTGTCGGGATCCTCCCTGCTCAGCCTCCAATACTCGAGCGCGTGGTCCCACACCGGCCCGAACAGGCTGACTCCCCGGCAGAACATATCGAACACCTCGGCCATCAAATTAGGCCGGGCCTCGCGCGGCCTGAGCCTGTTGGTGAAGTGCCACAGGGACACGAAGATGTCCTTAGGGTTTCTGCATAGGTACACGATCTTGCATGCTGGGCTCTTCTGCACGGATTCTGGGAGAGAAACGTGTGGCAGATGTGTCGAGAAAAGACGAGGAGATGAGAGGTTGGAGAGATCGGGGATCTGGTTGTCCGCGTAGAGTTTGATCTCCATGAATGGGATGAGGTCGTGGGGGTTGTTTCTGAACAATGGGTGGTTCTTCGCGACAGGGTGTTGTCTTCGGTTCACCAGGGTGAACATGATTGCTTTCAGCCACGTCGTGCCTGATTTTGGGGTGGATACGAGGAAGATGTCGGATTCTTGAAGATGGAAGTGTTTTTGAGTGGAGATTACACCTTGAAGATGCCTCACAGCGTACCAGAAACCCTGGTATTGGTAAAGATGAGAAGCAAGCCATCCTCTTTCTTTTGGAAGTGTGGAGATGAAATCCTTGAACTCTTGACTTAGGGTTTCTTCTTGTTGGAGATATTTTGGTGTGGAAATAGTGATTTCAAATGGCATTCTTGCTTTCTTGATAAAGTGTTTGGAGTTTCTTCTTGATTTGTGTTTGCATATATATAGGCACTCATGCATGGTATACATATAGGAGAATACAATTGTTTTCTTTATTTCAAATAATATTTCATTTTCTGTTTTTAACTTATCTAATCTATGTGTTGGTTTCACTAATACATCTGACGATAAATGTGAATAGAGTCTAAAAGTACGGAACATTATCTCTATAATGTAACAATAATAGAGGAATCACATGCAAATCCACCCTAAAATGACATTAAACCTAAATTAATTATTTGGCTCTCTTTCATTTAAGATTCTTTACTTGAAGTGATAATTGAACTAAGACCCAATTACACGTGCTTCCGATTAGCCCATTTTGAGCTTAACTCCTAAGTTGAAATCCTTTTTGGAGCAACTAATTCAATGATTGGATCTCATAGCGTCCCGACAAAAAAAGAAGAAGGGAACAATATTGCTGTAGTGTTAAAGAGGATTTATTGTTGTAGTGGTGGTACTTCCAATTGCAATTATTTTCAATTATCATTAAACAAATAAAAAGTCCCTTGACATTGTTACAACATTCAACCATTTTATTTTATAGTTATTTCCATAATGGTAAGGAATACAAATTTGCAGCAGCTTTCTCCGGAAAACATTTCATTACATGAAACTATCATCAGCACGCATGACATGTTACATGTGTCAGGCCTAAGAGCTACTATACCTATATAACATTGCAAGTAGTATTTCATCTTGAATTTCAATGATTTTAGTACATACAAAACCAAATGAAACAATCTTTGGAAAGTGAAACAGTGAACAACCCACACAAAGTTGAGTTAACACTTAATTATTAGTATTGATGGTACTGGTTTGATTTATTACAACACATAATACAAAACAGATAGCCATAGATGATCACAGATGGTAGACATGTAATGGAGGAAGTAATAAGTACAACAGAACCAGCCTAGAGGACCACTAAGTGCTAAGCACTTTCCAATGGTCCAGTGCACCAAGCAGAAGCCATGATTTCACAAACTAGATAATGTTATGTTGCACTACATTTGGACCTCCACTCGATTAAGTGTTGGTATTCTTCGAATTTATGAAAACGTACTTGGATGAAATCCTACACTTCCAATCAACTACAAGAAGAAGAAGAACAACAATTCTGTGATCAAGATAACACATGTGGTCATTTTCTCATTAAGATAAAAGGGACACTTTGGAATAGATCACTTAATACTTCTTTTCCCCCACCTCTTATAGCAGGATATCATCACGAAGATCTCAAATTAAATTCAAAAGCAGCCTAAAGAAGTCTTGAATATTTGAGATGTGGAGAGGGCCATGATTTAGTTCTTCACGCTGCCACTTATTACTGTAGAGACATGGTGCAGTACACATATCGTAGACCCACCACAATGAGTAGTTTCTACACCTCAAAATCTAAGAAGCAAAGGATCACTGACTAGCTGAGTTTGTACAAGAAAATCCAGCAGAGAATAGAGAACTCCCAATTAAAAATCAACATCATTTTTGTTGCTTTCTCAGAATCAAAATGCAGCTAGAAGAGGCAAATATGAAAAAAACAGAATGAGAGATAGAAGTTCTCAGCATTTCATGATTCAATCTCGGGCACTCCCAACAAAGAAAAGCTGGTATCTTCAGATCCAAGAAATGGAATATACTCTGATCCCCTGACATGAACACTGAAGCAAGCTGCACAATAAGCAACCATGAGCCTCGGTTTTGAAGAAGAGAACAAAATAAACTGCAAAAACCATTTGCATCCGAACAGATACAAACAGCAACATTGAATAAATATACTAAACTCCATATGCAACAGAAATATACAAAAGGTCTGCTTGTTTCCTGCATACAACATATTTTAATAGATCTATATAAATAAATATATATTTATAAACAAGAAGCTACATCTATGAATAATTTTACAAATAATATATTCTATTAATATATTATATTATAAATCATAATATAACTGTATATAAGTAATTCAATATTTATGTTGTAATAACATATGCATAATATATTTATGAATAATATATAATGGAGGATGAAAATTAAGGTAGGGTGAAGGAGTCTGTTGAGGAGGGGGGAGAGCGACTCAAGCCCTGAGAAACTTAAAAAATACTGTCGGCTTTTAACTGGGAGTTGCCTCACCCTAATTCTCATCCAAACATAAATTAGAATCTGGGATAAAAGAAGTGGACTGGTGATTATGTCCAAACACCACCCAAGGAATTAGGCATTGTCCATAAGGAGAACATTACAATGACTTGTAAGCAGAGTTAGGCACAGAATTCTTAAGAATATCTTTATACTTTCAACTCTATACTAATTTACTTCCAAAAGTTACCTTCGGAAGTATTGCACTCTACTGGGTATAGACAAAAGATATCAAGATCATACCATTTTCTATTTTCATTACACTTTGGAGCATTGTATCCATCTTTGTTTTCATGTCTGATGAGTCATCCATCGTTGGGGCAATAAGTGTTAACTCTCTATAGATTTCACGCACAAATCTGCAGATTTTCTGGGCAAATTCGAGTTCACCATCTGATATCCTACCTATCGCCAACCTCATCAGTTCCCCTGTCAAGTCTGCGAGCTGAATAGGATGAATTACCAACAGGTGTTAGAAACACATAGCAAACAAGGCATTGTAGTATAACATGAGCAACATCTTTTAAAGACATGTGCCCGTTGCACCTAACATAACAGCTGAAGATCATTCTTGTACATCTGTATATCTCTCTTTGTAAGTCAGCAATCAAATTTTTTCTGAAAAGAGACCAGCATTTAATTTAAGCATAAATAAAATTCATAGAATTACCCCCAACAAATAGTCAAGCAGATTAATCTGCAAAGGCTCAACAGATGGATCGCTTAGTGTTCGCAGGGTAGCATTGATCTCATCGAGATTCAAAAGTGCACCTGTTTTGCAAAAGTTACACAGTGTAGCAGCTTCCACATATTCCTGAACCTACAAATGCAATAAAAAAACTATTGAGATTGCGAAACCTTACGCAGCCTTCGGAAGTTTAAAGAGCAGGCATATCTACCCCAGGAGAATAGGCTCGTCTTAGCTTCCAAAAGTCTGTTCCTTTCAGCTCTTTTACTAAACGAGACATATACTGATCCATCACAGCAGCTAAGTCATTTTCAGCCTTTTTCATAACCTCCTCCTTGTTGTGTTTACTGATTCTGTTAATACAAGATTAAATAATTTGCAACTCTTTTCTGGTAGATTTCATACAAGACCCAAAAAATGTATAGGCATGGAAACATTAGAAAATGTACATCGATTAGAACTAGTTGTATATCTCAATGAATAATTTTAGTACACACAATTGCACAATTTCAGTTTTTTAGGAGGAAGGAACTTCTGAAGAAAGGAATATGCAGCCCATCAATATTCATGGCAGATATGCACACAAGCAACAAATTTACTCCTTGTACCTGTGCACTTGAAATATGACCTTTTTACTGTTCATAGTTATATCTCGGCTTGCTTTCACCACCCTTTCTCGCTTCTCATTCTGTGGGCATGCAGATCAAAAGTAACGAAGCATATCAGACAGACAGTAGAGTGCAATACCTTTAGCTCTTTGCAATATACATTATTTTCCTTGTCCATGCCATGCATGTCAAAAATGAGAAATATCGATTGAAGCAGGTTATCAAGATGTTTCAACTTCTTTTGTTTGTGATTAAGTTAATGGACCATTGCGCCAAAAAATTCATGCATTATTTCAAGGAACAAAAAGACAATAATCCATGTTGAGATTTACCGTCTCATAACAATCTACAACTATTGCCAAGAACTTGTAATGAGTATTTTTAACATTCTATTATTTCTTGCATTCTAATTCGGTCCATAAATTACGCAATAAACTACGTAGCTATGGTACGATGATATCCAGTTACAGGATTCTCTAAGCTAGTGAAGAAACAATGAGCCAAGAAGAATCTATGAAACGATATTCCCTTCATCCCGATGTTTTGTCGAATTCTAATAAGATAAAAGTGGAATAATAATTATACTGGAAAACTATCAAACACATATTAAACATCATACGGAGTCTTGCAAAACTTGGTAATAAATTTTCATTAGCCAAACGGTTTTTCCACGAATCAATTTTTATAAACCATACACAATTTGCTGGACTCCTACTAAAAATTCAAGAACAAATGCATTCACTCGAAAAAATCAGAAATTTCATAAAGCGCCTAGAAAATGTTCAAATATAGAGCAGGAACAAAAATCGGAAAGCACCAGATCATTGAGGTAACTAGCGTATCTGGAGAAGGCGTCCTTCATGGGGTTTTGGTCAGAATCAGTGGCGTTCGTGGTCAAAGTTCTAGGCTTCTTCGCGGCGGCACCCATCACCGTGGTCTCTGCAACTGTTTGATAAAATGCATCAATGAAATTAGTTTGTGCTTTTCTCTCAAAACAATCAGTAAGCGATAAGAGTGTGTGCTCTCTCACTAAAAGAGACTTACAGTGGTGGAAGCGTTGAGGTTTGGCGGCCATGAGAGAGAGCGAGAGCTTATGTATCGCCGACGAATTGAACATCTGTCGTTCGACAACTCAAGGCGGTTGTACTGACTTGTAGATGTTCTATTTATTACTACATTTAAACTTTTTATATTAAAATAAAACGCACCAATGGTTAATCAGTTGCTGTGGTGTAGTGGTTATCACGTCAGTCTTACACACTGCAGGTCCCCAGTTCGATCCTGGGCAGCAACATTCATACTTTTTGAAGCTTTTCCTTTTTTTGTACTCTTTTTTTTTTTAAATTAATTTTAATTATAGTTAATTTACAGTTTAGATTACTTGTGAGTTCCAATTGATCTAAACCCAGAAAAAAATGGTAACTTTAGTGGTGGCAACCACCATTGATCCGGCGTCAATCAACCCGGCCAAAGCCCTTCTGGCGATGCCCGGTTGGCAGCCGGGTCCCACTCTGGATGGAGCCATCAGAAGCTTCAAAAATGGCGACTCCCTTCGGCTATTGGAACAGGATAATTCTATAATTGAAGAAAATGATCTCGACTTGAGATGGGAGGCAGCCACCGGAGAGACAGTGGCGGAGCTGTTTTTTCTATCTCGACACGCCGCCGTATCCAACCGCCCCGCTCTGACCATCCACCCTATAGGTTGCTCTTTGTATTACGGTTTAATTTAACGAATTTCTGATCTAATTGTTATGTAACCTCATTAGCTTATCTATGCTTTTGAAGTATTCATGTATGGAAGATATGCATGATTGGTTGGAATGGGGTGTATTTAGTGATGCATAGACATTGTTTAAGCTTTAGATGGTGTTAATTGAGTGAAGGCATTGTTGCTGATATATTACTTTGCTATATTAGGCTGAACAAATCTAGTTATACTGCATTGTTTACAGGGGTACCACATTTGAAGGAGGGGGATGCTCTGCCACAAGGGGGACGACCAGGATGGGCGGCACCTCCTTGTCCGCGTATAGGACCGTGGCTTGTGCTTTTGAAGAAAATTGCAGAGTCCCACAACTTAGTGCCTGAATTTGAGGTTATATGATGTTTGTACCTTGTTCAAGATTCGTTATTTCTTCATATTGCTTGAGCCGAACCTTCAATTTGATCAGACCACTTGACCTTCACATCATAGGCTATAGTTCATGAATGGAATCTTAGAACACTTCAAAAACTGGCAACTGCATTGCATAATAGTTCAGTGCTTCATGCATATTCCGCAGAACACATTGGGTGCAATTTTTTGTTCTTTATTTTAAAGAAGAGACTTTGAATCATGATTTTATAAGATTGGGCATCTTCTGGAAGTTCATATCTTGTGTCAAAGTTGTGTACAGATTTGGATTGTTAGTTAATTGGTATCCGTTTTGTGCTGGTACAGATAACTTTTGAAGCTACTCATCATGGTCCTATAACAACAAAGCCAACAATGTTTATTGAAATAGGTGACTTTTGTAACTTATTACATTTATCAATTCCAGTCTGAATTTTGATTGATTTTCTTGATGAGAATAATTGCTGCCTTTTCCCTAATTATTAATTTGCTAAATATGTTTGATAAGCTTCTAACCTCCAGAGAAGTTCCTTTTTATTGCTATGACGAAGTGCATCGATTTTTTTTACAAATTCTATTCCAGTTTTCTGAGACATTTTTGCAGTGCAAATTATGTCCTTTAGACTTTCTGATTGTGCAGAAAAATGCATTGATGAATTTCTCTTAATTTATCTTTTTGATATTTCTACAGGAGTTCCTTTCATGATTATTTTTTCATTGTGTTGCTATTTTCTTTAATTATATTGTACCTAAGTCTAGTCTTAAAAGGGATTACATTCTGTATTTTCCTGATTTCGTTGTCTAATAGATCCTATAGTTCATACGTTTGCTTGAGATGTTATACAAATGTGTTCTTTGGCAATCTCTAAATTATTATCTTGGTCGACTCAGGTAATAGAACTGAAAGTGTGTTATTTTGTGTTTATTTTCTCTTTGTTAAAGAGAATGGTTATATGTCTGTCTCTCCATTCGAGATGCATCATGTAAACTTCTCTGAAACGACAGCAGTAAAATTCTTGGTGCATCCTTGGGAGAGGGAAATTCATCCTTCAGGAATTAAGATGTTTATCTTAAATAAATAAAATTGGGTTATGTTCCTTTGAATTGATAGTCTTATGGCAACACTTTTTGGATAATTGGTCCTCTATTTTTGGATATAGGTAGCACAGAGGAATACTGGGGGAGAGAGGATGCTGCTCGTGTGATTGCTCTAGTTGAGTACATCCTATGCCTCTCTTAGTTATTCTGTGCATTTACTCTTTACTGAACGTACACTACATCACAAAAAATGAATTGTTAGGATACAATTTATGGCTGTTATAGTGTTATATCACATATCAGAATCAAAATAAACAGGAGAATGAATAAAATATGTCTTATATGTCATGATTTATTACTGTCAACTTTGTTATAAACTTATAAACACTGAAGTATGGTCGTTTTCAGTATCATATACATGCTACAACTTATGCATTGTGTTTTTATCTAAAAATGGTAATTCTTATTGTTGTAGTTAGTTTGGGAAGGACTTGGTCTTGGAAAAGGTGCTGCTGTTGGAGTCTGGAGCAGGTCTCCTAATCATTTCTCTGATATATATATATCGGTTTTTCCCCTTATTATGACTTGAAATCAGCATTCTTCAGACACCTCGTGTTAATCCTAGTAAATTGTCTTCATTATGATTAGTTTTGATTGTATTGACATACTTCCTCTTAAATAAGGTCTTGACATACATTCATTTCACCTACATAATGTTTTCATATGACAATTTTTCTTAATCCCAGTATGACGGAAAAGAAGAAGGTTCTGCTTGGTATCGGAGGAGGGCATTATGTACCTCGCCACATGGATGTAATTCTGTAAGTCAATTGTCTCAACTCTTGCATTTAGTTCTCTTAAGACATAAAGCAACCTTAATTCCTCTAAGTGATGTTTCTGTTATATTGTTAGTATCCACTTCTGTTCAAAGCTTAAATGATATATGCAATCTTGAAGAAATTAATGTACTGAATCTGTTTGGTCTCAAAATAAGAACAGGAAAGAAGGGACTTGGGTGGGCCACCTCCTGTCTGGATATTCATTGCCAATGGAAGATCCTGGACAAACAAAATCGAAATTAACAGCTGAGAGTATTGGAGGGACGTGGAAAGAAGCCATCAAAGTTGCATTCGATGCTACAAAAGCAGCCTTCCCTGGCGGGGAAGTTCTCGTGCATCTTGATCATAAGTAACTTCTCTGCAAGACATAGCTTTTATATACTTGTTTCGAAAAATTCAACCAAGTTTTTGAAATTTTATGCAGGAGTTTTAAGAGCTGGCAAAAGAATGCTATAATCGATTTTCTAGACAAGGAGGGCATTAAGATTGGGAAGCCAGCAGACTTCTGCTGATCCTCTTATGTTATAGATGTTCAAACATAGGTAAACTGCTATTTTCTGCTAGCATAATTGCTTTTTTTTCAGAAGAGGACGTTATTGTCTTCTTTGGATCCATTTTGTATGATCATGAATTTGTGAACTCCAAAAATATTGAGGATTTTCAACCAATTAATTACACTTTATTATGAAATGTATATGTGAATATTTAAATGAAATTTGATGTGCGGAAGAGTCCAAAAACAGTTAAGGAAAAAGTCATGTCCATATGGGGAACATCCTTAAATAGCGTGAAGGCGCGGGGTGGTGGGTTATGGTAAATGTAGGTTGTCCAAATGGGGACACAGGAAGTCTGGTGTGTCCTGCAGTAGCATAGCACTGCGCTCGTTCCAGGTGGGGACCACCATGTCCTCCCTCACACGCGCTTGTGTGGGCCCCCTAAAGGCTCCTCCTCCCTCTGCAGTCCATGATTCTCTACCCATAGCACTACTGAAACAATGATCTTGAAGCCCCATAGGGTGGGGATATTCCAACAATTATTTCATGACAAATATCAATGTCGATACTCAATATTATTAGTATATTTTATTATATATATAAATATATGTATATTGTTTTTCTAGTGTACTATGAGAGAAATACTCACTTTCAACAATTCAAAACGACAATTAAAGGGCATGTTGGAAGAGCTTAATTGGATTCGAACAAACCCTAACTTTAAAGTAACCCCCTTCAATACTAAAAATGACCCCCACTCAGGGGCAGAGCCTCCCTATGCTATGTGGGCGCTTTAGTCCCAAAAAAATTTTAAAATTTAATTTTTTATATATGTTTATTTGATTTTTTTTTTAAGTGTTAAAATACCAATTTTATGGTAATTTAGTTCTCTCCAAGCCAACGAATCTCTTCAGGCTATATTTATTGGTGACATTTGATGGATGTCACCATTTAATATCACTATAAATAATATTATTATAATAGAATAGCAGGTATGAGTGTCATAACATTGGTCACATGATCACCAATGTCATGACACTCACTTTGAGTGCAAATTATACACGTGTCATTTTTCTATTGGTTTCGATTAATTTTTTTCGAATATAATTTAAAGTGTTGATGTTGAAAATAATTTTTATTTAAAAAATGCAAAATTCATAAAAAAAATCTCTATAAATAAAGTCCAATATTGACATATTTACTCACAAATCCAAAATTCATTTTCATTTGTCTCACAATCTCATGTTCTCTTTTTTCTTATTATGGATCCTAATAATCCAAATTATTTTTCAAATTTCCAAAATTACCCAAACTTTCAATCTTTTTTGAATTCTGATAATTTTCCAAACTCTCAATATTTCAAAAACTCTCAATTTTCTCCATATTTCAATCAAGTTCCTAGCCAAACACCACAAATTATTTATTCCAAAATATTCGAGAGACAAACACAAATCAAAAGGGGGGGAAATATTAGTTGGTGTGTGAAAGAAAATGTAGCACTAATGTCATCTTGGTGTTTCGTCAGTGAAGATAATGTACGTGGCAAAAATCAGAAGGGTAATTTCGTATTTCAATTATTGTAATTTCTATTTTGTATTTCAATTATTATAATTTCGATTTAGTTTATTGTGGAATATAATAAAAAAATATGTTCACAAAATAATATACAATTATTAAATATTGAGAAAAAAAATATTGAGTTGGGTTAGGTTGAATTGATGTTATTAATAAATTATGAAAATGTGAAATTTAGTTGAATTGTGGATTATGTAGATAAAAAAAAAATTAATATTTTATTATTAAATTATATTGAATGAGTGTTATTGATAAATATAATTTTACATAACTTGTCTAGCTCCGTTTGAAGCTGCCAGCCAAATATTAAAGCTTATGTACTCTATTTGTAATTTAATTAAAAAGATCTCATATTTAATGGAGATATTTTCTCTTTTTTACTAAAGTTAGCTTATTAGTTATTACAAGGGAAAAATAATGATCAGATTGTCCACGTGCACGGTACAATAATATAACATGTGGTAGATTACTTGAAAATCTGGGATTCAAATCAGTATGGGAATATGTGGGTTGACTATTGAATATTTTCCTCCAACCTATACAAGTTGTTGTCATATTTAGATTTATTCATAAAAGTAGAGAATTTTTTTTTTCCAAATATAATGAGATCGGTGAAAAATAGAGTAAAAATTAGCTCTAATGTACATGCAAGAACACATATGAGGATGAGGAGTTTTGATGTGAGCATTCCGACATTCAGTCGGCAACCATAAGGATAAATGAATTCCAATCAAGGATAAAAATTTTGTTTTCGATGAAATATCGATATTTTAATTTTATGAAATTATCATAGAAATATCGATATCGGTGGAAATATCGGTACATCATATTTATTAATATTATTCCGATTTTCACTGATATTTTATGATATTACACGGATATTTATTAATATTTTCTAATATTTCACCGATTTTCTTATAATTTGTACCATAAAACCATCAACATTGTAATCTTTATCGATATTTTAAGATATTTTTTCAATGTTTTATTTATTTTGCTATTATTTAAACCATGGAATCACTAATATCAAAATCGATACAGATATTTATCGATATTTTGCCGATATTTTAATAATTTTTTTTATCAATTACGAGAAAAAAAAATGAAAATATCGGAGATATATTGCTGCATGTCATTATTATATCGGTTGCATGAAAAATGGAAATATCAGACATATTTTCAGATATTTTCATCTTTAATTCTAACTCCCTTAAATGTCGAAGAACACTTAAATGGTAACTTGAAAGAGATTGATATTCATAACAATAGAATGAGAAACATTGCAATAATGTGTGAATGAATTGTATAATTTTAAAGAGATTAATATTTACATTTTACCTAATACCCAAATGGTAACTCCATCATTTAAAATCAACTAAACTCTAATCAAATCCATGTACATCTAGACATCCAATATTATTCTCAATTCATTCCTTCTATTGGTTAGTTTTACATTACTTATTTTTTTCGTATATTTTATCATGTCCTGATTCGAAATGAAATGTATATATAACTCAAAATTTATGGACATTTTCAATCTATTTTCGGTATTGATCCCCCTTTCACAAAAGATCTAGATATCAAAACGGATTATACGTCAAAAGTAATGTTCGCAACACTTTTATCTTACATTGAACAATCACAATTGCATGTATTATCCACACTACAGAAGTAATTTGAATATTAAGTTATTATTATTGAGAGAGAGAGAGAGAGAGAGGAGTTTAAGGAAAAACAATGACTAGATAGAGTTTAGATCACTAACTATTAGTCCTATAGACGATATTTATACAATTAATTAAACATAATGCTTTAACCTATTTTTATTATGACTAGTAAGAATGCAGTGTTTGTAGACATTGAACCCTTCCTTTTTACAAACCGAAATTGATTTTGATGTGGATAACTTCCACATAAGTCTTCTACTTTGAGAAGCTATGTCTACACTGCATAAAGTGACATTGATTTGACCTCTAAGTAAACTCATAAGGTTTATATGTCTGCAAGTAACCCAGCAATAGGATTATAAATTTATAAGGGATAAGGGCTCAAAATGCCCATTTTTATAAAACCTAAACCCAAAATACCCATAAATATAACATATAAGTCCAAAATGCCCATTTTTGGTAAAAAGACCAAAAAACCCTTTGACATCCCATAAAAAATGAATTTTTAATTATTGAAATTTATTTTGCCACTCCAAAATTAAGATTACCAAACCAATTTGCTATAGCCACATTTGTGAAACCCCGGATATAATTATCTTGGTATATCGGTTGGAAACCTTTCCCGTGCCCCAAAAAACATTAGTATTTATACTAGTGATCTGGTCAGAAAGGTATAACAAAGCCACGTACTAAGGAATTATTATTTGGATGAAAAATATGTTGATATTTTCACTATTTATAGTTATTGAGATCCGATGCGTAGAATGGTATCAGAGCCTGGTTTTATTGAAGAAATAAATTAAATTATGTTAAACAATATTATTTTCTTGTGCCTAACGGAAGAGAAAATCAAGAACAATGTATTCGAAAATATTTCGAGATAACACAAGTGCAGGATATCAGTAATGACATCCAGCTCAGATTGGAACATAATTGTTCCAGACACATCTAAGGTCACACAAGACCTTAGGGAGATCCAAAAGACCATCATTTATTATGGTGGACAGATGGAGAAGATAGCCCGATCTCTATCAGAGATCCAAAAAGAAGTTTCAGATCTGAAACAAGAAATTGTAGATCTGAAGAAAAGATCATCCAGAGGAACGGGAAGATCAATGAACGAACGTATGAAAAATTCGTTCGGAGAAATTCCAATTATTTCCAAAGGAAAGGCTACGGAAGTTTCGAAGCCTAAAAGCAACGACGAACTCCTACTTGATCTCATAAGACAAGTCGGATGGAAGTCTCAAGAGTAGATCTTGCAGAGTTAACTGAATCCCTTTCCAATCTTGGAATTGTGGATCTAGTAAACCTCAGGATGAACGAGCCGATTCCGCCAATTCTAAAGAAGGAAGAGGAAAGCACAAGTACGCCAGTACCGGAAGCACCAGTACCTGAAGTACCGGTTCCTCCCGAACCAAAGTGGTGGCAGGACGGGGTTGAGTATGAAGAGTATATAGCTCGACAAGCCAAAACCCGACCGGGAAGGTTTAAAGGAGTATCCAAAAGTCCTTGGGCAAAAACGATGCTTGAACCAACCCATCCGTTTGGAGTGATGCTCACAACAGACATCATCGATTTCAGAAATATGGAAGTTTTGATCGATGAATGGATGTCATCCATGAAAGTTGCTTCATCAACACTGGATGTTGATAATGATCATTTTTGCCAGATACTGGTAAATAGTTTGCAAGGTTCAGCCAAGAAGGCATGGGAGATGACCGAAGCCTCTCTCCAAAAAGAGATCCTATCCAACGAGAATGTTATAACGATTGTCGAAAGGATGGGTCACCTGCTCAAAATATGTTTCCTCGGGGACGGATATTTTGAGGAAAGAAAAGACGAGAAGAAAAGAGAGTACACGCAAGCTCTGTTTGCTCTCGAATTGAGAAATATATGTTATGCGGATGAATATATATATTGGTTCCGCAAATATTATTTCCAAGCAGATGTACCATGGAATGTGGCAACAGATTTATTCTTTGCAAAAATATGCAGTCCATGGAGGGAGATGCTAATGCAAACCTACAAGGTACCTACAGGCCGAGTCGATTCAGTGGCCAGGAGGATGTCCTTTTTTAAGGACAGTATACGAGAATGGTGTCAACAGGCGACACTACAAAGGAACAAGAAGAAACTAAGGGGAATGGTAAAGAAGACCCCTCTTTGTTGCGACAACAATGATTTTCCGAGTATTATCGGAGAACCACAACGCGAAAGACACGGAAAGAGAAAGAAACACTTCAAGGGAAGGTTTCAATCTAAGTCCGGAGGATCATACAGGAGACCTTCCAAACAGGGAAGATCATGGTGGTCCAAATCAAAGGCTAGATCTTACAAATCTGGTCAGAAGTCTGGTCCTTCCAGGTTTTCTACACAGGGATCTAGATCCACAGGGAAGCCAGCAGGAGGAACAACCCGGAAAAGAACTTTCAAACGAGCTCACACTCGTACAAATGAAAGTTTCAAGGATTGCAACTGTTGGACGTGCGGCGCGAGAGGTCATATTTCGCCCGATTGCCCAAAAAAGCAAAAAGACGTGCGCCAGTTCGAGTATACAGACGACATCCGTGATGCTGTCTTCTATGGTGATTTGGTGCCAGTTTACAAGTTCGAAGACATCTCTTCAGATGAAAGCATCTATGAAGAAGAATTGGAATCTGTTTCAGAAGGATCCGATGGATCATCTACAGAATCAGACGAGTAGCTCAGGCAAACCAGAAGATAGACTCCAGACGACGGACAGTCTATCAGGATTCTTTTCAAAAATGACTATCTCAAACAAGACGATGGAAAGAATCATGCAACAAGATTCAGCTTTAGGTCCGTACGACGGATTTAAGATTGGAAGTCTTAATCGATTTTGTGACAAAATCGGAATAAGACAGCGCAAGCATCACATCATCTACCGGGTGAACTCAGGTGAGTTCTCAATTCCAATAGGGTTAACCGGTAATAACATTGAGATGCAACTTATTCCAAAAGAAGAAATTCTTGAGGAATTGAGTCGTATCAAAGAAGAAGTAGCGGTCACAATGAAATGGATTCATATTGGAACCATTGAAGTAGTGATTAAAGCTACCTTCAAAGAAGGAATTGATTCTGAATTACATCTATCTGTGATGGATAAAAGAATCAATAATTTAAGCGAAAGTTGTCTTGGTACAATGGTAGGTAATTTATATGCTGGCAAACTTATGTTTGACATACATCCTAGGATTGCATATAACCTAGCAGACCAAGATTTTAGTAGAGTCTTAACCCTTCATCAAGATTTTAAGAGACCTGATCTTATGAAAGAAGGAAATAGACCATATTCTATCACGTATAGAATTGCATATGCTCTTTCTAATACACATCATTCGGATATGTTTCTTAGGAAGGAGTATATAGAAATTCCTAGAATTTTCAAGGAATTCGCCAAAGTTATGACACCTGACCCAATTAAAATACCAAGGTTAGGAGGTGTCAACTTGCTAATCAAAGATCAACCTATTCTAAACAGTAGATCATTAAGGTTTGATTCTGAAATTAGTAACAGGTTGTCCTTTTCCGAGGGTAGAATTTTAAGCCTAAAAGGAAAAGAACCAAGTGAGGATTTGTATCCACAAAAGATTAGGGTAAGAAATGTAAAAATCAAATGCCCTAATAATGAATGGAAAGAAATCCATATTGTTTTTGATATATCTAAAACTGATAATTTGTTTCCTTGTGAGGAGATATATCATTTACAACAACCAAGTATTAACAGATATGAAGGCATGTTAGAAATAGCAGGATATCATGTATCTGTTACAGGAAGTGCAGGCATAACTAAAGGAGTTATGACTCTAGGGTTAAGTTTCCTTGAAAAACATAAGCCCTGGAGAAGAGATGAGAAATGGATGGAGTTCGACCTTGATGGACATACAATCAGGGTAGAATAAAACCATTATGCCAGGAATCAAGTTAGATCAAGAGATCATTGATCTCACGATACAACGAGATCAGGTGATAGCTTTGTTAAGATCTTTGCGAGAGCAAAATCTACCAGAACAAAGAAGTATCCAAGATGTCATAAGGATACAAGAGGCTGCGTTAGAAATAAGTCAAATTAACGCACAAATAGACATGCTAGAACGCTAGAGGAGAAGGATTTATCCAAACAATCCAGATATGTTCTAAATTATGCCAGGAAGGTATATTGATGAAGAGATCCAGGATCTCAGAAAAGAGAAAGATGAGTTGACGGAACGCATTAGAGAAATGCGGGATAATGAACAGACTCATCAAGTAAGGTTTCAAGAGTTGATCCGTGAGCATAATGTTAGAAGCTCAAGGATAAACTTGTTAGAATCTTGAAAAAGAGGAATCTATCCAGACGATTCTGAATGACAAGTATTTTCTCTATATATATATCTGTAGGGATATTATATGACCAATATAAGACGGAATATTTTGCAGCTTATATTGACTCAGGTTCAGGCATTTGCACAGCAAAGCCAGGAGTTTTTCCCAGCGAAGCAGTGGAAAAATTACCTCTTATTGCAGGAAGAGACTTCTCACAGAAGATCCTTATACTCAATAAAGGTATTCGAGAAACACGAATAATGATCGGAGGCGCATTCGATACCCCTTGGTATAAAGTAAGAATGCCACCAATCTATATTCATGATACAGGTGCTGATATTTTGCTTGGTAACAATTTTATCCAAACTTTTGCAAAATATGAGCAGGATAATCACAAGAACCTGTTAACCTTTACTACTAACTGTGGTAGTATGATACAGGTTTTGCGGCGAGAAAAGGCTTTTAATAGGATTATGCCTATTGATTTTCGCAGCAAACGTGGTGATAATGAAGCCAAGTTAACTCATCCAAAAATGCAGGATAAGAGAAAATTTGGTGAAGCTCTTTTGTCATACAGACAAGAGGGAATGGAGGAGGCACATGAAGAAGCTATTAAGTTTCTGAAAAATGCCTTACAAGAAGGACCACCCCAGATTGACATTAATGAGGAAAGTCTACTTTCTCTCGAAAATGTAAAAAGGCTAATTCAGAGGAACTACAATGAAAATCCTTTAGCCTGGTGGGACAAAAACCAGATCGAAGCAACGTTGAAGGTAAAAGAACAACACAGATATGAGTTGGTTCGATACAAGCCGATACAGATGAATCTTGAAGATCGAAAAGATATGCAAAAGATTATCAAAGAGCATATCGATCTCAAGCTGATCGAAGCAGGTATTTCTCCTTATAGTAGCCCAGGGTTTTTGGTAAGAAACCATGGCGAAATAAAGAGAGGAAAAGCAAGGTTAGTAATTAATTATCAAGGTATTAATAAGATTACCGAATTTGATGGTTATTACATTCCAAGTAGAGAACATTTAATTGATTGTATTAAAGGGTCAAAAGTGTTTTCAAAATTTGATTGCAAGTCTGGGTTTTACCAGATTAAGTTAGAAAAAGAGTCTAAGAAATTAACTGCTTTTTCTACACCACAAGGTCAGTATATCTGGAACGTAATGCCTATGGGTCTTGCGAATGCACCTCAGATATACCAACGAAAGATGGATAATCTATTTAAAGATTATTTTGAGTTTATGTTTGTTTACATAGACGATATATTAATTGCCTCTAAAAATATGAAAGATCATTTAAAGCATCTTGAAATATTTTCAGAAGCATGTCATAAAGAAGGATTAGTGCTCTCTGAAAAGAAGGCAATAATCGCGGTTAATAGAATCGAGTTTCTCGGTGTTATTATTGACCATGCAGGAATGGAACTACAGGAACATATTGTGGAAAAAATCTGCAATTTTCCAGATGTTCTTAGAGATAAGAAGCACCTTCAAAGCTTCTTAGGAGTGATTAATTTTGCAGGTTCATTCATTAAGGACTTGGCAAAATATAGAAAGGATTTCCGTCCTTTATTACAAAAGGATGAGAAGACCAAATGGAAATGGGAAGATATTCATTCTCAAAGAGTTCGTGAGCTAAAACAGGTTTGTAGTAACTTGCCAAAACTCGCGATTCCTCAAGATGAGGATCAATTAGTCGTCTACACAGACGCAAATGATTTCAGATGGGCAGCAGTGCTCATGCGAAAGACATCTACGGGTGAAGAACCATGTAGATACACTGGAGGGTTGTTTACAGAACAACAGGCCAGAGTTTGGCATATTAACGAGAAAGAATTCTTTGCTGTTTGGAAGGCCTTTAAAAAATGGCCTTTATTTTTATTAGCTAAAGAATTTATATTAAAAGTTGATAATACTAACGTTAAAGCTTTTTTGAAAAACAAACTTGAATCCAAGATCGAAAAAGCACGTATTATCAGGTGGCAAGCAGAATGCCAATATTATCTTTTTGATATTGTCATTGTGAAATCTAATGAGAATGTTCTTGCAGATTTCTTAACAAGAGATGGATATCCTTGAAGCAGATTCCATCACAATACGAGCAAGGCATCTTAGGGAAAACCTTGAGATGCATTACAAGGCCTTTGAGGAATTAAGGGTAAGAGCCGAAGCGGCATCTTATGTCCAGAAAGCTGATTTGGACAAAGTCCAAAAGACTCTACGTGCAACCATAACTTCAAATAATGATTTGTGGTATGCATTAGTAGATCCTGTAAACAAGGTCTGTTCACCATCGGTGATGCAGAAAGAAATATACGAGAGAAGTTCATCATCAATGAACAAACAGGGTACTTTTATACCCGAAGCAGGACATCCTGCTGATAAAAGTTTTTCATCGGATATCGGTGAAAAGGCTGATAAGGCCGAACCAAGTGTTTTATCGGATTCCGATAAAATTATTAATTCGGAAGGTCAGGAAGTAATTCCAGACAACCCGAGTCAACCCAGCACCTCTGGGGTAAAAGAGGGAGAGGTTAACCTAAGGCCCCAGACTGGCCCTAGACAGGTTAACACTAATCAAGCTATTTCTCCTCTGCAGGTTTACCAAAGAATGTGGGAGAAATTGATGACAAGAAATGGGATCAATCCAAACAAAATTACGGCTGATTGGTCTGGCAAGTATCCAAGACTTTGGATGCTCCCGGGGGTAAACCCTCATGATGTGCGGGAATGGTTCGATTTTGGAGCAATTGCTTCAATCTTTACTACCGCACCCAGCTTTCCGGAAATTTCCAAATTACCGGATTGGATTTTCACTGCTGTGCACGATTCATGGCAGAACAACCCATACTTGGGTCGAGGAGATATACTGGAGCTAAAATTTATCTCTGCTGCTCCAGAAATTACAGGAAAAGGGTCTCATCTAGTTTTTCAATTCATAAAACTACAGAGACCTGAGATGGGGGCGATTAACCGAGCCAAAACACCCCCAGAAAACAGCCCTTTGGTAGTCGCCTTGACTGAAAATGATATATCTACGAGGCGAGCTTGGGGTCTTTGGGTCTGTCTCACCGAGATGGATAAAGTGAAGTATCCATTCAAAATATTTCATAATTCTGTGAATTGATCATTCCTGTTAAATTCCATGACAGGAACAACTACCGGATTTGCTGAAAACCTCTTTGAAAATAAGAGAAAATTAATCTGGGAAAACAAGGTTCCAGCCACGGAACAAACAAGGAAGAAGATATGTAATATGATACATATCGGGAGATGGGGAGAGCGGATATGCTCTTACTGTCAAACACAAGAGAAACCACTGTTTGGACAGGGTTTCAAAATAAAAAAGGATAAGCCCGAATACCCAAAGAAAAAGGGAAAAGGGAAGGGTTTTTAGAAATTAAAAACCAAAAATGTAATAAGAGGAAACGGGTCTAAATTAGACTCGATTGTAAACAAGCTGAACATGTATTCTACTAAGGTAATAGTATAGGAATACAGTGAAAAAAGCATAGGATGCCAATTTCAGACAAAAGATAGTGGCCGGTCCCGCCACCATTGAAGAATCTGCATCCTATACCAAAAAGACAAAGGTGGAAGACCCTCCACTAAAGAAAAACTCGTTGCCGACACAAGAAGACAACGAAGATAGTAGATGCACCTACCAAGTGGTGGGTGAGAAATAAAGAAGGCTGGCCCATTACCCACTCATCAAGTGGAAAGCAAGCTGGCAAGGCAATAATGGACTCTTACAGGAGGAGATTGATGCCTATAAAAGGAGGCCTTCAGCCTCAGAAGAAGATCATCGAAAATACACAACACTTCTCTCTTGATAAGCTTTTCGAAATCTTCTCTCTAGTTTTGTAATAGTTTAGCTTTCAAGCTTTCCTGTTCATGGGGGTTTCCCCTTCACGAGTCTTAGCCATGATAGGCTAATTCAAGTTTCTCTTCCAATGGCGGAGAAAATTTATATTGTAAAATAGTTTAGTTTATTTTCTTCAATAAACAAGGCTTTTTGCTTTCCGACATTCTGTCCAAAAATTTTATAATTCTGAGTGAAAAATTATCCAGTAGTGCGTCTCCCCGTGACCTCCTTGAAGGCAGGTGGCCGTTGAAAAGGAGTGTGATCAGGGTTTCCAAGAAAATCGGTTTCAGAACCATAGACTGCGGGCGAGTGGTTGGATCTGTGATCCATAAAACCTGAACCGAGGTCCAAGGGAACTTAAGAGACAAAGACGAGGTATGATTTAAACTCAGCTTTATTTTATTTACGGAAGCATGTTGGGCCTGATATTGATCAGTGGACTAATCCGGATCTAATAAATATAAGAGTGGAAATAGAAAATGGCTAATGGCAAATTTGGCATTTTGGTTAATAATTAAAGTCAAAAGGGGTAGTATAGTAATTTTCTATGAAAAATGGGCATAAAGGGATGTTTTATTATATTTATGGGTATATTGGGATGTGTTGTTATATTAATGGGTAGAAAGGGATGAAGGTTTATATAAATGGGTAGCATGGGCAAGTATCCCAAATTTATAATGTCATTTTTTTAGTGCGGAAAATAATATCCAAAATAAATTACATTTGATGTTTCAGTATAATATATTATTATTTTATAACTTACATTATTAATTAATGATGATTAATTTAAATATTAAATAAATACATACATATTAAAATAGAACATCACATATTACTAGAATATTGTTTCATAATAACGAGCAATCAAGAGCGGAGCCAGACTAAAATGTTTATGGGGTTAATCGTTTTTTAGGAGCTAAATTACAAAAAAAATCAATATTTTACCACTTAAAAAAAATAAAAATTCCCATACAATATATAAAGATAATTAAAGTTTATAAAAATTTTGTGGGGCTAAAGCCCCCAGAAGCTACCAGTAGGCTCTGCCCCTGTTCATAATATCATCCTATGTGTACTTCCAACTTTTATAGTAATATATCATTCTATTTATAATTAATAATCAAAATTGCAATATTTTCCAAAAGTTGGTGTCTAATGTCAATGGCCATCCTTCACATATCAATTTGAGGATGGATCGTGCATGTTGTTATCAAGGTAGTTTTTGACTTGTCTTCATTTAAATATCCATTAGTTGATGAAAACTAAAGTGGGGGCTAAAAAATTGGATTGATTAACTACTACTATATTACATAAATAAAATGTTAATTTTTTTTGTAATAAATCCTCTTAAAAATGTCACGCCGCTAATTTTCACACACGTAAAAACAACATTACAGTTTAAGTACCTTATATAATTTGAATAAATCACAAATTAAAGTCCACCTAATATTTAATTACACGAAATGACCATGATTCATGAGAGTGGGCAAGACAAGTTGATCAATTCGAAGATTAGTGGTCCCCGAACCTTAAGAATAAAAAAAAAGAATAAAAAATGAAGAAATAATCTTACAAATAAAAATATCATATAAAGAAATCAAAGTACACCTCCACCTGAATGGCTGAATGTGTCATTTATTTGTAATGATTTTAGTTTTTTGTCAAAGTCCAAACAACTCCACCTACTTCACATACACAAATACATTTTTTTTTTCATACCATTTCCACAACCAAACAACGAACAAATTCATTCAAACTCTTTATTTATTTTACGTGATTTTGTATTTTATTTATCACTAAATATTACTACAATACTATGTATTGTCTAAATTTAAATACATAACACACGACTAACAAAGTCAAACATAAGATAAAAACATCATGATAATACATTATTACTTTACAGCCTACTTTTTATATTACAACCATAAACATAGAGCATATATATAATATGTAATAAGCATTCAACTTATATAACTGTACTAGTAATATCTATTTAATAATGAAATCTGAGATTCTTTAAAGTAATAATAAACTAATAGTTGATTTTATTATCACAAAAATTTATATAAAATCATCTCTTATATATATATATATATAAAATTTAACAATCTTCAATACAAATAATTAAATCTTATTTTCGCAAATCAACATTACTTTATGATTTATGTTATTCATTTCACAAAATTAAATTGATGAAATGATCCATTCAAATTCCTACCCTTTGATTATTTACCTTTGACTTGAATTGGGAAAAAGAATTTATATTTCGAATTATATTCTATATTTTTTATATTCCCATCGCCGATTCCGTTGTCAGACTTTGCCCATATCCCGTAAATAATTATTAATTATTGTAAATATATTTATTAATCTAGGGATCTACGTGTAACTAATCAGAACCCGCTGGACCTAAAACGACACCGTGCTGAGTCAGTGGGAGTTGCCCAGTAATAAATGCATTCATAAACAACAACATAAACCATATAGATGGAGAGATATGTAATAAATCTATATCTATATGCAGAGAGAGAGAGAGAGAGAGAGAGAGAGAGAGTTGACTATGTGTTTAAAATTGATTTTACCTTTTCACGCTAAAATGTTCTAAAAATCGCACAGATAATGCAAAAACACAGGCTTGTTTCACAGCTCCACAACAACTGCACTCTCTTTCTCTCTCTAGAAATCTCATCCGCGGCTGATTTTGTCTGTATCTATAGCAAATCAAGTCAATCGCCGCGATGCTGTGTCGTTTAGCCGGCTGAGATTTTGCCACCAATTTGTGTTTACTTCCATGTAAAAACAAGGAAAACGAGATCCTCTCTTTATTTTGTTTCCATAGCTGAGCTGCTGCTGTGCCAAGCTTTCTCTCTCTACCAAAGTACTTACAGCTGTCTGCGTGTATGTATGTATACCCTTCGTATATAAACGTATTTCGATGTAGATCCAGTGATGTTATTCTGATTTTTACGTTGTTATGATTGCCTCTTTATAATACCTTTAATTTGGGTTTTTTCTTTTTATATTGTTTTGCAATTATTGATCATCCTTCTGGAATTGTGCAGCGAAAGTGAGATTTTGCAGTCTTTTTGTGACTGCTAACAGAGCACTTCTCTTTTTAGCCGTTGATCAAACAGGTATTTGAGTTCTTCCTTTCATGATGATATCTTCTTTTGCTCTTTTTAAATTTTCATCATCTTCAAGCTTGCAGCAGTGATCATATAAAACCAATTTTTTATAAGATATTAGGTTTTTTATTTGGAAGCAAGACTGTTGAGAAGTTAACAATATGGGTATGTTTTAGATCTGGAAAGAGGGCAATGGGATTGGGGTTTTTTCTGACTTTGAAGCTGAAAATATAGGTTAAAATAAAAAGTGTGTATTTTAGCTGTTAAAGGTTTGTTGGATGTTCGAAAAAGTGGGGACTTTTTCTTGTCCTCTTCTTCGCCTTTGGACAAAGGAAGATTCCAAAGCTTAAGAATGAATACTGCTTATGCCCAAACAAAAAAGAAAAGACTTATTCTCTGTTAAAGAAATTTGCTAAAATATCCCAGTTTTCTGTGTTTTGTGTTTTAATATTAATAAACAAATTAATATTTGAGCTTTTTTACATGTATAATTGATGAGGCATTCTTCCTAAATACGCACATTTCTTAAATTGAAATACAGCTATGCCTGAATATTTTTTTCATCTGCTAAAGGAAAGGTGAGAAGTTTGGTTTGAGGATTTGGCCTTTTCTTTTCGTTGCTCGTTGGAAACTCGAATACAAAATGCAGAATAATTGTTTAGCTGGAAAAGCAATCAACCCCAGGAATCTTTTTTTAGTTTTTTTCCTGAAATCTGCAAGTATTTTTTCTTAATTGATTGCATATGATCGATCAAATCTCGATAGAGATTGTGTTTGCAAATGCACTTGTACGATTAGTTATGCTTTGCTTTGTTTAGTACTTCAGATTGCATTAGTGATTAATAATTTGGATTATTGTTTTTGGAATTGGGTTTGGCTTTACGTGACCCATAATTCCACAAATCATATGGCCTTCACGTGAATTATTATTTAGTCCAGTATGATGTTTGGCTTGTTTGTTTCATTTATTTGTTCAAGTCTTTCTTCCTGTTTATTCATAACTTGTACTGTAATATGTGATAGTTGATACTTCTGGTTTAGTACTTTGTTGAAATAGACTTATTTCCCGTGATTTACTTCATATCAAGCTTATGTATTATGATATACCTAATGTTTTGCTAACTGTAACCCAGCTTTCTCATTCTAACAGGCCAATTGGTTTCGATTTATGTGCATACCTAGGGGATATTTGATTCCCAATCTGTGAAAATTCTTCGAACCATCCTGAGTGATGTGAAGTACGAAACCTGGTAATTTTACAGTTTTTGTTGTATTTAATGCTCTTAATATCTTGCCTTCTTGGATTCATTGTACCTTCCAAAACGAACAAGATGCGAAGTATGAAAGCTGGCCATTTTCCAGTTTTTGTTGTATTGAACGCTGTTAATATCTCACCTGCTCGAATTCCTCTTAACCTTCCAAACTGAACATCACAATGACCAAGCCATGATTGCTTCTATACTTTTGAATATGCTCTTGATAAATATTTACTTAATTGTATGTTGTCTGAGATATAGGCAAAACAATTAATGCCCTGCCTCTATAGACTTGAGGAATTATCGGTCCCATATTTGATTTTCTTACCTTCAAATTCCTTCATCTATCTTTGAACTGTTTATCTTCTTGCAATTGCGAGCAAAAAGAAGCTTGGCCAACTTGTTTGTGCATTTAAAAATCCTTTCTGAATGCTGTGACAGCGTCTTTGAAACTGCTGAGCAAATAATGACTATGAAGGAAAATCAGATTGCAGCAGTTTTTGATTCTGAAAGTTTTGGGAGGGAGAGTGATGCCCTGACCCTTGGAAGTAAAGAAACACATGAGTTGAATGATTCTAGAATAGATGCCAGTTCTATATTATATGAAGCAAAAGATAGAGATGTGATTTTGAACTGTAAAATTATGGACGACCTTCCCGCAGATAATGAAAATGGAACTATTGATTCTCCAACAAAGGAAGGTGAAAATGGACTCTCACATCATCTAAGTAGCTGGGATAAGGATGCAGATTCATTATCTTCTGACTCATATGATATGGACAAAGAACAGAGAAGCCCAGAGCATGAAGATTCTGTGACAGTTGCAGAGTTTGAGCATTGTAATGGAAGTGATGGTGCTTCAGATTTATTTGGAACGGATACAAATGTGTTCACTGATAAAAATGTTTTGGAGTGTGATGTCCCTGAGTTGGAGGTTTGCTACAGAGATATTGATTGTCAAATTCTCAAGGACATATGCGTCGATGAAGGGAGGCCGGAGAAGGACATAAATGTGATCCAAAGTTTTGAGGATGAGAAACTGGGCCATTTGTTTTCACAGCCACCCAATGACAACGACCATTTTGAGTCTACAGAAGAATCATCAATGGAGCATACTGACAGCCTTGATCAATGTGGAAGCAAAGAAGAAATTGACCAAAAACCGTTAGTTTCTCAGGGAAGTCTAGAATCAACCAAGCATTTTAATCCAGAGAGCTTAGGTGAAGCTGAGACTGGTTCTCCAGAAGAGGGCTCTCATGTGGTTAGACAATTTCCAATGGAAGATTTTAGTGAGGAGAACGAGGTAATGCAACCGCCTAATCAGGTCTTGGTCACTAACTTACTTGACTTACCATTTGCATGCTAGCAGTATCAAGTGATTCTTATACCTGAAGTTGTATTGATTGCGATTCTCTGCTCTGCAGATTCTCAACGAACAAGCAGTTTCTGAGAGCCACGATGTGTCATTAGAAGAAGCAGGAGGGACAGGGGAGGAAGATGTTGAAGATAGCAGCCTGCTATACAAAAGCAATGTGGAAAGTGGAAGCATTACTTTCAACTTCAACTCCTCCACACCAGTAGTAGCTGGCAACGGAATAACCGAAAATGTCGAGGAGCAGTCTTCCAACTCTAAAGATGTACTCAACGATGTGAATGCAGTAAATCCCTCAGATACCAATGTTAAAGAACAGGCCCTCGTTAACGAGAATTCTGATGCTAGCTACGTTCAGTGTGTAAGAAGCGAAGATACTAACGGTGAAAATGCTCATGACCACCAATCCCCTGAACATAAAGATGCTACCAAATCCGATGATTTGCCAGTTCAGATTCCCACCAACAAGAGCCAAAGCTCCACGAACGATGTACAAGTTATCGAGCCAAATGTACCAGTGCATGAGCGGAGGAACTCGGGTAATGTCTCAACCGTTAACCAGTTGCAACACGATGAAGGAGAGACCAGTTTCTCTGCAGCAAGCCTCATTACTTATTCCGGGCCAATAGCCTTTTCTGGGAGCCTCTCTCATCGATCGGATGGAAGTACAACCAGTGCAAAATCTTTTGCCTTCCCAATGTAATCTAAAACACCCATTCCTTATCACATTAATGTTATTTTCTTGGTGATCCATAGCCATCTCTTACTGTTTCCTTTTGCAGATTACAATCTGAATGGAATAGCAGTCCAGTGAGAATGGCAAAGGCAGATAGGAGACATTTTAGGAAACACAAGGGTTGGAGATCAGGTCTTTTTTGCTGTAGATTCTAAGTGATTCTGTTATATAGTTAATTTACTGGCCAAAATATACGTCTAGATTTTAAGGATGTGGTATTGTAAGTATAAGTGTTGCTGTCTATATTCTTGTGGTGGGTTTGCTTTCAACATGAACTCGTACCTGTGCAGAAGATGTCAACTATTTTTAAATTTTTGGTTAATTCTTTTTCCAATATATTTTTTCACTGATGGTTCAACTTTGCAGAAATGCATTTTAAGCTCCTCAAGTCTCTCTCTCTCTTAAATTGATTATCACAATTTTCATGTGTTTTTACAAAGCTTTGATATTTTTCTTAATGGGTTATTTAAGTTGTTAACAATTCATTGTATATTAATATCACTAGAACGAAAGGTGAAAAGTTTAGGCTTGAAAATGATTTCTGATCAATTTGGGCTTTATAACAAAGAAGCCCAGTTCAATACGGACCCATCAAGTAAATTTAAGTCGGCTGTGTTCACAAAATAGTCATTATGTAATAATAAATTATTTCACTTAATATAAACTAACTTCATACATTTTATTTTTCAAAATTTTAATCATTGTAATTTCATCGTCACAAATTCTTTTGCATTTGCAATTCGTTATATTTGATGTTTTATTTCATATTTTGTTATTTTTAGTTTTCATTATATCATGGTTATAGTTATTTTAAAATACAATATGAAACACATTAAATTATAGAATGTTGCGTGGATCGAGGCAAAGTGAGATTCTTACTGAATAATTTACTTATTTTCTACAATTGAAGTCGTTGGCTAATAAAATTAGTGTTGACTGGCTCATGAGAAGGGAAATATTATGTTAATATATTCATTTTTAGAAAATAATATAGAATATATTTATTAAGTAATATAAAATTACTCCCAAAAGATTCTGCAACTGTCAATGAAGATATTTGGAATTATTTATATTATTTGTTAAAATCGAAATCTGTCCTGCTGAGGCATACTATATACTTCCCTGTTTAGCTTGGCAAAACTGAGCTGTTGCCATACATGTTGATAATTTATGTAGTAAGTTAATATCACATGCAAACCCTATAAATTTTTTAATAGAAACAAATCCAATAATTCTATGTAAGAGTTCTGACACAAAATCTTTTTCACGAGTTGATAGCACCATATGCCTTTGAAATAATAATATGATTTACGAGCTGATATGTAGCCAACCCAACCCAACCCTATTATATATAGGCTTTAAAGGTCAAAAGAGGGTACAATTTTTATACTAAAACTAAAACATTCTTTTTAACTGAAAATTTTATGCCACCTACTTAGATACTATATCCAAATAGAATCATGAGTTGAATCTCAACAAAGATTGAGAAGGTGTTTGGCTAAACTTATAAACGCATAAATACCTTATAAACTCTTTCAGAATGTTTGGTAAAATTTTATAAAGTAAGATCTATTTCCCACTAATGTTAGGAACTTATAAATTGTTTTTAAGTAGTTGAAAGATCACATTCTTCTATCTAAAGTAGATTTTATTTTTGACAAACTTACCAAAGATTTATCATTTAAATTACACAATTGTTTTTTATCATCTTATTTATTCAAACATTTTAATAATTCAATTCTTAAACAACATCAATATTAAACATCTTATAAGATATGTAAGAATTTATGAAATCATTTTTTTAAGCTGAGCCTAACACCCTTTGCTAGGGTACTGTATATTGAAAAGAATACATGAGTTTGATATTTTTTGTCAACTCTACAACTAAGCAGTTTTAGTTGCTTGAAACATGGATAAAAAAGAGAGTTTATTTGTCAACAAACTACACACTAATGGTCCTATATATCGAGTATATCTAATAGTATTTAATCACATAACATACCCTAATTATAAAATGATATATAGCATGTATTTAATATGTTGGAATAGGAGAATGCAATTTGTATATGTAATAGAATAATCCCACCGATATATAACACAAATAATGTGAAGGTTCCTAAAAGGAGAGTTATAAAAAATTAGGGTTTTCTGTGTACTCGTTTTGGAACTCTGGATTTTGTGCTTTGTGTACGTTCTTCATATATCTATTATTGTGTCTTAACCCCCTTTCTCTTGTCTGTGGGCTTCATTTCATTGCTATAAATTCCAAGTAATTTCAGAAACCAAAAGGCAAAAAAAATTCTTACTTTGCTATGGAATTGTTCACACTCATAGCTTCATTAATACTAACTATCTCATTTGTGTTGGCACCAACTGCTTCTGATCAACTCAATCTGCAAAAATCTCTTCAACAAGGTAATATTTTTTGTGTTTACATTTACCATATATAATATTTCACAAGAACTAATAATGGTGATGCTTTGTTGTATATGGCAATTATATGCAGTTGGTGATCATGCTAAGCTTGCTCAACTTTCCTTAGGAAGAAAACTCAATCTCCATGAAGAGATCACAGTGAGTATTGCTTTTCTTGTATCTTCCTTTGTTCGACTTCTCAATCGATCGTTTTAGGTTGATGTAACTTGTCTCTCTGATAACTTGAAGCATGTCCTTTCTGATCACAGGTGAAGGATTCTGCTGAAAAAGATTCTATATCAAACAAGAACCTCAAAGAACCCTTGAAAGGTAATTAACTTCATTATTTCTACGTCCATTTCTTCTTTACCTTCAAACTTAGAGACTCAAAACATTGATTGGTTTTAAATTAAAGATATATTACTTGAATACTAGTAGTATTTTCCAGGCTATATACTTAGACTATATATATATATATATATGCATGAAAGTTAACAAGACTAGGGATTATTGCAATTAATGTATGATCAATGACAGTGAACTTATTCAGAGCATTTTCTTTGACATTTTTTTCTTAATCTTTAATTCCAAGAATTTGGAGGGTAATCATATATATCGAAACTCCAACAAGGAAAACCTACTACTCTTTTCGTTCCAAAAAAAAAAGAAAAAGGAATCTAGTGTCATGTGTAACTAATTTATTAACTCTACTTAATAAAATTAGGTCAAAGGAAGTATTTCATTAATATGGATGAAAATTTTCAGTTATATATCTATCTAGTTTAATTCAATATATATTTGATACTAAGTATATTTAGTTTTATGTGTGATATGTCCAGATAGCAAACAAGATGAAAAAGTGGTGATGAATGCAGCAGAGAAGGCTGGAACATGGAAAGAAAGTGTTGAAGAAGAAGAAGAAGAAGAAAAGCCCAGCAAATCAGAATATTTTTCAATGGATTATGGGTGGGTTAGAAGAAGACGTCCCATACATAACAAGCAAATCCCATTTGTTCCTTAAAACATGGGTTTTAGTTTTCATATTAGAAAGATAAAATAAAATAAATTGTTGGTTAATCTTGATATTAATTAGTTCATGTGTATGGTTTATAATTAGGAAAGAGAATGAGGAGAATATGTCTGGCTTTGTAACCTTGTTTTGTGGCCGACAATTATCCAGCAAGAGACCATAAAGTTTTGAAATATATATATATATATATATATATATATATATATATATTATGGTGTAATAATCAAGGAATTTTTCCCTTTGTTCCATGATTAAGTTTATTGATTTTTCGTCTTGTTTTCGATGTAGTCAAAGGGTTCCCATTTCTCAAACCTGAATTTTAGTGAAACCTATTTACATTAACTAGTAATTCACCCGCGTGATGCGCGATTTATTATTTGTTATGATAGTGTACAATTTGTAATTATATAATGAAATTGCTATATTATGAAGTTATTCATGCATCTTTTATTAGTCAAACTTTGTATAATATACAAATATATTTTCATATTTCTATTGATTTTTAAAGTTATATTTTATAATTTTAAAAAATTGTTGAGTAAAGTACAGTTTTAACTTAAAAAAGTAGAATTTGGTTAAATTCTCCCTATACATTAGGGTTTCCTTATACGTTTGTTTTTGGGTTGCTTGTTATTCTAAATTCAAATAACACAAATTGTATATTTTCTTCTAAATTATATTTGATAATATCAAAAAGTTGGAATACAAAATTTATAAATAATTTAAACGACGAACTTGAAAGTTTACATTCTATTTGTTCGTCTTTTGTTGAATTTTTTTCATGACTCAATAGATAATTTGATAAGCCAATGATTTTAAGAGTTACTTATAAGAGACCAATTAACAATATAAGTTTTGAAATGTTTATTTATATACAACATTTTTCATAATTACAAAAAGTATATTACAATTTCTTTTAACTTTCAAATTGATAATATGAATAATTCTAGATATTAAGTAATTAAAGTTAACAAAAAAACAAAAAATAATTAAAAACATGAAAGCTTACATTCTATTTATTTCTATCTTTTGCTGAATTTTTTCATAGTTTGATAGATAATTTGATGAGACGGTGATTTTTGGAGTTGATTAAAAGTCACAGATTAACAATAGAAATTTTGAAATATTATTTATATACAATATTTCTCATAATTACAAAAAATATCTTAAATTTTTTTTAACTTTAAAATTGATAATGAGAATAATTATAGACATTAAGTAATTCAAGTTAACAAAATTGAAAAAAAAAAACAATGAATAACAGTCATCGTCAACAATAACAAATAATAATAATAATAATTAATAATAATAATAACAACAATAATAATTAACAACATTCATCCCGCACGATGCGCGATTTATTATTTATTGTGGTAGTATATACAATTTGTAATTATATAATGAAATTATTATATTAAAAGTTATTCATACATCTTTTATTATTCAAACTATGTATAATATACAAATATATTTTTCATATCTCTATTGATTTTAAAAGCTATATTTTATAATTTAAAAATATTGTTGGGTAAAGTAAAGTTTTATCTGAAGAAAGTAGAATTTGGTTGAATTCCCACTATACATTAGGGCTTCATTATGCATTCGTTTTTTTGGTTGCGTGTTATTCTAAATTCAAATAACACAAATTGTATATGTCATTCTAAATTCAAATAACACAAATTGTATATGTCATTCTAAATTATATTTGACAATATTTAAAAGTTGGAATAGAAAATTTATAAATAATTTAAACACCGAACTTGAAAGCTTACATTCTATTTATTTGTCTTATGTTGAATTTTTTTCATAACTTGATAGATAATTTGATAAGTCAATGATTTTTAGAGTTAGTTATAAGTGACCAATTAACAATATAAGTTTTGAAATATTTATTTATATACAACATTTCTTATAATTACAAAAATTATATTAAAATTTCTTTGAACTTTCGAATTGATAATATGAATAATTATAGACATTAATTAATTAAAGTTAACAAAAAAAAAATTAAAAACTTGAAAGCTTACATTCTATTTATTTCTATCTTTTACTAAAAAAATTTCATGGTTCGATAGATAATTTGATAAGTCAATGATTTTTGAAGTTGGTTAAAAGTGACCAATTAATAATAGAAATTTTGAAATATTATTTATATACAATATTTCTCATAATTACAAAAAAAAAAATTTAAAATTTTTTTAACTTTAAAATTGATAATGAGAATAATTATTGATATTAAATAAGTAATAATAATAATAATAATAATTAACAATATATTATATAGGAAAAATGTCCCAAATAACATGAACAATCTTTTTGACAAAACTAATAATTTTTAAAATTTTTTTATTAACAAAAATAATGATGTGACATTTTTAGGAGGAAAAATGACATTCTTCTAATATCTTCCAACTGTCTTGCTTTTATATAAATATTAATTGTAATAATTAAAATTTGATAGTAAATCTAAAATTCCGTACATATGGAGGTTGGATGTGTATGACTTGGATAGGGATGGTGCATATGCATTGCATTGCAATATTGCATGCCTCATCGGGTTCGAGTCAACATTTTTGAACCGTCAAAACTTTGCGCCAATCCACACACCACTAATCTTCTATTATTATTTTAGGGTGGGACTATCCGCACCCCAATCTTTTCTAAGCACACCCCGATTTCTAACAACACCCCATATAATGAAATTTAATTTTGATAAATCACTAAACACACCCCACCTAATTCCAAAATTACCCTTTGTCCTAAAATACCACACACACCCCATTCTAACTCACACCCCCACTACACACACCCCCCACTTTTGACAAATTTTCCAAACACACCCCAACACCCCAACACATCCAACCGATTGGAGGAGAACAAGAGGAGTCATCCCACTTATTTGCTTAGATTTGACATTACTTGCAAATTTTTTGTGCAAAATGGGGTGTTATGTTCATTTGTGTATGTGTTTACGTATGGGCTATGCTGTAAGTGCGAAAAATTAAGGTTGTAATCGAATTATGTGGATTGATTTTCGAGTTTTCCGCCCGGTGCGTTCGACACTGGTTGGTCGCGAATTGTGTAGCCCGTTCGGCCACTATCGGCCACTAGGGTCGAACGCGAGGAGGCATGTTCGAATAGGAGGATCGAACGAGACATACTATGTTTGACTGTGTTGCGTTCAACCGAATGGATCGAACACATAGTGTCGCGTTCTACCGAATCGATCGAACACACAGTGTTCCGTTCAACCAAATCGGTCGAACATTGCAAGTGGTGTTCGAACATGTGCGTCGAACGGGTAGTGAATGGTTCGACTGATTCAGGTCGAACGCGAACTCCAGCGGGGATTTTTAAGCTTAACCCTACAGTTCGATTTTTTCAAAAAATACGTTCAATACTGTAAAAAATGAACTTATCCACTTATATTGCTCACTTCGCAAGTGTCTTCACGTTTCATTGACATTTTCTACACCCAAATCTGCTTGCTCCACCAAATTATTTTCTTGCAAGCTTTGGAAATGGAAGGAAAATGGAGATGGGAGGTGAGTGAAGGTGATGTATGTAAATGGGGTGTGTTTAGAAATTACGGGATGTGCTTAGAGATATGTATCTTAATATTAATATACAAGAACTTTTTAGACATTTTATAAATAATTACTTTTCATTTAATTAATTTTGGAGTGTGCTTAGAAAATGGTGGGGTGCGGATAGTCCCACCCATTATTTTATTCTTATGTTTTACTCCAGTGTATTACATAATAGTTTTGATATTATTAACAATATTAATAAAATAAAATAATAATACACTATTCATGTAATTATTTATGTAACGATATCTTTGAATTAAAAGTTCAAACTAGATATTGATGAGGAGAAACTAACAAAATAATTCTCATCAATTAATTGGGAAAAGGCCCAAAAATTCTGCAAATAACAGCTGACAAAACTGGGCCTCAAAATCGAATGCTAGAAGCCCATAATCTTCATTAGCGGGCTTCTATTGATCTGTGTCGTCAGGCCCAATTTAAGGACATCATTGACTCTCTTAATCACTCCATTTTACAGTAATGCCACTGACAAGTGACAACCCCTGGGCCGGTGTAGACATAAAATTGCCATCATTTTTCCACCACCGCAGCCGCCGTCTCCATGGCGGCGCGCCTCCTCCTAATTAGGACGTCAAACCGAAAGATCCTTCTGTTCTTCACTTCCTGCTTATTCCCCAAACTGCCCTCCCCTGCACTCTTCTCAACCCTTTGCAGAAAAAGCAAGCGCTTCCAATTGACACCGGCGACCCACCGGCCACCGGCGGCGAAGAAGGTGCCTTTCACGGAAACCGCGCACGGAGTTACGTGGGAAGACCCGTACCGTTGGATGTCCAACATTAACGACCCGGATTTCGTCAGCTACATCAACCAGGAGAACTCCTATGCAGAGGCATTTATGCGAGACACCGAAGATATGCAGAGGATTCTTTACTCTGAGATGGTGTCCAGAATGCCCTCCAAGATCAACACACCTCCTGAACGTTGGGGGCCCTGGTTTGTAATTTCACTAGTTGTGTGATTTCCTTTGCTGTGTAAATGCTTTTTCTGTACACAAACTTACTCTATGTTGGTATTGCATGCAAACGTGACAATGAGCCGCCTGTATATTGTATATTTGCTTTTGTGTGATGATGTTAGCTTAGTTTGCCTTAAAAAGCATGCACAACTTATAATATTTTTATTTTATTAATTTATGGGATCAACTAGGTTGTATTACCAGTGCATTCCAGAGGGGAAGGAGTATCCAGTTCTATGTAGGAAGCCAGCAGTTAAGAGTAAAGGTTGGGTAGATGCTGTCTTGAATTCTTACATGGGAGGATTTGGCAGTGAGCAAGTATTGCTTGATTGGAATGAGATTGCAGAAAAACATGGTCAGTAGTTTTATTCTTTATTCATTAGAAATTTTCTTTTTTTGCCTTCTACCCTATGCCGTTTTCTCTTACTCATTTTGGCAGCAGTTTGCTATTTAGATTTTTTTTTGTTATAGTATGTATTTTGTCATTTATCTACCCTTTAGGCTGAGGTATGTTTTAGTTTAAAACTACTCATATTGGATAATTTGTACTAATTTTGAAAATGGGAATGTCTGGTGAATATAGAAAGATAAAAATTATACAAAGTTTACTTATTTATGCTGGAAGTAGTAAAATGTAATCAAGAATCGTGAAATATTAAAACAGGCTTGGATTCTAAATCATCTATGACTCTCATCATATAAGTATTGTGTAGCCCCTCGCATTCGATGGATGGAATGTTCCCATTCTTTGATAGTTTAAGACCTGCACGAGAATAACTAGAGTTTACCTCAAGCATGTTGAATTTCTTTCTTGACATTTATAGAGGAGGAGAATGGTTTAAGGGATTGATCAGATAGAGGAATTGTTCTTCAACTATATTATCAATGAATATCTGCATAAAAAATTGAAGAATTTTTTTTGTAGGATATGTCCATGTGGGTACCTGCAGAGTATCACCAGACCACAGTTTTCTTGGATATACTATAGATACTACTGGAGATGAACAATTTCAGCTTCAAATTAAGGACCTTCGCAATAATTCTATCCTCCCCCAACCCAGAGTTGCAGGTGTAGTTAGTTTGGCTTGGGCGCAAGATAGCTGTACTTTGTTCTATACATTATGTGATCAAAACCAGCGGCCTTACAGGCAAGTTCTATAACTAGGTGCATGCTTATTCTGTTGTAATATCCAAAATACTTCCTTACAAGTATATTCTGATACCAGGGTATTGTGCACCAATCTGGGATCACATTCTGGGGATGATGCCATAATACTTACAGAAAAAGATTCTCACTTCTGCGTAGATATTACAAGTACGAAAGATGGCAAGTTTATAACAGTGAATTCTAATTCAAGGACTTCATCTGAGGAAGGAACTACTGTTTCAGTTCTCTTGTCTGCTTGTGTCAAATTGAATTGTAATGTATCTTCTGCTCCTATAGTTTATTAATTTTCTAGCTACGCTGCAGGTTTATATTATAAATGCAACCAATCCACAAGCTGGGCTACAAAGGTTTTGTAAGCGTGTCTCTGGAGTTCAGTACTTTCTGGAACATCATGGTGACATGTTTTATGTCCTTTCTAATGCTCATATGAGTAAATATAAGTTTCCAGACAATGGATATTATTTGGCCAGATGCAGAGATGAGGATGCACACTCAGCTAATTTGAAGGTGCCCTCTTGTGTTATACTCTGTCTAGATTAGGTTAAAGTCATTCGTATGCCTCATAACCTTGTTGGGGGGGGGGGGTTTGGATAGTATTTGGTTTTGAACAATCGAAAGAATTGTATTTTGGTCATGGATTTATATGTGAATATGAAGTATTATTTCTGACCATTGCTGCTTCTCTTTCCTGTAGGTTATCGTCAGTCCTAGTCAAGATGTTTTCTTAGAAGACCTGGATATTTTCAACGAGCACTTGATCCTTTTCCTTAACAAAAAGGGTTTGCCTTCTATATGTTCTATCAACATACCTATTGATTTTGACTCTGAGGTATAAATATTTTCCTTTGTCAACCAATACAGCTTACAAAGATACTTAGTTTTCAAGGAATTGCCAAGGGGAAGATTTGATCGATTGCTTTAGTTGATATCATTTAATTTAGCTATTTGGAAGGGTGTTAAATTTCACTTTGAACAAGATCTAAAAATGAAACAGGAGCTGTCTACTGAACTGCTCATTTTTTACATGCAAATTCTCCATTTCTGTTTGTTTGAAATTATAGTAGTTTCTCTGCTTGAAAATAGACTTCAGATTTTATTGCCATAAGACCTGATTCATATTAGATGCAGTAGAAGGAATTATTGGAACAAAAGTTTCAGATTTTCTAGGCTTTGTCTGTTATGAAGGCGATATAATAATAGTCATAGGCATTTATATTTTGACTCTATGCCCACAACAGCTACTATAACCACTTACTATCATCATGATGTGACCGGCTTAATCATGAGTGTGATCATGATAATGTTACAATATGAAATTTACTATTATCATCAACGATCAATATCACTGCTGTTTGACCAACAGAAGTAACATTTTAGCCCTCTGTTTTGTACTGCAGAAAGCAATGGAGATCGATGATCTTAATCCTTGGTATTTTCCTATGCCCTCTGATATGTGTACAATTACTCCAGGTTCAAATCATGACTACACGAACACCGTTTACCGTGCTATCCTCTCATCACCTGTGGTATAGTTTTAGATCTTATCACTAATACAGTTTGACTCTTAATATAAACTATATTGACTAATCTTTAGTCACTAAATTGTTTTTTACATATAATAGCACAATTATATTAATAGCTTCTGCAGTTTTTCGAAAACCTGAAGGCTGAGAATTGATTGTAAAGCATGAATTGGCTGGTTTAAAGTTTCAGTTGGAAATGATGAATCAAATTCAAAACCATCTGATCTTTCCTTGTTGATATGCAGACTCCCGATCTCCTTGTTGACTATGATATGTCGAGAAAAACTTTCTCCATTGTTCAGCAGGAAGATGTAAGAAATATTTCGGGAGGTGATGGTGAGTATATGCTTACTAAATTATGACAACGACATTACTAAGCTTCTAGAGAATCTCTAAAACTTGAAAACAGATGTTCAGGATAATAATGAAAGTCTTGGATGGAAGGATTTCTCGGAGAAATATGCTTGTGAAACAAAGGAAGTGGTCTCCCATGATGATGTCAGAATCCCACTGACCATCCTGTACTCTCGGATTGCCTATCAAAAGGGTCGATCTCCGGGCCTTCTTCATGGATACGGCGCCTATGGTGAAGTTCTGGATAAAAGCTGGTGTCCAGACCGTCTAAGCTTACTTGATAGAGGTTGGATGTTGGCATTTGCAGATGTGAGGTATTTGCCAAGTCATGATCTTCTAATTATGAGCTCTTACTATTTTCTTCGGTCTTGACATCTTCTAGAAGCTTAATTCTGTTCTTTGTTAATTTTTGCAATCAGGGGTGGTGCTGGTGTGGATTCTTCTTGGCATAGATCTGGCAGTGGACTGAACAAGTTGAACTCTATACACGATTTTGTCTCGTGCAGTGAATATCTGATCAATGAGGGTTTAATCCATAAACACAAGCTGAGTGCAATGGTTACGAGTGCTGGGTGTCTACTCGTGGGGGCAGCCATTAATATGCGTCCACAGCTATTTCATGCTGCTATTTTGAAGGTAGGCAAGAACCAACTGGTCTATATGATAGTTCCATTTTTGTAGATAGACTGAACATGTTGCTTGATAGGTTCCGTTTCTTGATGTTCATAACACACTATTGGATCCAAGCTTACCTCTTACAACTTTGGATTATGAAGAATTCGGAAATCCTGAGGATGAGTCATGCTTTAACTACATTCTTAAGTACTCACCGTATGATAATATTTGTCGTGGAGTTTGCTGTCCTCCAACGCTCGTCTCGGCCTCGTTTAATGATTCCCGGTAATCCATATTTGTCGTCACTATTAACTCGTTATTCAGCAATTTACTGATTGTAGCCTTGCTATCAATAGAGTTGGCATCTGGGAAGCTGCAAAATGGGTGGCCAAGATACGAGATACTACGTGTTCAAGCTGCTCGTCTGCAGTCATACTGCAGACGAATATGAATGGAGGGCATTTCCGGGAAGGTGGTCGTTTTAATCATTGTTTGGAAACAGCTTATGATTATGCCTTTCTGATCAAATTTGTGGGGCAAATGGAGGAAGAATCTGAATAAGTTTTTTCTTGAACTAGTCTTGTAAGAACTTAGATTTGATCATAAATATTGTAAGAATCCATTTGGAATGAGAGAATCTGAGAACAGATATAACTTCAATTAAAATTGCAAATGTGGGTTTTAAATTTCAAGAATTATAGATGTGTCATACCTTATAATTTGCTAAACATATTTCCATCATGCATATGTCGTCATAGCAAGCCATTCTATAAAGAACATTAATAAGCTGGCTGGCAAAAGAACTCAATAAAGAACACATATACAACGATCAAATACTTGGCTATTAAACGAAACAAACTCAGTCGAAAATGGGGTTTTGAAGCCGCCATAATATTTATTCAAATTTTTTGCCTTTTCTGAGCTACATCTATGTCTTCACTATTGGCAGCTTCTTGAAAGGTTCCGGTTGGCTGGGATGGCGTAGGAATGCCATGATCCTAGAAAGATGTGAAATTTAACGAGAAATCATTCGTGGAGTTTAGTGTTCTTAAAAATGACAATATATGTTACAAACCTTAGCAGTCGATATCCCTTGTGTGGCTCCCTTATTCGCTCGCTTTCCAAGATCAATCTGAACTGAAATGCTGGCTTGAGACAGGTCCACACCTGTGTGCTGAAGTGCTTGTGTCAATGAATTCAATAACCTGGTCATGATCAAATATCTTATTAGCTAAGAATTTAAAGAAAAAGAGTTCTACCAAGATTTCTGAACAGTCTTTATCTTGAAGGAAGCTTAAACCACATACACTATTGTATTGCTCAAAGTAAAACTCACCCTTCAGAGTAAACACTAGAAATGCTAATTGTTCCGCCTTCGATTGCCAGCTCATCTTGGCAGTTGAGAGCATCAGCGGTGCTAGGACATTCCATCGACTGTGTATCTGATGGTGGCCCAAGTAATGTGTGGGAAAATGGACTGTCATTTGTCAGCGAAACTGGGATGGTTGGTTGCAGAGGCATGGGCATGCCCATAGTTTTGTTAGGAAGCTCAGTTTGTGGATCTACTGGTCTGCAAGGGGTATCCCTGACATGATCAGTTTCAATAGGCTGACCCGGTTGCATGGTCGTGGGGACTGCTACGCCATTTTCATCGAATCTGCCAGGAAAGGCTGAACCAGGACCAGAACCATTCTTGGCAGCTTGTGGCTGACCAACAAAATTTTGAATGCGCCAATGACTGTTTCTCTATTCCAGTAAAAAAGGAGGGAGAGTTTAGAAACTGAAATGTTTCAAGATGCAAGACTTGGCCAAGGTTGTGTACTTGTCCAATTTGGGTGAGATTACAAGTCCAAATACATTGAAATAGAGGAAAGTGATGGCATCGAGAACCAAATTTCTTCTGAATCAACAGAAAGACGGCACCCATCCCACCATGAACCCCATACTAGAATGACAAATAATATGCACATAAGATGACCACCAAAAAGACAGGATATTTTCTAGAGCAGTTTACTCAGACTAGAAAATACTAAGGAAGCAAACAAAAAGGGTTGGTTGGCAGAATATGATGACAATTTTTTTTGCTTTTTTATGTTTAAAGGGAAAGTTTAATAGATGCTCTATTGAATATATGCACGATGTTCATCTTTTTTCAGAGCTATATATAATCTCTATATAAGATCCAGTTCAGTGCATATATTTCCTACACGCACTATACAATATTTAATCTAGTGTTTATGTTTGGCATCCTAAGTTCATCTTTTCGTCTACCATAATCAAAAATGAGAAGAAATTTAAGCATGCCTTACTTAAATTACTTGTTATCAGAGACAAAGTCAAGAGCAAAAGTTTACAGATTCTACTAATGAAATCAACAGGTATCCACCAACCGATATTGCATGACTAAGATGAATCACCCTGCCAATTGTAGGAAACACCAAGGGTTCTCAAGGAAATGCTCAGATTGGACTTTGGCTATCAGTGTCATCTACAGTTTTATAGAAAAATAAATGTGACAAATTCATGACCTAGAGAATTAAGGAAGATATGTTTTAAGTCAGATATCAAGATATTACCCATGGCATCAGCTTTGTGGGCTCTGAGCTCCAAGGTTGATACGAGCCCTCATACTTGTGTACCTTTTCCTGTAAAAATTGTACATACTGAATCACCTGCATTAAAAAATCAATAGTTAGAAAAGAGGTTATTATAAAGCAGATACTTCGACTACAAAACATCAAATACCGCATGTTCTAATCAAATGATATACCTCTAACAAAAATGAGGCAGTGTCCCTCTTCTGATCGCTATGGGGTATCAGTTCTCTCAATATCTGAAATCTGAGGCATGAGAGTAAACCAGTTTAGAGAGAGAGAGAGAGACTGCATACAACACAACTTTAAAATGAAAATTTACCAAATAATGTAACACAAGGTGCAAAATTGGAAAAATAAATATACATAAAAACAGATAAGTGCATGAAAGAGACATCCACCAATCCATGTGCAGAATCAGAAAAAGCTTGCCTATCTATCCCATATGATTGATAATATGATCGACTGGTGATGCTAACCAAACTTATGATTCAACTGAATTCTCTGGCGATTTGTGAATGACATATTTCATGCTAAGCATTTGGGCTGAATAGTGCAAAGTAAAATCAAGAATTAAAGGGGAATCTTTGTAGGGGAATCCTACAAAGGCCAGCCCTAATCCTTCATCCAACTAATTAAAGGGGAATCTTACTAAATGAATGATTACAAGACTATGCTGAGAAAACTTACAAACATTGCACAAACATACAAAATAAAAAATCAAGCATTATTCCCAACAAATATTAGCAAACCAATTACTATACCCACAGCAAACAGTTCTGGGTTTACAGTGCAAGAATTGGAAAATTAGGGGGAGAGAGAGAGAGAACCACCTCTCATTAATCTTGCTCCTCCGGCGCTGCTCCGTCACTGAATGTTTCGACCTTATAGCATTAGCTTTGTCACTGCTCTTCCCATCTGCTCCAAACAATTCAAACAAATCAAAAATTAAATACGAAAAAGGGTAATCGGAATTGATAAATACACACACAAATACAGAGAAATCAACGGTGTGTATACCTTTGGAGTTATTAGCGGATGATGCCGCGTCCTTCCTCATACCAAACTCTTCTTCCTCCTCCTCTTCTTCTTCTTGATGACCTTTTCCAGATTTCATTTCTATTTCTCCCCAAAATTTATTATTTTTGCACAGTACCACTAAATACCGAGCAATCAAACAGACCCAGAAAATTAAAACGGGAGAAAATAGGCAAGAAAAGGTAACAGCAGGAAGCAGAGATCTGTTTGGAAACTGAAATGGGGAAAAGATGAAAGGATTGCAGCTTTATTTTGGTGTGAAATTTATTGAATTTGTGGTTTTCTGTAGCAATAGCAAATAGCAGTAACTACTACACCGGCTTTATTGTTTGGTACGTGATACGGAAATGAGCTGGACTTTTTTCGCTCTCCGTTTTATATATTTTTTATTTTAATTGTTTTTTTTTTTTAAATGTAATTTATCTCTATATAGTATGTACTGTTGTGTTTTTCGTAATTTCATGCTATTTTATTTTTTCCCACGTGTAATTTTATGTTAAAGTGATGAAAAAAAGAGAAATATCACGGGATGTACTATAGACTATAGAGTGCTTCATTTGCAAATTTTAGACCTATTTTTGTAATAAAATCAGAAATCTTTTTTTGATTATCTTTCTTTATGGATTAACTATAAAATTCCATAGTTTCCTCTAATCTGTAATTACAACATAAATTTAGATATATCCAAACAATTACGAAAACTGAAAGTGAATTGACAATCAATGATTCAATTAATTGTTGACTTGATTTCTGATGTGAAAGGAGGTTTGACATCTCTGCATGAACTTCAAAATTGGTAATATATTTAATTTATAGATGTGAGGGATTCAATGAATATATATGACTTTAAAATGAAATAAATAAATAAAACTAGAGATAAATACGAGTTCTATTGAAAAAAAAAAAGATTGTTAGGCCAATGTAATATCCCTACAACTCACATACTCATTAATCATTTTATATGTGAGTGACTCATATGTTTTAGTTTACATTTTTGTAAACTTTATCTTATGTCATGACTTTATATTGGTTTGTTTGTGTTGGATGTAATAACCCATGCGACAATTAACAATTCAATCAAAAGATCACCGATATATCTTTACTTGCTATCTTATTTAATGCTTGGATAGAAAATGAATTTGAGAATACTAAACTTTATGAAAATTACTAATCATGCATGTGTATTTTTCTTTTTTCCTTCTTCCCTGAGACTATGTTTTAATTGAATCTACATTTCTACCATTGGGTAAGCTTAATTCAGGATATTGAGTTTAAAATTACTCAATTATTACATGAAATGAATTATAATATTTTTATCCCATCAAAAATCAAAAGTTAAGATCTATATGTTAAATTTGGTAATAACAGAAAATAAGAAATTGTAGGTTGTTACTGAAAAAATGAGTTTATATACATTAATACATAAATGAAATTTGAGGCATTCTTCCACTTTTTTCTCACCTAATTTATTGACTAGGTAAATAATTTCCCTTTATTCCAAGTCACTTGTAATGTTTGTAAATGTGTATTGACTAGGCATTCTTTATTTTTCATTATTTCATTTCTCTGTCATATTATGTGCAAAGAAGATGATGATCCTATATAAAATGGAGTTATTTTCATGGAAACAAGATTGCCAATTCAGATTTTAAAAAGCATTTGTCTAAATGAATTCTTAATTAAGTAATATTAGCCGCCAATATTACCACTATATTAGAGTGGTGGGTAACATGACATGACAAGTAAATCATTATGGGAGGATGTTATATTTCAATCACTTGTTCGGTCTAGATGTTAGGTAGTGAATATGAATTATAAGTCTTCTAACCCTCAAATGTGTCATTTCATTTATTCATCAAATTCATCATTTGTAGCTTGTTAGATAATCAATTATGGTTTTATTATAATAAGGGTATTATAGAAATAAATTTTAAAAAAAAACTTATCATTTTCTAATAGAACACTTTTTTTTTTTTATATATAATCTTTATTGGACATTAAATATCATTTTGTTCTCCATAATATTAGTATTTGACTCATATTTCGACTAAGTTTAAAAACTAAGCATGACTTATAGATGCGCATTTATATTTTAACTTCAAGACTATGTGTAAATATACGACTCTAAGAATACACAAACTAATTTCATATAAGGTAATTGTAACATGAATCTAAAAATTAACGACGTGAGCTCCTTCATTGAGGAACTTAGAACTCTATCAATTAGCAGATTTTTCGAATATAAAGATATATGATAATAAATATTAATACATCACATATTAGGAGCACAATATGAGATAATACATAGGGATCGATCATTGATGCAAACAATGATGTGGTTTCTTATGGGTTATGGACAATTCCTTTATCCAAGTTTAGCTTTCGAATTTTAGATAATATTAATATGGGTGAGACTATCCGCACCCCAATCTTTTTTAAGCACATCTCAATTTCTATTCATACCCTACATTATCAATTTTAAATATTATTAACCTCTAAACACACCCCACATAATTCCTATTATATCCTTTGCATACATTTGAAAAGAGAAATACAACACACACCCCACTACAACACACACTTCCAAACACACCCCAACACAACACATTAGGGTTTAGAGAAGAGGAGAAAAAGAGGAGAAGAGAGGCCGAACCTAAGAATCAAACATCCCGTGCAACCTTCATCGGCAAGAAATCGAACAAGCACAATGGACTTCCAAGATTAGTGTTTACCCTTTCACTTTGTTGTTTTAGGTGGTAAAACTCCATCCAAGTTCTTTGATTAGTAGATATTAGTTGCAAATTTTCTCGGCAAACTCAAACACTAAGACATTTAGATAGAATTTGATGTATATGCGTAGTGGTATGTGGGAAAATTGGAGGTGGTATGTGTTATAATATTTTCTAAAAATTTCATAATTTCCATAATTTTTCAATCAATTGATATTTCCTCTACTAATATTTCAACTGTTGTTAAATTTTAAGGGCATGTTTGGTTCGTGTATTAGGTTAGTTAGATTAATTAGGTTGTGGTGAGTTTATACTATTTGGGTTAAATTTGGTTATTTTTTGATATTTTTTGTTTGAATATTTAATAATAGGTTTGACTTAATTTTGTGTTTGGTTTGAATGTTGTGTTATTTATTAAGTTTGGTTTATATATTAAATTTATTAAACCCAAATAAACCAATTACTTTTAGTGGATTTATTTAACTCAAATAAACTCACAACAAGACCATAAAAATCATTTTTGACCCGAATCCAAAACCAACATAGGCTTTTCAATCTTTAAAACAAATACAAATTTATCTAAATTAATTAACCCTAATTAATCCAAACCCCCAAACCAAATAAGTTAAAGTACGTTATAAAATTAATTAACCCAACCTAATTGATTTATTGTCCGATTGTTTCACCACGAACGGCCTATTTATAAGTTAAAATCCGTTATGAAGATCCAAATCCACAAAGCCAAAAAAAAAAAAAACGAATTAGAATTTAGTGGGCTTGAGCTCACAACAAAATGAGAGATTGACAAGCGGCCCAGCCCAATCAAAAGATGTCAGCATCATTCTCAATTCCACATTTTAAACAAAAAGCCATTTTGTGTTGCGAAAATGGCCATTCAAGATTTCTGTGGCCGTCTTTTCATGAAAAATAAAAAATAGTAAAAAGATAAAGGAAAAAAAAAAGGAAAAGCATGATGAATTCTATGCTATTAATGTACAAAATTGATAATGATCTCGTACACTTGTTATATAAAAAGTAAAATTAATAAATTTATTAAATTTTTGACATATCAGTCGTTGATACATATTAACATGTCCACGATGAGTAGGTGAACGATCTGTATTAATATATAAAAAGGCCATAATTAGTCGTATTTTAGTCTAACTTATATACAAGACTAATTACAATTTAAAGCCTAATTTATTTACCATTTAAATAAAATATAAAATAATAAGTCGAGCCCATATTCATATCAGGATTCTTCATTGTGTTGGGATGACTTAGACAAAAATTAAAGACAAATACTCAGAATTAAATATTCTGTGGTTGTAGTAACCTAGGGTTTTGATGACGACAATAAAAGATGCACAAATAGGCTTACAAGTGTTTACTTCTTGACTGGAGTAGCACATGCTCCTTACTCAATGAACTGCTTCCACTTTTCTAGAAATCAACCATTAATTAATTTATAATAGTTATAGAGATGCTGAATTAATTAATTATATCTCACTTCAAAAATATCTTCTACCTACATTGAATAACAGTCCACCACTTGTATGTCTTCTTTCGGCCTAAAGCTCTATCCTACCCCAATATCACCAACCTTGAATAATTTTGACTAAATTGAGAAATATGTCGAAATGGGAAAAAGTCATCATGATTAAGATCTATAATAAATTAGTATAATATTTCAATAAAAATATATTATTATGGATCTTACAAACTCGATTGTCCCTCTAAGAATAAGATATTGATTTTTTGATTTAAGGAATTATTATACACTACTTAATTACACTCATTTGTTTCAACTGTAGAATTCTTGCAAAATTGATTTTATGGAGCCTATGAGTCAATCTACATTTCTAATTTATGAAAATAAGGTTAGGTTGTAGTTCATGAAAAAATCTCATTACAAGTATTAATATTATTAGCAAAGGAATCCATAAAAAACAGTTACTTTAAATATCTAATCCCTTTGTCATGGTAAAAATCAATAAAATAACTTAATTCACAAATTATTGATTTAACATAACTATTAATAGATTATTAATATACAACTAGTAATTATTTTATTCTCAATATCTATTTTGTGGTTATGAATTGTGAGATGAACGCCCATCTCATAAAATTTAACCCATGAAATGATTTCATAAGAAGAGTAGTCTATAATTATATATTAGTGTATTAAGTTGAGCTATATACAATTTCCTTTCGAATTAAAATATCATGAACTGCTGATAAATAATATTTTAGATCAAGAAATGTGACATAAAGTTGCGCTTTTTTTGTACTTTTAAACCGTAGAATCATCACAAAATGGAATATATATTTAGGTATATAAACGTGTGATATTATTCTAACTAGCGATAATGTTTCTAGACTAGGAATATGGATACAAGATTTTTAATATGATTCAATTGTTTTTAATCCCTAGTACACTCATAAATATCTTGACTTTAATACGCACCTGTCAACACAACATGATCGACCTAGTACATAAATTTTCTTAATTGGATTCAATTACCTTTTTTTGTTTTCTGAAATAATTGAAATTTGTCAAAATCCTTTACCAGCTGCACATCAATAAATATTTATACACCAATTTATTTCATTTTATTGGTGTTTTTTTATTGGATAAATTTCATAATAAAATCCAATTTATAGATTAATTTTCAATTTTGAATCCGGATTTTAAAATTTCTTAATAAGGGGGCTCAATTTAACATTTTTTCTCAATTTAAAGCTTGAAATTTAGATTGAGTTCTTAATTCAAGACAAATGTTTTTTTCTTTTTTATTATATTTATATTTTAATATGTATTTATAATTTAGATAAATTAAGATAGGTCCGTGTAATTTTGGAACGATCTTCGTTCGATTTGTATTAATTTATATATGTATATATTAATTTATATATATATAATAAATGTAATTAAAAATTTAAGATTCTTTTATTTTCTTAATTTTATGAATAAAAGTATAGAAAATCGATTTTAATATTTAATATAAATTATATTTTATGAATTAAATTAATTATATTTTTTTCTTTCTTTTTTTCATATAAATTAAGATAAGTCGGATGAAAATTGTTCTTAAAGCAGATTAACTTGACTTAATTTATTTAAAATATGAATACATATTGAAATATAAATAAATTTATAAATATATATAAAAAAGAAAATAAAATTTTGTCTTGAATTGACAACTCAATCTAAATTTCAAATTTTGAATTACGAAAAAATATTAAATTGAGCCCCTTATTGAGAAACTTTAAAATTCGAATCTAAAATTGAGAACTAATCTATAAATTGGGTCTTATTATGAAATTTATCCCCTTTTTATTGGAGAGGTTTATACCCTTTTTATTGGAGAGGTTTATATACATTCAAGTGCATTGATTTGGTTTCTAAAATATACATTTGTCAGATTTATAAATAGTCAATAAAGACCAAAACTGAGTATAAATATGGTATTATTTCCTTAATCCTGACATAGATAATAGTAGTTTAATTGCAAGTATCATGTAAGTTTGTAAAAATGTTTCATTAGTTATATTAAAAAAAAAAATCTTAGATTGCATTTAGATTAAGAGTTGAACGGATTTCAAATTTATTATAATTTCACTTGAAGCATGAGACATTAGTTTAATTAGAGAGCCATTATATAGCGTACTATATATTTAGCTATAACTATAAACAATGTTATTGTTGACGAAATAATTATGAAATAGCCAAATTTCTGGTCTTGGTAACATGAAATTTGGTTTACATATTAATTTTAAACAGATTAGATTTTACTATGAGAATGACATCTAAAGTTAAAATTAACAACCATAGCATATAAAGTGAGAGGACCACACCTAGCCTAGTTACTTTGATTTTGATAATTTAAAATTATTGCATGAATAAAATATCCCCTCATAAAAGTGGCAGGCATAACAGATAGCTAGATATGTCATTTTGCTTTCAAGATATAATTATTATTAGGTAAACAAAATTTCGAATTTAATTATATTGATAAGATTGATGAGGGGGACATGTTTATTTGAGAAACATTATCAACCCATGTTTTGGCCCACAAAGAAAGTCTAGTTCTTGACTGGAAATGTATGCTCTTTAGTCAACAAAATTGAACACCAATCTCTTCATGTGATATACCAAATCCTTTGACCTTCGTATAACTTATTACCAAAACATTTACTCTATATGGGTAAATATATATATATATATATATATATATATATTTTTTTTTTTTTTGGTGTGATAAATAACACTAATTCATCCACAATTTGTTGTGTTTCTTATTTTGCAAAATGCCCTCGAATCTCTCTTTTTAAATTTTTTTTTTAATTTCAAATACATCTCATTTTATTATTATTTGATAAATTAGTTCAATTTAATTGAATTATATTTTGAATTTAAATCAATTATTTATTTATAATGGAAAAATTAATAACTTTTTAAAATTTTGATTTAATTACAAACGTGAATTATATTTTTGATTTAGTAGTATCATTAAAACTAAAATTTAATGTAACTTTGGTTGGCTTGAACTAACCATGGTTAACTCATAGCTTCGTTGATCTTAAGGTTAAAACAGAACATTCGGAAAGAAGAAGGCGAAGGAAAAATGAAAATGAAAAATAAAAAGTAAAGTAATTCTTCTTATTTATACAGATATATTCACATAGCCATAGAGAGAGAAGTAGAATCAGAGCGAGAGAGGGGAGGGAGGGAGGGAGAGAGGGGCAAGCAGCCAAGCACAGAGCGGAAAGGAAGACGGCAATAGTCCCATCAAATCGTAGCCGTAAACTGGTTGTCTGTTACTCCGACCGTTGGATTGTTCGGATTTATCCAACATTCTCGTCAACGGTCTTGTAGTGTTTACGGAAACAAGGGGGATAGGAAAGGAAGATTGTCTTCAGATCTGGCCTTCCGGTGAGTTGATTTACCCAATTTTCGTTTGATTTTTCTGGATTTTTGGTCTGTTAGGCATCTGAAATGATGCGATGGCATTCTTTCTTGTTTCTGTATTGGTCTGTTTGTGTTCTTGTCAATCTTCCTCCTTTCTGTTTCTTTGTTTTAATTATTATTATTTGGAAATCAGCGTATTGGATATGATGACTAGATTGTGGAATTGAAGATACCGCTAAATCAAGATTCAGTGGAATACATATCTGTGGCGCATATTAGCTGATTTATGTATTTTATATTTCAAGATTTTATTGTTTCCTGATACTTATAATTCAATTACAGAACTAGTTCTTGCTTGCCTGCCCGGTGATTAATTTCGCAGCCGGCTACTGTGTTTGATTGATAGGATTATTTTGCTTTGAAGAAGTCTTTTTAATCAATTTATGTTAATCTGTATCTGTTTTTAGCAATCAGCTATTTATATATTTTGATTACTGGGGAGAGAAATTATCAGTAGTTGGTGTTTTTTTCTGAGTTTATATAGTTTATACTGTTGACTTTTGTTATTTGACTGGATCTTTCTGTTCTTTCAGATTGTGGTGTGATTCTGATTGGAATCTTCACATGGCTTTCTTGATGATCTGATTGTGTGCTTCTCTCTACATTCACTGATCTTATAGCATATTTGTGCTTTGATGCGTTTGGGTTTCAGTAGTTGTTGAGGGTAGTAACTCAGATCTTGGTGTGCCAGTTGACGATCACAATTGGCACAGAAATATTAGTGGTTCTATTGCATTTGGCTTCCAAGTTGGCGTTCAACTGAGAGTGAGGGGAAAGCTCTCTCCCTTTCCTGTCTTGGTTGCCTGGTGTGAGAATAACCATTGCTGGTCATTCTCTTCCTTTCATGTCTCGTAACTTGGAAAGCCCTGTGCAGACCCAGATGGCTGTGGCAGCTTTAAAGACCCCTCTTGGAAGTGGGGAGTACCATGGGAATAATGGAAAGGAAGGGAAATCTACATGCAGGAGACGTGTTTTTGTACAAACTGAGTCAGGTTGTGTGTTGGGTATGGAGTTATACAGGAGTGACAATGTGCACACCGTGAAGAGGAGGTTGCAAGTTGCTGTAAATTTCCCAATCGAGGAGAGTTCTTTGACAATGGGCGATATGATTCTGAAGAATGACCTCAGTGCTGTTCGAAATGATTCTCCTCTCTTACTAACACGGAATTTGATGCATAGGAGCTCGTCCACTCCGTGTTTGTCACCCACTGGTAGGGATATCCAACAGAGAGATCAAAGTGGGCCAATCGAGATTTTGGGGCACTCGAATGTTTATCATATAAAACAACTTGTTAAAGAAATTATCAAGGGAATCAAGAATGGGGTTGATCCAGTCCCTGTTAATGGTGGGCTTGGAGGTGCGTATTTTTTCCGAAATGTTCGAGGCGAGAGTGTGGCCATTGTGAAGCCCACAGATGAAGAACCATTTGCTCCAAACAACCCAAAGGGCTTTGTTGGTAAAGCTCTTGGGCAGCCGGGCTTGAAGCGTTCTGTGAGAGTTGGTGAAACAGGGTTCCGAGAAGTAGCTGCTTATCTTCTTGACTACAATAATTTTGCAAACGTACCTCCTACAGCTCTGGTGAAGATAACCCACTCAATCTTCAACATTAATGATGGTGTGGATGTAAACAAGCCTCAGAACAAGAAGCTTGTGAGCAAAATTGCATCCTTCCAACAGTACATCCGACACGATTTTGATGCTAGTGACTATGGAACCTCAAGTTTCCCAGTTTCTGACGTGCATCGCATCGGGATTTTAGACATTAGGATATTTAACACAGATAGGCATGCAGGTAATCTTTTAGTTAGGAAGCTTGATGATGTAGGGAGATTTGGTCAAGTGGAACTGATCCCTATCGATCACGGCCTTTGCTTGCCGGAGAGTTTGGAAGATCCATATTTTGAGTGGATCCATTGGCCTCAGGCTTCCATCCCTTTCTCAGATGATGAACTCGAGTTTATACGGAATCTCAACCCCGTTCACGATGCAGAGATGCTTCGAAATGAGCTCCCCATGATTCGAGAGGCTTGTTTGCGCATCTTATTTCTCTGCACAGTTTTCCTCAAGGAAGCCGCTGCATATGGGCTGTGTCTTGCTGAAATTGGGGAGATGATGAGCAGAGAGTTTCGCAATGGTGAGGAGGAACCCAGCGAGCTCGAGGTTGTATGCATCGAGGCAAGAAGGCTAGTCGATGAGGAGTTTTTATCCCCCAAAAGTGAAGGAGCAGATCATGATTTTCAATTTGACCTAGATTATGAAGATCATGGTTATGATTTATCCTCGAAACTGGCCACCGAAGACCTCGTGGCAGGAACCACACCATTCCACTTCGGATCCGGAGGAGTCAATCTCCACACCCCACTTTCCAAACTCGAGGAATGCATCGAGGAGGAAGAGGAAGTAAGTGAAGGTGAAGAGGACAAGGAGTTAGCCAGCTTTCCAACCCTAGCCAAGCTAAACTTTTCCAAGCTCTCTATGTCACTTAAAGATATTAGCTTAGGTGATAAGAACCCGAAACTGCCAAAACTTGCAGGCACAAAATCAGGCAACAGCTATCTTGCTAGTTCGTCATCTGGGCGCAGGAGTGCAAACGAGCAGCTCCCAGTAAGTGTGGGCTTTGTGAAGCTAGCAGACATGAAGGAGGAAGAGTGGGTTGCGTTTTTGGAGAAGTTTGAAGAGCTGCTTTACCCTGCCTTCGCCAAGCGGAAATCTGTGACGCTCGGACAGAGGCAGAGACAGAGGCTTGGGACTTCTTGCCAGTTTTGAGACTCAGGTATGGTTGTTGAGTGAGAGAGAGTTATAGTGTAGATTTTGTGTAATGCGCTTAGAAGTGAGTAGATGCGCTGACGACATGTAAATATTCTTTGGAGGTGCAAAAGTTGACTGTAATTGGTTGGTTGTATTTGAAAGACATTGTTGGATAAATAATTTGTAGACTCAGTAAAGAGAATCCATCTTTGTACTTGTTGGATCTCCTGTATTGACTGGTTTTTTTATACATGAGCTTATTACCTGACTACCCCTAGTCAAGCAAAACCCTACATTGGAAAAGAGCACGAGTGCGACGGCTGAATCTGTCCTGCTCCCACTCTTATATGAATTTTATTAAAAACTATATGAATTTCCATTTTGTATTATTATTATTATTATTATTATTATTTTGTTTATTATTCAAGTTTTCTTCATTGAAGCAGTGACATGAATAAAGAGGAAATGGAAGTAGGCCAAGATAAGCGGTAAGATGAAAAGTTTGGTGGAAGTCTCTATCCTCAGCGGTCAATGTTTTGGCAAACAACACCTATTCATTTAATATATATAAATTTAGACTGTTCTATTTTTATGGATTTGTACCATCCAAACTCAGGTCGAATCACTTTATTACATAATTGACAAAATTTTGATATATGAGTTGGCAACGAATACAGATTATTCCATAAGAAAGAGGAACAACATAAAAATAAATAAAATGGATATAATAAAAAAGGTAGAGATGACTGGATGATGATATGGGATAGATGGCTACAAAGGTTTGTAGTTTATTGCAACTTGTTGTGGATGGATGGGGACTTCATTTCTTGTAGCGAATGGATTGTAATTTAAGCTATAATGATGGAGGAACTATTTTATATGAATTGGTGGGATCCATCTTCCCTACCGGTATGTCTTTATTTTTTGTTGCACTTTGATTCATTCATCAATGACTTAAGATATACCATGTAAACAACACATTTGTTTATCCATGGGGTAGTGTTTGTATGCTTTGAGTGTATGAATCATAATCCTGCAATTGGACGCGGGTAGATTATATCATGTAAATCAACACATTTGTTTATTTATAGGGTAGTGTTTGTATGCTTCGAGTGTATCAATCATGATCCTGTAATTGGGCGTGGATAGATTAGGTAGAGTCCGGTTAGGATCCACTTCCAGGTTTTTTTATTTTTATGTCATAACTTTTATATTATATTTGTATAATCTTTATGTACGAATATCATAATCTTTAAGTGAATTACTTAAATTTTTCAGCATAAAAATTTATGTAATATAGCTGAAAACATTTATGTTATACAAGTACAACATTTATGTTATATTAGTATAACTTTTATATACATATATCATAACCTTTAAGCAAAATTACTTAGATTTTTTTCGTTACAAAGAACATAATTAAAAGTTATGTAACCTTTATGATATACAAATATAACATTTATGTTATATTAGTATAACCTTTTTATACATATATCATAATCTTTAAGTAAAATTACTTAAATTCTTTTCGGAATAAATAATGTAAAAATTATGTAACATTCATGTTATACAAGATAACATTTATGTTATATGAGTGTACCCTTTATATATAGATTTCATAACCTTTAAGTTATATTACTTAAACTTTTTCAGTATACATAATACAAAAGGTTATGCGAACAAAATATAAAGATTATGCGAACAAAATTAAAATATTAAATTCGCTAAACTAAAAGGTTAGACGAAAATAATTAAAATTGGGAGTGAGAGTTAGGGTTTGAGCGCAAATCCTAAGACGCGTGAGCCACGTTTTCAACATCTTACGGGTCATATAACCCGAATTGCATAAATCATGACCCATATATTTGGTAAATAAAAATAATTCTGGGTATAATATTTGCTTTTTAAGTGGTATAATATTTGCTTTTTAAGTGGTATGATCATTGCAAATATGTTACAATCTAACATGACATTAATTTTACATCATATAATTGAAGGAAATATGATGTTGATATATCGATAATAAGAACGTTAAGATGTAATACAAGAAACATGTGAGTAGATCTAATAGGCTCTTAGTAAACCCTTTCGATTTGTGTTTGAAAAGAACTTCGATTGTTCCTGATATCATCCCAACGAAAAATGGTTTGAATCATCAATTTTTTTATTTTAGTTATTTATTTATTTTATTTCAATATTGTTGAATCTTTTCTAGAAAGTGTATATTTGGTGTTTGGATAAATATATAGAATTATTTTTTAAAACCTTACAAATTTTTTATATTTATTTTGCATATTTCCAACTATATTAAATTGAGTAATATATATAATTTTTGCAATTTTATTACATTATCTTTTTACAAAAAAAGAATTGATGGCAAAACTGGACTAGCAGTTCTTGTAGGCGTAGCAGCTCAACTTGGAGGACTCGGTCTAGTTCATAAAGCACAACAGAAACATTTGACAAAAACCTATCAAATTAAAAAGCCCATATAATGGGACTATCTTTTGTGCTGATGAAGCAACATAATTTTATTTTATTTTTATTTTGACTTGTTTGTATAGCCCTAAAATATTTCACAAAGATCTCTAGCCTTAATTCAGCCCTGTTTACTATATATGTGTAAAGCAAAGAATATGGGTTCCTTTGGTTCTTAATTATCTAATTTTAGGCTAAATTTATTGAAGTTTTTAAAATGCATAAATTTTATAACAAGATCCAATTTATAAATTAATTTTCAATTTTAAACTAAAATTTTAAAATTTTTCAATAAAGGGCTCAATTTTACATTTTTTTTCAATTTAAAACTTGAAAATTAGATTAGTTCTCAATTCAAAATAAATTTTTTTCTTTTTATTTATATTTATAATTTATTTATATTTATATTTTATTTATATTTTAATATGTATATAAAATTTAGATAAATTAAGACAAGTTCATACAATTTATGAACGATTAGCACCCAACTTGTATATATAATAAATGTATTCAATAAATTAAGATTACTTTATTTTTTTAATTTTATGAATAAAAGTATAGAAAATTGATTTAAATATTAATTAGTTTAATATAAATTATATTTTATAAATTGAATTAATTATATTTTTTTCTCATATAAATTAAGATAAGTCGAATGAAAATTATTTTTAAAACACACTAACTTGTCTTAATTTATCCAAAATTTGAATACATATTAAAATATAAATAAATTTATAAATATATATAAAAAAAATATAAAATTTTGTTTTAAATTGAGAACTCAATCTAAATTTCAAGTTTTAAATTGAGAAAAGATGTTAAATTGAGTCTCTTATTAAAAAAATTTAAAATTTAAATCTAAAATTGAGAATTAATTTATAAATTGAGTTTTATTTTGAAATTTATCCTTTTTAAAATTGATGTAACAATAATCTAATGGTTGAATAAGAGACGAAATACATTTTTCAAGTCGATAATCCCATTCTATAAACATAAGTAATTAACAATAAACTCCAAAGCTTTTTAAATAAGATATTTCATTCACTCACCAAAGAATACAATAATATAAACTCAAAAAGTACATCAGAAATATAAATAAAAAGAACACTAGTCTACACCACTCAAAAATTTCAGACAGAAACCTCCTTCAAGAAAACTGGTGACAATCCATTCAAACTTCTTGCATCTATTCCACCACACTTTGTACTATACCCAATTTGTAAATTAAGATTAATTATATAATATATATATATATATATATATATATATTTATATAACATTAAGTAAATTATAATGCAGCCTATCAGACATGTCTCCATGGCCTTTCTGCAAGATTTACACACTCTCCATATCTGAAACAACCAACAAGATGATCAATGGTCATCCCTGCTGCTTGCAAGAACGAATACACAATAACGGGCCCCACGAACCGAAACCCTCGTCTCACCAAATCCTTGCTAATCACCTCTGCCTTAGGACTCCTCAATGGCACATTTCTTGAATGCCTGAATTTGTTGATCACTGGTTTGTACCCCATATAGTCCCACATGTAGTTGCTGAATGATCCACATTCTCTAGCAACCTTAAAAAGTCAAACAAACGAGACTCGTTTATTACATGCTACACCTGGTGAAATACACTCGTTTATAAAATATAGTACTCAAAAAACTTGCCTTTGTTATGCATTTTGCATTGTCCACTATGCACCTAACTCTGCTTTCTGCTAAAGCTAGCTCTTTGTTGGAGACTATGTCATTAATCTCCTTTTCACCCATTTTGCTCACATTGTTGGGATCAAATCCACCAAATGCTTCTCTGTTTAACCATACATTAGTGCTAATTCTTGATTAGTAATGCATTGAGATTATTCTACAACACACACAAACTCACACAGAGACAAGTACAACCTGAGAAGCTGTCTCCTTTTAAGGATTTCAGTCCAGTTGAAATCAATGAGAAGTCCACACATTGCAAGAAGCTCAAACATCTGACTGTCATAGGATTTCACAAATCTTAATTCTATACCAAATTTAGAGAATTCAAAAGTCTTTATTAATAAGATAACTTACCTGTCATCATATACTGGAACTCCCCAGCATTCGTCATGAAATTGTACGTAAACTTTGTCTGTTAATCAGTTACCAATTAGTTTAAAAAAAAAAAAAGAGACCTATTGAAATTATAATAACATTGATACAATGTAGTGTAACAACCATATTGGAAAACCAGGTCCAGAAAATAAAGTAAGGACTTTGGATAATCATGATTAATATGGAACCATAATCATTATATTCTTGAGTTTACCAACCTATATTAAAAAAGATTCTACGGCCCATCTAAAATTAGGTGTGAAGAACTTTCTATAATTAGCAAATGTTTTAGCCAATTGTGCATGGAATATTATAGTAAAAATGGCAAAAATTTATCACATAATAACTACAAACAAACATCACATGTATACTTACCACTCTTTTTCGTAATCCAGTTGCATCTCCTTGTGATTTCTTCTCCATCACTATGATTATCTGAACAAGGTTTGTTTGCCACAGGGAGGTCTCTTCTTTGGACAGGGACTATGGATCGAAGGGCGGACAGGATTTTCTGATCGAAAGTGGTTGAAGAATGATCAGTTAAGGAAGAATCAGTGGAGTTTTGAGACAATGATAATGATAAAGAAGACAATGAAAGAGGTGAGGAAGTTCTGTGTAATCCAATGGGATAGATTTTCTTCATGTTTTTGGAGAATAAGTTGGTTTTTTGCTTCTCATTTTCCCTGGAAATGTATTTGGGGTTTTCCAGGGCCTGCTTCTTTGCGTAGTGTTTGGACATGTTGAAGAAAAAGGATGATTAATTAAGGTTTTCTATAAGGACTGTGTTTTATAAATTAGGACAGAATGTTGTGAAGCAATCAAGAGATTTAATTTATAAGGTGTGGTTCTTGAAAAGAGACACTTTATATTGACAAATGGTTTGGTAGGAGAAATGTGAGTTTCGTGACATGTATATTTTTTTTAATCTTTTGTACTTAGTTTTTAAGCAAAACTTGTTAAAAGCATATTGGACTTGTAATATAGTTGTGGAAATTGACAGTTGAATTTCAAGAATTATCTGTCTCTAAATGGCACAGATTAAGATTCTTATTCTGGAAAAATATTAATGTGACATACTTCGTGTTGTGTGAAAAGAAAACACACACTAGAAAGTGAAACGATCATTTTATCATTAAAACGTGGAGAATTTGTCTTCATTATATATCTCAAGATTCATACAATTTTAAAATGGGCCTTGATCTATACAATTCGTATCTTAATATGGTGGATCATGCTCAAACTATAAAGTTCATTATAAATACCGATCTTCGAATTAATATATATCAACATGGTAACTCGCAATTTTTAACTACATTTCACATAATTAGTCTTTTAACGATCTCACACTATTTATTAATTTAGGCATGAGAAAGTTGTTAGTATGGGAAACCCTTTTTGTAATATTAGTTGAAATCTTGAACGTTAATCTTGAAATAAATTTACCCGCATTTCGATTTTGAGACATAATCACATATGTATATTATTATCTTTGAACTTGGTCTTTAAGCAAAACGTTATAGTACATATATTGTACTTGTAATAAGTTTTCGAAACGACGTTTGAATTTTAAAAATTATATACATCGAAAAGTCAAATAACCATTATAATATCACAATATCAAAGAATAAATACCTTAACTATTCCAAAGATATCCATGCAATTTTGAGTGGGACCGATCCATTCAAATTTGCAATCTTAATATATAAAAAATAAAGTTTGAACACCTATATTAACTTGTTTGAAATTGTATCCTCGGAGCTAAACCATCAAATAACATGATTGGTCCTAAATAAATAATTAAATAATATGGTTTCCTAATCTAGAAAGTGAGGTGAAAATAGTAGTAGAGTATCTCTATCCAAGAACTAAATATGATGGAGGCTAATGTTAGTAATTAAGAATATACATATATATACATGATCATCAATATATGTCTTATAATAAAGTTGAAGTGTTTATCTCAGTAAATTGCAATAGGGACGTATCTTATTAGCTTAATGAAGCAAACAGTTTGCCTGCAAAGACAAAGATATCTTATCTATTTTCATCACCTTACTTTGACTACATAAATTATCCTTCAATCATAAATCAAAATAATAATACTACAATTTTCTGTGTTAAAGGGTTATAGGAGCATGAATATCGTTATCGAGTTTTATGTGACTTTAATTACACACGAAATTTTATTAAAATTATATCGTCCTTAAATAAAATATAAGATAACTCTCATATGATTGAAACTTCGTTTTTTCTAATTATTTTGATAAAAACTTAATTATAGCTTCATTTATTAGCATAACTCCTTTTTTTTTGCTCTACTCCTATGCGCGTTGTTCCTCCTTTCTTTTTTTGTCTTTTTTTTCTTTTTTTCTTCTCAATTTTTTCATATGATTATTACAAATCTAAGGTTCTTATTTTTCTATTACTCCAACAAGTTCTTTTCTTCCTAATGTATATACAAATTTAGGATTTTTATTTTTTTATAACTTGAAACTCTTTCTATTTTAATCCGATTCATAGCAATATAGTAGATAATTGATGCAACAAACACCATAATTGGTTATTGATTGAGTAATATGATTTTGAATAAATTTTATGGAAGAAGATGATTAAAATCATGTATTTGAAATTCTACAGTTTATGAGTAAATATGTGATACCTTAAGAGTAAATGAGCAATACCTTAAAAGTATGAAATTCAAGTGGTGTGCGGCGCACATCAGTTATGATATGACCGTATGTGGAACATGTGAAAATGATCTACACGTCAAATTAGATTGGAGATACGGATTCTAGATCCGTGGCCCGATGCATATAAGTTTTGGTGCGAATATTTTCATTTGAGAGTACAAAAATCCAATTAAAAAAAGAATGCTCCCAAATATACAAAAGTTTAAGTTTCTGTCAATTCAATACCATTTGAAAACTGAAACAGTAATTGAATACTTATTTTCTTTTTAGCTAAGTAGAGACTCATAAAGGACCAGTCCAATATTGCCGGGCCTTTGACCTACTTATATTGGGCCAATTCTGCACAAAAGGCCCATTGCCCTGGACTTTCCAATTATATGAAATTGACTTTTCTACATAATAATTTAAAAAAACGCAAATCTCATTAACTATCTCTGTGAGATTTAATTTCTTTATTTTAAATAACTTTAAACATTTTGTGAAATTTCCACGAAACTTACCAAGAAAAAGGGTCAAACCATAGATGAACACGTTTTCAAGAATCGATCAACATGATTTCGTTGATCAGAGAAAATTGTCAAAATATCTTCTACTTCACCTTATTCCCCACGAAATCTCTGCTTATAAATAACAAACATGTTTAGTTTTTTCTCTCAAAGCCCATCAAACGAGCAAAATCCCAAGAAAAGAAAAAAGAATTCAGAGAAAAATTCCATTTATATATATAAAAATAAAGAAGCATATGGGAGTGATCAAAGAGTGGTACTCTTCAATTTTCTCTTGCTTTTGTGCCTCAAATGAATGTGAAAATTCAATTGCCAAAAATAGGAGTTATGCACCAGAGGCAGAAATGGTTGCTGCAGGAAAGCATTTCTCTGGGAAAGTGAGATTAATTTGATGATAGTCATTCTCAAGTTGTAATTAACATGTGATTTTTTTTTTTACTATATTTTTTATGTTTCCCTGATTATGAGTTAGAATTATCAAGATAGGAAGAAGGCAACATTTTTTTTTTTTTATTGCTTTGGTAGATTTGTTATTGCCATTAATTAGGCTCATTTGCATATATTTGAATTGTATATTCATTTGTTTATTTATTGAAATTTTTAATTCCAGTTTTGTATGTTTAAAAATAGGTTCAATTTGAGTCCAATTTTCATCAACTTGAACTTGTTTTAACATGTAATATAAGACTAGAATCTAAAATTTAAATTAACGGGATTAATTTGGACACAACTCTTTGTATTTTTATTAACACACACACACACACATATATATATATATATATATATATCAATATGATCAGACACAAAAAAAGAACATCTGGTTCTTATTCAAGAGTAAAACAATATGCAAGAACACAAAATGAAGTACATTAATTGAATAAGGAGTCATCCCACCACATTCTAAGAGTAAAAACTGTATTTTCTTGCATAATGCAATAAGAACATCCAAGAGTACATACATACATAGTAGTATACAAAAGGAGAAATTGATCACAACACCAAGAGTTTCTTTAATTAGGAAAATATTTGTAGTAATAATATGAAATATCAAAAGGCAAAAACAAGTAAAACAATTAAAGAAAAAAAAAGTTGTTAATTCTAATTTCATTATATATGTGCCTCAATTATTCTTAGGTGGATGACGCCTAGGACCCTTGTAATCTGCATTGAACGCAACAAATCTAGCTCCATGACTTTCTTTAGACATAAGCATTCTTGATTTTCTTGTATAATATTTTGCTCTCATGCCAATTTCTTTCATCATCTCCATCTCAATGAAATCATAATATCGTACCATCTTTCGTCCCATGTTTTTATTTTCGCTCGTAATTTCTGTTCCCTGAGAATAGAAACACATTACATATTAGCTCATGTAAGGGAAATAATCGAGTACGAATAACTAAAACATGGTAATCAAAACCCTAGCTCTAACATTGGAATCAAGCAAATATTTTTTGTGTGTATATATATACCTTTCTTTCATTGACATCAATTAATTTGCATTTTCCAGCTGCATAAATGTCTTCACCTACAAAATTTTTAGACCATAAAAATTACAAAACCTTAATTATGAATTAATCCTTGATTATCAAGAATGAAAAATACCTTGAACTATGTATGCAGTAGCCAAAACAAGGAGCAGTAGAAACCCTGCAATTCTTGCAGTAACCAGCATTTTCTTGATGAATTTATATATGTATATATGTTTGTGAAGCACCCAAAGAGAAAAGTTACAACTGAATGTGGGATTTATAGAAGGTGGAAAGAATTAATTGTGAGCACACAAGTCAAAGATATGGTCCAAATTAAGAAATTTAAAAAATTGTACATTCCCAAGTCAGAACTAAAGACTAGGATTCCAATGCTACTATTAATGTTAATATAACTTAGATTTCACGTTTCACTAAAATAAAGGGGGACCAAATTTCACTGGCATGCAATTCTATGATAGGTTAATTATTTACAATATAAAATTTAAATTTGTGGCAATCCATGCATGTTGTAGTGTACGTGGTACTACGTACCATCTCGAGATTAATTATTTCCATTCGCATAGAATTTAATTTGATGAAATTAAAACCCTTTCTTAATTCTTAACAAATATATATTATAGTATGTATGCACATAATAGTATAGACACAATATGGTGATACCCTTAATATGTTTTTCATATGAGATTAATATATTTATGCATTTAAATTTGAGTCCATATGTGGGTGTATTTGTTACTTATGTGATCAAGCAATTGAAATATTCAAGAAAAATAATTAAAATTAGTAACGTGGAGGTGAAGATACAAGTGTTTCGTGCCTGTCTGCCGCCATGCATTCTACGAGGTTTAATTGCTTTGTTTTTAGTGCCTCTACATGACCTCAACTAACTCTTCTCTCTGTCTTTTGTATTCCACTAAATATACTTCAATTAATATACGAGAATGCTCACATACTGGTAATAGAGACATGTTAATATGAACATGATTAATTGATATAGTATGAGTATCTTGGAATTTCATCCAATTGATCTTTATATACAAGGGGTAAATTGATAGTATTTTGATACATTGAGGATAGAATATGCATTAAATTTTTGTAGCTGAGATGAGATTTTAGGATCATAAACTATTCCTCTATTTGGCTCATTTCCCTTTAATTCCTTTATAATTTTGCAAATTAAAATTCATTGTTTTTTTTTTGTCATTTAAACTCACTAACGTGAACTAAATCATTAAATGTTTTCGCATTGAATAAATATGAGTACTTATTGAAAAAAGTAACAAAGATTTCCCCATCCAATTATTGTCAATCAATTGAAGCCGTTCTAAAGTCAAACATTCCAAATAATTAACTTATTAATTAGAAAGATCGGTTTGAAAGTATCAGTGGAAGAATTAAATTAAATTATATAAGCTGACACAAAAATTAAATTATATATTTGATCATTAGATGAATATAATGTGCGACAGATTGCAAATAAAGACCGACATTAGCATTGAAGCAAGTGAGTATATAGCATGGCCTGCTAATTACTGCATTAAATCCCTCGCATATTAATCATAGAAGTTGAATTAAAGAAATCAAACATTTAAGTCAGTATGAAACCTATTTGAAGCCCAAGCCCAATCCAGTCCATATGAAAATAATCAGGCCACTTAAAGAACCAAACGGGCCGGCCCACCATTAACATTTTACGCATGCAAAAAGATTGCATTTTTGTTCTCAACAGAACCATAATACACATTAAAAGGACAATATATCTTCTCCAGAAATATACTAGCAGAAAAAATAGCATTTTGTACTAAAAAACACAAACATATTTTTCCAAGAGATACTTCTAAATGGTTTCAACATTCCACATTAGCCAGCCAATCCAATACTAAAAACAGTAGCTCGAATAAGTTCTAGGGAAATCCAGAACAGATTCTCTTGACGAAAAATTAGTATGATTAGCATCACGTATCAAACTGCATCATCTTCAAAGAACCTTACAGTCATTGTCCTGTTCAATGCTATCCTAAACGAGAAAGTAAAGTATCATCAAATGGGATTACCTAAAAACATTGTACTGCCATAAACACAAGCCTGATAAACTCCAAACCACAACGATGCGTTCAACTAGCGATCAATAAGATACCAGATTACTTGAGGAGCGTTAAGAGAACCTGCTAGTTGAGGATCGATCAGAAATATTAATATTTGAAGTGTCTCATAAAAACTGCATATGCAAAATAGTCCAAACACAAGATTGAGGAAGTTTGTCTTAATTCTATAAAGTAGTTAACAAATTTAATAAGTTGCATTAAATCTCTCTAATCTAGAGAGAGAACAAGTGCAAGAGTAACAAAGTAAGAGTAGGAGCAAGTGCATCAACATCTCAGAATATATGAGGTCGAAGTTCCAAATAAACACACAAAGTTAAATGAAACAATTCCTAATATCTGCCGCAGGCCAATCATGTTTTGGTATTGTTTGATCTAACAAGATTCTTCATGATCATTCTTCCGGTTTTGAGGATTAAAAATACTGCATTCAATACATTGTATAATTTACAACTTCCTTATATAGCACGGTTTAGCTAAAGATTACAAACATGAATTGTTGTGAAACGTTAAAATAATAAAAGTTAAAGGAATCGACCTCTTTATTTTCTAAAAATATTAGGAATCTCATAATTATGAATAATATAAATTTAGAGTGGCCACAAATAGATGATGAATCGCCTCGACAGCTAAGACCAATAATATCGGCAATCTAAATGTCACATTTAACATTAAGGATAATGACATTAGATACATTTCTCATCTTCTAATCACCAACCCAAAATCAACAAAAAATCAAAATGTCTATTCATTAACGGATCACATTTAAGTTAGCTAAATGTTAGAAATAAATGGGATTTGTTTAGTTATTTAAATAGAAAAAGATACATTTCTCAATTTTTCATATAAACCTCCTAATCACTATTTTTCACATAAAATTCCTAATTATGAGCCCAATCAATCAAAATCGAAATGTTCATTCATTAAATAATCAAATTTTAATTACAAATTTTCTCATAAGACTCAATTCTCAACAAAAAAAATTCTCGGCCAAATCATGAGGCTCAATTCTCATTGGTTGGATATTCATTGTAAGCATAATGCCAGGTCCTTATTCCCAATTTTTGAAGTTTATATTTTAATTACAATTTTTCTAAACCAAATCATGAGGCTCAATTTTCAAAAAGTTTTTGAAGTGGAAAAGGTGGAAACCATGCATTGTCGTAAAGCTTTTATATCCGCTCAAACTATTTATACCAAGTCACCAAATTCTCTACAAATAGAAGAATATTGAGATCAACTAGTTCTTCACCTATTTATACTAAGTCACCGTAATTCTCTAAAAGTACAAGAATATTGAGATCAACTTGATCTAACGGGGTAGGAGTAGTTCACAAGAACACTCCATAATTCTCAACAAGTTTAAGAATATTCTAGACACTATTCCAGAAACAATGAAATGTTCTTCACGTCTGTACAAGGTGTTCCTACACTATTCCAGAAACAATCTAGATGCTTCCCCCTACAAGTGGCTAAAAATGTGGGCTACGTACTTTGGTTAATTTGTTGGCTAGACTTAGGAAAAACCACAAGTTTGTGGAAATTATGCGCGACCATAATCTCCACTTCCACACCAGAGAGATGGAGTAATCATCAACTTTACATTGAACTACATGATGGTTCATGACAATGAAAATAGAAACTTTATGGAAGAATGGTAAGCACATTCTCATTGCCAACGAGAAAGATGATGAAATGAAGTTTGAATTCATTTTAAGTGCATTCCAATTTTCCATTGACTTTTATCGCATATATCAAACATCTATGTTACCAAGTAAACTCTTATACTTAAAAAAAAAAAAAACATTAACATTGAAGTAAAACCTACTTACCAGTGAAAACAAGCCTTGAACGAAGAGTCGCCAAAGAGCATCAACCTGATACAAGTTTTATGACAATGCACAACAAATTGAGAAGTATAAGAGGCACTCTTAAGTACTGAGTTGCGTAAATAAGACCAAGAATTTGCCCCTTAAATGAGTTTCTCTTAACCCCAGAGTACTCCTGAAAGCTCCACCCTCTTGGGGCAAGGAATCGATCTTCATTTTGTATAGCTAGAGCATTTGCAAGAAGAAGGCAGCCCTCCAGCAGTGTCCACAACCCCATTTCCTGCATCATATAGCAGATCAATATCTCTCATCACAATTATCATATTCTGGCATCATAGTCTTCTATCCATTGATGGATTACAATAAGAGAGCATAAACCACACTTAAGGCTGCAGCGCTGCTCGACTACCATTCTAAAAACTCCATTCACTATGCTTTGTTAAAATTGAAAATAAAATTAAAATCTCTGCAGCCTCCTCCTTCATGTATAACTCAATTAAGCAGTACTCCGCAGCAGAAGGAAATAGAAAGAAAAAAAAAAACGCTTACCTTCAAATTTTTATGTGTTGATTGGATTTGAGAAATCTAGCTTCTACCTGGCAGAAATTGGCAAAGGTAGAGAAGAAGAAGACGAAGAAGAAACAATTCAGGTTCGATTGTGTTGATTGGATTTGAGAAATCTAGCTTCTACCTGGCAGAAATTGGCAAGGTAGAAGAAGAAGAAGGGTTCGATCGCGCACAGTTGGAGGTGGATTCAAGCCCTAATTTTCGTGTAGAAAAACCTTTGATTAGGGGGGATTAACTGCGAATATACTTTCGGTTAGCAACCAAATGTAACCAATTTCTATATAACATATACCAATTACCCATTTCACTATAATAATATCACTTTCTATATAATAATATCACTTTCTACATAATTCTTGTAATTTTCCCTCATTATCCTTATTGATCTTTATTTATTTCCAAAAAACCAAACCTTTCATTAGCAAATTAAAGCTTCCAATCCAACATGTATAAATTTGATCTGGATTAATCATTTTTTAATTCTGATAATCAGACCCATTACCCTTGTTGATCTTTATTAATTACCAAAAAACCAAACCTTTCATTAGCAAATTAAAACTTCCAATCCAACATATATAAATTTGATCCGAATTAATTCTTTTTTAATTCTGATAATCAGACCCAACATGTTTTCGTTAAATAAAATAATACTGAGTTATAAATCATACCTCACATTTATCTCTTAATTCCCCTAGATCTCGATTCAGGTTTTACGGATCCAAAAATCCAACCACTCGCCCGCGGTTCTAAACTGATTTTCTTGAGAATCCAAATCGCAACCCTTCTCAATCGTCATAGGGATCACGAGAAGGCTCATTGTTGGATGACTCTTTACTCAATAATATAAATTTTCTGAACACATATTGAAGGCAAAAAGCTTTTTTTTCTTATTGAAGAAATAAATAAAACTATATTACAATATATTATTCTCTTCCTATGGAGGAGAACGTTTGTTTTGCCTATCATGACTAATACTTGAAAAGGGGAAACCTCATAAACAGGAAATTTTGAAAGCTTAAACTATTCTAGAGAGAAGATTTTCGAAATTAGAAAGAAGTTTTAGTGTGTTTTTCAGATGATCTTCTTTTATAGCCAAATGCCTTTTTTTATAGGCATCAATGTGCTCTTGTGTAGATCCATTATTGTCTTGTCAGCTTACACTCCACTTTGTTAGTGGGTATGAGGTCGGCCTTCTTTAATTTCCCACCCACCGTTTGGTAGGTGCACCTTCCACCATTTGTTGTCGAGTTAGGTGACTTCATTGTCTTTTTGCGTTGGCAACGAATCTTTTGCTGAGTGGAGGGGTCCTCCATTTTTGTCTTTTTGCCCGGATGCTGATTCTTTAAAAGTGGTGGGATCGGCCACTGTCTCCTGTCTGGAATTAGCATCCTATGCTTATCACAATGTATTCCTATACAATTACATTTGTAGAATACATGTATACTTGTGAATTATCGAGTCTTAGTCTAGACTCGTTTTCTCTTATTACATTTTTTGTTTTTATTGTCTAAAAACCCTTCAATTTTCCCTTATTTTTTGGAAAATCAGGTTTATATTGTTTAACCTTGAAACCCTATCCAAATAAGGGTTTCTCATGTGTTTGGCAGTAAGAACAAATTCTTTCTTCCCAACTTTCGATATGTATCATATTACATATTTTTTTCCTTGTTTGTTGCATCGTCGGAACCTTGTTTTTCCATATTAATTTCCTCTTATTTTTAAAGTGGCTTCCCCATTCACAGAGTTTTGAAAAATCTTGAATGGGTACTTTACCTTATCCATCTTAGTGAGACAGACCCATAATCCCCAAGCTTGCCTTGTAGATATTTCTTCCTCGATAAGGGCGACTACTAAAGGATTATTTGATGGTGGTGTTTTGGCTCTATTGAAAGCCACCATATCTGGTCTCTGTAGTTTTATAAACTGGAATACTGGATGAGACCATTTGCCTGTGATCTCTGGAGCGACTGAGATAATTTTTAGCTCCAGTGTATCTCCTCTACCCAAATGTGGGTTATTTTGCCATGAATCATGTACAACAGTGAATATCTATTCCAGTAACTTTGAAATTTCCGTAAAATTAGAAGCGGTTGTGAATACCGAAGCAATAACTCCGAAGTCAAACCATTCTCTAACGTGGGTTTAGACCCGAAAGCATCCAAAGTCTTGGATACTTTCCTGACCAATAGGCAGTTATTTTTCCGGGATTGATCTCATTTCTCGTAACCAATTTCTTTCATATTCTTTGGTAAATTTGAAATGGAGAAACAGTTTGGTTAGTGTTAACCTGTATAGGGTCTATCTGTGGTCTTAGGTTAACATCTCTCTCTTTTACCCCAAAGGTGTTGGGTTGACTCGGGTTGTCTGGAATTGCTTCCTGACTTTTCGAATTAATATTTTTATCGGATTTCGATAAAACACTTGATTCGGCATTATCAGCCTTGGGTATAAAAGTATCCTGCTTCGTCATTGATGATGAACCATTCTATTGTATTTCTTTCTTGATCACTGATGGTGAACATGCCTTTGTGTCGAGGTCCCTCTAATACATTCTATAAATGATAGTTAAAGGTTATTGCCGCTTGTAGGGTTTTTTGGACTTTGTCTCACAATTATATAAATCTCATAATAATGAATAATATAATTAAGGGTGGACAAATAGATGATAGAATCACAAAGACATGCTAAGATCGATAATATCGACAATGTAAATGTCACATGTAACACAAAGGATATTGACAACAAATACATTTCTCACTTTTTCAAATAAACTCAAAAATCTACGAAAATGGTAATGTCAATTCATTAACGGATCACAATTTAATTAGAAGCATGAATTGCTAATGAGATTTGTTTACCATGAATTGCTAATGAGATTTGTTTAGATTTTTTAAGGGTTAATTGCTGAAAAAATCATGAACTTTACTTAATTCAATATTATCCAACTTATTTGATATTACCAGATATAACATAAACTTTAATTTCTTTTGCAAATTTAACCAACAAACACATTTCGGATATCTATATTTTGAAAATAACCCTCACCGTTTCAAAATAAAATAATAACCTAACATATAAAATGATAGTTATTTGAAATGGTGTAAGTTATCTCTAAAATAAACATACGTTAGGTTAAAATAACAAAAAAAGAGTTGGTTAAAAATATTAAAACAAGTTGGTTAAAATAAGAAAATGTAAAAATTCCGATTATATTTTTAATGATATTCAAAAATTTAATTAAAATTGTAAATTAATTAAAGTTTGTGATTTTTGTTGCAATTAACCCTTTTTATTCAAATCACGAGCCCAAAATCAATTGAAATCCATATTTTAATTACAAATTTTCAAGACCAAATCATAAGGACTCAATTCTCAAACTAGCCTGAATTGCTATCAATCTGGGCTATATTTGAAATCAATCGGGCCACATTAGGAATCAAATGGGCCGACATACCACAACTACTAGTGTTCTTTTACCACGTCTTTCTCCTTGATGGATGCCTGCCAAAAATAAAATAAATAAATAATTGTGTTTTAAATGAGTTATTAGATTAAGTAAATTTGTGAAATTGCTTAAAAATGTATGTATTGATTAAAATAACATGTTTCTTCAAAAAAAAAAAAAAAAATCCTTACAAAAAATTGATTTTGGAGTTTGGTAAAAAACTGTAATGATATCTGTCAAACTTTATGACAACTTAACTTTAAAAGTAAATTGTATTTAAAAAATTATTATAATCACCTAAAAACATCTTACCATATTTTTCATTCAAGCATTTAAATTAAAGTAGAATGCAAACACTATAAATTGCATCTCATAACACGAAATAGGGTTGTGCATGAATTTTGGAGATTACAAAAACCTAACTAAAATCTAGATTGAAAATTTTTTCAATCAAAAATATGCATTGACTTTCTTCAAATCAAATTGAACCGAATATATTTAAAGTCTGGTTCCATAGATTTTTCAATAATTCAAAAGGAGAACTTAACAAAATTGAGATCGAACTAAATCAAATTGGAGTCATTTCTTTATGTATACATATAATTACATACTACTTATTTAATTAAGTTGATAATTTATAATGCACAAATAAATTAAATTCCAAATTTTTAATAATTAATATTATAAATTATATCTAATGACAATCTTTAAGATAACATATATCTTTTTAATTATGGAAGTTGTAACTTTTGAAATCAATCATTTCATTCTTTAATACTTAATAATGAAACTTTGTTGTAACATGTTAAATTAGTTTTTAGATTATTTTTTATTTGTTGCATTTTATTTAAAATGATTACCTTTTTTTTTTCCTTTCGATTTATATTTTTTTTTAAATTTCCGAATACCCAAATTTCTAAATTGAATCGAATCAAAATTTAGTTTGGTTTGATTTTGTTTTAGAGATTTTTTTATTTTGGTTCAATTCGGAATAATTATTTTTAAAATTTTCTAATTAGGTCCGAACCGTGCACAACCCTAATTTAAAATTCTAATAAAGTGAAATATTGGATATTCAATTTCAAATTGACTCTAGTTAATTGACTCTAGTTAAGAAAATATTAAATTGTGTGCCTAAAAATATAATTATTGGGCTCATTCACTGTGTTGACAATCTAATTAAACAAACTCTCCATTATTTGACCTAATTTTTTAAGAAAAAATATTTGCAATAAAAACATGAAGATAATGTAGCGGGTGAAATGGCAGGATCCAGGCCTTACAATTATTCCATCACAAACTTCCAAACAAAACCTCTCAATCCCTAATTCTGCCTTTCGAATTTCCAATTTCTAGAACCCTCCACACCCTCCCCTTAAACCCTTCCTCATAAGGCTTCTCAGTTCTCTAGAAGTTAGAGAGAGAAACAGCAACTCACACTCCCTGTTATCTACTTCACCTCCTACCTAACAGTCCCAAACCAAAAGCTGCCTTTTTGCACGTATATTCGATAACTTCTGGGGGTAAATCGGATTAAATTCAGATACGAAAGACTGATACTTCATCTGCCTTGGAAATTGAAAAGATGGCGCCTATATTGAGCAGAAGCCTAGCTTCCGCCGCGGTGGGCGCAATCCCATATTCAGCATCTTTTCCCATTAAGAGTAGTGGTAGGAGCAATAGGAGTTTGTTGAGAAGTGCTTTTTTGCCTAAGAACGGATTAAAGAACGCATTTTTGAGAAGTGGGTTGGAGTGGAAGGTGGAGAGGCGGCGTAGTGAAGTGGTGGTGAGATGTGAGGCTTCTGCGGTGGCGGAAAAGGAGGCTCCTGAGAGCGCCGGAGAAACATATGAATATCAGGCTGAGGTAAATGTTTAATTTTTGTATTTTGGTTGGAATATAACAAATTAAAGTTGTTGTTTGTTGAAATCTTTTTGGGAGAAAATACCTGTAATAGTCTGTGATTGATTCGACTACAGAATAATTGAGTCTATTTGTTTGCTGAGGATTGAAATTTTATGTCATCGTATTGGATATTTAAATTGCTTTCAGGTTAGTCGGTTGATGGACTTGATTGTCCACAGTTTATACAGCCACAAGGAAGTGTTTCTTCGAGAGCTTGTGAGGTAAGGGCGTGCTCGTTGTGCTTTGTTTCCCGTTCTGTGATATGTTTTTGGGTTCCAAAAAAAAAAAAAAAAAAAATTATGTATGTGCTCACTAATTGTTTTGGTTTAATTAGGTTATTATCATGCATTACTGTTCAGACTATTAAGTTTTTTTGTTGTTGCCTATTTTTTTATTTATTTGTTTTCTGCAGTAATGCAAGTGATGCTCTTGATAAGTTGAGGTTTTTAAGTGTGACTGAGCCTACATTACTTGGAGATGCCGGTGAGCTTGAGATTCGTATCAAATCTGATCCAGATAATGGAACCATTACCATAACGTATGTATCTTAATTTTCTTCCCTACATATGTATCTTGTTTTCTTCCCTTTGTTGCTGTAGAAATGGAAGAGTTTCTTAGTGTAGCTTTTATATCCTTGCAGGGATACTGGCATTGGAATGACGAAAGAGGAGCTTATCGACTGTCTTGGAACTATTGCACAGAGTGGAACTTCTAGATTCCTAAAAGCATTGAAGGTGGTTATCTGTTGTCATATTTTATTTGAGTATCCTATGTGATTTTGACATTTGAGAGACACCTAACTAGTAGATTCACCTCTTGTAGGAGACCAAGGATCTTGGGACTGACAATAGCTTGATTGGTCAATTTGGTGTCGGATTCTATTCTGCTTTTCTAGTTGCAGAAAGGGTACTCCACGAATTTCATAACTTCTAATTACATGTTCTTGTTAATATGTTGGATGATTCTTTGGTGATCTGGTTGAGCTTTTTCTTTCCATTATTCTAGGTGGTTGTGACAACAAAGAGCCCAAGGTCTGATAAGCAGTATGTTTGGGAATCTGTAGCCGATAGCAGCTCCTACTCTATTAGAGAGGAAACTGATCCCACAAAGTTACTCAACCGAGGCACACAGATCACACTTTATCTGAGGGTATTTTACCTTTTCTTTTGCAATCTTAGTTTTTGCTCTGGGTAAAATTTTCAGAGTTTTTCTTTTATTGATAGTGCCTATTAAAATAGTAGGTAACTACTCTGTAGAACCATTACACAGGAAGCTTTAAAAAAAAGTTTTTCTGCTTGGGCCAATACAGATTTCATATGGGATTTGTTCTTCTGAGCTAGTTAAATGTGGCTTTGTTAAAGAATGATCAGCTTAGTAATGTTTGACTTGCAGGAAGATGATAAGTATGAATATGCAGAGCCTACAAAGATCCAGAGTTTGGTGAAGAATTACTCGCAGTTTGTATCGTTCCCCATCTATACATGGCAAGAGAAATCAAGAACCATTGAGGTTTGGCTGCTATGTCTTGATTAGTAAGCTTTCACTTGTTTTTGTTGGTGGTGGCTCTGGGACAGGTCATCTAATCACATTTTTCTTCGTGCTCTCCTCTTACCTGGGGCTTGTCTCTATATCCTCTAGTCATTGTAGTGCTATGTCAGTTCCTGATAATTTTGCAAAAAAAATGGGACTCCTGTATTAAGTGTTTGTTCCAGAATATAATGCGACTGCAAAGTAACTTATCAATTTCAATTCGCCTCATGGCCAAATTTTTTGTTTTCTAGTCAAGTGGAGGCTATATTGACTTTTTAAGAATTAGCATTATGTTATTGCAAATTTGGCAGGTGGAAGAAGAGATAGAACCAAAAGAGGGAGAAGAATTGCCAGAGGTAATGGTCTATTAGAAACAGTTTCTTGTAGTCTGCTTTTTATAGTTCTCAGGCAGATCAAATTGATATGACATTTTTTTTCCTTTGATGTGTTCTTCCAGGGAGAGAAGAAAACCACCACAAAGACCAAAACTGAAAAATACTGGGACTGGGAATTGGCGAATGACACAAAACCTATATGGGTAGGCTGGGTTATAGTTCATCTGATGTTCAATGTTATTACATTTGACATCTCTTTATGCAGCATGTTTTATGCTCTTTTGTTTTAATATGCAGATGCGCAATCCTAAGGAAGTTGAAAAAGAACAATATCAGGAATTTTACAAGAAGACATTCAATGAGTTTTTGGATCCACTTGCACATACCCATTTTACTACAGAGGTATCAATGTTCATATTGGATGAGCTGGTAAAATTTAGATTCTTTCTGCTTTGGTTTGATTCACTCCTTCTGCAGGGTGAGGTGGAGTTTAGAAGTGTGCTCTACATTCCTGGAATGGCACCTCTTAACAACGAAGAAGTTATCAATCCCAAGACAAAGAATATTCGCTTACATGTGAAACGTGTATTTATTTCGGATGATTTTGATGGTGAACTGGTAAGAACTTTCTGCTTTGCTTTGAGACCTGTTACGTCTTTCTTTCCTCTTTCCTGATCGCTTAGTGCTTCCTCTTTCTATGTCAGATGACACTTTCTTGCATTCTGCTTATTCAATATGGTTACTTGTACTTATAACCAGCTGACTTGAAACAACTTTATAACAAACACAACATTATCCATGGATTGCCTGTTCTAGAGAGCATGTTATTTGAGTTTATTTCTATTCTATAGTGATATCTTACATTAATGAAGCATGTCGACTTTTTGATGACTTGTAGTTTCCGAGATACTTGAGCTTTGTGAAGGGTGTGGTGGACTCAGATGACCTTCCTCTTAATGTTTCCAGGGAGATCCTTCAGGAGAGCCGAATTGTAAGGAACTCTCAGTTATTATTACATATTTTTAATCAACATATAAATTGCTTTTGTATTTTAATAACTGGTTTTACTCTATTTTCTTAATCCAGGTGAGGATAATGAGAAAGAGACTGGTGAGGAAGACATTTGATATGATTCAAGATCTTTCTGAAAGTGAGAATAAGGAGGTTCGTATTAAGTGAATAATGATTTATTTTATTTTTGTCATGATAAAATACCACTTACATAATGGTGGTTGTGTGATTTTAGGATTACAAAAAGTTTTGGGAGAATTTCGGTAAATTTTTGAAGTTGGGATGCATTGAAGATACTGGAAATCACAAGCGGATAACACCATTGCTGAGATTTTCCACCTCCAAGAGCGAGGAAGATCTGATCAGTTTAGATGATTATATTGAGAACATGGGTGAGAACCAGAAAGCTATCTATTACTTGGCAACAGACAGCTTAAAAAGTGCTAAATCTGCTCCTTTTGTGGAAAGATTGGTCCAGAAAGGAATTGAGGTATGTACATTTACTAGGATTAATGTATCCACTTCTCTTGTAACAATGATGTTCTTAACAATGGAAAGGAGGTGTTTATGAGTTCTCTGCATAAATAAATGAGCACTTATGAGACTCTTTAAAATCTACTTAAATCCTGTACAAGGAGTCTACACAACTTCTTCAGATTTCTTGTATAGTTAATCATACAATATCTTATTTATCCACTTCGTTTTCAGGTGCTTTACTTAATTGAGCCAATTGATGAAGTAGCGATCCAAAATTTACAGACATACAAAGAGAAAAAGTTCGTTGACATTAGCAAGGAGGATCTTGAGCTTGGTTAGTAACTCCCTGTAGCACTAATTGAGTTGTTACCTTAACCTCTCTCTTTCCAAATCCTCTTCAAATGATGCATCCTGCTTTTAAAATTTGTCCTGCATTCGGTAGGCCGATAATTATTGTTGATACTCTGAGCTAAATCTTGTATCTGAATAACAGATGAAGAAGATGAGGTGAAGGAAAGGGAAACTAAGCAGGAGTATAATCTTTTGTGTGACTGGATAAAACAACAACTTGGTGAAAAGGTGGCTAAAGTGCAAATCTCAAAACGTCTAAGCTCATCACCGTGTGTGCTTGTTTCTGGAAAATTTGGCTGGTCAGCTAACATGGAAAGGTGTGGTGAAGAACAATATATTATCGATCTGAATTGCATTTGCTATCATATTTATCCACCATTCTTTGGTTTGATTTCTTCAAAACAGATTGATGAAAGCACAGACTCTAGGAGACACTTCAAGCCTGGAATTCATGAGGGGAAGGAGAATACTTGAGATAAATCCAGACCATCCAATCGTTAAGGATCTTAATGTATGATCATATATACCCATTTCAAATTCAAGATGTAAATGCTGTTTGTGCACCCGCATTAGTTCCAACATTTACTTTTGCAGGCTGCTTGCAAGAATGCCCCTGAGAGCACCGATGCCAAGAGGGCTGTGGAACTTCTATATGATACGGCCTTGATCTCTAGTGGATTCACTGTAAGTATATAAAGAGTCGAAACAATCTTTATTCTTCTCGTGTTTGTAGCTTTATTAGCTCTACTCGACTACTCCTCGACTCACATCCTCTAATTGACAGCCTGATAGCCCTAGCGAGCTTAGCAACAAGATATACGAGATGATGGCTATGGCCCTCGGAGGAAAGTGGGGCAGATTGGAGGATGAAGAAGCCGAGGCTAGTGCAGATGCGGTCTCAGAAACCGATGACAGCTCAGCTGATGGTTCTGAAACGCAAGTCGTTGAGCCCTCCGAAGTGAGGACCGAGAGTGATCCTTGGAGTGATTGATTGATATAATTTAGTTAGACTATCTCTTAATCATATCATTGGTAAAACTGCTATAAACTGGTAGATTTTTAAGGTAGGCTGCGAAGAGCTCCAAAAGTGAAAGGAAACACATTTTGTCATGTTTTAGTTTTGGTAGTAAATTTATATGCAGCTTACCTATTTTTTCTATGCATTTTAAAAGAATATTTCCATTAAACCAAAACCCCGAATATTCACTTTGTGAGAAGCAAAATTATGTCTTAATATTAATAATCTCTTTCCTTATAAAGGCTTCTATTTAACCTCCATGGTTGGATTTTGCGAGCTGCCTCTGCTGGATGTGATTTAACTTAATAAATGTTTAATTGTCATTATATTTTCATCTTTCTTTTTCTTTTTATTTTCTTATGACTTTGGTATGGAAAAGGTAAAAGTAAGGGTAGCAGGTGGGGTGTGTGTATATATATATATGTATGTATATTCGATCCTCTGATGAAGATAACACATGAGGATGAAAACATTAGATTATAAAATAGTAAAATATTATTCATATACGAGTGAAAAGAAAATGGATTTATTCATATTAAAATAGGTAAAACCATTTTGATACAAAACATATAATCAAGTCTCAACGTTGACATTTATTGAGCTCCCTCTAGTTAAAGATTAGATTGTCTCGTCCCCTCTTTGTTTCCATTGCTTCTTGTTCCTCTAGAGATGCCTGCTTGCAAAGACAGTATGTGAACACACAAACTTTCTCTTTGCAATCATTTGAAAATGTTGCAATGTTGCAATCACTGTCTTTTTGGCATCTACGGAATATTGCTGCCTCACAGAATATTGATCCACCTGTCAATTACAAATCAAACTATTAACCAACTTTTAAACACATCATGTTATTAGCAGATTAGAATATGAGAGAGAGAGAGAGAGAGAGAGAGAGAGAGAGAGAGAGAGAGAGAGAGAGAGACCTAGGGTCATTAGCAAGCATGTGGTCAAGAAAACCATCTTGAGTGAAGCCATCTGAATCTGTTACTGATGGAAAATCGAGAATTAACAAATGATGGATTGATGAAGTTTGAGTGAAACAATACACACATATATATAAGTCCTGGCAATAAATTTCTAGCTAATCATAATCATATTGTTTTATGGTAGGTTATACAGAACATTTAATGTTTTTTTCCATTATTAATTTGTTATGGAAATCTTTATCCCAGATGATATATCTTATGTTAAGATTACATGCCACAAGTGTCAAATTATGGGTCGTGGCATTAATTCTATTGACTACTATACAGTTTTATGGCAAATTTTCTTTAATTGCAGACCAAACACAATTTTTAGTTTTTCTTTTTTTTTTTTCCTTCCCAAAATTACTTCATAGTATTATATACATATATCATAGATGATCCTTTAATTTAAATAATACTTAGTTCTCTCTCTTTCATTATTCTTTCAAATTGGTCACTTAAAGATACACTTTGTTGATGTGTTGCATCTAACAATATTTGAACACAATACCAAGCTGAGTGGAATTATAGAGCCTCAACTACTATTTCAATAATCCAAATGAATTTCTTACTTTAAAGGTCAAACAAATAAAATTGAAATTCTCCAATTCACTGATAAATTTTAAAAAGTTTTAATAAAAATATAACTGAAATTTAAATTATTTGTTAAGATCATCATTTATAAACATGCCGTATTAATAAAAAAACCTTATACTCAATTTATACTTTATAGTCATAAAAAATGTGAAGGGAAAAAACTTATTCTGTCAACTTCATAATTATTCTTTCACTTTCTCTAACTCATTAAAAAAAAAATTAACATAATTATTTTAAAAATAACAAGAATATTATTATAATTGTACGTATCTCATATATCATAGCACTGTTGTCTGCTGCTAAATTATAAAATATATGAGGGCATTATGAAATTTGATATTGTATAACACAATTAGTATAATGGAGTTACAATAATATTACCATTAGTTGTTTATATTTGTAATTTGGATAATCTGTTTACATTATATTCTGGCATCACATATATCTAATATTTTCGTTACAATATTATATATCATGTGTAAACATTTTACAAAATTGACGTTGTTATTATTATTATTATTATTATTTTGATATTTAAGGCACAAGTCTCTCAGTAATTTATTGATATTAACCACATAAGAAATAATCAAATTTTAAATATATTTAAGGCTCTTAGAAATTATTAAAAAAATCAAAATGTTTTGAATTATAATTTTAATATTTGTAATAAAATATGTCTTAAATACTTTAATAATTGGATTTTTTCAAATAAAATAGATAATTTTAAAATATTTTTCTGATTTTTCATATTAACTTTTTGAATACTATAGGAGTACATTTTATAAGTTTTTTTTTTTTTAATATTTTGAAAAATTCGGAATTGAAAAGACAAAAATATAACAAGTCACATAGTTTAGGAGCTATAAGCCTATAACTAACCAAAAAAAAAAGTTTTTTCCCAAAAAAACATAATAAAGGTATATAATGAAATAATTAATCTCACAAAAAAACATAATAAAGGTATATAATGAAATAATTAATCTCAAATATATATAATTAGATTTAAAAATGTCATAAAATCGTATCGAATAACATCATTCGGGTCAAATCGTATCCGTGGTTATAAACCGCCCGAAATTAAGACGATGGATATTTTCCTTTTTTTCTTTCAACCGTGACTAGGTTTTTGGAAGGGTTTAAGGCCGCACAGCCTCTTTCCCTCTCTCCTCTCCTCTCCTCTCTCTCGCTCTAAAAACCACCATCTCAATGCTTAGCTTCCTGGTTTATTTCTTAATTCTGAGTGAGCTATAGATGTTCTCAGACCTTCTCTCTCTTTTCCCCAACATTATAAACAAGCAATAATCTCATATCTTGGGAGCCGTTTGCTTACCAACCAATCAATACATCCACTGCAACATGTGGAGAAATTTATCGAAACAGTCCTCTTTGAGAAAGTTCAAGATCTTGTCAGAATTCCCCCGTTCGCCAAATGCATCATCCGCGGTAAATTCCTTCCAAGATTTTATTTTCAGTGAAAAAACCGTACATTTTCAACCCCAAAGCCGTGCAAATACTCGCAGTTCTGAAGTGGGGTCCGCTCAAGATTCAATCTTGTGGCGAAACCACGAGGTGGGTTGTCCTAAATTTTCTTTTGGTAGTGATTCTTTAAGAAATTTTGGGGGTAGAAGTGGTTATGCTACCGCAGCGGAGGCTTTAGTGTCGACATCAGAAGAAGAGATTGATGAAATTCAAGCATTAGTAGAAGAGCTTAACAAAGAAATGGAGGCGAAAAGCCCAGATATTCGAGAGGAAAAACAGCCGAAAATGGTGGGAGGAATGGGGTTAGGGAAGTACAATATTCTTAGAAGGAGACAAATAAAGACGGAGACCGAGGCATGGGAAGAGGCGGCAAAAGAATACCAAGAGCTTTTAGTTGACATGTGTGAGCAAAAATTGGCTCCTAACTTGCCTTACATAAAGTCATTGTTCTTAGGGTGGTTTGAGCCTTTGAGAGACGCCATTGCTGCTGAGCATGAGTTGTGTCGTGAAGGGAAAAACCGTACTGCCTATGCACCATATTTTGACCAATTGCCTGCAGATATGATGGCAGTTATTACCATGCATAAGTTGATGGGTTTGTTGATGACTGGAGGAGGCAATGGCAGTGCTAGAGTTGTGCAAGCTGCATGTCATATTGGTGAAGCCGTCGAACACGAGGTTGGCATGAAGTGAATACATTATAACTTTCATATTTGTTCCTGTATCATCCAAGAAGATCTGTAATGGATGTACTGGCCATCTGATAGGCATTACAGTCAGCAGTTTTTCGAATTATTATCGTTCTTAGAATGAACTGTCTGTATGTTGGATACTGCAGCCTGTTGAACAGATATTTTGTCCACTATATAGAACTTTTCAGATTTTTTCTTGGGTTTTATCGCTGACTAGGCTGCAGAAATTGAGCTAAATGAAAATCTGTGCTTTTGTTCTTCTTGATTTTCCATTTGATGGTCTTTAGGTCTTTATAATTTCTTCATATATCTCCAGCATAGGCTTTTATCATTTTCACTTTTCATGGGGGGTGTGTGTGTGTGATTGGTAGGAAACAAAATGTTTAGGGGAATCCTGACCTCACCCTTCGTGCTAGATTCCATTATTTCTGAATGTAGTTGTAAGGTAATTTCATTTATGGTTCTCACAGGGGATTCTTGACACCCCTCAATTTTTCATGCTAAATAACTGCCTTCAGTAAGTAGAAAGAAAAGCTAAATTAGTTGTTTTCTTTTCCTCTCTAATTTGTCTTCGGCATTCTTGAGAGTTCAATGGTTATTGTTTTTATTGTTGACCAGGTCAGGATTCATAAGTTTTTAGAGAATTGCAAGAGGAAAAATGCATTAAATAGAATTTCTGATGAAGGACCTGATCCTGAGGCAAAGGAACAAGAGAGACTAAAGAAAAAGGTTCAGCTTTTGATGAAGAAACAAAAACTGAGCCAAGTTAGGAGAATAGTGAAGCAACAAGATGATTTGAAGGCCTGGGGTCAGGATGCTCAAGTCAAGGTTGTTTATCTGCATTCATCTCTCTCTCTCTCTCTCTCTCACACACACACACACACGTGTACTATATCATAAATCAGGGCATGGGTGTTTATCTGACCCCGTGTGCCATCCATTATGGTGATTTCAGGAGTACTGCTAAAGTTGTACTCATGTTTTATTATAGGTGGGATGCCGTTTGATTCAGATATTGACACAAACAGCCTACATACAACCTCCCGTTGATCAGATGGATGATGCACCACCTGATATTCGACCTGCATTTGTGCACACTCTCAAATCTGTAGAAACACTGTGAGTACAATTTCATGTTTTCTGACCACTTAGGCTTACAAGTTTATTTTCACTGCTTGAATATTTATTTATTTATTTTTTTTAAATTTTGCTTTTGTGCAGGAGAGGGACCAGGAGATATGGGGTGATTGAGTGTGATCCTCTAGTTCGCAAAGGGCTTGAAAAAACTGTAAGAACAGCGTCATTGTAATCTTCTCTCTGTTTGACATTTCCAGTAACCAATATATTCAATAAAGTAGTAAAGACTTCACTAGCATTCTTCAAGTAGTTGGACTACTACAGATGATAAATGTAATGTTGCTCTCTGTGTTTCTCATTTGCACTCTGTGATCTTGACTCATGAGTAATTATATCCTTTTCTTCTGTCTGTACAGGCTAGGCATATGGTGATTCCGTACATGCCTATGTTGGTTCCACCACTAAACTGGACAGGGTATGCTATTCTTCGTTTCTCTGGGGAATTTGTTTCATGTTTGGGTTGTATGAGGCATTTCCTTGTTCTACTGCCATGTTTGTCTTGCTAAATGATAATCACTTATCTCACCGGGGAAGGCCTAGACATTGTTTATATTCGAAGGTGATCAGGTGATAATGTCGTTTTGCGTAGCATAATCACAAAATTGGAAACAATGATAAAAAAAGCCGATGTACCCTGGGAATAGGTGTTGCCAGAGTTTGTGAGGTATTATGTTTATCAAATTATTTAATCTAGACCTCTTAAAATTTTTATTATTCCTAGAGGTGCCTTCCATAGTCCTTTTCGTAATCCTGTCAACCCTTAATGGTTGTGGTTAGGTAGTTCGTAATTTACAAGGATAGGCTTGTGATGTCTTGGTATGCTACCTTATATCTTTAAATTTGACCTAATCTACGCACCTAATCCATGATTTCATAACAACTCTTGAATGACTTACCGTTGTGATTGGTTCATTTTATAAAAAAAGGCAAAAGTTTATCTTAAACTTAGTTTGATTAGTTTTGTGTGTTATTGGTAGGTATGAGCGCGGTGCTTATTTATTTTTGCCATCATATATTATGCGTACGCATGGAGCTAAACAACAACGAGAGGCTGTTAAAAGAGCTCCTAAGCAACAATTAGAACCTATTTTTCAGGTATGTTAATTGTGTATTTTTTTTCTGTTGTGTTTTCTTGTTATTTTGGATTTTTTTTATCGCTGTATTTTGTTATTACTGCTGGAAGCCTTTAATTTTTTTGCTAGATGTTATTGCTATGGCTTTTAATTTATCTTTTTACCAGGCACTTAATACTCTTGGCAATACTAAATGGAGGGTGAATAAAAGAATACTAAGAGTTGTTGACAGAATCTGGGCTACTGGAGGTCGTCTTGCAGACTTGGTTGATCGTGATGATGTAAGTAACAATTGTATGGCTGGAAGAGTGCACTCTAATTTTCTCTTTTAGATATCATCTCCCCATAGGTTTATGATGATTTTTCTTTTGCTTTTAGTTTTATAAATCTTAAGCCAATCTCTGAACCACAGTACAATATATTTTTATTAATCGAGGTCTTCATTTCCCTTCATTTTGATGCCCATTTAGGTGCCTTTGCCGGAGGAACCTGATACAGAAGATGAATCAGAAATCAAGAAGTGGAGGTGGAAAGTCAAAAATGTGAAAAAGGAGAACAGTGAAAGGCATTCACAGCGGTGTGATATAGAACTCAAACTTGCTGTAAGAGTTCCTTCATTTAGTTGCTTGGCACTTGACATAGTTCTTCAGCATTATATGTTAATAATTTTTATGATAGAGTAGGTGGCCAGAAAAATGAAGGATGAAGATGGATTTTACTACCCTCACAATTTAGATTTCCGAGGACGTGCATATCCCATGCACCCATATCTGAATCATCTTGGTTCTGACCTCTGTCGAGGAATTCTGGAATTTGCAGAAGGTCGTCCCCTTGGCAAGTCAGGCTTACACTGGTTAAAAGTGCATTTAGCAAATTTATATGGTGGTGGCGTTGACAAATTATCCTACGAAGGGCGACTATCATTCACTGAAAACCATTTGGAGGATATATTTGACTCTGCAGATCGGCCTCTTGAAGGGAGGCGGTGGTGGTTAGATGCTGAGGATCCTTTCCAGTGCCTGGCCACTTGCATGGACCTAGCTGAAGCATTCAGAAGTCCATATCCAGAGTCTGCAATCTCGCACATGCCAGTCCACCAGGTAACAGATTGTGAGAAATTGCTGAATGGCCATCATTACCCTTCGTGATTAGTGTTTCATGTGTAACTAAACCCGATCAGTTTCCTTTTCTTTTAGTTCTTTTGCTTTGGGTAATATTAGCATATCATGTTTTGGGGTAAGGGAGGTCAGTTCTTATTGGAAAGTGAAGTAAAATTGTGTGCATGTTCTATCTGCTTTAAGCAATTGATTAATCATCATGATATGCCAAATTATTATAGGTCCGATTATCTTTGACACACCTATTTTGAACTCTCAGTTATTAAGTTATCCAATTCTCTTGCTGGTGCATAATTGAGATATTATCTTATGCCTCTCACTGAAGTCTTTTCAGCTCTGACCACTGCACTTACATTTTAAGTATTTGAATATGGTTACAATTTCTATAAAATTATAAGTTTTATACCTGTTGAGAATTTGTTGTCTGCATTCTGTTTGTGCAAGGTCTTTATCTGTTGTCTTGCATTGCAAAAGCTGAACTTCAATATTTTGTTTGCTATTCTGGATTTTCTAGGATGGCTCATGTAATGGCTTGCAACATTATGCCGCCCTTGGGAGAGATAAGGTAATGAATACGTCTTGACTTATGTGATTTTGGATTTTTAATGTTTTCATTTTGTATAAACTCACATTTCAAGCATTATAATTATGTAGCTAATATATTGCTTTATATTTACTTATAAGTTTGGAAGAGTGATGATATGATAAACTTGGAACTTAAACAACATGAGTTCCTTCTGTTTTGATGTGATATTTTTGTTATGTTTATATAGCTTGGAGCAGTTGCTGTCAATCTTGTTACAGGAGATAAGCCTGCTGATGTTTACTCAGGAATTGCTGCTAGGTAAGCTCGAACGCCTGGATTCCTGTTTCCTGTTGTGATTATTACTTAGCCTCATGCTCCTATTGCTAAGCAAAAACATGACTGCAGAAGTAGACTTTGATGGTAAAATAATGGGAAAATGGCCCTTTATACCCATTTTTATAAAAGTTGATCCCTTTTTACCCATCAATATAACAATTGATCCCTAAATACCCCTAAATATAACAATTGATCCCAAAATACCCATTTTTGAGTCAAGTCAACTTTCAAATGGGTCTCACGAGTCCAATCAAACCCATGATTTAGTTATTTATCCTATTATTATTTTGTTAAATAGAAAATTATTATTTTGTTAAATACTAATAATAACATTATTAATTAATAATGTTCCAAAATATTAGTAATATTGCTATAGTAATAATTTAATATTTTCGAACATTAAGAATTATTATTTTGGAAAATAATTGTTTTACTAATGTTCGAAAATCGCATCTTTTCCAACATTATTAATTTTCGAACATTTTTAATATTAATGTTCGAAAATTATTGCATTTTCAATATGTATTAATTTTCGAAAATTAATACATTAATTTTCAAAAATTAAAATACTTTTTCGAAAATTAAAGAATTAATTTTCGAAAATTAATTAATATATTTATTTTCGAAAATTAATATGCTTTTTTCGAAAATTAATGCATTAATTTTCGAAAAAGCATATTAATTTTCGAAAATTAATGCATTAATTTTCGAAAAAACATATTAATTTGGGAAAATTAATGCATTAATTACTAATAACATTAAATTATTGCTATAGTAATATTACTAATATTTTGGAACATTACTAATTAATAATGTTATTATTAGTATTTAACAAAATAATAATTTTCTATTTAACAAAATAATAATAGGATAAATAACTAAATCATGGGTTTGATTGGACTCGTGGGGTCCATTTGAAAGTTGACTTGACTCAAAAATGAGTATTTTGGGATCAATTGTTATATTTAGGGGTATTTAGGGATCAATTGTTATATTGATGGGTAAAAAATGATCAACTTTTATAAAAATTGGTATAAAGGGCCATTTTCCCGTAAAATAATTGCAATATGAAATGCCTATACAAAAAATTCAAGAACCTGACCAGGTCCCAGTGTGACTTTTTTTGTTTTGTTTTTTTGGCGTGCATCAAATCTAAGCTTTTCTATTTAGTCAATGGAACAACTCATTCATTTCTAATTCTCGGTTATTTTCGAAGAGAATAATCGTGGGAGAATTCTGGTTCTCAACCTCACTGCAAAGAATAGTTGTCACTATTAGGTTGAAAATCAACAATAGTATAACTGTATAAGTGGTTTTAATTTGCACATTGTTTACTGCAGAGTTCTTGAGATTATGAAGAGTGATGCTGCTAAAGACCCTGCAACTGATCCGAATGTCAAGCGTGCTAGGCTGTTAATCGACCAGGTTCTCGATTCTGTGTCCTTTATTATGCACATAAATTTGTTACTATTGTTTGTCATTCCTAAATGGCTTGCTTATCTAATGTGTATACTATATCAGCCATCTCTTTCGGTTTTTGTGACTTTGAACTGCTGAATATCATTTTAACACATTGGCTTGTGTTAGTGAACCATTATAGTTACTGGGATTTGTTATTTTGCTTGTTGATTTATTCTTAATTTGTACAGGTGGATAGAAAATTAGTCAAGCAAACAGTCATGACATCAGTCTATGGTGTCACTTATATAGGGGCGCGTGATCAAATCAAAAGAAGGTTAAAGGAGCGTCATGCTATGGAGGATGATACAGAGTTGTTTGCTTGTGCTTGCTATGCCGCAAAAGTTGGTGCTTTCAGCTTTACCTTTCACTAAGTTTATTTTTCAACTTGAATGTACATGTCATGGGCATTTCAAACGCTTAGATGCCTTAATGTGCTGTTAAATTTGCTCAACACTTCTAGTCATTGTTTGTGCTAATTTATTTTGAACCGTTTACCAGACAACATTGACTGCCTTGGGAGAAATGTTTGAGGCTGCACGAAGCATAATGAGCTGGCTGGGAGACTGTGCAAAGGTTTGTTCAGTTGTTTGATGTGATGATATAGAGCCTAGGTTTTTCCATTTTTTTGTTGCAACCTTTCTATGCTCTTGTTATTTATTGAGTTTTTTCATTTATCTCCTTGCATTATTCATGTTTGCAGATTATAGCAACGGAAAATCAACCAGTGCGTTGGATTACACCCCTTGGGCTTCCTGTTGTCCAGCCCTACCGAAAATTAGGAAGACACATGGTATTTCTAAATGATATTTTTTTCACTATTGGGGCTCGTCTTTCAATATCAGAAGCAACTTCAACTATGCTAATGTGATACAATATGGAGTTCACCATTTTCCATTTGTTATTGAATTTGGATGCAGATTAAGACTTCTCTTCAGGTTTTAACTCTTCAGCGCGAAACTGATAAGGTAAGTTCTATTTTCTTTTCTGGTTGAGAAAGGTAGAGCAAGTATAACAAACATGTACAAATGAGCCTCCAAGATTAAGAAAATGAAGGACTCAAACGCTATAATACAATGAACAATGTGAATTCACTGTGAGAATTATTTGTTCTTATTTGATATCTGTTACTTTATTGTCAAAGGTGATGGCCAAGCGACAGAGAACGGCCTTTCCTCCAAACTTTGTGCACTCTCTCGATAGTTCCCATATGATGATGACAGCCATTGCCTGTTCTGAGGCCGGCTTAAATTTTGCAGGTTTATAAAATCAAAATCGACTATGATTTTACTGGTGGTGATTTTTCTATTGCAAAAGTTAAATAAACATCTAACAACTTCTATCATAATTTGATCCCAGGAGTACATGATTCTTATTGGACTCATGCATGTGATGTGGACAAAATGAATGTGATTCTCAGAGAAAAGTTTGTTGAACTCTATGAGGCACCAATCTTGGAAAATGTAAGCGCTTTTCAGTTAAAAAATCCCTGCTTTCAACTTGTGCATGATAGGATAAAGCTTAATTGTATCATGTCTTTCTGCTAATAAAGATAGAATACGCGACGTTTTATCAAAGATGAATTGACTGAAAATTGCTAATTGATCCTTAACTTTGTTAACAGTTATTGGAGGGTTTCCAACAGTCCTTTCCAGACCTAATATTCCCTCCATTGCCAGAACGAGGAGATTTTGACTTGAGAGAAGTTCTGGGATCTACCTATTTTTTCAACTAGATGAACAACAGATATTGCTTATCATTCTTTCAAGGACTTCCTCACTGCTTCTATTCTACATCAATGCTTAAAATATGCATGAATCGGCTACTAATCCTCGTGAGAATGCCCATGTTTCTAGATGCTATGAATCAGTAGATTTGATGTAAGAAGCTGATTTTTTGACTACTGTTCTACGACCTGACAATGGTGGCCCAATGCTATGAGCTTGTATTTTGACGAGAGTTGATGCTGCAAGATGCTTATATTAGGTGCATTTTGAAGCAGTTGTCATGGGTAGGGAAGGAAGAAGCCTGGTCTGGATCTTGAAATTTACGAGTCGAGTTAGAGTGGTTGTACATATATTTTGGATTTGTTGGGGGCATGACAGATGCCAAGAAATGTGTTCCGTTATAGCTGTGGATCACATTGGAAGACACCTAGTCTACCATTTCATTTTGAATGTTGAGTTTGAATAATGAGATCTTTGATGTATGATTTATATATAGAAGAAAAGGATGTAGATCTAGCTTTAAAGAGTAATTTCTAGGCTTTTTATTTTTATTTTTAATCCGAGAGTTGTAATGAATATCAACACACTTTTGTTTCCTCCAAATAAGAGAGACTGCAAATGGGGTCTCTTGATGGGTTTCACTGTATTTTGTTGTTTCAATGATTTTATTTAGAGTCGATAATATGATATATACAATAACAAACTACGACAAATTAAGTCTTTATCCATGACGTTAGGTTTGATAATATATATCATATTTTGCTATCGTGTTCGGGTGGAATACATATTCTAATTTATCCTTTTACATGAAAAACCCAAGAAAAATAATTAATTCAAAGTGGACAAAAAAATGTTCCTATTGGGTATAAAATATTAAAATGATCCTTGTTTACCAGTTGATGCAACCATGTTAACAACTACGAGACGAAAGCAGAACTCTACTAAACTGCAACTTGGGATAAAAAAGTCAATGGCAAACATGTCTACAGTCCACCTTTCTTACAAAAATGATTATGAAGCTGTCATGCAACCATCAACAAACCATGAATTAGTCATTCCTAAAACCAAACATAAACTACTCCATTTGTAAGTTTCTAAATGCATGGAGAGATTCATCAATCTTAATACATTCTCATGAATTCTGTAGTATCTAATAAAACATAAATCTTGGTTGATTAATCCCAGTAATTATTCAGCAGTTGAGGCATAAACTGACCGAGTCCATGTCTTAACATCCTGTTTCATAAAAATAAAATGAAGATAGCTTATGGTAAAAAAAATATTTAGCATACTGCATTATTCAATCAAAAGAAGACATTTTCAAAGATGTGAAGTAACATATATTACTGAGACTTATTCAAGGATCACCACTGGACGTTCAACTGGTGAATTTTGTCCAACAGTTTTAAGTTTCCGAGAGTTGAGTTTCTTCAACTGGTGCCAAACATGTCCGAAAGTAGCTCCGATTGGTCCCAGGTAAATAAATCATCACTTTTCTCTAACATTGCATGCTCTACTTCTCACGCATGAACTCATTTTCTTGAAAGTTTTGTGATCATATGTTGTGTATTTATCACTTTAATCGTATGATCTTTCTGTATTCACATATGTCGTCTTTCTTCAGCTTAGAGAAGATAGGAGTCCGATGGGGAGTCTTGCAGAGTCCTTGTTAACAGGGGTTTCAGAGATCATAAAATCAGTGATATATATACAAGTAGAGAAGGAGATTTTCACTGAAATTGGTTGCTATTTCTACCGAGTTTCGTCCATCATAATGGAGCTTCGTATAAACTGGAATACTCCTACGAATACGATTGAGATCCTACAATCTCTGTGCAAAACAGTGGAGATGGCTAAGACCTTCACCATGAAATTAGAGAAAAACGCACATACTGTTTCTGATCTTTTAAGTACAGTGAAGCAACTGGAGGATGTTGTGAGAAGCATAGGAGAAAACCTGGGCCTGATTCCATTAGCAACATATGGAGACCATGAATATGCACAAAAGGCAGCTAAGGCTCTTTCCAAGGACATGAAAGATGTGTCGTTTGCTGTAAGCCCGTCTCGGGGTTCAGAGTCGAAAGAGCAACTTCACAAGTTTCCTACAATGAATCAAGTGGAAACTGATCTATATTCTATTGATGTTGATGTTTCTGCTGCCAGTCTTCAGTCACCAGGTGTATCACAGACATATCTAACTGATAACCAAGAAAAACCGATGAGTTTAGACAGAAGTGGTTCAAAAGGTTTGAGTGTTGGATCTTCGTTGATGGCATTTCCACAGTTGGCACAGTACATGGAGCCATTATATGATACCTTTTTCTGTCCTTTAACAAAAAGAGTGATGGAAGATCCTGTAACCATAGAGAGTGGAGTAACATACGAGAGGAAAGCCATAGTCGAATGCTTTGACAAAATCAATGCTGAAGGAGAGCTTGTCTGCCCAAAATCAAAACAAACTCTAAAGAGCAGAAGCATAAGCACCAATGTGGCTTTGAAAGCAACCATTGATGAGTGGAAGGAAAGAAATGAAGCTGCAAGAATTAAGGTTGCTCGAGCAGCCCTGTCGTTGGCCAGTACAGACAACATGATTCTTGAAGCTATTGAAGATCTTCGAAGCTTATGCAAGAGTAAGCCATACAATAAAGTACAGATTCGAAGCATTGGAATGGTTCCATTGCTTGCTAAATTTCTCGAGTATAGAAGCAGAAGTATAAGATATGGGACACTGGATCTATTGAGACAGTTAGCTGAGGATGATGAAGAGGGGAAGGTGATTCACTGATACACTTTATTTATTAGGCTTGCATTTGAACCATATATGTCTTACACCTTTTATCTGAACAGGAAACAATATCCATGACACTAGATATTTCAACAATAATAAAGATTCTGGCAAGTAATCACACACCTGTTAGACATGCATCTTCATCACTCCTGCTTGAGCTATCTACATGCCAATGTTTCTGTAATAAGATTGGGGCAGTGGCTGGAGGTATCCTGATGCTGATCACAGTCAAATACAGACAGACGGTGGATGCTTTCGCCTCAGAAACAGCTGATCAGATCTTGAAGAACTTGGAGAGACTTCCAGAGAACATCAAGCTCATGGCAGAAAATGGGTATTGGGAACCGTTTCTAACTCGTCTAGTCGAAGGTAACATCATAAGATTAACTCGCTACGCATTTCACTTTAATATGATTAACATAATGAAGTAAAAAAATGAACAGGCAGTGAGGAGATGAAAATGGAGATGGCAAGCTACCTTGGAGAGATTGTTCTGGGACCTGATAACAAGATTCAGGTAGCAGAAAGGGCTTCTCCAGCTCTAATCCAGATGGTGCAGAGTGGGAATTCTCTGACTAGAAATGCAGCATTCAAAGCATTGAAACAGATATCATGTTACCATCCAAATGCAGGGATACTTGTTGAAGCTGGTATAATGCAGATCATGGTCGAGGAGATGTTCACTAGAACAATTCAGAATGAACCAATGAACTCAAAATCGGAGGCAGCTACAATATTGGCAAATATACTTGAGTCTGGTCTGGAGCTGGAGAATTTCCAAGTGAGCACACATGGCCACATATTGGCATCAGACTACATAGTATACAACATCATATGCAGAATCAAGAGCACAAGCCCTGATGATTTCAACATCAACCTTATCAGAATCTTGCGGAGTTTGATCAAGTCCCCAAAAGCATCAGCTACCATTGTTTCTGTTGTCAAGGAGACAGAGGCCAGTTACAATCTGATCGAACTGATAAACACCCTGAATGAAGAACTTGGGATTGCATCGATCAAACTGCTGATCTCACTCTCAGCCTTCATGGGACACACTTTATCAGATAGACTATGTAAAACTCAAGGACAACCTGGGAGTCTAATCCAGAATCCAACTGAGATTACTAGTATCTCAGAAAAGCATGCTGTTTCTGCCAATTTCTTGGCGAAGCTTCCCCATCAGAACCTGACACTCAATCTAGCTTTGGTTAACAGCAACATGATTCCAACGGTTGTAAGAAGCATCAATCAGATACAGAGGACTGGTACAAGATCAAGCAGGCATGCAAGTGCTTATTTTGAAGGGCTGGTGGCAATTCTTGTCAGATTAACGACAACATTGTACGACCATCAAATCTTGCTTACTGCAAAAACCTACAACCTGGTTTCAGTTTTTACAGAACTATTAACAAGATCATTCACCGATGAGGTTCAGAAGTTATCTGCAATAGGGCTAGACAATCTGTCAAGACAATCTATCGCCCTGTCAAGACCTCCAAAACAAAGGAAAACCAAGATCCTCAGACTCATCTTTTTCCGAAAATGTATATCAATCAAGTTGTCCAAAGATGAAAAGATCTCATTGTGTCCCATCCACGGAGGGGTTTGTTCTTCACAGGACACGTTCTGCCTGCTTGATGCAGAGGCTGTTGAGAGGTTGCTGGCATGCTTGGACCATGAGAATGTGGAGGTGATCGAGGCAGCTTTATCTGCTATATCTTCTTTGCTGGATGAAAAAGTTAATGTTGATAACAGTATAAGCTTGTTGTCTCAAAAACATGCGATCCGGTACGTGTTGAACGTAGTGAAAGAGCATAAAGAAGAATCAGTTTGGCAGAAAGCATTTTGGGTGATTGAGAGGTTCTTGATGAAGGGTGGGGATGAATCTGCATCAAATATATCACAAGATAGGTTATTTCCTGCCACATTAGTCAGTGCATTCCATCATGGGAATGATTGCACCCGAGAAATGGCAGAAAAAATTCTAAGGCATTTGAACAAAATGCCAAATGTATACAATACCATGAGTTTTAACATGTAAAATATCTTCCTTGTAATTGCAGTTTTCTGCAAAATTATCAAATTCTATACAAGTTATTTAAAATTTCTAATGATGCTCTTTTAACCTGTCACAATTTACTCTTCTCAGTAGCATTTTATTTGAGCATGCATTCAACTGTTGGTTTCTCAAAACTCATACACTTGGTTGTATATAACGACAGCCATATGTACGTAACGATTGTGTATCTGACATATATATGACCTTACACTTGGTTACATACTAGCACTGCTCATCCCAAGGGCAAACCCGCAAGACCGTACAAGTAACTAAATAGCAAAGATTAACACCCAAAAGAAAATAATGGGATTTTCACATAGATAAGTATGTAATATTAAATTTAGAGTGAGTTTAGCCGGCAAAGCCATTTAGATATATACAATTATTATTTACTTCCCAAATTTGAGAGCTTCAAATGATAAAATAAGAAAATAGAAGAGTCATTGTTGCAGGCCGATAGAGTATACAGGGAGGTTAACTAAGTTTGATTCTTTCAAATTTGAGTACAAGAAGATAACTATACTATTATTCTATTAAATAGAACCCAAGTGTGGGGAGAGTGACAAATGTCAGACATAATTAATCATCGACAGTTGTTCACCAAACATATATATTAAATGGACTGGCCACTATTTTCTTTTGCAAATCATAATAAACATAATTTGTTTATATAAAATCTGTAGCTAACTGTGAAATTAGTAACAAGAGGATGGCTTCTTTCTCAATAGAAGAATTTGTTGGGAATGGATCTCTGAAAGAATTGTTACCAAAGCTGCTAGATGAAGGCTGGGATGACGTACCAACTTTGAAGGTCATGAACGCAGAGGACATGGATGATATCGGCATGACCCAAAAACACAAGGTTGGTTTTCCTATAGAAGTCTTTCTGAACATCACTCCCAGTTCAAATTTTGCTTATCAGATTAAGCCATTTGTCCCTCTACATCTGCAAAAGCAAGCATGTATATGAGAATTCATGATATCTTAACAACTTTTCTCTGCCTGCACAAGGATGCACTTGAAATCAGGTCATACCTTCATGATCGAGTACTGATGATATATGGGGATCAGCTGGAGGCCTCAGGGAAGGGTTTGCCTGAACTTCTCAACACTAGTAATGAAGATCTTGCTTTCCAGTTTGGAATGAAAAGAGGTCATATTGCTCGATTCATGGATAGAACCAGTCCGTGTGCAGCAGACCCCGTACCAGCAACTTATACCCTCCCAGCAAGAAGGAGAAGCAACTTGCCTTCCAGAAATAATAGCGTATTCAGGAGTGAACTTATCTCTGCCAGCTCCAAAAAACTTAGTACGACAAGATCCTCTGGAAGAAGTTACTTGGGTTCTGAATCTTCCATAGAAGAATCCATGGCAAGTTTCAAGATCAAAGATGGATATGTCTTCAAGGGAATAGTGGCAGCCATGCCGGCGGAACCTAGAGCATGTGGTTGCGTGCAACCTCCTTCGGTGGTAGAAGCTGTTGCTCCCTATTCCATAATAGAAAATGTCTCAGTCCAGAAACTAACACCAGAATACAAGATTGGAATGGAGCGGTTGATCAAGTCAAAGACACCTCCGATGAAGGCTTCCGAGTTATGGCGAGAGAAACCAGCTGTACTTGTCTGCATTCGTCGACCTGGGTATGATCTTATGAGCACACTGCATGGCTACAACATGTTCCTGTTAATTGTAATCATGTAGAAAAGAAAGAAATTTAATCAATATACTATGAGAATGACCAGGGTTTCATCAATGTTTTGCAATCAGGTGTATCATGTGCCGAGCTGAAGCACATCAGCTCTACTCCAAGAAACCTATATTTGATGCACTAGGTGTTCAACTAATTGCAGTTCTCCATGAGCACATAGAAGCAGAGGTAAAATTTTCACTTAGATGATTATCCATGTTATGGCTTAAGGACTCAACGAAGCAGATTTGATTGTTTCAGGTAAAAGATTTCTGGCCGCGATATTGGGGTGGTGTTGTGCTCTATGACAGGAGCCAGGATTTTTTCAAGGCCCTTGGTGGAGGGAAGCTGCTCAAAGACAAGTTCTTATCTGGTTTCCTACTCAATCCTAGAGCAATTGCAAACTACAAACGAGCAAAGGCCATTGGAGCGGAAAACAATTTTAAGGGAAACGGTGAGATTAAGGGTGGACTCTTCATAGTTGGAAAAGGCAAAAGTGGGATTGCATACCAGTTCATCGAGAGAAGCTTTGGCGACTGGGCACCACTCTCAGAAGTCATAGACATCTGCACTCGAATCCAGGTAGTTGCCTTTAGACTCTTGTAGTCCATTAACAGAGTTACTTTTCCTGCCAAACATTGATCATTATGTGCTTCATTTCATTTTCATGCAGAACCCACAGCAAAGTCAGTCAGACCTGATCAAATCATTAAAAGAAGAACAATAACAACAACGATCACTCAACTGAGAAGAGTATAGCTTGGTTTTAGCTTTCTGTCCTTATTGTTTCTTTCAATTTCAAGACCTCTGTTTTTATACCAATCTATAATTTGATTGTGGTATGATTTTTTATACATGAATCAAATTATTTTGTTGAATAAACAGATTGATTTTGTTTTATCAAGTTAGACCATTCACGTTCAAAAAGGATTTACTATATGAGTTCGTTCCTTGCATCTATTGAGCCAGTCAATGAGGAGCATATGCATATCCATCCGTGATTGAAATATAATATAAATTCAACTAAAGGCTTCTGCGTTTAGATCTTGAGACTATTTAACATGAAGCTCTATGTTCTATAATTCTGAACATTTGATGATATAAAATGATAAATAAGAACCAGAAAAACAACAAGATTCGCTGTTAACAAAAAATTGATTTTTTTTTTTTTTTACACAGCCAATATGGTAAAGTTTAACCAATGACAGCCAATATGTTTTTACTTATATATGACTAAGGAACTCATTCCTCACTGCTGGAAACTCAATCTTCCAAATCAGATCAGTGGATGTGTAAGTTTACATGGCACCAAAAAGCAATAACAGACATTTGAGAATGGTGAAAAATATCTCTCAATTTAGTCAGCCCTCAAGCCATATACATACAGAAAGGAAATCATTTCTCCAGAATAGATGTATTATTATTCCAAGGAGAATTAATTGAACATTTTACAAAAAAAACAAATTCATTCTCATTTCCAAAATGAATGTAATATCTTACCTTCAGTCATCCTCATGATAAGTTTGGAGGCTTCTGACATCTTAAATGGTACCTTTAAGATCCACTACCAAAAGTCTCCACAAGAACATTCTCCATTTTTAAATACATGGAATCGTACGGCATCTCTAACAAGAATCTCTCTCTGGGTGATTTTTGAAATGATTTTAGTTGCATTATGGCAATCATCACATACACGAAGGTTTTTTACCACTTTTATCGGTAATTCAGGAGGAATAAAAATCAAACCAAACGCAATAGCAAGCCTTTCACTATGGTGGTTCAGCATCCGTAGTTTCTCCGACTTCTCAACATCATGCAGAACAGATTTCATGTTCGGTACATATCCCTCCTCCATCATTCTATTATACATTTTTTCCAACTCTTGATATATCTGATCCGAGAACGGGCTTGACTTGTCATCAGCAGTGAAAATATGAACTTTGTTCTTATACTTGATCCAACTACATCCCGGCTCTTTTCTGACCCCCTTTTCTCTCATTCCTTTTCTTAATTGAGCTACCTCATCCCATTTGCCTTTAGCAGCATAGATGCTGGCAAGCAACACATGGCCAGCAGAGTTTTGTGGATCCAATTCCAGAAGAGATTCTGCGGCCCATTTTCCTATATCCATATTACCACGAGTTCTGCATGAGCTCAGCAACGTAGACCAACCAATTGTATCAGGATGGCAGGGCATTTGAAGTATGAAGTTCTTCGCTTCTTCCAACTGTCCAGCTCGACTAAATAGATCAATCATGCAAGTGTAATGATCAAGAATTGGCCTAATTCCAAATTTATCTATCATTAATGCAAAATATTGTTGGCCTTTCTCCACAAGCCCAGCTCTACTGCATGCAGAGAGAACCCCAACAAAAGTAACTCCATCCGGTTGCTGACCCTCAGCCAACATTTGCTCAAATAAATTAATGGTTTCATTAGCTTTCCCAAACTGAGCATAACACGAAACTAATGCAGTCCAAGACACTTCATCCTTCCATTTAATTTCATCGAACAACTGATGTGACTCTTTGATGTTCCCACATTTACCATACAGGGTTATGAGTGCATTGGAGACTGTAATGAAGGAGATCAAACCTGACACCAGTGCTTGACAATGAAACTGAGCTCCCTCTTCCAAGCTGGCCAGATTTGCACAAGAGCTTATCACACTACCAAAGGTGAAATAATCTGGATGAACACCATATCTTTGCATCTCACAAAAAGTCTGAACAGCTTCCTCATTGTACCCATTCTGACCATAACCTACTAACATGGCAGTCCAGGACACAATATTCTTGTATGGCATCTTCCTAAACACTGTCTCTGCATTCTTAATGTCTCTACACTTTGAGTACATATCAAGAAGTGCACTGGCTACAAAAACATTATTCATATGATCAGTTCTAGTTAGATATGCATGAATCTGCTTCCCTTCATTCAATGCCGAAATACCTCCACAAGCAGTCAAAACACTTCCAAAAGTAAACTGATCCATATTCAATCCCTTGAGTCTCATTCCTTGAAATACATCCAGTGCTTCTCTATCCATTCCATTCTGTGTTAGCCCCGTTATCATTGTTGTCCAGGAGATTGAGTCCTTCTCAGTCATACATCCAAATAAACTGTATGATTCTTCCACCATCCCACACCTCAAAAATCCCATGAGCATTGTATTGTAAACAACCAAATTCTTCTCAGGCAATTCATCAAATACGAACTTCGCCTCATTTATCAAACCACATCTTGCATACATATCAAGTAAAGGACTCCCTACAAAAACATACGACCTGAATCCGTATTTCACTATTTGCCCATGAATTACCCCACCCAAACGCACCCAACCCTTGTTTGACAGCAATATAATAATCGTAGAAAGCGTGATTCTGTTCAGATTCCCCAACCCATGCCTCAGCATCAATTTATAAGCCTCTAAAGCCTTATCATTCAACCCACATTTTATATACCCTGAAATAATCAAGTTCCATGAAACCCCATCTTTACTTGGGATTAAATTAAACATTTCTTCCATTTTCGCAACGTTCCCCTCCTTCGAGTAAACGGAGAGGATCGTGTTCCATGAGAAGGGGTTTCGCCTGCGCATTTTATCGAACACATTGCGTGCATAAGTGGTGACGTTGAACTTGTTATACCCACTAATGAGATTATTTAGCAAGAATGCTTCTGGGTCGGTCAGATTCTTGATAATGTGCGCGTGAAGTTGTTTAACTTGCCTTAGTTTCTGCGTTTCGCAACACTGTTTCAGTCTTGAAACATAGTAGTTGGAGATGTTGGACATGGCGTCGTCCAAGACATGCCCTGGCGGGAAGGTTGTACTTCCCTTCATAACATCGGACCTCGCCTGACTTTGCAATACTTATGCTCGAAGGTGTTTGCCAAAATTTAAAGAAAATGGTTTTATTTCCTTTTTGAGATGGGTCTTATTTCCATCCTGAACGCAATGAAACACAAAGAAGTTTTTTAAAAATCAAATGACAAAGTGTAAGAAAGGGTAGTAATGTCTATTATGTCTTCTCGTCCTCAATTTCAATTATTTCTCATTTTTCTTTAAAAATTTGTAATTTCTCTTTTTTCCTTACATTATGTGAACCAAGAAAATGATAAAACCATAGACACCAAACCATTCAAGCAAGAACAAACCATTCAGCAGAAAAGATCAATGCTCATCAAAGACTAGGTAATCAGCTATATTACATTAGAACAAAGAGAACATATTTCTATATCCATATTTCGTCGATACATATAGCCTCACGAAGTGTTTCTAAGAACAACGGGTGACCTCCCAACATAATTCAAGAATGAGACAGAAACACTGATTGTTTCTTCTAGTGTTCGAATGTACAAATTCACCACTCCTTTTCTCCGTATAATGGAGCTACTAAACTCTAAACTGGAATTATTAGCTTCAACTCCACAAACATCATATTCACGTGATTCTTGATAGTCGATATGTTAATCGTGCTTGTTATATAGAAAATATCAGGGTTCGGCTTTCATATGTCCTGGTGGTAGAGAACCTGGAAAGCAATGAGAAAATGGAATCAAACTCAAGAATTCAGACCTGAAAACAAGTTTTTCAATGATATCTATTATACCGCATAAATCTTGGGTATTAAGAGGAGTGTTCGAGTTGAAGCCCATGTGAACAATATTATGAAGTTCATCATTCCATACACTGGATACCTGGACATGATTCAAATGCAACTTTATTTTTAATATATATTGTTTTACAAAAGAAAATGCATTATTTGATTGATCAAACTTACTTGAGATGTGGGCTCTTTGAATCCTCCAGAGATGGGTGATTGGAGATTGATTGGTCTTCGAAGAGTTTCAGCTGAGATACAAGCCTGGATGAGTCCAGGTTGTGGTTGATGAATTGGAGGAAACGGCATTGTCAATTCGGGTAGCAGTGCCAGTGAAGATGACGAGATTCCAGCTCTAGATTGTAGCATATGCTGTTAATTTCGTTCTTTTGTTAGACCAAAGTGGAATTGTAAGAGTGGTTGGAATCAATGATGGACATTCTTACATCTTTAGCTAGAAGCCCTTCGATATTGAAGTCCAAACGAGGATTCACCGTTGCTAGTTTCATCGACAGGAACTGAGATAGGGAGAAAGTCAAGCTAAAATCCACTGGAAACAGAAATCCCAGAAAATACAAAAACGGTTGTTTCTGCTCAATAATTCATCAATTACCTCAACCTGACGTTGTAGTGATTGGACATAATTGATGATTTCGTCGAGCATTACAGCTTTTCCAGTGACCTGACAAGAAAACAATATCAGATATGGCCATTACTTTTACTTGCTAATATTGACACTCTATTGACACTGCATACCTTGCTACAACCAGGCACAAGATCCTGAAGGAATTTCATCCTTTCACTAATCTTCTCCCTTCTTACCTGCAATATCAATTCATAATCAACATTCAATGAGAATAAATAAAAATGTTGTTCATTGCCTATAAAGATTCACAATGATTACCCTTTCAGCAAGACTGTGGCTATTTGTTGCTTGACCTCTTCGTGCTCGAACATGGATGTATTCTTCCTTAGGCGGGTCCGAGCCTTGTGATCCCTGATTCACATTCTTGCTACCAGGCTTACTGATTGAAGCTGTGTTCTGATCACCCTTTTGTTTAACTTCATCTGTGTCTTTTCCTGTCTCATTAGACAATGGACGGGCTTCATTGTTTTCATCACGTTTTGCATCCTGCATAGCAAGACAATCGAATCAATCACCATAAACAGAATCTTGATTATTTCCAATTATCAAATGAACAAAACAACAAACAATTCTGAACCTGCCCCCCTCTCTTCCTCTTCTTCCCTTTACCGGAAGACTCCTCCTGAGAGCCACGGCCGCTAAACTCAGCCTCGTCGGACTCATGACCCGATTCACCGATTCCACCTTTCACTTCATCATCACTCTTCTTGTCATTCTTGAATGGACTCCCTTCAGTCCCCTTGGAAGCTTCAGTCATGTTCATTTCATGTCTCTGGGCTTGTCCCACGACCTCGTGTGACACTTGACTCATTCCCAAGCCACGAGAATAAGGGTCATGAACGCTGAATGGGTTCATCATTTCACCAAAATTGCCCCCACTGAAGCAAGAAAACCTAGCCGCCCTTTCAATAAAAGCCGAATCAGCTGGAAAATGAGGCAAGCTTTGAGGTAGCATCCCAGTAACAGACGGTAGAAACATACCCCCTCTCAACATTGCATCATTTTGAACATTCACATCACAATAGCCTAAATTCGGACCGTTCATCGGCTGATCCCACACGGACGGGCAAAAGGACTCGACCATGGGAGCGGAGGAACAGGCAGAGGACGCCACCATCGAATTGCAAATTGGGATCATTCCAATTGAAGCATTTGTTAGATTATTTCCATTAATTTGCCAGTCTGAAGACATATTAGGTGCATGATAGTTGACAGAATCATCACCCCCCTTATGAGGATCAACACTAGCATCCTTTCCAACTATATCCATTGTTTTCTTCACAAGAACCAGAAAAACATCCAAGCGGAAACCTAACTACACCTCCTTAATTATAGTTGTTGCAAGAATCTAAACACCCTGATAACAAGTAAAAAGAGACAATTAATAACCTAAATTCTTACATCACATCAAGAAGAGAAACTGATAAAGTGGTGCGGTTCAATTTTCTTGGAAATGTTGAGAAGAAGAAGCTTACATAGTCAAAGTACTCAATCAGGAACAGCTGGGCAGGTAACATATAATTAACTCATTCCAAAATCATGAATAATCAATTGAAGAGAAACATGATACAGACCCAAAATCATGTAACGGAATGCCACCACAACACACAACTGCAATTACTGATATTTCCAAAGCTATTGGTGAAATTAAAGCCATAAATGCAGAGAAGAAGAAGCACAACCTCGGTCCAATAAAGAGTTGAAGAAAAGGCTCAGAAACAGAGTCAATAGAAGCAGCAGAAACATTATTACAGCATCACAATAAATACTGGTAATAACACATTCATTTACTCATTCAAAAACAAACCCTATGGTCTGAGAGAAAAAAGGCATTCCAGTAAGTACTCTGAAGAAACAGAACTAAAAGTGGATAAAAGCAAAAAAAGATACCATTTTCAGATTGTGGGCTGCCCTTAAAGAATCACTGTACAGTTTTTGAGCAGCCCTTCAAGAAATAAAAGTAGCCCTTTTTTTCCCCTTCAAATTTTGAATTTCCAGCCTTAACATTGGGTGTTAATGGACAGTTTAGTGACCTTAGCATTCAAGAAAACAATAAAGAAGGAGAGAGAAAGAGGGAAAACAAGATCAGGAACCAGAGAGAGAGATGTGAAAGTGAAAAGGATAGCTTAATAGGAAAGATGCTGCATTTATACCCACGCCTTGCATCAAAAAGAGTGCTCTTGATCATTTAACCAGTAACCACCGCCACTGCTACTCGTTAATTTTTTTTTCATATTTTTTAACATTACGGTGATGATGATACAGAGTAATAACTTGTTTTTTATTCCCAGAAAAAAAAAAAAAAAGATTTGCTTCTTTATCATGGTCTTGTTGCATAATTCAGCCAAGAAAGTAAATTAAAAAAAAAAGAAGATCAAATTTCATTATACATGTGATTTGAAATTTGAATGAATGTCTAAGTTGACTTCTTTTGTTAATGGGGTTGCTTCTTTACTATTCAAATACCATTTGTAAATGCACCTAAAAAAAATGTCCTTTGTAAATATTAAAATTTTGGTAGGTTATTATATTGGAAGGATTTTTACGAAGTAAACTTCAATATAAATCGGTACATTATTTATCTCTATTACAAGATAAATAATAATTTCACATGCCAAAAAAAAGTCTTGAAATTATAATCTTATAACTTAAGATATAGTTTTTTCTTGCTGATATTTTGAATTGTTCGCATTTACTCTTCTTCAACTAAATGTTTTAATATTTTAAAAATGAACATTGAAATTGAAAAACACACATAATAAGTAAAATTAAATAACAATAAACAACTCATTTTAATGTAAAAAAGAGCAACAAAAAAAAAGGTAAAAAAAAGGAAGTACAATACTATGTTAATTAAGACAAAAGAGAGGAGTAGTATTTTGCATTGAATGGTATTCTACTGTTAATTTCAATATAATTACTAATACTTTACATTAAAGTTGACCCCATAAAAAATCAAATATCACATTTAAAAATCTTTTAGACATAATTGCACTAACAATCTTTAAGTCGCACTAAGACTTCATGGGTCAATCAAATTATTTATTTTACTGTGATACAATGTCTTACCTAACAATCTTTCTTTTACTAAAAATAGGAAAAAAATATCATAATTCTGATCAAACTGCACCTATAGAATACAGCAATAATTTAATGGCTAAAGGCATAAGTACGTGACACTTATACAAGGTACAAATATATATTTATTTTATTGTTCACACCAACATTATTATACGTTGTCTTTAATTACTGTCTGAAAATCTTTTTTAACCAATATATTGTAATCCAAACTTTACTTATAAGACTCATGATTTGTACCTTAAGCCATGTACCTTAATCTACAGCTTTTATGAATTTAACTTTACTTTTGTTTGTACACTTTGTGTGAGTAATATATTTAAGTCGTAAAGATAAGACTGTATTGAGCTAGCAACTGACAATGCCAACTCTTTAATGTTAGGATTTACTATCTTTTTATATGTATTTCTTTGGACAATAACCTTCATTACACCTTGGAAACTGAGCTTATAATCTTTTCTTTTCTAGGGCTTGTTTGGTCAAGAACCCTATATACCTATGGTAGCTTATTTCCACACAATTCCACACCACTTGGGTTGCTTCTACACCAGTGTTCCACTTCCATATAAAGGGAATCTCATTTTGATAACTTAATTAGTTTATTCATATATAGTTGGATGGTTTTTTGGAAGTATCTATTTATATTAGATTGACATATAAATATTACATTATTTTTATATTAATATATGTTTATGATGTATCCACATGAGAAAATTACATGTTGCTAAAAGATAATTTCTAATTTTTTGTTTTACTAAAGGAAGAAATAGAATATATAATAAGAAATTACAATGATTTGAGCAGGAGAGAAGAAAAAAAAAAAAAAAAAGCAAAAAGAATCATGGGACCAATGTGTTAGAGATTCACATATCAAATTTATGGTGTTTCAGGAATCATTCTACAGTCTAAGGTTCAAATCGAGGTACTCATCTCTCTGTCAACCAGTAATAGTGGAAATCTTTATTCTGAAGATTGTTACTATTTGAAACTAATTGTAAATAGTGGTAATATTTGTTATTTATGCCTAGTAAATTTAGTTAAGCGATTCTGGAAATTTAATTTATGGATATTATGGAACTATATGGTTTGTATTTCATAAATTATAGTTGGAGGATGCTTAGTAAATTTTGCTCCATCCATTTTAAAATAACTATTGATTTACAATTTTTTTTTTTTTTGCCAATGAAAATTAATTATTTTTGTCCAATTTTGTCGTAATATTGTTTATTGTACTAGTTTTTTATTTAATGTAATACACTAATCATATCTATTGACTATTGAGTAATATAGTTTACGCACAATTATACCTATTCAATTTATTCCTAACCTCTGTAAAATATTTTCCTAATCATGGGACAAATATTTAAAATGGAGAAAGTACTTATATATTCCCATATAGAATTACTTTTACTAACACAAGTGAAATAGCTTTATAAAAGAAAATTAAAGTTATAATGAGTTTTTAATTTATGCACCATGCATGCTAGCTAAACCTGATAATAGCTAGAACTAGGTGCATCTGTGCATGTGTGTCTCAACTCGATAAAGTAATTATAATTCGAGTGTTCTTTATACTTTGAATGCTAAAATTAGCGATCGGTTTCCGGGTCGGGTATATAGGATTTGGATGCCCGCCATACGATCCATACACCATATTTGGTCTACGACTATATAAATTATATATATTATCTTATCACTGAATTATTCCCTTAAAATTGTGTTCAAAGAAAAAATTCTAATGAAAAAACTTCCACGGTTCCATAAAAATCTAAAGGGATTACAAAATTCATATGTTTTTATTTGATAATCTGAATATCAAGTATTCATCCAAATATCCAATGGAAGAGACGATCAGATATGTGGGTTAGGTATTCAGATACTACAAACTCATATTTTATTTTACAAAATTATTTCTATGTCCTAGATATTGGGGTCAGAAATCCGTGCAACTGAATCGACCCGACCTGAGGGTGGTTTTCACGCGCAGGCACGAGTTCCCATGTCCGCAGCTACATTCTTATCTCGTGCGTGTAATCTTTGTATTATGTTAATGTAACATTTATGTTATTATGTCAGTTTAACATTTACGTTATATAACAAATATATAAAATAATTTTAAACTTTATGTTATAATAATTTACCATTTATGTTATAATAATATAATATTTATGTAGTACTTTAAAACATAAAGATTATTATATTTCTATATAATTATTGTACTAATATAATATAAATGTTAAATTATTATAATAAGGACAAAACTTATATGCCCCTGGGGCACGGATCTAGATCCGTGCCCCCAACCCGCTTCGAACCCGACCCGGTAAGAAATGGGTCATCATATATATATATATATATATATTAATTTAATTTTTTTTAAATGAAAATAGAATTTCCCCCCCCCACTTTGCTCGAGCAGTTTCCTCTTCTTCTCGCGCGCTCTCTCTTCTCTTTCTTCGATTTTTTTTACAGTTTCTTTGTTCGTTTTTCGATTTATTGTAATCCTTTTTCTATATTGTGGAAGATTATCAGTATTTTGAAGGATTTTTGTGGAGATTTTTGCTTCAAAACGACAGTGGTAAGTGTATAGTTTATTTTTCGTTTTTTTTTTCATATATAGTGTTAGTTGTTAGATTATACTTGTTTTTGCTTTCATTTTGTTCGTTGTGTGTTTGTTTGTTTGTGTTTGTATGTATGTGTTCGAAATTTTAGGGTTTGTTTGTGTTTTATGTGTGTGTTCATATCTGCATTTTCTATGCGTGTATGTGTGTGTTCATTTTCTGTATTTTTGAATGATTAGTTGTTTATTATGAGTTTTATTTGCATGTTTGATTTAAGAGAAATCAGTGTTTATGCAGATGAATATCAATATATTTTTTAGATCTTGTGTATATGTTTATGTGTTTTGGTCTTTCAACAATAGTAATGAACATATAATTGCAGATTTATGAATGTATGAGTGTGATTTTTCATCTGTGTTAGGACAATGGAGAAAACAAAAGCTGCTGGAAAGAAGAGGAAAACTATATTACTGGATCATGAGAAGACTGGGCGTAAAAGATCCAAGGATGAAATTCTGGTAAATTTGCAACAGGAATTGGTTGTGAGGAAGAATTTTAAAAAGGGAAAAGCGGTTGTTGCAGTTGATAGGTATTTTTTTTTGTCTTGTACTGAGTAGGTGTCACATTAATAATTTTAAGGTATTACTTGAATAAGGTTGATGTATCACATTAATATCCTTAAGATATTACATATTTTGACTTAAGGTGTTACATGTATTTGAAATTTTTGTTATGATTTTGTTTTACATTAAATTTTCTTATGCATATTTATTTAATTTTTTAGTGAAAAGAAGGTGAGTGAGAAAAAAGAGGCTGAGAAAGCAAAGAAAATGTGTACTGTGGAAAAGAATAGGTAATTTTGTATATGTATTTTTCATTTATTGGATTGACCTTCTATATTGTTTATATATTTTGATACTTATATAATGAAGGTTTTGATTTTATATTTTTTGTTATTGTTTTGAAGTGAAATCCAAATGACTGTTGCGGAGAAATCAAGTAAAAGAGGTTCAACTGCTGTTTCTAGGTAGATAAATTGATAAGTTTTTAAATTTTTGAGTTTTGTGTTATTTTGTTCTTATTTAGTTATGTACTTCAATGAAGTATATGCTTATAATTCTGATGTATGTGTATGGGTTAAATTGATTGTACTCTTGTATGTTAAAGGTTTCATACTTTTTGTATGATGTTTATTTTTAGTTGAGGTATTACATGTATTCAATTAAAGTATCATATTAACATCCTCGAGGTATCACATGCTTTAGATATCACATTAATAGTCTTAATGTATTATGTGAATATTTGAGTATCATATATAATCATTTAAGGTATCACATATTTTGACTTAAGGTGTTACATGTATTTGAAATTTTTGTTATGATTTTGTTTTTCATTAAATTTTGTTATGCATATTTATTTATTTTTTCAGTGAAAAGAAGGTGAGTAAGAGAAAAGAGGTTCAGAAAGCAAATGAAATGTGCACTGTGGAAAAGAAGAGGTAATTTTGTATATGTATTTTTCATTTATTGTTTATATACTTCTATACTTATATAATGAAGGTTTTGATTTTATATTTTTTGTTATTGTTAGTGATATTCAAATGACTGTTGCGGAGAAATCAAGTAAAAGAGGTTCAGCTGCTGTTTCTAGGTAGATAAATTGATAAGTTTTTAATTTTTTGAGTTTTGTGTTATTTTGTTCTTATTTAGTTATGTACTTCAATGAGGTATATGTTTATAATTCTGATGTATGTGTATGTGTTAAATTGATTGTATTCTTATATCTTAAAGGTTTCAAGCTTTTTGTATGATGTTTATTTTTAGTTGAGGTATTATATGTATTGAATTAAAGTATCATATTAACATCCACGAGGTATCACATGCATATATATGTATATGTGTGTGTGTTTAAGGTATCAAATAAAGACTTTAAGGTATCACATATATTCACTTAAGGTATCATATATTTTTTAATTTATCAGATGAATATGTAAAATGTGTAATTTGTATGTATAAGAATATTACTTATATGTTTTGGAAATTAATACATTTTTGTCTATCATGTATTATTTACATTACTTATGTGCAATCAGTTGAATATCTTATATGTTTGATATTAGTATTTTATATTTTTTCCTAATTCTTTTTTGGCAGCACTTTTGTCAGTCAATGTAGACCAAATGGTCTTGCTGAACTTGTACAATCTCTGACTGATAAACAAAAGGATGATGTTAGGAGTATGGGGTTTGGAGGTCTCTTATATCTGAAGTTAACCAAGTGCAATATGAAGATGTTAAGCTGGCTAGTGAGTAATTTTAATAGTTCTAGTAGGATGGTTAGTATTGACGATTATCGTCGTTTCAGTGTTACACCAGACGATGTTTTTGATGTCTTTATGATACCTAGAAATGAAGGCCACTGTGTTCAAACATATACTAGGAGTGATGAAACGTCCCCTTTGTGTGACAAGTTTAGTGAGATATATGGAATTTCTTCTAGAGTTCCTTTAAGAGTTCTGGTGGATGTAATGAAAGGATTGGTTGATGGTGGAGATGATTTTAAAAGGATGTTTATCTTGTATGCTGTGTGTTCCTTTCTAGTACCTTCTTCCAATAGACTGATAAGTATGACTGTGGTGAAGTCTATTGTTGATGTGAATAGAATTCCAAAATTAGATTGGTGCTCATATGTTTTAGACAAGTTATGTGAGTCTGTTAGGGCCTTTAAGAGTGACAATTTAAGATATGTAAGTGGTTGTGTCATTTTATTGCAAATTCTATATTTGTAAAGGGTAAAATGGCAAGGAGTTGCAGAACCTAGGTCGTTGCCTCTTATTCAGCATTGGGTTGATGAAAAGATTTCTAAGAGATGTTTTGAAGAAGCTGCTGCTGGAAAATATGGGGAAGGTGAACTTTTGTTGAATGTTTACCCAGTGTCATCAAGGGGTAAAGTTTGTGGTGTTAATCTGGTTGATGATGTTGTTGAAGAAGTTGAAAAAGAGGAGGAAAGTCGTGGTGGGGTTAATAAAAGTTCAAAGTACATTCAATTTGATCTACCATGTGGAGAGCTGGATGACGATGAAATTAAAAAACTTGCAAAAGATGTAAGTATTTTCAATTTATGTTATGAGTTGTTAATACTTACAGGTATTACATGTTTATATTTGAGGTAGCATACTTATACTATTAAAGTATTATATGTATTTGATTTTTAAGGTATGTTGTGATAGCGGAGGTATCTGCTGAATACCTTTCAGGTATCAGTTGAATATCTTTGAGGTATCACATATATAGTACTGATGTATCTGATAAATACCTTTCAGGTATCAACTATCTACATTCGATACATTGTGATGGTATTATGATTGATAGACATGTTTCTATTTTATTTTTGTAGGAAGTACATGAAACATTTTTATGTTATAAAAGAGACATTTCAATTGTTTCTAATTATCACATGATGAAGCTGCTGAATATGAAGAATAAAATGAAGAAGAAACAAGCTTCCAGCTCCTCAAGCCCAGAAATGTCTGAGTCGTCACAAAAGTTCTTTTCTGATGAGAAGATTCACAAATATATTGATGAAGTGGTTGAAAATTTTTTGAGTATGAAGAAATTGGCTTCAGAGATGCCATCCTTTGATCTTTTGACACCAGACCCACCTCAATATAAGGAATCTCCTCCTACAAATGAAAATGACAATGAAGATTTATCTGATAAAGAAATGCCTCCAGTTAAAGAATTGAATGATGCTATGTTATCAGTTGGCTCAAAGAGCAAGAAAAATTTGGAGGAGGACAATGCTGAGTTTTGGACAATTACAGAAGATGTTGGTTACTTGTCTGATTTTTTGGTTCATTCAAAGCAATATTTAGGTTCTATGGATCAGAAACACAAAGAGATCGTGGATTATTGTTTTTATGATGATGGATCAGATAGCATCGATGGGTAAGTTTAAGTTATATGAATTTAAGTTCCATGCATGATATGTATATAATAAGGTATTATATGTATGAAGTATATAATATTTTTTAAGTATGACATGCATTAATTCTATATATGATATGATACCTATAAATACATTTATAGGTATCACATATATACATTCAAGGTAACTGCTGGATACCTTTCAGGTATCAGTTGTTCACCTTTCAAGTATCACTCATATACATTTAAAGTATCTACTGAATACCTTTTTAGATATTAGTTGTTTATCTTTCATGTCATATAGTTAAAGATATATAACTTATTAATTATCATTGTGTATTTTTTATTGCAGGGAATATTTGTTTATAAATGGATACTTCAATTTTGTGACAAGACAGGATATGGCTTCCTTATTTCCCAAGACTAAAGTTATTCAATCTGTTATTACTGCTTGGTGTTTGATTGTTAATGATGGTGATAATGAACAGAAAAGAAGTCGATTTGTGTTCAACTTGGAACACAGTGTAAGTTGTAAATAAATTTCATTTAGTACAATATATTTGTTTTTTATAAGTTATTAATTGTGTTTTTTTTTAAGGATGTTTTGGCTAAGATCATTTATAACAAGCATGATGCTGAAGAGAATGCAAGTTTGATAAGAGGCAGTTTCAAAATGTGGATGGATATACAGAAAAGCTCTCTTGATACTATTGAAATGGTAAATTTTTATAGCAATTCATGTATTTATTATGAATATTTGTAGATTTTAATGTAAATTTATGTTTATTGAAATTGCAGATATTTATTCCATTTTGTCTTGATGATCACTATGCTGCTGTTGTTTTTAATATTCCTGACAAGAAGTTTCAGTATTTAGACAACAGAAAGTACGGAGATAATGAAGACAATATATTTTTTCAAGCTGCTGAAATATTGGTAAGTTATTTGATATATTATTTTGAATAAATAATAATTTTTAATGAGTCTGATTATAACATGTGTTTGTTTTTCATTTAAATGACATTTAGAGAGTTGAAACGTTGAAATTCTTGGCTGATCAAAAATATGATAAAGTAGAAGAGATGATGAACTATACTTTTGAAAATGTGGATTTTAAATGGCAAAGAACAACTGCAGATTTAGATTGTGGTGTATACATGATGCATCACATTAAGCATTTCGATGGAGACATATATTCTACTCTAGATATGACAAAGGTATTTTTTTCTGTATTTTAATTAATTTTTGAACATCATGTTGTGGTATTTTTTATCTTTGTACTGATTACGTGTCATATTAATAGTAAGTATTACATGAATAACGTTGAGGTATCACAATAATAGTCTTAAGGTATTACATAAATAAACATTAGGTATCACATTAATAGTATTTAGGTATTATATGAATATGACTGAGGTATCACATATAATCGTTTAAGGTATCACATGTTTTCATTTAAGGTGTCAAATGTTTTTTGAATTTTCTGGTATGATTTTGTTATATGTTTTTGGTATTTTGTTATACAACTTTTTACTTTTTTCAGGCTGCAATACGGCGAGTGCTCCGAGCTGAAATATGTGCAACAATTGTGTTGTCACAGTTGAATGACTTAAGGAAAGTTATGCTGCAAAAGGTATTCAACTTTTATCAAAAGAAGCCAGATGTTAAAGTGATGATAGCAGAAGCAAAGAAAAAGGAAGCAGCAGATAAGGCTGCAAAATTGAAAAAGAAAAGAATGCCAATTCAAAAGACATACAGGCCACGAACAAAAAGAGCGGGGAAGTGATGATATTCAAAAACAAAATTTTTATGTATCTAATGTTTTTCTTAATGTTTGGTAGTTGAGTTGTAGTTGAGATGAAAACAAGATGAAGTTGTTTGTTTTACATGTATTATTTGTTAACTTAAATTTTTAGGGGAAATTATGATTAAAAAACTGTATGAAGTTGTTTATTTCATACAAACCAAATATTTTTTTTGCACACAGGTTATTACTGAGAAGTTTTTTTGAATGCAAGCATACATATGTAATTCTGGATATAATATAAGGTATCACTCATATACATTTGAGGTATTACATAGATATGCTTAAGGTATTACATTTGTAACAACATGATGATATATATTGTTAAAGACTAAAACATAAGTATATAATTACATATTAAAGTTGTTTTTTGTTACAGGATGATACACTCGGATACTACTTGATTGTACTCAAAGGTATTAATATTAATAGCAAAGGTATTATATATACACACTTAAGAAATTACACTAATGTTATTAAGGTATCACACATATTTACTTATATGAATACTTAAATTTTAAGGTAAAGTTAAATGTATTTCGTAGATACCTTTAAGGTATTGAAAAACAATCAAAAACTGTAAAACATATATGTTTCACGCATATTCCTTTCATGTATTATTTAAGAACTTTATAGGTAACATACATTTTCCTTTCAGGTATTATGTAAGTACCTTATCGGTATTATGTATATTCCTTTCAGGTATTACATAAGTAACTAAATTCATATAGGATTAGGAATTTTATACTACACAATTTACTTTCAACTATTACATAAGTTCCTAATAGGTATTACGCATGTTCATTTCAGGTATTATATAAGTACCCTATAGGTATTATTTATATTCCTTTCAGGTATTACCTAAGAATATTATGGGTATTACGAATTTTAATTCAGGTAAATTCTTACACTATTTATAGGTAGTGTGTACATACCTTTTAAGGTATCCCGTTTTTAATAATTGATGTTGAAAACAATCAGAAAATATAAATCATAATAACTTCAATCATAATGTTGGAATACAATGTTAGAATTAAACTAAAATAATCTAATATTAGGTGTTTTCGAACCAAACTCCTTTGTTGTTGAATTTGAACTACTTTCTTTGGTCTTCTTCTTCTTTTCAAAATGTCCTTTAACCCTCTGTCGTCGTCCTTTTGTAATTGAGCGTGCTGGATCAAGGACAATATTTGATTGAGTTGATATTTCGGATTGATGTGTAGATTCTGTTTGAGATATCAAGTTGTCAATTGCAAGAACATCTCTTTTATAGCTATCTTCAATAACTCTTCTTGCTTCCTGATTGTCTTGACACTTTAACACAAGATTGTAATATTTTCGTGCCATATCATGTCGCCAAGGAATACTATCACCTAGCTTTTCAGTTGCAACAGTCAAACTTTTAAATCTATCCCAAACTTCTGATTTAGCAAGTTTTGTCCATCTTTTTTGAACATAAGTATCAGGTATACTCTGTTCAGAGTTGATATGTAGTACCCTCAAACAATGGTAGCATAACATACCATATTCCTCGTATTTCTTACAAGTACATGTTATCAGCTTCATCTAAACATCATATATGACTCGATGCATAGAACCATTGCCATTATCGGATGAAACATGATAAACCATTGTGCTATTTTCAAGTATTAAAAGTGTTGAAGAACTTGAAATGCACTTGATGAATTCATCTTCAAAATCTCTGAAAACAGACAATGTGTAGACACTTGAAGCATGTTTTAACATACCCGTCATTGGTAGGGTAGATTCAGGGTTTGATCTTGATGACTGGAATTCATCATATTGCTCTTTGAGTCTCCATGTTTTAATTGTCTCCTTGAAAATTTTGTAAAAATCAGTCAAACTTGTTGTCTTGTTAATATGGAAGCCAATGGCGTTGTTTGTGCTTTCACATCTTTGAGATGACAATGTTCCAGCTGAGAAGAAATCTTTGTTTAATGCCGTACACCATTTGTCTTTCAAGCCATACAATCTTGTAAACCAAGAATGATTCTCCAAGCCATATTGTGATATCATGGTTTTCCAACAAATTTCAAACTCATTCTCATCAACACATCCTGATAAACATTTGTTGAATAATGATTTAAATGAGTTATCTGACTTGAATTCTGCAAATCTACTTACAGCATTCTGTTGTAAATGCCATAGACAAAGCCGATGCCTTGTTTGAGGGAAGACCTGCATAGTCATACATAAGGTATCAGTCATTCTCGTTTAAGGTATTTCACATAATAGGTTAAGATATCAAATTATCAGAGAAATACCTTTTCTATTGCATTTGCAATAGCTAGATCTTGGTCTGTGAATAAAGTTACAGGACATTTCCATGTCATCGACTTCTTGAATACTTCGAAAAGCCATTGAAATGTCTCTATCTTTTCATCAGTCAAGAATGCACAACCAAACATGACATTTCTTCGATGATTGTTAATACCAACAAAAGGACCACAAATTAGGTTGTATTTGTTAGTTCTATAAGTTGTATCAAAAATCATTACATCTCCATAGATTTGATAATCTTCTTTCATCATAGAGTCCCTCTAGAAAATGTTACTCAATCTGCCTTCATCATTCAATTGAACTCTGTAGAAAAAGTCATCTTCATTGGCTTGTTCTTCTTGTATCATATCAATGACGGTTTGTGCATCTCCCCCTTCTATTGCTTTCATTTTCAACCGGTTCACAAAATTCATGTGATCTTTCTTTGTATGCCCAAGATATTCCTCACCACCAGCATCGTTTACCATGTATCGATAAGAATTTACTGCAGTTAAACCTGAAGTCACCATGTGCTCAATTGCCTTGCCTTTTTCCTTATCAATTTTTCTTTCTGAACGATGAAGATGATTAAATTCTGTTCTTGTTAATGGATGATTATGTAACACTACATGGTTTACAACTTCAAACAAGCCTTCATCATTCATCTTTACCATCATCAAAGCATTACAATCTGTCCTAGTGATTGCCCTTTTTCTTCTGTTATCTGTTGAATCATTTCTTTGCTTCTTTAGTCCAGCACAAGAGCATACAAACTTTTTCCCTATCTCTATAGGTTCATCACCTGTGGAATATCTAGTAGTTGATTTACGAACAGAGAATCCCAATAAACGAGCATGTTTGCAATACAGCTCATACATCTCTTCAATTGTATGTCTTGTTAATCCAAGTAGAGAGCCACTAACATCAGTTGAATAAGGCATGCCATCTACATAACAAGTATTTTCATACCTTTAGAACATATGTCAAATACTTATAGAATACATTAGTAATACCCCAAAGTTTCATAATAAATTGAAAGACATATCATTCAAGCATGTTATATATGTAATACCTGTAGCATATATAGGTAATACCTAAAGATTATATATCTAGTACATATAGATCATATAGGTAATACCTGAAAAATATAACTGATGTCATAAACTAATATATTAATATTTTTGGGTATTCCTGATTTATATCAGTATAAACAGTCAGAATCTTCATAACACTCATAGAACATATACAATAAACCAATAATACCTCAAAAAAATTTTCATTATAATTTCAAAAGTAAACATGCACAAAGATGAAATAAAATCAGTGTCTTATACCTTCATTTATTGTCGCAATAATGTGATTAAGAAAAGCTGACGTTACAGCATTGTCCTCATCTTCTTCACTTGACAATATATGAATTGTATTTGATTCGTGACCTAAAAATTAGAATACTTATATCAACTTTTTGTATTATTTTCATTGTATAAATGTTCATCCAATATATGAAAAGACATAAACCTTTTACCTTGGTCATTGTTCAAATCTCCATCCATTGTTGTTTGGGTAATTTTGATAGCAAGAAGAAACGAACCCTAGATTTTAGAAAGACAAGAATAAAAACGAACCCTAGATTTCCAGTTTATCATGTGAAGAAATTGAAGAAGAAGTTATGATTAAAGATTGAGCAGCAAAATGAGATGACCGTCATCTTCAATGTAGGAATCGCTCTCTCAGCTCTCGCAGCTCTCGCCTCTCTCAAGTTGCAGAATAAAAAAAAAACTATATATAATAAAATAAAGCGGGTTGGATCATGGGGCGGGTTGGACGGAGCGGGTTGGGGGCACGGATCCTAGGATCCGTGCCCCTGGGGCACACAAGTCCTTCTCTTATAATATAAATGTACATCTATACTACATTAATTTTTATACTAAATTTTTTTAAGTAATATCACTTAAAAGTTATGATATTTGTATATAAAAATTATATTAATATAATATAAATGTTACCGCGTAAATTAAAAAAATAAAAAATTAATTAAGCACGGATCCAGGTCGATTCGGACCCAATCACCCATGCGCATCCAGTAATTACATGGTGCAACTGGTGCACAAAAACACTATTCTTTATTTTATTATAAATAAAACTCAGTTTTAGTGAAGAAATTAAAAAATAAAATACTCACATTATTCTTTATTTTATAGTTTATCACTTTACTTTAACTTAAGAGACAAAGGGATTTTTATTTTATTTTTGACGTAGGTAGGAAAAAAGAGAATGCCTTATTTGTTTGATTTTGGAAAGGAAAAAAAACTTACATTTCCAATTTTGAAAAAGGTAAATCATTTAGATATGTATAAAAAAAACATGTTGGCAAAAGTTCAACATCTAATAGAATTTTAGTTGCTCGTTTTCTATATTATAGAAACTCATACCAATTAAACAGTTAAAACTATTGTTCAATAAATTAATCGTCATATTTATTCATGTAAAATGCTAGTCAAATAAAAACCCTTTAAATAAATTCGTTCAAATCAATCGAGATTATAGATTATTTTGATGATTTTATTCTGAAATCTACATTAAATATTTTTAAAGAAGAAAAAAAAAAAAAAAACGGTTGCAGGTCTGTAGATGGACTGTCCCTTTCTTCTTTTCCTATCGTGTCATTATTAGTTGGCATCGGGAATTGCATATATAAATAAATCAATAAACAAATAAAATAAAATTCTATATATATATATATATATATATATATATATACATGTATTATTTTTTGTTTCAAAGATCCAAATCGAATCATGGAATCTGCTCTGCTTTGCTTCACAAATTCCCAAATCCTAATACAGAATGCTTAACCCCAGGGATTAATATTAATAAAATAAGATATTGCAAGGACTCAAAATGATTTGTATTGATTGGGTTAGTTCTACAAGGAATTTTAAGAAAGCAATTCCCAAATTCCCATTAAAATAAACCCGACTTTTCTTTCTTTCTTATTTAATATAGTTAGATTAAGAATTAAGAGGATATTTTAATTGAATCGAATAATATATTGTTAGTTATATATATAGTTTTTAAAAGTATAATTTATGAAAGATTATCTACTCGATTTAATTTTAGCAGATAATTGATTTACAATGTATAATCCATAAAATAAATATATATTAACTTGTGAAAATGAAATAAATTAATTTTATTTTTCATAAAAAAATATCTCCTAAAATACTCTGAGACTCTCATACATTCTAGTTTTAGTGTCCTATTAGAGTTTCGACAAATATATCTTAACTAATTAGTTAATTTATGAATCCAAAATTGAAAGAGAATCAAAATAGTTGAATTGAAAATTATGAAATTTCTAATGAATAATGATAGAGAAAATTTTAAAGTAAAATTAAATAAAAATAAATAAGTAATTAAAAACAGGATTAAAACTTGAAAACGAGACTTAAATAGAATCATACAAAATATGTATTATGTAGACTAGATGATACACAAGAAGCCGTGGACAAAAATGTACAAGAAGATAGTACAAAGAAAGAAGACGATGGAATAAAAACAACCCACCACCCCTTTTTTTTAATAAAGAAAAGTTGATTAGATTCCTTAGGGCCCTTATTATCTCCAATTAGAATATAAAGAAACCAAGAACTCAACGAATAAGTCGTCGCCACGTGGAATTTTGTTGCATTATTTATAGGGGGTCTATTGATTAGTGTTGTACATGTAAAAACAATAAAGATTACACAATGTCATTAAATAATGTGACTGAGAGTTGTTTCTTGGTTGGCATTGGCTCTTCTTTTCGGAAAACATTATTAAATTAATTAAACAAATAAGCTAAATAACAAATCCCTTAAAGCAACATGGAATTGGAGTTGGTGATTCGAGATCTCTTACCAAGAGCTTTACATTTCTTTAACATATAATTAAACTGCTCTCTCTCTCTCTCTCTCTCTCGCTCTCTACATATAATTTTTATATATATGAAATTATATATGTGTGTGCATGGTGTGGAAATTTTAATAAAGTGAAGATGGTAATCAATTAGAGGAAGCACGTTTAGAAGTTTGAATTATGGAAAGTCCATTATTGTATTTAATTTGAAACAAAGATTTAGAAATATGTGCATATATATAATTATACTAAATGACTCTTATGATCACTTATTGCATGCCAATTATATAAGAATTTTTTTTGTGAGACCAAACTTGTGTTCAAACCGACTAAGGAAATATAGTACACATTCACAACAGCTGATTCATTCAGTGTATACATTAGTGTATACATTGTTATTATTATTATTATTATTTTAATCATTTGTTTACTCTACAAACACCCACACATATAAAAAAAATATACACACACACAACATATATACAAAATTATCACATCACAATTTTATGTACATTAATGCTGCTCCAACAGGGTTGAGTATGAGATGATATGGTCATTCAAGAAATACTGATCATGAACAACTCGATCGATATGTTATTTTATTGGATTTTTTTTTTTAATTTTAAACTTACTTTCGATATAAAATTGGAATTCTTTTAACTGATCATAATTCAATTGTAAAATGGCTCTTTTTCCTTTTCTTCTTCTTTTGAAAACGTACAATAATAATTGCCATTTATATATATATACATATATATATTGAGTCAGTTTTATGGACGATCCTCATCAATCGGACACTTCCTGCGAACAAAACTAATACGAACATAACTCAATAAATTTGTTTGAAATGAAAAAAATGAGGAGTCACAAAGATAGGATGACATTGCATGTTCTAATGTTAAACCTTGATATCTACTCTACATAAGTAGAATGGTCCATATTGAAAAATACTGCTGGGACACAGCATTTAAGCACTTGTTATTTCAACATTTGTTGGCTGGACTTTATGTTTATATTTCTGCCCCTATAAATTCATGCACACACTAAAATTCAATTATTAAATCCTTAGTTTGTAATGCAAAAAGTACATTGATATATAATATATGGTAAGGTGGGAAGGAATCACAATCTTTGGACATGACCCTTCACCGATCTCTCTCTCTCTCTCTCTCTCTCTCTCTCTCCCTCTCCCCCCTTCTGAATTTCATGCAATTTATGATTACTCAACATGTTCACAACTTAGTTAAGTGTATTTCTCACTAGAACTATTTCAAATGATCAAAAGATTATTTAAAAGACAACTTTATTAAATGGGGACCAACCAATTAACAAAGATTGATTGTGATATAACAGTGCCTTATGCCTAACACTTATAACATATGTACCCAATTAATGTCATTATATGGCTTTAATGTGATAATTCCTAACGATAAGGATGCAGCTAGGAGGCTCTCAATTTTTGGACTCCATACACTTTTTGAATAGTATAGAATATTTGATTTAATAGATATATTTTCAATAATAAATGTATCATATTGATTCATCATTAATTAAGTTTCAGCGTTCATTCATTGAATGAACAAGTCCCAAACAAGTTTCTCCATCGTCTCAAGTTCCCTTCAAAGTAAAAGAAGTAATGATTTTTCAATTTTTATTTTTCTTCTATATTTAAATATTTTGCACGTTGAATATAAAATCAAGCACATAAAATCAAGCACGCATTCAATTTACAAGTAAGAGATGATCCTCATCGTTGTACGAGAATTGAAACTAAAGCTTTTGCCCAGTTGTTTTGGGAAGTATAGGGGTTGCTATATGATATAGAGCAAACTTTGTCACTTTTGTTCCTTCATTAAGTTAGATATGGAATTATATGTTAGGTCAATGTGGGTTGATCCTTAATAACATCAAAGTGCAATAAATAGATTATAGGTCTGAAAATGAAAAGGACAGCTAATAATAATTTTTTCTTACTTTATATGAAAGGAAACAGTGCTGTCACTATCACAAGGCCTATTAATCATAAAAGATTGTGACATAGAAGAGTACAATCATTTTTTACAAATTACTATTAACTGACACAGGGTTAAAGTGATCTACTTTTCAATTTCTCCTAATTTGTGTAAACCCTACATAAAAAAGATTTGCCTAACTATCCCAAATCTGTGGGATAGATAGAGCAATGGGTTAGTTGAATGTCTAATCACTCTTACAAATAGAGTTTCTGATAAGGAATTAATTAAAACTTTGCCATGATTCATGTTTGATAACTCTATTATCTTCTCGATAAACATAAATCTCTAATGAATTCAGCTTACCAATTTAATTTTGTGAGGCAAAACCATCTTAAAAAATGCTTATTCTTGCATGTTAACTAAATAATTTAGTATTTTAATACAAACATCAAGACTAACAAATACACTTGTAGTTAAACTTAAAAAAGATAGATCAACTATTTTATAAAGACTTCTTACTCCGTGTGAAGTTTACTAAACCGACACCTATCGTGACACAAAGGGAATATATAAACAATTAATGTAGTATTTAAATTGGAGAATCAACAAAGTAATAATTATATGCAAGTTTGGCAAATTAAGTGGAGGAGTTTCCATAGAATATCCCTAAGTGATAAAAGTTTGTGGAGTGATGTTTATATGGATTCTATGGATTTTAAACCCATCACTCTCATTTAAAAATTATTTTCTGAATAATTTTGATGGATTTACTATACACTTTAATTGGTTGAATTTGAAAACAAATTCATTTTAAAGTTTGTATTTCAAATAACTAAATCCAAATACAACCTAATATGTATGTATATTATTTAATTCACCAAATTTACAGGAAAGAAAGTATTCATTTTGCAGGTATTTCTTGTAATTTAAAAAAAATTAATAAATTTGGATGAAGAGCTATAAAAAGAAGAAAAAGACTGATTACTTTCTTTCTGTCTCAAGCCATATTCCATAATAGCTAATGACATGGCATTTAGTATGGGCCTGTCAAGCGGCCAGTGCCCACCAAGACCAATAATTTTGGATTGAAAATGGGCCAGGCCCTATAATACTAACTAGGCTTGAGAGATGGTTTGGCCCATTTAAAAGTCAGATTTGGTCCAATCCTCCTAAATTAATAGTTACTAATTTTTCTTCGTCCTATCAAATCTGTCTGTCTATGAGATAGTCCAGCCCTTATAAAAATAGCCTAATCCGGTTCCAAATTTGTTAGGAAACATAATAAAAATAATAACATAAAAAAGGAAAATAATCATATCATGTTTTTTTCTTACCATCTATTATTAATGACACCATATTATATAGTACTCTTTTATTAAGAATATTTTTAAATTCACCCGCGGGCTACCCCTAGAAGAGCGTGTAATGGGCCCACCAATATACCCTTTTCTGTGCTTTTTGTTGTCGTTTATGTTGTTTTGTCTTAATCATTATTACCCACCAATCCAAATCCCATTAAATCCTGCATTATTAGTTAATACACACCTATACAACAATTTTGAAAACAATTTAAACAGGATAATTGTTATAACTAACGTAGTTTTGAGTGGGACATGAAAAAATGAAAAATATTTTAATCAAAATTCAGTTTGGTCAGAAATCCTCCATTCAAACAACAGAAGTTACTTTTACTGATCCACCAACAAGTCGCTGAAGTCGACCTCTCAGGCGTACAAAGCACCAACGGCTTATGTTAGCATCCACCGCTATCCTCCAAAGAGATTCACAGCAACCCTGGAGTTGCCTGTACGTTAAACAAACGGTGATGAATTTAAGAATCATTAAATGCGACCTATGATTTCCTGATTTCAAGAAGACCCACATAGTATTTTCTCATCAAGGTACGGACTTTATCTTTGTTTTATGTAAAGAAAAAAAAAAGAATTAGAAAAATGAATACAAATTGAAGTTCTTCTCTTTCTGTTAAATAAAGGCCGAAGGTGTTGACTTTGATCAAGAATCGTTATAGGTAGTTGCTCAGTTTTGTGATTTTGAGGAGAAGACTTGGAATTTTGGGAAGGGTCTTCTTAGATTGGTATTAATTTCTTATAATTTATTACTTTTGTTGATTAATGAATTACTAGTTCTTTCAAAATAAATGAATATATCTGTTAATTAGTTTATTGCAATTTCCAATGCTTATTTTGTTCTTGTTTAGTGTAATTCGGATGTAGGGCGGTAGTGCAAGTTTGCATGTGAAGCAGCAATGGTGAAGTATAATTAATAAATTTATTAAAAATGGTATGTTTGTAACCTTAAGAAAAGTTTTAGACAAAGATGTCTTACTGGTTGAACTGTAAGTTCAATAAATTTCTAGGGTTCATGGTAAACCTAGGATTTAACTTCTTGTTGTAATGTGGTCGAATCTGTAAGCAAAGCCATGTATGCTTGAACTATCAAATTGCAAATTTAGATGTAATAAGTAGACCAAATTAATGTTTTGGTTTATGTTTATATGTTCTGTTTCCTGTTTGAGAAATGTGAAGAACAGAGATGCAATATGCTTTCTTTGTGCTTCTTATATATTTTGAAATTGCTTGAATGCCACTTGTGTTCTAGGGTCACGTGTAATACATTAAGGTTATGTGTGTGTTTTATCCCATGTATTGTTGAGAAGCTTTACTCAATACTTCAAATTCCATATGACCATTTTATTTTTTGGGCATCTGTTTTTTAGCCTTCAATAAAACACCATAACAATGGCGAGTAACGACATGGTTGCTATTTCGTCTGATATTGCTGATCCAGACATGCAAAAGTTTTTGCAAGAAGGCCTACCGTACAACTCTGAGAATGACGAAGAATTGCAGAATGCGTTGAAAGTGTCGTCTGAAGTGGACATGGCCTTAGCCTACTCTTCAGAGAAGTTAGCAAATTTAGAGAGTTTTTTAGTTCATGTTTTAGCTGGGAAACACGATATTGAGGCCATCGATTTCAAAGACGACAACATCTCTGCTGAGTTTATTGAAAAGGCTTTCACTTTTGATCTTTTGTATTCTGTACTGAATTTCGAGCTAACTGAGCTGGACAATTTAATCACTGATCTTCAAGATCTAACTGTTGATGCACTTAGTAAGATACTTTCTTGTGAACATTCAACGGAATTGCTTAAGGGGCTGGCAGGTAAATTGCGCGATTCTGAGAACGTGCTGAAACAGTCACAAGACCGTATTTTGGAGATCAAGATACGATTAGCTAAGTTGCAGATGACGTCGTTTGTTTTCAAGCAAAATGAATGTAGGTCTAAATGAATTTTCATCTTAATATATGCATGTATGTTCTTTAGTAATGTTTCTCATATTTCTTTGATAATTTCTTGTTAACAGATAAACATGACTGGGATAAGGGTGTGAAGGAAGAACTTCGTTTAGCAACGACAGAATGGAGGCCTCAAATGGCGACAGTTGAACAAAGACGTGTTCTCAGAATGTTGGAAATATCTCTTGCAAGGGAGCTGGAACTCGACAAGAAGTTGACTGAGGTCAAACAAAACGAAGAAGATCTTAAGTCAAAGATACGGTTAATGGAACAAGTTGCAATATGCATGGAAGAGGCGGCAGAGGCTGCTTGGGGCCGGTTCTTAGAGGCCGATAATCGAGCTGAAGTATTTATGGGAATCTCAAAAGAAATGCTGGGAAAACATCAAATTGTCGACTTCAGTCTTTCCAGTTCAAGCAGGAGGGAAGAAGAACTCAAATCGAAGCTGCAAGATTGCGCCGAGAAGTTAAACGAGAAAGAAACTTCAACCCAGAAACTCAATAGTACCATTACAGAGCTCATGCTGGACAATGCCAAAGTTACAGCTTTAAGAGACACGGTCGAAATGCTCGAAGAAAAGCTAAGAAAAACCGAGTCTCAGCTTATCGAGGCCAATGCTTCCATTGAAAGAGGTCAAGATCAAGTCAAAGAAATGGAAGGTGAAATCCAGTCCTTAAGGGAGAACATAGATGCCGCCGAAAGTCGGGCCGGAAATGCAGAGGAAAAAGTGACGCATTTGACGGAGACGAACGTGGAAATGACGGACGAGCTCGACTTTCTCAAAGGCAGTAATGAGAGCAATGCAAAAAAGGTGAGTGTACTTGAGAAACAGTTAAGGGAATTGGATATACAGTTGCAACATGCTAGGGCGTCATCAGAGGCAAGCCAAGAACAGCAGAACATGTTGTATACGGCTATTTGGGACATGGAAACATTGATTGAAGAACTGAAACAAAAGGTGGCAAAAGCTGAGAGTAAGACCGAGATTAGTGAGGAGCAGTGTATTGAACTGTCGGAAACGAATTCAGATCTCAACAAAGAACTCGATTATCTACGGTCTAGATTGGAATCCATGGAGACATCGTTGGAGCAAGCTACTTGTCAGAAAAGATCAAGTGCAAAAGACATTAGTCTCAGGAGTGGTCTTATCATGGACATGGTTATGCAGCTAGCAATGGAGAGAGAGCGTATACAGAAACAGGTGATCGTTAATCTGTATTTTTGCATACTATTTTCTGCTACTGAATGTAAATAAAATGAACACTGAATCACATAATTCAGTGCAGTTGACCTCTTTGACCAAGGAGAACAAATTGTTGAGAGAAAAAGTACAGAAAAAACAGAACAGTGCACCTATGATTTTGCAAGACAAGAAAAGTTATGATGATAAAGAAATTCTGTCTTCTGGGCTTGATTCAGCTGATGCTGAGCTTGCGAAAACTTGTTCAGGAAAGGCCACTGAGATCTCATCCGAAATTATCGAGGCAAGTTTCTCTTTCTCTGATTCCCTGTTATCTCCAAAGGACTTGCAACTTCTGATAGTGTACGACATAACAGGAATGACCTCAGATAAAATCGAATCTTTACCTAAGGTCACTAATGACTCGTAAAAGCTAATATAAGTTAGACTATGTGTCTTGACCGAGCATGATGGCTAGATGTGATTCCTACAGCCGATTCCACAAAGTAAGTAGGGTTAAGGCTTAACTTGTCGTCATTGTAATGTACCTTGGTAATATATCAAGCAGGTGGAGAAATCAGCCATGGATTCTTTCCTCGATGAGTGCAAAACAGGGCCTTCAAATTCTGCAATCCACAATACAAATTCTGTGACGAAGCCCGAGGCAGAGAGCTTAGTAGAGACACGTAAATCTCGAAAACTGTACATATTCATGGCAATTCTTGTTCTGTTGCTACCAATTTTAGCAGCACATTTGTTCATAAGAGGACAATTGAATATCAGATGATCGTGTGAATAATATGTAAACTGATGCTAGGCTTGATTCCATGCAATTCTTTCATTATACTATCTTTTTTATTTTATTTTAAACTAGGATTGAAAGAGAGTTGTTTTGTTGTAAACATCTGTGGTGGTCCACATACATGTGAACTCGTCCAAATATTTTATTTTATTTTAGTTTAAGTGTTTGCAAATGTGATTATACCCTTTTTGTTTTAACCCCGTAAATTGTTGTATGTTAGTTGTTACGAAGTTACCACTGTTCTAAAAACCGGTCTAGACAGTGCCCAAGTGCTAGGCAGCTTCTAGATGCACCGATTTTGCCTATTCGGACCGTCTTAGGTGTTAGGTGGTTCTAAACGGGGTTAGGTAGAACAATTTGACCTAGATAGGCTTAGGCGGTTCTAGGAGTCAAATAATTATTTGTTTCTTTTTTTAGCAAAACATCAATGTTCTTAATGTATTATAAACTTCTATCAAATTATTATTATTTAATTAGATATAGATAAAAAATTAACAAAATGATAAATATAAATAAAATTAACTTTATAATCATTGAATAAGTTATATATGAATATAATTCAAATGAGATATTAAATTTACACTTGTCCTCCAACATAAACTATAATATATATATATATATATATATATATATATATATATATATAAAAAGAGTTCCAATATATCTTTTAAAGATAAATATTTAAAAAAAAAATTAAAATTACAAAAACATTTATTTAATTTAGATAGTGTACCTAGGCTCCATCTAAGGCTCCGGCTTGGCATTCTAGGCACTAGACAAGCGTCCAACTAGCGCCTAGAGAATTTTAGAACAATGAATTTTATTGATAAAATGAAATACAATAACTTCAAGAAAGTACCTGAATTTATGAAATATGTAGTGTAAATATGATGTTAGGAATATTATTTATTTTAAGATATCTACTTTAAATAATTAAAATTATCTAGTATGATGTTCTACATATGTGCTTATAAATTACAATACATTATTGGGAAGCTCTCTATATTTATTTTCATATCAAACTAATTTCATTTGAAAAATCAAAGTATTAAAAAGTTTAGAGAAAAAGAACATAAACCTGTAGAATGAAGCATGACATGACTCAAATAACAAATGAGACCATTGATGATACGACAAGAAACATTCTTCTTAACAAAACATTTCATTCCTTAAAAAAACAAAACAAAACATTTCATTATACAAAATTAGGATAATTATGATACGCACATCTTTATAATTTTTTTTTTCATTTTTGTTTTATCTCAGTCAGATTCTTATAAACCCAGTTAATCCTATTCTATTATAATTAAATGAAAATGTTAAAATGTTTATCGTGAACAATTTTTAATATGCTTATTGATAATGTGTAATAATTTAATCCCCTCATTTTATGAAAAATAAAATTAATAGATATACTAGATAATCTCACCTTACATTAGGAAAAAAAAATTGAATTTTTTTTTTACCCACTTGGGTATGGTAAATGTATTACCCCTTTAAAAACTTACCATATGTGAACCATATAAAGTCGTAAGTAACCATATAAAGTTGTATGTAACAAATAAAGGACAATCAATAATTGCCACATTCCATAATTGTTTTCTAATTATATATTTGTATTGATATTATGCTATTGTACATTCTATATTAATTAAATATGAAGAGATTTGATTGCTCTATTCCATAACTGTATTTAATTTATATATGGGAACTAATTATATTATATTGTATATAGTATATTAATTAAAATTTTGAAGCCGTTATATAACTAAAATACATATTTATTTAGTATTGTCAAAAAATCCAATTAAAGTAACCACGAATTAAATTAATGCCCAGGATAAGAGTGAGATTTTCCCTATTTATAGGTGGGGTAGTATAGTCTGATAAAGAGCAACTCATTTCTTGTGATTATATATCTTTAGTCTCTATCCCTCTCTGCGTAATACATTAGCAATATTACTTGAAGAGAATTAATGGCTTCTCAAAAGCTCATCCTTTTGGCCATCTTCTTGCTTATTTCAACTGGTCTCTCTCTCTCTCTCTCTCTCTCTCTCTCTCTATCTCTCTCTCTCTCTCGATATGTTGTTAATTTGGTATATATATACTCGTATTGATTTGCTAATATATTTATGTTGTTTGTTTGAGAATTTCAGGAAGAATCTCATCGCAACAATGCGAGACGGTAAAGGATTGTAAAATCAAATGTATTGATTCGGTTCTACACTGTTCCAATGGCGTTTGCATCTGCATCAAGGAAGAAATGAGATTGGATAATGCTAATCACGAAACGAAAACAGTCTGCCAAACCAAACAAGATTGTGCAAATGCTTAGACTGCATATATGAAACTATTTGTTATGGCACACCATCAAATAATTGATCAATAAGAGACTTTTTTTTTTTTTTATATATGACTCCAGACTTCAGTGTGTGATTGAATGGCTTATTTATTTAAGTATATTTTATATATATAACCATGCGTAATGATCAGCCAATTTTCAACAATTAAATGATTAAGGATTCTAGAAGATCAGTGGGAGAAAAAACACATGGAATCGGTGAGCAAATTCGATTTTAGAATTTATAATCCCTACTTACCACTTGAAAAAAGATAAGAAAAAAAAGAATGTTGGAAATTTCCATAAATAAATTGATAATTGCCTCATTTCATATTTCTAAATTTTAATATTTTAAATTATATACAGACCTTCTTCTTAATTTACCATCCCACTCCACAATCTGAGCCCCTCATCAATACAGATCTTCTTCACAATTCTCATTTCATACAAACACTTTATCATCAACACCCATTATCGAATCAAATTTTAAAGGTGGGACTTCCTCTCTCGAAACAGTTGTCTCTGAGAACTTAATTTCTCCAATACTTTTTTCTAAATTATGTTATTGATGTTTTTAAATTTTTTTACTAAGTTTGAGGATATCATTTGTTGATTTATCCTATTTTTTTTATGCAATTCATATTTTGTCATTTTTAACAAATGACTGTGGTCTGTGTGGAATGAAAGTTGAGAAGAATGTCTATACTGATGAGGGTCTTGGATGATTGAGCATGTTTAAGCTTTGCAGTTTTTCTTTAGTTAAGTTACAGACATGTAATGAACTTACAGAGTATTAAGCTTACACAACAAAACTAGTTGGCAATAAAGAATTTTCAATACATGCGATATATTTCAATATAAACAATGAATATAAATGATAATATCAAATCTAAAAAATTAAAGGGATTATAAGTAGGATACAAAGACATCCTAACTAGGTTAGGACCCCTTTGTATCCTACAAATAACCACGTAAATCAAAACTCTATGCTAAAATCCTAGTATGAAAAAAAGATATTTCATGTTCAGTGAATTCTATATTCTTGACCGATTCTTCATTGTCATCATTGTTGTTGTCTCCTGTGGACTTGATAAATAACAGCTAGTACCGTTTCTTCCTTTTCTGGAGAACTCTGTTGTAATACGAAGAAAAGATACAAACAATTAGTTGAAATACATATATAATGTAAAATAAGTAAGGAAATTAATATAAAAGAAATTAATGTCACACCTGTAAATCGGATTCTAACCGGTACTCATTCATCAACCAATTAGTTTTATTATTATTCCTCACATAAGTTAGAGGCAACTTATATCCAATTGTTCTTCCAGTACTGCCACACCTTATGGGCTTCGAGCTCTGAGTTTCTTTCCAGTAACATTTGTTTCTTGATCCGATGCCTCTTTGAAACTTTGACTGTCCCATTCTCTTCACTTTGGTAAAGAAATACATTTTTTCATCTCCATGATCCACAGCTAGATCTGCAAGAGAGGAGAGATATAATTCAAAAACCATATATAAATTAGTCAAAAAATAAATTATATATTATCGAATTAAATACATAATTAGGTTAAAAAATTATATATTGAATAATAAAGATAACAAGAACCAAAACATGCATGGAATTTCACTGAACCCTAAAAATAGCAGATAAACCTAAATTAATTATTAAAAAAAAAAAGAAAGAAAGATGAATTTCACTACAGTATTACATATATAATCATTGTATGTTGAGATAGCACACCTCGCAGTTGATCGGGTTCATGTTCGTAAATATCCGTATACGTTATAATGCCTGTTGGGATATAGCCGTTAACGTACTCCACTTTCAAATAATTGGTGATCAACTCTTGGTCGGTGGGCCGGAATTTCATCCCATAAGGAATGCTCAATCTCCAATCTTCCTCGCCGTCTCCATTGAACGCTATTACATTGGCCTCTTCGTTGCCGGCGTTCACAAGTTCCGAGCCTTCTCCATCAAACGCTATTACATTGGCCTCTTCGTAGCCCGCATTCACAAGTTCCGAGCCTTCTCCATCGAAGGCTATTAAATTGGCCTCTTCGTCTCCATCAAAGGTTATCATATTGATCCAGGAATCGCCAACAAATTCCAGTGGATCAGATACAACCATAGCAGCTGCGGAAGAAGAATCGGTGAAATAACCGGAGGAGAATAAATTCTCGGGAGGATCTATGGAGAATGATTCTAAAATCGAAGACAGATTGTCTTCGTCCATGTCTCAACTCTGGGTTTTGGTTTTGATTAAGAAAAGAGTATTGTATATATGAAATCTCTAGGTTCTATGTTCATGAAATCTCCGATATATACAACATGGAAAATGATTCGTACTGGTTAATATATATAATCTTTTCTCAGACTATTTATGATTGAATCTTGATTACCCTACTTCAATATTTTTATCCTAAAAATATCCTTTATCATATATAATTAGTTTTAATGACATGTAAATAACTTAGTAAAGAATAAACATTTGATTTGTGTTTAATTATTGATCAAAATACCTATTAGAACTCTAATTACTAAGAACCGAATTGTAAGATTTTGGGCATTTAGATCTTGGGGCGTTTTCCAATCAATTAAGGAGTCTTAGTAAAAATGAAGAAGAAGATATTTTTTTAAATGTAGAAAACAATTATTTGAAAATTAATTTGAGGGTAATATAGATATTTTCTATCAGTATACTATACAAATTATAAAATTAAAGTTACATAAATTAAATAAAGAGAGCTAACTGTGGGGTTTGTTAAATGTACATAGCTGACGCTCTCATTTTTCTAAAGAGAGCTAACTGTATTAATTTTTCAAAACACACAATTAAATTATATCAAATCATCCCTTTATGAACAAAACCAACCAGTAATTAAAATAGTGAGATTATAAATTAGAATGAATCCCAATAGAGCATGTCTTCCTCCTCCACTTGATTATGTTTCTAATCTAATATAATTTATAATTTGTTGATTTAAATTTTTAAACTTTAACTTATGTTTCTTGTATTATTATATAATGCATATTTATGTTCATTTATGTATGTTCGAAAACAATTTATGATTTGTTAATTTAAGTTTTAAACGTTAATTTATGTCTTTAGTATTATATAACCCTTCTTTTTTTTTCTTTTTTTTTTTTGGATTCATATATGTATGTTTCTAACTTAAAATAATTTATGATTTGTTGATTTAAGTTTTAAACTTTAACTTATATTTCTAGTATTATTATATAATGCATAATAGTTTATGTTTATACATGTATGTTTCCATTTTAAAACTTATTTATTATTTATTACCTCAGTTTTAAACTAATTTATATCTTTAGTATCATTATATAATGCTTATTTTAGTATTCATCAATGTTTTTTTATATTTTAAAAATAGTTCATGACTTGTTAATTTTAAGTTTCCAATTTTAATTTATATTTTTTTATCATTGTAATGTCTTCTCTATTTTAAATTTGTTAATGATAAAATAACTCATGGTTTGTTATTTTAAACCTCTAACTTTAATTTAATTCACATTTCTAGGGTCATTAATTGTATATTGTCTGCTAGTATATATGATCCCAAATATCTAAATAAAGAAATTAGTGCAATGTGAAGTTGGATTTAGATAATTATTTTAAACTTTTTTTTTTGATGTATATAAACAAAAAATTTAGATACCCCCTTTGTAAATGCTTTCAAATTCTTATGTTTTCCATAAATTTGCAATGGAACACATTGTTTACAAACTACTCGTGCACGTGCTCTATATTAAGATTCGTTTGTGTTTGGTTTATTTATTAAACGAATAATAAATGTGTTAAATTTTGTGTTTGTTTATTAAATGAACCGAATACAAAAAGTGTTGGGCTCGATTCGTTTATACTCGTTTACTGTTTATGAACAAGCTCATTTATACACTCATTTATATACTTCTTTATAACTCATTTATTTAATCATTAATGTTTGTCAATTATTTGTGCCACATAAGTAAATACTCAATAAAAAAGGTACGATTAATTTTCACTCCATAATTTCAGGATTTCACAATTTGAGTACTATATAAGCATTCCGACGACCATGTCAGCATGAAAATTTTTTCCGAATGAAAATAGGACTAAAATAGCAGCTGCGGAAGAAGAATCAGTGAAATAACTTGAGGACAATAAATTCTCGGGAAGATCTATGGAGAATGATTCTAAAATCGAATACAGATTGTCTTCGTCCATGTCTAAACTCTGGGTTTTGGTTTTGATTAAAAAAAGAGTATTGTATATATAAAATTTCTAGGGTTCTATGTTCATGAAATCTCCCATATATGCAACATGAAAAATGATTTGTACTAGTTAATATATATAATATTTTCTCAAACTACGTCGTTCGTTCAATCTTAATTAATATCCCACTTCAATATTGTACTGGTTAATATATATAATCTTTTCTCAGACTACGTCGTTCGTTCAATCTTAATTAATATCCCACTTCAATATTATTTGCGTACTATTTACCATTGAATCTTGATTACCCTACTTCAATATTTTTATCCTCAAAAATATCTTTTATCATATGTAATTAATTTAATGACATGTAAATAACTTAGTAAAGAATAAACATTTGATTTGCATTTAATTATTGATCAAAATACCTATTAAAACTCTAATTACTAAGAACCGAATGGTAATATTTTGGGTATTTAGATCTTGAGAGTTTTCCAATCGATCTTGGGAGTTTGTTTACGAATGTAAAATAAATGACGAACATGAATATTAAAAAAATTAAACTTGAACAAGTTCGAATAAAAAAACATAATTATAAACAAGTTCGAGCCAAACTTGAACAATCCAGTAATTAAATGAACGAACAACGAACAAATTAAACTCGGCTTAGTTCGGCTCATTTGCATCCCCTTACATTAAGTTTGTAGAATGGATATTAAACGCTTTTTATTGAAAATTCGACTCAAACCAAACTAATGATAGGTGGAACCTTGAATCCAATGAGATAGGAGAAAGATAACCAAAATTTTTAAAACACTAAGCAGAAAACCGAATATAAAGCTAACTGAATCAAAGGCAATTCAGACAAGAACTAATGTTGAGAGAAGAAAACCCGAGTTCTATTCAACTTAATCGAAGTTAATTCTCATTCTACTATTAATACTCTTGGGTCAACGGCGTTGACCAACAGGACATTTGACGTTAATTCCAATTAGGGGTGAGTACGGTCCGGAGCAAGTTGGGGAAAAGAAAATTTTCGAAATTGCTCCAAAGTTTGGAGAATTTCAAAGAATTCCAAAAAAAATTCTCCGAAATTGCTCTGTCACATCGGGTCGGTTTCTTCGAAGATTCGGGTATTACAGATCGGATCAATTCAGATTTCAGAGATTCAAATTTTATAATATAAAATAAATATTTATTCAAACAAGTCATAAACTAATAAAATAAACTTGACAAATTACTAAAGTAGTCGTCTTTTCTCGAAAACAATAAATTATATTCACATTTTTCTTCATATTTTATTTTTCAAAATTATTTTAATCTACATCTCATAAATGGTCATTTGAAATTTTCCATTTTAAAAGTGAAATAAATATAGTTTTAATAGTAATATTTGAAGGTAGGTACAACCTAGAATTAATATATCATGCATTAGTTTATGTAAGTTATAAACTAATTATTTAATTAATATCTATTGTAGTTAAAATATTTTATATTTTCAAAATATTCATTATAAATATTTTAATTTATTATTTAATTATCAATTTCTTTTATGAAGTCTTAAAATTATAATAGTATTAAATAATATTAAAATTCAATCATATTTGTAATTAATTCAGTATAACAATTCAGAAAAATGAATTAAATGATATATATAAATTTATAATATAATCACTTTCTTGAATCGGTTCTACTCGATTCTAAATTTGGTTCTTCGATTCGATACAATTCGGTTTGACATAAAAAAATATTCGGAGCAGCTTGATTCGGATAAAGTCAAAAAGTCAACGATTTTTTTCCGATTCGAAGTATTTCAGTTTGGATTTCTTCACAATTCAGTTACCTCCAACATCTATGCTCACCCTAATTCCAATCTCTCCAAATTTGCTATACATATTTTTCATTACAGCGTATAAATTACAAAACCGCCTATTAACATATATGGCCTTGAGCTCTACTTTATTTACAATGATTTGGACTACAAAACAGATTAAATTTCTATCTTACACCAAAATAAAATTGTTAGTAAGATAAGAAAATATGCCAACGAACAATAATAAAATTGTTAGTAAGACAAAAAAAAATATATATGTCAACAAATATTATGATGTTTACGGTATCACTAAGAGTTTATTCTATACAAAGTTGAGTTGATATTATATATTAACAATAAAATATTATAATGTATTTTAATTTAAATACTGACGTATATATATTATTACTTGAGATAGGAAAAAAAAAATATATATATATATATATATATATGAAAAAAAAATGTTCGAATTTTGATGTTAAACAAACACTAATTGTTTTTTAGATAAGCGAAACGTAAGATGGTAATAAAATTAGACCAAGAATGATTTTGAAATCTTTTTTCAAAATTTCTGTAGCTAGGGCCTTTATTTTTAATAATGAATATATTTTTAACTTTACTACGACTCTAAATTGGACGTCTTTACCAATATCCTAAAATTTCATAATATACTCTTTCAATTCAATTATAAAATACTGAACCATAAAGCCACAAAATTAATAATAAACATGGAAAGGTCACTAAAATGGATATAGATCTACAATAAATTTGGGGTAATTAAATTTGGACACATAATTTAATCCCAATTACAGTAATTAAGTAATAAAGCAAAAAAAAAAAAAAAAGGTATCAAATTCGTAAAAGCTAGCCAACAAAAAACATGCCTCGAATTATTTATTAAAAAAAAAAGAAAAAAATTAAACAGGTGGATTATAATAGTCGTAATTTAATTTTGAGATTTAGCAGACAGAGTAGCAAACACCGGCGAGGCAAGAACAAGTGGGACAAACACATTGAGTCTTGCAATCTTTTGTGATCACCCTACAATACTTGTTTTGTTCTTCAATATTATGAGCATGGATATGTCTGCAAAAGCAAAACCCTTCCAATAAATTACACATTGGTGTAGTACCCTTTGTGCATGGATAATTTGCACAGTCACTGCCAATTGAGCATTTTGTACTTGCCCCAGATACTGTCAACATCATTACCACATCAGCATTTTATATACATTCATATATATATAAACATTTTATATGGAGAGAGAGAGAGAGAGAGAGAGAGAGAGAGAGAGAGAGAGAGAGAGACCAACCAGTTATTACAAGAACAAAGGTTGCCAAGAATATGAGCTTTTGGGAAGCCATTCTCTTATTGTTGTGGGGAGAGAAAGGGGGAGAGATTCTTCAGTGGTATTAATACTAGAAATTTTTTGAATAAATATGGCTTCATCTGAAAATCGAATTAAATGGAAAAAAATTAAAATTTAGTAGGTCAGAATTATACAATCAATTGGAATTTTCCTCTTAATTTTTTATAAGATTGAAAAATAAATTGTTTTTTCTCACCGCATTAGTATCATCAGCATTATTCTCATCAATCGTTGCCGAAAATGGAATTCTTATTAAAACCAAACTAAAATTGGAAAGAAAAAAAAGTTAAAAAAACTTTACCTTTATTGAAACTAGTAAAGTTAGTGACTCAAAAATAGATAGAGCCAAAGTTATAGAATTAACTGAAAATTTCCTCTTAATTTTTTATATATTGAAAATATAATTGGTCTTTAATTTCTCACCAAATTAGTATCACCAGCATTATTCTCAGCAATTATAGCTGAAAATTGAATTCTCATTAAAATCAAACCACAATTGGAAAAAAATTAAAAAAACCATTAATATTAAAACTATAAAAACGGTTCACATTTATAAAATTAATTGAAAATTTCCCGGTAATTTATGTAATTAAGATCGACAATTAATTGCTTTTTCCTCATCTATGTATGTAGATTTCTTTATAAGTCAGAATAAAAGAACTATTACCATATTATTTCTGACCATATAATACTTCAGTGAAAGAAAACAATCGATAGATTATTATTTTTTGACAGTCTGAATCAGATATTTCATACTGCAATGGCTTCCCAAAAGTTGATCTTGTTGGTCACCTTCTTGCTTGTTGCACTTGGTTAGTATCTTTCTTTGTTCGGACTGCACAAAGATTTATTGTTCTTTGATGGTTGATTACATATAAATCTCTAATCCACAAAACTCTTATATAAGTGATTTTTCATATAGATAAAACTAATGTTATTTTAATTTATTTTTGTTTTCAGTGTCAGCAACCATATCGCCTGATGGTAGGCTGAAATGCAAGAGAGATGATGATTGCAATAAAAAAATTTGCCCAGTGAGAAATAACAATTCTCCTACATTTTGTTTTGAGGGGTTATGTTATTGCAAGCCTTTTCCTCCTATATGTATTAGCAACAGATCTTGTACTTGCACTACTGGTATCCCTGTTTGTTATGGGGGGCTTTGCCTTTGCAAGCACAACTAGTTAGAGATCATGTCCAACTACTCTAACCATTTATTATTTATTATAGTTTCAATAAAAATGTATCACTTTCATTTTTAATAAGTCATTCATATATATATATATATATATATATGTCTAGCAATGTTGTTAAATGGGTCGGGTTGAATTGATCTGTGTACTAAATCGACTCATATATATTCATTATATATACAAGTCGATAAAACAGATGATTTGTTCTAACAGATGAGAGGAAATACAACAATTCTACAAATAAAATCATAAGTTAGTGACAATATCGATAAGGTTAAATATTATAGCTATCTATAAATAATTTAAAATAAAACTCTAAAATTTTGACCACTTTAGTGAGAATTTGATCATATATTTGAGATATAACAGTACGCTAATATTTCCTACATTTTGCAATACAACACTATTACCCCAACGTAGAAATAGGGGAAATTTTCACTTTTTTTTTTTAACTTGGTTAGTTGGATGTTGTTTGATGATAGTCAAAGTGTCAAACTAAGTAAAAAAATACCTGTTTTAATCATATAAAAGATTATCTGACTTACTCTTTTTGCCCAACGAAGCTTATAACATCGACTGGAAACTGGCATATGATCCTAAAACTTGATTCTAGCAATCTAAATGGTGTGACACTATTTTGTTGACTCTGAAAACTATTTTTATTTAAATTTTATCAAATAATATCCACGGTCAAGTCTGAAATACATTGTCAAATCATTTAAGATAATGAAAATCTCAAAAAAAAAAAAAATCATGTAACACCCTAATTTAACCTTTAGTAAATATTTATTTATTTATTTATTTTAATTGTTAATTGCACAAAATGAAAGAGAAAATCTTAGGGTAGATTCGGTAGAATTTGAAAAGTGGGAATGCAACACCCTCCCCTCCCTCACAAAGCCACCGACCACCACTGTTTGGAGTTCCTACCGACGTTCTTCCGGCAAGGTAATCGGGCCATCTTGTAGAATTCGACGAGCCCGTCATGGGTACGGGCTTGAATGTCCGAACCGCTGCCGCCGCGTATGGCCGCGGAGAGGAGCGGTTCCTCTCCATCTCTCTTTTCTCTTTCTCTCTCTGTTGCCACCGTTTTGGGTGTGTTATATGGTGCCGGCGTGGGGTTGCGCCGGCGAGTTCGGGCGTGAGCAGCCGTCGGAGGCGGCGGCGGGTATGTGTGTATGTGTGTGTGTGCGTGTATATGTGTGTTGGTGTTTGAGTGTGTTGGTGATGGGTGTGTATGTATGTTTATGTGCGTGGGTGGTGGTGATGGGTGTGTTGGCGTCCGTCGCCGGCAGCGGTGGTTAGGGTTTGAGGTGGGGGTTTATTCTGAAATTGATATAAGTTAGGGACCAAATTACAAACCCTAAATTCTTGCTGAAATTAAAGTTTAACCTTAACATTTATGGATATTGCATATCACAACCCTAACTTTATAAAACATGTTTTAAGATTCATGATTTCTGGACAATGACAAGTGAACCTTTGAACTTACTAAAATTACATAAAACATCCGAATTTGCTGATATCATATATTGCATCTTAAAGTTGCTGAATATTATAGATTGATATCTTAATTTCTTAAAATATGCTATAAAATCCTTGATATTTGAACAAATGATAGAAACATCCTTAGAATTTACTGTAATTGCTGATTTATCTCTAAAATGATTGGATTTACGAAACGGATCCTAAAAATAACCAAAATTACTTTTGAGACTCAAAACAAGTGATTTATGTTGCAATTTGACCCCTAAAAATATTATATCGATAAATTAATAACAATATCGATAAGGTTAAATATTATAGCTATCGATAAATGATTTAAAATAAAACTCTAAAGTTTTGACCACTTGAGTGAGAATTTGGTCATATATTTGAGATGGAACAGTACGCTAATCTTTCCTACATTTTACAATAGAAAAAAAATATCATTATTAGTATTATAAATTAGGTCTAATTTAATTTTTGTCAGTAATTATGCGTTTTTCAATTTTAATCCTATTTTCATTCGGAAAATTTTTTCATGCTGAAATGGTCGTCGGAATGCTTATGTAGTACCCAAATTGTGAAATCCTGAAATTATGGAGTGAAAATTAATCGTATCTTTTTTATTGAGTATTTACTTATGTGGCACAAATAATTGACAAACATTAATGATTAAATAAATGAGTTATAAAGACGTATATAAACGAGTGTATAAATGAGCTTGTTCATAAACAGTAAACGAGTATAAACGAATCGAGCCCAACACTTTTTGTGTTCGGTTCATTTAATAAACAAACATAAAATTTAACTCATTTATTATTCATTTAATAAATAAACCAAACACAAACGAATCTTAATATAGAGCACGTTCACGAGTAGTTTGTAAGCAATGTGTTCCATTGCAATTTTATGGAAAACATAACAATTTGAAAGCATTTACAATAGGGGTATCTAAATTTTTTGTTTATATACATCATAAAAAAAGTTCAAAATAATTATCTAAATCCAACTTCACATTGCACTAATTTCTTTATTTAGATATTTGGGAAATATACAATTAATGACCCTAGCAATGTGAATTAAATTAAAGTTAGAGGTTTAAAATAACAAACCATGAGTTATTTTATCATTAAAAAATTTAAAATAGAGAAGACATTACAATGATAAAAAAATATAAATTAAAATTGGAAACTTAAAATTAACAAGTCATGAACTATTTTTAAAATATTAAAAAACATTGATGAATACTAAAATAAGCATTATATAATGATACTAAAGATATAAATTAGTTTAAAACTGAGGTAATAAATAATAAACAAGTTTTAAAATGGAAACATACATGTATAAACATAAACTAGTACGCATTATATAATAATACTAGAAATATAAGTTAAAGTTTAAAACTTAAATCAACAAATCATAAATTATTTTAAGTTAGAAACATACATATATGAATCCAAAAAAAAAAAAAAAAAGAAAAAAAAAAGAAGGGTTATATAATACTAAAGACATAAATTAAAGTTTAAAACTTAAATTAACAAATCATAAATTGTTTTCGAACCTACATAAATGAACATAAATATGCATTATATAATAATACAAGAAACATAAGTTAAAGTTTAAAAATTTAAATCAACAAATTATAAATTATATTAGATTAGAAACATAATCAAGTGGAGGAGGAAGACATGCTCTATTGGGATTCATTCTAATTTATAATCTCACTATTTTAATTACTGGTTGGTTTTGTTCATAAAGGGATGATTTGATATAATTTAATTGTGTGTTTTGGACTAAATGTTATTGTATTTTTCAAATTATTTGATTTATATAACTGTTATGATTTATATAGTATACTGATAGAAAATATCTATATTACCCTCAAATTTCTACATTTAAAAAAATATATTCTCCTCAAAACCAACACCGCCAGCTAATTTTGAAATCTCCCATTTTTACTAAGACTCCTCAATTGATTGGAAAGACTCCCCCAAGATCTAAATAGAGTTAATTGTGAGAAACCTGTTGTGGTTTGAAACTTCGGCATAAAATTCTCCTATGCTTTAGAAATTGCGCAAAACCCTTGTGATTTGTTAAATGTAGCCTGAAATTTCCAACTCTGCTAATGTTAATGAAAGTGTTAAACACCGTCTTTCATGCGATTTTTGGTGTTTTTTTTCAATTTTGAGGTTGCATAAAAATCCATTTACCCTTCATTGCCTATATAAAAAACTCATTTGTTGTGAATGTTTTTATAATTGCACTCAAACTTACTTTTACACTAATAGGTATGCTCTTTGTTTAACAGGACAAATAAAATAGAAGTACAAAATATAATATCAACAGAAAAAAAAATTATTAAATTCATTGTCTATATATTTAAATACATTTATAAAATTTATTTATCGATATATTTAAATATATATTATAAAATTTATTTGTGGATATATTATTAAATTCAAAGAAAAGTTTCTAAACTAACACCAAATATAGCAGACAATGATAATTAAAATAATAAATACTTTAAAATATTTATTCAAAAATAATAATTTATATCCTTAAATCTACCAGTATATCGATAAATATTGAGAATTTAAATATTATAATGGAAGATACAACATATAAATCTTATACCAAACGTAGAAAACACAAAATAAAAATCCTCAAAACATAAAAGTGAAATTAGAGAACAAAAATCATGTACCAAATAACCTAGATAAGAAAAATATAAACCAACCTAATAAGTTAACTAGCCCCTAAAAATAAACTCCAAATCTTTCTTCTCTTTCTTTATTTATTATTTTTTTTTTTGGAAAACTAAACCCTAACAAAACCAACCCTATTATCAAATGATTAACATATTAAATTTGTAAGACTCAAACATACTTTATCCCCGGGTTCTCTTTATACCACAAATCTTGCAGCAAATTTATACTTGTTTACTTCTTTAATCGTCCACTTCAAGCAAATTTCTCAAAGAAATCGATCAATTTTAACATTTTTGTCCAACCCTATTATCAAATGATTAACATATTAAATTTGTAAGACCCAAACATACTTTATCCCTGGGTTCTCTTTATACCACAAATCTTGCAGCAAATTTATACTTGTTTACTTCTTTAATCATCCACTTCAAGCAAATTTCTCAAAGACATCGATCAATTTTAACATTTTTGTTTTGGGGAGAAAACTCTTGTTTCACTCACGCGCGCAGAAATCGATCAATTTTAACATTTTTGTTTTGGGGAGAAAATTCTTGTTCACTCACGCGCTCTCTCTCTCTCTAATGAACTATTTATTTTTTTAATAAAGTTAATAATCCAACTACTCTCTAATGAACTTTTTTTTTTAATAAAGTCAACAATCCAACTATATGTATGAAGGGTATAACGGAAAATAAATGTGAAAAATTAATACAGTTAGCTCTTTTTAGAAAAATGGGAGCGTCAGCTATGTACATTTAACAAACCCCATAGTTAGCTCTCTTTATTTAATTTATGTAACTTTAATTTTATGATTTATATAGTATACTGATAGAAAATATCTATATTACCCTCATATTAATTTTCAAATAATTGTTTTCTACATTTAAAAAAATATCTTCTTCTCACAGGCAACACTGTCAGATAATTTTGAAATCTCCCATTTTTACTAAGACTCCTTAATTGATTGGAAAACGCCCCAAGATCTAAATGCCCAAAATCTTACAATTCGGTTCTTAGTAATTAGAGTTCTAATAGGTATTTTGATCAATAATTAAACACAAATCAAATGTTTATTCTTTACTAAGTTATTTACATGTCATTAAAACTAATTATATATGATAAAGGATATTTTTAGGATAAAAATATTGAAGTAGGGTAATCAAGATTCAATCATAAATAGTCTGAGAAAAGATTATATATATTAACCAGTACGAATCATTTTCCATGTTGTATATATCGGAGATTTCATGAACATAGAACCTAGAGATTTCATATATACAATACTCTTTTCTTAATCAAAACCAAAACCCAGAGTTGAGACATGGACGAAGACAATCTGTCTTCGATTTTAGAATCATTCTCCATAGATCCTCCCGAGAATTTATTCTCCTCCGGTTATTTCACCGATTCTTCTTCCGCAGCTGCTATGGTTGTATCTGATCCACTGGAATTTGTTGGCGATTCCTGGATCAATATGATAACCTTTGATGGAGACGAAGAGGCCAATTTAATAGCCTTCGATGGAGAAGGCTCGGAACTTGTGAATGCGGGCTACGAAGAGGCCAATGTAATAGCGTTTGATGGAGAAGGCTCGGAACTTGTGAACGCCGGCAACGAAGAGGCCAATGTAATAGCGTTCAATGGAGACGGCGAGGAAGATTGGAGATTGAGCATTCCTTATGGGATGAAATTCCGGCCCACCGACCAAGAGTTGATCACCAATTATTTGAAAGTGGAGTACGTTAACGGCTATATCCCAACAGGCATTATAACGTATACGGATATTTACGAACATGAACCCGATCAACTGCGAGGTGTGCTATCTCAACATACAATGATTATATATGTAATACTGTAGTGAAATTCATCTTTCTTTCTTTTTTTTTTTAATAATTAATTTAGGTTTATCTGCTATTTTTAGGGTTCAGTGAAATTCCATGCATGTTTTGGTTCTTGTTATCTTTATTATTCAATATATAATTTTTTAACCTAATTATGTATTTAATTCGATAATATATAATTTATTTTTTGACTAATTTATATATGGTTTTTGAATTATATCTCTCCTCTCTTGCAGATCTAGCTGTGGATCATGGAGATGAAAAAATGTATTTCTTTACCAAAGTGAAGAGAATGGGACAGTCAAAGTTTCAAAGAGGCATCGGATCAAGAAACAAATGTTACTGGAAAGAAACTCAGAGCTCGAAGCCCATAAGGTGTGGCAGTACTGGAAGAACAATTGGATATAAGTTGCCTCTAACTTATGTGAGGAATAATAATAAAACTAATTGGTTGATGAATGAGTACCGGTTAGAATCCGATTTACAGGTGTGACATTAATTTCTTTTATATTAATTTCCTTAATTATTTTACATTATATATGTATTTCAACTAATTGTTTGTATTTTTTCTTCGTATTACAACAGAGTTCTCCAGAAAAGGAAGAAACGGTACTAGCTGTTATTTATCAAGTCCACAGGAGACAACAACAATGATGACAATGAAGAATCGGTCAAGAAGATAGAATTCACTGGACACGAAATATCTTTTTTTCATACTAGGATTTTAGCATAGAGTTTTGATTTACGTGGTTATTTGTAGGATACAAAGGGGTGCTAACCTAGTTAGGATGTCTTTGTATCCTACTTATAATCCCTTTAATTTTTTAGATTTGATATTATCATTTATATTCATTGTTTATATTGAAATATATCGCATGTATTGAAAATTCTTTATTGCCGACTAGTTTTGTTGTGTAAGCTTAATACACAACCATTTATTAAAAATAACAAAATATGAATTGCGTAAAAAAATAGGATAAATCAACAAATCATATTTTCAAACTCAATAAAAAAATTTAAAAGCATCAATAACATAATTTAGAAAAAGTATTGGAGAAATTAAGTTTTTAGAGACAACTGTTCCGAGAGAGGAAGTCCCGCCTTTTAAATTGATTCGATGATGGGTGTTGATGATGAAGTGTTTGTGTGAGATGAGAATTGTGAAGAAGATCTGTATTGATGAAAGGTTCAGATTGTGGAGTGGGATGGTAAATTGAGAAGAAGGTGGGTGTGTTAAATGATAACATGAGAAAAAAATTGTATATAACATAAAATATTAAAATTTAAAAATATGAAATATTAATGAAGTGAGAAAATTATTTGTAAACTCCTAAAATAAGATCTTATTTTAAAAACGTAACCAAACACTTTTTAGGATAATATAAGCTCTTAACATCAAGCTCACCCAAACACCCCCTATGTTGCACATGCAATCTGGATTGATTTGGATCTATAAGTTTTTTTTTTTTTTTGTTTCAGGCAAAAAATTTATGTTGTATTGGTGTGATTATATTGTATTCGCGTGACCTGTATGTATAATTATCATGATCTTTATGTACTATAAAAAAAATAAGAATTTCATCACAATTTATACATATATACATTTATGTGATATTCATGTGATCTGTATAAATGTATGAATATTTGTACATATAGGTACAAAATTGTGCTGAAATTTTTCATTTTTTTCTTGAGTTACAGTACACAAATGTTATGATATTTGTACATAAAAATTGTACTAATATAATATTAAAGGCAACATATTAAAAAAAAAAACTCAATTGGGTCAACCAAATTGGATGGTGCACAGGAGAATTTATATTCTATAAATATTTTTCATATTTCTTTCACCATGACTTACGATAATCCCTTCAATTTCATACCCTACGATTCAGAGTTGAGAATTCCACGGGGAATGAAATTCTTTTCACCAATTATTTGAAAGTGGAGTACGTTATATTTACGAACAACAACCCGATCAACTGCGGGGTACTATCACTGCTCTATTCAGATTGATCAGTTTTCTGAATTCGTTCCTAAATATGTTTCTTTTGAATTCTAATTATCTGCTCTGATTACGTATATTAATTCGATAATATATATTTCTTTTGACTAATTTGAGTTGTTTGATTATGCCTCTTGTCTCTTGCAGATCTAGCCGTCGATCATGGCGATGAAAGAATGTATTTCTTTACCCAAGTTAAGAGAATGGGACAATAAAAGTTTCAAAGGATCATCAAATCAAGAGGGGATGTTATTGCAAACAAGATTTTCTATTCCACATTGATATTTACCTCCTTATCACCAATTTACATATAATATAAATTAAAAGTAATAAAATATAAAATGAAACATTAACTTGAAATAGAGAATTCAATTCGAAATGAAAGCAACCCAATGTTCGAAGCCCATAAGAGATAACAATGGAGGGATAATTGGGTATAAGTTATATCACGAATAATAATAAAACTAATTGGTTAATTGATGAATGTTAGAATCTGATTTTGAGGTTTGACATTTATTTCCTTATTTATTTCTACATCTATATGTATTTCAACTAATTTTTCGTATTTTTTCTTCCTATAGCAGCAGCATTCATCAGGAATTGAAGAAACGGATATTTGTTTTGGTTAGGGTTTTGTGACGTTATTTGCATAGAAATCGTAAAAAGTTAAGGGCCGACATTATAATGTACTACAATTTTATTTTTGTAAAAATATCACGATATTTCGTTGAAATATCATTAAAATATCGTTTTCGATGATATATTGACGATATATTGCGATGTCGCGATATTTTGACTAGTGCTACAATAATTTTGACCCGCGCTACAGTGAATTTTCGTTTTTTCTTCCTTTTTTCCCTATTTCAATTATGTAATGGCATGTATGTTTTTTTTTCCCTTATTTTTTTTTCTTTTTTAGTATAAAATTTTTATATGTATTTAAAAGATATCTATCAAACTTTAGCTCTATATTTATATTTTTGTCTATGAATAAAATAAATAACAATTTTAATTAAATTGTTGTAATATATTAACATACTAGCATTTAGGTTTTTTTTAATTAAGTTTAGTTAATTCTTTTAAATTTAAAAGAATTATGATGTATATATTATATACTATATTTATCGTAAATATATTATTTTATTTGAAATTTGAAATTTAATATATGTATTAATGCTAGTTATAATATTATGTATATTGCTAAATATATTTTTCAATTTTTTTTTATAAAATTTTCATATTTTTTAAAAAATGATCGATATTTCCACCAAAATCGATATATCCATCGATATTTCAATAAAATTAAGGTACCGATATATTTACCGATATCGATATTTTCATCCTTAGTTACTTGTAGGGTATATAGGATGCTAACTAGAATGTCTATGTATCCAACTCATATTCCCTTATTCATATCAGTTTAATAAAATACAAATTATCATTCAGATTTCATGTTTATAAACAAACGAGTTTTAGATCACGTTACACGTGAAGTTAATTCAAATAAAGAGAATAAATAATACAAATACCTTATATATAACATTTTTATATTAAAGTTTTAATTATAATGAGATTCTTTAAAATTTTGAATTAGTTATAATTCTAATATAAAATTATTCACATATGAAAATCCTAAATTACTATTATAATCGTAAATAATAGCTTTTGATAGAGACATATTCCACAATTCATATTTTGTAAAAAACATTCAAACCTTTATATAGATGATAGATTATATTGCAAATTTTATATAAAGAAATATCGAAAATCCTTTCTTGCCGCCTAGTTTTGTTGTGTAAGCTTAACATTATGTTAGTTCATTACAAGTTTATAAGACTATTTATCAATAACACTCATCTAATCCAACCCACAAATAAAATATTAATTTCTGTTTTCCATCTACACAATCTACAACTCAACTCAATTACAACTTTTTCATACTTATTAGTGACACCAACCCAAACCCAACTCAATATTTTTTTCTCATTATTTAATAATTGTATATTATTTTGTGAGCATTTTTTTTATTATATTTAAAAGATGTAAAAAAATAGATGATTTATGATATATTAATTCCGCGATTATATTAATGAAATTGTTTTACCATACACTTAAAATAACATACAAACATAATAACTAAATCAAAATTATAATAATTGAAATACGAAATCGAAAAAAAGAAAAAGAAATCAAACTACAAATAGATGCATACTAAATTACAAATATAAAAGATACAAATTATATATTTAATTATCAATGTCATTTTTTTTTTTTTGAGAAAATGCCAATATTGGACTCTATTTGAAGCAAAAAAAATTTAATGAATTTTGATAATTTTTTATTGTTTTTAATAAAAAAAAATTCAATATCAACACTTTAATTTATATGCGAAAAAAATATCCTCATTAATAAAATGGTGACATGTATCATGTGGATCGAAAAGGAATGTATTGTAAGATTGTGATATTGGTCACCATATGACCAATATCATAACATCCAAAAACATTTCTATTATTTTATTATTATATATGGTAACATTTAGTGGTGACACCAATAAATATAGTCTAACTTAAGAAAAACTGAAAAGCAATGGGTATGGAGCTCAATAACATTTTAAAAAAAAAAAATCTTTTGATGTTGATGGTTAAAATCAATAATCATTTTTGCCTCATGCCAATATGAGAAACCAAAAATATGAGGCATAATGTTAAACTAGCTAGCTAGCTATCTCTGTAATGATTCCAAGAATGTTAAACCTAGCTAGGAATCAATAATCATATAGTACAATTAACATAAGTTTGAGTTGGTCCTTGTCTTGCCTCATGAATACCACGATTTACACCTGAGTGGTCCCCACCTTCACGAGCAAATCTAGTTTGAGGCTTGCTATCCGGCAAGACTCTGCTCGACAAGCTTCTCCTTGGTGAAGATTCTGCTGGAAATACCGGCTGGAAGATGGATGAAGACGGAACTTCTGTATGATCCACTGTGCTGAATGAGTCTCTTGTGCTCTCCGTTGTGAATGATGAGTCGTCTGAGCTTGTGAAGAGGGACCAATCGCTCGATGTAGCATCTGAGAACTCTGGAAACTTCTTCAAAACTGATGGCCTGCTTCTACTTTGTCTTACCAGATTTGTCTCTAAACTAGGACCTGAATGAGGCTCTGATCGCTCAATGATGATCTGATTTGGGACGCTTTGTTCTGGTCGGGGTGACCTCTGGGCTTTCATTTGGTATCGAGTGGCCTTTCTAGCAGGGCGTGGATATGATCTGGGCAAAACCAACAAGAAACAGAACAGATAATCTGAATTTTGTATTCATAATCTCAGAAATCTTGCACATTAAATGAAGCTTAATTAGTACCTACCTCATATAGAAGAGAATATAAGCTTCTTGGGACATAACATGGTTCACTTCAACTGGCTGGACCTGCCATTATAGACACAAAAGAGACTTATCAGATCAGATCAGAAAGGAAATGCAGTTTAAAGTGGATTGGATTTGTGGGAGGATTTTTACCTCTGTGTCATCTACCATGAACCAATTTCCAAGCAGATCTTTCACGTACGAGATGTAATGACCAGAAAAAGATGCATTGGATGTATCCAGGTGGACGACAACAGCGTAAAGCATGTAGAGTGGAGGTATGTCATCAGTCCCAGTCATATATGGAGTCATATCCAGCATTTCCGGAAACGTTATGCATTTACTTATCTTTCCATAATTACCCTCCTGATGATTACACCATAACGTTAATTGTAAGAATCTGAGACAGTAAGACAAGAAAAGACAAAAAAACAGTACCTGAAATCTCTTCAAGACTATAGTCAAGATATTTGGTGCCTCTTTTATGTTCAATTGCTTCCGGGCTCGAACATATGCAGCACACCTTTTGATCCATTATATTAAGAACGATAATTATGAGTCGTTAAACTGAAAGCATTTTTGAAGAAACTGATGTATGGTTAAGGTTAACAGACCTTGCACATCTATACATGTTGTCCCCATCAAGATATTCTGAGTTGGTAAACTGTGTTAGAGCGTCTTCCAATGATTTGACCCAACCAAATATCTCGAGGGTAAGATCCATCATTTTCTCATCTCGCTCTGACTCATGGTGGCATCTCAAACATTTCACCTGTTTCATCAAGGGTAGTTTAGTCAGTCAAAATTCACTCAAGCCACAAGGCAAAAGAGGCATCTCAAAGATGAAGCACCTTGGATCTAAGGCATCCCCCAAATGTATGTTGTATAAAAGTTGTATCTTGCAGTCTAGGATCGGCAGCATTTTCTCCACCATAACCTTCCAGGAATATTGCTTGCATCGAGGCCACGAGAAGCCTGTTTAGGCATTGCCAAGTTAACTATGACAGTGATACATGAAATGAAATGAGAAGAGATAATGAGAAGTTTTGTTAAATGACCTTAAAAATTCATGAGCATCTTCTTGACTTCCATCACCAATCTGAGTATTAAGACCTCTAATATACACAAGAATATTTAGAGGAGACAAAGGACACCCAGTTTGTCTCAGCATCAGTACAAGCTGCTCGAGTTCACAAACGAGACACCAATCTTTGGTACAACCTGGCATGCATATACATCATCAATGGCTTCTTCTTGTAACTACAAAAGAACCTCGTCACAATACAAAACTTAAGAAACAGGACATACCCGCTTTGGAATGTGATTGACGAAGAAGATATATGATCAGAGGCTTTGTGCATGCCAGACACTGCAATACAGCATTGGCATAGCAACTGCAACAAAATAAAAATAGAGCATGAAAATAAGTAAATAACACATGGTATTAGTTTGCAATTATTTACCAAGATATAATTTTTACCTATTCCCACAATTTATAAGTCCTCTAGGTGCCACGTTGAATGCTTCATACTGAAAGTACTTCACAAACTCTTCATAGGGGAAAATCATCTGGCAAACAAATCGAAGAAGTTGAATATGATGAGTTTCCTTGTCAAGGTCCATATACAATACAGATTTCATCAATCAGGCAGCAAGGATGAGACCTTCACTTTTCGTTTTTTAATGGTACTATCTTCTAACTGTCGATGATGATCAACCTTTGTTGACTTGGCCACCTTCATGAGTCCCAGGTTGTTATTTTCCTGTAAAGGGATATCATCCTTTAGTGTAGCAATTCCTGCATCGAAAGATCTCAGTAAATGAAAGAGTTAAATGGCGTCCGTTACAAGTACAACTGTATGTAAACCTACTTGACTCCTTGCCAGTTTGAACATTTATTATCTCTGTATCTGATGATAGTGGTTCTTTGGACATCTTCATCCTCGATTTTGGGCTGTTATGCAGATCAGTTCCATTAGACGGTGAAGCAATTCTTGATTTACTACTCCTAATAGCTGCATTCCTTTCAGAAAAGCAATTCAACCCTTTTGATTCATTTGTGCCACTGATTGCTGTAGTTAAAATTTCATGGTTATTTCCACCATCAAATGCACCAAGACTTTCTCTTTCCGCCACGTCATTTTCATGCAAGGCACCTCCTCTCAGATCATCATCTCCGTTCTTGGATACATGAGGACTGTTAGCACGATGTTCTGGGAGGGGAAAATCACCGTCCCTTACCTGCAACGACAATTATTTAAACTTTGAGAAACAATGTTTTTGTACGTATTTTGTGTCAATATCCATCTTCATATGAATATATAGAAAGATATATACACAAGTATCACAACCAGACAAAGTAATATATTCTCACGTAAGCATCTTCTAGTGGCTGAGCAAAACCAGCACCAGCAACTTCCTCAGAGGAGTCTCTGTGGCCCGTAAGCAATGCATCTATGCCCGCAGATCTTTGACAAATGATATCTTCTGACAAAGCATTGTCGTATTTGAAGGTACACTGTTCAACAGTCTCAGCATACGAGGCCCCTCCAAGAGATCCTTCAATTTGGAGATGCTTAGGAGATGATCCCAAATGCTGGCACTCGAGCTTGTGAACATGCCTCCAATGAACAATCTGACACCTTCCAGAACTACACAGATGCAGTAGTTAGATATAATCTCACTGACAGTTGACGTATGATTGAGACGTTTCATATACAATCACAAAACAAAACGTCACATTAATATGAAACATAGGCTAAACTATAATAAATGTCATGATAGTTCAATATAGATGGTAAACTAGAGCAATAATTTTATTCCTAATAGACGAAAACCAGAGTTTTGAAACAACAAAATGGAAGTTAATATAAAAGGACAAAAGAGCATGAATATCAATTATTATCAAGCAAAATAAACTGCATGGAAGGACGACAAAAACAGATATGATCAAGATTCAGCCAAGTGATTCAAGATTTGTCAGAATGAAAAAGGATAAGGTAAAGATGTCTTTGGGACAATCTGATACGTCCAAAACTTTGCTTTTGTGATGCTAAGGTATATAAGTGAAGAAATTGGCATACCAATACCAAACAGCCTTGCACTGTGAGCAACGAGTTGTAGCTGGGGCAAAGCATCTTGCACACTGACGAATCCCACTGTTTGTGTTTGGCAAATGCACGAGAGGCATGATACTGCCGACAACAGCCATATCATTGACTCTCAGAGCTTCGTCAGCTGCTCCGCTGGCAATTAAACTTAACCTCTCCTTTCTTTTCGAGGCCTCACTCCATTTTCCTAGTATAAAATAACTAACCAGGGGCAGGAAAACGAACACAAGAAACAAAGCTGGAATATCGGATTCTCTTGGCACAAGCATGTCCCAATAATCATACTTATGCCCACTATACCTCCAACAGAAACAGGAAAAATTCCTTTGCCACACTAATCCAGTCTATGATGTATACCACTGCCGATCATATGACGATGACAAAACTGCAATTTAAATGAATGACTAGCATATTTTTATTATAGGTTGAAATAAACAGGAAAATTCATAACACAAGGCAATGCAGACTGCATGTTATATAACAGAGAACCCTAAGTTTTTGGGTTTTAAATCCTAAACAAAAATTAAATAAAAGACAAGAGACTCTGCATGCCAACATCTTTAAGTTCTTAAACTCCATTTTTTTTCCTATGGAAAATATAAAAAGCTTTTGATTTTAAATGACCTGAGTTTTCACAAGAAAATCGATACTCAAGAGATATGTAGAGGTCTTAATAGCAGTAACAACGTTAAATGCATTACTTTTTTTGTCATTACTGATATATTACAACAATTTAAAAGAACGTGTCATATCAGAACAACCCACAATCATAAGTTTTAAACACTTCAAACGAGAAATTTTAAAAGTATTAAGCTGAGAACCCTAAATGATTTCAATTCATAACTTTCATATAGCTAATTATTTAACAACTGGATATAGTGAACATTTAAAAAAAAGGAGAAATACTTACATCTTCACTTTTCACTCCTTAGCAGATCAATCAACTGTGAAGAGAATCATACTCCTCCATGTACAAAAAGAACTGAAACAATGGAAAATAAATAAACATGTGAGCAAGATTTTTTTAAACATAGAACTAAATATCAAGGTTTTAGATTATAAGATATCCAAGAGAAGGAGTCCTTCCAAATCATAATCATGAACAGACAAATCAATTACTACATAAAAAAAAAAAAACCCTGTCAAAACATGCAAAGGAAGAAAATGTTGATTTATCATTAAACTTTTACAAGACAAGGTGGCTGGTCATATACTCCATCATGACATCTAGAAGATAACTAACTTGACAGAGGAACACATGGTTAGCTCCAAAAACATACCACCATTATTGAATAACCTCAGAATTTCATAATTTAGAAGTAAAACTAATAATCTTGTTTTGAGAAAATCAATCATTTATGGACCTTGTAGGGATCTTGGAAACACAATATTGGCTTAACCCCTGGTGGAGAAAAACTGAGGAAAAAAATTAGATATATGAGACTTGCTAAGTCGTCTAAGTAGATAGAGAATTATCACGCAAACATAATTAGGATCACAGATTAGATGCTTCAAAGACATGCATCATGCATGAATGCTGTCAAAGCGCAAATGTGAATAAAGTAACAAATGAAATGTTTTTGACGCGTGTCAAAACGATTAATAAGCATAAAACGAATCCAACAATAATCCGATCAGCAAAAAATGCTAGATAGAAATACATATCATAGGATACTATTTTGCGAATCTTGAGACTTATGTTTTGGCAAGTTGACAATATAATGCATCTCACGCTGCCAGCCAATATGCTGATTTATCTAGATTCGCATTTCATTTACTTTGCTAATGACAAAAAACTTATACTTGCGATATGTAGATTTGTTGTTTCATTGCCCTCGTATGGGCATAATATTTGTGATTAAATGTAAAATTTGCAGATAAAGAAGGTTGTCATGAAACAGGTAACGGAATCATACAACAACTCAACAAAAAGGAAGCAATCATGATAGGCTGTAGGTCTCCAAAATGACAATGACACAGTTTCAGGGTTTTTTATTCTTTTCAAAGTCACATAATCACACAATGATTCCAGCGTAAATGACAATAGAACTAAAACAAGGAAAAATCGAATTAAAAAAAAAAACACACACACACAGAAACTCATCAACTTCAGAATGCTATCTCCAATTCCGTCATTCAGTAAGATAAAATAAAATAAAATGATCAGAATTAAAAGAACCCTAAAAAAATCACCATCTTTCACGCAAAACTCCTAGAAACAATTAACTCCACATTGATTTTTCTCCTTATAAGGATTCGATTATTTCCAACATCATATTAAAAAAAAAAAAAAAAAATCTTGCGAAGATTTTAAGGAAAAAAAGAAAACCCACATCGTAAAGACATTTAATTCAAAGATTTAACAAAAAACACACATAAAACAAATGTAGAAACGTATATAGAACATACATACAGATACACGTTCCCAGTAAAAATCTGTTGCTCATAACACTTATGCAGAAAATAAAATCTATTCAAATGAAAAATTAAAATCTAAATAAAAAATTGAACGAACCATTGAGTCTGCTAAAATGGTGCTTTTCTTTCTGTTGTCAAATTGTAAGAGAAAACACAGTTAAATAGTCCTCCATTGCAGAAAACCAGTTTCTCACTTAAAGCTTCTCCTTTGTTCAACTTTTAAGGCAGGGGAATACTCCCATGTAATCGGCTTACAGGTGCACCCGTCATAAAATCAAGAATCAACACGTGCAGCTTCTTCATTGGTTCGAAAGCTGCAATTGTGGGTCCTCCTTTTGGTATTCATGAAAATAGAGAATTAAAAATTAAATACATTTTTCCTCTAAAAAATATCAGAAAATTCGCCTTTTTTGTTCTTTAATGTGCCATACTTATATTATTTAATAAAAACAAAAACCGACTCATTTTTTAAGATCTCAATTTAATTTAAATGAATTGTAAATTTAATTAGTCAATTATATTAAATATTTTAGAAGAAGAAGAAAAAGAGAAGATCTTTAATAAAGATTGAAATGATATCTGCCAATTAAACACCCTTTTAATTTGTGAGAAGGTAGCATTAAAATATGAAGGAATATTGTTGCATAGATTAATGATGCTCAACAGTACACAAGTCAAACATTGTCTTATTACGAGATCGAGAACAACATGCCCAGGTGTGGGTCCGAACAGCGTTTTCAGATATTTCTTTTTTCATAATTTAAAAAAATTAAAATATAATTTTGTTTTTTTATTCCACTTAAAGTTAGTATTATTATTATTTTTGATATAATTATTATTATCGAGTCACTGTAGTGCAATGATTAGGTAATATATGAATGATAAATGAATATTATCTAATTGATTAGATTTGGATGGCAAAGATGAATATGTAATCTTATTAATAATTATGTAATAATATTATACAAATATAACTGATGAATGAATGATGAGGTTTGACAGCTACATGCAATAATAGGGATCATGTGCATAATGACCCAAATATGTAGATTGGAATATTTCATTTTAGGGTAAAATCATGCATGTCCTATATTTTATTTATTTACTTTTGGCCTTTATTTTATTCCATTCTTGGTTTATTCTTTGTCATGTTCTTTTTGATTTCTTATGGGTGTTGTGAATGCAGATATTATTTTAGTCTAGATATATTAATCTAATTATAAGTCATGTAATTTTCACTCAGGATTATGATATATTGGCAATACTGGTCAAAGATTATTATTATAACATGTAGATTATTGTATTCTCTAAATCTTATAATTATAATTATAATATTTATTATTATACAAGCATACATTCTAAATTATCAATTTAAAGTGGGATTTTGTCACTCTATTTTCATCATCACAATATTATAAAATATAAGATTTTGTGATTGCTTAAATATTTGAAAATGGGTCAAAAGTCAAAGTGTGAGTAACAGTAACTATTATCTGTATCAACTCGAATACTTGACTTTGTTGCCATAAATACATCAACAAAATAAATTATCGGATTTTGGTGAATATAATACATAATAATGTGAATGGTTTATTACATTTTAATTACTTTGTTGATAAAAAATAGCTTTATAAAGATAATGATTGTGTCTTTTCATGTTGTCATATACTAGTATATAGTTCATTAATATCTCCGAAAGGTCATGTACCACTTTTCTTCATTCGTGTAGGTATTATATTATCTGGGTTGGTGAAAGGCATCCATCAATTATAGAATTTTATTTCAAGTTTTCTGTCCCAAATTAACCATATGTTACGTTATTATCTATTAATTTAACTATTAGAATATTTAGTTGAGATACTCATGTTGGCCGTGACCAAATCTTTCCTTTTTGGAATAGTGATGGGACCATATTGACCTTAAAGAAAACTTATATTCCAAATTCGTGCCAACATAATCACTAATTCTACTTAACAAACCTACTCATACCTTGTCAACATATTTTACTTGCAAGAATCAAAGAATTTCTGGGTATCATAATAAAAAAACCCACAATCGAAATTTTTGGTTGTCGGAATCTTGAATTTTTAATTGAACTATTTCAATTTAGCATATATAGAACATGACTTATAAAATTTATTATTTAAATTTTAGAGTGAATATTTTAAAATAGGGAGTTAACTAGGATGGTTTTATGAAATTTTCTTCATTGAAGGAGTCATCACATTCATACAAAGTCAAGTCATGATAAAATCAAAGTAAACTTACATGTCAAATCGTTGGGTTTTATTTTGGCCCTATTAGAACAAAATTCAAGTATTTCAGGTTTTTATTTTTATTTTTCCAGAAAATAAATTACCGTGTGGTATAGAACTACAAAAACTATTTTATGCTATATTAACATTAATTAAATGAATGTTAAGACAGTAATTTCACATATCAATATTTATAGTTAATTAATTATTGGGTGGGGAGGCATCTCAGTATTTTAATTTCTATTGAATTTGCATGGCAGGAAAAAATAATCAAAATCTCAATAATAATAAAAAAAAAAAAAAAAAGACAAACAATTAGAGATGTCCAATCCTTGCAAGAAAAATGGAATAATACATTGATGCTGCAGCTTATGCGCAGATGATCTTTATTACAAATGAGATCACTTGATTGCTTATACCGCTTATTTGTTGATAAGGGTATAAAAGATCAAGATTATTTCTGTAAAACGAAGCAACTAGCGTATAGTTGAAGATAAAGAAAGGATCAAAACTTAAATCTTTTGAAAGAAACTAAGTAGTCTTCACTGTCCTTATAAACTGTGTTATAGCAGTGATAACAGCAAGAGGATTCTCAATATGAACAGCATGTCCTGCACTTGGGATTTCAACCACACTCCTCTCGTTTTCGTGGCTGATTTTTTCGTACATTTCACGAGCTATAGCCTTAAACTTGGCATCCTTTTCTCCCATTATGAGCCGAAGTGGCACTTTGCATTGCTTCAGATCTTCCCACAATGATCTATTATGAAAAATGAAAGCAAGAAAAAGATCAACTTTTAGTGTACTTAGAAACTTAATAATGAAACAATGTTAGATGTTTTGAACCATATTTGGTAACTTACGGTTGCCTTCCAATGCTTAAGTCAGACAAAATTTTGCCAAGAGTGTGTAAATCTTCATGGTGCAAACGATTTCTTGTTATCTGCTTGAAGTGGGGATGGCTTCTGAAGCTGCACGTTGAAAATCGGAAGCCAAATGTTCATATATTTTACAGAGAAATTCAAGAAAGTAATCTGGAAAGAAGGAAAGTGTAACCACCATTTACCTAGCCCACAGTTCTTCAGCATACCATGCATCTATAAAGAATTCTAAGCCGTTTGAGACGAGTGTGCTTGCTCTAAAGTCATCTTTCGCCCTACGTATATTTCTTGCATCGTTATCTATCAAACCGGGGCTTCCAGAAATTATCACAGCTCGTTCAACCTTTTATATGACGTTGTTAGATACTATTGAGCATTTGAAAAATCAGATTTTCAAGAAAAATTAAGTACATACCTTGTTGCTGCATTTTAGAGCTGTGTATAAAGAGATCCTAGCTCCCATTGAGTACCCAACGAGTGTAACTTTTTCGAGAGAGAGATTATTCAAAACCTTGCATAAAATATCGGTCATCACATCAATCGATAAATTTGGTCGTTCCAAACTGATGTCACCCTGATTTTGCAATTTTGATCCACCATGGCCTGGAAGGTCAATTGCAATGCACCGAGTGGAGCTTGAGACGGCCTTCATTATGGGAATCCAATCTCTGCCAGTTCCAAGAAATCCATGAAGAAACACCACTGCACTACCCTGAATCAATCGGTGCAAGAAAAATAACGAAAAGGTTGAGATATTGGTACAATTTATTCGAAAAATAATGTGAAGTTTTTGCACCTACATCTTTGCTTTCCCCAGTCTCAAGCACGTTTATGGAAAAAGAGACGTCTTCTGAATCAACCGCTATTTGGTATTCCTTCACTTGTTCTTGTACAGAGGTTCTAATAACAGCTTCGGAGTTTATCTGACATTTCTGTAAGAACTGACCAGCATCAACAGCATCAGTCTCAACAAAGCCATGTTCTGGATTGTAATGGATATTTAGAGAGTCAGTTGTTACTTCTTCCTTAAACCACCTGTAAGTACCGAAGCCATGTGCTATGGGTGACTGTTCTTCCTTGTTCATCAACCTTTGCATCTCAGCGTTTTGTACATCCAGATAATTAGCGAATTGGATGTAAGCAGACAAACCAAGTGAACTTTCGTATGCAGCACTCAAGACTGTCATCTTTCCGTGCTGTTGAGCCCATCGTGCAACAAATGCTGCATTCTCGAAACCTCCAATTACACTTGGTTTGATAACCTGAGAAAATCATTATTAAAAAAAATTAAAAAATTCCAAGAAACAATGTTAAGCCTTGGTAATAAAGTGGTCCCACTTACAATAGCAGCTACTCCTGAGTGGATGTGTTTCTGAAGGACCTGAAGAGGATTCTCTCTGCTAAAGTTGATGGTTTCATCCAAAGCCACAGGTATCCCAGTTTCTTCACAGAATTTCACTATATCATCCTCGTTATCAATGGGCTCCTAAAACCCCATAAAATGAAAATATTAGTAGTTACCTAAAACGACTAACTGGAGAACATGAAAAAGCTCATAACATCATATCACTGAGACACTCAATGAAAAGCTGGTGTTTGAGAACTTTATTTGGAAACATTGGTAGTTTATCGAACTTTAGATTGTACCTCAATATATTGCAGGCAGCAATCTTTGACAGAGGAAGCAAATTTAACAGCTGCATCATACGTCCATTTTCTATTTGCATCTGCACGGAGTACAATATGCTTCCCCACCTTTCTTCTCACCTCTTGTATAGCAGCGATATCTTCATCAGGATCTGCCCCACGTGCCACCTGCAACAGTATATTTGAAAGCTGATGTTTTTACTACAACAATAGAAAGTTCTATAACAAATGGCACTTTCAAAATATGTGTAATTTGGGAAGAGTGTTACTTTTATTTTTATAGCATTAAACCCCTCGGTGACAAGCCTGGATGCAGTGAAAGCTGTGTCCTCAGGACTTCCATAAGAGTCGATAAGAGCACAAATTTGAACAGCCGATGAGCTCTTTGACAATCCATCTCTTGATGGATGAAGTATGTCCAATAAGCTGCTACCATTTCTACTTGCAATTGTACTGAGCACTGCCATCTCTAATCCACATCTGACACTGGGAAAGATCGAACCTGGCTGTAGTATGTTAGAAATGTTAAAGCACTAGAAAAAACAAGGTCGAGATTTGTGGCACTAAGAAATAAGCAAATAAGGATTAGAAAAGGCCTACCGGAATTCCTAAACCGTTCCATATCCAAGAGGAGAATGAATGCTTCAACAGAGGTAGGATGTTACTAACTGTATTCCCTTCCAAGGCATGAACTAGAAGCCGAAGTTGCTCTTCCACTTCGAGTAAGTTCTCTTTGTGGATTTCGAGAGGTGCAACCTGTTCGAGCATTAACAGGGATTATGAGGTAAAAAAATGACTTTATTATAAAATGAAGCTGGTTCAAAGAGAGACTGAAATAAAATCGGAGTTGATCTTACCTCACCAAATCCAGTACTACCATCTTCAAGAGAGAGACGTAAAACGAAGCCTTCTCTATAGAATGTGGTTTTGTCGGAACTCCTGGGAGCTGACGTAGGTGGAGCATTTAACTGAACACTGTCATAATTTGGGAAAGAACAATTAATTTATAGAATTTTTTTTCTAATTGTCATATGTGATAATTCCACTCGTCTATTGCTTACCGGTATAGGGAGTATTCCACCTTATTGATTTTGTAACTCATGGGGCCTTGCAAGGTGGAATCTGCAATTGAAAGCTTTGATAGGACATTGAAAGCATGATCTGAGGCTTGGCGAGTAAAATTCCGCAAATGACTGAGAAGACACACACAATATATCAGTGTATGGAAATAGTAATCTCTCGTTACTTTGAGAAGTGCGTTTCAGAAAACCTATGAAATGCCACGTTGGTATCAATCTCGCTCTCAACTTCAACTACGCAATCAACATCTTCTCTCTGAGATGTGAATAACGCATCCTGCAAAGCACTTTTTGTTTGAACTTGTACATGCTTCACACTGCACAGAATATCAGTGGTTGATTTCAAACTCAAACCCCAAGAATTCAATATCAGACAAGTATTTATCAAAATCTTTAAAGTCTACATATTACATAGGAATTTCTTTTTGAAAGTAAATGATCTGATATTCTTACCCATGTGCATGGCAAAGATCACGTAATGAAACATTGTGAGAAGTGTAGAAAAACTGATCCATTATACTTCTGTCTAAAGTACTTGCAACTGGTAGTTGGCTAAAGATTGCACCACCATGATTGTTTACAACAACTATGACCATAGGCTTCCGGGATTTCCTTTTAGAAGGAAGATATGTGTTATTAAAGGTGATCAAAAGGATAGATTAACAATGAGAAATGAACAGTTTGATCTAGGTAATCATTATATATCACACAAACTCATTCAATCCTGTCACTTGCACCATATACTAACTAGGTAAAAAACATATAGTGAATGATTCTATGAACAAAAGTAGATAATAATTAAGGACTTAGCTGTGTTAGAAAAATGGACAAATTCACTATTTGATCTCTTCTGATGAAGTAGATCTATTTAATTTTTTATTCAAACATTTTCATGTCAATCTAATAATCTAAACAAGACACAGGTAGAAGGACAAAGAAACTGGAAGACCATCACACCAGAAAAGAAGGAAGAGACATCTGTACTAATACAGGCATATTTAAGACAATGTGAAGCAGAAGATTTGGTACTTGGCAAAAAGAAAAAAGAAAAAGGGAACTAAAACTAAACTGTAAAGAAGATAAATAAAAGGAAAAAGACCAACAGAAAAGTCTACCGTTCTCTCAGTAGCGCCAATCCATTGGTATCATGCAGAAATGAAACATCTCCCATCACCATAAGCACCTGATCTTACGAAGAAAACAAAATAATCCATTTGGCCATTTACTGGTAAACATTTCTATTGCCGAAATGAATATACTCAGGAGTTGAAAGAAAACATTTGTAGTGAATGTACATCACTAATCCACTTAAAGTTTGTAATCAGAAAATCATCCTGCAAACAGCTATTTGATCCAACTTTGTCTTAGAGAGAAATTATCTGGTCAAACTTTAAAGTGTCTTATGTCCATATTTGTTATTATATATCAACATTTTCATGAGAAATGAATCAATGATACAAGCACACTGTGTTAGTCTCCATACATATGGTTCAGAAAGATGGGAGAGTTAAAAAAAAACTGTCTTAACTCTAAACAATGTTTTTAGTACTTACACGTTTGTTGCAGCCAACTGCAAATCCGACAGCAGTGCTAATCAAACCATCAATACCGCTAGCCCCTCTATTTCCAGTGACCTGGATCCAATGGCATGGTAAACCAGAGCTAGAGATCAAGGAAGCACTATGGGTGCATTGCACCCAATTACTTCCATACATGTCTGCATCACGTACTGACATGCTGTTTCCGAAAAATAAGGCAGATCCACAACGAAGTGTTTCAAATATTTTTCTTGCAACATAAGGCTCGGTCAACGATTGCTCAGAACTAATAAATGATGATATCTCCCCAGCAGCCTATAGAATTAGAATAAGACATGTTTTAGGAACTTGATGGGGATTTTCAAAGTACTAGATCAAATTATTTATTTGTCAAAGAGAAGTTCTTTGGGAGCATCTTAGATTAAAAAATTTCAAATAAGTAAGGAAAGTATGGTATAGAAATGAAAAAGGACGAAATAGTAGCATACCATCATGTCCAATCCTCCTATGGATTCCCTCCATCTCTTGTTTACATCTGGATTGCAATATTTAATCACACAATCACCAAACTGAGCGATGGTACTCTGAATCCTGTGTGTCATGATATGAGAAGGGTCATGACGACCTGGATGATCGTCAACCAGGATATAGGAGCAAGGTGAGCAATGCTCTATCATCTGAGAAATGCGTCTCCCTGTTATCCGACTTCCAACCTGTTATTTTAACAAAGACATGAAATAAGGACTCCACCAATATCCATCAAATAAGTCATGTTAGATCAATTCATAAAGAATTGAGATTTTACTGAAACGAGTTAATCAAGTTCAAATTACCTGTACTATCACATCAGCTTGCATCCAAGCTCTGACAGAATCTGACATCAACAGTTGATCGAACTGATCAACGAACAATATGTCCTTGCTGTCGAGAAAGGATGACAAGTACTTCCTCAATCGTAGGCCTGATTGGACATCAACTACTACTGGCCACAACAAATGTTTAGCCAGCACAAGTGCTGCCCACATGTCATCTTCTTTGTGAATGGAACCCAACACTAAAATCCCATTCTTTGCCTCTTGAATCAGTTTGATAACTTCAGTCATTTGCCAATGCATGTTATTACATGATAAGGATTGTTGTGGTGGAATATATCTGGTAAATGGTTCACTATTTGACATCCAAACGTCCAATCCACTTAAACAGTTATGGTTCCAACTTTTTGGATTGTTTGCCAGTGGTTCTCGGAAAGGGCAGTTGATATGTATGGGACCATTTGGTGAAGATGTTGCTTTAAATACTGCAGCGTCGACTGTGGTAAGAACAAATCTTGCAGAAATTTCATCAGCAGGAGGAGGAAGACTAAAAAATTGCCTCACAAATGTTCCATAATGATTGACCTAAAGGACAAATTGTAATGATTCATAGGAGAGAAAATCACAAAAACAGTGATCATATTGTTATAGCAAATAAATTTCAAAAAGATTGAAAAAATTAAATTAGTAAATTGCAGAGTTAGTGAGTTTTTCTTTCTTCTGGTCCACTTGCAAAGCATGCATTAATCACCAAATTAGCAATTTTGTCAAATTTGAGCGGAGTCGAAAAGATGGAAAATTTTCAATTAGATCACATTCAAAACAAACAGCCTTGTTTACCTGATTGATTGCTTGGTTTGCCCCAACATCTACCAGCTCAGGAGGACGGTCTGCCGTAAGTAACAGCATTGGTACAAAATTCTGGCTGGCCTCCACAACCTGTATATGACAGCACAATTATACTTGGGCCATTGAATAGTTTGAAATGAGGGACAAAAATTCCAATTAGCTAAAAGAGTAATATCGAAAGCAAATGGAATGTACTAGTAGCATAAGATCGTGTTGATCTGACAGCTGTGGATCCAGTTAGAATAAGACCAGGATTGGTCTAAACATCTGATGAAAATAAGACTAAAGGAAGATAACCAATAGGGATGGAACTGAGAACTCACTGCAGGAAATAGATTTGAGACTGCAGTGCCTGATGATGTTATGATGACTGCTGGTTTTTGGGAACCTTTAGCATAACCAAGAGCATGAAATGCGAGGGACCGTTCGTCAATGCATGCAATACAAGTCGTGAGGGGGTGACTAGCAGCAGCAATCGTCAAGGGAGATGACCTTGATCCAGGAGCTATACAAAAATACTAGATAACAAAGGATTAGAAAAGTGAAAAAAACTACAGGCCGAGAAAAGATTCTAAGAGTTAATCTCTCACCGTCAAACCAAGTCGGGTGCATTCTTCAACTATAAGGGATGCCCACAAAGCATTGATGTTAGGAGAATCTACAGTGAAATAGTTGACTCCATTGGTCTCATCTCCTGGGTGCTGGAAAAGATACAACATTAATTCTACAAAAAGAAGAAGAAAAAAAAAAGTGAAATTTTCAATGAGAGTCAACAGTACATCAAGCAATAATACCAGAAGTAAGCCAGCAGCACAACAATTTGAATGGAAATAAAACAGAACACAGAAACTTTTTTAATATAGAAACGTTGGATAGCAAACGAGATAGCTGATTTATTAGAGTTGAAACAATTTTAAGTCATCTGCAGCTTAACATCTCTGATAATGATCATAGTGATATTTGAACTAAATAATGAGAATGAAACTTCAAGTAATCTATGTACAAATTATGTAACTTGGGATTATCTGACAAAATGTGAGCTGTCTCTCATGAACTAGTTCATACCATGTTATTTGCAATCAGTAGAGTTGATGAAAGTCTGGCAGAAAACTGACTGCAAGATGAGGCATCTTGCTGCAATAAATATAGGCATTAGACAGAAACCTGTTAGTTCATTACCCAATAAGTATACTGAGTTAAAATAATGAAAGAAAAGATTACAGCTAAGTACCAGGATAGAGGAGATACCAGTTCTGGAGTGCTGACATTGAGATGCTTCCCATCCATTAAGAGAGCATTTATACGTACCTGCCAAATATTTTCACAGATGCAGCATGGAAGTGGTCAAGACTAAGAAAACTAAATCCTAGCTCAAAATTAGAACAGTGATAAAGGGGAAAAAAGTCTTTGAAATGTAATATTTCCTTGATTTGAAAGAAAATAGCCAGATAAACAGAAGACGAGCAACACAAACAAATATTACAAATTAAATTATTTTCTCTCCGGTAGAAGTTGAGTTTTGTCCTTACCATTTTCTTATGTTTCTCTGCATCATTGAACTTCAAGAGAGAGGACCGAATAAATTGGCTACCAGTTAAACAGGAATGTCTAGCCTGAAACAAGAAAAAAATGGATGAAAAAATTGAGTAGAACAAAAAATATTCAATATAATTATAATCATGTCGGTTTCTCAAAACAGTTGGTTTAACAACTAAGGTTTTACTTAGGCAGTCAAACATTGAATTTTTAAACGAATGAGATCATGAACCTAAGAAATGATTTATTCCAAGCTATAATCCAGTAGAACATGATTAAAGAAATTAAAAAATGAACATCAAGCAACCTCTTATTTCTTGGTTAATTATCCTCTTTTCCCATAAATCAGAGAAACATGGAAAGGATGATATCTCATTGGAAATCTGATACTAAAGAAACTGTTAATAACAAATTTTGGGGGAATAAGGCAACAACCTTGTACTACCTGGTCAAAAGTGATCTCAAATGTTTGAACGGCCTCACTAAAGGTACACATTGAAGAGTCATCCCATGCCAGTGTTGCAGATATGAAAGAAATATCCTCAAATTCATCCAACTCAATCTGTTGAAAGGTAATCTCGTTACTGAGATGCTATAAGTACGAAGTACAAACACTCCAAGACTATAAATCACTAATGATAGCCTTTACGTGCTACACAATAATTTATTACCTGTGGAATGAAGAAGTAATAAGAACCCGTTTGATGTTCTATTGAAGACATCTTTGTGTCAAACTCAATATCCAAGAACCCATAAGCCTTTGAAGATGTTGATTCAGCTGGAAGATATCTGCAGTAACATTCATTAACATACTATATTAAAAATGTAAGTTTTATAGCAATTAACTGAATTCTGAAATAAATTATGTATACGACATTGTAGTGTGAGCATAAAGCTAATAAAGGATTAAATCAATCAAAAAATAGGATAATTATACCTATGTACATAACTGTGATTTCCTGAAGAATGAGGTGCAGAGCCCTTGAAATTGACAGCTGAACCAATACCGAAAACGCCCCTGGTTCTTCCCAGAGAAAGTAATTTGTACGATGAATTCTCCTTCTCACTGGAAAGGAAAAGTAAAGGATACACCTTTGATGACTCCGGTTGAGAGCAAAACCAGTTCAATGCTTTTGCACTTGGAGGAACTGCAAGCTATGAATATAAAACCACAAAACTCATATTTTCCCAAAAGATGATGAAGTTCTCATAGTTTTGTTGCTATGCACTTTAATGTGAACATACACTCCCAATTGTCGTAGGAAATACTATTGTACCCCCTAAATGAGAAAAATATGAAAAATGATGCTAAACATGTTGGATTCTTCAAGCTTTATATATTGATAAGAGAAGCCATTTTCACAATCTCATACACAATTTTGGAGGGTTCATCAAGCTATAATACGTCATCATATATGACGACCTTGATGAATTCAGACATGGAATAGACACGAAGGATCTCAATCTACTCAAGAGCAAGAATAGTTAAAGAAACAGAGGGAACAAGAATCTTATGATTCATACCATAAAATGATTCTCTTTCAGGAAAAAGATCAAACACTCTAACTGCAATAGACGAATGAATTGACAGCCAATCAAAAAGTCAAAAATTATCAACTTTTAATACCTGAAATCTGTACATCCCACTCGAACAAGAAGGAGGATTGAGTATCAGCTCCTCCACAGCAGCTTTAATCATATCCAATCCTTGCTCTAAGCTCAAAGCCGGCTGCAAATTACGCGTAATGCAAGTGTTAACCAGCAATGCAGCCTCCTTATCATCCAATACTTTCTCTTTTCCCATTGAGCTTCTCACAACCTTAAAGATCACAAACACCATAAAAGAAATAAGCAAAACAAAAGAAACCCACAATGCTAAAACCATTAAAAATCTAATCTTTGAACACTACAACCTTAGCAATGGGATTTTGGCGGTTATTGAATCGAATGAAACATGGAAACGCAGGTCTCAGAAAATGGGGGCGCTTAGTGATTGTAATTATGGTCTTTTGGTGCTGTGTTAGAGGAAAAGGGAGTGTGATTTGAGAATTCAAGGTTAGAGAATTCATTGGTAATGGAGACTAAGTGAAGCAGAGCAGTTGTGAGCGAAGGCATGAAAGTTCCTGATAGAAGAAGACATTCATATATATATATATATAGAGAGAGAGAGGGAGACAGAATTAGAGAGAGGGAGACCCATAATCCGGCTTCACATTATATATAAACTGTTGCATGTTTTGTGCTTTAAGAATCTCTGTAATTATATTTTGTCCTCTAGCAATTTTCAAGAACGGTGGCAAGGAAGGTTTGCTATCTATGACTGTGGGCACATTAATATATATTTATTGTTGATGTATTAAAAATATAAAATATTTATTAATTATATTTTTAATATAATAAAAAAATAAGGTAATTATACGTAATTAATTGATATATTAAAAATTATTTATATTGAGTATTTGAGCAAAATCATGATGTCTTGGATGGAGTAATATTGTGAAATTGAAAAATTAATGTTGTATTATCCTAAAAGTTCAGACTATGAGGTGACCTTTTCATGGAGTAATTAATCAGCTGCCTAATTAAAGTGTATGAAGAATACTTAATTAAAAATATTAGTTGTTGTTGTCATTACCGTTGACTGTTCTTTTTTAAGTAAAATCACAGTTGACTAATTGCATAGATCATTACATGGCCGTTTGTCTATAATAGTCCGATCTTTAGAAATAGTAATAGTAAAATAATAATTTCTTATCCACTGTGATATGTTTTAACATATCATTGTTAAAAATCTCGTTTTTTTTAATATTAAGTTATAAAATTATTTACTATGTTGGGTTGGACATATCAACAGTAATATGTGTTCATAATGAGTAGAGTAAAATATCTGATTAATTCTAATTTAATAATGTTTGGTTAAAAAAACAAATAGTTTTAATTTAATTTTCGACTCAATGGACAATCAAGTTTTTAAACTGTGAGAATTCTATTTTGTAATAAATATGAATGCCTAAAAATTTATTTTGTTATTATATTTCGAGAAATCTTATTTTCATTCTCCCGCAATATCGATATAATTAGTACAATATTTAGTAATTTTGCATCCTGTCTTGCAATATTTACATTATTTAAATCAAGAATTATATTTGAACTCATTTGATTAACAATGCAGTCAAGTTTTGAACAAATTTATATCATATCAGACACGAACGAGGCTCAAATAATTTGATTCTCTTTTTTAAAATGTTAACTTTATCTAGTCAATTAAAAGTTTCAAAAAATAACAATAACAAGCTTTTTTATAACCATAGAAATTACTAGCATTTAAGCTAAATTTATAAATATAACCATCAAGAAAACAAACTAAAATACCAACAACATTAAGTAATATAAAAATTAACATTTGATAAATTCGCTAAGGCGCACATCATGCCATGTATCCTACGCATAAGATTGATTGATTTTAATAAGAAGCCGCCACTGTTATTTATTTAATTTTTTGAGATAATTTAATCAATCTCTTTTAATTAGTTCAAATGGCGGCTTAAAAGCATGTCCTAGGCACAGGGATTGCGGCATGCCTAGGTTTTAGGCTACTAATATTAGAATTGATATTCATTATTTTTGACATTCATGTTAGTTCTATTATTCTACCCACATACCTATTAATTTCATTTTTATATAATCAATTAAAAAATATGATCATTACATATTATTGGTAGACATATTAATATTTTTCTTACCATTAGTATCTTGTTTTTCATCACATTTTGTAGAATTTTAACGGAAATGATGAATTTTGATGAAAAAAATAACATTTGAGAATAATTTTATACGTACGGTAAATAAATAGTTGCCAATTTTGAGATAAAGGCTAATTTATTATTAAAATTTACCCATTTTTAAAAACTGAGTAATTACTTACTCGTATAGCATATTATATTCTAACAATGATATAATATATGGCATTCACTTTCTTACTTATATTGACTTGTATGTTCATGGATATATATCATGTATATAACATATATATATGACAGGTTTCACTTGTTGATGCGTAGGATTTGTTGGTTTATAGTGCACCAAACAATATCAATTATAATGGGAAAATAGAAAATAAAACTATTACAGAATTCAAATGTTGTCTCAAATGTCGTCACACTGCACACAACAGATTCTGGAACCGAATGTTGCCAATAATGTTGGCAACACTGCAGACAACACTGTGACAACAGAAACTTGAAACGCCTTCGAACTTCAAAAATCTGTAAGATCTTCGAGCTTTGGCTACGTACAAAATCCAAAGAGTAGCAGCAACAACCCTGCAGCAAAGATCCTTTGAAATGCACCAAAATGAACTTTGGAAAGTCGAGTCAAGGAGACATTTCCCCTAAAAAACGAACACGTCCCGGTTAGTGCTCACGGTACGACGTGACGTTCCCAAAGGTAAAGCGACTTACATCTTCTAGTTAGTAGCACCACAAAACTAGAAGCACCAACGAACTAAAATAGTGAAAGGACTAGATCGCACTTCTATATGCTCAAACAATGCAAGATTGATTTTGCAAGGATGCTATGAGAATGATCTTTTAGCAAGAATTTTGTGCTCTCAATACTGTATAAAGCTTGTTTTTATGCTTATGCAAAGAATGAAAACCATGCCCTATTTATAAGCACATCCACCAAGTGAAGGGACATCTCATCTTAATGAGCATTTAAGACATTTAAGCTCATTAAGTAAGTGGAACTCTCCACTACCTTACACCATCAGTTATAAAGGATTTTGAAGGCCATTAGCCACTAGGGCTTCGAGATGGGTTTTCCCAAATGGGCTACCCAATGGGCTTTTACGTTTTGGACTTTACAGACGTCATGTTGCCAACATCAGACGCAACATCCGACCACCAGACAGGTTTTGGTCACTAACTTTGTGCATGAATTTCCACTCACCAAAAATCGGTTTTAAGAGTGTAAATGCACTACGATCATCTACTTGAGACGTAGAACGATCTTTTGCCCTTTATTTTCACATTTACCCAACTTTGACTCCTCAAAATAATGGTCAAACACGTGTGGTCAAGACTTCCTACAAAAGTCAACATTGACCCACACTTTTAATTGGATCAAAACCAATTTTCTCCAACAAGATTTATAAAATTTGAACTACAAAAGCTTGATAGCTAGCTTTCTAATATTAATTGTACATAATATATTATATTCTAACAATAATATAATATATATCATTCAGTTTCTTACTTATACTAACTTATGTGTTTGTGGATATAAATCATGTATATAATATATGACAGGTTTCACTTGATGTGTGAGATTTATAAAATTGTAACTTCAAAAGTTTGAAAGCTAGCTTTCTAATATAAATTGTATATAATCGCCGAACCCATTTTAGTATTCAGTTTGATTTATTGATGAATGAATTATTTGAAACTTAGATCTAGGGTTACATATGTATTGAATTTAGCTAATCTACATGCATGTAGACTATTAATACTTATACTACCTAAGTTTTACTTTCTTCAAAAGAAATTTAAGTAACGCAACTTTTATGAGATTATTTCTCATATCAATTATATTAAGATTTTTTTTTTTTTTTTTGCAATTGGTGTATAGACGTTAATTCCATGCACTTGGGTCGACTTGAACCATTATGCGCCGCCACACGTTTAGGTGGGTATGCCCAAACCCTCCCAAACTTACTTTCAACTGTTGTATCTTTATGTTATGTTAATCGTATATTTATGTTATGTTAGTCATATTTTTTAAGATTTTTAGGTGCACCTTAACATTTTTTTGGACAATCATTAATATCTTTCATAATTTTGAGTTACGTTAATCATACCTTCTAGTTATGTTGATATAAAGGTATGAATAATATCATATAAAAATATTAAGTATCTAACATAAAAGTATATATGTACCAATTGTATCGAAATTGATTTTTTTTTAAGCTAAAATATTTCATAAATGTATGATACTTGTACATAAAAATAGAACTAATATAACATAAAAATATGACTAATGTAATATAAAGGTCAGGTCAATATATATATATGCACGAAAAATAAAAGGCACAGATCGGATCGAATTCGGACCGACCCAAGATCCATGCACGTTTGCACAGGATAGTTACTCTTATATTAGATGGGTTAATTTATAGCATACAAAATAAAAATTAACTTAAGAAAATCAATTTGAGTTTGTGAATTATACGATTTCATTACATGAAATTATTTTTATAAAAGGGGTTCATATAAATTTTATCGATGTATATAGAGTTTGAGACATGTGAAGAAACTCCATTTAATTAATTTGACTTCAGTGAAGTATATATCATATGTGTATGTCAATATTCAACCTAAATTCTTTAATATGTGCCAAATACTAAAATCAAATAATTGAATGTCTTAAAACTATCTTTGGGTGTTCTATTTCATTTATATATAAAAAAAGACAAATCAGAGCATTACAAACAACCATTTCAGATTTGTATCATCTTACAAGTTACAACATCCCTCAATTGGTGCAATACTGCAATTTATATTGAAATTTAGAATTCAAACCATTCCAAGGTATACCATGTTAAGCCTAAATTGTAGTAGAAGATTTATATTACGGGCTTTTAGATGTCCCAAACAAAATATTAAAGGGATGGTTTGTTAAGTCCAAAATAATTGAGAGCCCAATGAGATTAACAGTCAATTCCATAATTCGACGTAAAGTCACATTTCAATATTAAGGAAGCCTTAAATAATGTGGGACCCTTCAAAAAGCATACTCACCCTTACTTAATACGTAAATTTTTATTTAGAGTTTATCATTTAATATTCAAATGATACAAATTCCTTTAATGGGCTCTTTAAAACGGATCGTCAAAATAAAAAAAAGAAATTTTGAGGGCCCAATGAGATTGAGAGTGAAATTAATGTTAAAAAAAGCCCACACCAATTAAATCCAGTAACCGACCAATAAGATCAGAAATGCCGCGGGGCCCACAAAATGGTTTCATTCTTAACAGAAATTCGGAGGTAGCTACAGTTGTCAGGCTCGTCTGCTTTTCTTCTACTGTTCATCTATGCGGTTTTCTCCAACCGTCCTTCTTTATCAGCTTATCGATCCTTTCTTTGAAAGCAAGTTCTTGTTACTTTGAACGCTCGTTGAGAAAATATGAATATGTATGCGTTCATCTATGGCAGTTTTTATGCGTTCATCCAGGAAATTGTTGGTATGAGTTTCTTATAATTTTATCGATTGGTTATGAACCAAGAATTTTTGTTGATTTAACTCTTAAATTCCAACACTAATCACAGATATTCTATGCATATTAATATTTTTCATATGATTTCCTTACATGAACCCGATTTTCATTTCATCCAGGAAAAAACCACTTAATCATACACTTAATTTAAGAAAGTTGACAACATAGATAATACAGTAAAACCTAAGACCTACTTCATATATATATATATATGTCCAAGAAAACAACACACATTCCATATTGAATTATCCCATTAGTATTATCAGAGCAGAGGATCTCTCCTAATCAAGCAACTGCCGCGGCAACTGCCATGATCAGAAAGGTGACGGGTCCCACAATCCAGGCGATTCCCTGTGGGAGGTGCAATCCCATGGAGAAGATTATGGTGACGCAATTGTCAAGGCCCCAATCTTGATCATCAGAGTCGACAGGGCTCGTCTCGTTCTATTGTCACGCAAGTACATGCCTGCCATTGCAACAGTCAGGCCAAGCAATGTAGCCAGCCCCACAGCGTGCCCCAGCCAAGATGAGCCGGTGGAGCTGCTGCTTAGTCTGTTAGCCGTCAAGCCACCAACCACCTGCCCACCCACCGCTGTTATAGTTCCAAACATTATCTTCATTGGATCATAATTCTTGAGATGGTCTCTATATCCCTCCCAATCCTGATAAACTGCTGTATCAATAGTTTCACCATATTTACCCAAGATCTTGATTGTATGATTGTATACAGGACTTGACATGTCTATGTGCACATGAGCAAGACTAAGAATATTCCCTGAATTACCAGACAACATAAACTTTAATAACCCAAGATTATCAGCATAAAGATGTTGAGTCGGGCCTGGGGTTTCATCGACAACTTGTATGGAGTCGAAGCAATTAACACAGTGAATCCTTGGAGACATCCTCCATCCCTGAACACTACTATCCTTCTCACGAATCAAACAGCCCAACGCTGACCTGGCAAAGAAATCTCTCTCATCATGATCCAAGGGCAATTTGGCGAATTCATGAGCCACGATATGTGCTTCATTTCCTCGAATGTTTTCCTGGTTAGGATACCACACATTTAGAAAGGACAAAAAAAAGGATAAATAAAGCAGGAAGATTTAACATGCCTGTACGTGGTTCACAAGTTGGTTATACCTTGAAGAAGCCATGATCTCGAACTGCACCCCTTATCTGTTCCACCACCATACTTGTATCCTCACCGTTCAAATCAATGACAGGAAAATAACAGACTTCTGGCATTTCAGATTCCATGGAAACCATTCCAGATGAAAATACGAAAACCATATCAGTAAGAGTGCAGGAAAGAACTTCATTCAGCCTGAGGGCAAAACTTCAGCGATTTCATCAAAAAAATTCGCGTCAGTTTCACCCACCATACTTAGTATATATTTTCTTGGTTCATATCGATCATTTACTCGTTTCTTGTTTATAACTTCAACATTGTTGAATTTGTCATTTTCAGCCAGCATTTTAGGCCAATTAATTATACACCTGTTTGGTTTCTAATTTAATTACTTTCTCTGTTCTTATCAATGGTGAACTTCGTATATATTTTATTTCAAACGTGACACTGACATTGTTGACATTAGACAAATATTTCCTAGTAATTCAGTTTAGTTTTCATCTTTTAATTGGTTCAAGTGCACAAAAACAATGGTGGGAAAGCAAAGCAAGCCAGACAAGATTATTCCGAGCTCTACACCTCATCCAACACCAAGCCACACAGACAGAGTTTCTCCGGCAATTCTTTTCATGACATCCAGTATGGCAGCTTCTCTGCCTCTTCTCCGGTTGATCGGATACACACACGTGGCAGCTCCGGCGGCCATCTCCGTCGATCTTCCATTAGCCTATCAGGGATTTGTGGGGTCCACCATGTTTGCGTTTTCATGTGCTTTCAGCGCCATGTTTCTTTACAGGAAACCGCAGGTAGCGAGACTTTGCAGACTCTCAGCCATCATCTGCTTTTGTTCTGCTTCTCTACTCTTCTTCTATGCCGTTTTCTGCAATCGTCTGATCCATTGATTCAACTTTCAAGTATTTGTCAAAGGAAAATCATATTGGGAAAATATGTGTGCCTTCATATATACATCAACAATTTCTATGGTATCTCCTAGTTGATTACTGTGTCTTCTTGTCTTAATTATTCTTCAAACTGAGAACAATAGAACTCGTATTAATTCAGTGGCGCAACACTTACATTTGATCTCGCGTTGGTAAATACAATGGCAAAACAACACTCTTATTGGGATTGGGGGAATTGTTGTATGATTTTAATGAATTTTGATTAGACTCACGCCTCAAGAATGTGTGCGCTTCTTTAATAATTTTTTTAATATTTAGTATTTTATATACTGATTTTCTTATTAATTCTCATTTCAAACACCTAATCCCTCATCAACATCTTTATGTACAAACTTTTTTATCAATTATCATTTCAAATATAAACGTAATTCCTCATCAATATAAATTTTTTTAAAAATTCACATCTTACACCAAATATTGAATTCAATTAATTGAAATAATGAAAAATATTCAATTAATTATTTTTTAAGAAATTCTAAATCATAATCAATATTCGATAAATTCTAAAAATTAATCATAAAAATTAAATATGAATTTATCAGCAAAAAGAATAAATTCTTATTAGTAGTTATGGTTGCTTGTTATTGGACGACAGAAAAAATTATATTAGGTCAATGGTATTATATTTTCTTATCTTTTCTCTTTTAAAAAATAACATTTTCTTATCTTTTCTCTTTTCTTGAAGTTTTTATCTTTAAAAAATTATGGTACTGATTTTTTTTACATGTGTAGATTCATTATATTTGACGATACAAAAAAAAACTAAGTAAATAAACTTTTTTTTAGGATTGATTGAAGACTTCTTCGTAATAGATGATTGAATTGGAGGATATAATTTATTGATTTTGAGGATTTGTTAATTGATAATTGAATTAATTTTGACTATTTCTCAACATTGATTAGAATTTAGAATTTTTTGAAAATTGATTAATTGAATATTTTTTATTGTTTCATTTAATTGATTAATTCAATATTTTTCATGGTGTTTTTCGTTGTTTAATTTAATTGATTAATTCAATATTTTTCATGATGTAACGCTTGTGCGGTGTTAGATGAAATTGTTAAAAAAAATTATGTTGATGAGGAGATTAGTTTTATATTTGAGATGAGAATTGATAAGAAAGTTAATATATAAAAATGTTGATGAAGATTTAATTGTTAGAAATGAGAATTGATAAAAAATCAATATATAAAATGGTAGCGTGAAAAAATAATATTATATATATAATATAAAATATTAAAAATAAAAATTTTAAAGAAGTGCACACTATACTTATTTTTCAGGTGCATGTCTGGTTAAAGCTCTTATTTTATTAAAACTCTCATTATAAACTCTGATTTTAGTATATGAAAACCACATTCTAAAATTGCAGCCCAATTATAGATATAGTTTTGCTTAGCCCATCTTAGAATATGGACTTTAGATCACATGGCTTTCGTAATGAGTTGGACCAAATATTAACAATCAATATTATTATAATTATACCACGAAAATATATCTATAATTATTTTCACACATGCCTATTGAATGCTACGAGACTCATCTTATTGCTCAGGGTTTTACTCAAATTTCAGGGATTTGATTTTCCTACATCTTCTGCCCAATTGTGAAGGCTGTTATTGTTCGCATTAATAGATGATGTTTGCGTCATTTGAATGTAAAAAATGTCTTCTTATATAGAATTCTGAAAAAATCAGTTTAGATGGCCTCTGCATTAGTTGGATGTACTGCATAAACGATGTTCTTTTTATATAGAATTTCGATTGTTGCGTCAAGTCCCTGGATTTATTGATCCTCGATTTTGGGATCATGTTTATCATCTCAAGTAGCTCTCTATGGTTTATGTCAAGCCCTTCTAGCATGGTTTGTTCGTTGTGGTGATTTTTTATTAAGTTTTGGTTTTCACTGCAATCGTGCTGATACATCTCTGTTTTATTTCAGTCACCATCATATCACATTGTATCTTTTCTTATACATTGATGATATTATAGTGACAAGGATATTTTGGCATATCATTTACTCGTGGCTCTGATTTTTTAATCATCCGTCTATCATTTATTTGTGGTTCTAATTTGTTAATCATTGGATATTCTGATGCTGATTTGGTGGAATTCTGATTTCTTGGAGTGTAAAGAAACAACATACTGTACTTATGGATATTTCATTTACTTGGGTGGAAATCTAGTTTCTCGGAATGCAAAGAAACAATGGCTTACGAATTTGGATATCGATCTCTTGCAAACACAGTTCAAGAGATAGTATGAACTACTCAATTGCTACCGAGAACTCCACACCTATCCTCCATCTCGTCCTCTACTTCTCTTTGTGATAACAAAAACACCCTATTTTTGAGTCAAGAATTAGTTTTCTCTAGTTGGTTAGCTACCATGTTTTTCTAATCTCATCTACGGATGTCAGATCCAGACACATCGATATTGATTATCACTTCATTCAAAAAAGTTTCCTTTGATTGGCTACCTACGAAGTTTGTATACTGACATTTTCACTAAAAATCTTCTTCGTATAGCTTCGAATACTATCCACAGCATAGCTTTGGGATATTCAAGAAGAATACCATGCAAGAAGAATACTATCCACAACATTGCTTGGGATATAAGAATAAAATATTTAATATGATTGTAAAATATTTTAATACACATAATTTTTTTTTCACGTTATCACTTCACATATTGAATTTTTTTTTTCTTACCAATTTTCATCTCAAACATAAACCTACCCCTCATTCAACATCTTCATATAAAGAATGTTCATATAAGGATTTTCTTATATAAATCTAATCTCTTTTTCTTATCAATTCTCATCTCAAACATAATTCTCATCTCAAACATAAACCTACCTCTCATCAACATCTGCTTCATCTCATTTCAAATATAAATCTAACCCCTTATCAAGATTTTCTTATCAAATTCTCGTTTCATATATAAATCTAACCTCTTATCACCATATACCTTTTTAACAATTCCTATTCCACAAGACCTTCCCAATTTTTATCCCACACAAATGAAAAATTGGTTATCAAAAGATTTTTGTTAAAAAATTACAAAATATGAATTGGGTAACAAATAGAATAAAATCTCAACCAATCTTCAACAAATTCACAAAATCAGTCCCATAATAGAACACAATTAAAGAAAATAACCAAAAATATTTAATTAATCAATTAAATAAAATAATAAAAAATATTCAATTAATCAATTTTCAAGAAATAGTAAATTCTAATCAATATTGAAGAAATCCTCAAAATAATCATAAAAAATAAAATATGAATTAAGTAACGAAGAGAATAAATTCTCAAGAAATCCTTAAAATCAATAAATCATACTTTCAGACTCAATCATCAATCATCATGAAGTCACAAATCAGTCCTCAAAACCAGTCCTTAACCAACAATTAAAAAAAATAAGGAAAAATATCAATTAATGAATTAAAAAAAACAATGAAAAATATTCAATTAATCAATTAAATGAAACGATAGAAAATTATTCAGTTAATCAATTCACAAGAAATCTTAAATGCTAATCAATATTTGAAAAATTCTCAAAATTAATCAAATTAAAATATAAATTGAGTAGCAAAGAGAATAAATTCTCAACAAATCCACAAAATCAATAAATAAGATCATTCAACTCAATCATCAAGTCCTCCTAAAAACATGATTTATTCTCTTTGTTACCCAATTCATATTTTAATTTTTATGATTCTATTTGAGGAATTTTTTAATATTGATTAGGATTTAAGATTTTTTGCAAATTAATTAATTGAATGTTTTCCGTTGTTTCTTTTAATTGAATAATTGAATATTTTTCATTGTTTTCTTTAATTATAGACTAATATGACTGATTTTAAGGATTTATTGAAGATTGATTGAGATTTAATCATATTTATAACCGAATTCATATTTTGTAATTTTTAACAAATGACTTTTGATGATAACCAAATTTTCATGATATATCGTTTGTATGGAATAAAAATTGGGATAAAAATGTATGTTGATATATGTATAATATAAAATATAAAAAAAATTAAAAAAGTGCATATGGTATATATTCTTACGTGCGTGTCTGATGAAATCTAATTTTTACAATCACCAAACATGGGCGATCAATTATAAATTCTCTCAAATATGATTGAAATATTGAAAAAGAATCCAACTATGATCTAAAAAAAAATCTTTAAATAAAGCCCTATCAACACTATACATGCCAAATATAAAATATCATCTTACTCAGTGTTAAATTGTGCATTTACCTATTTAAATAATAAGACCAGTTAATTAATCACACAATTAAATTAAGAAAATCATACCTGATTCAACATAAATAGTGTAGTCAAAAGAGAGACCTGCTTCAAATATATCCCAGAAAACAGCAGAGATTCCATGAAGTTCGACTCAATATGATCATCCATGAATACTACCATACAGATTAAAATAATAAATAGAAAGGCGTGGACGTGTTCAGTGAAGAAGATGGAGATCGCGAGATTCAGGCGAATGCGGCGGCGGTTGACAAGATCAGAAAGGTGACCAGGCCCACAACCCAGGCGATCCCATGTGGCAGGTGCAGTCCCATGGAGAAGATGATGGCGGCTGCAATGACCATTGCTCCTATCTTGATCATCAGAGCCGACAGAGCCTGTCTGTTTGTCTTGCCACGTAGGATCATGCCTGCCACCGCAACACTCAGGCCGAGCAAAGTAGCTAGCTCCACAGCTAGCGCCGGCCAGGATGAGTCTGCAGTGGAGCTGCTGGTTAATCTGTTAGTGGCCAAGCCACCAATAAGCTGCCCGGCCACCGCTGTTAATGTCCCAAAAATTATTTTCATTGGGTCATAACTGTGGTGGGGTTTTGAGTTCAGCTTGAGATGCTCTATGTATTCCTTCCACTGCTGGTGGACCACTGGATCAAAAACTGCACCATTTCCTTTGCTTGTGTTTGCACGACGTGGCATGTCTATGTACACTTGTAGCGGCTGCTGATCATGTCTTGCTCTGCTGCCACTGTCATCACGAAAATGGATTCCATATTCATCATTATAATGCCGGAACAGCTCCTTATACTCATCATGATCAAGAACAGAACCTGGAATAGAAATCTTTGGGAACTCAGGCAATTGATCACTGAGATCAATCACATTGAAAACATATATGGAGGGGCTCAGCTTGTGTTGGCAGGCTATCTCGGAATCTGAATGGTCAAACAACTGCTGAGTCTCGCTCAGGGATTCTCTTAATTCTTTTAATAAGTCAAAGTGATCGAAAGAGGACTGAAGCCTGAGATACATTTTCCATCTGAGAGTACTAGTATCCACCCTCAATGGTTCTTCCATATCACGAGCCACCTCATGAAACTCTGCTTCCTTTTTATGAAACCCGTGATTGATTCCCTGGTCAGGATACCACACTCTTAATTAGAAAGCCTAAAAAGAAAAGAAGCTAGAACAAAAAAAAACATGTACATTGACCATTACAAGGTTACCTTGAAGAATCGAATTGCATCCCTTATTTGTTCCTTTAATGTAATTGTATCTTCACCATCCAAATCAGTGACAAGAAAATCATTCCACACAGAGAGTTTTAGCCTCTCTGATTCTGGACGGGAAATTCTGCTTGAGCGGCTTGGGAAGTTGATTCCACTACCAATCTTTGTTTCTTCCATAGAAACCAAGAAGAAAATATGTGATATGGAAAGATCAATATATAGTAATAGTAAGTGTAGAATTGTCTCTTTGCTCTTATCGTTCACTTACTCCTTTTCTCTTGTTTATATCTCCGACATTGTTGAATCTCTTAGTAAGTCATTTTCAATTTATTTACTTTGTTCTAATCAGTCAATCATATGTAGTTTTTATTTCAAATATGACATTGACATATTAGCCAATTATATCCCTTATATTTCGGTATAGTTTTCATGTGTTGAAAAAAATGGTGGGAAAGCAAAGCAAAGCACCTGGTCCAACACCAACCCACACAGACAGTGTTTCTCCGGCAATTATTTTCATGACATCCAGTATGGCAGCTTCTCTGCCTCTTCTCCGGCTGATCGGATACACACACGTGGCAGCTCCGGCGACCATCTCCGGCGAGCTTCCACCCGCCTATCAGGTATTTGTGGGGTCCACCATGTTTGCGTTTTCATGTGCTTTCAGCTCCATGTTTCTTTACAGGAAACCGCAGCTAGCAAGACTTTTCAGACTCTCAGCCATCATCTGCTTTTCTTCTGCTTCTCTACTCTTCTTTTATGCCGTTTTCTGCAATCGTCTTTATTAATCTGCTCGTCCATTGATTCAAGTATTTGTCGAAGCAAAATCATATGGGGAAAACATGTATGCCTTCATATATAAGAACAATTTCTATGGTCTCTTCACTCATTACTGTTTCTTCTCGTCTTAATTACTGGTATTAGTTCAGTGGGAAAACACCTATTTATGATCTCGCGTTTGTTTATATGATTTTAGTTTTTCCAAAACCATATTGTTCAATTAAGCCCAACTTAGGATATGGACTTTAGATCATGGCTTTCGCAATGAGTTAGCCCAAATATTAACAAACAACACACTTGTAATTATTATTATATTATTATCATCTTACAAGTTCAACGATTTAAATTTCTGTAGATACTTTAAATTCTTACCCTTGAAAATTGATTGAACATCTTATACAAAATATTAAATCTTATAAGTTGTTTAGTAAATTTACTAATTTAGCCCAATACCCTCTTAAATAAAAAACAGAATTTTTTTTTTTTTTTGCCTGCAGAATCTCTTTTTAGTATCAGTAGATAAGTGGTGAAATACAGTTTCCTTTTATTTTATATGTCGTTTTAAATTATGAAGAAAAAATTCAAAGTTTGTTATCTAATTCACTATACTTTAATTATGTCTATCTAAAAATGGATACGTAATGTATGTCTATTAAACACTCAGTATGCTTCAAAATAATTCTCATTTAATAAACTTTTTACAAATGAATATTTGGTTGTTTCACAAGACGAATCAATCCATGACCAATAATATAGAGATTTATTTATCGATTAAATTTGAGTTGTAAATAAAATTATATTTATAATTTATATATATATATATATATATATTTTTTTTTTTTTTTTTTTTTATGTGGTAGAGTTTTGAAAGGCAGAGAAGTGCGCAACACAACAAATAAATGGTTCATAAGGCTCAGTAATCTTTTAAAGTTTGAAATTTACAATCTCTTTCAAATAAGTCATACCTACCAAATTAGATGCACTTTAATTTATAAATTGATTTGAGATTTTCAAGTATTTGTATACAAGACACATGGTGCATTTACAGACAATTAGTTACTCCTGGAGACAAATCTTACCAGCTTCTTCAGGCTTTGAGCACCACGAATATTAAGATTTTTTTTTTTTTTTGAAATAAATATTAAGATTATTATAAAGCCACAAATCAAGCTAAACAAACAGTTAATTTATTGATTCGAATTGAATTGTATCCACAAATATAAGAGAATATGATAGGATTTGATTCACTTTATATTATATAATGGTAAAAATTGTCATAATCCTAATGACCACTTCATCTAAAACACACTCATTCAGATGGATAACTTTGCACTAAAGTCCTGCAAGTGAAATTTTCCAATAAATGAGTAGGGCTATTACCATGTTTAATTTATGAGTCTCATTTACAAGTTTAAAATATACATAAAGGAGTAACATTTAATCAATTTTATAACTTCATCACGTTTCAAGAAATAATATATATGTTCTGTATTTTATTTCGATTTTGTAGTAACACATGCAAATATATAAATTATTATAAGATATATATCATTCATATATATATACATATATATATATTTTTTTTTTGAAAAATCATCTATGTATGCTATGCATATAAGTCGCTTAAATAGAAATACAAAATATATTATTAAACTACAATAGAAAACGTTTCAACGACAATCATGCAATAGTTATGATTCATTGCCTGTCTATATATATTTTGGATTAGCTTTTGTTTGTTGATTTATTTTTTCTTGAGCATTTAATTCAGAAATGCTAATAGCATCTCCAACATTGAGTTCAATTTTTTAAATTTTTTAATTTTTTAATTCCTAACAAAACTTTGAAAGTTGACATTAAATTATTTCAACCATCAATCTTGCATCGGATTTAACGCAAGTCAAATTTTGTATTAAATTTTTCTTCTGTTTTTACAAAATAATATTATGAAATATTCCTTTTTGATGTTGTTGGATATGAATGTTAGTTTTTTTTACTGCAATACTTTTTTTGTATACTGAAAATGTCTGTAAAAATCAAATAAAAGAGTGCACAATCAACGATTTGAATCCTATACAAATTTTTTAGCTCAATTATATACCACATCAAAACAACGTAGTTTTGAATTAAAAAAAAATCAATTAAACAATTAATTGTGTAACAACTTTTATTTTTATATCAAAGTTTAGGATGTGGTTTACTAGTGTGTTAGGAAATTTGGATATAGAGGTTCTGATTCATGTCAAACATGTCCTTTTCAACGAGTTTATCAAATATAAGTTCATGTGAAAAATAAAATTATAGTTGAAAAGGTGCTTATTGAAATGAGTTTTCACCAAAATCTTTTAGAAACCACCTAATTAAAAATCCATTTCATAAATGGATTTTCATTTCAAAAATGTTTCCAAACGAACACTATATCAATCAATAAAACACTAATCTTGCATTGCATGCCTAATTTGCATTGCATACTTCCAAGTTATACAATTATTAGTATCACTATCCTATCCATTACAGTCGTATTAATATGTGTTCATGATTGATGTATTAAAAATCTAATAAATTTATTAATTTTATTTTTTATATAATAAAAGAATTTCTATAAAATAAGAGGATATGATCATTACATTACATATCATCGTGCATATACGAGTTGTCCATAGTATTATAGCATTTTTCATCATTATCATTGTTACTGCTGCTGTTAAGCCTAAATTGTAGGAGAAGATTTATATTATGGGCTTTTAGATGTCCCAAACAAAATATTAAAGGGATAGCCCAAATTAAGCTATTTTGAAGTCCAAAATAATTGAGAGCCCAATATGATTAATAGTCAATTTTAATATTAAAGAAGCCCACGCCAAGGATAGGTCAAAATGTGGGACCCTTCAAAAAAGCATACTCACCCTTATTTGTTAAACTGGTAGTTATTCAGTAACTCGTTTGCTTGTTTAGGTTGGTTTAAGATTTTTAATCAACCTAAATCCATGTTTATTCATAGGTTTGAGAATTAGTTTATTTATTAAACTCAAATTTAGGTATGGATTTATATATTGAGTCTGGATTTAGGTGTGAGATTGGATGAGTTTATAGATGGATATATAAACCCACCATTTTTGGTGAATTAAATTAACACAAATAGTAAAAGATTTGAAATTACCAATATATCCTCATAATTGTAGATCTTTTTTTTTTATAAATTATGTTTTAGTTTTATTAGTAATTTTTTAACTTTTATTTTATCAATTAGAAAAATATTGTTCATTTGTTTTTATTTTATGAACATTTTTTAAAATTTAATTTTATCAATAATTTTATTTCACGGTTATTCAGTTTACTACAAAAAATATTATATATTTAGGTTTATTTTATCATAGTAAAAACATATCTCAAATTTTAATTATTGCATGTAATTTTAATAATATGTATGATTTATGTGTTTAATCTTCTAAATTTTTATTATTTAAAATAATATTTTGAAATAATATTTTTAATAATATTTTAAAATAGTTTATATGATATTATTTAATATTCTAAACTAAATATAATTAAAGTACCTTAAATATTAATATCTGATAGATTAGTTGTGAAATATAATAACGATTAAAATTTAAAGAAAACAACATAAGAAACAAAAGAAAATGATTGGAAAAATAAAATATAAAAAGAAAAGAAAATGTAAGGGTAGTTTAGTAATTACAATTTTTTTTATCATTTTTAATCAATACACCAAACAAGTTTTTATAAATAATCTCACTTTAACAAATTTATAATCATTCAAACCAAACACATAATTTAACTAAAATCTAATACAAACATACATACCAAACATCCAACTAACATCATTTTTGTCTTTGATGAACAATATAATCTTACAAATCTTATCAATCTTATCAAATTCATCACTCAAAGCAAATGAGCCCTGACAGTCCTACTCACCTACCCACCGTGGACACATTAATATGTGCCCACGGTTGATATGTCAAAAATTTAGAGCAACTATTAATTTTACTTTCCATATAATGAGAGAATGAGATGATTACACGTCACCGGTAGACATATTAATAAATGTCCACGGTGGGCATTTAACAAAATCATATTCAGTAATTAACATTTATTTATGATCCGTGTTAGCAATTGTAAAAAACAACTCGTATATAGAGATCGAGGGACTTGTTGGTATGATTTTGTTGTGTTCATCTACATACGTTTGTATAATTTTAGTTTTGAAACCCATATTTCCAAAATTGCAGTTCCCAATAATAAGGATTAATAACACTTTACCATTAGAGCTATACGTGATTTTACATTTTTTTATATAAATTTTGAAATATTTTATTTTTTCGTATAAACTTTGAATTTGTTGCATTTTATGATATTAAACAAATCATAATCGTACACGTATTCTAAATCAACGATTAGGATTTATCTAATATCGTAAAATGTATTAAAATTAAAGTTCATACGACAAAATATAATATTTAAAAATTTACACCAAAAAATATAAAATCACATATAATTTGAATGGAAAAATGTTTTTAACCGGGTTAATATTTGTTTTTGATTGTGGGTTTGGGAATGAGTGGACTCAAATATTAACGAGGGTATTCCCGACAAAGCTGCCAATCAATGAACAACAGTTTCAGGGGAGGGGGAACCGTGAGTTCCTCGTAGAAGAAGACCTGCATTTATCGAATTTGGCTATTCTACATGTAGACAATTTAATACTTATACCACCTAACTCTTAATTAATTTTTTTGTTCTTTCTGAATTCAAACGGGTAAAATTACAAATTAACTCACTTTTTCAAAAGAAATTCATATAATCATCTAAATAAGATTATTGAATTGTGGACAACAATTATTAAAGATCATGATTTTTTTTTTATTTGCTGAATCTAACAATTAGAATAAATTGTCAGGTTAAAAAAGTGGTGATTTTTTTAATTAGGGCTTATTATTTAGGGTTAAATGTAAAAATCAAATTAAAGTATGATCAGTTTTTTACTATAATGTTTAAACCAATTATTGGCCCTGTCGGGACTCTCTCACGTTGAATAGGAGCTGGATTTGTAACCTCATTTCATTCAAAAACTGACGGCTAAATCAAACGTAAAATAGACAAGACCAATCGGGTCTGATAGCCCAACCCAGTTAAGAGAAGAGTATCCCAGTATAAAGTCAGAGTCCAGCTTCTTTTCTCAAAAAACTTTAATTGGTACGCACAAAAAATAGGTCAATTTCGCAGTTTCTATAAGAATGTGACTCACGCAGACAGCTGTTTTTTTCAATTCGCAATATAAACTGTTTTTTAATTTGGTTGCAACTCAAAGATCAAGAATTTCTCAAACTGCAATATAAACAATTTTTTTTTTTGACAAAATTTCCAGAGAAATTCAAAACACGTGATTTATATCAATTATTGCATTTAGCTCTATTATTTATATCATCGTTGATTTGTTGTTATTAAGCCTACGTTGAGGTAGTAGATATATACAATGGGCTATTAAAACGGATCGTCAAAATTTAAAAAAAATAATTGAGAGGCCAATAAGATTGAGAGTGAAATTAATGTTAAAGAAGCCCACACCAATTAAATCCAGTAACCGACCTAATAAGATCAGAAATTCGCGGGGCCCACAAAATGGTTTCATTCTTAACAGAAATTGGGAGGTAGCTACAGTTTTCAAACTCGTCTGCCTTTCTTCTACTGTTCATCTATGCGGTTTTCTCCAATCATCCTTCTTTTATCAGCTTATCGATCCTTTGGTCGAAAGCAAGTTCTTGTTACTTTGAACGCTCAAGTTTGAGAAAATATGTATATGTATGCGTTCATCTATCACAAATTGACAACAGTTTTTAAGGTATCTCTTAATTGATTACTGTTTGATGTTGCTCTTATTCCATTAATTAATTACATGATCTCGCATTAGTCAACTATCACGATTATTTTCGATACAATCTATACGAACATAACTCTTATTTTTACATCCAGGAAATTGTTGGTTTGAGTTTCTTATAATTTTGTCAATTGGTTATGGATATGAGAAGCTCCGAGAGATTTTGTTGATTTGACACTCAAATTCAAACCCTAATCACACATAGTTCTATACATACTAATACTTTGGGTATTTTTATACGAATTCCTTACATGAATCCAACTTTCATTTCATCCACGTAAAAACTATTTAATTATACACTTAATTTAATAATACAGTAAAACCTAAGACCTGGTTCATATACATTCAAGAAAACAACACATTCAATATCATTAGTGCAGAAGATGTCTCCTGATGAGGCAAATGGCGCAGCAACTGTCATGATCAAAAAGGCAACCGGGCCCACGTTCCAGGCAAATATTTGGAATTTTTTTGAAATGAAAGGAATCCAACAAATCGGAATTGCAAATTAGTAAATAAAAGCTCACAATTAACTGCTATAAATATTTGAATTATCAAAGCATCAAAACACCACCTTTGCATTTACATCCCAATTATAGAGAGATTTCATTTCTCTAAAAAGCAACTATATACGGCTAACATGTCCAAGGGGTGGATGTTGTGATACCTTATAGAGATCACATAAATCATCAATTTTCAAGTAATGTAGATAACACATCTTTTTAAATAGCTACTTCTCAACTTAGTAGGGCATACAGTTCTTTGTTGCCCGATTTAGACTTGCAGAAGAAAAAAAATGGAACTAAGCTTAGTTTTTTTATATGTAATTTGCTTAGCATCTTGCAAATTTTTTTCATGTTTATTTACTTTTTTAAGTCTGTCCCTGTTTCTTGATATATTAAGGGTCAGATTTGATTTTAATTATTCAATTTCTAAGAATTGATCACATCAAAATAGCTTGTGTAGTCTTTTATGTAACAACAATTTTGTCTTATGTGATAGTTGTCTTACATCGAATGACAAAAGCATAATGGTTATCCGAATTAATTTTTGTATGAAATACTATTACAATAGAAAGTTATCATGATATATCATCATCGCATAAAATTATAAATATTTTATCAAGACATATATGCAAGATGTGACATAAATGTCACTCAAAAATTGTGGAAAACAATATTAATTCAGTCTTTGAAAATATATCCTAAATCGCATTCCATTTCGGATATGATTCTGCTAGGCCCAACTTACAATATGGGCTTTAAGATGACGGCTTTTGCAACGAGTTAGCACAATAACAAGTGTATGCCCAACTAACTAAGCTGCCATTAATACTCTCATAATTGTGAAATATATTAGCACGTAATTTATCATCCTATAAATTCAATAACTTTGTATCTTTCTTTCACTTTTGTTTTGCATGTGATACGGACTGTAAAACGTAGAAGATAAAATATTTTTTCGTAGAGATAAATTTTATTAATCCAAATATGATGTTCTACATCTTAAAATGACTAAACTCTTATTTAAAGGTGTAGAAATAAACTCTAATCCGAAAAAAATAAAAACTCTAAAGGAAACAAAATAAAAGAAGATAACTAGTAGAAATAATAAAACTATCAATCGGAACTCAAAAAGTCCGATATGTGCTCTGGACCCTATATATCACCGTAAATCAATGTGTCTTGTCCATCTCATCGTTCCACTTCTAAAAATATATTATAATAGAAATTTCGAATCCGGAGTCAAAAGTTAAACCCGTTTTAAATCTCTATAGACGACCGCTCTTCTCTTAATCCTTGGACATCAAATATACTTCAACAATCTGTTCCACATCATTTTGAGCTTTCAAATTATGGAAAATATTTCTTTATCCAGTGCGTTTGTTAATATTTGTAAATATATGCTCATAATTATTTTTAATATTAAGCACAATAATATTCGTTTTGGATGTAGAATTAAATTATATGAAAAATTCCCATAAAAACGAATCAAATTATAGAATTGCATCCTAGCAATTATCATGAAATGAAACAAATAAACAATGCTCTACAAAATAGTACCACCCACACATGCCAAATACATATGTATAATATAATCTTGATTAATGTTAAATTCATGTGCATTTACCTAATTAAATTATAGTACCGGTTGTACACTTAGTTTAAGAAATAAAGTTGACCTAAAAAAAATGAGGCTATACGTACCTCATTTAAAATAAATAAATATTAAAAGACACGCTATTATTTAATTTTTGTTAAATAATTAAAAGGATGAATTGTAATGTGCCAGGGGTTCCTAGTAATTTGATAATTTTAAAGTGAGGGTATGTATGTTCAGTGAAGAAGATGGAGGCGGCGATAGGTGAACGCCGCCGCAGCTGCCATGATGAGAAAGGCGAGAGGGCCCACAATCCAGGCGACCCTTTGTTGCAGGTGCTGTCCCATTGAGAAGATTATGGCGGCTGCAATCACCATGGCTCCAATCTGGATCATCAGAGCCGACACAACCTGTCTCTTTCTTCTGCCACGTAAGATCATGCCTGCCATCGCAACACTCAGGCCGAGCAAAGAAGCAAGCTCCACAGCCAGGGCCGGTGCGCTGGAGCTGATGCTTAATCTGTTAGCCACCAAGCCACCAATAACCTGCCCCGCCACCGCTGTTAACGTCCCGAACATAATCTTCATTGGATCATAATTCTCATCATCCGGTTTTGAGTTCTTGAGATGGTCTATGTATGCCTTCCACTGATCCTGATAAATAACTTCACCATTTCCTTGCAGGATCGTGTCTATATGATTGTTTAGTACTATTCTTGGCATGTCTATCCGCACTTCAGGGACATCATGTAGAGGGTCTCGATCCCCAGAACCAGCTGCAGCATACTCAGATTCAGCAAAAAGATGTGGAAACGGGCTTAGGGCTTTCTTGATTTGTGCCATCTCTGATTCTGGACGGATATAACTGCTCGGAAGGCTTGAGAAGTTGAAAACACTAGGGACACACAGGGAGAGAGTGTAGTTAGCGGCAAGGTCAAAGCAAATATAATTGATAATACCGGGAAAAGGTTTCCAAAGAGACTCATTCCTTATATAAGCTTTTGCCAGGGCTCAATAGTAAAAATGTTTATTTATTTGAGAATTCATGAGGGTATAATTACATTGTAGAAATGTTTATTTATTTGAGAATTCATGAGGGTATGATTACATTGTAGAAGTCATATTAATATTAGAACATATGGATCGACGTGATATTTTATTATATAAAGATGAGTTGATATAATATTTTATTATGAAAATATGGATGGATGTAATATTTTATTATAAGAAAGTCTATCTGATAATGATGAAATATTGATTGTAAGAGCGTCCACAACAATGAGTATAGAATATTGTGGATCTCACGTGCCACCAACCTAATATAAAAATATCCTATTTTTAAAAACACACATTTACATCAAATAACATCAAAGTAAACTATATTTTCTGTCTCCTCTTTCCTCTCTATATCTCTCACACACTATAGGTGGTTTTGATGTTTTTCATATAGATAAAACACACTCAAATTAATTAACATGATTTAGTTTTAGTGAATCACACCTATTATTGTGGATGCTTTAATATATATAGATCAAACAGTTTTAAAAATCAGAATCGGATTGGTTCGAACCTTCGGTCAATGGTTCGAAAAATCATTGATCAGGTTTCGGTTCAGAATCGTGAACTACGGTCCTTTAATTCGATAATTTTCAAACCGTAAACCGTCTGTTCGAATCGACAGTGTTCTGATTTTTTTTAAATTTACGGTTTTAAATGAGTCAACCGTTGATCATCAACTATCGAGATGATTTGACCGTTGGAACCAACGTTGATAAATGAAGGTAAGTTTAGGTAAAAGAACTACGTGAGCTTTGATTCCTTAATTTTGCTAAGAATACGTTGTCAATTTCATTTTCAAACTTACAATGAAACTCAAGCTCTTTCAAAAATATTTTTTTAACTCTTTTTTCATTTATTTATATAAAGTAATAGTTTTTTTTTTTAAACTTCAATATTGATGTATGATTTTAATATATTGAATTGTAATTTGTAATATTTTTTTTCATTTATAATTGTAACTTGTAATTTTTCATTCATAATTGTAATATATTGAGTTGTAACTTGTAATTTTTTTTTCATTCATAATTGTAATTTTCATCATTTCATTTTCATTGAAAGGTTATGGTGTGATTAAGAAAAAAAAGGGAAAAAGAGGGAATTAGAGGAAAAAAAATAATAATAATAGAACACTCTTTCAAGTTAGGCATGAGCACGTCTAACTTCTTCCATCTCTAAGAAAAAAAAAAAAGAAAAAAAAAACAGAAGACTCTTTGACTCCAACTAATCTTTAAATATGAATTAATTTTGAAAAAATAAAATTAATTTTAATCTATCTTCTTCTTTTTTTTACCAATAAGAATTAATGATTTTTTCAATTTAATTCACAAATTTATCTTGGATCCATGATAATTAATAGATATCATAACATTTTTCTAACTTAAAATCCATTTTGGAGTTTGGTGTTCATGAATTACAAAATTAGTATAAACTTCTATGTTAGGATGATGAAATAAATAAAGAAAAATGCAAAAAAAAAAAACATTTAAAATCGATCAAACTATATATTGAAAAAGAAAGAAAAAAAATTGGACAAACCGAACCGTCGGTTTCAAATCAGAATTGAAACCCCCACGGTTCGGTTTTGATTTATTTACAGCCGGTTCGAAAGCGAAACCGACGATTCCAACCGATTGACCATAACTATATATAGTAATGATTGTGTTTGAATTTTGTGATCTAAATTTAAATAAAAAAATAAAAATAAAATTAGGATTTTGAGTTCAAAATCTTGTCATATAAATCTTATTCCAAATTTAGCCATAATTTTTTTATGAATCATTTATTTAGCACAAATGTTATATAAGACGGTTTAATAGATAATTATCGTATGACAAATCCTTATTTATGCAACTTATTCTAAAATTTATTCCTATCATTATTACGCTAGTTTTAACTTAACATGTAAAATTTTAACTAAAATGTAGAAATCGCCCCCCACCCACTCAGATTTAAATGATTCACTCCCAAATTTTAGATTGTAAATTTCTTAATTCTTTAAAAATATATAAATAAAAAATTAATAATTTTTGGTATTTCAGGTAAATGTTGAGTTTTTAATATGTTATAGCCAACGACCATAAAGTCTTCTTAAATTTATCAGTACGTCATTTTCAGCTGCTAATGCAAATCAAATATTTGGTTAACTAACGCATTAAGTATTATTAATATGTTTTATTAAATCGTTTTTAGCCGCCTTCTAAGACAATATTATATAAAATAAATAAAAGACCAATCAAATCTGTATTATAATTTCCCAAAAAAAATTATTTACTTTCTTTAATCTTATCCCCGACTAAATTCACGGTAGTGGTTAACTTACACGTAATTTCGTAAATATATGTGTATTAAGTCATTTTCAACCGGTATTGTATATCTCATCTTATTTACTTTCTTTATTCTCATCTTTGACAAAAATCTATGCTATCGATTCACAAGCGCGTTCCTGGCAATAATGCTTCCATATTTTTTTATATTAAGTCATTTCAAGCCAATAATTTAGTTAGTTTAAAGAGGAAAAACTGGATGACATTTTGGTAAGAATGAGTTTACTTACATGTATTGATGTGTAGTATGCCATTGAGATTCTAGTCAAGTGACTATAAATAGGTGGACTGGGAGGGAGCGGGAGAGATCACAGTAGTTGGTATTTTGCAAACATCGTTCCTTTGTCGTTTATTTCCAGCTCAATGGTAAGCAAAAACAACGCAGCGTATACTCTTTTGTTGTCAGCCATCCAAACAAGATAACGCAGAAAGAAGACAGGGTGTCACCACTTCTACTTCTGACAACGTCCATAACTGGAGCTTGTCTGCCTCTTCTCCGGCGAGGCAACCACGGCGGCGGGGCTGCCTATCATGCCTTTGTGACCTCCACCATGTTTGCCTTTTCCTGTGCCTTCAGCGCTATCCTTCTTTACAGAAAGCCACCTTTAGCAAGAGCTTTCAGACTCTCCGCCATCTGCTTCTCTTCCGCTTCTCTACTCTTCTTATTCCTTAATTGAGCCAGAATGGAGCGTCTCTGCCTTCATATATTATTTAATAGTATTCAACATACGGATGGATTTGAGGAGATATTTTAAATCCATAAATCAAATCCACCGATGATGTTTGGATTAGATGTGGATTTGAAATCAATGACTTTTATTGACATAATTTTTCAGTCATTTGAGTGGATTTCAAATCACTGTATCCAAACACAAGTTAATTTATTATCGTTAAAATTTATGTAATATATTCATCGATGGTGTTTGGACATATATATGAATTTAAAATTCATCACTTTTATTGACATAATTTTTCAGTCATTTAAGTGGATTTCAAATCATTATATCCAAACACATCCTTAATTTATTACTGTTGCTTTGATTTTGTGTTCCTCATATATATATATATATATATATATATATATATATATATATATATATTATATATATAATTGTTTTGGTATATTTAAATGATAATTTCTTCTGTTGTAAAATGTTGTAATTCATATATTATTGTTGTGCAATTTTCTTATATTGCTGATTGCGGGAGTTTTTAAAAGAATCTCATTTGTCAACATTTCAATCTTATTGTTATTATTATTATTATTATTATTATTATTATTATTATTATTATTATTGTTATTTTAATATCATTATAGCTTCAACTGCCTTATTGTTATAACGATCGCAAACCCACGACTGTGTCTTATTTTGAGATCGAGGGAACTGTTGAATGATCTGGTTGTGCTCAGCTATGTTTATATGATTTTAGTTTTTGAAAACCATATTCTGAAACTGCAGTCCAATTATAGATATAATTTTGCTAAGCCCAACTTAGGATACGGACTTTAGATCGTGGCTTTCGCAATGAGTTAGCCCAAATATTAACAATCAATACTCTTGTAATTATTATTATATTAGCCACACAGTACAATATTATCATCTTATAAGTTCAATGATTTAAATTTCTGTAGATACTTTAAATTCTTACCCTTGAAAATTGATTGAACATCTTATACAAAAACACATACAAAATATTAAATCTTATAAGTTGTTTAGTAAATTTACTAATTTAACCCAATACCCTCTGAAATAAAAATCAGAATCTTTTTTAAATAGATAAGTGGTGAACTAGAGTTTCCTTTTATTTTATATGTCGTTTTAAATTATGAAGAAAATTTTAAAAATTTGTTATCTAATTCACTATAATTAAGTCTCTAAAAAATGGATACGTAATATATGTCTATTAAAAATACTCAGTATGCTTCAAAATAATTCTCATTTAATAAACTTTTACAAATAAATATTTAGTTGTTTCATGAGACAATCAATCCACGACCAACAATATAGAGATTTATTTATCCATTAAATTTGAGTTGTAAATAATTAAGCAGTATTTTATAAAATTATATTTATAATACCATCTTATATATTTTTTATGTGGTAGAGTTTTGAAAGGCAGAGAAGTGCACAACACAACAAATAAATGGTTCATAAGGCCCAGTAATCTTTTAAAGTTTGAAATTTACAATCTCTTTCAAATAAGTCATACCTACCAAATTAGATGCACTTTAATTTATAAATTGATTTGAGATTTTCAAGTATTTGTATACAAGACACATGGTGCATTTACAGACAAATAGTTACTCCTGGAGACAAATCTTACCGGCTTCTTCAGGCTTTGAGCACCACGAATATTAAGATTTTTTTTTTTTTTTGGAAATAAATATTAAGATTATTATAAAGCCACAAATCTAGCTAAACAAACAGTTAATTTATTGATTCGAATTGAATTGTATCCACAAATATACGAAGAATATGATAGGATTTTGATTTTATTATATAATGGTAAAAATTGTCATAATCCTAATGACCACTTCATCTAAAACACACTCATTCAGATGGACAACTTTGCACTAAAGTCTTGCTAGTGAAATTTTCCAATAAATGAGTAGGGCTATTACCATGTTTAATTTATGAGTCTCATTTACAAGTTTAAAATATACATAAAGGAGTAACATTTAATCAATTTTATAACTTCATCACGTTTCAAGAAATAATATATATGTTCTGTATTTTATTTCGATTTTGTAGTAACACATGCAAATATATAAATTATTATAAGATATATCATTCATTATATATATATTTATATATATATATATTATATATTTTTTTTTTTTTTTGAAAAATCATCTATGTATGCTATGCATATAAGTCGTTTAAATAGAAATATAAAATATGCTATTAAACTACAATAGAAAACGTTTCAACGACAATCATGTAACAGCTACGATTCATTGCCTGTCTTATATATTTTGGATTAGCTTTTATTTGTTGATTTATTTTTTCTTGAGTATTTAATTCAGAAATGCTAATAGCATCTCCAACATTGAGTTCAATTTTTTAAATTTTTAAATTTTTTAATTCCTAACAAAACTTTAAAAGTTGACATTAAATTATTTCAACTGCCAATCTTGCATTGGATTCAATGCAAGTCAAATTTTATATTAAAATTTTCTTCTGTTTTTACAGAATAATATGATGAAATATTCCTCTTTAATGTTGCATACTCCCGGATATGAGTGTTAGTTTTTTTGACTGCAATATTTTCTTTTTGTACACTAATGGAGATATCTGTAAAAATCAAATTAAAGAGTACACAATTAACGATTTGGATCCTCTATACCAAATTTTAGCTCAATTGTGTACTACATCAAAACAACGTAGTTTTGAATAAAAAAAAATTCAATTGAATAATTAATTGTGTAACAACTTTTATTTTTATATCAAGGTTTATGATATGGTTTACGAGTGTGTTAGGCTGATTCATGTCAAACATGTCCTTTTCAACGAGTTTATCAAATATAAGTTCATGTGAAAAATAAAATTATAGTTGAAAAGGTGCTTATTGAAATGAGGTTTCACCAAAATCTTTTAGAAACCACCTAATTAAAAATCCATTTCATAAATGGATTTCCATTTCAAAAATGTTTCCAAACGAACACTATATCAATCAAGAAAATACTAATCTTGCATTGCATACCTAATTTTCTGATGTTCAATCTTAATTACTATTGACTACTAATTATTATTGACTATGTAATTAATGAAAAATTAATTGAATAAGATCATCAATAGACATTAAGAAATATTGGAGAACAAAGAGAGGTTGAGTATGAGTTAGTGGTACATGAAACCAAGAAGCTACTAATGGAGACACCAAAAAGTTAAAAAAAAAAAGGAAAAAAAAAAAAAGAGTTCTGAAGTTGACAAGTTGTGCCACTTTTTTCTTGTTAGGTTCAAAGGTGACTATAAGTGGTAGCACTTCCTTGTAATGCCCATGTCAAGCATGTAACTATATTATATAATTCTTTCTTTAAGATTATATATATGTACTTGTATCATCATCCAAGTTTGACAATTTATGTAGGAAAAAAATGTGATAACATGAATTTCAATTTTCCAAGAACGTTCGTAGATACTTCTAATATCATATAAACAGAGCAAAGAGAAGCTAATATGATCAAAAATAAAATTAAATAAATTGATTATTACCAGCTTCAGCTTGGTTTGGATAAGCTAAAATCCTATATATATATTTGCATATTACTTGATTTAAAACTTATCTCATGTATCCGAGCATGGTGAGTTTTTTTTAAATAAAACAATCAACTACTAAAAAACAAACTATATATTCGATCGAGTTGAACTTGTGTTTAGTTCAATTAAATCTTATTCAAATTGGATTATGATTAATATTAAATAAGTTTATTAATCTAATTCTGACAAATTTGAAGAATACTATTCTAATTTGACCCTAATCCATTTTATGCACTATATATGCAGGTAGCGATAGCTACCACATATAAAAGGTAAAATATAAATGCAATATTTAATCAAATTTAAATTGTTTCTATAAAATTAGATTATAATATACAACTCATTTCACAAAGGATAAAAACTTTATTCGTTTTCTGAATTTTACAGACTATATAAAACTTAACAATATTTTTGTATATAAATGAATGACATGTTTATATATTAAATAAAATATATTAAAAATAATAAAATATGGGAAGAAATAATAAAATAACGAACAATTTGGATTAAATTATCACAATGTCGATCAATAATTGGTAATCCACATTTATTAAAATAAAATGAAAATACCATTCCCTCTAATTTTTATTATAATTATTTGCAACTCAAAAAACTTACGTACCTAGTTTCATACACGTGATTAATGTTGGAAGAGTCATTGTTTCTAGTTTTTCTACAAGTTCATACGTGGCTCAATTATGGCCACACGTAACCTTAACATCTCAATAAGTGTCTTTAATAGATGTATTAGATAGAATCAATTTAAACGAGGTTGATGAGTCGCATTTACCAAACACTATTTTAATTAGTTAGTAATTAACACGCATAAACTACTTTAACTATCCTAATTGGTAGTGGATTAATAAGACCTCAGTGTCAGTGAGTCATACGTAAGAGAGAATTAAGATGCGTGAAAGATTATTATTATTATAACAAGGCACCATCCCCCACCATTAAACGTATCAGACAAAGTACAAACTGTAAAGAAACAATTCGACAAGGAGATCAAGAATTAATGATTCTTGTAAGGCCAATAATGTTTCTTAAAAATAATGATAATTAGGATTGTATTTATTATTATATTGTAGAAGAAGAAAGTATATATGTGCAAAATGATGCTGGCTTATCCTATTTGAGCCAATCAGAATGTGATGACCTCACATATATAAGAATAGAAACAAGAGGAGGATAAATGAAAAGTTGGGAGAAATGAAAAGTTGGGATTGGTAATTTTAAGTGGAGAAGAAAGTGGAGCAGAATAAGACCACAAAAATTTATATAAGACGGTTATATTGAATATAATTTTGGTATATATTTATAATTAAATTTAATTTATATAAATATATACCAAAATTATATTCAATATAACCGTCTTATATAAATTTTTGTGGTCTTATTCTGCTCCACTTTCTTCTCCACTTAAAATTACCAATCCCAACTTTTCATTTCTCCCAACTTTTCATTTATCCTCCTCTTGTTTCTATTCTTATATATGTGAGGTCATCACATTCTGATTGGCTCAAATAGGATAAGCCCAGCATCATTTTGCACATATATACTTTCTTCTTCTACAATATAATAATAAATACAATCCTAATTATCATTATTTTTAAGAAACATTATTGGCCTTACAAGAATCATTAATTCTTGATCTCCTTGTCGAATTGTTTCTTTACAGTTTGTACTTTGTCTGATACGTTTAATGGTGGGGGATGGTGCCTTGTTATAATAATAATAATCTTTCACGCATCTTAATTCTCTCTTACGTATGACTCACTGACACTGAGGTCTTATTAATCCACTACCAATTAGGATAGTTAAAGTAGTTTATGCGTGTTAATTACTAACTAATTAAAATAGTGTTTGGTAAATGCGACTCATCAACCTCGTTTAAATTGATTCTATCTAATACATCTATTAAAGACACTTATTGAGATGTTAAGGTTACGTGTGGCCATAATTGAGCCACGTATGAACTTGTAGAAAAACTAGAAACAATGACTCTTCCAACATTAATCACGTGTATGAAACTAGGTACGTAAGTTTTTTGAGTTGCAAATAATTATAATAAAAATTAGAGGGAATGGTATTTTCATTTTATTTTAATAAATGTGGATTACCAATTATTGATCGACATTGTGATAATTTAATCCAAATTGTTCGTTATTTTATTATTTCTTCCCATATTTTATTATTTTTAATATATTTTATTTAATATATAAACATGTCATTCATTTATATACAAAAATATTGTTAAGTTTTATATAGTCTGTAAAATTCAGAAAACGAATAAAGTTTTTATCCTTTGTGAAATGAGTTGTATATTATAATCTAATTTTATAGAAACAATTTAAATTTGATTAAATATTGCATTTATATTTTACCTTTTATATGTGGTAGCTATCGCTACCTGCATATATAGTGCATAAAATGGATTAGGGTCAAATTAGAATAGTATTCTTCAAATTTGTCAGAATTAGATTAATAAACTTATTTAATATTAATCATAATCCAATTTGAATAAGATTTAATTGAACTAAACACAAGTTCAACTCGATCGAATATATAGTTTGTTTTTTAGTAGTTGATTGTTTTATTTAAAAAAAACTCACCATGCTCGGATACATGAGATAAGTTTTAAATCAAGTAATATGCAAATATATATATAGGATTTTAGCTTATCCAAACCAAGCTGAAGCTGGTAATAATCAATTTATTTAATTTTATTTTTGATCATATTATTAGCTTCTCTTTGCTCTGTTTATATGATATTAGAAGTATCTACGAACGTTCTTGGAAAATTGAAATTCATGTTATCACATTTTTTTCCTACATAAATTGTCAAACTTGGATGATGATACAAGTACATATATATAATCTTAAAGAAAGAATTATATAATATAGTTACATGCTTGACATGGGCATTACAAGGAAGTGCTACCACTTATAGTCACCTTTGAACCTAACAAGAAAAAAGTGGCACAACTTGTCAACTTCAGAACTCTTTTTTTTTTTTTCCTTTTTTTTTTTAACTTTTTGGTGTCTCCATTAGTAGCTTCTTGGTTTCATGTACCACTAACTCATACTCAACCTCTCTTTGTTCTCCAATATTTCTTAATGTCTATTGATGATCTTATTCAATTAATTTTTCATTAATTACATAGTCAATAATAATTAGTAGTCAATAGTAATTAAGATTGAACATCAGAAAATTAGGTATGCAATGCAAGATTAGTATTTTCTTGATTGATATAGTGTTCGTTTGGAAACATTTTTGAAATGGAAATCCATTTATGAAATGGATTTTTAATTAGGTGGTTTCTAAAAGATTTTGGTGAAACCTCATTTCAATAAGCACCTTTTCAACTATAATTTTATTTTTCACATGAACTTATATTTGATAAACTCGTTGAAAAGGACATGTTTGACATGAATCAGCCTAACACACTCGTAAACCATATCATAAACCTTGATATAAAAATAAAAGTTGTTACACAATTAATTATTCAATTGAATTTTTTTTTATTCAAAACTACGTTGTTTTGATGTAGTACACAATTGAGCTAAAATTGGTATAGAGGATCCAAATCGTTAATTGTGTACTCTTTAATTTGATTTTTACAGATATCTCCATTAGTGTACAAAAAGAAAATATTGCAGTCAAAAAAACTAACACTCATATCCGGGAGTATGCAACATTAAAGAGGAATATTTCATCATATTATTCTGTAAAAACAGAAGAAAATTTTAATATAAAATTTGACTTGCATTGAATCCAATGCAAGATTGGCAGTTGAAATAATTTAATGTCAACTTTAAAGTTTTGTTAGGAATTAAAAAATTTAAAAATTTAAAAATTGAACTCAATGTTGGAGATGCTATTAGCATTTCTGAATTAAATACTCAAGAAAAAATAAATCAACAAATAAAAGCTAATCCAAAATATATATAGACAGGCAATGAATCGTAGCTGTTACATGATTGTCGTTGAAACGTTTTCTATTGTAGTTTAATAGCATATTTTATATTTCTATTTAAACGACTTATATGCATAGCATACATAGATGATTTTTCAAAAAAAAAAAAAATATATATATATATATATATATAAATATATATATATATGAATGATATATATCTTATAATAATTTATATATTTGCATGTGTTACTACAAAATCGAAATAAAATACAGAACATATATATTATTTCTTGAAACGTGATGAAGTTATAAAATTGATTAAATGTTACTCCTTTATGTATATTTTAAACTTGTAAATGAGACTCATAAATTAAACATGGTAATAGCCCTACTCATTTATTGGAAAATTTCACTAGCAAGACTTTAGTGCAAAGTTGTCCATCTGAATGAGTGTGTTTTAGATGAAGTGGTCATTAGGATTATGACAATTTTTACCATTATATAATATAAAGTGAATCAAATCCTATCATATTCTTCGTATATTTGTGGATACAATTCAATTCGAATCAATAAATTAACTGTTTGTTTAGCTAGATTTGTGGCTTTATAATAATCTTAATATTTATTTCCAAAAAAAAAAAAAAAATCTTAATATTCGTGGTGCTCAAAGCCTGAAGAAGCCGGTAAGATTTGTCTCCAGGAGTAACTATTTGTCTGTAAATGCACCATGTGTCTTGTATACAAATACTTGAAAATCTCAAATCAATTTATAAATTAAAGTGCATCTAATTTGGTAGGTATGACTTATTTGAAAGAGATTGTAAATTTCAAACTTTAAAAGATTACTGGGCCTTATGAACCATTTATTTGTTGTGTTGTGCACTTCTCTGCCTTTCAAAACTCTACCACATAAAAAATATATAAGATGGTATTATAAATATAATTTTATAAAATACTGCTTAATTATTTACAACTCAAATTTAATGGATAAATAAATCTCTATATTGTTGGTCGTGGATTGATTGTCTCATGAAACAACTAAATATTTATTTGTAAAAGTTTATTAAATGAGAATTATTTTGAAGCATACTGAGTATTTTTAATAGACATATATTACGTATCCATTTTTTAGAGACTTAATTATAGTGAATTAGATAACAAATTTTTAAAATTTTCTTCATAATTTAAAACGACATATAAAATAAAAGGAAACTCTAGTTCACCACTTATCTATTTAAAAAAGATTCTGATTTTTATTTCAGAGGGTATTGGGTTAAATTAGTAAATTTACTAAACAACTTATAAGATTTAATATTTTGTATGTGTTTTTGTATAAGATGTTCAATCAATTTTCAAGGGTAAGAATTTAAAGTATCTACAGAAATTTAAATCATTGAACTTATAAGATGATAATATTGTACTGTGTGGCTAATATAATAATAATTACAAGAGTATTGATTGTTAATATTTGGGCTAACTCATTGCGAAAGCCACGATCTAAAGTCCGTATCCTAAGTTGGGCTTAGCAAAATTATATCTATAATTGGACTGCAGTTTCAGAATATGGTTTTCAAAAACTAAAATCATATAAACATAGCTGAGCACAACCAGATCATTCAACAGTTCCCTCGATCTCAAAATAAGACACAGTCGTGGGTTTGCGATCGTTATAACAATAAGGCAGTTGAAGCTATAATGATATTAAAATAACAATAATAATAATAATAATAATAATAATAATAATAATAATAATAATAATAACAATAAGATTGAAATGTTGACAAATGAGATTCTTTTAAAAACTCCCGCAATCAGCAATATAAGAAAATTGCACAACAATAATATATGAATTACAACATTTTACAACAGAAGAAATTATCATTTAAATATACCAAAACAATATATATATATATATATATATATATATATATATATATATATATATATATATATATATATATATGAGGAACACAAAATCAAAGCAACAGTAATAAATTAAGGATGTGTTTGGATATAATGATTTGAAATCCACTTAAATGACTGAAAAATTATGTCAATAAAAGTGATGAATTTTAAATTCATATATATGTCCAAACACCATCGATGAATATATTACATAAATTTTAACGATAATAAATTAACTTGTGTTTGGATACAGTGATTTGAAATCCACTCAAATGACTGAAAAATTATGTCAATAAAAGTCATTGATTTCAAATCCACATCTAATCCAAACATCATCGGTGGATTTGATTTATGGATTTAAAATATCTCCTCAAATCCATCCGTATGTTGAATACTATTAAATAATATATGAAGGCAGAGACGCTCCATTCTGGCTCAATTAAGGAATAAGAAGAGTAGAGAAGCGGAAGAGAAGCAGATGGCGGAGAGTCTGAAAGCTCTTGCTAAAGGTGGCTTTCTGTAAAGAAGGATAGCGCTGAAGGCACAGGAAAAGGCAAACATGGTGGAGGTCACAAAGGCATGATAGGCAGCCCCGCCGCCGTGGTTGCCTCGCCGGAGAAGAGGCAGACAAGCTCCAGTTATGGACGTTGTCAGAAGTAGAAGTGGTGACACCCTGTCTTCTTTCTGCGTTATCTTGTTTGGATGGCTGACAACAAAAGAGTATACGCTGCGTTGTTGTTTGCTTACCATTGAGCTGGAAATAAACGACAAAGGAACGATGTTTGCAAAATACCAACTACTGTGATCTCTCCCGCTCCCTCCCAGTCCACCTATTTATAGTCACTTGACTAGAATCTCAATGGCATACTACACATCAATACATGTAAGTAAACTCATTCTTACCAAAATGTCATCCAGTTTTTCCTCTTTAAACTAACTAAATTATTGGCTTGAAATGACTTAATATAAAAAAATATGGAAGCATTATTGCCAGGAACGCGCTTGTGAATCGATAGCATAGATTTTTGTCAAAGATGAGAATAAAGAAAGTAAATAAGATGAGATATACAATACCGGTTGAAAATGACTTAATACACATATATTTACGAAATTACGTGTAAGTTAACCACTACCGTGAATTTAGTCGGGGATAAGATTAAAGAAAGTAAATAATTTTTTTTGGGAAATTATAATACAGATTTGATTGGTCTTTTATTTATTTTATATAATATTGTCTTAGAAGGCGGCTAAAAACGATTTAATAAAACATATTAATAATACTTAATGCGTTAGTTAACCAAATATTTGATTTGCATTAGCAGCTGAAAATGACGTACTGATAAATTTAAGAAGACTTTATGGTCGTTGGCTATAACATATTAAAAACTCAACATTTACCTGAAATACCAAAAATTATTAATTTTTTATTTATATATTTTTAAAGAATTAAGAAATTTACAATCTAAAATTTGGGAGTGAATCATTTAAATCTGAGTGGGTGGGGGGCGATTTCTACATTTTAGTTAAAATTTTACATGTTAAGTTAAAACTAGCGTAATAATGATAGGAATAAATTTTAGAATAAGTTGCATAAATAAGGATTTGTCATACGATAATTATCTATTAAACCGTCTTATATAACATTTGTGCTAAATAAATGATTCATAAAAAAATTATGGCTAAATTTGGAATAAGATTTATATGACAAGATTTTGAACTCAAAATCCTAATTTTATTTTTATTTTTTTATTTAAATTTAGATCACAAAATTCAAACACAATCATTACTATATATAGTTATGGTCAATCGGTTGGAATCGTCGGTTTCGCTTTCGAACCGGCTGTAAATAAATCAAAACCGAACCGTGGGGGTTTCAATTCTGATTTGAAACCGACGGTTCGGTTTGTCCAATTTTTTTTCTTTCTTTTTCAATATATAGTTTGATCGATTTTAAATGTTTTTTTTTTTTTGCATTTTTCTTTATTTATTTCATCATCCTAACATAGAAGTTTATACTAATTTTGTAATTCATGAACACCAAACTCCAAAATGGATTTTAAGTTAGAAAAATGTTATGATATCTATTAATTATCATGGATCCAAGATAAATTTGTGAATTAAATTGAAAAAATCATTAATTCTTATTGGTAAAAAAAAGAAGAAGATAGATTAAAATTAATTTTATTTTTTCAAAATTAATTCATATTTAAAGATTAGTTGGAGTCAAAGAGTCTTCTGTTTTTTTTTTCTTTTTTTTTTTTTAACTTAGAGATGGAAGAAGTTAGACGTGCTCATGCCTAACTTGAAAGAGTGTTCTATTATTATTATTTTTTTTCCTCTAATTCCCTCTTTTTCCCTTTTTTTTCTTAATCACACCATAACCTTTCAATGAAAATGAAATGATGAAAATTACAATTATGAATGAAAAAAAAATTACAAGTTACAACTCAATATATTACAATTATGAATGAAAAATTACAAGTTACAATTATAAATGAAAAAAAATATTACAAATTACAATTCAATATATTAAAATCATACATCAATATTGAAGTTTAAAAAAAAAAACTATTACTTTATATAAATAAATGAAAAAAGAGTTAAAAAAATATTTTTGAAAGAGCTTGAGTTTCATTGTAAGTTTGAAAATGAAATTGACAACGTATTCTTAGCAAAATTAAGGAATCAAAGCTCACGTAGTTCTTTTACCTAAACTTACCTTCATTTATCAACGTTGGTTCCAACGGTCAAATCATCTCGATAGTTGATGATCAACGGTTGACTCATTTAAAACCGTAAATTTAAAAAAAATCAGAACACTGTCGATTCGAACAGACGGTTTACGGTTTGAAAATTATCGAATTAAAGGACCGTAGTTCACGATTCTGAACCGAAACCTGATCAATGATTTTTCGAACCATTGACCGAAGGTTCGAACCAATCCGATTCTGATTTTTAAAACTGTTTGATCTATATATATTAAAGCATCCACAATAATAGGTGTGATTCACTAAAACTAAATCATGTTAATTAATTTGAGTGTGTTTTATCTATATGAAAAACATCAAAACCACCTATAGTGTGTGAGAGATATAGAGAGGAAAGAGGAGACAGAAAATATAGTTTACTTTGATGTTATTTGATGTAAATGTGTGTTTTTAAAAATAGGATATTTTTATATTAGGTTGGTGGCACGTGAGATCCACAATATTCTATACTCATTGTTGTGGACGCTCTTACAATCAATATTTCATCATTATCAGATAGACTTTCTTATAATAAAATATTACATCCATCCATATTTTCATAATAAAATATTATATCAACTCATCTTTATATAATAAAATATCACGTCGATCCATATGTTCTAATATTAATATGACTTCTACAATGTAATCATACCCTCATGAATTCTCAAATAAATAAACATTTCTACAATGTAATTATACCCTCATGAATTCTCAAATAAATAAACATTTTTACTATTGAGCCCTGGCAAAAGCTTATATAAGGAATGAGTCTCTTTGGAAACCTTTTCCCGGTATTATCAATTATATTTGCTTTGACCTTGCCGCTAACTACACTCTCTCCCTGTGTGTCCCTAGTGTTTTCAACTTCTCAAGCCTTCCGAGCAGTTATATCCGTCCAGAATCAGAGATGGCACAAATCAAGAAAGCCCTAAGCCCGTTTCCACATCTTTTTGCTGAATCTGAGTATGCTGCAGCTGGTTCTGGGGATCGAGACCCTCTACATGATGTCCCTGAAGTGCGGATAGACATGCCAAGAATAGTACTAAACAATCATATAGACACGATCCTGCAAGGAAATGGTGAAGTTATTTATCAGGATCAGTGGAAGGCATACATAGACCATCTCAAGAACTCAAAACCGGATGATGAGAATTATGATCCAATGAAGATTATGTTCGGGACGTTAACAGCGGTGGCGGGGCAGGTTATTGGTGGCTTGGTGGCTAACAGATTAAGCATCAGCTCCAGCGCACCGGCCCTGGCTGTGGAGCTTGCTTCTTTGCTCGGCCTGAGTGTTGCGATGGCAGGCATGATCTTACGTGGCAGAAGAAAGAGACAGGTTGTGTCGGCTCTGATGATCCAGATTGGAGCCATGGTGATTGCAGCCGCCATAATCTTCTCAATGGGACAGCACCTGCAACAAAGGGTCGCCTGGATTGTGGGCCCTCTCGCCTTTCTCATCATGGCAGCTGCGGCGGCGTTCACCTATCGCCGCCTCCATCTTCTTCACTGAACATACATACCCTCACTTTAAAATTATCAAATTACTAGGAACCCCTGGCACATTACAATTCATCCTTTTAATTATTTAACAAAAATTAAATAATAGCGTGTCTTTTAATATTTATTTATTTTAAATGAGGTACGTATAGCCTCATTTTTTTTAGGTCAACTTTATTTCTTAAACTAAGTGTACAACCGGTACTATAATTTAATTAGGTAAATGCACATGAATTTAACATTAATCAAGATTATATTATACATATGTATTTGGCATGTGTGGGTGGTACTATTTTGTAGAGCATTGTTTATTTGTTTCATTTCATGATAATTGCTAGGATGCAATTCTATAATTTGATTCGTTTTTATGGGAATTTTTCATATAATTTAATTCTACATCCAAAACGAATATTATTGTGCTTAATATTAAAAATAATTATGAGCATATATTTACAAATATTAACAAACGCACTGGATAAAGAAATATTTTCCATAATTTGAAAGCTCAAAATGATGTGGAACAGATTGTTGAAGTATATTTGATGTCCAAGGATTAAGAGAAGAGCGGTCGTCTATAGAGATTTAAAACGGGTTTAACTTTTGACTCCGGATTCGAAATTTCTATTATAATATATTTTTAGAAGTGGAACGATGAGATGGACAAGACACATTGATTTACGGTGATATATAGGGTCCAGAGCACATATCGGACTTTTTGAGTTCCGATTGATAGTTTTATTATTTCTACTAGTTATCTTCTTTATTTTGTTTCCTTTAGAGTTTTTATTTTTTTCGGATTAGAGTTTATTTCTACACCTTTAAATAAGAGTTTAGTCATTTTAAGATGTAGAACATCATATTTGGATTAATAAAATTTATCTCTACGAAAAAATATTTTATCTTCTACGTTTTACAGTCCGTATCACATGCAAAACAAAAGTGAAAGAAAGATACAAAGTTATTGAATTTATAGGATGATAAATTACGTGCTAATATATTTCACAATTATGAGAGTATTAATGGCAGCTTAGTTAGTTGGGCATACACTTGTTATTGTGCTAACTCGTTGCAAAAGCCGTCATCTTAAAGCCCATATTGTAAGTTGGGCCTAGCAGAATCATATCCGAAATGGAATGCGATTTAGGATATATTTTCAAAGACTGAATTAATATTGTTTTCCACAATTTTTGAGTGACATTTATGTCACATCTTGCATATATGTCTTGATAAAATATTTATAATTTTATGCGATGATGATATATCATGATAACTTTCTATTGTAATAGTATTTCATACAAAAATTAATTCGGATAACCATTATGCTTTTGTCATTCGATGTAAGACAACTATCACATAAGACAAAATTGTTGTTACATAAAAGACTACACAAGCTATTTTGATGTGATCAATTCTTAGAAATTGAATAATTAAAATCAAATCTGACCCTTAATATATCAAGAAACAGGGACAGACTTAAAAAAGTAAATAAACATGAAAAAAATTTGCAAGATGCTAAGCAAATTACATATAAAAAAACTAAGCTTAGTTCCATTTTTTTTCTTCTGCAAGTCTAAATCGGGCAACAAAGAACTGTATGCCCTACTAAGTTGAGAAGTAGCTATTTAAAAAGATGTGTTATCTACATTACTTGAAAATTGATGATTTATGTGATCTCTATAAGGTATCACAACATCCACCCCTTGGACATGTTAGCCGTATATAGTTGCTTTTTAGAGAAATGAAATCTCTCTATAATTGGGATGTAAATGCAAAGGTGGTGTTTTGATGCTTTGATAATTCAAATATTTATAGCAGTTAATTGTGAGCTTTTATTTACTAATTTGCAATTCCGATTTGTTGGATTCCTTTCATTTCAAAAAAATTCCAAATATTTGCCTGGAACGTGGGCCCGGTTGCCTTTTTGATCATGACAGTTGCTGCGCCATTTGCCTCATCAGGAGACATCTTCTGCACTAATGATATTGAATGTGTTGTTTTCTTGAATGTATATGAACCAGGTCTTAGGTTTTACTGTATTATTAAATTAAGTGTATAATTAAATAGTTTTTACGTGGATGAAATGAAAGTTGGATTCATGTAAGGAATTCGTATAAAAATACCCAAAGTATTAGTATGTATAGAACTATGTGTGATTAGGGTTTGAATTTGAGTGTCAAATCAACAAAATCTCTCGGAGCTTCTCATATCCATAACCAATTGACAAAATTATAAGAAACTCAAACCAACAATTTCCTGGATGTAAAAATAAGAGTTATGTTCGTATAGATTGTATCGAAAATAATCGTGATAGTTGACTAATGCGAGATCATGTAATTAATTAATGGAATAAGAGCAACATCAAACAGTAATCAATTAAGAGATACCTTAAAAACTGTTGTCAATTTGTGATAGATGAACGCATACATATACATATTTTCTCAAACTTGAGCGTTCAAAGTAACAAGAACTTGCTTTCGACCAAAGGATCGATAAGCTGATAAAAGAAGGATGATTGGAGAAAACCGCATAGATGAACAGTAGAAGAAAGGCAGACGAGTTTGAAAACTGTAGCTACCTCCCAATTTCTGTTAAGAATGAAACCATTTTGTGGGCCCCGCGAATTTCTGATCTTATTAGGTCGGTTACTGGATTTAATTGGTGTGGGCTTCTTTAACATTAATTTCACTCTCAATCTTATTGGCCTCTCAATTATTTTTTTTAAATTTTGACGATCCGTTTTAATAGCCCATTGTATATATCTACTACCTCAACGTAGGCTTAATAACAACAAATCAACGATGATATAAATAATAGAGCTAAATGCAATAATTGATATAAATCACGTGTTTTGAATTTCTCTGGAAATTTTGTCAAAAAAAAAAATTGTTTATATTGCAGTTTGAGAAATTCTTGATCTTTGAGTTGCAACCAAATTAAAAAACAGTTTATATTGCGAATTGAAAAAAACAGCTGTCTGCGTGAGTCACATTCTTATAGAAACTGCGAAATTGACCTATTTTTTGTGCGTACCAATTAAAGTTTTTTGAGAAAAGAAGCTGGACTCTGACTTTATACTGGGATACTCTTCTCTTAACTGGGTTGGGCTATCAGACCCGATTGGTCTTGTCTATTTTACGTTTGATTTAGCCGTCAGTTTTTGAATGAAATGAGGTTACAAATCCAGCTCCTATTCAACGTGAGAGAGTCCCGACAGGGCCAATAATTGGTTTAAACATTATAGTAAAAAACTGATCATACTTTAATTTGATTTTTACATTTAACCCTAAATAATAAGCCCTAATTAAAAAAATCACCACTTTTTTAACCTGACAATTTATTCTAATTGTTAGATTCAGCAAATAAAAAAAAAATCATGATCTTTAATAATTGTTGTCCACAATTCAATAATCTTATTTAGATGATTATATGAATTTCTTTTGAAAAAGTGAGTTAATTTGTAATTTTACCCGTTTGAATTCAGAAAGAACAAAAAAATTAATTAAGAGTTAGGTGGTATAAGTATTAAATTGTCTACATGTAGAATAGCCAAATTCGATAAATGCAGGTCTTCTTCTACGAGGAACTCACGGTTCCCCCTCCCCTGAAACTGTTGTTCATTGATTGGCAGCTTTGTCGGGAATACCCTCGTTAATATTTGAGTCCACTCATTCCCAAACCCACAATCAAAAACAAATATTAACCCGGTTAAAAACATTTTTCCATTCAAATTATATGTGATTTTATATTTTTTGGTGTAAATTTTTAAATATTATATTTTGTCGTATGAACTTTAATTTTAATACATTTTACGATATTAGATAAATCCTAATCGTTGATTTAGAATACGTGTACGATTATGATTTGTTTAATATCATAAAATGCAACAAATTCAAAGTTTATACGAAAAAATAAAATATTTCAAAATTTATATAAAAAAATGTAAAATCACGTATAGCTCTAATGGTAAAGTGTTATTAATCCTTATTATTGGGAACTGCAATTTTGGAAATATGGGTTTCAAAACTAAAATTATACAAACGTATGTAGATGAACACAACAAAATCATACCAACAAGTCCCTCGATCTCTATATACGAGTTGTTTTTTACAATTGCTAACACGGATCATAAATAAATGTTAATTACTGAATATGATTTTGTTAAATGCCCACCGTGGACATTTATTAATATGTCTACCGGTGACGTGTAATCATCTCATTCTCTCATTATATGGAAAGTAAAATTAATAGTTGCTCTAAATTTTTGACATATCAACCGTGGGCACATATTAATGTGTCCACGGTGGGTAGGTGAGTAGGACTGTCAGGGCTCATTTGCTTTGAGTGATGAATTTGATAAGATTGATAAGATTTGTAAGATTATATTGTTCATCAAAGACAAAAATGATGTTAGTTGGATGTTTGGTATGTATGTTTGTATTAGATTTTAGTTAAATTATGTGTTTGGTTTGAATGATTATAAATTTGTTAAAGTGAGATTATTTATAAAAACTTGTTTGGTGTATTGATTAAAAATGATAAAAAAAATTGTAATTACTAAACTACCCTTACATTTTCTTTTCTTTTTATATTTTATTTTTCCAATCATTTTCTTTTGTTTCTTATGTTGTTTTCTTTAAATTTTAATCGTTATTATATTTCACAACTAATCTATCAGATATTAATATTTAAGGTACTTTAATTATATTTAGTTTAGAATATTAAATAATATCATATAAACTATTTTAAAATATTATTAAAAATATTATTTCAAAATATTATTTTAAATAATAAAAATTTAGAAGATTAAACACATAAATCATACATATTATTAAAATTACATGCAATAATTAAAATTTGAGATATGTTTTTACTATGATAAAATAAACCTAAATATATAATATTTTTTGTAGTAAACTGAATAACCGTGAAATAAAATTATTGATAAAATTAAATTTTAAAAAATGTTCATAAAATAAAAACAAATGAACAATATTTTTCTAATTGATAAAATAAAAGTTAAAAAATTACTAATAAAACTAAAACATAATTTATAAAAAAAAAAGATCTACAATTATGAGGATATATTGGTAATTTCAAATCTTTTACTATTTGTGTTAATTTAATTCACCAAAAATGGTGGGTTTATATATCCATCTATAAACTCATCCAATCTCACACCTAAATCCAGACTCAATATATAAATCCATACCTAAATTTGAGTTTAATAAATAAACTAATTCTCAAACCTATGAATAAACATGGATTTAGGTTGATTAAAAATCTTAAACCAACCTAAACAAGCAAACGAGTTACTGAATAACTACCAGTTTAACAAATAAGGGTGAGTATGCTTTTTTGAAGGGTCCCACATTTTGACCTATCCTTGGCGTGGGCTTCTTTAATATTAAAATTGACTATTAATCATATTGGGCTCTCAATTATTTTGGACTTCAAAATAGCTTAATTTGGGCTATCCCTTTAATATTTTGTTTGGGACATCTAAAAGCCCATAATATAAATCTTCTCCTACAATTTAGGCTTAACAGCAGCAGTAACAATGATAATGATGAAAAATGCTATAATACTATGGACAACTCGTATATGCACGATGATATGTAATGTAATGATCATATCCTCTTATTTTATAGAAATTCTTTTATTATATAAAAAATAAAATTAATAAATTTATTAGATTTTTAATACATCAATCATGAACACATATTAATACGACTGTAATGGATAGGATAGTGATACTAATAATTGTATAACTTGGAAGTATGCAATGCAAATTAGGCATGCAATGCAAGATTAGTGTTTTATTGATTGATATAGTGTTCGTTTGGAAACATTTTTGAAATGAAAATCCATTTATGAAATGGATTTTTAATTAGGTGGTTTCTAAAAGATTTTGGTGAAAACTCATTTCAATAAGCACCTTTTCAACTATAATTTTATTTTTCACATGAACTTATATTTGATAAACTCGTTGAAAAGGACATGTTTGACATGAATCAGAACCTCTATATCCAAATTTCCTAACACACTAGTAAACCACATCCTAAACTTTGATATAAAAATAAAAGTTGTTACACAATTAATTGTTTAATTGATTTTTTTTTAATTCAAAACTACGTTGTTTTGATGTGGTATATAATTGAGCTAAAAAATTTGTATAGGATTCAAATCGTTGATTGTGCACTCTTTTATTTGATTTTTACAGACATTTTCAGTATACAAAAAAAGTATTGCAGTAAAAAAAACTAACATTCATATCCAACAACATCAAAAAGGAATATTTCATAATATTATTTTGTAAAAACAGAAGAAAAATTTAATACAAAATTTGACTTGCGTTAAATCCGATGCAAGATTGATGGTTGAAATAATTTAATGTCAACTTTCAAAGTTTTGTTAGGAATTAAAAAATTAAAAAATTTAAAAAATTGAACTCAATGTTGGAGATGCTATTAGCATTTCTGAATTAAATGCTCAAGAAAAAATAAATCAACAAACAAAAGCTAATCCAAAATATATATAGACAGGCAATGAATCATAACTATTGCATGATTGTCGTTGAAACGTTTTCTATTGTAGTTTAATAATATATTTTGTATTTCTATTTAAGCGACTTATATGCATAGCATACATAGATGATTTTTCAAAAAAAAAATATATATATATGTATATATATATGAATGATATATATCTTATAATAATTTATATATTTGCATGTGTTACTACAAAATCGAAATAAAATACAGAACATATATATTATTTCTTGAAACGTGATGAAGTTATAAAATTGATTAAATGTTACTCCTTTATGTATATTTTAAACTTGTAAATGAGACTCATAAATTAAACATGGTAATAGCCCTACTCATTTATTGGAAAATTTCACTTGCAGGACTTTAGTGCAAAGTTATCCATCTGAATGAGTGTGTTTTAGATGAAGTGGTCATTAGGATTATGACAATTTTTACCATTATATAATATAAAGTGAATCAAATCCTATCATATTCTCTTATATTTGTGGATACAATTCAATTCGAATCAATAAATTAACTGTTTGTTTAGCTTGATTTGTGGCTTTATAATAATCTTAATATTTATTTCAAAAAAAAAAAAAAAATCTTAATATTCGTGGTGCTCAAAGCCTGAAGAAGCTGGTAAGATTTGTCTCCAGGAGTAACTAATTGTCTGTAAATGCACCATGTGTCTTGTATACAAATACTTGAAAATCTCAAATCAATTTATAAATTAAAGTGCATCTAATTTGGTAGGTATGACTTATTTGAAAGAGATTGTAAATTTCAAACTTTAAAAGATTACTGAGCCTTATGAACCATTTATTTGTTGTGTTGCGCACTTCTCTGCCTTTCAAAACTCTACCACATAAAAAAAAAAAAAAAAAAAAATATATATATATATATATATATAAATTATAAATATAATTTTATTTACAACTCAAATTTAATCGATAAATAAATCTCTATATTATTGGTCATGGATTGATTCGTCTTGTGAAACAACCAAATATTCATTTGTAAAAAGTTTATTAAATGAGAATTATTTTGAAGCATACTGAGTGTTTAATAGACATACATTACGTATCCATTTTTAGATAGACATAATTAAAGTATAGTGAATTAGATAACAAACTTTGAATTTTTTCTTCATAATTTAAAACGACATATAAAATAAAAGGAAACTGTATTTCACCACTTATCTACTGATACTAAAAAGAGATTCTGCAGGCAAAAAAAAAAAAAAATTCTGTTTTTTATTTAAGAGGGTATTGGGCTAAATTAGTAAATTTACTAAACAACTTATAAGATTTAATATTTTGTATAAGATGTTCAATCAATTTTCAAGGGTAAGAATTTAAAGTATCTACAGAAATTTAAATCGTTGAACTTGTAAGATGATAATAATATAATAATAATTACAAGTGTGTTGTTTGTTAATATTTGGGCTAACTCATTGCGAAAGCCATGATCTAAAGTCCATATCCTAAGTTGGGCTTAATTGAACAATATGGTTTTGGAAAAACTAAAATCATATAAACAAACGCGAGATCATAAATAGGTGTTTTCCCACTGAACTAATACCAGTAATTAAGACGAGAAGAAACAGTAATGAGTGAAGAGACCATAGAAATTGTTCTTATATATGAAGGCATACATGTTTTCCCCATATGATTTTGCTTCGACAAATACTTGAATCAATGGACGAGCAGATTAATAAAGACGATTGCAGAAAACGGCATAAAAGAAGAGTAGAGAAGCAGAAGAAAAGCAGATGATGGCTGAGAGTCTGAAAAGTCTTGCTAGCTGCGGTTTCCTGTAAAGAAACATGGAGCTGAAAGCACATGAAAACGCAAACATGGTGGACCCCACAAATACCTGATAGGCGGGTGGAAGCTCGCCGGAGATGGTCGCCGGAGCTGCCACGTGTGTGTATCCGATCAGCCGGAGAAGAGGCAGAGAAGCTGCCATACTGGATGTCATGAAAATAATTGCCGGAGAAACACTGTCTGTGTGGGTTGGTGTTGGACCAGGTGCTTTGCTTTGCTTTCCCACCATTTTTTTCAACACATGAAAACTATACCGAAATATAAGGGATATAATTGGCTAATATGTCAATGTCATATTTGAAATAAAAACTACATATGATTGACTGATTAGAACAAAGTAAATAAATTGAAAATGACTTACTAAGAGATTCAACAATGTCGGAGATATAAACAAGAGAAAAGGAGTAAGTGAACGATAAGAGCAAAGAGACAATTCTACACTTACTATTACTATATATTGATCTTTCCATATCACATATTTTCTTCTTGGTTTCTATGGAAGAAACAAAGATTGGTAGTGGAATCAACTTCCCAAGCCGCTCAAGCAGAATTTCCCGTCCAGAATCAGAGAGGCTAAAACTCTCTGTGTGGAATGATTTTCTTGTCACTGATTTGGATGGTGAAGATACAATTACATTAAAGGAACAAATAAGGGATGCAATTCGATTCTTCAAGGTAACCTTGTAATGGTCAATGTACATGTTTTTTTTTGTTCTAGCTTCTTTTCTTTTTAGGCTTTCTAATTAAGAGTGTGGTATCCTGACCAGGGAATCAATCACGGGTTTCATAAAAAGGAAGCAGAGTTTCATGAGGTGGCTCGTGATATGGAAGAACCATTGAGGGTGGATACTAGTACTCTCAGATGGAAAATGTATCTCAGGCTTCAGTCCTCTTTCGATCACTTTGACTTATTAAAAGAATTAAGAGAATCCCTGAGCGAGACTCAGCAGTTGTTTGACCATTCAGATTCCGAGATAGCCTGCCAACACAAGCTGAGCCCCTCCATATATGTTTTCAATGTGATTGATCTCAGTGATCAATTGCCTGAGTTCCCAAAGATTTCTATTCCAGGTTCTGTTCTTGATCATGATGAGTATAAGGAGCTGTTCCGGCATTATAATGATGAATATGGAATCCATTTTCGTGATGACAGTGGCAGCAGAGCAAGACATGATCAGCAGCCGCTACAAGTGTACATAGACATGCCACGTCGTGCAAACACAAGCAAAGGAAATGGTGCAGTTTTTGATCCAGTGGTCCACCAGCAGTGGAAGGAATACATAGAGCATCTCAAGCTGAACTCAAAACCCCACCACAGTTATGACCCAATGAAAATAATTTTTGGGACATTAACAGCGGTGGCCGGGCAGCTTATTGGTGGCTTGGCCACTAACAGATTAACCAGCAGCTCCACTGCAGACTCATCCTGGCCGGCGCTAGCTGTGGAGCTAGCTACTTTGCTCGGCCTGAGTGTTGCGGTGGCAGGCATGATCCTACGTGGCAAGACAAACAGACAGGCTCTGTCGGCTCTGATGATCAAGATAGGAGCAATGGTCATTGCAGCCGCCATCATCTTCTCCATGGGACTGCACCTGCCACATGGGATCGCCTGGGTTGTGGGCCTGGTCACCTTTCTGATCTTGTCAACCGCCGCCGCATTCGCCTGAATCTCGCGATCTCCATCTTCTTCACTGAACACGTCCACGCCTTTCTATTTATTATTTTAATCTGTATGGTAGTATTCATGGATGATCATATTGAGTCGAACTTCATGGAATCTCTGCTGTTTTCTGGGATATATTTGAAGCAGGTCTCTCTTTTGACTACACTATTTATGTTGAATCAGGTATGATTTTCTTAATTTAATTGTGTGATTAATTAACTGGTCTTATTATTTAAATAGGTAAATGCACAATTTAACACTGAGTAAGATGATATTTTATATTTGGCATGTATAGTGTTGATAGGGCTTTATTTAAAGATTTTTTTTTAGATCATAGTTGGATTCTTTTTCAATATTTCAATCATATTTGAGAGAATTTATAATTGATCGCCCATGTTTGGTGATTGTAAAAATTAGATTTCATCAGACACGCACGTAAGAATATATACCATATGCACTTTTTTAATTTTTTTTATATTTTATATTATACATATATCAACATACATTTTTATCCCAATTTTTATTCCATACAAACGATATATCATGAAAATTTGGTTATCATCAAAAGTCATTTGTTAAAAATTACAAAATATGAATTCGGTTATAAATATGATTAAATCTCAATCAATCTTCAATAAATCCTTAAAATCAGTCATATTAGTCTATAATTAAAGAAAACAATGAAAAATATTCAATTATTCAATTAAAAGAAACAACGGAAAACATTCAATTAATTAATTTGCAAAAAATCTTAAATCCTAATCAATATTAAAAAATTCCTCAAATAGAATCATAAAAATTAAAATATGAATTGGGTAACAAAGAGAATAAATCATGTTTTTAGGAGGACTTGATGATTGAGTTGAATGATCTTATTTATTGATTTTGTGGATTTGTTGAGAATTTATTCTCTTTGCTACTCAATTTATATTTTAATTTGATTAATTTTGAGAATTTTTCAAATATTGATTAGCATTTAAGATTTCTTGTGAATTGATTAACTGAATAATTTTCTATCGTTTCATTTAATTGATTAATTGAATATTTTTCATTGTTTTTTTTAATTCATTAATTGATATTTTTCCTTATTTTTTTTAATTGTTGGTTAAGGACTGGTTTTGAGGACTGATTTGTGACTTCATGATGATTGATGATTGAGTCTGAAAGTATGATTTATTGATTTTAAGGATTTCTTGAGAATTTATTCTCTTCGTTACTTAATTCATATTTTATTTTTTATGATTATTTTGAGGATTTCTTCAATATTGATTAGAATTTACTATTTCTTGAAAATTGATTAATTGAATATTTTTTATTATTTTATTTAATTGATTAATTAAATATTTTTGGTTATTTTCTTTAATTGTGTTCTATTATGGGACTGATTTTGTGAATTTGTTGAAGATTGGTTGAGATTTTATTCTATTTGTTACCCAATTCATATTTTGTAATTTTTTAACAAAAATCTTTTGATAACCAATTTTTCATTTGTGTGGGATAAAAATTGGGAAGGTCTTGTGGAATAGGAATTGTTAAAAAGGTATATGGTGATAAGAGGTTAGATTTATATATGAAACGAGAATTTGATAAGAAAATCTTGATAAGGGGTTAGATTTATATTTGAAATGAGATGAAGCAGATGTTGATGAGAGGTAGGTTTATGTTTGAGATGAGAATTATGTTTGAGATGAGAATTGATAAGAAAAAGAGATTAGATTTATATAAGAAAATCCTTATATGAACATTCTTTATATGAAGATGTTGAATGAGGGGTAGGTTTATGTTTGAGATGAAAATTGGTAAGAAAAAAAAAATTCAATATGTGAAGTGATAACGTGAAAAAAAAATTATGTGTATTAAAATATTTTACAATCATATTAAATATTTTATTCTTATATCCCAAGCAATGTTGTGGATAGTATTCTTCTTGCATGGTATTCTTCTTGAATATCCCAAAGCTATGCTGTGGATAGTATTCGAAGCTATACGAAGAAGATTTTTAGTGAAAATGTCAGTATACAAACTTCGTAGGTAGCCAATCAAAGGAAACTTTTTTGAATGAAGTGATAATCAATATCGATGTGTCTGGATCTGACATCCGTAGATGAGATTAGAAAAACATGGTAGCTAACCAACTAGAGAAAACTAATTCTTGACTCAAAAATAGGGTGTTTTTGTTATCACAAAGAGAAGTAGAGGACGAGATGGAGGATAGGTGTGGAGTTCTCGGTAGCAATTGAGTAGTTCATACTATCTCTTGAACTGTGTTTGCAAGAGATCGATATCCAAATTCGTAAGCCATTGTTTCTTTGCATTCCGAGAAACTAGATTTCCACCCAAGTAAATGAAATATCCATAAGTACAGTATGTTGTTTCTTTACACTCCAAGAAATCAGAATTCCACCAAATCAGCATCAGAATATCCAATGATTAACAAATTAGAACCACAAATAAATGATAGACGGATGATTAAAAAATCAGAGCCACGAGTAAATGATATGCCAAAATATCCTTGTCACTATAATATCATCAATGTATAAGAAAAGATACAATGTGATATGATGGTGACTGAAATAAAACAGAGATGTATCAGCACGATTGCAGTGAAAACCAAAACTTAATAAAAAATCACCACAACGAACAAACCATGCTAGAAGGGCTTGACATAAACCATAGAGAGCTACTTGAGATGATAAACATGATCCCAAAATCGAGGATCAATAAATCCAGGGACTTGACGCAGACAATAACTTTCTTGAGAAGACAAATATGATTCGGAAATTGAGGATCAATAAATCCAACAATCGAAATTCTATATAAAAAGACAGTTTTTACATCCAACTAATGCAGAGGCCATCTAAACTGATTTTTTCAGAATTCTATATAAGAAGACATTTTTTACATTCAAATGACGCAAACATCATCTATTAATGCGAACAATAACAGCCTTCACAATTGGGCAGAAGATGTAGGAAAATCAAATCCCTGAAATTTGAGTAAAACCCTGAGCAATAAGATGAGTCTCGTAGCATTCAATAGGCATGTGTGAAAATAATTATAGATATATTTTCGTGGTATAATTATAATAATATTGATTGTTAATATTTGGTCCAACTCATTACGAAAGCCATGTGATCTAAAGTCCATATTCTAAGATGGGCTAAGCAAAACTATATCTATAATTGGGCTGCAATTTTAGAATGTGGTTTTCATATACTAAAATCAGAGTTTATAATGAGAGTTTTAATAAAATAAGAGCTTTAACCAGACATGCACCTGAAAAATAAGTATAGTGTGCACTTCTTTAAAATTTTTATTTTTAATATTTTATATTATATATATAATATTATTTTTTCACGCTACCATTTTATATATTGATTTTTTATCAATTCTCATTTCTAACAATTAAATCTTCATCAACATTTTTATATATTAACTTTCTTATCAATTCTCATCTCAAATATAAAACTAATCTCCTCATCAACATAATTTTTTTTAACAATTTCATCTAACACCGCACAAGCGTTACATCATGAAAAATATTGAATTAATCAATTAAATTAAACAACGAAAAACACCATGAAAAATATTGAATTAATCAATTAAATGAAACAATAAAAAATATTCAATTAATCAATTTTCAAAAAATTCTAAATTCTAATCAATGTTGAGAAATAGTCAAAATTAATTCAATTATCAATTAACAAATCCTCAAAATCAATAAATTATATCCTCCAATTCAATCATCTATTACGAAGAAGTCTTCAATCAATCCTAAAAAAAAGTTTATTTACTTAGTTTTTTTTTGTATCGTCAAATATAATGAATCTACACATGTAAAAAAAATCAGTACCATAATTTTTTAAAGATAAAAACTTCAAGAAAAGAGAAAAGATAAGAAAATGTTATTTTTTAAAAGAGAAAAGATAAGAAAATATAATACCATTGACCTAATATAATTTTTTCTGTCGTCCAATAACAAGCAACCATAACTACTAATAAGAATTTATTCTTTTTGCTGATAAATTCATATTTAATTTTTATGATTAATTTTTAGAATTTATCGAATATTGATTATGATTTAGAATTTCTTAAAAAATAATTAATTGAATATTTTTCATTATTTCAATTAATTGAATTCAATATTTGGTGTAAGATGTGAATTTTTAAAAAAATTTATATTGATGAGGAATTACGTTTATATTTGAAATGATAATTGATAAAAAAGTTTGTACATAAAGATGTTGATGAGGGATTAGGTGTTTGAAATGAGAATTAATAAGAAAATCAGTATATAAAATACTAAATATTAAAAAAATTATTAAAGAAGCGCACACATTCTTGAGGCGTGAGTCTAATCAAAATTCATTAAAATCATACAACAATTCCCCCAATCCCAATAAGAGTGTTGTTTTGCCATTGTATTTACCAACGCGAGATCAAATGTAAGTGTTGCGCCACTGAATTAATACGAGTTCTATTGTTCTCAGTTTGAAGAATAATTAAGACAAGAAGACACAGTAATCAACTAGGAGATACCATAGAAATTGTTGATGTATATATGAAGGCACACATATTTTCCCAATATGATTTTCCTTTGACAAATACTTGAAAGTTGAATCAATGGATCAGACGATTGCAGAAAACGGCATAGAAGAAGAGTAGAGAAGCAGAACAAAAGCAGATGATGGCTGAGAGTCTGCAAAGTCTCGCTACCTGCGGTTTCCTGTAAAGAAACATGGCGCTGAAAGCACATGAAAACGCAAACATGGTGGACCCCACAAATCCCTGATAGGCTAATGGAAGATCGACGGAGATGGCCGCCGGAGCTGCCACGTGTGTGTATCCGATCAACCGGAGAAGAGGCAGAGAAGCTGCCATACTGGATGTCATGAAAAGAATTGCCGGAGAAACTCTGTCTGTGTGGCTTGGTGTTGGATGAGGTGTAGAGCTCGGAATAATCTTGTCTGGCTTGCTTTGCTTTCCCACCATTGTTTTTGTGCACTTGAACCAATTAAAAGATGAAAACTAAACTGAATTACTAGGAAATATTTGTCTAATGTCAACAATGTCAGTGTCACGTTTGAAATAAAATATATACGAAGTTCACCATTGATAAGAACAGAGAAAGTAATTAAATTAGAAACCAAACAGGTGTATAATTAATTGGCCTAAAATGCTGGCTGAAAATGACAAATTCAACAATGTTGAAGTTATAAACAAGAAACGAGTAAATGATCGATATGAACCAAGAAAATATATACTAAGTATGGTGGGTGAAACTGACGCGAATTTTTTTGATGAAATCGCTGAAGTTTTGCCCTCAGGCTGAATGAAGTTCTTTCCTGCACTCTTACTGATATGGTTTTCGTATTTTCATCTGGAATGGTTTCCATGGAATCTGAAATGCCAGAAGTCTGTTATTTTCCTGTCATTGATTTGAACGGTGAGGATACAAGTATGGTGGTGGAACAGATAAGGGGTGCAGTTCGAGATCATGGCTTCTTCAAGGTATAACCAACTTGTGAACCACGTACAGGCATGTTAAATCTTCCTGCTTTATTTATCCTTTTTTTTGTCCTTTCTAAATGTGTGGTATCCTAACCAGGAAAACATTCGAGGAAATGAAGCACATATCGTGGCTCATGAATTCGCCAAATTGCCCTTGGATCATGATGAGAGAGATTTCTTTGCCAGGTCAGCGTTGGGCTGTTTGATTCGTGAGAAGGATAGTAGTGTTCAGGGATGGAGGATGTCTCCAAGGATTCACTGTGTTAATTGCTTCGACTCCATACAAGTTGTCGATGAAACCCCAGGCCCGACTCAACATCTTTATGCTGATAATCTTGGGTTATTAAAGTTTATGTTGTCTGGTAATTCAGGGAATATTCTTAGTCTTGCTCATGTGCACATAGACATGTCAAGTCCTGTATACAATCATACAATCAAGATCTTGGGTAAATATGGTGAAACTATTGATACAGCAGTTTATCAGGATTGGGAGGGATATAGAGACCATCTCAAGAATTATGATCCAATGAAGATAATGTTTGGAACTATAACAGCGGTGGGTGGGCAGGTGGTTGGTGGCTTGACGGCTAACAGACTAAGCAGCAGCTCCACCGGCTCATCTTGGCTGGGGCACGCTGTGGGGCTGGCTACATTGCTTGGCCTGACTGTTGCAATGGCAGGCATGTACTTGCGTGACAATAGAACGAGACGAGCCCTGTCGACTCTGATGATCAAGATTGGGGCCTTGACAATTGCGTCCACCATAATCTTCTCCATGGGATTGCACCTCCCACAGGGAATCGCCTGGATTGTGGGACCCGTCACCTTTCTGATCATGGCAGTTGCCGCGGCAGTTGCTTGATTAGGAGAGATCCTCTGCTCTGATAATACTAATGGGATAATTCAATATGGAATGTGTGTTGTTTTCTTGGACATATATATATATATATGAAGTAGGTCTTAGGTTTTACTGTATTATCTATGTTGTCAACTTTCTTAAATTAAGTGTATGATTAAGTGGTTTTTTCCTGGATGAAATGAAAATCGGGTTCATGTAAGGAAATCATATGAAAAATATTAATATGCATAGAATATCTGTGATTAGTGTTGGAATTTAAGAGTTAAATCAACAAAAATTCTTGGTTCATAACCAATCGATAAAATTATAAGAAACTCATACCAACAATTTCCTGGATGAACGCATAAAAACTGCCATAGATGAACGCATACATATTCATATTTTCTCAAACGAGCGTTCAAAGTAACAAGAACTTGCTTTCAAAGAAAGGATCGATAAGCTGATAAAGAAGGACGGTTGGAGAAAACCGCATAGATGAACAGTAGAAGAAAAGCAGACGAGCCTGACAACTGTAGCTACCTCCGAATTTCTGTTAAGAATGAAACCATTTTGTGGGCCCCGCGGCATTTCTGATCTTATTGGTCGGTTACTGGATTTAATTGGTGTGGGCTTTTTTAACATTAATTTCACTCTCAATCTCATTGGGCCCTCAAAATTTCTTTTTTTTATTTTGACGATCCGTTTTAAAGAGCCCATTAAAGGAATTTGTATCATTTGAATATTAAATGATAAACTCTAAATAAAAATTTACGTATTAAGTAAGGGTGAGTATGCTTTTTGAAGGGTCCCACATTATTTAAGGCTTCCTTAATATTGAAATGTGACTTTACGTCGAATTATGGAATTGACTGTTAATCTCATTGGGCTCTCAATTATTTTGGACTTAACAAACCATCCCTTTAATATTTTGTTTGGGACATTCTAAAAGCCCGTAATATAAATCTTCTACTACAATTTAGGCTTAACATGGTATACCTTGGAATGGTTTGAATTCTAAATTTCAATATAAATTGCAGTATTGCACCAATTGAGGGATGTTGTAACTTGTAAGATGATACAAATCTGAAATGGTTGTTTGTAATGCTCTGATTTGTCTTTTTTTATATATAAATGAAATAGAACACCCAAAGATAGTTTTAAGACATTCAATTATTTGATTTTAGTATTTGGCACATATTAAAGAATTTAGGTTGAATATTGACATACACATATGATATATACTTCACTGAAGTCAAATTAATTAAATGGAGTTTCTTCACATGTCTCAAACTCTATATACATCGATAAAATTTATATGAACCCCTTTTATAAAAATAATTTCATGTAATGAAATCGTATAATTCACAAACTCAAATTGATTTTCTTAAGTTAATTTTTATTTTGTATGCTATAAATTAACCCATCTAATATAAGAGTAACTATCCTGTGCAAACGTGCATGGATCTTGGGTCGGTCCGAATTCGATCCGATCTGTGCCTTTTATTTTTCGTGCATATATATATATTGACCTGACCTTTATATTACATTAGTCATATTTTTATGTTATATTAGTTCTATTTTTATGTACAAGTATCATACATTTATGAAATATTTTAGCTTAAAAAAAAATCAATTTCGATACAATTGGTACATATATACTTTTATGTTAGATACTTAATATTTTTATATGATATTATTCATACCTTTATATCAACATAACTAGAAGGTATGATTAACGTAACTCAAAATTATGAAAGATATTAATGATTGTCCAAAAAAATGTTAAGGTGCACCTAAAAATCTTAAAAAATATGACTAACATAACATAAATATACGATTAACATAACATAAAGATACAACAGTTGAAAGTAAGTTTGGGAGGGTTTGGGCATACCCACCTAAACGTGTGGCGGCGCATAATGGTTCAAGTCGACCCAAGTGCATGGAATTAACGTCTATACACCAATTGCAAAAAAAAAAAAAAAAATCTTAATATAATTGATATGAGAAATAATCTCATAAAAGTTGCGTTACTTAAATTTCTTTTGAAGAAAGTAAAACTTAGGTAGTATAAGTATTAATAGTCTACATGCATGTAGATTAGCTAAATTCAATACATATGTAACCCTAGATCTAAGTTTCAAATAATTCATTCATCAATAAATCAAACTGAATACTAAAATGGGTTCGGCGATTATATACAATTTATATTAGAAAGCTAGCTTTCAAACTTTTGAAGTTACAATTTTATAAATCTCACACATCAAGTGAAACCTGTCATATATTATATACATGATTTATATCCACAAACACATAAGTTAGTATAAGTAAGAAACTGAATGATATATATTATATTATTGTTAGAATATAATATATTATGTACAATTAATATTAGAAAGCTAGCTATCAAGCTTTTGTAGTTCAAATTTTATAAATCTTGTTGGAGAAAATTGGTTTTGATCCAATTAAAAGTGTGGGTCAATGTTGACTTTTGTAGGAAGTCTTGACCACACGTGTTTGACCATTATTTTGAGGAGTCAAAGTTGGGTAAATGTGAAAATAAAGGGCAAAAGATCGTTCTACGTCTCAAGTAGATGATCGTAGTGCATTTACACTCTTAAAACCGATTTTTGGTGAGTGGAAATTCATGCACAAAGTTAGTGACCAAAACCTGTCTGGTGGTCGGATGTTGCGTCTGATGTTGGCAACATGACGTCTGTAAAGTCCAAAACGTAAAAGCCCATTGGGTAGCCCATTTGGGAAAACCCATCTCGAAGCCCTAGTGGCTAATGGCCTTCAAAATCCTTTATAACTGATGGTGTAAGGTAGTGGAGAGTTCCACTTACTTAATGAGCTTAAATGTCTTAAATGCTCATTAAGATGAGATGTCCCTTCACTTGGTGGATGTGCTTATAAATAGGGCATGGTTTTCATTCTTTGCATAAGCATAAAAACAAGCTTTATACAGTATTGAGAGCACAAAATTCTTGCTAAAAGATCATTCTCATAGCATCCTTGCAAAATCAATCTTGCATTGTTTGAGCATATAGAAGTGCGATCTAGTCCTTTCACTATTTTAGTTCGTTGGTGCTTCTAGTTTTGTGGTGCTACTAACTAGAAGATGTAAGTCGCTTTACCTTTGGGAACGTCACGTCGTACCGTGAGCACTAACCGGGACGTGTTCGTTTTTTAGGGGAAATGTCTCCTTGACTCGACTTTCCAAAGTTCATTTTGGTGCATTTCAAAGGATCTTTGCTGCAGGGTTGTTGCTGCTACTCTTTGGATTTTGTACGTAGCCAAAGCTCGAAGATCTTACAGATTTTTGAAGTTCGAAGGCGTTTCAAGTTTCTGTTGTCACAGTGTTGTCTGCAGTGTTGCCAACATTATTGGCAACATTCGGTTCCAGAATCTGTTGTGTGCAGTGTGACGACATTTGAGACAACATTTGAATTCTGTAATAGTTTTATTTTCTATTTTCCCATTATAATTGATATTGTTTGGTGCACTATAAACCAACAAATCCTACGCATCAACAAGTGAAACCTGTCATATATATATGTTATATACATGATATATATCCATGAACATACAAGTCAATATAAGTAAGAAAGTGAATGCCATATATTATATCATTGTTAGAATATAATATGCTATACGAGTAAGTAATTACTCAGTTTTTAAAAATGGGTAAATTTTAATAATAAATTAGCCTTTATCTCAAAATTGGCAACTATTTATTTACCGTACGTATAAAATTATTCTCAAATGTTATTTTTTTCATCAAAATTCATCATTTCCGTTAAAATTCTACAAAATGTGATGAAAAACAAGATACTAATGGTAAGAAAAATATTAATATGTCTACCAATAATATGTAATGATCATATTTTTTAATTGATTATATAAAAATGAAATTAATAGGTATGTGGGTAGAATAATAGAACTAACATGAATGTCAAAAATAATGAATATCAATTCTAATATTAGTAGCCTAAAACCTAGGCATGCCGCAATCCCTGTGCCTAGGACATGCTTTTAAGCCGCCATTTGAACTAATTAAAAGAGATTGATTAAATTATCTCAAAAAATTAAATAAATAACAGTGGCGGCTTCTTATTAAAATCAATCAATCTTATGCGTAGGATACATGGCATGATGTGCGCCTTAGCGAATTTATCAAATGTTAATTTTTATATTACTTAATGTTGTTGGTATTTTAGTTTGTTTTCTTGATGGTTATATTTATAAATTTAGCTTAAATGCTAGTAATTTCTATGGTTATAAAAAAGCTTGTTATTGTTATTTTTTGAAACTTTTAATTGACTAGATAAAGTTAACATTTTAAAAAAGAGAATCAAATTATTTGAGCCTCGTTCGTGTCTGATATGATATAAATTTGTTCAAAACTTGACTGCATTGTTAATCAAATGAGTTCAAATATAATTCTTGATTTAAATAATGTAAATATTGCAAGACAGGATGCAAAATTACTAAATATTGTACTAATTATATCGATATTGCGGGAGAATGAAAATAAGATTTCTCGAAATATAATAACAAAATAAATTTTTAGGCATTCATATTTATTACAAAATAGAATTCTCACAGTTTAAAAACTTGATTGTCCATTGAGTCGAAAAATTAAATTAAAACTATTTGTTTTTTTAACCAAACATTATTAAATTAGAATTAATCAGATATTTTACTCTACTCATTATGAACACATATTACTGTTGATATGTCCAACCCAACATAGTAAATAATTTTATAACTTAATATTAAAAAAAACGAGATTTTTAACAATGATATGTTAAAACATATCACAGTGGATAAGAAATTATTATTTTACTATTACTATTTCTAAAGATCGGACTATTATAGACAAACGGCCATGTAATGATCTATGCAATTAGTCAACTGTGATTTTACTTAAAAAAGAACAGTCAACGGTAATGACAACAACAACTAATATTTTTAATTAAGTATTCTTCATACACTTTAATTAGGCAGCTGATTAATTACTCCATGAAAAGGTCACCTCATAGTCTGAACTTTTAGGATAATACAACATTAATTTTTCAATTTCACAATATTACTCCATCCAAGACATCATGATTTTGCTCAAATACTCAATATAAATAATTTTTAATATATCAATTAATTACGTATAATTACCTTATTTTTTTATTATATTAAAAATATAATTAATAAATATTTTATATTTTTAATACATCAACAATAAATATATATTAATGTGCCCACAGTCATAGATAGCAAACCTTCCTTGCCACCGTTCTTGAAAATTGCTAGAGGACAAAATATAATTACAGAGATTCTTAAAGCACAAAACATGCAACAGTTTATATATAATGTGAAGCCGGATTATGGGTCTCCCTCTCTCTAATTCTGTCTCCCTCTCTCTCTCTATATATATATATATATGAATGTCTTCTTCTATCAGGAACTTTCATGCCTTCGCTCACAACTGCTCTGCTTCACTTAGTCTCCATTACCAATGAATTCTCTAACCTTGAATTCTCAAATCACACTCCCTTTTCCTCTAACACAGCACCAAAAGACCATAATTACAATCACTAAGCGCCCCCATTTTCTGAGACCTGCGTTTCCATGTTTCATTCGATTCAATAACCGCCAAAATCCCATTGCTAAGGTTGTAGTGTTCAAAGATTAGATTTTTAATGGTTTTAGCATTGTGGGTTTCTTTTGTTTTGCTTATTTCTTTTATGGTGTTTGTGATCTTTAAGGTTGTGAGAAGCTCAATGGGAAAAGAGAAAGTATTGGATGATAAGGAGGCTGCATTGCTGGTTAACACTTGCATTACGCGTAATTTGCAGCCGGCTTTGAGCTTAGAGCAAGGATTGGATATGATTAAAGCTGCTGTGGAGGAGCTGATACTCAATCCTCCTTCTTGTTCGAGTGGGATGTACAGATTTCAGGTATTAAAAGTTGATAATTTTTGACTTTTTGATTGGCTGTCAATTCATTCGTCTATTGCAGTTAGAGTGTTTGATCTTTTTCCTGAAAGAGAATCATTTTATGGTATGAATCATAAGATTCTTGTTCCCTCTGTTTCTTTAACTATTCTTGCTCTTGAGTAGATTGAGATCCTTCGTGTCTATTCCATGTCTGAATTCATCAAGGTCGTCATATATGATGACGTATTATAGCTTGATGAACCCTCCAAAATTGTGTATGAGATTGTGAAAATGGCTTCTCTTATCAATATATAAAGCTTGAAGAATCCAACATGTTTAGCATCATTTTTCATATTTTTCTCATTTAGGGGGTACAATAGTATTTCCTACGACAATTGGGAGTGTATGTTCACATTAAAGTGCATAGCAACAAAACTATGAGAACTTCATCATCTTTTGGGAAAATATGAGTTTTGTGGTTTTATATTCATAGCTTGCAGTTCCTCCAAGTGCAAAAGCATTGAACTGGTTTTGCTCTCAACCGGAGTCATCAAAGGTGTATCCTTTACTTTTCCTTTCCAGTGAGAAGGAGAATTCATCGTACAAATTACTTTCTCTGGGAAGAACCAGGGGCGTTTTCGGTATTGGTTCAGCTGTCAATTTCAAGGGCTCTGCACCTCATTCTTCAGGAAATCACAGTTATGTACATAGGTATAATTATCCTATTTTTTGATTGATTTAATCCTTTATTAGCTTTATGCTCACACTACAATGTCGTATACATAATTTATTTCAGAATTCAGTTAATTGCTATAAAACTTACATTTTTAATATAGTATGTTAATGAATGTTACTGCAGATATCTTCCAGCTGAATCAACATCTTCAAAGGCTTATGGGTTCTTGGATATTGAGTTTGACACAAAGATGTCTTCAATAGAACATCAAACGGGTTCTTATTACTTCTTCATTCCACAGGTAATAAATTATTGTGTAGCACGTAAAGGCTATCATTAGTGATTTATAGTCTTGGAGTGTTTGTACTTCGTACTTATAGCATCTCAGTAACGAGATTACCTTTCAACAGATTGAGTTGGATGAATTTGAGGATATTTCTTTCATATCTGCAACACTGGCATGGGATGACTCTTCAATGTGTACCTTTAGTGAGGCCGTTCAAACATTTGAGATCACTTTTGACCAGGTAGTACAAGGTTGTTGCCTTATTCCCCCAAAATTTGTTATTAACAGTTTCTTTAGTATCAGATTTCCAATGAGATATCATCCTTTCCATGTTTCTCTGATTTATGGGAAAAGAGGATAATTAACCAAGAAATAAGAGGTTGCTTGATGTTCATTTTTTAATTTCTTTAATCATGTTCTACTGGATTATAGCTTGGAATAAATCATTTCTTAGGTTCATGATCTCATTCGTTTAAAAATTCAATGTTTGACTGCCTAAGTAAAACCTTAGTTGTTAAACCAACTGTTTTGAGAAACCGACATGATTATAATTATATTGAATATTTTTTGTTCTACTCAATTTTTTCATCCATTTTTTTCTTGTTTCAGGCTAGACATTCCTGTTTAACTGGTAGCCAATTTATTCGGTCCTCTCTCTTGAAGTTCAATGATGCAGAGAAACATAAGAAAATGGTAAGGACAAAACTCAACTTCTACCGGAGAGAAAATAATTTAATTTGTAATATTTGTTTGTGTTGCTCGTCTTCTGTTTATCTGGCTATTTTCTTTCAAATCAAGGAAATATTACATTTCAAAGACTTTTTTCCCCTTTATCACTGTTCTAATTTTGAGCTAGGATTTAGTTTTCTTAGTCTTGACCACTTCCATGCTGCATCTGTGAAAATATTTGGCAGGTACGTATAAATGCTCTCTTAATGGATGGGAAGCATCTCAATGTCAGCACTCCAGAACTGGTATCTCCTCTATCCTGGTACTTAGCTGTAATCTTTTCTTTCATTATTTTAACTCAGTATACTTATTGGGTAATGAACTAACAGGTTTCTGTCTAATGCCTATATTTATTGCAGCAAGATGCCTCATCTTGCAGTCAGTTTTCTGCCAGACTTTCATCAACTCTACTGATTGCAAATAACATGGTATGAACTAGTTCATGAGAGACAGCTCACATTTTGTCAGATAATCCCAAGTTACATAATTTGTACATAGATTACTTGAAGTTTCATTCTCATTATTTAGTTCAAATATCACTATGATCATTATCAGAGATGTTAAGCTGCAGATGACTTAAAATTGTTTCAACTCTAATAAATCAGCTATCTCGTTTGCTATCCAACGTTTCTATATTAAAAAAGTTTCTGTGTTCTGTTTTATTTCCATTCAAATTGTTGTGCTGCTGGCTTACTTCTGGTATTATTGCTTGATGTACTGTTGACTCTCATTGAAAATTTCACTTTTTTTTTTCTTCTTCTTTTTGTAGAATTAATGTTGTATCTTTTCCAGCACCCAGGAGATGAGACCAATGGAGTCAACTATTTCACTGTAGATTCTCCTAACATCAATGCTTTGTGGGCATCCCTTATAGTTGAAGAATGCACCCGACTTGGTTTGACGGTGAGAGATTAACTCTTAGAATCTTTTCTCGGCCTGTAGTTTTTTTCACTTTTCTAATCCTTTGTTATCTAGTATTTTTGTATAGCTCCTGGATCAAGGTCATCTCCCTTGACGATTGCTGCTGCTAGTCACCCCCTCACGACTTGTATTGCATGCATTGACGAACGGTCCCTCGCATTTCATGCTCTTGGTTATGCTAAAGGTTCCCAAAAACCAGCAGTCATCATAACATCATCAGGCACTGCAGTCTCAAATCTATTTCCTGCAGTGAGTTCTCAGTTCCATCCCTATTGGTTATCTTCCTTTAGTCTTATTTTCATCAGATGTTTAGACCAATCCTGGTCTTATTCTAACTGGATCCACAGCTGTCAGATCAACACGATCTTATGCTACTAGTACATTCCATTTGCTTTCGATATTACTCTTTTAGCTAATTGGAATTTTTGTCCCTCATTTCAAACTATTCAATGGCCCAAGTATAATTGTGCTGTCATATACAGGTTGTGGAGGCCAGCCAGAATTTTGTACCAATGCTGTTACTTACGGCAGACCGTCCTCCTGAGCTGGTAGATGTTGGGGCAAACCAAGCAATCAATCAGGTAAACAAGGCTGTTTGTTTTGAATGTGATCTAATTGAAAATTTTCCATCTTTTCGACTCCGCTCAAATTTGACAAAATTGCTAATTTGGTGATTAATGCATGCTTTGCAAGTGGACCAGAAGAAAGAAAAACTCACTAACTCTGCAATTTACTAATTTAATTTTTTCAATCTTTTTGAAATTTATTTGCTATAACAATATGATCACTGTTTTTGTGATTTTCTCTCCTATGAATCATTACAATTTGTCCTTTAGGTCAATCATTATGGAACATTTGTGAGGCAATTTTTTAGTCTTCCTCCTCCTGCTGATGAAATTTCTGCAAGATTTGTTCTTACCACAGTCGACGCTGCAGTATTTAAAGCAACATCTTCACCAAATGGTCCCATACATATCAACTGCCCTTTCCGAGAACCACTGGCAAACAATCCAAAAAGTTGGAACCATAACTGTTTAAGTGGATTGGACGTTTGGATGTCAAATAGTGAACCATTTACCAGATATATTCCACCACAACAATCCTTATCATGTAATAACATGCATTGGCAAATGACTGAAGTTATCAAACTGATTCAAGAGGCAAAGAATGGGATTTTAGTGTTGGGTTCCATTCACAAAGAAGATGACATGTGGGCAGCACTTGTGCTGGCTAAACATTTGTTGTGGCCAGTAGTAGTTGATGTCCAATCAGGCCTACGATTGAGGAAGTACTTGTCATCCTTTCTCGACAGCAAGGACATATTGTTCGTTGATCAGTTCGATCAACTGTTGATGTCAGATTCTGTCAGAGCTTGGATGCAAGCTGATGTGATAGTACAGGTAATTTGAACTTGATTAACTCGTTTCAGTAAAATCTCAATTCTTTATGAATTGATCTAACATGACTTATTTGATGGATATTGGTGGAGTCCTTATTTCATGTCTTTGTTAAAATAACAGGTTGGAAGTCGGATAACAGGGAGACGCATTTCTCAGATGATAGAGCATTGCTCACCTTGCTCCTATATCCTGGTTGACGATCATCCAGGTCGTCATGACCCTTCTCATATCATGACACACAGGATTCAGAGTACCATCGCTCAGTTTGGTGATTGTGTGATTAAATATTGCAATCCAGATGTAAACAAGAGATGGAGGGAATCCATAGGAGGATTGGACATGATGGTATGCTACTATTTCGTCCTTTTTCATTTCTATACCATACTTTCCTTACTTATTTGAAATTTTTTAATCTAAGATGCTCCCAAAGAACTTCTCTTTGACAAATAAATAATTTGATCTAGTACTTTGAAAATCCCCATCAAGTTCCTAAAACATGTCTTATTCTAATTCTATAGGCTGCTGGGGAGATATCATCATTTATTAGTTCTGAGCAATCGTTGACCGAGCCTTATGTTGCAAGAAAAATATTTGAAACACTTCGTTGTGGATCTGCCTTATTTTTCGGAAACAGCATGTCAGTACGTGATGCAGACATGTATGGAAGTAATTGGGTGCAATGCACCCATAGTGCTTCCTTGATCTCTAGCTCTGGTTTACCATGCCATTGGATCCAGGTCACTGGAAATAGAGGGGCTAGCGGTATTGATGGTTTGATTAGCACTGCTGTCGGATTTGCAGTTGGCTGCAACAAACGTGTAAGTACTAAAAACATTGTTTAGAGTTAAGACAGTTTTTTTTTAACTCTCCCATCTTTCTGAACCATATGTATGGAGACTAACACAGTGTGCTTGTATCATTGATTCATTTCTCATGAAAATGTTGATATATAATAACAAATATGGACATAAGACACTTTAAAGTTTGACCAGATAATTTCTCTCTAAGACAAAGTTGGATCAAATAGCTGTTTGCAGGATGATTTTCTGATTACAAACTTTAAGTGGATTAGTGATGTACATTCACTACAAATGTTTTCTTTCAACTCCTGAGTATATTCATTTCGGCAATAGAAATGTTTACCAGTAAATGGCCAAATGGATTATTTTGTTTTCTTCGTAAGATCAGGTGCTTATGGTGATGGGAGATGTTTCATTTCTGCATGATACCAATGGATTGGCGCTACTGAGAGAACGGTAGACTTTTCTGTTGGTCTTTTTCCTTTTATTTATCTTCTTTACAGTTTAGTTTTAGTTCCCTTTTTCTTTTTTCTTTTTGCCAAGTACCAAATCTTCTGCTTCACATTGTCTTAAATATGCCTGTATTAGTACAGATGTCTCTTCCTTCTTTTCTGGTGTGATGGTCTTCCAGTTTCTTTGTCCTTCTACCTGTGTCTTGTTTAGATTATTAGATTGACATGAAAATGTTTGAATAAAAAATTAAATAGATCTACTTCATCAGAAGAGATCAAATAGTGAATTTGTCCATTTTTCTAACACAGCTAAGTCCTTAATTATTATCTACTTTTGTTCATAGAATCATTCACTATATGTTTTTTACCTAGTTAGTATATGGTGCAAGTGACAGGATTGAATGAGTTTGTGTGATATATAATGATTACCTAGATCAAACTGTTCATTTCTCATTGTTAATCTATCCTTTTGATCACCTTTAATAACACATATCTTCCTTCTAAAAGGAAATCCCGGAAGCCTATGGTCATAGTTGTTGTAAACAATCATGGTGGTGCAATCTTTAGCCAACTACCAGTTGCAAGTACTTTAGACAGAAGTATAATGGATCAGTTTTTCTACACTTCTCACAATGTTTCATTACGTGATCTTTGCCATGCACATGGGTAAGAATATCAGATCATTTACTTTCAAAAAGAAATTCCTATGTAATATGTAGACTTTAAAGATTTTGATAAATACTTGTCTGATATTGAATTCTTGGGGTTTGAGTTTGAAATCAACCACTGATATTCTGTGCAGTGTGAAGCATGTACAAGTTCAAACAAAAAGTGCTTTGCAGGATGCGTTATTCACATCTCAGAGAGAAGATGTTGATTGCGTAGTTGAAGTTGAGAGCGAGATTGATACCAACGTGGCATTTCATAGGTTTTCTGAAACGCACTTCTCAAAGTAACGAGAGATTACTATTTCCATACACTGATATATTGTGTGTGTCTTCTCAGTCATTTGCGGAATTTTACTCGCCAAGCCTCAGATCATGCTTTCAATGTCCTATCAAAGCTTTCAATTGCAGATTCCACCTGCAAGGCCCCATGAGTTACAAAATCAATAAGGTGGAATACTCCCTATACCGGTAAGCAATAGACGAGTGGAATTATCACATATGACAATTAGAAAAAAAATTCTATAAATTAATTGTTCTTTCCCAAATTATGACAGTGTTCAGTTAAATGCTCCACCTACGTCAGCTCCCAGGAGTTCCGACAAAACCACATTCTATAGAGAAGGCTTCGTTTTACGTCTCTCTCTTGAAGATGGTAGTACTGGATTTGGTGAGGTAAGATCAACTCCGATTTTATTTCAGTCTCTCTTTGAACCAGCTTCATTTTATAATAAAGTCATTTTTTTACCTCATAATCCTGTTAATGCTCGAACAGGTTGCACCTCTCGAAATCCACAAAGAGAACTTACTCGAAGTGGAAGAGCAACTTCGGCTTCTAGTTCATGCCTTGGAAGGGAATACAGTTAGTAACATCCTACCTCTGTTGAAGCATTCATTCTCCTCTTGGATATGGAACGGTTTAGGAATTCCGGTAGGCCTTTTCTAATCCTTATTTGCTTATTTCTTAGTGCCACAAATCTCGACCTTGTTTTTTCTAGTGCTTTAACATTTCTAACATACTACAGCCAGGTTCGATCTTTCCCAGTGTCAGATGTGGATTAGAGATGGCAGTGCTCAGTACAATTGCAAGTAGAAATGGTAGCAGCTTATTGGACATACTTCATCCATCAAGAGATGGATTGTCAAAGAGCTCATCGGCTGTTCAAATTTGTGCTCTTATCGACTCTTATGGAAGTCCTGAGGACACAGCTTTCACTGCATCCAGGCTTGTCACCGAGGGGTTTAATGCTATAAAAATAAAAGTAACACTCTTCCCAAATTACACATATTTTGAAAGTGCCATTTGTTATAGAACTTTCTATTGTTGTAGTAAAAACATCAGCTTTCAAATATACTGTTGCAGGTGGCACGTGGGGCAGATCCTGATGAAGATATCGCTGCTATACAAGAGGTGAGAAGAAAGGTGGGGAAGCATATTGTACTCCGTGCAGATGCAAATAGAAAATGGACGTATGATGCAGCTGTTAAATTTGCTTCCTCTGTCAAAGATTGCTGCCTGCAATATATTGAGGTACAATCTAAAGTTCGATAAACTACCAATGTTTCCAAATAAAGTTCTCAAACACCAGCTTTTCATTGAGTGTCTCAGTGATATGATGTTATGAGCTTTTTCATGTTCTCCAGTTAGTCGTTTTAGGTAACTACTAATATTTTCATTTTATGGGGTTTTAGGAGCCCATTGATAACGAGGATGATATAGTGAAATTCTGTGAAGAAACTGGGATACCTGTGGCTTTGGATGAAACCATCAACTTTAGCAGAGAGAATCCTCTTCAGGTCCTTCAGAAACACATCCACTCAGGAGTAGCTGCTATTGTAAGTGGGACCACTTTATTACCAAGGCTTAACATTGTTTCTTGGAATTTTTTAATTTTTTTTAATAATGATTTTCTCAGGTTATCAAACCAAGTGTAATTGGAGGTTTCGAGAATGCAGCATTTGTTGCACGATGGGCTCAACAGCACGGAAAGATGACAGTCTTGAGTGCTGCATACGAAAGTTCACTTGGTTTGTCTGCTTACATCCAATTCGCTAATTATCTGGATGTACAAAACGCTGAGATGCAAAGGTTGATGAACAAGGAAGAACAGTCACCCATAGCACATGGCTTCGGTACTTACAGGTGGTTTAAGGAAGAAGTAACAACTGACTCTCTAAATATCCATTACAATCCAGAACATGGCTTTGTTGAGACTGATGCTGTTGATGCTGGTCAGTTCTTACAGAAATGTCAGATAAACTCCGAAGCTGTTATTAGAACCTCTGTACAAGAACAAGTGAAGGAATACCAAATAGCGGTTGATTCAGAAGACGTCTCTTTTTCCATAAACGTGCTTGAGACTGGGGAAAGCAAAGATGTAGGTGCAAAAACTTCACATTATTTTTCGAATAAATTGTACCAATATCTCAACCTTTTCGTTATTTTTCTTGCACCGATTGATTCAGGGTAGTGCAGTGGTGTTTCTTCATGGATTTCTTGGAACTGGCAGAGATTGGATTCCCATAATGAAGGCCGTCTCAAGCTCCACTCGGTGCATTGCAATTGACCTTCCAGGCCATGGTGGATCAAAATTGCAAAATCAGGGTGACATCAGTTTGGAACGACCAAATTTATCGATTGATGTGATGACCGATATTTTATGCAAGGTTTTGAATAATCTCTCTCTCGAAAAAGTTACACTCGTTGGGTACTCAATGGGAGCTAGGATCTCTTTATACACAGCTCTAAAATGCAGCAACAAGGTATGTACTTAATTTTTTCTTGAAAATCTGATTTTTCAAATGCTCAATAGTATCTAACAACGTCATATAAAAGGTTGAACGAGCTGTGATAATTTCTGGAAGCCCCGGTTTGATAGATAACGATGCAAGAAATATACGTAGGGCGAAAGATGACTTTAGAGCAAGCACACTCGTCTCAAACGGCTTAGAATTCTTTATAGATGCATGGTATGCTGAAGAACTGTGGGCTAGGTAAATGGTGGTTACACTTTCCTTCTTTCCAGATTACTTTCTTGAATTTCTCTGTAAAATATATGAACATTTGGCTTCCGATTTTCAACGTGCAGCTTCAGAAGCCATCCCCACTTCAAGCAGATAACAAGAAATCGTTTGCACCATGAAGATTTACACACTCTTGGCAAAATTTTGTCTGACTTAAGCATTGGAAGGCAACCGTAAGTTACCAAATATGGTTCAAAACATCTAACATTGTTTCATTATTAAGTTTCTAAGTACACTAAAAGTTGATCTTTTTCTTGCTTTCATTTTTCATAATAGATCATTGTGGGAAGATCTGAAGCAATGCAAAGTGCCACTTCGGCTCATAATGGGAGAAAAGGATGCCAAGTTTAAGGCTATAGCTCGTGAAATGTACGAAAAAATCAGCCACGAAAACGAGAGGAGTGTGGTTGAAATCCCAAGTGCAGGACATGCTGTTCATATTGAGAATCCTCTTGCTGTTATCACTGCTATAACACAGTTTATAAGGACAGTGAAGACTACTTAGTTTCTTCAAAAGATTTAAGTTTTGATCCTTTCTTTATCTTCAACTATACGCTAGTTGCTTCGTTTTACAGAAATAATCTTGATCTTTTATACCCTTATCAACAAATAAGCGGTATAAGCAATCAAGTGATCTCATTTGTAATAAAGATCATCTGCGCATAAGCTGCAGCATCAATGTATTATTCCATTTTTCTTGCAAGGATTGGACATCTCTAATTGTTTGTCTTTTTTTTTTTTTTTTATTATTATTGAGATTTTGATTATTTTTTCCTGCCATGCAAATTCAATAGAAATTAAAATACTGAGATGCCTCCCCACCCAATAATTAATTAACTATAAATATTGATATGTGAAATTACTGTCTTAACATTCATTTAATTAATGTTAATATAGCATAAAATAGTTTTTGTAGTTCTATACCACACGGTAATTTATTTTCTGGAAAAATAAAAATAAAAACCTGAAATACTTGAATTTTGTTCTAATAGGGCCAAAATAAAACCCAACGATTTGACATGTAAGTTTACTTTGATTTTATCATGACTTGACTTTGTATGAATGTGATGACTCCTTCAATGAAGAAAATTTCATAAAACCATCCTAGTTAACTCCCTATTTTAAAATATTCACTCTAAAATTTAAATAATAAATTTTATAAGTCATGTTCTATATATGCTAAATTGAAATAGTTCAATTAAAAATTCAAGATTCCGACAACCAAAAATTTCGATTGTGGGTTTTTTTATTATGATACCCAGAAATTCTTTGATTCTTGCAAGTAAAATATGTTGACAAGGTATGAGTAGGTTTGTTAAGTAGAATTAGTGATTATGTTGGCACGAATTTGGAATATAAGTTTTCTTAAGGTCAATATGGTCCCATCACTATTCCAAAAAGGAAAGATTTGGTCACGGCCAACATGAGTATCTCAACTAAATATTCTAATAGTTAAATTAATAGATAATAACGTAACATATGGTTAATTTGGGACAGAAAACTTGAAATAAAATTCTATAATTGATGGATGCCTTTCACCAACCCAGATAATATAATACCTACACGAATGAAGAAAAGTGGTACATGACCTTTCGGAGATATTAATGAACTATATACTAGTATATGACAACATGAAAAGACACAATCATTATCTTTATAAAGCTATTTTTTATCAACAAAGTAATTAAAATGTAATAAACCATTCACATTATTATGTATTATATTCACCAAAATCCGATAATTTATTTTGTTGATGTATTTATGGCAACAAAGTCAAGTATTCGAGTTGATACAGATAATAGTTACTGTTACTCACACTTTGACTTTTGACCCATTTTCAAATATTTAAGCAATCACAAAATCTTATATTTTATAATATTGTGATGATGAAAATAGAGTGACAAAATCCCACTTTAAATTGATAATTTAGAATGTATGCTTGTATAATAATAAATATTATAATTATAATTATAAGATTTAGAGAATACAATAATCTACATGTTATAATAATAATCTTTGACCAGTATTGCCAATATATCATAATCCTGAGTGAAAATTACATGACTTATAATTAGATTAATATATCTAGACTAAAATAATATCTGCATTCACAACACCCATAAGAAATCAAAAAGAACATGACAAAGAATAAACCAAGAATGGAATAAAATAAAGGCCAAAAGTAAATAAATAAAATATAGGACATGCATGATTTTACCCTAAAATGAAATATTCCAATCTACATATTTGGGTCATTATGCACATGATCCCTATTATTGCATGTAGCTGTCAAACCTCATCATTCATTCATCAGTATATATTGTATAATATTATTACATAATTATTAATAAGATTACATATTCATCTTTGCCATCCAAATCTAATCAATTAGATAATATTCATTTATCATTCATATATTACCTAATCATTGCACTACAGTGACTCGATAATAATAATTATATCAAAAATAATAATAATACTAACTTTAAGTGGAATAAAAAAACAAAATTATATTTTAATTTTTTTAAATTATGAAAAAAGAAATATCTGAAAACGCTGTTCGGACCCACACCTGGGCATGTTGTTCTCGATCTCGTAATAAGACAATGTTTGACTTGTGTACTGTTGAGCATCATTAATCTATGCAACAATATTCCTTCATATTTTAATGCTACCTTCTCACAAATTAAAAGGGTGTTTAATTGGCAGATATCATTTCAATCTTTATTAAAGATCTTCTCTTTTTCTTCTTCTTCTAAAATATTTAATATAATTGACTAATTAAATTTACAATTCATTTAAATTAAATTGAGATCTTAAAAAATGAGTCGGTTTTTGTTTTTATTAAATAATATAAGTATGGCACATTAAAGAACAAAAAAGGCGAATTTTCTGATATTTTTTAGAGGAAAAATGTATTTAATTTTTAATTCTCTATTTTCATGAATACCAAAAGGAGGACCCACAATTGCAGCTTTCGAACCAATGAAGAAGCTGCACGTGTTGATTCTTGATTTTATGACGGGTGCACCTGTAAGCCGATTACATGGGAGTATTCCCCTGCCTTAAAAGTTGAACAAAGGAGAAGCTTTAAGTGAGAAACTGGTTTTCTGCAATGGAGGACTATTTAACTGTGTTTTCTCTTACAATTTGACAACAGAAAGAAAAGCACCATTTTAGCAGACTCAATGGTTCGTTCAATTTTTTATTTAGATTTTAATTTTTCATTTGAATAGATTTTATTTTCTGCATAAGTGTTATGAGCAACAGATTTTTACTGGGAACGTGTATCTGTATGTATGTTCTATATACGTTTCTACATTTGTTTTATGTGTGTTTTTTGTTAAATCTTTGAATTAAATGTCTTTACGATGTGGGTTTTCTTTTTTTCCTTAAAATCTTCGCAAGATTTTTTTTTTTTTTTTTAATATGATGTTGGAAATAATCGAATCCTTATAAGGAGAAAAATCAATGTGGAGTTAATTGTTTCTAGGAGTTTTGCGTGAAAGATGGTGATTTTTTTAGGGTTCTTTTAATTCTGATCATTTTATTTTATTTTATCTTACTGAATGACGGAATTGGAGATAGCATTCTGAAGTTGATGAGTTTTCTGTGTGTGTGTGTTTTTTTTTTTAATTCGATTTTTCCTTGTTTTAGTTCTATTGTCATTTACGCTGGAATCATTGTGTGATTATGTGACTTTGAAAAGAATAAAAAACCCTGAAACTGTGTCATTGTCATTTTGGAGACCTACAGCCTATCATGATTGCTTCCTTTTTGTTGAGTTGTTGTATGATTCCGTTACCTGTTTCATGACAACCTTCTTTATCTGCAAATTTTACATTTAATCACAAATATTATGCCCATACGAGGGCAATGAAACAACAAATCTACATATCGCAAGTATAAGTTTTTTGTCATTAGCAAAGTAAATGAAATGCGAATCTAGATAAATCAGCATATTGGCTGGCAGCGTGAGATGCATTATATTGTCAACTTGCCAAAACATAAGTCTCAAGATTCGCAAAATAGTATCCTATGATATGTATTTCTATCTAGCATTTTTTGCTGATCGGATTATTGTTGGATTCGTTTTATGCTTATTAATCGTTTTGACACGCGTCAAAAACATTTCATTTGTTACTTTATTCACATTTGCGCTTTGACAGCATTCATGCATGATGCATGTCTTTGAAGCATCTAATCTGTGATCCTAATTATGTTTGCGTGATAATTCTCTATCTACTTAGACGACTTAGCAAGTCTCATATATCTAATTTTTTTCCTCAGTTTTTCTCCACCAGGGGTTAAGCCAATATTGTGTTTCAAGATCCCTACAAGGTCCATAAATGATTGATTTTCTCAAAACAAGATTATTAGTTTTACTTCTAAATTATGAAATTCTGAGGTTATTCAATAATGGTGGTATGTTTTTGGAGCTAACCATGTGTTCCTCTGTCAAGTTAGTTATCTTCTAGATGTCATGATGGAGTATATGACCAGCCACCTTGTCTTGTAAAAGTTTAATGATAAATCAACATTTTCTTCCTTTGCATGTTTTGACAGGGTTTTTTTTTTTTTATGTAGTAATTGATTTGTCTGTTCATGATTATGATTTGGAAGGACTCCTTCTCTTGGATATCTTATAATCTAAAACCTTGATATTTAGTTCTATGTTTAAAAAAATCTTGCTCACATGTTTATTATTTTCCATTGTTTCAGTTCTTTTTGTACATGGAGGAGTATGATTCTCTTCACAGTTGATTGATCTGCTAAGGAGTGAAAAGTGAAGATGTAAGTATTTCTCCTTTTTTTTAAATGTTCACTATATCCAGTTGTTAAATAATTAGCTATATGAAAGTTATGAATTGAAATCATTTAGGGTTCTCAGCTTAATACTTTTAAAATTTCTCGTTTGAAGTGTTTAAAACTTATGATTGTGGGTTGTTCTGATATGACACGTTCTTTTAAATTGTTGTAATATATCAGTAATGACAAAAAAAGTAATGCATTTAACGTTGTTACTGCTATTAAGACCTCTACATATCTCTTGAGTATCGATTTTCTTGTGAAAACTCAGGTCATTTAAAATCAAAAGCTTTTTATATTTTCCATAGGAAAAAAAATGGAGTTTAAGAACTTAAAGATGTTGGCATGCAGAGTCTCTTGTCTTTTATTTAATTTTTGTTTAGGATTTAAAACCCAAAAACTTAGGGTTCTCTGTTATATAACATGCAGTCTGCATTGCCTTGTGTTATGAATTTTCCTGTTTATTTCAACCTATAATAAAAATATGCTAGTCATTCATTTAAATTGCAGTTTTGTCATCGTCATATGATCGGCAGTGGTATACATCATAGACTGGATTAGTGTGGCAAAGGAATTTTTCCTGTTTCTGTTGGAGGTATAGTGGGCATAAGTATGATTATTGGGACATGCTTGTGCCAAGAGAATCCGATATTCCAGCTTTGTTTCTTGTGTTCGTTTTCCTGCCCCTGGTTAGTTATTTTATACTAGGAAAATGGAGTGAGGCCTCGAAAAGAAAGGAGAGGTTAAGTTTAATTGCCAGCGGAGCAGCTGACGAAGCTCTGAGAGTCAATGATATGGCTGTTGTCGGCAGTATCATGCCTCTCGTGCATTTGCCAAACACAAACAGTGGGATTCGTCAGTGTGCAAGATGCTTTGCCCCAGCTACAACTCGTTGCTCACAGTGCAAGGCTGTTTGGTATTGGTATGCCAATTTCTTCACTTATATACCTTAGCATCACAAAAGCAAAGTTTTGGACGTATCAGATTGTCCCAAAGACATCTTTACCTTATCCTTTTTCATTCTGACAAATCTTGAATCACTTGGCTGAATCTTGATCATATCTGTTTTTGTCGTCCTTCCATGCAGTTTATTTTGCTTGATAATAATTGATATTCATGCTCTTTTGTCCTTTTATATTAACTTCCATTTTGTTGTTTCAAAACTCTGGTTTTCGTCTATTAGGAATAAAATTATTGCTCTAGTTTACCATCTATATTGAACTATCATGACATTTATTATAGTTTAGCCTATGTTTCATATTAATGTGACGTTTTGTTTTGTGATTGTATATGAAACGTCTCAATCATACGTCAACTGTCAGTGAGATTATATCTAACTACTGCATCTGTGTAGTTCTGGAAGGTGTCAGATTGTTCATTGGAGGCATGTTCACAAGCTCGAGTGCCAGCATTTGGGATCATCTCCTAAGCATCTCCAAATTGAAGGATCTCTTGGAGGGGCCTCGTATGCTGAGACTGTTGAACAGTGTACCTTCAAATACGACAATGCTTTGTCAGAAGATATCATTTGTCAAAGATCTGCGGGCATAGATGCATTGCTTACGGGCCACAGAGACTCCTCTGAGGAAGTTGCTGGTGCTGGTTTTGCTCAGCCACTAGAAGATGCTTACGTGAGAATATATTACTTTGTCTGGTTGTGATACTTGTGTATATATCTTTCTATATATTCATATGAAGATGGATATTGACACAAAATACGTACAAAAACATTGTTTCTCAAAGTTTAAATAATTGTCGTTGCAGGTAAGGGACGGTGATTTTCCCCTCCCAGAACATCGTGCTAACAGTCCTCATGTATCCAAGAACGGAGATGATGATCTGAGAGGAGGTGCCTTGCATGAAAATGACGTGGCGGAAAGAGAAAGTCTTGGTGCATTTGATGGTGGAAATAACCATGAAATTTTAACTACAGCAATCAGTGGCACAAATGAATCAAAAGGGTTGAATTGCTTTTCTGAAAGGAATGCAGCTATTAGGAGTAGTAAATCAAGAATTGCTTCACCGTCTAATGGAACTGATCTGCATAACAGCCCAAAATCGAGGATGAAGATGTCCAAAGAACCACTATCATCAGATACAGAGATAATAAATGTTCAAACTGGCAAGGAGTCAAGTAGGTTTACATACAGTTGTACTTGTAACGGACGCCATTTAACTCTTTCATTTACTGAGATCTTTCGATGCAGGAATTGCTACACTAAAGGATGATATCCCTTTACAGGAAAATAACAACCTGGGACTCATGAAGGTGGCCAAGTCAACAAAGGTTGATCATCATCGACAGTTAGAAGATAGTACCATTAAAAAACGAAAAGTGAAGGTCTCATCCTTGCTGCCTGATTGATGAAATCTGTATTGTATATGGACCTTGACAAGGAAACTCATCATATTCAACTTCTTCGATTTGTTTGCCAGATGATTTTCCCCTATGAAGAGTTTGTGAAGTACTTTCAGTATGAAGCATTCAACGTGGCACCTAGAGGACTTATAAATTGTGGGAATAGGTAAAAATTATATCTTGGTAAATAATTGCAAACTAATACCATGTGTTATTTACTTATTTTCATGCTCTATTTTTATTTTGTTGCAGTTGCTATGCCAATGCTGTATTGCAGTGTCTGGCATGCACAAAGCCTCTGATCATATATCTTCTTCGTCAATCACATTCCAAAGCGGGTATGTCCTGTTTCTTAAGTTTTGTATTGTGACGAGGTTCTTTTGTAGTTACAAGAAGAAGCCATTGATGATGTATATGCATGCCAGGTTGTACCAAAGATTGGTGTCTCGTTTGTGAACTCGAGCAGCTTGTACTGATGCTGAGACAAACTGGGTGTCCTTTGTCTCCTCTAAATATTCTTGTGTATATTAGAGGTCTTAATACTCAGATTGGTGATGGAAGTCAAGAAGATGCTCATGAATTTTTAAGGTCATTTAACAAAACTTCTCATTATCTCTTCTCATTTCATTTCATGTATCACTGTCATAGTTAACTTGGCAATGCCTAAACAGGCTTCTCGTGGCCTCGATGCAAGCAATATTCCTGGAAGGTTATGGTGGAGAAAATGCTGCCGATCCTAGACTGCAAGATACAACTTTTATACAACATACATTTGGGGGATGCCTTAGATCCAAGGTGCTTCATCTTTGAGATGCCTCTTTTGCCTTGTGGCTTGAGTGAATTTTGACTGACTAAACTACCCTTGATGAAACAGGTGAAATGTTTGAGATGCCACCATGAGTCAGAGCGAGATGAGAAAATGATGGATCTTACCCTCGAGATATTTGGTTGGGTCAAATCATTGGAAGACGCTCTAACACAGTTTACCAACTCAGAATATCTTGATGGGGACAACATGTATAGATGTGCAAGGTCTGTTAACCTTAACCATACATCAGTTTCTTCAAAAATGCTTTCAGTTTAACGACTCATAATTATCGTTCTTAATATAATGGATCAAAAGGTGTGCTGCATATGTTCGAGCCCGGAAGCAATTGAACATAAAAGAGGCACCAAATATCTTGACTATAGTCTTGAAGAGATTTCAGGTACTGTTTTTTTGTCTTTTCTTGTCTTACTGTCTCAGATTCTTACAATTAACGTTATGGTGTAATCATCAGGAGGGTAATTATGGAAAGATAAGTAAATGCATAACGTTTCCGGAAATGCTGGATATGACTCCATATATGACTGGGACTGATGACATACCTCCACTCTACATGCTTTACGCTGTTGTCGTCCACCTGGATACATCCAATGCATCTTTTTCTGGTCATTACATCTCGTACGTGAAAGATCTGCTTGGAAATTGGTTCATGGTAGATGACACAGAGGTAAAAATCCTCCCACAAATCCAATCCACTTTAAACTGCATTTCCTTTCTGATCTGATCTGATAAGTCTCTTTTGTGTCTATAATGGCAGGTCCAGCCAGTTGAAGTGAACCATGTTATGTCCCAAGAAGCTTATATTCTCTTCTATATGAGGTAGGTACTAATTAAGCTTCATTTAATGTGCAAGATTTCTGAGATTATGAATACAAAATTCAGATTATCTGTTCTGTTTCTTGTTGGTTTTGCCCAGATCATATCCACGCCCTGCTAGAAAGGCCACTCGATACCAAATGAAAGCCCAGAGGTCACCCCGACCAGAACAAAGCGTCCCAAATCAGATCATCATTGAGCGATCAGAGCCTCATTCAGGTCCTAGTTTAGAGACAAATCTGGTAAGACAAAGTAGAAGCAGGCCATCAGTTTTGAAGAAGTTTCCAGAGTTCTCAGATGCTACATCGAGCGATTGGTCCCTCTTCACAAGCTCAGACGACTCATCATTCACAACGGAGAGCACAAGAGACTCATTCAGCACAGTGGATCATACAGAAGTTCCGTCTTCATCCATCTTCCAGCCGGTATTTCCAGCAGAATCTTCACCAAGGAGAAGCTTGTCGAGCAGAGTCTTGCCGGATAGCAAGCCTCAAACTAGATTTGCTCGTGAAGGTGGGGACCACTCAGGTGTAAATCGTGGTATTCATGAGGCAAGACAAGGACCAACTCAAACTTATGTTAATTGTACTATATGATTATTGATTCCTAGCTAGGTTTAACATTCTTGGAATCATTACAGAGATAGCTAGCTAGCTAGTTTAACATTATGCCTCATATTTTTGGTTTCTCATATTGGCATGAGGCAAAAATGATTATTGATTTTAACCATCAACATCAAAAGATTTTTTTTTTTTAAAATGTTATTGAGCTCCATACCCATTGCTTTTCAGTTTTTCTTAAGTTAGACTATATTTATTGGTGTCACCACTAAATGTTACCATATATAATAATAAAATAATAGAAATGTTTTTGGATGTTATGATATTGGTCATATGGTGACCAATATCACAATCTTACAATACATTCCTTTTCGATCCACATGATACATGTCACCATTTTATTAATGAGGATATTTTTTTCGCATATAAATTAAAGTGTTGATATTGAATTTTTTTTTATTAAAAACAATAAAAAATTATCAAAATTCATTAAATTTTTTTTGCTTCAAATAGAGTCCAATATTGGCATTTTCTCAAAAAAAAAAAAAACATTGATAATTAAATATATAATTTGTATCTTTTATATTTGTAATTTAGTATGCATCTATTTGTAGTTTGATTTCTTTTTCTTTTTTTCGATTTCGTATTTCAATTATTATAATTTTGATTTAGTTATTATGTTTGTATGTTATTTTAAGTGTATGGTAAAACAATTTCATTAATATAATCGCGGAATTAATATATCATAAATCATCTATTTTTTTACATCTTTTAAATATAATAAAAAAAATGCTCACAAAATAATATACAATTATTAAATAATGAGAAAAAAATATTGAGTTGGGTTTGGGTTGGTGTCACTAATAAGTATGAAAAAGTTGTAATTGAGTTGAGTTGTAGATTGTGTAGATGGAAAACAGAAATTAATATTTTATTTGTGGGTTGGATTAGATGAGTGTTATTGATAAATAGTCTTATAAACTTGTAATGAACTAACATAATGTTAAGCTTACACAACAAAACTAGGCGGCAAGAAAGGATTTTCGATATTTCTTTATATAAAATTTGCAATATAA